>OU343061.1:13446339-14746339 GCA_910593695.2 Ocypus olens
TTTTATTAGGGATACTGTTAATGATGGTAGTATTGAAGTTGTTTACATGCCTACATCAGACATGCCTGCAGATTTATTAATCAAAGGCCTATGTGAGGCAAAGCACTCAAAATTCATGCATGCTATAGGATTATGTAGAAAATGAAAATTTTTGTAATATAGTGGGGGTGTTAGATTTATATTATTAAAATTGTCCATCCTAATGCCATCTATTGCTTTGTTCATGGCAGCGCCATCTATTTTCACTTGTATTAAACATGTTGTATTAAAATAAACGAGTCTTGTGTTGAACGTCACTGCGTGAGCATTATTTTCTAACAGCAATGAACATCAATCCTGTTGTTGTGTCAAGAATTGTGGCGGTTTTAGAAGACGGCCGAGGTCAGCGCGTAGCTGCGAGAAACGTTGGTGTGCAACGAGTATGGCGGCGGTACGAAGAAACAGCTAGAGATGACCGCTTTCTCGTTTCTACTGCTTTGAGGAACCGAACGGTCGCTGCAGTTTCCCATCGAAATCATCTGCAAAAAGTGATAAATGTAACATAAGTAAATGGCCAGTAAGGAGGCGACTTGATGCTGCTGGATTATCTTCTCGAACTAGAGCTACTGGACCGCCGCTTTCCCGTGAACACCGGATTGCGAGGTTGCATTTTGCACGAGAACACTTGCCTTGGACAATAGTGGATTGGAATCGTGTATTGTTTTCCGATGAATCGCGATTCTGGCTTACGGGCTCAGATAGACGTGTAAGAGTGTGGCGACGACAAGGCAAGAGATATGCTTAAGCATGTATTGCCGAGCAACGTCCATTTGGTGGAGGACCAGTTATGGCATGGGGAGGCAGTCCAAATTTAAAACCAATTGAGCATGTTTGGGATGAGATGGGAAAACGTTTACGGAGACATGTGGCGGCTCCCAGAAATTCTAGAGAGCTTCACGACATACTGGTGCAGGAATGGGACAATCTTCCGCAGAATATGATCCAGAGCATGCCTCATCGTTTGCAAGCTGTTATCACTGCCAGAGGGGGAAATACTCGCTACTGAAGTTCTTAAACTTTCGTTTGTTACAACAAAAGCATATGAAAGTAAACTTGATGATTTTCATTACTCAGCATATCAAATTGAAATTATTTATTTTTATCACTTTCGATAAATTGAACAACAAAAACCTTGTTTTTATTCAAGCAATAAGTTAGTAAACCGTAACGACCAAAAAAACACCTTAGATTAAAAGTTAATTTTACCTTGCAAGTCTCATGTCTTGTTGGACAGTCGCGCTTCTTCTTCTTCAAAATCATACTCAAGACGCGTTCGTTAAATAAATTGCCCCCGAAAATTGCCACGTGCTGTTTCTTCTCTTCGCTGCATTTCCTCTTTTTTTGAGGGCAGTCCTTGATAAGCTTCCTCTTCTTCTTTACGCAGACCGGTTTTACGCACGCTTCGTCCCACTTCTTCTTCTTTTTGCCAATTTCATATTTGAAAATTTTAAATGGTAACTGCAACAAATGTGTCATGTATTTTGATATGCGAAACATTGCATGTTTACCTTTTTGCAGGGCTTTTTCCTTCTGCGTTTTTTACCAGCCAAAGACATTGTCCCATTGGCGATGTCGAGCTTATCTAAAATGTTTGCACTTTCAGGAACTGGAGACAACGTGCCGGGCTGGAATATAAGAAGTGATTCAAATTTAACATCAGCGTTGGATGTACAAGTTTAGTTTAACATATTTGTGACATTTCCTAATTGGGAACTTTTCCGCCATTTTTTGACATATTGACATATATAGTGGCTTGTTCGACGCGTCATTTCAGTTTATTTTGTGCTATGAATCAACTAACACCGATACAACGAGCAGAAATCGTCAAATTGCATTTTGAAAATGGGTCCTCCATTGTCAAAACGCATCGTGCCTACAAACGTTTATATCCGCGTGAAACACGACTTTCACACACAACAATTCGCAATTTGGTGCAAAAATGTATGGCCACCGGCAGTTGTGCGACCAATTGGCAACCCAGAAGACCGAGACCAAGGCGCTCAAATGAAAAAATCGCTGCCGTAGAAAGCCGATGTTCGTGAAAACCCAAACACATCGTATCGACGCCGTGCATTGCAGTTGGGCTTGTTTGCAACGACATTGTGGCGCATTTTGAAGGACGACTTGCATCTTTTCCCTTACAAAGTGCAAATTACATAACGTTTGTTGCCGCAAGACAAGCCGCGACGTCTTGCGTATGCTCATTTCGTCGAAAACATGCTCCATGGTGATGGTGAGTTTTGGTTCAAAATCATCATGAGCGATGAAGCTCTTTTCACATTGAATGGCGCGGTTAATAGGCAAAACTGTCGCTTTTGGGCCGACGAAAATCCTTGTGTGATATTCGAGGAGCCTCTCCATGATCAAAAAGTGACCTTTTGGTGCGGCGCACAGTGGTTCAGAATTCGAAAAAGCTGGCCAAAAGTCAAAAAATGAATATTTTGAGTTTAGTACAATATAGTCGTATCCAGAGGGCTCCACTGGATGCCACAATGGATGAATATGATTGTATCTACTACAAAATGCCTCATAATCCGCGTTCAAACTTGTTACTTTGTTAGACACGTGGGAGACGTTCAGACGAGGTGAAAGTTTGGCGTCGGTTTTTCACTATAGATAATAATCTTTATGTGCTGGGATTTTTTTCCTTGTTATTATGGATCTTCCTGAAGGCAAATGAATGGTTATTACATTTAATATGCATACAAAATTTTTGTTAGCAATTATAGGAATTTGCTTTAAAAATAGATAGATACATTTTAAACATTCATGGAAATATTTTTTTGCCTATGTATGCCTGTGTTCCTATAACAATAAAAATATGTATTATAGTGTCTTTTAAAGTGATAAACAACAATTAGCTGCATTCACTTACATTCCTCAGTGTGGGGTTATTTTTATTGCTGATGTGCAATACCGTTGACAAATTCGATTTTATATTTTATTGAATATCTTGTATTTATGATGTGTATATGTATACAGGGTGTAGATGAACAAAAACGGAACATAGGATTTTCAATGGTAATTTTTTTATATTGGAATATTATCTTCCCTGATCATTTTAGAAGTTAAATTAGTGAAAAAGAACAAATGAGGAATTTAAAAGAAGTTTGTACGGAGAAAGTAAAACATAAAAATGACAGATAGATAGATATAAAGGCAGACACTCACACGAACTTCTTTTTAACAAAAATTGTGGGAATCGATGAAATGGATATTTCCGCAAAAAAAATGTTTTGAAATTCTTTTCGATCACCATACTTTCTCGTAGTTTGCACGGAGAAAGTAGCAAATTAATATGGCAGACAGGCAAAAACACAGACAAACATTTTTTTTTTTACAAAAATTGTCGGAATCGACGGAAATGCATTTTGCCACAAAAAAAGATTTTTTTTACGATCACAATAGTTTCCCGTAGTTAGGATGGAGAAAGTAAAAATAAATATAGCAGAAAGACAGATACAAAGGCAGACACATATTTTTTTTACAAAAATTATCGGAATCGAATGGATATTTTCGAAAAAAAAAAATTGAAAATTTTTTACAATCACAATATTTTCTTTTAGTTTGTAAGGAGAAAGTAAAAATAAATAAGACAGACAGACATAAAGGCAGACACACAGACACATTTTTTTCAAAAAAATTGTCGGAATCAACGAAATAGCTATTTCCGCAAAAGAAAATTGGAAATTATCTACGATCTCAATACTTTGACTTGGTTTGTACGGAGAAAGTAGAAAATAAATATGACACAGACGCACATTAAGGCAGACACATATTTTCTACAAAAATTGTCTGAATCGACGAAATCGATATTTCCGGAAAAAAAAATATTTGGAAGTTTGTTACGATCCCAATATTTTCCCTTAGTTTTTAAGGAGAAAATAAAAAATAAATGTGACAGACGGACATAAAGGCGGACACACAGACATTTTCTTTTTTACAAAAATTGTCGGAATCAACGAAACGGCTGTTCCTTAAAAAATGGATTTTTTTTTGAGATTACAATATTTTCGTTTGTACGGAGGAATTAGAAACTAAATATGACAGACAAAGAGGCACAAAGGCAGACACACATATTTTTTACAAAAATTGTCAGAATCGAAGAAACTGATATTTCCGCAAAAAAAATATTTGGATCATCACAACACTTTCCCTTAGTTTGTACGGAGAAAGTGAAAATCAATATGACAGGCAGACAGACACAAAGGCAGACACATTTTTTTTAACAAAAATTGTCGAAATCGATGAAATGGATATTTTCGCAAAAAAAAATTGAATCAGAACACTTTCCCGTAGTTTGTACGGATAAAGTAAAAAATCAGTTTTTTACAAAAATTGTCGGAATCGACGAAATGGAATGGATATTTCCGCAAAAAGATTTTTTTTACGATCACACTAGTTTCCCGTCAATTTGTACACACCCTGTATAGTATAGTTATAGTTATGGTTTTGGCCCGAGGGTGGAAAGTGCTCACCGACTCGAAGCCGAGGGCCAAAAATCATTTACGGCCATGGTGATTATTTGGTACATTATATTTTTATTATCATCAAGTTTTAATTTATAGAAAATTCAAATTACAATTTATACGAGTGAATAGAAATAATCGTAATTTTTATGACACGTTTATTCTCTACGAAACCATGGTAATAGATGTAAATAAGGACGAAAATGTTTCACTAATTTTGAAAATAACCAATAAATTGTTGTTAATGTTGTGAATTTCTTCAGTGTGGCCAAATAAATGTAAAAACAATTGTGACCAACTTGAAATTTGCTCAAAATTGATTCTGCTTTATGATTTAAGAAAAATCTAACAAGTCCCTTCACTAACTTTCGAAATAGTCATACGGAAGTTATACGGAAGTTGCCAATTTCTCCAGTGTAGCCAAATAAATGTAAAAACAAATGATACAAACTTGAAATTTTCAAAATTTACTAAAAATTGATTCTTCTTTATGGTTTAAAAATAATCTCAAACACATCTTTACTAAATTTCTAAATAATCACCCGAGAACTGAGTTAATCGTAATACTGAGATTGCGCATTACTTCAGTGCTGCCAAAAAAATATTAAAACAACGGCTACCGACTTAAAATTTTCAAAATTCACTTGAAATTTATACCATTTTATGGTATAAAAAAGGTCTTCTACACACCCTGACTAAATTATGAAATAATTACCAGAGAGTTGAGATCACTGTTATTCTAAAATATTAGATTTCTCCAGTGCGGACAATAATAATTTTATCATGTATGCCCGCCATATTGGATCCGCCATTTTTAATTTTTGACATCATAATCTATGATTAGTGCCCATTTATGTCAAAATTTAACAAGATTTAGACTTTTGGCCATATGTTTTCGAGAACGAGGCTGGCAACGCCGTTACGATCAATGCCGCGCGCTACAGAACGATGCTGCGTGACTGTGTTTCCGGAAATGACTGAAAATAACATGGCACACTTCTGGTTCCAACAGGACGGAGCCACAGCACACTCTAGCCGCGATTCAATGACGCTACTCCGCACGATGTTCGACCGACGCGTCATATCGAAAAACGGCGATTTCGACTGGCCGCCGCGCTCACCCGATTTGACGCCGCCGGACTTCTTATTTGAAGAGCAAAGTTTACATCGACAAACCGTAGACCATAGCTCAGCTCAAAGCCAATATTCGCCGGGAAATTTCGCTTATTACCACCGAGACGCTGGAAAATGTGATGCAAAATGCACGAAAAAGGGCATCTTTTTGTATCGAAAATAAAGGCGGTCATTTGTTGGATATTGTATTCAAAACATGATGGAAATAAAATAGAAAGGAACAAATAAAGTTTGTTTAAAGAAAGAAATAAAAACAGTTGTCCACATCACAAGTTATTCAAGTTTCAAATGCTATCGCAACAGATGGCGCACCCGTTACAAACAAAAATATGTCACCTCCATCAAATTTCTGTATACAGCGGCATAGGATACGTTAAGGAAAACTGTAATGAAGAGAAGCCGGACCTGTCATTGTTAACAAAAGCATGAACAGGGAAAGTTTTAGAATTGAAGGCCAGAACAACATCATTCTGTATATTCTAACAATAGCTTACAACACCAAAGCAGTAACGCATTAGGACAAAGAAGAGCTAAAAGGAGATGACAATAATCTAGAGACCCATCAGATAAATAAATGCTCAGAAGCTAACGAGAAAAATTATAAAGCTCTTGGAAGAATAAACTTATACCCATAGTCCAGTCAAATTTGCACACAATGGCGGCGAATCGTGCATTAAACCATGGGGTTCCAATTTTTTACAAGAATGTGTAGGGGTAGATCCCCTGAACAACGCCTAATAAAGTCCCATCGGTGATTGGAGAGGGTCCCTAAGGTCACTTTTTTCAGTTTTTTTCTTCTATTTTACAGAAACTTGTAGAGTGAAAAATTTTCTTCAAAAATGTATACAATTTCGATAATTTATCTTTACTCGATAAATGGTTAGATCGTTTTGAAGTTAGGGGTACTTTTCAAGATATTGCTAGTAAAATGCTCGCCAGTGTCGTTTCCAAGATCTGTAACTCTCTTAATCACTTTGTGTGTTGTTTAATTAAATACATATACTATTTATAACCCGTATAAATAATAAATTATGCATACCTGTACGTACAGGGTGTCCCATTTCAAATAGCCACCACAAATATCTCGAAACCTGAGCAGCATGGCAAAAAAATTTTCAGATGAAAGTTGTAGGCTTCGGAGGGGGTCATATGCTGGTGACCTTGTAATGACCTTGGAGTTAATTTCCAAGGTCAAACAAAGTTCCACTTTGATTTTTTCAAATAGAACCCCCTATTTTTTATTACGGGATCGTATTCTACGGGAAAAATTACAAACTTTTTGTGAGAAACGTTTTTTTTAATGCTTTTTTTTGTTTTTTCACGAATTTTTTCCTCTTGTTTGTTTGAAATCTCAGATGAATTCAGGCTGTGATTTATGCATAACCCTCGGCATTAGCTTCAAAAGAGCGAGAGCCAGAGCAACGCGACGACTCGTCAGGTGTTCCGCGCGACGTCTGATAGCTGTAAGTTTCATCAATATTCAAACTTTTTAATTCATGCAGAAAAAACTCTTGTTTTAAAATTGAAGGCCAGAACAACATCATTTTGAATATTCTAACAATAGCTTATAACACCAAAGCAGTGACGCATTAGGACAAAATTTGTCCTAGTGCTTTAAAAAAGCATTAAAAAAAAAACGTTTCCTATAAAAAGTTTGTATTTTTTCTCGTAGAATACGATCCCGCAATAAAAAATCCGTTTGAAAAATCAAAATTGACCTTCGTTTGACCTTAAAAATTAACGCCAAGGTTATTTTCAAGGTCACCAGCATATGTCCTCCGAACCCTACAACTTTCATCTGAAACACTTTTTGCCATGTTGCTCAAGTTTCGAGATATTTGGAGTGGCAATTTAAAATGGGACACGCTGTATAATGTATATTTTAAAATTGAAGCTGATGAAATTTCCTATAAAATGGTATATTCAAGTTTATTAAGCGTTTATCTCGGACACTAGATAAACCGGGCATTGTTTGTCGCTATTTCATACAGAGTTTCAGATGCGTGAAACGGTAGACGATGAATGATGTTCGTTTAGGGTTCTCGAAGGTCGCCGTAACTTTTTTCTGCAGCCGTCCCGAAAATAAAACGTTCGGTATGATTTATTAAATCGAGGATACAACTCATGGCTTACTAGAATGTATTTTGAGCGAATCAGATGCAAGGAAATGCATAGCAGCATGTGTATCATCGCGATGATAAAAAACAAAATTGGCGGTGATATTTTATTGTGGTCCTGTCAGAATATTAAACGTCTAGATAGACGTACCAAATTATTGGGATGCAGTTTCCAACAGTGAAATCAGTGAAATGATGAAAAATACGACGCCCAGAAACACCGCGAGGAATAAAGAGTCGCAGTGCCGACAGTTTACGGAGTCTTTGTGCTGCAAGAAACTACAAGACGAATTAAAACATTGCAATATGTGAGTTGTCATCAAGATTATAAAATGTTATTCGTTATATTCTCTCACTAAATATAACTCGTGGTACGATTAATAACCGTTGATATTTAGTCGTTGAAACCGAAGCAGCACATTCAACTCGCGCTAGCGCTCGTTGAATCTGCAGCTCGGTTTCAACTCCAAAATATCATCGGTAATAATCATACCACTTGTTGTATTACGGCTGAAAGTACCACTTTAAAAATAGTTATTTTCGGTACGATTTTGTTTCACTTTCGGAACGATTTCTATACTTTCGGGACGCTTTTTGTTTCTTTCGGGACGATTTTGCGTATATATGTAGGCGGCCTTGATAAAAACATCAACTTCGTATTTAATTATGACAGCGCTTGTCATATAACATTCGTATATGTTTTTGCTTTTTAACATAAAAAAACGGCTGCAAAAAAATATTGTACGTAACACGTTCCAGAAGCGATTTAACGGTACTCGCAGGATTTCCACTTCCTACTAATCCCGTAAAATATCACTTTCGGAACTTGTTACGTAAATTACTATTGTATGTAAACAGCCAGTCTCTCCCGCGTTTGCGCCAAGTCAAGATCGCGTTCTACAACATTTTCATTACAGGTCGTGCATCAGTAGGTAAAGTGTTTAATTTGTGATGCAACAGTTAAAGGAGGTGCAAGTCAAGTGAATAATTGGAACAACTGCTACCAGGCTTTGGAAATTGGAACCCGCACAATGAGCACTTTTGTTGGAATTATTTTCTCAGAAGTGAAACAATCCAAGAAGAACTCGGTCGTTCCTTTGGCTGCGATGAGCAATACGATCAAAATGAATGATGAGGCATTGGCGGTAGAGCCTCTGATAATATTTCAGAGAACTTAAATCACCAAGAAGAAAGGAGGCAGTGGTAGAGGAGTTGCTTAAATACAAGTTATCCCCATATCCTGTGGCTCTATTCGCCGCTTTCCTAAAATTTAATCAACTGATCAATGTAAAGAACAGTTTTACGGTAATCGATGGCGGCTTCCTGCTGCATAGAGCTGAACACCAACAACACCTGCGCCAGTTCAACTGTGGTTTTTGATGGTTATGAACACACGAACTCCGCAAAAAGAGTCGAACAACATCAGAGAGCATCAAGAAAAACATTAGTGGATATTGACTTTAACAAAAAATATGGTGGTTACTGTTCATCAGGAAAACCTTCATTTTCAATTAAAGGAACAAAACCAAGCTCATTACTATGTTAGTTCAGGCCTTGGATGCAAGAGGTATGCAATCTACTGTAGCCAAAGGAGATGCTGCAGTATTGACAGTGGTGGGTTGCAAAACACCTCTCATTCAACTGTGGTGATAGTAGGTGGACATAGATCTGCTCGTCTTTCTTGTGGCACAACACACGAATATGTTTTTCATGAAGGCCAGACGGGGCAATACAGGAGACAGGCTTTACTCTTCACAACACCTTGCCAGTGCTTTCTCTTCATCCATAGTTTCTTAAGATGTGACACTACATCAGCGGTTTATGGTAAAACTAAAGCATCCACAGTACAATGTTATTAGCGGTAAGCCAATGAAACGACAAACATAGCCAAAGTAGTACCAACTGTCAAATACAGTTGTCCCCGAACTTTGCATAATGTTGTAAAGTTCTGCTCTTGTTATGAAAATAGTGTTGGATTTAGTTCCTGGGAAAATAAGACAGAAATAATAAATGCTTTTAAACAGATTAAAATTGACATCGCCTAATAAAAGCTCCAATTCTCGAATAAAGAGCAAATATGAGCAAAAAGTGAAAGCGGATATGAAATCTGTATTAAATTTACTATGGAATAAAACAAAAATCAATGCTTGGACGAGCTTGGAACATTACTATTATTTTTCGTTTTTCCGCGCATATTTCAAAATAGCTGTTATATTGTAATGTAATTGTATTTCTAGGTTTATTTACAAAAATATAATATTTCTTTAAAAATAATTAATGAATTTATATTATTAAATACCTGAACTCGATGGATCCATAATAGAACAGCTAATTTTTATTGTTGTTGTAACAAAATATAATACACAAAATGCAGCAGTTTTTCCTATCGTCAACTCACACGAACCCGGTCTTCGCAAAGGCGGAACTTTAACTGTAGCATGTATGATGACGGTTCGTCAAAAAAACCCTTAACCCAGTAAATTACAATTCTTGGAAATGTTTACTATACGATGCTTATAAAAATAGAAGTGTAAAAACGTTTTCATTTTTTTATTTATTGCCAGCTTTTAGACCATCTTGCCACACTGTGCGTCGTATATAAACGCACGTATTCGTACGACTAATCGCATGCAGTCTGCGTGCTCCTATAGTACTTGTTAGATCGGGATTGTTCATGCGTATTCGTACGTTCCCGCACGAATCAAATTCGTAGGAAAACGCATCCAAAGTGCGCTCGGCCTTAAGTCCTATATTATTCAACTTATATCTAAGTGAATTGGAAGAGGTGATGAGGAAAGGGCAGGCGGGAGGGGTAGTGATTGGGAAGAATAAGGTGTGAATGCTGGCGTATGCAGATGATATGGTGTTGATGGCGAGAGATTGGGAAGGGATGAAAGACATGTTGGGGCGAGCAGAGAGGTATATGGATAAGAGGGGACTATGCGTGAATGTGGAGAAGACGAAATGGATGAGATTCAGGAATAAGGGAAGAGAGGGGACTGTGAAAGAGTTAGAGTGGAAGGGAGAGGTGATTGAGAGGGTAATAAGATTTAGGTATTTGGGATTTATGTTTAAAAGGACAGGGGGATATGAGGAGCATTTAAGATTGGCGCAAGAAATGGCCAGAAAAGGGGTATCGCTTGGGAAAAATGGGGATATAGATGGGGAACAATTTCAGAGTGGCAACTGTGGGATGCGTGTGTGAAGTCAATTTTAATGTATGGAGTGGAAGTATGGGTGGCAAAGGGGTATACGTGTGTGGAGAGGGAGCAGTTGTGGTTCCTAAAGCATATGTTAGGAGTTAAAAGGTCAACGCCCGGTTACGTACTGCTTCAGGAGACAAACAGAGGAAATTTAGGATATGAGGCAATGGAGAGAATGGCCGTTATGGGAGCTAGAGATTGGTGAAGGCGGTATGAAGGACATGCGTGAGGGGTAAATGGAGGAAAGAACGAAGTAAAATGTCTGAGAGAGTAGGACTGTCGGAAGTGAAAGTAAGGGAATGGTTGGAGAGAGGGGTGAATGTGGCAAGAGAAAGGGAGAAAGAAGTGGAAGTGTAGGAGAGACAGGAATGTATTGAGAAAAGCGAATATAATGACATGTATGGGCGTTGGCAGGTGCATGTACTTGGACGAGGACGGATGGAGCAGAGAAAGAAAAGGGTGACCCTGGCTAGGGCTAGGTGTGTGTCAGGAGAGAGAGGGAGGAAGAAATGGTTGGGTAATAGTATATGAGATGTGTAATGTGTGAAGGGGGGAGGGATACATGGAAGCATCTGGAAGAGGAATGTGAGGGAGTAAATGAGGAATGGATGGGAGGAAAAAGGAATAAGAGGGTATTAATAGGTAATGGGGCCTGGGTAAGGGCGCTGCAAAAATTGGGGAGGGAAAAGGAGTGTAGCAGAGCTATTATATGAAGTAGAAATGTAATTATGTAATTATGTGTATGCCAATTAAGGTGTTTTTTTACTTCTCTCACGATTTCGAGGTCTGAGAAATCGACTTTCTCTCCCGTTTGTGAAAAAATTGCATATATACCTCGGGAGAGAATGCTATTTTCCCTCAGTGCGTTTGTACCTCAGGAAAAATCACGCATTTCTCTCCCTTCATATATAATCTACTATTAGAGAATCCTTATGTATTTAGATGGTATTTTAATGATCACAAGAGATTATAGAATCATAAAATGTAAAAAGAACAAAATTTAAAAAAATATAACGATAATTATTAATCACAAGATTTGTCACACTCCACATATAATGAAAAATGTTTTTCGTCAACCGCCGTGAAAGTGACGGCTTTCCGACTTGATACCATTAATCGAAAATTGATAATTCCAGTACACCGAGAGGTTGCTAGGCTACGATGAAATAACAGTCCGGGAAAATTTTTGTCGGACAGTAGATGTAGCGATTGACGAAAAAATAGTATGTGCGTCACGTAGGAAAAATGCATTCCCGGACTACTGTGATTGTTGGACTCGGCTAGCGCCTCGCCCAACAAACTTCACAGTCGTCCGGGAATACTTCATTTTTCCCACTAGACACACAATCTACTATTCCGGGGCTGATAAATAATTTTTAGAAATAATAGAAAAATGTTGTTACTTACAAATTTAAATTTAAACAAGTACAACAAACAGCTTGTAAAGAATACGTTTTTCGAAAACAAACTGATTTAAAAAAAAAGGAATCTATAAATATCAAAAATATCAATTTTGCGAGTAGTGTGTAGTGTGCAACGACCACCTCCTCAAATTTTGCTGTTTTTCTTTGGAAATACTTTGTGAAAATTATTGAAATTTGGTGAATACACAATCTAAGGTAGGGAGTATGTTACTGTGAAAACACATTATCTGTACTTTGCCTGAATCACCCACAATTTGTTATTTTAACTAAATCTCCGGATCACACTATTAATGATGTTGGATTTTTTTTTTTTAATCGAGTGTGGCCGCGTATTTTTGCTGCACAAAAAGTTAGCAGTTTCTTTTCGAAATCGTTGGCATTCAATTAAATTCTGTTAGAAGTTATATTTTATTTTTATATTAATCCCATCTCGACCTTTTGTTCAATTATTTAACCTGCCGTGGCCTACTTTTCCTGTATTTGTTTGTCTGTTAGTCACCACGATAGGCCGATTGGTGTGAAGAGAGTGTCCTTTGTGTATCCCCTTTGCAAAATAAAATAAAACAAATTAATTTCAATAAATTAATAAATTAATTTTAGTGAATTAATTTCAATAAAAGTATATTTCATAGAAAATATATATTTTAAATTCAATTGAATAAACCACGAAAAGTTTTAAGAATGCCAATCAAATGGGGTGTGTGTGATAAGGGAGTTACGCCCAATACGCCATCCATAAAATGTAATAAAGGCGGGAAATATATTCACATCAAATGCTCTAAGCTCGATGAAGCGGAAATGTCGTTTATCATAAAATATAATACTAAATGGAATTACAGTAATTGAGAATCAAACGCATCTCATCCAAATGATCCTGAAAATTATTGTTCACCTATAACATTGTCGGCAATACATCACCAAATCAGTAAATTGAATGGCGACATCAAGGAAATAATATCAGACCTGAAACTCTCTATAGAAAAAAGATTCGTGGACATTGAATGTCGTTTATCCAAACTTGAGGGGGCTCGATCCAAGGACTTTCTTAATGAGGCTTCTACACAAGACAAAGTGCAATTTGAAGAAGTTCTATCTGAAATGGAAGAAAGGAATAGACGGAAAACCAATGTATTCTTGTTCAATCAGACGGAACCGATAGCAGAGTCAATTGACGCTGCAACCGTTGAAGATGGGAAAAATATTGAAAAAATACTAACTAATCTGGGCATTAACAACAAGCCAAAAAAGGTTATGAGAATTGGTAAATTTAAAGAAAACTCCCAGAGACCGATAAAAATTTCACTAAATGATGAAGAAATGACCAAAAAGATATTACAATCTAATAAATTCATTAATAATCGGAAAAATTACTTCAAAGCCGATTTAACCTTCAAACAAAGGCAGCACGCGAAGGAAATATTCCAGGATCTTCAGGCTAAAAAGGATAATGGTGACGCTAACTGGATCATCAAGTATCGTAACAACATTCCATATTTGGTTCCGCATGTAGCTTCATCTAAGCCCATTGAAAATCGCAATGCAAAAAACTCTTAAATATTTATTATCAGAATGTGGGTGGCATGAAAACTAAGATTAATGATATTATGTTAAATGTTAATTGTAGTGTTTATGATATTATTATTTTAACGGAAACATGGCTTGTAGATGATGTAAAAAATAGTGAATTAAAGTGGTCGAGTTACATCTTTCGATGCGATCGTAATCCTAATACTAGCAATAAAAAAGGTGGAGGGGGTGTCCTGATAGCAATAAATAAAAACATTACGTCACGTGCGATAACAATAGAAGAAATTTCAATTGAACAAGTATTTGTGTCTGTTACTTTCGGAAATACTAATTATGTTGTTGGCTGCATTTATATCCCACCTGCTTCTGATAATAACTTATATATGCGTCATTGTGCAACCATAGAGAATTTATGTAATAAATTTAATAATCATTATTTTCTAATATGCGGGGATTATAATTTGCCCAATATAGATTGGGAAAGTAGCAACAATGGCTTAGCACCCATTGATCAATTATCAACACAAGCTCAAACTGTTTTGGAAGCATTTGAATTTTTAAATTTAACTCAAATCAATATCATCCCCAATAATAATGGTGTATTTCTTGACTTAATTTTCACTCATTTGCCTTCGCTAAGGGTTCAGAAAGCCCTAGATGCCATTTCCAATGAAAGCCATCACCACGTTGCTTATAACTTTGAAATTATAAATATAGTGCCATTCAAGACAACACACACTGAAGAAACAATGTATATGTTTTATTAGGGTGATTATATCAATTTGAATATATATTACTCCCTGGTGAATTGGAATCTGATTTTAAATGGCAACGACGATGATTTAAATAACATTGTAGACCAATTCTACACAGTCATAAAGGAAGGCATGGAACTATTTAAACCTTCAAAAATAATAAAAAGCAAACATAGAACGTTTCCTTGTTGGTTCAATGGGGACTTAATCGATCGCATTAGAAGAAAGAAAACTTCCCATAAAAAATATAAATTATCACACAACTACGAAGACTATATAACTTTTAGTAACATACGTATGGAATGTAAAGTTTTAAGTAATAATTTGTATAAAGAGTACTTAAATAAAACTGAGTACTCCATTAGAAATAATGCCAAGCATTTCTGGAAGTATGTAAGAGAAACCAAGAAGGAAAATGGACTTCCTAGTACAATGAAATATAAGGACAGGAGTGCTAACTCGGGCAAGGAAATAGTAGACATGTTTGCGGAATACTTTTCATCAGTGTACGTCAAAGATTCTGATGATGATCTTCAGGAGCCGGACGATGTTTTGCTGGATAGGAAAGGATCAATACAAAATTTTGAGTTGGATATTACTTTGGAGGAGACTTTTGATGCATTAGCGGGATTGCGTGAATCGTGTTCAATTGGACCAGATGGCTTACCAAATATAATTTTAAGAAATTGCGTTTGTTCATTGGCTAAACCAGTATTCTGGTTGTTTTCTCAGTCCCTGAAATCGAGACCTGTGGAAATCTAGCTATCTTACGCCCATTTTTAAAGCGGGGGTACGTGATAATGTGGATAATTACCGAGGTGTCTGTATTCAGTCCGTCTCACCTAAACTTTTGGACAGCTTTGTTGCTGGTAAAATCGCGAAAATGTGTAATAACATAATTTCAGTAGAGCAACATGGATTTATGCCAGGGCGGTCAATTGTAAGTAACTTAATGGAGTACCGAACATACTTGTCAAACGCTTTGGAGAATCATTATGAAGTCGATAGTATATACACTGATTTCTCCAAAGCGTTTGATCGTGTAAATCATAGGACTTTATTGTTGAAATTAGGTCAGTTGGGTCTAAATAACGGTATAATTCGGTGGATATCGTCATTTTTGAATAAACGGGTACAATATGTACGAGTTAATAATTTTATATCGGATGAAATTTCTGTAGTTTCGGGTGTTCCGCAAGGGTCCCACTGTGGCCCAATTTTGTTCTTACTATTCATTAATGACATATCAAAACACATAAAACATTGTAATTTCTTGTTATTCGCTGATGATCTTAAATTGTACAAGGTGATAAAGAACATAGGTGACTGCATTTAAATTCAGAGAGATATTAATGGTTTAATAGACTGGTGTTACAATAATAGACTCTTTCTAAACTTAAGCAAGTGTTCAATTATATCTTTTTCTCGCAGTAAACATATTATTAATACATTTACATTTGAGGGCGTTACTTCCCTAAACCATATTATTAATAACAATTACCTGATTAATAACTGCGAATTGCAACGTGTCACTTCCATAAAAGACCTGGGAGTGATTTTTGATTCAAAATTAAGTTTTAAGGATCACATTAACTATTTATGTAGCAAGAGTCGCAGATTATGGGGTTACATATGGCGGTCATCTTTGCCTCTTGGAATCTTGTCTCTTAAGACTTTGTATTGTTCTCTCCTTCGTCCAACTTTGGAGTATGCATCTCCTATTTGGTCTCCTTATTTGTTAGGAGACATTAAACAAATTGAACGAATCCAATTGAAATTCTTAAGAGGTGCTCAATTCAAAATGGGGAAAAGACACGTTAGAGGTGAATATGATCAAGTACTATATGATTTAAACTTATGTTCGTTAGAAAAACGCAGAACCGTAAACGATCTAGGACTTTTACATAAAATTTTAAATAATAGCATTGACTGTAGTAATTTACTCGAAAAGATTCATTTCTATGTGCCAGCTAGTACAGTTATCACCAGAAATAGACCTCTGTTTAAAGTGCAGTCGACTCGCACCAACTTTACCAACAACAACGCATTGCATAGAATGATGAGCTCTGCAAATAATTTATGTAACTTGCCTTGGTTTCAATTATTCAATTCCTCTTTTGTCAGTTTTAAAAAGGCTTTATATTTGAATTTGAATTGATTAATTATTATCTTTGCACTACTATTTTCTTTTCAATTTTATTATACTATCGTCATCAACAATATTTTTCTTTTTTCCAAATTCAATTATGTATGATTTGTACACACTATATATAACCTTTATAGTATAGTATACAGGGTGTCCCACGAGGTAGTGGACAGCCGATATCTCGAAAACGGTTAGTAGTACGAAAATAAGATTTGGTGGCTTTTAATGGTTTAAAATTAAGCTCCTTTCTGGATACATAGATTTCATTTCGGTTTCTCCATTTCCGAGAAAATGACATCAACTTCAGAATTTCAAATGGGACACCCTGTATATTTATGGAAGTTTGGAGAGGTGATTGAAAGACAAATACAGCGATGCCACACTATTCATATATTGTTTTTAGAAAAACAAAAGAACAATGTATATAAAAACAACAAGTTATGCGATAAGAACTCAGGCTATAAGATGTTCAAATTGATTTCCAGATTCGTTAACACAAAATTTAAGTCTTGCCATAAGGTTTCTTGTGCAAGTTGCTCTCACCATATCTGCAGTAATTGTTCGGTGCTGCTACGATTCGATCCTGCAAGTCTTCCAGATCTGTAGGTGGTGCGGTATATACGACATCTTTTAAATATCCACAAAGGAAAAAATCCGAAGGTGTAAAATCTGGGGATCGCGCTGGCCAATATATCTTACCATTTCGTCCGATGCAGCGTCCTTGGAAAGTAGTATCAATATACTCACTCACTCATCGAGAATAGTGAGGGGGTGCACCGTCATGTTGCAACCACATCATTGCTCGTTCATTTAGCGGAATTTCTTCTAACAATTCTGGAAGTTCATTTTGGAGGAAATTTAAATATACAGCGCCAGTCAGTGTACTTTGATAAAAGTAAGGACCAATCACACGACCATTAAATAAAGTACACCATACATTTACTCCCCAAATGTGCTGAAAATGAGTTTCTATCATCCAACGCGGATTATCAGGAGACCAGTAATGGCAGTTATGTCGGTTAACTGTGCCATTGTTGTGAAATTGACTTTCATCACTCCATAATGTTTTATTTAAGAAACTTAGATGGTATTCAAGTTTTATTAATATTTCGGCAATGACAGTTAATCTTTGTCCAGGAACCTCTGGTGTTAATCCTTGCACTAAATACACTTTGAATGGGTGGTATTTATTAAATTTCAACACTCTGTGGACTGATGATTTGCTAACTCCTAATTCTTGAGAAATAAGTCTAGTAGATACATGCGGGTTCGCTTGTGCATATGCCAAAATATTTATAACGTTATCTGTTAGAACTGACCTTTTTCGGGGTGTTTCATGCTTTCCAACCCGGAAAAGAACCTCTACGCAATCTTTCTTCTAACTTCACGAAGGTATTTTTGCTCCGAGGTCGACGATTCGGATATCTAACTCTGTACAAATCTCGAGAGCGTCTACTGTTTTTGCAACATTCTCCATAGATAGGGAGCATGTCGACGTACTCGCCATACGTAAAACTGGGAAACATTACTTACAGGTAATCAGAATGTATGGTCAACTTGACATCGAACATTTGACATGAAGCATTTTCAATTGTTTTTACGCTATTTTTTTTTTGTTAATCCATGCCACCGCGATTATCTATTTCGATTATTACTTCAACAATACTTCCTCATTTTACAATAAAACTCCCTAATAATATGGTATTGCTGTATTTGTCTTTCAATCACCTTTCCAAAAATCCATAAATATACAGGGTATCCCATTTGAAATTCTGAAGTTGATGTCATTTTCTCGGAAATGGAGAAACGGAAATGAAATCTATGTATGCAGAAAGGGGCATCATTTCAAACCATTTAAAGCCACCAAATTTCATTTTCGTACTACTAACCGTTTTCGAGATATCGGCTGTCCACTACCTCGTGGGACACCCTGTATATCGTGTATAAAGATATTCTGTTCAATAAATAATTAAACAAATACACGTGATATATAATAGTTTTAAGTTTAGATTTAAGCAATTATTTTATAATTTTTGTATATATATTATATGTATAAAGGGAATTCCCGTAAATAAATAAATAAATAAATGACGAAAATAACTGCATTAATATTTTCCAAAAAAAAAAATCCACTCTACCAATAAATCAATTTTTAGATACCTGTTCCGCCACCTCCACAAGTTTCAAAATCTTGTCGGGCTCTTCCTTTCCCTTATTTTCTATATCACTTTCGTTAGACTTCCAAGGTCTTCCAGTGTGGAGCTTTCTGCCTGGTGCGACGTTGCCCTTAAAGCTCGGATTTGCATGAGGCTTCCAAGGGCAGATTTTGCACTCTGATGGCTTATTGTACACCTCTTCGTAACACGATTCGCTAAATGATGGGTACGGGGCTTCCTTCTTCTTGCACTTAGCGGGCTAAAATATTATTGGATTAATTAGTAAAAGGGTCATTACTACGTTTCAATAAATGAATTGCTGAAAATATAAAAATAAAACTCGATAACAATTTCAAGTTATCGAGGTTGCACATTTGATTGAATTCTCGTTGAATGTCGGGACAATCTACACGTGGCAATATTCTTTCAAAAGTTCTAAGCAGCATCCAGCGTGGATGTTCGGCGAGGAGGCTACGGAAGAAAATTTGATCAAACCAGCAGCGCAATATTTGCTTCCTCTACAGGAGTAATGCAGCATGAGCGGCATCTCCATCTTAGCCTCCTCTACGAAGATCAACGAGCCGCCATTGGCAGCATATCTTAATTCTAAAACGAAATCATAAAAAGTACAACCGGCAACGTCGATCCCAGCTTATGTCATTAAAAGTAGTTCACGTGCAATCTGCCAGAATTTTGAGGATATGTCGGGAGAAAAGTGGAAAAGTACCATGAAACATAAGTTATTTTGACTTTAATTACTCAATTATGATCAATAAAACACTTTTTAACACTGTATACCATTTTTATTAGTTGACAGTTTACAGTCTAAAATAGTAGATTATATATCAAGGGAGAGAAATGAGGTGCAAATATCTATCCCGAGGGCGAAAGCACCGAGGGAAAAATAGCATTCTCTCCCGAGGTATATATTAGTTATTTATGCAAAAAGCGAGTAAAGTAATACTTTTTTTCACGAGTAGGAAAAATTGCCACACGAGCCGCAGGCGAGTGCAGCAATTTCCTACATGTGAAAAAAAGTTGCTTTACTCTCGAGTTTCATACAATATTTTTTCTACGTCCGTAACTTTAAATAAATTCGATAAAACCTTAATCAATTTTTATTAGTAATAATACTTTTAAGTGAAGAAAATAATAATAATCATCTAGTTTTCTTGATCGGAAACGAATGTTTGACATTTATCGGCAGAACTCGCGGCGTGTTGCGAAGCGTTCATGACACACTTTGCGCAAACGATTTTTTAGTTGCGTTAAAAAATGAACCGCTACGGCACTTTTTTCCACGCAAAAGGGTGAAAAAATGAACCGTTATGGCACTTTTTTTCACGCTTACAGAAAGCTTCAGAAAACACATATTCTATAAACGTAAATTTATGAAAAAATGTACATTTTTTAACGGACGTAGAAAAACTATTTTTTTTCACAAACGGGATATTTTAAGAGTAAAACCTAACCCAGAAAAAAAAAACGCTGTCATACATGAGAGTTCAAATGAATAATGGAACCTCGGAGAAAAATGATTATTTCCCTCCCTAGGGAGAGAAATGTTATGTCTCTCACAAGTTCGACGGCTGAGAAATCGACTTTCTCTCCCGTTCGTGAAAAAGTGTTTTATTGTTCATATAAAACCATGTATAAATAAGTAATGATGTAGAAGCTTTCTACATAACAAAAATTACTTGATTGTTTTAAATAAGCGTTGGTACTCGAGAGAATTTTGAAATATACAAATATCGAATGAATAAACATCAGAGGAAGAAAATATGTTAAAGCTTACAATCATCTTCAAAGTGCATTTGGTTTTCTTTGGCTGATCGCAGTTGCACAACTTAAACTTTCTACATTTCGGATTGACTTTTCTAAGCTTCTTGCATTCTTTATCCTTGTTGCTGTAAAATCTGTATTGGCCACACGACGGATTAAATTTAAACGGCGGCAGGTTCGATGCGGTGCTGCTTATCCAATATTTGAGAGCCATGATAGGTAATTGTCTGAAAGTGAATATTAAATTTATTGACAGCGCAATTCTATTTTCACTATTTGTACAGAAGCAGACTCTTTTAGTACAGGGACTGGTTCATCGCAATGGTTTATTAAAAAAAAATCGAAAATGCACACGGCATGTATTGTTTCAAAATTAATGATTTCTTGTAATATACTTGTTTCTCATTGATCACTTGGTGTAACATTATGTTAATATAGGTTTAAAAATTAAAATTCAATTGGTTTGTTTCACGATTAAATTGCTTTATTTTCAACTAGTTTCGGCTTAGTGCATTCTTGAAAATGGCACTTAGCCGAAACTAGTTGAAAATAAAGCAATTCAATCGTGAAACAAACCAAGTTAATTTTAATTTTTAAACCTATACTGATTTCTTAATTACATCTCATGACACATTCAAGATTTATTTTTAGAGAGATGACACTGAATTAAAAGAGAGATTATATACAAATACTTTAACCCTTTCGCTACTGTGGGGTTAAATATGTTCAGAGGAATGTTTGAAAAAATAGTGTAGAAAAATAACTGATACGTCGTCATTCAAGATTTATTTTTAGAGAGATGACACCGAATTAAAAGAGAGATTATAAACAAATACTTTAACCCTTTCGCTACTATGGGGATAAATATGTTCCGAGGAATGTTTGAAAAAATAGATGGTGTCACTGTGTAGAAAATAACTGGTACGTCGTTGACAGTTGACGTTTCGGTGTGTGCACGTGTTTACAACTGGTTAATGTTTTAATGCGTAACTGATATTATATCGGGTGTGTATAAATTGGCGGATAATTTACAGGTGACGATATTCTTCCAGAAATTCTAAGCGGTATATTTTAATTCTAAAATGTTGTACCGTGCTTCCTGAGCCTTCACGAGGTCCTTAAAGTTTGAACATCCAGTCATTAAATATGCGTTATATGCGGAAGTATATCACCACATCTAGATTATCCGCCAATTTATACACACCCGATATATTATTTAATTATGACTTCTTTTCAACAAAATGAGGGAATGTGGCTGAATCGGATTTGCCATAAAGCTGGCCTACAGTGCACTTGTGCTGCGTCCGAAACTCTCATATTATCATTTTCATCGAAACCTGAAATCCACATGTGTAGCCGCCATTTTGTTTAGAATAATTTTGACTAGATTTGTAATCTGTGACCGCGAAAGCCCCGATGGAATAATTTTCATCAATGTCTAACATCATTTCCATACATCGTCGTCGGTGGTTCAACAACAACTATGTGCAAGTTTCGCAGTTTTTGAAATTTTAACATCACAGAAATCGCCTTGCCGTCTCGTATCTATTGATTGCTCATAGTTCTACCACGTTCCTTCGATATATTTCTGCGGTCATCCTAGTGCCCTGGTAGATAAACACCAAAGGAATTTTTTCATCCGCAGTAATTCCTGAACAGACCATTACTGACGAGGGATGTGTTGACTTAAAAACGTGTTTACTCTTATCACTGGCATCTTCTATGCTACGAGAAATTATTCGAGAATTATGTTTATTAAACTAATCATCTATAGTAAAAACTTTGTCAGCTGTAAATAAGACCGAAATGTACCAATTTCCAGAAGCGTGCCGGAGCAATATCCTGCACTTTGGTACCCTGTTATCAGCTGTATTTGCAGGCAGTAAATGGACTTTCTGATTTAAATAACACTTCATTTGTAGCTTCTTTCTAACAATAGTCCGAATGCTCTCTCCGCTTATTCCAAGTTCCATGGCAATCTTTCGCATCGATCGTCTTGGATTTTAGGGAATTCTGTCCCTGATGTTACCAATATTTTGACGTGTAACAGCAGTTCGCGATCTTCCCCTTCTTTCACAATTTCCGCGCTCATAAGAGCTTATGATAACGTTGCGTTTGGCGATCCATATATTTATAAATATTTTACGAAATGTCAACAAATTAGGTCTACTTATTAAATACATTTGAGGTAACAAAATATTAGAATTCAAAAGCAAAGGTTCCAGGACAGTGTGTTCAGAGTGGCTTTAAAAATTAGCGCTCGAACTCGTATGTCACCCTGTATGTGTAGAATTCTCAAGTAGGTGGTACTGGTATGCATTTGTTTGATACTGTTAGACCATTTAACAATTCTTAGGAGGTATTTTTAGTAAAATTAGTAAGTTGATGGTTAATTTGTGACAGGTAAAAGGGAATCCCTTTAATTGTTGCTAAGATTAACTCGAAAGTGAGAAAACAATACAAAGGACACTACCTTTCTATTATTTTCGATTGCTGATTATCTCCACAGTTTGTCCAATGTTTAACCTCACTTTTAGACCACTTAATATTTTAACGTAGTAAATAATATTTTTGTCATTTTCCATGGCAAGTAGGTATTATAGATCGTACCTACCTAACATGATTCCAAATTATTTATAAAAAATGGTGATGTGGCCATCATGTTACTTTCTCCGACTTTATATTTACGTTTTCATGGGTTTATTTTCAATTGAAATCATATTTTAAATGTACATCGAGCGTTGCGTAAACTCGGATGAAACTGACGTTTAAAACGTCAAAATCATGAAAGATGGAAAAATTATACTTCAAATTCAAAAATTAGATTTACTCGAAAACTAACGAGATTTCGAAAAAAACTTATTCTTTGGAAGTTGTTTATTTCGGAATTATATACAATTATTATTGACATAAAATTGCTGTAACTATTACCGTTTCATAATTATAAAACAAAAATGAAAAAAAAATAATAAATTTTTTTCTCGAATAGTAATGATTTTATGAAAAATATTTTCAAGCAAAAGCTATTCATTTATTTGTTGTCTTCGATGTTTGTTTAAATATTTTTGTGATATTTTTTATATTTAAGAAAATATTGGCAAAAAACAAAAAACAGTTAAGGTAAACATCCACTTCCGGTGTACGAAATTTTACCAAAAGCTTTTCAGTTCTTCGGATTATCAAATAAGACGTATGTTCAAAGTTTCATATCAATTTCTCTATTAGTTTTTGAGATACAGCGCGAACAGACACACACACACACACACACACACACACACACACACAGACACAAAAAAAAAATTTCCAGAAATTGTTGAAATGGCATCTAGGGACCCCAAAACGGATATTTCCGTAAAAAAAATTTTTGAAAAAAAAATCACGATCACAATACTTTCTCGTACTTCGTAACGGAGAAAGTAAAAAGCTTTACTTATAAAAAGTAGTTTGCTTTCAGATGAGCTCCCATGCGCAAAGATATGGAGTTAATGTTCAGATTCCAGAATTTACCACAATTTCTACATTGTAGAACTTACAAGGTAAGTGATTTGGATGTAACGCATGCTAAAACAATAACAACAGGGGAGTTTAACATCTGCTATAGGCTGAGCTTCTTTAGACAGGGGTTGGCTGACGAAGGTGCAGATACGGATCATAGTGACCCGCGAGCGGAGTCCGAGGCCTAGAAGGGGCGGCGAGATCGCAGGCACGTTGCTGGCATTAATTACCGTGCTCTAAGATGGAGGGAGTTAAAAGCAGTTCCAGTCCGAACGCCGAGCGGAGCAGATGCCAAGCAGAACGACCACCAACGAACGACCAACCACAACAGCAGAGCGTCAGAAGTGAACCCGTTCTCCGAGCCGTTTTCACGGGAGCCGAACGGACCCATAAATTCTCGACGACAAATTTTAAGATCGAAAAGCCGTTTTCACGGCTCCAAACCACACCATGGCCAGCAGCAACTACGCCCAGCAGTTCGCCAAGGCCCAGGCCGAGCATGCCCCAACGCGCACCCAACCGAACTATCACGAGCTTTACCTTTTTAAGCTGAACTAATCGAGCGGACGTCACTAACCATCACAAATGGCAAGCGAATGACGGCCAACCTAGAACTCCAAGACCAAACTAAGATAGCAAGACGCATCGAGGCGCTGTCCAGGCCAGCGACCCCGACGCCGACACCGACATCGACACCGAAGGCCACTCCTACACCAACACCGAAGCCCACTGTCCCCACCGGGAACAGCTTTGCCATCCACATGGACACGGACGGCCCCGACGATGATGACCCGGCCCCAACACCGAGGCCAAACAACAAGAAAAGGCTCGCACCCCACCTGCGACCACCAACGCCAGCAAGAAGGCGGCGCACTGTGGTCTGCAGTAGAAAATTAGGCGGCGAAAACTCGAAATTTAAAGTTCATGAAAATTAATTTTGTCATGCATCATAGGCTTCTACAGATCCCAAATAATGCCGCAGAAATACTATACAAATAAATTAAATTATACAAGTTTATTTAAAAAGTACAAGTCAACCACGGAAAATCCAGCCCGAAAGAGTATCTTTTATGCCTTAAAGCCATTCTGGGTAGTAAGCAAAAATATAAATAACAGAGATACTTGTCTTTGTCGGCATCACACCAATTTCCAGTGCATGCTGAACAGATTATTTTCTTATTTAATAAAACACTAACACAGTGTATGGTTTCAAATTATCTTTATTGTTCTACGACAATTGTTTCACCACACAGTGGCTTCATATACATAGCAACATTAAATTCACCTTGGAAGTAGCGACAGATAAGTCAATTAATTTCCTGGACTTAACGATTACCCGTGTGAACAACAAACATACATTCAACATCTTCCACAAACCAACCCACACCGATACCACGATCCACATGGATTCCTTTCACCCTAAGTCCCATAAATTCGCTGCATATAATTCAATGATCCACCGTTTAATCCACACGCCCATTTCAACAAGTGACTTCAACACCGAATTCATACGTATTTGCACCATCGCAGAAAATAATGGTTTCCAAGTCTCATCTATCAAAAATCTCCTGCATATAAAACAACAACAACAAATCACCTCCCTCATCTTTCCCCAACCCCACAATAACCCCCGTACCCCATATGCATCCATAGTATATTTGGGAAACCTATCGGAAAATGTTGGGAAAACCCTAAATAAATTAAACATCACCACATCATTCAAAACCAATAACCCCCTCTCACAGTTCATCAATAATGCAAAAGATAAAACAGGCAGAAATAAGGAATCAGGTGTATACTTACTCACCTGTGGAGACTGCCCAAAAGTTTACGTTGGACAAACTGGACGAAGTTTTGAACAAAGGATAAAAGAGCACAAAAATTGTTTTATTCAAGGAAAATCTAACTCCACCTATGCCGATCATCTAACAGAACACTGCCATTCATTTAATGATAATTTTAAAATCCTCCATAAACAAAATAAAAGCCTAAAACTAAATCTACTAGAGTCAATGGAAATCAACAGATTCAATAAACGCGGTGTTCTGTTAAATGACCAAATTGACGTCAATAATTTGCCTTTACTTAACATCACATAAGTGAATAATATGTATATGTATATATGTATGTATGTAGCGTGTATTTGTAGTTTAGTTTTCATTTTTTATCATGTTTTTAGTCATCTCTACAATAATTCATTTATTATAACGCAAATTTTAATTTTAATTCTGATTTCAACGCATTAATACAACACCCCCCCCCCCACCCTCAACGTTTGTTCCCAATTTTTTAGTATATAAGCGGTAATTGTAAAATGTATAACCATTATTTTTCATCTACCTGATGAAGCCACTGTGTGGTGAAACAATTGTCGTAGAACAATAAAGATAATTTGAAACCATACACAGTGTTAGTGTTTTATTAAATAATACCATGGAGTTTCAACAAGTAACAGCCTCATCCATCCAATAGATTATTTTCTTTTAAAGTTGTAGAAACAAACAATATTTCCGAATTTGTTAATTCATTATGTTGCGATTCTAGTGTGAAGGAATGTGTGCTGCGAAAATATAAGAAATGTTTAGAACAAATGGTTCAGAGTGTGCCTGTAAATTCAGAAGAAAAAACCTGGTATAATGCGTGGATAACATCAAAGCTGAAAAGACATGGTGCAAAAGGAAAGACTTATTCTGTTACATTAACTGAGAGACGCAAAATTATTTGCACCGTTGTCGAGTTGATACAAACCTTAAATAGTACAATACCGAAGTTTTTTCAACATTTTTTTGTCACTAACCATCAGATCCAGGAACTGAAATGTATGAAAGCGCATATTTCTATGGACGAAGTTTACATAATCATCGATTTCTCTCAAAACTACGTTTGTAAATATAACGAGGAAATCCAGAGTACTCATTTTGGGGCTTCAAAGAAGCAAAGAAGCAAATCACGTTCTATTTCAGACATCAAGCAGCTGAAAGACGGGTACAAACTTTTGTCACGGGCTCCGAGGTCCTGCGGCATGATGCGGCGGCGATTTGGACGCATCTCGTGCCTATTTTTGAATTGATAAGAGCAACAGTACCAAAAAAAGTATTATTCATTTCCAGAGCGATGGGCCTTCTACCCAGTACAAGAATAAAAGTGACTTTTTTCTTTTCCGACACTTTTGTGAAAAATGGAAAATTTCAAGTGCTACCTGGAATTTTACCGCTGCTGGTCATGGAAAATGTGTTGACGATGCTGTGGGTGCACACGTTAAATCGCTTTGCGATAGATTTGTCCCAAATGGCGGGGACATTCTGAAAACCGAGGACGTTGTAGCTTTGATCAATTCGAGAAGCCAAAATATCAAGGCATATTTAATTGAGAACGATACCATTGCGCATATCAGAGTAGAAGGGCATCTTCTACCAGGGGATTTGAAGCCAGTACCATATAATGGAACCGAAAAGATTACATCATCATGGAGACTGTCTTCTTCTTCTTTCGTTTCTGGCTATGACTTCGTTTGTAAGTCTTCTTGGAAACACCTGGTAATGAAATCACGAAGACTTTTATTGTCCAAATTAACGATAAACACGATCTCACCGTTCCCTAACAACTCTCCACCTGTGTTGCCCGATGTAAATGGGTGATTAATCAAAATTAATTCGAGTGAATTAATCCTTCCAGAGGTTCGGCATCAAACAATATCAAAATTCTGTTTAAAACTCTCCATCCATTAAACACTTGTTAATCAGCGTTAATAATAATTAATCTTATATAAGTAAGAGTTGTCATCAGTGGTGAGAGCGATCGCTTTGAATTTTCATAAAGTATTCAAGAGCAACCCTGGTTTACTGTATTAACTTGAATTTAATTTGCGTTAATCATCATTAATAAAGGTCAATAGTCATCAATAAAAACTAAAGTTTCTCTCATTAATTAACACCCAGCAAGTCCAGATCGAGCATGCATAAATCATCAATTAATCATCATTCATGGTGGTTAATACAACTAGTCATACTACAGGTGCGTTGATACTTTTGGAAATCATGACGAAAATCAACGTGAAAACAATAATTCTTTCATCGTGAGGTTTCTCGTCATGGTTATTCACCATTAATCGACGTTAATTTGAGTTAATCATCTCAATTCAATTGGCGTTGATCATTATTAATAAAGGTTAATTATCAACAGTAATATAACGAGTGCCTATGATTTTGCCGGCAATTATTAGCGGCAGGATCACGATTTTCTAGAAGCAACAAGCAAGAGTGATCCAGACGCTAATAATTGCCTAGGAAAAATCAGTCACGAGTTAGATTCGAGAAGACAATTGGCCGAACAGAAAGTTCACACTTCATAATTTGAAAAATTAAATTTAGTGACACTAAGTGTCAGACGTGTATTAATCTGCGCCACAATAATTGTAGTAAAAATGAGCTTACCAAGATTTTGAGAAATGCCTATGAATACTATTACTGATGAAAGCACTAACACTTCACCCGAAAATACAAACAGATCGAATTCAGGAGCAAACTGCTTAAAAGTCCGGCAATAACTGACGTTTTATATGTTATAGATAATGTACTAACGCGTTGCTTGGCAATACCAACATGAGAGATTATCTGATTAGATACCACCCAGGGTGGATTACCATGTATAACATGCAGCGTGGTCTGTTACGCATCGTAATTAGAATTTTATTGGATCATATCATCAACATTATTCGATTTCATTGGTTAGTAAGTAAATGAGGGCAATTGTCGGTAGTAATATACCTAGATCGAGGTTAATTATCAAAAAATCGTTTTTTGAGTACCTTGTTACCTAGTAATTTAACGAGACAATAACATTTGTTGTCTGGTTATTAACCGAGAGCTTCAGCTCGAGGTTAATAACCAGTTGACAACAAATGTTATGTCGAGATGAATTACTAAAAGGTAAAAGGTACGAAAAAACTGTATTTTTGATAATTCATCCAAGCTCGCGGTATATTTGGGTAGATAATTTATCGAATGAAATAATAATAAGGATCAGGAAAAGTTATGGTTTATTACAAGCTGAATAGTTTGGTTTACTACAAGAGTAATTGTAAAAATTAAAACTTAATGACAGTGACGTAACGTCATGAACATCATGTTTTTATAACCTTAAAAGCTACTCACCTAATTACCGTTTTTCTGTTATCGATTATGACAATGCAAAACATTGTTGTAATGTCAAGCTACCCCATTAATTATCGATTTACTGTTATCGCATCTATTATGTGGTAAATTATCATTAATATGAATTCATACTTCGCTCATTCATTAACATCCAGCAACCCCTGATCAGGCAATATCGAGGGTTACCGACATCCTTTTCGTGCATTGATCACCCATTAATCATATATTAATCACCATTAATAATGGTTAATCAAAGTCATCACAGTACAGGTCAGTTGATACATTCAATAATCTTGAGGAAAATTAACATGAAAATAAAGATGATTACATCGTTGGGTGTCTCATCATGGTAGTGTTCCAGAAAATTTGTCCGTGTACACCGGTTTCGGCCCATTTCTGGTGATCCAAAATTCGAAAAAAACCGGTTTCCAAATTTTATTTCCCTTAATTTTGGACCCCGTTTACGGCAGATTGTGTATGGAATTCAACATATACGGCACAATCAACCTCAACGTGAATTTAAAACTGAGAAGACATTTTCCGTGGAGATTCGTTATTGCGGAAGTACATTAAGCAATCGTAGACGCCGATTTCTTGTCATTCTACGAGTTACTCCCGGATGTGAGACACAAGAAACTGCACGACGGCAGGACCAACCTCGAAGTATTTGGACAGATAGACATAGCAAAAGAGAGCGGAATAAGCACACTCTGCAAAGAGAAGAAGCACCACCCGATTTTACAAAAATTTCCACGATTTTGTAAACCTCCAGGACTACCCAACGTACCACAACATGACACGGAGCATTTCATTCTGACAACCCCCGGTCCGCCAGTATCCAGCAGGCTCAGACGACTCGCACACGAGTTTAAAACAATGTGCCAGATGGGGATCGCAAGACCTTCAAAAAGCTCTTGGGTCACACCATTGCATTTGGTAGAGGAGAATAATACTGAATGGCGACCATGTGAGGACTACAGAGCGCTAATCGCAAGAACGGTACCTGACAAATACCCAGTTCCACACATAGAAGATTTCGCACAACAGTTGCACGGATGTAAGATTTTGTCAACCATCGATCTAGTGAGAGCGTACCACGAAATCCCAATAGTGAGAGAGGATATTCCAAAAACCGCGATCATCACACCGTTTGGATTATTCGAATTCGTGTACATGACATTTGGATTACGCAACGCAGCACAAACATTTCAAAGGTTCATGGACGAACTTTTGCGAGACCTTTATTTTTGTTATGTTTATATCGACGACATACTAGTCGCATCGAAAACGAAAGACGACCACGACAGGCATCTCAACCAACCATTCCAACGACTGAAGGAAAATGGAATCGTTATTAATCCAGCGAAATGCCGATTCGAAGTACACGAAATTCGATTCTTAGGATATACGGTATCCGAGAAGGGAACGAAACCACTTGACGAGAAAGTCAAGGCCATAAAGAAATTTCCACTGCCACAAACAGCGAAGAAGCTACGACAAATACTTGGAATGATTAACTACTACAGACGTTTCATCCCAAACGCAGCAAAGACACAAGCACTGCTAAGCGAGTTGCTGAAAGGTAAGAAAAAAAAGGCAACCATCCCATAATTTGGACCGAAGAGGCGCGGGAAGCATTCAACAGATGCAAGGAAGAAGTCAGCACCACAGCACTGTTGTTACATCCAAGAGCCGACTTCAAATTAGTAGTCACAACAGACGCCTCAGGCCAAGCGATAGGCGGAGTAATCCAGCAAAGGCAAGAAGATGGTTGACAACCACTAACATTTGATTGATTGCCGTCACTACCCGTGCTGCACTCAGTTACTTATTTTGAGGTTTTATACGTGTTCTATTGGTCTGTTAAAGTAGTGGGTGTGGTGTTTGTGCTTTGTGTCCATTGCAAATCTAACCATTAACATACATATGTCGCATTTTGTGAGTATTAATATTTAATTCAATAATTAAATATTTTAACCTATCCGTTTGTTTACTAAAAATTGCAGTAGTTATTGGAACTAACGGCGCGGCTATTCGGCGATAGTTTCGCGACAGGGCCGGATTAAATTTATATTTTGCTGCTCGTTATTAAATCTGCGTAAATTCCTTTCATCCTCTGTTGAATCAATTTATTCCTAGGCCGCGTGACGTGAAACGAATGATCTTTTGTCTGTACCCTGATTCTCTTACGCAATATGGTTAACAAATGCGGTATATGTGATCAGGCGGTAACCCCGAATACGCCTCATATAAAATGTTCCGGAAAATGCTCTAAATCTATTCACATAAAATGTTGTGGCCTAATAGATGTTGAAATCTCGTCTCTCAACAACAAAAATATGAAATGGGCTTGTTCTCAATGTATTCCGCCAACGTCTCCTTTGCCATGTAACGATTCATTTAATTTTGATACCCTGAATAAAATTATAACGGAACAATTCTTGTTATTTAAAGAAGAAATTAAAAATATTATTGACTCTCGATTTAGTAAAATTGAATCCAAAATCCTGAAAATAGAACAAAGTAATAATAGCCTTAGGCATGAGGTTGATGATATTAAGAAGGCAGTGTCGGATAATGACTTTATAGCGGAGGAGGTTATTGAAGAAATGTGTGATAGATCTGCAAGAAAAAAAAATGTGTTACTATTTAATTTAGTCTCGTTCGATGGCTATTTCTGATAAAGTAAGGGATGACATTGCGGAAGTTAATTCTGTTCTGGAATGTCGAAATATTGATGTCAGACCAGCTAAGGCTTTTCGTTTGGGCATGGTTAATAACAGTAATAGGCAGAGATCTTTAAAATTAATTTTTAATAACGACAATGATGCATTAAATGTTATTAAAAGTAACTCTGTTCAACCTGATTCGATTGTGAAAAATTCCGTCCAGATCGTACAAAAAAACAAATTGAATATTTCAACAAAATTAGGAATGAACTTGAATTACGTAAATCTCAGAATGAAGCCAACTTGTACATAAAATATCGTAATAATATCCCTTTCATAGCCTCTAACAATCGTCCTAATGTATCTCAGTTAAAAAACTAAATATATATTATCAAAACTGCGGGGGTATTCGAACTAAGCTTAAGGATCTAATGTTTTCAGTGAATTCAACTGATTTTGATATTATTATTATTATTTGTGAAACAAGGTTGTACAGTGACTTGTCAAATATCTTATTACATTTCAATCGTTATAATATTTTTAGATCAGATCGTAGTGTCGAAGGTGAGGTTAGAGGCGGTGGATTACTTATTGCGGTGAAGAAATCCATTGATTTGGCTCTTATTACCAAGTGCAACAAAATCGAACATTTATTCGTCTCGATTTCCATCAATAAAATTAACTATGTAATTGGTTGTGTATGCATTCCTCCCCGTTCTCCGGTTCATATTTATAATAGTCACGCCTATGTCTTTGCAATGATTTTACAAATTTCTTGATTTGCGGGGACTATAATCTGCCAAAAATTAACTGGTCAGATCAAGGTTCTATTGTGTCAAACCTCAATTCGCTTGATGGTAATTTACTCTTGAATAGCTACAGTTTCTGCAATTTTCAACAAGTTAATTTAATTCCGAATGCTCGTGCTGTATTTTTGGATTTGGTTTTTACTCGACTGATCAATGTTTCTGTTAATTTAGCAGACAATATTTTATTACCTACAAGTCAACATCATTCAGCATATTCAATTCATTTGCCGGTAAGTAATATTCTAATATTACGTACATATGAGAAGACTATTTTATATAACTTGGGCGATTATGAAGCACTAAATTTATTTTTTAATTCCATCGATTGGGACCAAGTACTTTCCGGCAACGATATGAATAAAATTACGGATAAATTCTATTCCATTCTACATAATGCTATTGACTGCTACATTCTATATAAAAACACATGCAATGCAAATGTCTCGTTTCCTAAATTTATGAATTCTGAACTAAAGCAACTTATTCGTAAGAAGAAAGTTGCCCACATAAAATATAAAAATACAGGACATCCAGAAGATTATGCTGATTTCTCCAACCTCAGAACGGAGTGCAAGAGATTATGTAAGATATCATATGATAACTATTTATCATGTGTTGAATCCAAATTGAAATCTGATCCAAAATATTTCTGGCGATATGTTAAGGATAACAGCAGCAAAGATATGTTACCTAGTTGCTTGATGTATAACGATACTACTGCTTAATCCGGCGAGGCTATTGTCAACTTATTTGCCGATTTTTTTTCATCAATATATGTAAATGGTAATGAAGAAATTAATTGCGATAATAAGAACACTACCCAAATAGAGTCTAATAATTTTTTGTCTTCGATTAGCAAAGAGGAAGTGTTTAATACAATATTAAGTCTAAAACTTACAAATGTGGCCGGCCCTGACAAAATACCCAGTATGTTTCTAATTAATTGCATTTATTCACTTTGTACACCAATATACATACTATTCAATAAATCCTTAAATCTTGGTATTATTCCCGATGCTTGGAAGATCAGTTACATCTCTCCGATTTTTAAAGCAGGCGATCGCCAGTTAGTCCCCAATTACAGAGGAATTTGCATTCAATCATGCATACCTAAGATGCTTGACAAATTGGTTTCCATACAATTGGCTTGGTTTGCTAAGAACATTATTGTTCCACAACAGCATGGCTTTCTTTCGGGTCGATCAACAGTGTCCAATTTACTTGTATATAAACATTTTGTGTCTTCTGCTATGGAGGCTAATAATCAAGTTGACACTGTATATACTGATTTCGTAAAAGCATTTGACAGAGTCAATATAGAGCTTCTTGTGTGTAAACTTTCCAATATGGGATTACATGGACCAAGTCTTCATTGGATCAACTCGTTTTTGTTTAGAAGAATTCAAATTGTACGCATAAAATTTTTTTGTTCAGCTCCAATATCTGCATCCTCCGGAGTAGCTCAGGGCTCTCATTGTGGTCCTATTCTATTTTTACTCTTCATTAATGACTTGCATAATGTAATTAAAAACAGTAACTTTTTAATTTATGCCGATGACCTCAAAATTTTCAAGATTACAAAATCCTTGAGGGACTGTTCTGAGTTACAGAATGATTTAAATAATATATATGTCTGGTGTAATGAGAATCGGCTTGACTTAAATATTAACAAGTGTTTTTCTATATCTTTTAGTCGATCTAGAAACGTTATAAATTTTATCTATAATATCAACGCTAGTCCTTTGGAAAAGAAAAATACAGTTACGGATCTGGGGGTTACATTTGATTCTCATCTTAATTTTAATCAACATATTGACCTCATATGTAATAAGGCACTAAAAAAATGGGGATTCGTATGGCATATTGGTAAAGATCTAAGTTTGGACTGTCTTCAATTACTTTATTGTACTTTAGTACGCTGCCACTTGGAATATGCGTCAGCAGTTTGGTCTCCATACACAGACATCAATTGCCACAAACTGGATAGGGTTCAAAATAAATTTTTACGAAGTATGGAGTACAAGTCCGGGCAAACCCATGTCCAAGGATCCTACTCTGACATCATGAGCCAACTTGGAATTGATTCATTAGGTAAGAGAAGAGCCATCGCTGACTTATGCTGTCTTCATCGCTTGATTAATGGTTCCATCGACTGCCCCGACCTTCTAGCTGAAGTGGATTTCAACATACCCCACAACAGGACCACCAGGAATTCACCTCTCTTTCGTCTGCGTTTTTACAACACAAACATTGGCGCGAACAATTTACTTCATCGGACTATGTCCACTGCGAATGGTGTAGTAAAGGAAAGTTGGTTCAACTTATTTAATTCCTGTTATTTTTCTTTTAAAAGGAATTTAAATAGAAGACTGGTAGTTTAATTTCTTCGTTTCATTATTTCAGGTTCGGTATATTTTCATTTGAATTGATTTTTTTTTTTTGCTTAAATTGTATTTTATTTTTATTTTTTACTTACATTTTAATTTAGACAGATGTCAAACTTGTATTTCATTTTTTTTTAAATTTACTTTCTTATTTTTGTAAATTTATATTTAGTTATATTTTAGTGTAGGTAGTGACCAAATTTGTATTTCATTTAATTATTTTTACTATTTTTTCTTAATTTAAATATTTATTTTTGGTTTTGTATTGCTGTATTTTGTGTTTATTTATGTAAAAGGGGTTACCCGTAAATAAATAATAATTATTATTATTATTAACATTTCTATCAAGAAAGCTATCAGCAACTGAGCAAAAGTACGCAGCGTACGATAGGGAATTGCTGGCGATATACGCGACGATCAAACATTACCAGCACATCTTGGAAGGATGAAATTTCACCATCTTCACAGACCACAAGCCAATTACATACGTGTTCGCACAGAAGTTAGAGAAATGCTCACTAAGACAATTCAGATAGCTCGACTACATAAGACAATTTTCCACCGACATTCAACATATCAAAGGAAAAGAAAACATATTCGCCGATGCACTAAGCAGAGTCGAACAAATAACAGCGGAAATTGAATTCGCAACGATGGGTGACGAACAAAACAAGGAAACCGAACTAAAAACGATCCTGGACGACGAAAATTCGAACCTGAAGCTGAAAAAAGTATACTTTCCAGGGTATAAAATGGACATATACTGTGACGTCACCACCAACACAGTCCGACCATACATCCCGAGCAGGCAAAGGAGACAAGCATTCAACAGCATGCATCAATTGTCGCACCCCGGAGCAAGAGCCACAACCAAGCTAGTGATGCAAAAGTTCGTGTGGCCTAGAATCCGAGCCGACTGCAAGAAATGGAGCAGAGAATGCCGTATCTGCCAGCAAGCGAAAGTGACCAGACACAACGTACCAACCCCAGGAGAATTTCGATTGCCCACACAGAAATTTAACCACATACACATGGACATCGTTGGCCCACCACAAGAATCAAACAGAAAGAAATACATACTCACATGTATCGACCGATTCACGAGGTGGCCTGAAGCTATACCAATGAACATAGAAGCAACCACTGTAGCTAAACTACTTGTCACGCATTGGATAGCCAGATATGGCACGCCACTGCAAATAACGACGGACCAAAGCCGATAATTCGAGTCGCAGCTTTTCCAGCAGTTAGAAGAAATGCTTGGTCTCAAGCGAACGAGGACGACAGCATACCATCCTCAAGCGAACGGCTTGGTAGAAAGGTTCCACAGACAGCTAAAAGCATCACTAATGTGCCACAAGGACGAACCCTGGACCGACGCATTAGCGATAATAATTTTAGGACTTCGAACGGCCTGGAAAGAGGATATCAAGGCAACGACAGCAGAGATGGTACACGGAGAGACACTACGACTCCCAGAAGAACTACTATCACGGTTCCACAGAGGCCACGGATAGAACCGGACAATTACGCGGCACGAATGCGGAACATCATGAAAGCAATCAAACCAACACCAACATCGAACCACAGCAAGACAAAACCGTTCATCTTTAGAGACCTATCGAAAGCTACGCACGTATTCGTATGGAGAGACACCACGCGAAAATCACTCCAACCACCGTACGAAGGTACATACCTACTGATCCCACGAAACACGAACACAATCGTAATAAGGAAGGATGGACAATCAACGACAGTCTCCATGGAACGAGTTAAGCCAGCGTTTGTAGAGAAGGAGCTCGAAGACACGAACAAAAACCCGGTAGAAGCAATTATCATGAACTCACAATTAATAACACTACAGAAAGATGAAAAACGGAAGTTGTACTGTCGGGATGTAATCATATTTTGCAGTACTTATATGGGTGGGGTGGGTCATGCAGATCAACTGATGTCATTATATTATTTGAATAGGAAGACCAAAATCGTGGAAAAGGTTTTTCAAACTTTCGACGACGGATACACAGCCGTCATCAGAAAAACTTCGTGCAGTATTTAAAAAGTGACTCACGCAAAACTAACTTTAATCAACTTTACCATAAACTTTGCAGATCAGGGAAGATCAAAATCTTCTTATAAATGAACAAGAAGATAAGGCAGGCTTTCTAAGAAAGTGATATTTATTGAAAGTGCAAATATTGGCGATCACCTACCTTGTGTCTGTCTGTGCGCGCGATATCTCAAAAACTAATAGAGCAATTGATATGAAACTTTAAACATACGTCTTATTTGATAATCCGAAGAACTGAAAAGAGTTTGGTAAAATTTCGTACACCGGAAATGATTGTTTACCTTAACTGATTTTTGTTTTTTGCCAATATTTTCTTAAATATAAAAAATATCATAAAAACATTTAAACAAACTTTGAAGACAACAAAAAAAGAATATCTTTTGCTTGAAAACATTTTTTATAAAATCATTTTTATTCGAGAAAAAAATGTATTATTTTTTTAAATTTTTGGTTTATAATTATGAAACGATAATAGTTACAGCAAATTTATGTTAATAATAATTGTAGAGAATGCTAAAATGAACAACTTATAAAGAATAAGTTTTTTTTCGAAATCCTTTTAGTTTTTGAGTAAATTGAGTTTTTGAATTTGAAGTATAATTTTTCCATCATTTATAATTTTGACGTTTTAACGTCAGTTTCATTCGAGTTTACATAACGTTAGATGTACATATAAAATATGATTTCAATTGAAAATAAACCATGATAACGTAAATATAAATGGCTATGATACCTTCAAGTCGAAGAAAGTAACATGATGGCCACATCACCATTTTTTTTCATTTTTGGTTTATAATTATGAAACGATAACAGTAACAACAAATTTAAGTTAATAATAATTGTAGAGAATGCCAAATTGAATAACATTAACCTTAGTGGTACTGGTGGCGAACTCTTTGATGATCTGTTTTTTTTCAGAGTGTATAGATTTGCCACAAAAAAACAATTACTTTATTATATCTGCGACACCAGCAGCGAGTTATTGTTTGCTTGCTTCATCTCATTGATTCAGTAAAAAAATAGTGAAATGCATTGACTAATTCATTTGATTTACATTAAAACTTAAGGAAATGAATATTATCATGTATAATGTTTCAAGAGTAACGATAATCTCGAAATAATTTTAAGAGTGTTTCTTTGATAAGACGCAAGAAGACATAAATAGCAAAATTGTAGGAATTTGTCATTAATCGAGGGGCATTCGTCAGAAAAGAAAGACAGACATAAAATAAAAGTTACCTTCAAAATTAAAGCCACATCTTGTAAAACATGTTCTGATTTATTTAAGAATTTCCAGTGCCGCGAAATCAATTTATGTTGTACTTGTAGTTCCACATCACGAAGTTTTATATGAATGTAACTGATGTTAGCAAAAAATGTATTTATTTATTCGTAACTATAACAATTTTTATAAGTTTCCCAGACAATAATGTAAAAGATGCATTTGTGAATGAATTTCATTGGCATTACATAACTGTAAGAAATTATCAAGGTTACTTAGATTCTTTCCATTTTTCATTTTTAAAAATGATTTGTCTTATTGCTTTATATCTAGTGAACACCATCAGAAACTGAAGACTACATACAGTTATATTCAAAGTTTTATTTGACCGCCCGTCTAGCTCCTACCTGCCTGGCCGGTAGTATAGTTGTCCAAGATATAAGGCGTCTATGGCCTTTTACAGTTTGACCACCTTAATAAGTTTAGGGCCATCATATCGTAAAACCGAACTCATAAATATTCTCGGGCTGGTTAGGACCGCATCGTAGAATTTTCTCTACACAAATGTGTGTGGAAGCACCCGGAGTTAAAACGGCTCCTTAATAAAAAATACCGAAACCGGGCCTAGGACAGCGTTAGGAGGATCCGTTGCGGACCATTTATTGGTGGCTGGGGATGAGAGTTTGGCGTCGGTCCTTCATAAAAATTAGTGAAAGTTAAATACCATAAAAGGCTATAAACGCCTTATATCTTTCGGTCAACTATACCAGGTCCAAGCCAGGCTGAGCTACGGGGTTTGGAATAAAACATTTTGTTTTTAATAGAAAAGTAATACTTAATTTTATTTAAATATTGATTTAATACGATTCACAAATTAATTTACTACACCCTTCTACTCCAGTCTCTACTCTCTGACCGATATTGATTTACTTACTTTCGTGATTTGGTTGTAGATGCTCACAATAGCAAAAGTAAACTTAAGAAAATAGAAAAAATAAACGGGTTGACTTCTCCGATTGAAACTTTTTCGGCCCGGTAAGTTCATTGTAGTTGAAATTAAAACAGCCCCACGCAGGGGCGGCTCGTTATAAAGAGCCATGGAGCTATGGCACTACCTGTAGACTCAAGCTCAGCAAAAATTTTTAACTGATTCTTAAAAAAAACTTTTTAAATGTTAAACAACACCTGTAACACCGCGTGGAAGTTCTACATAAATTTCAACAGATTTTGATGACCAAAAAGGCGCATTTTTCAAATTACAAGTAGGGATTGCACATTTATTTTAACAGATTATTAATTAATTCTGAATAATGCGTCTTTACAAATTTTCGAAGAAAATCATCGCAAGTGTACCACAACAAAAATGGTTTCACTGAAAGGTAAATTTTGATCACCAAAAAGGCACATTTTTCAGAAATTCACTTGAGAATTACACATTTCTTTCGACAGATGGTTGATTTTGAATAATGTCCCTTTATAAATTTCTTCAAAAAATAATCACAAGTATACCACAACAAAAATGGTTGCACTAGAAAAGCAAATTTTGATAACAAAAAAGCGGTTTTTTTAGAAATTTACATGGCAATTCTGCATTTATTGCTACAGATGGTTAAAATTTTGACAAATTAATTCGGAATAATGTGTCTTTACAAATTTACAAAGAAAATAATTGCAAGTTTACCACAACAAAAATGGTTGCACTAAAAAGCAAATTTTGATGACCAATAAGGCGCATTTTTCAGAAATTTGCATGTCAATTCCACATTTATTGCAACAAATGGTTGAAATTTTGACAGACTAATTTTGAATAATGTGTCTTTACAAATTTCCAAAGAAAATCATTTTCTTCTAAATTTTCGATTTTTTTGTTAAAATTTTCGAATTTTTGGCCCGCAATTTTGATTTTTAGGATCGAATTTTTGGTCAAAGTTTTTAATTTTTTATCCTATATTTTAGATATTTTTAACCTAAATGATTGCTTTTTATACGCAACTTTTTTATTTTTTGCCGATATTTTCAAGTACAGTTTCTGATTTTTTGCCCTTCATTTTAGATTTTCTAACTTGAATTATTATTTTTTGTGAACTAATTTTTTTTACTTTTTGGTTACTTTTTGATTGCCGTTTTCGAGTTTCTGGTCGGCAGCTAATTTTGAGCTAAAGAGTTATTTTGGGAGCTGAAAATTGCAAATTAATTTAATTTTCCTTGATTTTTATTTGGATTGCATTTTTTATTTTTAGACCAGCATTTTTGATTTTTTTGGCCCATATTGTAGATATTTAACCTGAATTTTTCATTTCTTCGTTCCAAATTTTAGAGTTTTTTCCCGAAATATTCTTTATTTTGGTTAAACTTTTTGATTTTTTTTGTTGTTGAAATTTTCGGATTTTTGGTCTGCATTTTTTTAACCGCGAATTTTTGATATTTGTCTAAATTTTCGATTTTTGTGCTTATATTTTAGTTTTTTACCTTAATTAAGAGCTAATTCTGCAAGTGATTATTTTTTTTACGATTTTTCAAAACATTGAGTGCAATTTCCGTTCCCTCCAGTGCAGTTTTGAGTCAATTCCTGTTGTTTTCAGTAGCAATATTGCAATTATTTTAACAAGTAATGAAAAGTACACTCTTTCTACATAGTTTTAGTAATTTTGGAGCTAATTCTACAAGTGATTAATTTTTTACAATTTTTAAAAACATGAGTGCAAATAATAATTCCTTTACTACAGAGCAAATTTTGAGTTTATTCCCTTGTTTTCTGCAGGAGCATGTCCTTGCTTTCAGGAAATTCAAAGTAGACTATTTTTGGATAATTGAAGTTTATTTGTTTTTGTCGAAATCTATTTAGTTTTTGAGTAAACTGAGTCTTTGAATTTGAAGTATAATTTTTCCATCTCATAATTTTGACGTTTGAAACGTCAAGTCTTTAAAACGCTCGATTACGTTTAAAATATAATTTCAATTGCAAATAAACCATGAAAGCGTAAATATAAATGACTACCATCAAGTCGGAGAAAGTAACATGCTGGCCACATCACCATTTTTGTGTGCTGTATTGAAATAAATAAATTGTGTCACTCTAAAATTGTAATTTTTTTCTCTACTGCTGGGGCAGTATAAATCCTATCTATTTTTTAGAAAAAATATAAATAATTTTCACTATACATACCAATTAATTTATTTTTAAATTGCAAACATAAAAAGAAGTCGTAGCGAAAGGGTTATAAAGTAATGTTACATCAACTGTAGTATACCTTTTCCAATCGCAATTTTACAACTGAATTCAGTTTAATTATAATTATAAATCAGCCAGTGAGCTTATAATTTTATATTCAGATGAAGTGAAATATAAACGATAAAAAAATATGAAGGTACATACAGTTTACTGTCTTCTTTTGAGACCCTTAGTCCATCTCCTTGTGTAAAGTCTTCGTGTTCTTTAGCTTCTTGGATAACCCCGACATCGGTTACAGTGATCTCTCGTTTCTCTTTAAGAGGAAGTGAAAGTGCTCCTGTTTTGTACTGAAAAAAAAATGGTGCGGTTTTGCATGGAAACTTGGGTTTGGCGTGTTGGTACTTACGTTTATAAATAACTTATTGTTAATTTGGTTAAAAAGGCGCAATGCCATGATGAGGAATTAACGATACAACCAATTTTTAAATGCCATATATTAATGTAAATAAGCTGTGACCATAGCGTTGCAATTTTATTTACGCGTACTGACTTTGATCTTTATTCTCCGTTTATTTTGCAAAAATATAATGTCCAAAAGTGGAAAATAGTTAACAGCCCTTGTTTAGTAGCGTCACTAACCAGTTTAAGAACAGGACATTTGGGATGGACTGACATGAAATTTAACCCAATGAGAGCAAAAATGGTGATGATTAATTATGAACAGATTTTTTAATGCTTAAAGTAGACAAAACCAGCAGATATAAACTATTAACAAAACAAACAACTTAAAAAAATCACAGAATGTCATAATCAGTGAAAATGCAAATTCCATGCAGCCAATATAATATTATTTAACTTATTAAAAGAATTTTCAGTCAAGTATTTCTACTTTTTGATCTCATGGTCTCAATTTGATAACAATATGGGTATCCTATTTTAAATTGCCATCCCAAATATCTCGAAACCTGAGCAACATGGTAAAAAATGTTTCAGATGAAAGTTGTAGGATTTGGAGGGGGACATATGCTGGTGACCTAATCTAGGGGTCAACTTTCAAGGTCAAACGAATATGAACTTTGATTTTTCAAATAGAATCCCCTATTTTTTATTGCGGGATCGAATTCTACGGGAAAAAATACAAACTTTTTGTAGGAAACGTTTTTTTTTTAAATGCTTTTTTAAAGAGTTTTTTCACGAATTTTGTCCGTCATGTTGTTTGAAATCTCAGATGAATCCAGGCATTATCCTCGTCATTAGCGTCACCCGATGTGCACCACGTGGAGGTTGCTGATAGGATTTTACTCATCACTGACCCTGAAAAGGGCCGAAGGTTTCAGTGGCTGGAGGTTGGATCTCGTTCTTAGATCAAATGCTCGATCAAGTGTCCATCCTCGTCAATGCACTTCTGTACCCGCTGGCGAAAGTTTACTCAAACATTTCGAATTTTTTGGATAGAAATTGCTCGAAATACAGCCCTAATCCTCTCCTGCATGTTCAGCACTGTTGTCGGAGCTTTAGCAAATACTGTCTCCTTGACTAGTCCCCAGAGGAAAAAGTCAAGGGGATTAAGATTCGGGGATCTTGCATCTGCAACTTTGATGCCAATGCTGAGGATAATGCATGAATCACAGCCTGGATTCATCTGAGATTACAAATAACATGATGGATAAAATTCGTGAAAAAACTTGAAAAAAAGCATTTTCAAAAAGAAACGTTTCCTACAAAAAGTTTGTATTTTTTCTTGTGGAATACGATCCCACGATAAAAAATACGGGATTCCATTTGAAAAACCAAAATTGACCTTCGTTTGACCTTGAAAATTAATGCGAAGGTCATTTTCAAGGTCACCAGCATATGTCCTCCTCTGAACCCTACAACTTTTATCTGAAATATTTTTTGCCATGTTGCTCAGGTTTTGAGATATTTGGGGTGGCAATTTAAAATGGGACACTTAAATATAAGGAAAGCAGAGGGTAACGGGGGTATGAGGTTAAATACTATTCATAACTCTATGTGACTATGTAAGCCATCAGAACAGAGTAAGAAATGCAAAAGAAGATCGTACTAAATGAAGATAGTAATACGAAACGAAAGATCTATTGCAAAAGTATTTATTAAATAGTACATTGTTCAACTTATTTTTATTATTTTTGGGGTGTATTCTGGTACAAACGTAAATTAAATGGGTGATACATTTACAATTTTTAATTCTCTAAAAAATATAGTAGTAGTATTATACTCGAGATACATCGATATACAACAGGCCATCGACCGAGGTCTTTCAGCCACTAAAAAATATATTTTTACGATTTTTCTCTAAAATGAATAGGGGAGCTAATAATTACACATATTTAATTTTTCCTATGTTCGCCCCTTATCTCAGACACTCGTCAGTAGTGTGTAATCATGCCGCCGCATAATATGTAACGTGCAATAGTAGTTATTAAATATATACCATTTTTACATGAAAGAAGTGCTACACAACCGTTCCCTGATCCACTTCCCAACACAAATAAAAAACCTACTACAGTTCTGGCAAAACTTGATAGATCATCTTCAGAACTTGAGGTTTTCTTCAAACTGTTTCCTAAGAGCCTTTTCCTATAGATCGATGAAACACCAACAAAAGGTTAGAAAAAAAAAGACAAAAAGAAAAAGCCGATACAGAAGACTGGTCCGTATGAAACAATAATAATAATAACTTGGTTGCTTCTTCATAATGCCGTACAATAAAGTACCTGCACAACGTCACTATTGGTCTACTCATACTTCATTTGGCAACACAACAATCAAACAAGCCATTTCTAGAAATAGATTTCAACTTCTTTCTTCGAAACTATATTTCAATTTCAACAAAATTGATTATATAGAAGAAGTGCTCTCATGTTTAAAACAAACTTTTCCAGCAGCAAGAAGTGAAAGTGACGCAAATTTAATGGTGACGCCGGTTTCACGCACCGGGGTTTTCAACTGAAGATTTTTCGAAACGTGTTACTAATAGTTCATGTTTTTTTTTTAAGTTTATGCTCTTTGACAATATAACAAAGATATTTAATCAATTTAAGCTGTGCAATTCGGCAGCTATTCGAAATTGCAACAAAAAACAATAACGGAGAATAAACTTATTCGACACACCCGGTCTCACAAACCAGCAGGTCACCATTGGCAGGTTAAATTCCATTGCTCTCTGTATTTCTCCAATAGACTATAGGTATATTTTCTCCCCCGTGTGTGCTCACCTTGATATGGTAGGGGGCTTGCGTATTCAGATTATCCTAAGTGCTACACCAGCGGGAGCGTCAGTTCCCGGCAGGGCCACCCATGCTGGAAAGGACCTAGGTGATGGATCTGAATAAGCAGCACGCAACATGAGGCAGAAGGGGCTCTCAGCCATAGTAAAGGCAACCCTTCTAGGTTGAATGGACACTGCTGTAGCGTCTCGATGCGCCACAGACGTTCTTGGTATAAGTACCACCAGAGTGGGGACCGGGGCGGAGAGCGCCGAATGTGTGCAGCAATCCTTCTTAATGTTAAGCGTACCCGGCTAAAGCACGCCCGGTGAGATTCGCCTGGGAAAGGCGCGAGATGCGAACCGCCGCGGTATTGTTCGAATATTTAATTAGGGGGCACCACCTCTCGTTCGCGGCCTCGGGCCAAGCAGCGCGCAGCGTGATCGGCGGAGTTGGGCTTTGCGGAGCACGCGTCCCGAGTTCGGTTTTTGAGAACGAGCCGGTGGACATCGCGAGTTTCTGCCCGGTAACCGGTCAGCGAGCAGAAAACCAATTTTAGAAAATAAGGTTCAGGATCTCAAGCAGTAGCTGGGGTGAGTTTGAGCTTTATTTCCCCTGGGGTTTTGGCCGTGGTCTGAGACGAACTGCTCTAGACCGGTTTGCTTTTACAGATCCAAGTAGCCATTACGTCTCAGAAAGTTTTGAGCGAAAACATTTTTCTTTGAGTCCCCTGAGCCGAGTCCAACCGGGTCGACGTGCCATATGGGAAGTTTGACCCACCCTGGCTACTGGTTCCGCTGCGGACGGGCGCCGTGGGGATCAAAACGGAGGCAAGCGGCAACGGCGACGCCGGCTACCAGGAGCAGGAAGAGGTCGGCGGTTTTAGCTGTAGAGACCCGGACCCGACCTGTGTCAGGTAACTGCTAATCGCAGTACGCCCGCATGTTCCGCTTTCCAAGCGCCTTGCGCACCGCGAGCGTTTCGCCCATCGGCAGACTATTTCTGTTTTTATTAACTAGTTTTTTTTGAAAAACAATATATTTATTTATTAGACCTTGCGGATTGATAATTTAATCATCATTTAACCTAGACGCCTGCCAGTCTACTGTCGGAGACTGACGGCCCACGAGTTTTTTTTTTATACCGACAGTGGCGCCCAAAAAAACAGTACCCACACTATCACTCAGAACCTACGAGCCGCTCTAATCGCGCGCTTCAATAAGCTGAGCTGCCGTTCGCCGACGTTGAGGCCCCAACTCAAAAAGGGGGTAACAGAACACTACCAGTAATGAAAAGATTACGCCCTAATGACTGCCCTAAAACAACAACCCAGGTGGGCTCGCCATCGGGTGGCCCACCACTAACCTACCACACCGCGAGTGCACTGCACCAGTCCCCCCTGCTCTGGGCCGGCCCTGACAAGGACACTGGGGCGGCGCCTCGCGTGAGGGTGAGGAAACAGCTCTGCGGGGCTGAAAAGATAAGGAAGAGGAAGCTGAAGGGGACTGGCAGTACAGCCTCCACTGCGGAACGGGCCACCATGAGCTCCAAGGCAAGTCTCAAAAAGGGCAGCCAGGGACGAGTGGAAAAAGTCACAGCAGCTTCCCCTCCAAAACAAAACCAGAGGGGGCGACGGCAGCAGACCGATCTCCAATAAGAAGCCTTCTAATAAGCAAGGCCCTTTGCCAGGAAAGGTCTAGCAGACCGCCCCCCCCCCACTAAGAAGCGAAACACGTTGGATGACTCTGGGAATTTGTCTGATCTCAACTCCAGGAAGAAACCCAAAGACACCAACACAAAGCCCAGAACATACATGGAGGTCATCAACAGATATCTGCAGATAGCAATCGTCGACAGAAGCAACCTCCTGGGCAAATTAAATGAGGAACAGGAGAAGCAAGTACGCGACTTCCTCATAAGGGCGATCCTGGGAGTGGATCCGACCAACACTGTCGCGCTACACTTCTCCAGGTGGTCCTACTGCGTATTACCTGCGCGGACACCGACTTCTTAAAATGGCTCGAGGAAACGGTCAACAGAACAGGGCCTCTTTGGGGGGAGCCGAACTGGCAGTGGTGCAGGTTGACAGCTTGCCCAGGCTAGTAAAGGCTTCAGCCTGCCTACTCAATGCACAGGACTTGACCTGTCTGGGCGTCCAGAACAGAGAGGCCCAAATAGCCAAGTAGTGTATGTTCCACCACGAACAAAAAGAAGACGGCATTCTGGTCGTTTTCGGGATACTGCTCAAAGAAATCGAGCTGCTGAAGGGTAAGCACCCCCAAGGCAAATGCCAACTATGGTATGGCCTGGGGAAAGTGACCCTTCATCTGAAACAGCCAGAAGAAAAGGAGATCACCCCGAAGACTGTTAAGGACCCTCCCATGGAGACCGCAGCAGTCACCCGAGATGGCCCCCAGTAAACAGCACCCCAGCTCCGAGGCTAGACCAAGACGGACTGAGAAATACAAAAAGGTAAGTCTCTTTTTGCTTATTAGCAATTCAGCACTAACCATACAACTAAGACATTGATCTAACCTTCACAGGCAAACTCAATATCATACAAATTAACGGGTCCGGGACAAACTGCCAAATGCCCAAAGTGCCGAATCGGTATTTTGCCCAAAGTGCCGAATTTCACACTACCGACCAAGTTCAAAGTGCTGAACGACGCCAAGCGACGTCGCATTGTTCGTAGGCAATGCGTCGGAGCCGAATTCGAGTCGGCAGTTTGGACATTCGGCACTTTGTCCTCGCGCCGCACTCTCAATAAGGCCCAAACTGCCGAATGCACGCCGATTCGGCACTTTGATCCTCGCATGCACCTTTGTGTAAGGCCCAAAATGCCGAATATTTATTTAACGTTTAAAACAAAATTACAATTTATTTTATTTTAAATTTAAAAAAAAGCATAAATTTGTATTATCAAAAATAATTTTCGCACATTACGAACATTCATGAGGATGTGCATTCGGCATTTTGGGCCTTACTCATAGGTGCGTGCGAGGACATTCTGTCGAATGACCACAGTTGCGATTCGCATTCGGCTCCACGCCTTATTTACGAACGATGCGATGTCGCTTGGCGTCGTTCGGCATTTGGGCATAGTCGATATTATAAAATTCGGCACTTTAGGCAAAATACTGATTCAGCACTTTGGACATTCGGCACTTTGGGCAGACCCCAAATTAACCTCAGACACTGCAAGGTGGCTGTGGCGCAACATCTACACTACCACGAAGATAACATAGCCCTCATACAGGAACCCTGGCTAACAAGCGAAAGGGTCGCCGGTATAAGCACTCTAAAAGGAAAGGTGAATTACTTCACCTCCACTAAGCGAAGAACATGTATCTACACTCCTAAGAATGTGCAGTGCGTGCTCCTACCACAACCAAGCTCACCGGACCTCGTAGTGGTCAGTGTAGAGGGTGCTGAGGGCAGCACTCTGATCCTGGCATCTGCCTACCTTCCGTACGACTGTGAGGCCCCTCCTCCCACAAAGGAGATGGCGGCATTCATCAAACACTGTGAGGACGGCAAGCTGGATTTGATAATAGGGTGTGGCGCCAATGCCAACCACATTGTGTAAGCCAGCAGCGGCACCAACCACATAGGAGAAACTCTTCTAGAGTACCTCTCAACTACGACCCTGGAAATAGTGAACAGGGGTCGCGAACCCACTTTCGTGATCCCCACTAGACAAGAGGCCATATACATCACCCTCACATGCAAACACAGCAAAGCAGATAGAGAACTGGCGCGACCACCAAGACGTGTCTTTGTCAGATCACAGATGGATCTGCTTCAGTATAGGATGTTACGTTTGGCTTGCCCTCTAGTCCTGCTGGATCAAAAAACGATTACATAGTCGCCGTCCGACTCGCTCAACGGCGTTAGGGGGGTTACTTATTTGTTTTCCTTTTTAGGAAAAAGTGATTTTATTTACGACGACCAGCACAGGAGTAAACTTATCAAAATCACGAAAATTATTACCACCAACGAATATCGTCCCAAACGTTCCTCACCCAAATAAAATAAAATGATTAGACATAACAGTTTCTCTCAGAATATATTTCCGTTATCTACCAATACAACCCCGATAAAAATTATGTCGGAACGGTTACCGGTTTGAGCTAACCAGAGTAAACCCTGACTAAAAGTAGTGGCCCAGCTTGAAGCTGTGCTAGTGTAGTATGAAAACTTAATCGACTAATTAACGTATAATACCATGTGTAATAAAAAAACAATAAAGGGTACAATATCACCAACGAAAATCTACACCCGGCTTGTATAGAGTACCTCGAATTCGCGGCTACGAAGGGTACGCGTCGCCGATGGGAACCGTTAGCGCTAATGGTACCGACGAAACGACGTAAATTAACGCGTCAGGCACGCCTATACAACCGTGTTTAGAGGGTCAACTACCAACTCCACAACAAGGAACAGGTAGTAAAATAACTGTCAAATCCCAATCCAACCGTGTTCAGCGATCAGTAAAATTAATTTTGAATATTATATTACTGCCAAGTATGAGGTGGTAAAATATTATTAAAATAAATTCTAAATATTATGCCACGGTCCAATGTGAATTCTACAGTGTTAAGCGACTAGTAAAATAAATTCTTAGTATTATGTCACTGTCAAGTACCAACTCAACAGTATTAAATTATTAGTAAAATAAGTTATGAATATTCTACCACTGGTAGATAACCCCGCAACATTAATACATGGAGAATAAAATCAATAATAAAATAAGATATCGCTATTATCGCTTATCTGGTCTTTCCCTCCTCGAGGTTACTCCTATCGCCGACCCCTGGAAATTCAACAGCCACCGTTCCTCGGACACCAACGTTTCCTCCCAGCACTCTTACGATGAACAAACGTGTCCAATCACGTCCCTCGACAGAAACTGCTAGACACCGGGTGTTCCAAAGACGAATTTCGGAGGGTAACTTCTTGCTATCCACAGCAACAAGGGGCAACAAGGCCTGCTCGTGACGCAACAATGGGTAGGGAAAATTTGATAACAGGGTAAAAAAAATACCTAAAAGCGTATCGTTTAGAAATAGCTTGCAAAAAAAAAAAATATTCGGAAACCATGCGGGTGTCGATTTTTCAAAGAGTTTTAATTGTTCTAGATTACGCATCGAACGTACCTGAGTTGTAAGGCGGTTCTTTGAGTGGATTCAGGGGTGCCTCCGGCTTTGAATTTGTCCGGTACCTCCTGCTTATGCTTTTTGCGTGACTCTTGGATGAGATCCGACAAAGCGTCGCCAGTGGATTTATTCTAACACTCCCTACTTTGAATGACCGCGTAACCATATATCCGACCAACGGTCGGTAACAAATATAATTTACGTGCCACTTGAATTGTTAATTTTCGATTAACGTCCATCCAGCACCACGAGAAGCTCAACAAATGAAAAATAATATGTCTGCCCCAAACAAAAAACTTTCTTCCCATAGCGGATTTCCCTGCTAATAACAATGAGACGAAAATTGAAAATAAACGTTTACGAATCTCAACTTTATGCTTTCCCGCCATTACTTGCACACAATTCGTAACTTGAGCGAATGTTAAGTAGCCGTTTACAAGCTACCGATAAATGATGAAGCAATTGCCTAATAGATGGCGCCCCGAACTCACTGGGTAATAACTTAGTATTCGGTCTCCCGAAACCCAATTTGGGGACAATAGGATAATAGGGGAACTCGCCTAGCCCTTCCCTGGGTTTAAGTAACGGAAGAACTAAGCGTAAAATCTTCGATATATCGAATGAGCCTTGGCCTTGGTGTCTCTGCTTTAAAGTACACTCGATGGTTCGTGCGCTCAACTGACAGCTGACTGAAAACACGCTCGCTAGCCCAACGAAAAGGAGTTATGCCATTTCGTCAGGGAGTTATACCGGACTACGCCGCAACGGCGACGATTTGATAACTTCGCCACAGCAATTGGTAAATTAATAGTTTCTAAATTAATTGTTTTCGTTAGGCCGCATTAGATAGGCAACCTAATACACGGGGTTCGCAAATTAATTTCTTATTTCTCTCGTTAGGTTATTACGGGCCAAAATAACCCGTAACAAGGAGTTACGACCGTGGAACGAATCCTGGCTCGAAACCCAAGAAAAACGGATACGGAACTGTTCAACAACGGCCTATCCAAACACCTAGAAGAAGATGCCTTCAGGCAGGACCCTGTTAACAGGGAGGCGGTTGAGAGACTGTCTCTGAAACTTGAGACCAGCCTTATACTCTTTCACGAGGCCTGCCCCGCCAGGAAGGCAGGCACATTTGCCAAACCTCCCTGGTGGTGCCCAGAGCTTGACCAAAAAAGGTCAGATTCTCGTAAAGCCTGTAACAAAGCAAAGAACTCCTGACTTGAGGAGGACTGGGCCACATTCAAGAGAACCCAGAGGGACTGTAAAATGACCCTTAGGAGGAACCAAAGGGGCTCATGGCGCAACTTTTGTGAGGGCATTACCACCGTATCGGAAACAGCTCGCACCAAAAAAATACTATATAGGTGCCGCAGTGCACAGCCAGGCATATTTAAAAAGGAGGACGGCACCTGCACTGCTGACCTCCGAGAAGAGTCTGCTTCCTGACAAAAGCGGATCTGATGCAAACCATAAAAATGATTGAGTTTACTTCCTCACAGTAGAGGACTGGAACATGAGCATGGAAATCGTCACCGAAAGCAAAATAGAATGGGCAATAAAATCATTCTCCCCTTTCAAATGGCCAGGACCGAACGCCGTGTATCCTGCCCTACTACAATGGGATCTGGTACAGATACTGCCGCTACTGTGCAGACTGTTTCGGGTATGTATTACAATGCAGTATGTACCGAGACTATGGAGGGAAGGCAAAGTGATTTTTATTCCCAAATCAGGAAAGACTGACTACACGTTCAGACCAATCAGCCTCACGTCTTTTCTACCAAAGACCTTAGAGAGGCTGTGCGGCAATTATATCAGGGAGCAGTGTTGCTTGAACAGCAAACTGCACTCAAGCCAACACGCCTACAGGCCAGGGAAATCGACTGAGTCGGCCCTTCATCATGTGGTATGAAGGATCGCTGGCGAACAAACAGTCAGCCCCAGGAGCCTTCATAGACATCGAGGGAGCTTTTGATAAAGTCTTCTACGCCAATATAGAACAGGGTTTAAACAATACTTTGTTGTACCCGATTGCACACATATTTCGACTGATGGCGCTGTGACAAAATACTAAACCTGTAAGTGCGCCGCTAAAAAGTTTGGAAACCCCTGGTCTAGCCACTTTTTTAAAAATTCATACTTCTTACTTTGCTTCTTTAGCAATGAGCGTTACTAGTGTTTGATGCATATTCAGCAGGGCTCTGCCTCTTATTTGACTTGTTGGCATAAACATGAAAGAGCATTTTAAAACTATTCAGTATTTAATGGGTACAGAAAAATCGCAAATTCCCTGGCCACATAACGACTCATCACTACAGTTACCAAATAAATCAAATGACTTGTATCGTAAATTTTTTCGTAAACAGGACACGATGGCGGCACATCTTCTCAGTAAAATTGCTCGTTGTGAATGCAATAAATTCGTAAGTACCCAAGTCACACCACCGGCAACCATTTGAACTGTATATTTCAGCATGTAAGCAGATGCTTTTCCATGATACCGTTGGATAAGAACGTCCAGAGCTATTCAGAAGCCTTATCGGATTCGGTCCGCGATGACATTAAAACCCGTGAAAACCCTCACGCGATACAGGCTCTGACAATGCCCAGGCAGCGGATTACGAATGAGGCGCAGATGTTTCGGGAGTACGCCAGGAAGCAACATCTGCAACCTTGCCTTTTACCGGAGTTTTACAGGTCAACTATGAATTTCTCAAGCGTTCATAGTATTGCTGGCATCGGCAAAAAATTTTAATTCTACTAGATGTGATTTGTACGTCCAATAAATTTTGCTCACATATGTTGATAATTATCGCTGACATTTGCATGTGGTCATCCAATTAAGGCACGCACGAGTGGAAGAACATTTAACAATGAACTTCAAACTTTACACCATTACCGCCCAAAATACAATTACATGTGAAAATTATTGTTTATTGTTATTTATTGGAACATATTAAATAGAGTAAAAGGTTGATTAAGACTTTACGCCCGCCTCGACATATTTGTTTTCAAGTTTAAAGCCCCATTTTTGAATATGAACTTTCGATTTTCACGTTAAAATTACTAAAAAAAAACGTTTTCAGATATGTGGTGTGGATATATTTTTACCTACGACAACTTGGATATATGCTCATTACATGCTTGCTAATGATTAGTATATGTAGTGCATTGCTCACGCATTTCATTCTCGCATCGATTATCTGTGCTAGAATATATTCCAACACTGCACTGTCACGCGTGAAGCCTAACCTTCAATGTGTCAAAATAACGGAGTAGATTTAAAGATGTTTCCTTCGCCTCTTCTACATACATGGGGCGTTAGTTGTAGTACCCCGGCAAATTTGTTGTTTTCGATGTTTGTCTCCATACTATTTATATATACTTTTAAACACTAAGAATGTATAAACTCGAGAAATGATATGAACCATAAATAATGTTGCGGCTGGCGGCTTGGTTTTTGACTGACATTTGTTTCCGCGGTAACGTTAAGCAGGTTCCTCTGATAAAGGTTATCGCGTACGAATGGTCCGCTCTCGGTTTTTAATTATCTTAACTATCACAATGAAGCTCAACAAAGTTGTCGTAGGTAAAGCATAGTGTACAACTCGCATGGAATGACTATTTCTCGCTCTTATGAATTGCGGCTCATGCTGCAAACTTCATACTCGCGAGAAATGTATGTCATTCCATGCTCGTTATATAATATACTATTTTTGTCATCAAAAAGGCCTTAAATAAAAGTAACATTTTGAAAAAATATATTTTTTTAAAATAATATCAACAAATAAAGTTGCTAGACGTGAAAACAAATTAAAATATTGTGGATAATTCCACTGAAATCAATTGTGATATCTGGTACGCATCAATCATTTAATTATTGGTAGAATAATAACTAATTAATGAAATAATGAAATATTTTGTATTTCAACCAAAATAATGAAGAATTGTGGACAGTAAATCACCCCATAACTTTTGACCGGCGGTGAAATAGGTTCTTGGGCGAAACTTTGAGGACCTGGACATTCCATCCACAAAATTTTATGGGCGGGGTAGTTTGTTGGGGTGAGTGATAATTACCACTGGCTCATAAAAATGTCCGGGCAATTGCCGATCGGCATGTTTCATCCTTTACGGTCAACACCATGCACCCCCTTTTTTGGATACGGCGAAGCACAGGTAGTCCCAAAAAATCACAATACAATACGTCGAGTATTTCTGTTACGAATTACAACTCAAAGGCGGAAAAAATTAACCATATGTCATAGATTTTGAAATTATTTTTAATAAAATAAAGTGCATTTTCAATTTCGTTGGATTTAAAAAAAATAGTAACTTGTAAAATATGTCATAGTTTAAAACAATCTTATAAATTGCTAGAGTGAAAACTGATAAATTTATTAATTTAGTTTTGAAATTAAAATAATGTTTTCTTTTTCATTTTTAATAGACATTTATTCACTTTAACAACGTTTAATTTGTAGAAACTTTTTTTTCGATTTATTAAACTCATCGACAAATTGAAACGCTCAATACTTATTAAAATTAATATTTTAGAACTTGAAATAAAGAATACTATCTTTGTTAATATCACACTTGTTTATCATAAGGTGATTATATTTTGAACAATGTACTGATCACTTTCAAACTTGAAGTAAATAGAGAGAGAAACAAGTATTCATATTATATCAAATTAGATAATGAAGGAAAAGCGAAGTGGAACTGCTCATTAATTATGGAAAACTTCAGACTGTGCTTCACTTTTTCAAGTAAGTGATTCGCGAATGAGAAATTGTTTTGATTCAATAAGGTAAGATATACTGAAAGAAAAAAAAATCGTGAAATTTTGACCATTTTCAAACCGCCATAACTCGGCGCATTTTCAATCGATTTTGATGAATCTTTGAGGGCAAAAAACTTTGAAGTGTCTTTAAAGTCGTGCATGCGAAACTAAACGTAACTCCTTCCGCCTCCCTCTAGCACCCCTCTGAAAAAAAATGTTTTTTCAGAAGACCATGTCCAACTTTGACGGTGTCTATGGAGTTAAAAAATTTTGTCCACTCGGTCCACCATAAATGCATTAAAATTTGATCAATTTCCTATGCAGGACTCGAAGAACGAAGTTCCTACAAAGATTTGGCACCAAATTATGGGTGTTTGAAAAACAGTGCATTTTGAGGTTTTTCGCACATAACTCAGTGACTTTTCAACAAAATTTTATGATTCTTTCGGGAAAAAATACCATTTTGGCTCTGCTTTAAGGGAGTAAACTCAAATTGAAATGATCCCTTTTCGAACCCTCCAACCCCCGAACAAGAAAAACACGTTTTTGGGCAGAAAAACGTCCAACTTTGGCAACGTGTACCGAGTTGGAAAAAATGTGTCGATTCGATCCACCAAAAGGGCATTGAAATGTGTTCAATTACCTGCGCGAAGTTCCTACGACGATTTGGCACAAAGTTATGGGTGTTTGAAAAAAGGCAAATTTTGAAGAAGATATGTTTTTTTGCCCTGAAAGATTAATCAAAATCGATTGAAAATACGCAGAGTTATGGTGGTTTGAAAATGGTTGAAATTTCACCAATTTCAAGTGTTTCATTTTGTTTTTAATTATTGTATATCTCTAATTCCAATTTGTCTTAATGTTTCTGTAACATTTTTCATATTTCAAAAATTATGGAAAAGAAACTAAAAACGGTTAAAGTAAACACCCACTTTCGGTGTACGAAATTTAACTAAAAGCTGTTTTATTCTTGGGATTATCAAATAAGACTTATGTTCAAAGTTTCATGTTAATTCCTGTATTAGTTTTTGAGATACAACGCACACATTTATTTTTGCTTTATTAGTTTTTGAGATACAGCGCGCGCAAACACGCGCAGACACAATTTTTTTTCCAGAAATTGTTGAAATGGCATCTAAGGACCCCTGGACGGATATTTTCGTAAAAAAAAATTTGAACAAATTTTCACGGTCACAATACTTTCTCGTACTTCGTAGCGGAGAAAGTAAAAATGGAAACATTTTTCATGAATACAATACTTTCCCTTATTGTGTGTGTGAGTCTGTGTGTCTGTTTGTGCGTGCTGTATCTCAAAAACTAATTTCCCATGTCGAAAGTGCTGTTTACCTTTTTTGGGTTTTCCTAAATTTTTTTTGTATATGAAAAAAATTGCAAAAACAATTTTTTAGAAATCTCATTGGTTTTTAAGGAAATTGTTGATAAGGATGATTAGAATTTGAAGAATATATAATTTATTCTCATCTTTCATAATTTTGACATTTTAAAATCCCGAACAAAGGCATTGCCGCTCACCGCAAACAGCAATAAAACTGTCAGGAGACCCAATAAACTCAATATTTACGAGCATCGCCGCGTCACTGCCAGGCCTTGCGCAGATAGCGAACCTTCGTCCACACCATTCATGGACCAATTCTTGGGGTTTCCCGTTCACAGCGCTGGATGACCTATACCCAAAAGACTCACGTGCCCCAAATTTAAAATTAAAAAATTAAAGAACGGCGCAGAATAGAAGCAAATATTCGGGGATTTTGTTTCTATGACCGTCAAATAAAATATGAAAAATAGCCGTTGAAGATGAAGAAAGCTAAAATGCCTCTCAGTACTTTTGCGGGTATCAATTTTTGGTAATTTGCCAGTTTATGATACTAAACAATAAGTATCCGCGAAAATCATGCGAACGGTATGGTATGCTGTCACGTCTCCTTATTTTAATCGGGGTGTTTTCAGTCAATTTCATTTACAATAATTTGCAACTATTGACGCTTATACTTAGGTTAGGGTTAAGCTAAGGCCCCCCCCCCCCCGGATCCGCCAGCTAGTATCTATCCGTAGTAGCCGAAGAAAAATTAAAAATTCTCGAAATATTGGGGTCTGGGAAAAAACGTTTCCCACGTTCTTTTTTCGTGTAGAAGACGATGCCGAAATAAAAAAATGGGGTTCTCATTAAAAAAAAAAACAAGTTGACCCCAATATGGGCAATATCCCCACTTGGGGTCAAAAACTAATTACATGGTTTTTCTTCCCCCTAAAATTCATCAAACCCGTATTTTACCAATTTTCGATCCGTGCCGCGGTTTCCCAGATATGGGGGGTGGAACTTGAAAAAAAAACACCCAGTATAAAGAAATGTACATATCGTTCAGAGAAAGTTGCTAAAATCTGTTGTTTTCCAAGTTCAAGGTCAACAAAATCTCGTTTTTGGTTTTGAAAAATTGCTTAACTACCGCACGCCTTACTTGATTTTTATGATTTAAATTTTAAAATGTAGCGAATTTAGTGTGGTTTGAAAAAGTATAAAGAAATATACATATTATTCAAAGAAAGTTGTCAAAATCTGTTGTTTTCCAAGTTCAAAGTCAACTAAATCGCGTTTTTGATTTTGATAAATTGTTTAACTTATGAGCGTTATTTAATTTAATTTTCAAAATGTAGAAAATTTTGTGTTAAGTATTAAAAAAGTTTAATTTAGAAAATTTAGAATCTTTTTTGATATAAGCAGAGTTTAATAACATTTAGAACCAAATCTAATAATAATCATTATTTTTTAGGCGATTTGAGCCATCTCTGATGACAGGTATTAGAAATGCATTCGCCGCCGCAACAGGATCATCGCCCCCCAAATGCGGATTGTCAGAAAAACGCACAATTTAAAAGACTATCGCGCACCAGGGGCCGATATCGCCCACGTTGAGAAACACCGGCCTATATGGTAGTAGGTATTTGCATGAATGTAACATAAATTTTATGAGATAAAACATTAGTAATAAAAAAAGATACGGCAAATCAGTGGCCTATTATACCTCAAATAAAAATGCTAAGTTTGAAAAAAATCAGTACTACTGCATTTTTGAGATATCGTGGTCACCGATTCGAAAACGCGGTTTTGAGAAAAACGCGTTTAAAGTTTCAACAATGCTAACGGAGCGTACTTTGAACGCTTGTAACTCCGTCAATTGGACTAATTCCAACTTTTCGGGGCAAGTTCTCCAAATATTGTACTTGAAAATGTTAAAACCCAAAAATCTTCTTTTTTTTTAATTTCTGACTAGCCATGACCCCTTAAGAAAAATTCGCATAACTTCAAAAATAAAGGAGTGTGTGTATGGCGGGCGCGTTAGGAATGAAAGCAACCGCTTTAATTTGCCACAGTACTGCCAATTTCTCTGATGCCAACTTCATAAAAAAATGTCAGTCCATGTACGTGAAGTTTTTCTCCACACAGGTTCGTCAAAATTTTGAAAGTCTTACGTAATTAGAAAGCATCTGTCGTCCCAACCTGAAACACCATGCTTCAACTGTACCTGTCATCTTTTAAAAGTAATATAACTTTTTTTTTCGTCACTCACAACAGCAGTATCTGGTGGTACCAACAGTATTTCGTATGCAAAATCTGAAAGTTTTTGGTTGATTTGTTCGGGCCTGATAGTCTTGAATTAAAGTACACATCTACACACCTCCCAGAAATGAACGCATCACTTTGGAAAATGTGAAAATATTTGTGCGATCCAAAAAAATCGCACATAATCAGTTCATATCGGAGAGCGTTTTAAAGTGCAATAAGAATTTTATTAAAAAAAATTATTCAATAATTTACAAAAAAATGAACTACCGATTCAAAATAAACTATAGTAAATGCCTCAATAGTGGGTATTTCCACCCCTAGTAGGGGTGGAAATGCTGTTTACCGTGAACTCGACATCCTCTTGGTTGAGATCCTCTCAAATAGCCATTAGCTGCGCTCTAAGTTCCACAAGGGTAGCTGGAGGTGGCTGAGCTCGGACTCGACGTCCCATTACAATACAATACAATACAATATCTTTATTATGTTGATAACTATACAGATTATAGATACATTCTTCAGGTTAAAAAATATAAAATCAATTACTTCGACATACATTAAATATACAAAATTGAATTATAAAGTCATCAATTTTGCAACAGATCATAAAATTCACGAACAGAATACATTCCATTAGTTATTAAAAGGTATTTTATCTTAACTTTAAACATGTTTACATTGAGAACTTTAAGATTGTTTGGTAGTTTATTATATAGATCGTTTCCGGCATGAAGGGGAGATTGTTTATGCTGTTCATGGTAGAATTTATCTATGGCAATATTAGATGAGCCTCGTATGTTGTGGCTATGTATATTATTTCGATGTTTCATGTATATAACATAGTAATTTGTAAATATATATTGATGCCATGGTCATAATTTGTAAATTCAATACAACGAAATGTATCCTGAATATATGAATATTCAACCTGTTCGTAACTCTGCAAGCAAAATTAAGTCTTACTTAGACTATAAACAAATAACTTATTGAAACAACTTCCCTGGTTAGTGCCACGCCGGATATTGAATGATACCAAAGAAATTTGCATGTTATTACTAGTACTACTAGCGAAATAGCATTGGTTTAAGATCGTTTATTTCTACCCACAGGACTAACTTGAAAATTAAAGTAAATTGAATTTGAAAACTTTAAACTATAAAACTGAACCCTAAAATATCCAACTTAGGTATAAAACTCGTTCAAACCTTCCATAATCTCCTCAGTCGTTTACGACTTCCTCACGTTTAAGATCACCTTAACGTAAGTGTATTTTATTATTTAACATTCAATTTAAATGCGAAGCTGCACTGATGAGAGATAAATAGCGAAACGCGTCTGCAGATGGATTTTTGCCTAATTTTTACATATTTTAGGGTTCAGTTTTATAGTTTAAAGTTTTCAAATTCAATTTAGTTTAATTTTTAAGTTCGTCCTGTGGGTAGCAATAAACGATCTTAAACCTATGTTATTTCACTAAGTACTTAGTACTAGTAATAACATGCAAATTTCTTTTGTATCATTCAATATCCGGCGTGGCACTAGGAAGTAGTGCCAGGGAAGTAGTTGTTTCAATAAGTTATTTGTTTATAGTCTTAGTAAAGACTTAATTTGCTTGCAGAGTTACGAACAGGTTGAATATTCAAATATTCAGGCTATATTTCGTTGTATTGAATTTATTTAATGCTTTCTGCAACAAGTAAGGTTGTTTCTAATTTAGTCATAATTTGTTTTTTCTTAAATATAGGTTTACATGACTCCGTGTATTTGAGATTAAACATTAATCTAATTATCCGTTTCTGTACTATAAATACCTTTTTGGCAGCTGGTGTTGACCCCAAAGCATAATTCCATAACTCAAAAATGAATGCACTATTCGGAAATAAACAGTTTTTACGCCATCTTCACCCAAAACAAACTTTAGCTGAGACAGCGCAAAATACGACTTATTTAATTTTCCAAGCAAAGTGTCAATATGCGTTTTTCATGACAAATTTTTATCAATTTGTATACCGAGAAATTTAGCACTATCACTAATTGGGATGTTGTTATTTCCCATATTGATTGTATAGTTTGATGGTTGAGTGTGCGCATTGTAGAATTCCATACAGACTGTTTTTGAAACATTTATTATTAAGTTGTTTGCGGTGCACCAATTAGTGAATTCATTAATCATAATTTGTAGTTTAGCATTGCGTATATTGGCATCAGGCCCACTCACTACAATAGAAGTATCGTCGGCATCCATACAAACATGTCCGTCTGTTATATGTGCAGGGAGATCGTTGATAAATAATATAAATAAAAGTGGACCTCCCACGATTCCCTGTGGTACACCCAAAGTGATATCATAATTGTCTGAGAGTGTATCGTTTAGTTTGACCATTAATTTTCTGTTCTCCAGATATGACTTGAACCAATCATTTATAGGACCGCGAATTCCTAGTGCATTCAACTTTTCTAAAATGAACTGAAAATCTAATCTGTCAAAGGCTCTGGATAAATCAAAGAATACACTAATCACTTTTGTTTTTATCCATTTTATCGTATACATGTTGAACAAAATTGAAGGTAGCTGTTTCTGTCGAGCGCTTACTGCGAAAACCATGTTGCGCATTGCTAAATTTATTAAAGTTTTCAATAAATAATATAAATCTGTTACAAACTATTTTTCTATAATTTTAGAAAATGTCTGTAATTGTCGAGGTTTTGGGGATTCCCTTTCTTTAATATAGGTATTACAGTCGATAGTTTAAAAAAACTTGGGGACTGTCCTAATTTTATTGAGTGATTTATAATATCAGCTAGTGCAGGTGCTAATTCCTGAGCGCATTGCTTTATTAGAGACATTGGTACATCATCATGACCGGTTGAGTTTTTATTTTTAAATGCATGTATTGTGCTTAATACTTCTTCTACTGTTACCGGTTTAAAGTACATTGAAGGATTTGTAAAGTTGTTAGGGTCTACAGTGCAAGAATTTGAAAATGTTCCATTAAAATGGTTATTTTTTTGTAAAATCACATTTAAACAAAAATATTTGTAATTTCAATTTGGTTTATATTAATTTTATTAATCACGTTCGATGATGCTTTTTTTGTTTTTATTGTATTTATTTACTATCTGCCATGTGGTTTTTAAAATGTTTGGTTTGAAGATTTTGATAACATATTTGCGTAATATTGCTTCTTTGGATATGTAATTAGCTTACGGTGCTCAGATTTTAGATGTTTGTACTCACGGTCAACGCTTTCTAGTTTGGTTACTTTGCGTAACCAGTCCAAATCTTTCAATTTATTGGCTTAATACTTAATTATATCTGAGTACCATGGTAATTTGTTGTATTTGTGATCAGTTGTAATAGTCATATTTTTTATAGGAAAACATTTTTCAAAACAACTTGAAAAGCAGCTCCGAAATTGGTTGAACATGGCATCAATATTAGTAACATTAGTAACATAAAAGTTTTGAATAGATTTACAATATAAATATTTAAAAGTATCTATGTCCTCATCCAGAAAAGATCTGCGTTTCACAGTAATATTTTGTTTTTGGTGTGGTTTGCCAATAATACTTTCACACGTTAAAATTTGCGCGGTATGATCTGATATATTTGGTTCTACAATATTAAATAGTCAATTTCGTTAAAACATTCATTGGAACCATAGTTGGAAATTCGGGTTGGTTCATTTTTCAGGTTATAAGAAACGAGGTTAAAACAGTTACAAATATTTGACTCGTAGGTGTTTTGTAAATTATTAACATTAAGATCCCTACACAGAAAAATAGACGGGTATTTTTGCGACAATACGCTTAATAGTTTTGTGAGTTCGCTGACAAAAATTTCAAAGTCCCCACTGGGTGATCTGTAGATTGTTATAATGCATGCAATATCGTTACCAACGAAGATTACCGAATTTTCAAAATGAAATTCAATTGAGGGTTTTTGTAGTGATTTACAATCTAAAAACACATTTTGTTTAACAAATATTGCGGTTCCGCCGTGCACATGTTCTCTCCGACAGAATGATGATATTAAACTGTATCCGATTAAATTACAACAATTTATCCAGTGCTCACTAATACAAAATACCTCTGATGAATGATTATGTAAAAATAACTCAATTTGGTCTAATTTGTTAGTCAAATATTGCACGTTTAAGTGAGCTATCCTAAACGTAGGAGAGTCAATTAAATTTTTATTTATGTATCTCCCTTGTTGATTTTCTGGCTTTGTTGTTGGTGGGGCAATGTTGAGGCCGACTGTTGAAAATTTACTTTCCTTGGAAACCGAAATCGTCGGACTGCAGCTCCTTGCGGCCAAATCGTTGGATCATACACCTTACTGACGTCACTAATAGGAAATGTTACCTTGGACGAGGCTCTTCTATCATCTTTTCGCGGTTCTTCACAAGAAAATGTAATATTGGGCGCAGTATGGTGTAGATGTTCCCTTAGATTGTCCGCTGTGGTATTTTTGTTTAACCTATATACATGTAGGTAGCCATTTTTTGGAACAGTCTGTATATGGTCACTATGTGTACTTGAACCTATAATGGCTTTAAAATAATTATTGTTTATTCTCTTCGGGCTCTCGGTTCCCGACGTTGTTTGCATTTTTTCATTGGGTTCAATGATCAATTTCGTCTCGTGATTAATGTTTGTCTCCTTTTTATTGCTGTCTTTTTTTGATCCATTATTTATACTCGTTGGATTTAAACGAACGCCCTTCCTCAAATCGCTATCCTCAGTTGTCGTGCAGATTTCTTCCAATTTATGTATTGGTTTAGTTTTATTATTTTGTTGGAAATTCGATTGGTTTGTAGATGGCTCCACAATTGACTTATGATCCGATTTTAACATTTTAATAATTTCATCTAGATCATTTACACGTGATCTAGATAGAAATTTAGCTTTTCTATAGTACTCACTTGTGATTTTAGGTATTTATAGTCCAAAGATTTTTATTGGAGGTTATATCATTGCAGCAATGAATATTTGATGAATTGTCCACATACGTGCCACTGATTTTAAGTATACAATTTGGATGATAGTTATTCTTGCAATCGTTGCACGTTACATACTTTTTAACTGCCACTGAACAATATTTACACACAGCTTCTTCTAACTGTTGTTGCTTGAATATTAAGTCCCACAAATGCTCTATAAGATTCAGGTCCGGACTTCTTGCTGGCCACTTTATAGAGACAATGCCCACTTCGTCCAGATATTCAAAAATTATTCTGGCAGTGTGCGATCTGGTATTATCATGCTGGAAAATAAAATTATCCCTTATAACTGGCGCAAATATCACCACATATTGTCCAAGAATGTTTTCCACATAAATCCTGCTATTCGTGTTTCCTCCGGGAAAATATGTAGACCAGTACGGGCTGTGTGGATACAGCACCCCAAATAATAACTGTCACCTCCGTAAGGGTCTCTTCCAAGAATATTGCATTGAGTATATCGCTCATTGGGTCGTCGAATCACACTTATACGCCGCCGCCAAGTCTAGGCAAAATCCAGACTCATCTAAAAACAGTACGTGTGCCCATTCATTATTATTCCATCTGGAATGATTTTCAGCAAATTGAACGCTTCTTTGTCAGTGAGCTACTGTTAACAGAGGTCCAGTAGCTGAACGTCGGAAGTGCAGACCATCTTCTAGAAGACGTTGGCAAACAGTTTCGACGCCAATTCGAACGCTAGTTCCTCGGGCTAGCTGCATTTGCAGTCTGTGTTGGCAAAGCTCTCCCGGACAGCGAGCAGTCAGAGATATCTGCCATGCGTCGGTGTTACAACCCGACGTCTTCCTTGTCCAGGACGCCTTACGTGTTCTCCACTCTCCAGGGAAATTATAGATTGTGAAACATTAAGGGGGTAAGTACCTCGCGCCATAGTAAGACCAGAATGGTCTAATAGAAAATGATAATCGCCATAATCTTGAGCCTGAAATTTTACCGAGTACGTAAATTTGTTTGTACACACCTCTAGGGTTGATACAAATAGTTTCATGCAGGTGGCGTTCATTGGAACGGCGAAAATGAAGCAAATTCGTGTTTGTAGAGATGCAGCTCTTACGTTTTTGTGACTTTATTTGATAACTAATGACAATTTTATTACGTACATATTGTTTTCAAAGGTATAAACTATTTTTCTGTAGCATTACATTTTTAGTTCTTTGCAGAGAAAAGCTCCAGATATCCATCCAATATTGGTAATTTTCAGGATAAATTATAGTTTGTCTGATGATTTAAAAAAAAAATCAAATTCTATAGACGAATAGTTTAACCCTTTCTCTCTAAATGTGCAAAATATCATTTCTTAATATTTGATATTAACTTCAGAATTATGTATATGCTGACCATTAAAAATGCATCTATTTTCGACCCGGCAAGTGCCAAGTAAGTAAGTAAGTACTTACCCCCTTAAGCCTTTGCGGTATCACACGGTGAGAATATCCTTCGCACGCCAATGTGGCCACTTCAAAACACCCATCGCGGCTAAATTTCGAGAAACTCGGTCCATTGTAACGAAAATAGCAAATTTTTCATAAACCGCTACCGAGACAATAAGATTTGAGATACAGTTGGATAAAAAAAGACAGCTGTTTTCTACGAGTATCTGCACAAAATTTGCAAAATAACTATCTGAGAGAATGTTTGTATTTGAAATGACTTTTTCATCGAATCATGGCCTCCACATTGAAATTTTTTTGTAAACTTTTCAACACCATATGCATTAATTTCTGGAAGTTGCGTAGTTCTAGAGAATTTTTCTTAATGAGATTATTTTATTAAAATAACATCTAGCATTGAATTGACAATAACAAGGAAAATGTATTTTGTACACTTAATTAAAGATTGTGGAAATATTAAAAAAATAATCTGTCTTATGTAACCTCCCATACTGTCGAACTCCTCTTCTTAGTCGTCACCTCCACGTGCGCATCCAGGCCATCCGACATTTTACTTAATCTCCTCGCCCAAGATCCTCGAACCGCTAAGAAAATACAACAACTAATTTTAAGTATGTAGTCAGGTACTTTGCCCAAATGCATTCTTTAATATTCTTACCTGGAGTTCTGTCTTGTCTTATGGCATTGTTATTTTCGCGTGTCATATTTAAGACGTCGTCATAGTCAAAGTCGTCCTTTTTGAGGCCGTGCTCATATTTTGCTTCTTTCGCCAATAATGTCTCGCGTTGGATTTGAGTTTTTAACTAAAAAGGTTATAAGTTAGTTGTTAGTTCAATATTCAAATGGAAATGAAGGGAAGGGTAGGAAGGAGTGGATGGATGAGGGATATCAGGTGATTGTTTGGTGTTGAAGGAGAAAATGGGATTATTGGTGTGAAATAATTGAATGAGCAGCTAACTACGAGGTTTGGTGAGAAAGGAATGTTTGTGCGAGGTGTGCAAGGTGTTGGTGAAACTTCAGGACGCTGCTCAAGCGGAACTGAATTAATTTGTTATGGGGTTTTAAGGTTATGGGATAGTGAGGTTGATGGGATATATGATTACAGCGTTTTAAGGTTATGGGATAGTGGGTTTGATGGGATATATGATTATGGGATAGTGGAGTTGATGGGATATATGATTATGAGATTGATAGGATATATGATTATAGGGTTTTATTTGGACTTTTATTGATTTGATGATTTTTAGCCTATTTTTTGAGGTTACGAAAAAAACCTGATGTGATGGGGTTATTTGAACTTCGGATTCAGATTCAGCATAATCGATTACATAGTATAGTGAGGTGGGTCAGTTCCCCGCAAACAAAATTTGGATTTTTTTTTTGTGGAGCTGTGTTATTTATAATAGTAAATTCATTTTCAATAAATGAGACAAACACTAAATATCGGTTAACTTCTCATTAATAAAAGCTACCGCTGAGCGTGGGGCTCAAGCCCACAATGCCCGCACAGAAAGCGGGTGCCAAACCATTCCGCCACGAAGCGCCCCTAATAATTTAATAATAATCAAAATGTTTCAGGAATTAATTCAATCATTTGGTTAATAATATCGAGTGCCTAAAAACTATTGTAGTCCTGGGTGGCTGTGGAATCAAACAGGAATGTTGATTGCTACTTATCGTTTAATTGATTGTCAAACAACAAATACATTTTTGTTTACGGGATGTGAAAGCACTTGCACAATGTTTACGTGATACACGATCACTACAACACAGAAAAGGCGTTGTCTCTGTGTTAGTCTTTCTCTGGAATTGATTTTGATTTTACAAATGTCAGGTTCAATAATTTTGGTTGAAGTAAGAATAGAAATTCATGTTTAATTCCAGGTTGGGCACTCGTTATTTTAAACAAAGACTATTTTATTTTTGATGTATAAATAATATAAAACTTAATAGTATATTGTACAACGAGCATATAATGACTCGAACGATTTGCTCCACTCGCCTACGGCTCGTTCCGCAAACATCGTTCTCGTGATTAATAGCCATTATATGCTAGTTGTACACTATACTTTTTTCACGAAAAAAATCAAAATTAAAATCAAAATAAAAAAAAAACAAAAACAAAATCAAAATCAAAATTACAATCGAAATTCAAGTTGTAATTACAATGAAAATTGAAAGAAAATTAAAATCAGTATTAAACAGGGTAAACAAAATATTATCATAAATCGCGTTCTGTGAATTAAAGCGCGAATTAGCGTGTTTAATAACCATATTAAACACGCAAATGCGTGTTTAATAAATTGAGTGTTAAATGTACCGCATTAATGCTGCCCATACAATTAAATAATGCCCACATTATAACATTTTCGTGAACAAAAATCTTTAAATGATTTGTATTGTGTTCGGTGATTTTACTTACTTCTACAGGTACATCAGGGATAAGATACTGCATTATGCCTGTCAAAGCAAATACTATATGCTGAAAAAAAAACGAGATGTATTATTTTGATTGTTTTTTTTATGGATTCGCTGGATAAACAAACTTTCGAATCATTCGCAAAAAGGTGGCTATTATGCAGTGGCGGACAGGCCCGACGGGCAATCGGGCATGCGCCCAAATTTCGGTTTTAAGATCGTCTTACTTAAAAAAGTGAGATTTTTGAATTTTGTGTAAATAAAAAAAATAAAACATTTGTAACTTCTTTTCAAATTACACTAAATTCATCATATTTTGGCATTTGAAACAACAAATTCGAAAGCGTGCAGTTGCGCAATTTCAAAAATCAAAATTTTATGCGTTAATTCCGCGAAACAAAGCAGCTTTGCAATAAATTTACTACCTGTTGGCGATAGAGTCATAAAAATCGGATCAGGTGGTCGGCAGTCGTACAATATAAAAAAATTAAAATCGGGATTTTAAAATCTTCAAAATTACAAAAACATGTAATTTTTACATTTTTCTTCATTTCACGAAAAACATTCGTTAACCATTTTAAAACTGCATTAAAGTTTCCACCTATGACGTTTGAATCATCAATATTTGGCAGTTTAAAAAATTAAAATCGCAATTTTAAATCCACGGTCTTTGAAAACATAAAATTTTGACGTTTTGCGTTAATTTCACGAAAAAATGTGTTAACCAGTTTTTAAATTGTACTACATTCACCATAATTTGGCGTTAAAATCATAAAAATTTGACGATGCGTTTGGCTATTTCAAAAATCAAAATGGCGTATTTGAAATCTTTGAAAGTCTGAATTTGTCAATTTTGAGTTAATTTCGGGCAGACTGTTAGTTTGATGATAATAATTTATTTGTGTCAAACCTTGTAGTATATAGAAGTTAGAATAGTACATTTAAAATAGTTTATACATATATGAATTATAGGATGTTCACATGATGAAAACAACGGAATAATAAATAGAAAATAACACATTTTTTTGTAAAAAATGTTTAATCTAGGGCGCCAAAGGTAGAAACTTGCCGGGGCTGGTAAATGTTGCCAGTCCGCCACTGCTATCATGTAAGTTTTTCGGTTAAGAAATGTTACATGAAATTAAATAAGTAATACTGATAATACTACCAAATACATAGTGAGTTTAGAGTTTGAAATTTGAAATTCTCACTAGTTTCGCCTTTCAAATCTTGTTTCAAAAGCCGTGATAGGGTGAAATTAGTCGAGAATTTAAAACTCTAACACTAAACTACAGTGCGCGCCTAAAATATGGAATATATTCAGTAAAACGGAAATAAAATATTTTTGGAAAAAATTCTCGAACAAGTCGATTTTGTTTTTAAAAATACACATTTTTATATGAAAGTCGATTTTCAGTCGTCATTTGTTTTTGAGTAATGACGTCATCCATTTTGTTTTTAAATGACAACCCACTATTTTTGTTCTTGATTTTGAGAGATCTTTTTATTGTCGAACTGGCAGTATAAAAATATTGTCATCTTACATAAGAAATTTTTCGAGTAAATGACAATTGAAGGTGAGAATTTGACATCTAGAGTTTTTGCAAAATGATCTTGTTCCAGCGCTTTTTTTCCAAACAAAAATGATCTTGACCTTCCAAATATTACAATATGTTAGATGGCAACATTTATTACTTCCAGTTCGACAATGAAAAGATCTCTCAAAATCAAGAATAAAAATTGGGGGTTGCCATTTAAAAACAAAATGGCTGACGTAATTACTTAAAAACAAATGACGACTGAAAATCGACTTTCATGCAAAAATGTGTATTTTTATAAAAGAAAATCGACGTGTTCGAGGATTTTTTCTAAAAATAATTAATTTCGGCTTTACTGCATATATTCCATACTTTAGGCGCGCATTGTATATATTGCTTTAAGTTTTAGTATACCGGGTGTGGCACTTAAGACGCCTCGGACCATAGCTCCTTTACTATAAAAGCTATCGAAAAAAATCTAAGAACAAAGTGGTGCATAGTTACCGTCGCTATGTTTCAAAAATATTTCTAATCATCAGTGGCGTGCCGTACTCCAGTGGCGTACCAAACTTATGTTTTTTTAAATGGAATGCCCTATTTTTTATTGCAGATTTGGAAAGTGCTCGATGAGTACTTATTTTTTTATCTAACATGTTATACCCTTCACTTTAGCGGTTTCGCTGTTATAACCCCTTCTTTCAAAATTGCGCCCCATTTTTGAGATTTTTTTGTAGAGAAACTAATTGACGCCGGCGCCTAAATTTTGAATTGAGGTACAGGTTAAGACCTCGTATACCTTCACATAATTTTTTTTCGGGTAATTTATGGAAAAAAAATAATTTTTGATTGATCTTCGCATGTTGTCATTTTTTCCGAAAATTTCAAATGGCACCCCCCTAAAAAAATTACGGCGTTGTACAGCCAAAACTCTAAATTTTTCATTGGTGTAAAAAAAATTACACATTGCATAACAAAATTTCGGAGAAAAAAGGAATTTCATCGCAAATGTCGGGAAACGTTTTCCGTTCCCAAGTGTGCCATGAGAAAACAAATACACAAATACGGTCAACATAATAGTATGTACTTATTTATTCAACATGATATGAAAAATGCAGATAAAGAAAATTTAACAACTTAAACTAAATGTTCGAAATGACGACCTTCCTGCTGGAGGCATAACCGCAACTTCGACTCACAGGCTCTAGACACTGCCCTAAGGACTTCTGGTGATATACCGCGGAAAGCCGCGCGGATTCTCTCCCTCATATCCTCGACAGTAGTTGGTACCGTCCTGTAAACCTCGTCTTTGATATGGCCCCAAAGGAAGAAGTCAAGGGGAGTGAGGTCTGGTGATCTTGGCGGCCACCTCACAGGACCCCAGGAGTCCGGAAACGTTTTATCGAGAAATTCCCGAACGACACAGCTATTATGTGCAGGAGCTCCATCGTGCTGGAAAACTATCTGTCGAAGAGCGGCTAGAGGGACATTTTCCGAGAGATCATCCAAGTCGTCGCGAAGGAACCTCAAATAACTGTTGCCGTTCAGGTGCCCCTCGACGAAATAAGGACCCAAAAGGTGTTCTCCAAGTATGCCTCCCCAAATATTCAGCGACCATCTTTGCTGGTGGTTTATCATTCGCATGGCTTGTGGGTTTTCATCGGCGTAATAATGGTAGTTGTGGCGATTGACATACCCATTTGTATGGAACGTTGCTTCATCAGAAAATAATACGCGCATAAGAAATAATTCCTCCTCCTCAATTTTGTTGATAGCCCACATGCAGAAATCTTGCCTCGCATAAAAATCTTGAGGTTGCAATTCTTGGTGCAGTTGAATCTTAAATGGACGGAATTTGTACGATGTACGGATCGCGTTGAAATATCGTGATTCCTACTAATATCACGGATACTGATATGAGGATCTTCAATAACTGCCTCCAGAACCTGCAGTTCATTATTTTCGGTAATAACTGCCTTCTTTCTAACTCTCCTTGGCCGTTTCACACTTCCCGTAGTAGTAAATCTCTCCAACTCTTTTTGAAACGCACGTTCATTTGGATATGCCCTGTGCGGATATCTCGCAGCGTACACTCGTGATGCCAAGAAACAATTCTTGTTACATTCTCCAAGAATAAATATCATGTCAATCATTTCCTCTTGAGTTCGGAACATTTTTAGAACATTTATCAAAAATGACTTATGGCTGCTACTGACGTCTAATAATTTACTTTGACAACTACCAATCTTTTGTTTTCTCATGGCACACTTGGGAACGGAAAACGTTTCCCGACATTTGCGATGAAATTCCTTTTTTCTCCGAAATTTTGTTATGCAATGTGTAATTTTTTTTACACCAATGAAAAATTTAGAGTTTTGGCTGTACAACGCCGTAATTTTTTTAGGGGGGTGCCATTTGAAATTTTCGGAAAAAATGACAACATGCGAAGATCAATCAAAAATTATTTTTTTTTCATAAATTACCCGAAAAAAAATTATGTGAAGGTATACGAGGTCTTAACCTGTACCTCAATTCAAAATTTAGGCGCCGGCGTCAATTAGTTTCTCTACAAAAAAATCTCAAAAATGGGGCGCAATTTTGAAAGAAGGGGTTATAACAGCGAAACCGCTAAAGTGAAGGGTATAACATGTTAGATAAAAAAATAAGTACTCGTCGAGCACTTTCCAAATCTGTAATAAAAAATAGGGCATTCTATTTAAAAAAACATAAGTTTGGTACGCCACTGGAGTACGGAACGCCACTGATGATTAGAAATATTTTTGAAACATAGCGACGGTAACTATGCACGACTTTGTTCTTAGATTTTTGTCGATAGCTTTAATCGTAAAGGATCTATGGTCCGAGGCGTCTTAAGTGCCACACCCGGTATATTTCGTATTGCCATTTTTAATCAAATGAACTACCGATAAGAAAATATTTCAACTAATTATACGTTATTAATTTCCCATTAACAACATTTAGAACTAAACCTTTGATATTACCTCAAATATTACCACAAATGCCAACCTGGCAGCAAAAACGTGCCAATACTGGGGGCTAAGTCCATATGGATCCGTTTCATTGAAGGCATTCCTATAGCCTCTATATTGGCAAGTCGGAGGCGTCTCGTTCCCATCATCATCGGCACCACCCATTCTGTCATCATAATCCGACGTATTAAATACTGCAATAATTAAGGAATTTATAAATAAATATAAAATTAATTGTAGGCTATTTTTTTTAAATTTCAAATCAATTCATACTACAATATTAATCCTGAAATGGCAGCAAGCCCAGCGCATATTTTATATTCGAATTTTATATTTCCGTTTTACCGATTTATTTATTTTAAAGAAACGGCTTGTAGAACTTATAATTTTAAATTTTTCCTAACTCACACAATGATCCTATTGTGACATACAAGTTATAAAAAAAGTGTGCCCGACTAGGGTTAAAGTAAAATATAATCGCTGGACTTGAAGTCGAACAAATCAAATTATTATTATAATATACAACAAACAATACTTTAATTTGAAAATCGTACTCACAAGAAAGGGATGAATCTATATATCCCACCAGACTATCATTTCCATACTTGTATTTATACACCATCCTTGGAATAAAGTCACTGGTATATGCTATCACAAAAGCCTGTAACATAACCGATGCCCAAGTTTATTAGAAGTCCAGATGAAGAGAAAAACATCACACAATCATATATTTATAATTCAATATTTATAGCAGTGGCGGTTCGTGAACGGCATTTGCTAATGCGTCTTCATAAAAACCTTGCTCTTATAATGGGTTTTTTCCTCTGCCGAACTTTCACGAGCCGCTCCTGATTTACAGTATATACCACCCAACAACTAAGCCAAGGAGAAGTAGTAAGTTCAGATCTATTAAATAATATTATTGGAAAACGAAACTGATGAAGAAGGCCAGAATATAAAAAAAAAACACAGAAATGGGAGAATAAAATTTAAGAAAAATCATGAAGGCAGAGTGAAGAAAACGAAGATCTTCAACACAATATAAACATTTGGATCGAGAAAATTCAGTATTTATGGTATATACAGTGAGATCAGAAAGTCGAAAATAATTGGCAGCACATTATCTGAAAATCCCTATAATAATTCAAGTAAAATTATATTGGCTGTCTGGAAATCTCTAATGCAGTGCAGTATAGATTTTGTTAATTTTGACGATTTTTTTGGTTATTTGCTTTAAACATAATTTTGTGTGTTTTTATCTGCCGATTTTGCCAATTTTAAACATTAGCAGTTATTCATCACTATTAATAATACATATAAGATTCATAGCCACATACACAAACACACCTAATTCACTTCCAAAATTTGTCGAAATCCTCTTTAGCAATCCCAAACACACACTCACCCAGACAAAAAAAATTGTACTTTCAATTCAAATAATCTTAAATTAGTTTATTAGAAAACTCAAAAAATCCTAATAAATTCTTGAAAAAAGTCCTAAAAACAAATCTTGACAAATCCTGAAAAAGATTTCTGAAAAAGCCTTGAAAGAGTCCTGGTTATAACGTTCCAAAGAGAATACCCGAAAAAGTCTTGAATAAAACAGTCCTGAAAAAATCTGATAAAAAGTCCAGAAAAAGAGTCCAGAAAAAAGTGCTCTGACAAAGAAATGTCTTGAAAAATAGGTTCTTGAAAAAGACCTGAAAAAAGTCCCGAAAACTGAGAAGTCACAAAAAAAAATTCTAAAAAAAGGTCCCAAAAAAGACCTGATAAAAAGACTGTAGAAAAGTACTGAAAATAGGTTTTCAAAAAGGGCCTTAAAAAGTCCTGAAAAAATAGTAAAAAAAATCCTGGAAAGAGTCCTTACAAAGGTCCTAAAAAGACCCGAAAAAGTCGAGAAAATAGTCCTAACAGAAGTTATAAAAAAAGCCTTAGAAAAGAACTGATAAGGTATTAAAAAAGTCTTGATAAAATAATCCTGATCAAAAATCCTGGAAAACGTCTTGAAAAAATAATCGTGATAAATTTTTTTTGAAAATAAGGTCCTAGAAACAGTTCTGATAAAGTACTAAAAAAGCATACAAAAAAGTGAGAATAAAGACCTTAAAAAGTCCTGAACAAAGCCTGTGGAATAGTCCAGAAAAAGTCTTAAAAAATGTCTGAAAAAAGTCCTGTAAAGAGTCCTTAAGAAGGTCCTAAAAAGACCCCAGAAAATTTCAGAAAATAGTCCTGCAAAAGCCTTAGAAGAGATCTGATAAAAGCCATTAAAAAAGACCCAAAAAAAGGTCCTGAACATAATAGTTTTTAAATAAACTTAAAAAAAGGCCCTAAAAAAAATCGAAAAATATGGGTTCTGAAACAAATGTCTTGAAAAACTTCTGAAAAAAGTCCTAGCAAAAGTTTTGAAAACATTGTCCTGTAAAAAAAATCCCAAAAAGAGACTTGCAAAAAGCATAAGAAAAGACCTGAAAAAAGGCATTAAAAAAGTTCCAGAAAAATAATTCGGATTAAAAATCCTAAAAAAAGTCCCAAAAGAAGGCTCCAAACAGAAACTTTTTAGTCTTGAAGAAACTTCTACAAAACTATTATAAAAGATTTAAAAAAATAGCCTTGCAAAAAAACCCAGAAAGAGTCTTGCAAAAAGACCTGAATAAGGCATTAAAAAGTCGTGAAAAAAGTTCCTGAAAAATAATCCTGATAAAAAAATCCTGAAAAGAAGTCTCGAAAACAAAAAGTTTTGAAAATAAAGTCTTGAAAAACGCCGGTAACATTAAACATCATGAAAAAGAGTCTAGAAAAAAAATTCAGAAAAGAAGAATCCTGAAAAAACATCGTTAAAGATGATTCCTGGAAATATGATCTTGAAGAAAAGTCCTGCAAAATAAGTTAGAGAAAGGTTCTTAAAAAAGACCTGAAAAAAGAAATGAAAAAATCCTGAAAATACGGTCTTACAAAAAAGATCTGAAAAAAGAGTCGTAAAAAAGTCGTGAAAAAAATCCTGAAAAAGTCCTGAAATTTTGATTTATACTTTCATGATTTTTTTTTCAATTTCAATGTACACCGAACGTGTTGTAGTATTGGATGATTCTGACGTTTTAAACGTCAAAATTATAAAAGATGGAAATGATACTTCAAATTCTAATAATCTTTACCAATGATTTACTCAAAAAGTAATGAGATTTCCAAAATAACTTATTCTTTATAAGTTATTAATTTGATCATTACCTACCAATATTATTAATATAAATTTGATTAACTGTTATCGTTTCTTAATTATAAACCAAAAATGACAAAAAAATGATAATTTGATTTTTTCATAAAACGTTTGTTTTTTGAAAAATATTTTCAAACAAAGGATGCTCATTTCTTTGTTACCTCCAAGATTTGTTTAGATGTTTTTGTAATATTTTTCACATTTAAAAAATTATTGAAGAAAAACAAAAAACGGCTAAGATTAATGTATACTTGAGATGCATGAAATTTTACCAAAAGCTTTTCAGTTCTTCGGATTTTTAAATAAGGCTTATGTTCAAAGCTCCATGTCAATTCATGTCGTAGTTTTTGAGATACGGCGCGCACAGACTGACATACATCTCAATAGGAATGTATATTGAAGAAATGGTGATGTGGCTATCATGTTACTTTATATTTACGTTTTCAAGGTTTATTTTCAATTGAAATCATATTTTATACATCGAGCGTTGTGTGAACTCGGATGAAACTGACGTTTAAAACGTCAAAATTATGAAAGATGGAGAAATTATACTTCAAATTCAAAAACTCAGTTTACTCAAAACCTAAAGGGATATCGAAAAAACCTATTCTTTATAAGTTGTTTATTTTAACATCCTCTACAATTATTATTCACATAAATTTGCTATTACTATTATTGTTTTATAATTATAAACCAAAAATTAAAAAAAAATAATAATTTTTTTTCTCGAATAAAAATGATTTTATGAAAAATGATTTTAAACAAAATCAGCTCATTTCTTCGTTGTCTTCAATGTTTGTTTAAATGTTTTTGTGATATTTTTCATATTTAAGAAAATATTGGCAAAAAACAAAAAATAGTTAAGATAAACACCCACTTCCGGTGTACAAAATTTTACCAAAAGCTTTTCAGTTCTTCGGATTATCAAATAAGACTTATGTTCAAAGTTTCATATCAATTGCTCTATTAGTTTTTGAGATACAGCGCGCACAGCCACACACACATAGCAGACACACAGACACACAGACACACACTGACAGACAAACACTGACAGACACACACTGACAGACACACACACACAGACACACACACAGACACACACACACACACAACACACACACACACAGACACAATTTTTTTTTTACAGAAATTGTTAAAATGGCATCCAGGGACCTCACAACGGATATTTCCGTAAAAAAAAAATTGAAAAAAAATCACGATTATAATACTTTCTTGTACTTCGTAACGGAGAAAGTAAAAAATGGTATCCAAAATCGTTTGTCGGAATCGTCGTTTTTGGCGAATTTTCACAATGACAATACTTACATTAGAAACAACAGCCGCGTACGTTATAACCCTAAGTATTCCATACCAAGCCCCAATATCTTCAACTCTTTCCGCCAAAGGTCTTCTAGCTTGTGTTACAATTTTGTACGCGTCCAATCTGATTTCCGCAATGTTGTTCAGTAACGCAAAAAGAGGAGCCAGTGGAAATGCTGCCACGAACAGTGTTACAAATCCGTACTGTAAAACTGAAAGATTTGAACGAAAACTATTAAAGCATAGACGTCTTTGCTACATTTGAAATAGATTTTTTTTGTGAATTGTAACAGAATCGCATACTCATTTCTAAATATTCATCAAATAGGGCCAATCTTCCTGGATCTTGAAGGTGGTAATCTTCCTCCCATCTTGTATGTTTTCTTGATAAATCTTTCGTGTTTGATCTATGGGAGCGCATCCTCCACCAATTGTGAATTTTTCTGTAAGAAAAAAGTAAGCTCCTATAAACGAATCGTTTTTTTTTTATAAAGTGTAATGTATTTCCAAATTGTGGGAATACAAATAAAGCATGTTCATTAAAAAAAACCTCAAGTGTGCCATGATTTTTTATTTAAAAAAATGTAATTTGGTAACACGTATTGAGGTTATGTTGCTTGTGGCATGTTCCTACCGATAAATTCATTTGGTGTGACAAATGACGCAGAGAAGTCGTAGGAAATAAAAAAAAAAATAACTTTCAACTAGAAACGTTTTTTGCTGGTTGCTGTACACCATTGTGGCCACTGAATAATTGTGACTTTTAGAAAGATCTGACGGTTTGTATGTCAATTTCTAACATGCATGCCAACTTAATTTTTTATAAATAAAAGGTAATGGCACATTTGAGGTTTTTTTTTAATGAACATACGATATATTATTCGGCTGCGGAGACACATTGCAGTTTTTGTATACGTTTTTATCTTCGCGCGCCGAGGTATTTTTAGCAGTTAGTATTGCGATCTTGTACAGTACAGATGTTCCTGTTGTATTTTCGAGTTAGAATAAACATTTATTTATTTATTTGGAAGTTACGTTAGTGAGTTATTTCGCCCGCCGGTCACAAACGTAACATAAAGTCTGCAACAAATATGCAACCATCTTTACTTAAATGATTTATCGACAGTTATTAATGCTCTTAGTAATTTTTAGATATACAGGGTGAGGCAGGTATTTGAGAACAAAATAACATCCGCGGAAAAAAGGAGCAGAGACTGAAGATAGAGCATTTTATGACCATTGAACGTTATTTAAACGTGAAGACAGACCCAATGCAGGATATCATTCAATGAGACCGCCATCTGCCGCAATAATAGCCTCTAAACGGTGTCGAAACCGTCCGCAGGCCTGAATCAGGTGGGTCCTGGAAATGTTCGCCATGGCATGCACAATAGCTGCCCTAAGAGTCGCAACGGTGTTGTATGGATGCTTATTGGAGGCGTTCTCAAGAACGCCCCAGACGTAATAGTCCAAAGAGTTGATATCAGGGGAGCTGGAGGCCATATGTTCGGGGTGACGAGGTCGTAAAAATTGGTGGCCAACCATTCTTGGGTTGAATGGGCCGTATGGGCTGAAACGGAGTCCGACTGGAAAACATATGGTCTGCCACGTACTACAATAGTAATCCAGGGCTTCACAAGCGTGTTCAACACATCGGTGTAACCAACGACGTTGACTCTGGCACCTTGATGAAAGAAATGTGGAGACATCACGTCGCCCTCACTACTCACGACACCCTGAACCATCACAAAGGCGGGGAATTTAGTGTGCATGACGGTCGGAACCTCCTCGGGTGTTTTACACAGCCACCGATCATTTCGCGGTTGACCTTCTGGTCCTGGACGAAGTTTTTCTCATCTGAGAAGAACCAGAGAATTCCTGGCTGCTCCGGATGTTTCAGCTTGTTCGCGAGGCGCTTGGGTCGGGTTCTCGCGGACATAAACTGGCCTCTCCACATCACGTACGACTTGTCATGGAGGTCTTCATGATCCACATGTCGGATGGTGGTCTCGTCAACCTGCATCTCCCTGCCAAGTGCCCTCATGGACTTCCCTGGATTTGCTTCGATAGCAACTTGGACGGAATCGTTGAAATCGGGCATCCTGGTCCTGTCCTAGTGCCTATAATGTCGTTTTCTGTGGGAAACGGTGTCCACATCACCACTGTCGGCCTCCAGTTCTCTCCGAACTTTGAAGACGAAAGACCGGGCGACTTTCAGGTAGGCAGCGATGTCGGAATTGGTGTATCCTGCAGCAAAGGAGACGATGACTGCATACCTCTTCATTTTCTGGGTTAGCCTAGGTTCTGCCATGGTTACCCACAACAAAAAGGAGTGTGTTACAATGACGTACAGGATACTGTGTCACTTATAATGTGTATTCTCAAATACCTGCCGAAACCTGTAATTTTTCGGCTATTACTCGGATGAAACCGAGAATCCTTTAGTTCATACACCACCAAAGATATTAGTGTGAAGCAACTGCATAGTATGTCATATCGAGGAAAAAAGGATCAGCATAAAATGATTGCTGCGATTAATGCCATCGGCAATCATGTACCATGCCATCTATGCTGATATTCCGTCGGTAAAATCGGCAGCCCAAGAAATTACGAGCATGATAATTACATCAAGTATATTGAATTCAATTCAATTATCAACGGTGAACCAAACACTTAAAGAAACGGAGAATGCTGTAATAAATATTAACGAGGAATGGTTCATAAAATAAGGAAGAACTACCATAAAATTGCTAAATGGACCAAAATTTGGATATAGAAGTATCAGTGGCGGCTCGTGGAACATGTTGATGGTAGAGCAACTTTTACAATTTATTGGATCGTATGATACTGACGTTTGAAACATCAAAATTATGAAAGATGGAAATGAGAAATTATGCAAATTAAATTCAGGCCAAAAAATCAAAAATTTGCACATAAAAATCAATCACGTTAACAATCTAAAGTATAGACCAATAAAAAATACGCTCTTAATTAAGGTAAAAAACTAAAATATAAGCACGAAAAAACGAAAATTTAGACAAATATCTAAAATTCGCGGTTAAAAAAATGCAGGCTAAAAATCCGAAGTTTAACCAAAATATTTAGGACAAAAAATTTGGAACGAAGTAGTGCAAAATACAGGTCAAACATCTAAAATAGAGGCAAAAAAAACAAAAATTCAGGTCTAGAAATAAAAAATGCAAACCAAAAAAATTGACTCTAGCTCAAAATAAGTTGCCGACGAGAAACTCGAAAAAGGCAGTCAAAAAGTAACCAAAAAGTAAAAAATTCGCCCATAAAAAAATATAATTCAAGTTAAAAAAATCTAAAATAAAGGGGAAGAAATCAAAAACTGTACTTGAAAATATCGACAAAAAATAAAAAAAGTCGCGTATAAAAATCAATAATTTAGGTTAAAAAAAATTTAAAATCTACCAAAAATTCGATCCTAAAAATCAAAATTGCGGACCAAAAAATCGAAAATTTTAACAAACAAATCGAAAATTTAGAAAAAAAAATAGGCTAAAAGATAAAAAATTTAGACCAAAATATCAAAATCCCACTTTAACAATAAAAAACGACAACAAAATGATTGAAAATTCAAGTAACAAAATTGCCATTTTCAGCACTCAAGGTGATTAGCCCCAGAAAACAAAGGAAAAAACAAAATTTGCTTTGCGACGAAGGAAATTTGCTTTGCGATGAAGGAAATTTGCACTCGACGGTTTGAAAAATTGTAAAAAAATGTATTACCCCCAAGGATTCGCTTCAAATAATCTTCAATTATTCAAAAATAGGGTACTTTTGATTTTCTGCGAAAACAACGACATGCTCCTGCAGAAAACAAAGGAATAAACTCAAAATTTGCTCTGTAGTGGAGGATATTTGCACTCAATATTTTGTAAAATTTTAAAAAATTAATCACTTGTAGAATTAGCTCCAAAATTACTAAAAGAGTGTATTTTGATTACTTGTAAAAATTATTGCAATATTGCTACTCAAAACAACATGAATTGACTCAAAACTGCACTGGAGGGAACGAAAATTGCACTCAATGTTTTGAAAAATAGTTAAAATTTATCATTTGCAGAATTAGCTCTTAATTAAGGCAAAAACTTAAAAACGTAATGAAAAATGCAAACCAAAAAATTGAAAAATCAAAAAAAAAAAAAATATTTGCCAATTTCAGCCCCCAAAATAACTCTTTGGCTCAAAATAAGTTGCTGACTAGAAACTCGAAAACCTCGGTTCCTGGAAGTCCCACAATTTTTTTATTAACAAATAGTGTTCAGAATAGTCTCAGACTTGAGAAAAAAAAAACAAAAAAATGTTTGTAGAAAAATTAAATTTAATCGATTTTAGTCAAAAAGTAACCAAAAAATAAAAATTCAAGTTAAAAAATCTAAAATGAAGGGCAAGAAATCAAAAATTGTCAAAAAAAACTTGAAAATATCGGCAAAAAAAATAAAAATGTTCAAAATCAATAATTTAGGTTAAAAAAATCAAAAATATATGATAAAAAAATTAAACACATCGACCAAAAATTCGATCATAAAAATCAAAATTGCAGAACAAAAAATTGAAAATTTTAACAAAAAAATCAAATATTTAGAAGAAAATTATTTTCTTTTGAAATTTGTAGACATATTATTTAAAATTAGTCTGTCAAAATTTCAACCATCTGTTGCAAGAACTGTGGAATTCCCGTGGAAATTTCTGAAAAATTCTTGCTGAGCTTGAAACTACAGGTAGTGCCATGGCTCCGTGGCTCTATATAACGAGCCGCCCCTGTGAAGTATGACATTTGGGGAAGATGTGTGAAGCGTGAAATTGTGATCAATTTGAACTTCATAGGAAATTAAGGTTAACAAATGCGTAATTATCTCAATTTGCATTTTTTGAGCTAACCATTGCTCCTTTTTAAAATTAACATAAATCCGCATTATTGAAATTTCCAAAGGAAATAATTTTCGAAGAAGTACAGCTGCCAGTAAGATACAATGAAGGGATAAGCCTCCACCGCTGCGCATCTTCCCATGGAGGACATCGTTGGGATATTTCACAGAACTATTAGTGAAAATATGCAGCTGCCAGTGCCAACACAATGGACTGTTGATCCGCCCCCCAGCTACCTGCGTACGTGACGAAATCGACTCAAACCCAAATTGTTCTTGGAAGAGCAATTTGCCGGTTCGAACATGTGCGCCGACCTCGACCCTCCCATTACACCCTACCACCACCACCATCCGCAACCCGGAGAAGAGTAGGGCGTGGACCCCGTAAAAGGCCATGGAGCGCTCCCCAGACAATTAGTCATTTCTCAACAATCAGAGAGAAAGAGAATTACATCAATCACTCAGATACAAAGTTCTACAACAGAACCGTCCCAACGACGCCGTAACCGCCGATCCAATGACGCCGCAGCCGCCGACCCAACGACGCCACGCTGCCATCGCTACCGTCGCCGCCGCTGTCGTCGCCGCCGCTGCCTTCGCCGCAACTGCCGTCACCACCACTGCCGGCGCTGTCTTTGCCGCCGAGCCGCCGGTCACCTCTCTGCGTACTCGTCGGGCATCCTGGTGCGAACTAAGGGAAGTGTTGATGACTATTGCTTCCGTGACTGTTTTTTTTTTCTTTTCGTGACTTTTATTTTTGACTTTCCCGCGTGTATATATTTTATTTTCTTGCTGAACATTTTACAGTATAATCCGTTTGTAAATAAGAGCCATCGTTATCGCGCCTGTCAGAATGTTTCTACCTCTGCCCCATCCTTGTCTGTTCTTGCGCTGTTCTTATAGCGACACCGACTCCAAGAGCTAGCTGGAGGTTATCGGGGGCGGGTTTTCATCCATTGGTTGCGACTCCCCCATTGACAAGTGATATATAACCCTGGTACGAACACTCAGTGCTCCAGTCTTATATGTGATTTTGTGGCGTAAACATCGGACTCGGTCTTATCTGATCTTATCCGCCGATTGACCCGTTAGTGACCCCTCTAGCGCGATACCCTTATCCGCTAGTTGACCCCAGTCAGAACCCCTGTGTCTCCCAATCAGCCTATCCACCCAAACGGTCCAGAAAGTAGCAGTGTTGTACTTAGTTGCCAAAGTCGGTCATAAGGTCACCTTGGCACGTGGGAGTCCTTTGCTAATAGCTGTGGCTCTCTTGTTACAGAACCCAATTATTGCTACCAAGCTGAGCTACGCCCGTAACAGGTCTGTTAAAGCTAGAACGATTTTCCCCGTCAAAAATTTCACAGAAGATTGTATTTTTGTATATTGTTGGAGTTTCTTATCTTCGATTTATGTAATTGTATAGGCGTGTTCCTCTCTAATGTCATTAGATGTTTGCCCTTTGTGATTTTATAGGTGTTAAAGGGAGTGGCTGGTAATAGAGGTAGGGATAAGGTAGATGGCGGAACGGTCCGACGTTGCTATGTCTAATATCCTCAGAGCGCACTCTGGTTTTCTTGACGTCCAATGTAAAGTAGGCAACCAAAACATTTAATCTATGTATGTAATCTGGATATGCCGAACACATTTACATTCTCGACAACAACTTGGCTTCAATGTCGTTCATCAGGCTCGGTTTTGCATGTGGCACAAGTGACAGTATTGCGAAGAGGAACTGCAGATTTTGCCAACTAGAGATTCTGCCGTCGATCATTGTCAGTAACAAAACAGATATGCCATTGTATACATTTTCATTAATTTCACAACGGGACTAGGTCGAAGATGTGTGACCTGACTTTTTGTTGTCAATTTATTGTTTAGCAAATTCACCTATTTCTTGTTTGAAACGCAATTTTTATCGATCGACAATAATTTGTTGATGACATTGACGAACTATATCCTTATTTTTGACGATTTGTACGGCATGGACAAAAAGATACGAACAAAAAATAATTTAGATTGCTTAGTCAGAAAGGGATCCTTATCAAATTTCAGATTAGAAAGTATGGCGATTCGCGCCCGGTCACGCGAAATACGCTAGCCACTAGGGTGACTCACCACCAGCGGCACTCACTACGCACGATCCCCCACCAAAGGAGAAGGGCCGCCCGCAACCTGAACAGAGGGCGCGCCCTACGCTCCACGACGGTTGTGGCCGCACGACCCACTGAAATAGGGTATGTGCTACCTCGTCACTTCGATCAGCGCACTGCAATCGAACAGTCAGTACAGTCGGTAAGATAGTCTGACAAGCGAGCTCACCAACGCACGCAACACGAGCTCACCAAGGCACGTGAATCTAAGCAAGCTCACCAAGACACGCTACGACAAGCTCCCCACGGCATCCGGTGCTACGCCTTCCGGTCCGGCAGCATCAGACCCGGAGCACATCACGCCGGAGTCGACGCCACGTCAGTAGAAGAGTACGAAGTTACTGCGTGGACCACCCGAGGCTATTATCACCAATCCCATCGACACCAGGGGGGCGAGGCCCAGAGCTAATCCGAGGACCTGCAAGGACGCACGCCATCCCGAGGCCCGTTTCACCGCTGCCACCATCGCCGACGAGGACCCACACGTATAGGACACCACGACGACTAAACTTGACCGAGGTCCTGTACACCGAAGTAAACCCGACGACCGTGCACCCACAGGACCCGCGCCGATTTTCCTGTATATATTCCTATTCTGTAAATAAAATGTTGCGACCACATCTACTTCTCTTGTATCCAACGAACTACGCAACGCAACCCCCACATTGGGGACCCCGACGTGATCCAAGAGAACCAGGAGTGCAGTGAACTAGTGATAGTGCAAAATGCCAGACAACCACGAAGTAAATCGAGTGCAAGTACGAATCCCGCCATTTTGGGCCGACGATCCAGACTTATGGTTCGCCCAGATGGAGAGCCAGTTCCAGATCACAGGCATCGTCACCGACGAGACCAAATACGGACACATAGCAGGCAACCTAGAAGCACGATATGCCAAGGAAATCCGAGACGTACTAACGAACCCGCCAACCACCGGTAAATACGATAAACTCAAAGCCGAGCTGATCCGTAAGCGAGGAACAACGAACAAAGCAACTGCTGGAACGTGAAGAATTAGGAGACAGAACACCATTTCGATTCCTACGTCACTTGCAATACCTAGCAGGCACCACCGTACCAGAAGAGCTTCTCCGATCGCTGTCGTTGGGAGGACTCCCAAACCACATGCCATACTCGCGACACAAACTAAGGCAACACTGGAAGAAGTGGCAGAATGGGCAGACGCCATGACGAACACCGCAGTCCAAACGGTAAACTAGGCCACGCACACGTACGATGACACAGGAGTTAGAGCCAAGGCAGAACCCGTGCGAAGACCCGCGAATATGAGACGTCCTGAGACGTGAGACTAAGACGTGAGATTTTCCACTACAAGTTTGGCAACGAAGCGCGAAACTGCCGACTCACGTGTAAACATTGAAAGCAGGGAAACGACTGAGGCAGTCAGTAGCGGCGACTGAACACACGCCTAATACCTCCCGCCGTTTATACGTCACCGATCGACAAACGCGAGTCCAATTCTTGATCGACACAGGAGCAGACGTCTGGGTTTTCCCACGGAAACTCGTAATGCGAACCGACCACGCTGCCGCGTACAAACTTTATGCAGCGAATTGAACTGTGACAAACAGGTACGGCGCAGTAAACTTGAACTTGGATTTAAGAAAAGTTTAAGGAGAAATTTTCCATGGCGGTCACTAGCATCACCACACCCAGCCAAGTGACAACAAGCGATGAGACAACGGTGAGCACGATCAACAACAGTAAAAAATACCACCAACTCCTGAGCGAATTCCCTGAGATCTGCAAACCAGCCGGGTTACCAGCAACCACACGACATGGAACAGTGCACCACATCCAAACAACGCCAGGCCAAACAGTATCCAGCAGACCACGCCGACTCGCACCCGACAAGCTACGAATAGCGAAAAGCGAATTCAAAACAATGTGTGAAATGGGGATAGCGAGACCATCGAAAAGCCCATGGTCCTCACCACTTCTCGTAGTGTCGAAAAAAAACGCAGAATGGAGACCGTGCGGCGATTACCGAGCACTGAACGCAAAAACGATCCCGGATAAATACCCCGTTCCGCATATCGAAGATTGTGCCTAACAACTACACGGCAGCACACGTTTCTCCACGATCGATTTGGTCAGAGCCTATCATCAAATACCCGAAGCAGAGGACGACATTCCAAAAACTGCAATCACCACGCCATTCGGACTATTCGAATTCCCATTTATGACGTTTGGTCTAAGCAACGCAGCGCAGACATTCCAACGGTTCATGGACGGAATCCTGCGAGACCTGGAATTTTGCTACGTGTATATCGACGACATTCTGGTGGCCTCCAAATCAGAGGACGAACACGAGAAGCACTTACGACAACTGTTACAACGACTACGAAACAACGGAATAGTTATCAACACAGCCAAGTGTGAATTCGGAGCATCCAGGATAGCTTTTCTAGGATACATGATATCTGGAGAAGGAACCATACCGCTCACCGACAAGGTAGTGACCATCCAGAACCTGCAGCTACTCGAAACAGCGAAGAGATTAAGACAAATGCTCGGAATGATTAACTACTGTAGAAGGTTAATTCCCAACGCTGCTAACGTACAAACCTCGCTGAATGACCTCCTGAAAGGCAAGAAGAAAGGCAACCAACCCATCAAGTGGACAAATGACGCACGAGCCGCGTTCGTGCGATGCAAGCAGCAAATCGCAGAGGCAGCACTGTTGGCACATCCAGAGACCAACGCACCCCTAGCAGTCACGACCGACGCTTCATACTACGCCCTAGGAGGCATCATACAACAAATGCAACAGGGAGAGTGGAAACCACTAGCTTTTATGTCACGGAAGTTATCACCAGCTGAACAGAAATACGCAGCGTACGACCGAGAGCTTCTTGCAATATATGCCACCATAAGGCAATATCAGCACCTCCTGGAGGGACGAACATTCACGATATTCACAGATCACAAACCGATCACGTTTGCATTCGCACAGAAGCCCAAGAAGTGCTCGCCGAGACAATTTCGATATCTCGACTACATCGGCCAATTTTCCACCGATATCCAACATAACAAGGGGAAAGAGAACATCGTAGCAGACACGCGCAGGATTAAGCGCATCGATGCAGGAATAGAGTTTGGAGCCCTAGGAGCCGACCAGCGGTCCGACCTAGAACTGCAACGGATCCTGAGCGACACGAAATCTAGCCTACAGCTAAAAAACTCTTCCTACCCGAAATTTTCTGCGACACGACAACCGACACAGCCCGACCCTACATCACAAGCGACTACGGACAGGCAGCATTCAACAGCCAACATCAACTGCCAACGCAACCACGAGGCAATGTACAGCCTGCCAACGATCGAAAATCAACCGACATAACGCCCCGACAGCAGGAGAATTCAGGCTACCTTCAGCGAAATTCGAACATGTATACATCGACATAGTGGGACCACTGCCCGAAGCAGAAGGGAAGAAATACTTGCATCGACCGATTCTCACAATGGCCAGAAGCGATCCCAATGGCCAATATCAAAGAAAACAGTCGCCCGACTATTCACGACGCATTGGATAGCCAGCTTCGGCGGACCAGCAAGAGTCACGATAGACCAAGGACGCCAGTTCGAATCCCAGTTGTTTAAAAAACTTCAAGAAATCACAGGATTCACGAGACACTACACCACGGCATATCATCCATAGGCAAACGGTCTAGTAGAGCGATTCCACATACACCTGAAGGCAGCATTAATGTGCCACACCGACATCCGATGGACAGAGGCACTACCGATCGTCCTGCTAGACATACGGACGGCTTGGAAGGACGATATCATCAGCAGAGATGCTGTACGGTCAGACACTGCGACTCCCAGGAGAAATGCTAACCAACCAAAGAGGCCAAAAGTCAATCGAAGCCGAAAATTACGCTACCCAGTTACAACGCGCGTTCAGAACAATCAAACCCGTGCAAACGACACAACACAACAAATCGGAGCCCTTCGTTTTGAAAGACCCAGCGACGGCTTCACATTTTTTCGTTTGGATCGACGTGATGCGAAAAACTCTGCAGCCCCCGTACGAAGGACCATTCCGAGTGATTAAACGAACAAAGAACACCATCACGATCGACTGGCACGGACAGACTACGACAGACTTAACAGAGCGAATCAAACCAGCATTCATGGAACAAACTCATGATGACCCGACCGAGCGAACCGTCATCGCAAAACAGACCATGAAACGACCTATGATCACGCGTTCCGGGCGAATCAGCAAATCCACGGTGCGTTTCGTAGAGTGACTCCATCACAAGGAAGGGGGTATGTTGCGATCCGCGCCCGGGCGCGCGAAAGATGCTCGCCACTATGGTGACTCATTATCAGCGGCACTCGCTACGCACGATCCCCCACCAAAGGAAAAGGGCCGCCCGCAACCTGAACAGAGGGCGCGCCCTACGCTCCACGATGGTTGTGGCCGCACGACCCACTTAAATAGGGTATGTGCCCCCTCATCACGTCACTTCGATCAGCGCACTGCAATCGAACAGTCAATACAGTCGGTAAGATAGTCTGACAAGCGAGCTCACCAAGGCACGGAACACGAGCTCACCAAGGCACGTGAATCAAAGCAAGCTCACCAAGGCACGCTACGAAAAGCTCCCCACGGTATCTAATGCTACGCCTTCCGGTCCAGCAGGCATCATACCCGGAGCACATCACGCCGGAGTCGACGCCTTGTCAGTAGAAGAGTACGACGTTACTGCGTGGACAATCTGAGGCTATTATCACCAATCCCATCGACACCTCGGAGGCGAGGCCCAGAGCGAACCCGAGGACCACCAGGGACGCACGCTATCCCGAGGCTCGTGTCACCGCTGCCACTATCGCCGACGAGGACCCCCACGTATAGGACACCACGACGACTGAACCTGACCGAGGTCTTGTACACCGGAGTGAACCCGACGACCATGCACCCACAGGACCCGCGCCGATTTTTAGTCCGCGGTAGCGCCCGCGGAATCCGCGTCGCGATACCGACACCGCGCTAAACTTAATTATCTGTACCTGTATATATTCGTATTCTGTAAATAAACTGTTACGACCACATCGAATTCTCTTGGATCCAACGAACTACGCAACGCAACTCCCACAGAAAGAAAATTAATGTAATATCTTCACTATTGTTATGCAATCGTGTCGTCTTGGCGGAAGTAATATTTGGACACAAAATAAAATACTTACGGATTAAATATTTCTAGAAAATTATTGAAGACCTGCTTGCCTATCATAATGATAGCCAACTGGATACACAGTTCACTAAGGCATCCCGCTGGATCACATACGTCTCCTTTCACCCTCAAAAATTCCGACGATCTTGTTTTTTGATCACCTGGATACTCAAAAAATCGACCCTGAAAATACAATCAGATTATTAAAAATAACTTAGAATACTAACGCAAACAAAAAAGCAATATTTAGAATATGTCGAAATCTGGTCAATAGTAGTTACCTTAAAGAACGCTATATAGATTAAAGAAGAATAGTAGTTCATAAATTCGAAGACAAAAATTTTAAACGTATAAGAATCCTCGTATTCAGTCTGCGTTCTGGGATTCTCTAAATTTGTTAAAGAAATTGCTATATTATGATAGAACTGGAAAAAATTCAATTAGTACATTAATAATTCAACAGATTTTTACCCACCCTTGTTAAAAACATAATAATTATAAGATTAATTAAGGCAGCTGACATAGAAGTAAATATTTTGGCATATTTTTTCAGGAAAGTTCCTCCACCTCCGTAAATTATAGACACTAATGAAATCCGATAGATGATGGTACCTAGTACAGCACAAAGTACTACAATTACCTAAAATATAAACAAGCGATTACATTTATATTCTTCATCGCCTATTATTATACAGGGTGTTTCAAAATTCATGCACCAAAAATTTTCTGCGTACTCCTCGTAGATAAAAAGAAAAAAAACCCTTATGACAAATCTCGATTTTCTACAAATTAAAATGGGTTTAACCCCTTCGCAAAAATATTAAAGAGACGCCACAGTTCCCTATCAATGAATACTTTCGTTCGCTTGTATAAAAACAAACGGTGTCGATTTTAAGTGTTAACGCATGAATGAATGGTGACCTAATTTCAAGCACGCAGTTGAAATAATTTTATCTAAACATAAATAGTCCGGTGCGGGTTGATAAAACTGACGCACAAATTTCAAGTTCACCTTATTTATGATGCTTTTTTTATTGTTCCTGGCGGCTTCCTACACTTGTGCATTTTTATTGCTGTACAATTGTATCCCCTGCAGTCCTATTACTTAAAATCACGGGAGGTAGGTGCTGTAAAATGATATCCCTTTGTTTTCCAAGGCCAAGACCTAATTTAGAATAACACATTTTTAGAAAGTCCGTAAAAACATCTGTATTTCCAGGAAGACACAAATCGGTTTTAAAAATTCCAATTCCATACTCGATGGTACATTGACCTAATTTATGTGCTGCGTCAATGAAATCGACACCGTTTGTTTCTCTATCGCTGACAGTACACGCTCAAGAGACGAAGACCCCAGACCTGGCGAGCGCGAACATGTATGTCGTGTTCTCGCCTCTTTCTACACGCGAACGAAAGTATTCATTGATAGGGAACAGTGGCGTCTCTTTAATATTTCTGCGAAGGGGTTTAATCCATGTTATTTTGTGAAAAATCAAGATGTGTCATAAGGTTTTTTTTTTCTTTTTATCTACGAGGAGTACGCAGAAAACTTTTGGTGCATGAATTTTGAAACACCCTGTATATTAATAGGAATTGTTTCATGCAATGGCAATTTTAAGATGACACAAAAAGATAGTTTATAACAGGTATTTGCAAACCACGGCCATGAACGATATTTAATACTTAAAAAAAACGCTGTACTGCAATTCAAATCTGTAAAGATTGTATTTATTTAACTATATTTGACTTTGTGTCTTGAACAAGTTACTTTGTAATCGTAATGTGACCAGTCTGTGAAAATTTTGCCCGCTCTGGTTTTGAGTCCAAATATTCAGAATTCTGTATTAGTTTTTCCAGTTGAGGAATTTTAAAATAGTTTATTATGTAGAGCCATCGCAAAATGTCGTGACACCTGGGGGTAAAGTTTGCGCAGAGTGAGTGAACGCGCTAATAAATCTACGCGTGGCCGCATCACCGAATTGAAGATGAATCATCACTTCGCGACCGATTCTGTGTCCATATTTCATTATGTTCACACAGCGCTCGCTGAATAATTATGAGTTTCCAGCGTCCCCTCTCTTAAAATTTAAGATGTCCACTGCGCAATGTGACGTCAGATTTTGGAAAGGCTCTACAGCTAATTGCAAAAATGTATTGGACAATATTTTCTATCTTGCGTAGATTGGACCTTAATATATTAAAATACTTTTAATTAATAAAAATGCCCGTGGCACTAAATATGAAATTAAACGTGGTGGTAATGTGTGGTAGGTTTACACAACTAAAAATTTGTCACATACAAATGTTGTCCTATAGATTTTTGAAACCAACTGTACTAGGTACATGTTAATGTTTAAAACGTACCATGAAAAATACCGTCGAACCAGTTGCAAATAACCGCATTGTTTTTGACCAAGTTGGCAGATACGGCTCCTTCTCCCTAGTTACAGGATTCGTTCTGAATGTTTTTACACTCGTCTCGAACTCTAGAAAATAATAAAATACGATAAAAAACAAACTGACTTAGGCGTGTGTAGTAACTAACTACTTGGGAAAGCGGCGCTTGCTCTGTCCGACCTCACAGGAAACTGTAAGAAATCTTTGTGTGTGCTTTCGAAAAAGTTAGTCAAGGGATACGCTTAATCCAAGAAAAATACTAATCCCTCTGTTCGAAAATATGGTATAAATTCATAAAAAAAATTTAAATTGTAATTTATAGTGGCTATCGTATAGTAACAGGGTGATCCGCTAATCCTCATGGGGGCGCTACGTGAGGACGATCTGCCCTCTTCCCTACGGAACCATCATTTTGGTACTATATCTAGACCCAGAATCCAAAATCAGTAGTCGTAGTGTAGTCGTCGAGAGCAGACAACCAATCACTATAGACGTGTCTACAACCAAACAGTATACTCTACAGGGACATGTTACCGGCGTTCCACCTGGAACGTCGTAACAACGCTTATTTACATTTTTTATTTTCAAACCGCGCGCTTTCATTACTATTATTTTATATTATCATTTATCTCATAAGCATTTTGCTATTAAAAATGAGTTACACATACATTGACGAAACGTATTTTAATCATGTAAATAATAGTATGTAAGTTAACTCTAAGCTTTGTAAGGTTAGGAAATTAGGGACATATGAATAAGTCTTTCGCGAGGATCTGCTACCTGGCTAATTTATGCGTATCCACGTCGGGACTGATAGACGAGCGCTCGGTGACCATGTGGACGCGGCCCAAACTCTGCATGCCAAACAAAAGCACCGTGACGACGCCCTCCAAAAGCTGCCGCCCAGATGGACAATTATTCAAGTCCGAACAAAGAGATTTTGGGGCAGTAAAAAACTAAAAGCTTTTGCTATTTAGTACAAATATTCATCATCATCAACATCTTGGGCCAATAAAGCGATTTGGAAATGCGAGGTCCTTTGTCCAAATTCGGTGAAGCGTAGACAAAGGAGCCTCCGCTGCTTACAACCGAAATCGTTTTATGGCCCAATAGCCCATTTCGTTAAATTCGACCAAATAGATTATTTCGCGAATTACGCCGCGGCGCAAGTCGCAATCAATGCAAGACGGCGTAATTCGCATTGCGAAGATCATGGCGCATCGACTGATACGTCACACGACTATCATTCGGGTACGGGTAGCAGATCTTATGTACATACCAGTAGTTGTATATATTCATAGGTAGCTTTGGATAGGTTAAGTGGAATCGAGACCCCTCGAAATTAATATTAATTAGAACCACTAATTTTAATTCCGATGGCGACATCTGCTAGAGGGTGGTAGAACCAAGTGCCCACTCCAACCCTTGGTTCGACCACCCTTCCTACCACCCTTCCTACCACCCTTCCTACCGCCCTTCCTACCATCCTTCCTACCGCCCTTCCTACCATCCTTCCTACCACCATTCCTGCCACCCTTCCTACCACCCGACAAGGACTTTCGGAAAGATGTAGAACGACAGTTCCTCGTGTATCTCCAAGATAAACAGTCGTCTTTTATCAAGTGCAATAAGTATCGACTTGTTACTTTTGAGCCAGTGCTCTCTTTTCAAAATCGTGTTATCGCGTTAACCAATTTGTTTCTTCGTTTTTTTTATATCCGCGTTATTCCTCATCCTAAGATAGTATTGTTAATCGTTTTCTTGTTTTAAATTGTGTTTGCATTTATGATGTTTTCATTTGTGTTGTTTTCATTTTCTATATAAACCACATTACATTATTTTTTATTGACGAGAGTAACTTTTGTTTAGCACAATAAACCATTATTATTATTATTATTATTATTTAAGTTGTTTTCATTTGTTATTTATCTAAATAGACCTAGTTTTCTTTTTACGACCAAAATAATTTTTTTTTATTTTTATTCAACTAAAGTAAGAATACACCCCTCACCTTCCTTGCCACAGAGCAAATTGTGTTGAGCTTTAGCAGCCTGCAAAGAAAAGGTAAGTGAAATTTGTTTTTTTTTTCTAATATTAATTCTGACAGTTATTTTTGATATAGTTTTTTTCACTCTTGTGCTCTCCTAACTAGCCGTTAGTTCGCGGAGGGAATCGCAATCTGCTGTCGCATATTCCCCCCGTGTGACAAGTGTCGCCCAACTCGAGGCCGAGTCCAAGCCCACGAACTGAGGATGACAGCTTCAAGGACCCAGGGACAATGCAGAGAAACGCAAGGATCAACCCTGATATCAGATCCCAACGGGGCCGCTGTGGTCACCGCACCTGGACGGGGCCGAGTGGCGCGCTGAAAATGAGCAACAGAAGGAGAAGAAACAGGAACAGCGCGGACGACCGTTACTTTGCCAGCCTGTACGATGGCTACGATGCCGTCTACAGGAACGGAACAGCGTCCCGAGCTGCAACGTACCTACCTCCATCCAGAAACCGCAGCTACGCCAGCCACACCCGCGATGATAAATACAGCAGGCTGTATGTCGGCAGCATTTCCACACAACCCCAGGACAATAGTGAATGCAGCGCTCTGTATGACGCCACCATCTCGGCTCATGCCGACGCCTTGGCAGTCGGCTTCCCACGCTTCCACGGAGATGACGTGGAAGGATTCCTTGCTAGGATCAACTTTGCCTTCACCACATGCCCAGTGACAGTCAAGTCCAGGGACAAACTCGCCTGGACCCACCACTTCATGGACGGAAAGCGAATCTGAGCTTTCCCATAGTCGTGGACACTCCAGCCACTCCATGGAAGCACGCAGAGGACCTCCTACGATGCTGGTTTCTCCAAAGAACGATGCCACGGAAGATTCCGACACCGCAACCAGCACTACCGCCGTTGCGAGTGTGAACCGCTACTACATGCGTAGCTGAAGTCAGGTACGAGGAAGCGATTCCACTGGTTGCTAAAATACCGACGTTTTCTAAGGCAACCGTGACCACCCAGGTTAAATCACCATCCGAATCATGCACGACCACGATGCCGAATGTCCTGTCGCCAGCTCTTGCGGTAAATACAGCCTGCACCAGCATGGTTGATGAGGTCTGTTTCGAGGACGCGACGCCCCTGGCCATGGACTATTGCGTGGTTACCACAGCCATGTTTACCATCATTCCAGAGCAAGCTTCGTTGCCAATCGCAACGATGATGATGCCACTCGTCCAAGCTCCAGCCCTAGCAGTTTGCACCGCCACTGCTTGTGAACTTAGCGAGGATTATTTCAAAAAAGTGGACCATTCTGCCTTTGCCACTGCTATCGTCGCCCTCGCCATTATGCCGTCAACGACGCCACCCCAATCTCTGCCGAAGGAGGAAACACCAGGGCCGTACAACCTCGCAGCCGACGCACGGAAACAGGTATTTCGCTCAGACGTCCGAGGAAAACGATACCCGAGGAAGCACCGTCCTCCGGTCCAATTATTGCTGCCTGTCGCTCTAAGGCGCCACAACATATAAAGACGCCGCGTCGTCTCTCGACGTCGCCCGCCGGACGATACATGGCAGCCCGAAATTTACAATCTTCGATCTTCGAACACCGCTGCTCCTTCGGACGAAGCAAGCAGCGACCGCCTCGCCTACGGAACGCAAACCCGGACGACCGCGACCACCATCACGATTATGGACCCGCGAGCCGTGACGCCAGTGACCGCTAGCGCGACCGCGACCTATGTCAATTTTGACTTGTTAATGCTCCGCGAAAAGACGCAACGAAAACAGTTTAGTGTAAGTGACCCCATGAAGGCTCTAGTGCGTCATGAACAGTAACCCGACCACCCGAACAATCCATGTCTGCCTGACGACACGCAGGCACCACCAAGGTACGTGTCGTGACGCTGCCCCCCGATCAGCTGTGTGTACTCTTGGAAAACAGTTCCAACACACCAAGGCGTCAAAACCAGAGTCGACCATAACACCAGCCCAGACGATCCACCTACAACTACCCGCCTGCATGCGGGAACACATGCAGTGCGCGCCCAGCAAACACGAGTGACAACAGCAACGTCTACCAGACCATCTCCAGCTCCAGCTGCCCAGTGCTCTGCCTTGGCGTCCGATGCACCAGCCGCCCAAAGGACTTGTAAGTCAGACCGCACGTCTTGGTTCCCGCCGTGCCGGTGCATACCAGGATATCAGCTCATCCCCGGCCGGAACAGACGTGACAGCTCCTAGCATGCAGCCACCCCAGGCATCCAGTAATGATGAGATCCGGTGTGGGATGTCTGAATCTCCACACACCTCACCCTCGGAAGGATCTCCAAGGACCAGTGTCCCGGCCAGTATCCTAGAACCCAGGCATCCAGCGATGCCGAGATCCGGTGTCGAGATGACCGATTCTCCTCGCACCACAACTGCGGAAGAATTTCCACAAGGACCAGTGTCCTGACCAGCGTAGAGAGCAGCCAGTGCTGACACCCGACTCCCGACTCCCGACTCCCGACTCCACACCCCTGGGCTGGACAACGACCCACGCTCGGGAATTACATTCCCACAGTATGACAGACCCTTCAGGTACAGCAATACCAAACATCTTACCTCCAGAGATATCCTAAGGTAAAACATAGAAACCCCAAAACCCTACTTTAATATAAAATTATTTTTTTTCGCCACCACATCGTTGCACCCTCTGCCCCCCCCCTGCCCTTACAGTCCTCGATGGTGGCTGGGATCGGACCGCCGGTAGCTACTCGCTTCTCAGAGATCAAACATCTTGTCACGCTAGAATAGGCCTTTGGTCAGACTAGCCCTAGCACCGAGCATATGAGGAGAGGTTTTAGTTGGTAGGCGCGATCACGGTGAATCCAACACTACCCCACCTCAGGGGTGTCTTATGAAGATATTCTCTCCTCACATCAAAAATAAAAATTATGACCTTCCTAATGACCATGGTATCCGGAATCTTTTCTCACATAGCTTCAAGTCGATGTACCAGGTCCTCCAGCCACGAGATGTGTGTCGTGATGTCGTCATCTGGCTTCTTCGTGTAGCTGTACCACTGTTGCAGGAGCATGTGTACACCTGTGTCCGACTTTTGTTCTTAAACTGATGACATGGCTGATTTGTAGTTGATAATGTGAAAAAGCGGTTTTTGGTCCACCGAGGTAGCGATGACTCTTTGAGTGGTGGTTTCCAGTTATCCAACGAGCCACACGAAGTGAAAGTAAAGCGCCCAATTCTCGATGCCTTTAAGTTTTTTAACACGGAATATGTCGTCATCCATTTTGAGGTTACATTTCGTCGAGCAAAGTTTGACCTCACAGAATTTTTTTTTTGACTTGACTTTCGCTGTTCAGTCGCGACACATTTTTATTAAGTTGACCTTTAATCTAAATTATGTTGATGATACAACAGGGGAACAGAAAGTCAGTGGACCTCACAGAAATGAAATTATTAATCAAATTATTGGAAAAATATTTGGCCGACGCACTGACCTCTGTGTTCGCACACGAGGGTCCAGAGGTTAGGTCGCGTGGGCGAGAGACTTTGACTACGCGATGTTACTTTTGTGGCGGTCCGGAGAAAAGAGGGCATGAGCGAGAGGGCGGGCGAGGTACCTTGGGTTCAGGTGCTAAGAAAGGGGTGGGGAATAAGGCTTCGTTTACAGTACACAGAAAATTCGGATTTACAGATGATGGAAGCGGCGAGTGTTTACAAGCTTATACATTAAACTGAAATTCGGATTTTTCTTTGTATTTATTAAAAATACTCTCGAACAGAAAATCTGAGTGTATACCATATTTTCGACAAAAGCCAATTAAATGATTTTCGGACAGAGGAAGCACATTATAGTGACAATAATATTAGATATCTGTAGTTGGTTTTAATAACTAGAGGTGGGCGAAATTACTCTTTTTGATGAGCTGCCTCAGCAAAAAGAGTCGACTCTAGGTGTCGGCTCATGACTCTCATATGCAAAGTGAAAAGTATGTCGAGGAAAAAATAGATGAGCAAAAAAGGAGTCACATGACTCCGCGTCTCACTTCGAGAGGTTGCCTCTTTGAGTCGACTCTCTCATGAGTTACCCACCTCTATTAGCAACATATCAATATATTAATAATTATTAATATGTTTCCCATAGCGGTTATAAATACCTTTTATTTTCCTCTAAATTGCAGCAGTGCAACAAAAAAGGTAATATTTCTTTAATTTTGATGATTTAACTCTTAGGCAAAGTATGTTAATGTTAACGTAAGGTAAAAGTAACAAATATTGTCTATAAAAATCCAATAAAATGATTGCATAAGAATTGATTGACAGAATTTATAAAATATGACTTTCTTGTTAAATTTTTTCTACACTGCTCCAATTTAGACAAATATAATATTAAATGTTTAATGTTGGCGGCGTTTACTTCGTGGTACATCTTGATTGTAGATATTCCTAGCGACTACGGCAAGTATAACATATTTAAAGGTAGAAACGCCAAAGTGGCGGAATCTATTGCCTGAATGCTGTACTGAACCAAGTCCGGGTGCAGCATTCAGGCAATAGATTCCGCCACTTTGGTGTTTCTACCTTTAACGGTGTTTGGAATACTTATATTCCAATAGTAATCTCCGTTTACCCATCAGCAACTAACTACACTGATAATACCTGAAAGGTCGAAACCGGTCTGTATGTATTCTGATGGGGGAACAATATTTAATGTTCACATAACATATTTAAATGAAACTAACCACCGTGACCAAAATAACATATTGTATTCAATAGCAAGTACATTTTTAAAAATTTTGCACTAGAATAGGTATATCATCACCTGGTCGGGGTTCTTCATCTTCTTCAATCCCGGACAAGTCCCACTCCCATTGTATAACGCTTTGTTTCCTTCTCCATAATTCCAGAAAGAGTGTAGCTACCAAAAAATAAAGCAATTACATATGTTGAATCTAGAAACAAATTCCAGTGACATTACCCCATAGGCTCATAAAGATAGCAAAGAATACTGTTGCTGGATTATCAAATAAATATGTCAGTCTGGCGAATTTGCAACTGTCTATCAGCTTCTGGTATTTGCAAGCTTTATCACATAACGGGCACAGGGTTATATTTCCTGGTCCTGAGCTGTCGCAAATTTCTTTACTGTAAGAATGGAAATTATTCTTTTACATATTTGAATGATAATTAATTAATATCGTAGTCTTAGTACGACTTCATTTTGCAGAGTTATTAAATATTCCTATATTCAAGCTATTTTCATTACATTTTAATGAATTTAAGGATTGTAGGCACATATTTGCACGGTCGATAAAAAATAAACAGGGTCCTGCATTTCACCTCCCGTCTTCTATAGCTCATTTATTAATTAAGTTGGAATTTTGATATTTTACAAAATAAATTTGCAGCCTACAATGCATTTCAGGAAAATATTTTTGATTATGCAGGGTGTCCCAAAAAAGTGTGCCGTCATAATGATATATTTTTTTTAGATTACATGCTGTATATTTGATTGCTTATTTGGGTACCTTTTATGGTTGCCTACATACTTCTATAATTTTATTGAAGTCAATTCAGTGATATCACCAAAAAAATAGAAACTAAAAAAATCAGTTTTGCACCATTAGTTAAAAAAATTAATAAAAAATAAAAATAGTGCCTTGTTAATAAAATCATACAAGGCACTTGTGGCGATCCGCGGCCTGGCGCGCGAAAGGCGGTCGCCACTAGGGTGACTCCCCACATTGGTGACCACGACGTGCAGTGAACTAGTGATAGTGCAAAATGCCGGACAACCACGAAGTAAATCGAGTACAAGTGCGAATCCCGCCATTTTGGGCCGACGATCCGGACTTATGGTTCGCCCAGGTAGGGACCCAGTTGCAGATCGCAGGCATCGTCACCGGCGAGACGAAATACAGACACATAGCAGGCAACCTAGAAGCACGATATGCCAGGGAAATCCGAAACGTACTAACGAACCCGCCAACCACCGGTAAATACGACCAACTCAAAGCCGAGTTGATCCGCAGACTGTCCGTAAGCCAGGAACAACGAACAAAGCAACTGCTGGAACGTGAAGAATTAGGTGACAGAACACCATATCGATTCCTACGTCACTTACAATACCTAGCAGGCACCACCGTACCAGAAGAGCTTCTCCGATCGCTGTGGTTGGGACGACTTCCAAACCACATGCAGGCCATACTCGCGACACAAACTAAGGCAACACTGGAAGAAGTGGCAGAATGGGCAGACGCCATGGCGAACACAGCAGTCCAAACGGTAAACGAGGCCACGCACGCGTACGATGACACGCTGAAGAACCTCGTGGCGAAGATCGGACAACTAAAGACGCAGCTTCAACAGCAACAAGAAAAGCAGAACTTCAGACGACCACAAAGACGGTACCAGTCACAAAGAAGGAGCCAGAGCCAAGACAGAACCCGTGCGAAGACCCGCGAATATGAGACGTGCTGGTTCCACTACAAGTTTGGCAACGAAGCGTGAAACTGCCCATGTGCAAATATTGGAAACAGGGAAACGACCAAGGCAGTCAGTAGCGGTGACTGACCACACGCCTAACACCTCCCGCCGTCTATACGTCACCGATCGACAAACGCGAGTCCAATTCTTGATCGACACAGGAGCAGACATCTGCGTTTTCCCACGGAAACGCGTAAAGCGAACCGGCAACGCTGCTGCGTACAAACTTTACGGAGCGAAAGGAACTGTGATAAACACATACGGCACAGTAAACTTGAACTTGGATCTAAATTTAAGGAGGAATTTCCCATGGCGGTTTGTGATTGCGGATGTACAAAAGGCGATAATAGGGGCCGATTTCAATGCCCACTAAGAGCTACTACTCGACATCCGACACCGAAAACTCAGGGACGCCAAAACTAGCATCATCACACCCGGCCAACTGACGACAAGCGACGAGGCAACGGTGAGCGCGATCAACAACAGTAAAAAATACCACCAAATCCTGAGCGAATTCCCTGAGATCTGCAAACCAGCCGGGTTACCAGCAACCACACGACATGGAACAGTGCACCACATCCAAACAAAGCCAGGCCAAACAGTATCCAGCAGACCACGCTGACTCGCACCCGACAAGTTACGAATAGCGAAAAGCGAATTCAAGACAATGTGTGAAATAGGGATAGCGAGACCATCGAAAAGCCCATGGTACTCGCCACTTCACCTAGTGTCGAAAAAAAAACGCAGAATGGAGACCGTGCGGCGATTACCGAGCCCTGAACGCAAGAACGATCCCGGATAAATACCCCGTTTCACATATAGAAGATTGTGTCCAACAACTACAAGGCAGCACACATTTCTCCACAATCGATTTGGTCAGAGCTTACCATCAAATACCCGTAGCAGAGGACGACATTCAAAAAACAGCAATCACCACGCCATTCAGACTATTCGAATTCCCATTAATGACGTTTGGTCTACGCAACGCAGCGCAGACATTCCAACGGTTCATGGACGAAATACTGCGAGACCTGGAATGTTGCTTCGTATATATCGACGACATTCTGGTGGCCTCCAAATCAGAGGACGAACACGAGAAGCACTTACGACAACTGTTCCAACGACAACGAAACAACGGAATAGTAATCAACCCAGCCAAGTGTGAATTCGGAGCATCCAGGATAGCGTTTCTAGGATACATGATATCTGGAGAAGGAACCACACCGGTCACCGACAAGGTAGAGACCATCCAGAACCTGCAGCTACCCGAAACAGCGAAAAGATTAAGGCAAATGCTCGGAATGATAAACTACGACCATCCAGAACCTGCAGCTACCCGAAACAGCGAAAAGATTAAGGCAAATGCTCGGAATGATAAACTACTATAGAAAGTTCATTCCCAACGCTGCTAGCGTACAAGCCCCGCTGAATGACCTCCTGAAAGGCAAGAAGAAAGGCAACCAACCCGTCGAGTGGATAAATGATGCACGAGCCGCGTTCGCGTGATGCAAGCAGTAAATCGCAGAGGCAGCACTGTTGGCGCATCCAGAGCCCAACGCACCCCTAGCAATCACGACTGATGCTTCAGACTACGCGCTAGGAGGCGTCATACAACAAATGCAACAGGGAGAGTGGAAACCACTAGCTTTCATGTCACGGAATTTATCACCAGCTGAACAGAAGTACGCAGCGTACAACCGAAAGCTTCTTGCAATATACGTCACCATAAGGCAATATCAGCACCTCCTGTAGGGACGAACATTCACGATATTCACAGATCACAAACCGATCACGTTTGCTTTGGCACAGAAGCCCGAGAAGTGCTCGCCGAGACAATTCCGATATCTCGACTACATCGGCCAATTTTCCACCGATTTCCAACATATCAAGGGGAAAGAGAACATCGTAGCAGACATACTCAGCAGGATTGAGCGCATCGATGCAGGGATAGACTTTGCAGCCCTAGGAGCCGACCAGCCGTCCGACCTTGAACTGCAACGAATCCTGAGCGACACGAAATCCAGCCTACAGCTAAAAAAACTCTTCCTACCCGAATATAACTGCGAAATTTTCTGTAATACGACAACCGACACAGCCCGACCCTACATCACATGCGACTACAGACAGGCAGCATTCAACAACCAACATCAACTGTCACACCCTGGTGCCATCGCAACCACGAAACTGGTCACAAAGAAATTCATATGGCCCGGCGTACAAAAAGATTGCAAACGTTGGAGCAGGCAATGCACAGCCTGCAAACGATCGAAAATCACCCGACATAACGCCCCGACAGCAGGAGAATTCAGGCTACCATCAGCGAAATTCGAACATGTACACATCGACATAGTGGGACCACTGCCCGAAGCAGAAGGGAAGAAGTACCTGCTAACGTGCATCGACCGATTCTCACGATGGCCAGAAGCGATCCCAATGGCCAACATCGAAGCGGAAACAGTCGCCCGAGTATTCATGACGCATTGGATAGCCAGGTTCGGCACACCAGCAAAAGTCACGACAGACCAAGGACGCCAGTTCGAATCCCAGTTGTTTAAAAAACTTGAAGAAATCATAGGATTCACGAGACACCGCACCATGGCATATCATCCACAGGCAAACGGTCGTAGAGCGATTCCACAGACACCTGAAGGGAGCATTAATGTGCCACACCAACATCCGATGGACAGAGGCACTACCGATCGTCCTGCTAGGCATACGGACGGCTTGGAAGGACGATATCAAAACCACATCAGCAGAGATGGTGTACGGTCAGGCACTGCGACTCCCAGGAGAAATACTTACCAACCAAACAGGCCAAAAGTCAATCGAAGCCGAAAATTACGCTACTCAGTTACAACGCACGTTCAGAACAATCAAACCCGTGCAAACGACATAACACAACAAATCGAAGCCCTTCATTTTCAAAGACCTAGCGACGGCTTCACACGTTTTCGTACGGATCGACGTGATGCGAAAAACTCTGCAGTCCCCCTACGTAGGACCATTCCGAGTGATTAAACGAACAAAGAGCATCATCACGATCGACCGGCACGGACAAACTACGACAGTCTCAACAGAGCGAATCAAACCAGCATTCACGGAACAAACTCATGATGACCCGACCAAGCGAACCGTCACACTGTGCGTCAGCCTGTAGACAAAAATAAATATTCGAAGAAATTATTTAAAAGCTGAAATTACCGCCATTGTCAAGTAGGATACCTAATCCATCAGGTAAACTCATTGGCAAAGGTATAAGCAAATCCCTTCATTTATATTTGCACCATTAGAGTGATCGCTTCTGTAGTATCGGAAAATTTTAGAGTGTCTACGCAAAATAGAGTGCCGTCCTAAATAGAAAATCAATTTTTTTATATTTTATTTGTAATGGATCGTCTTCCTTAAGGTATGTTTTAATTACACATTTGATCATATTAACCGTAAGTAGAGAAAAATAGGGCCTTAAAGTGATTGCTAAATTCAAATCGAAATTTATACTTTGACTTTGATTTCAAAATTATACGTAAAAAAACGGTTCGATGATTTTAGCCTTAAAATGTCGTCTTGGCTATACTTTTAACGATAAGCAAAAAAAATCCGGCGATAATTTGCGATTTACAGAGTTATAATTGTTTGTAGATATCACGGCGGTCAAATTTGGACGTTTTCGATGTTTGGCTTGCAAGCAGTAAAGAAAAGAAGGAACATGAAGTTTTCTCTTTTATTGCAAGAAATTTTAGTCTAGGCGACTGCAAAGATACAATTTGCGATGGCTTACAAAAATTGTGTCGTTTGCGATGCCTAAAAATGAAAACATTGGACAAGTTGCAGCAGAAACCGAGCTTTATTTCTTAAAAGACATGGTATATGGTTGCTTGTAACTGTTGAATTACCCGACGATTTACAACAATTAATTTCACCTGCTGTTGAAGATAACCAAGCCAATACTTCTAGAGGTAGACCACAAAAGGTTTTCAGCAAATGTTCTAGGAAGACTAAAGTTCGTCGTGTGCAGGACTTAGTTGGAAACGTCTCCGCAGAAGAATTAACATTCGAAGCCCAACAAGCAGGTAGTAGTACGAAATCCCTTATGAAATCAAAATGTTTGCAAACCATTGAAGCTTTGGCATTGTATATTGATTTAGATTTATCTGAAAACAAATATAATATATTGCGGTCGACTATAAATTCAGTTAATGAGAGCTGCGTCCCTACTAGCAAGTTTTAAGACAGACCAAGAAACGATATTCTCTAGAAAATGTAAACGTTTTTGAGTTATCTGCGTCGGTACCTCTTCAAGTCATTTTAAATAAAACGGCGGAAAGTATAATCAAAACATTAAATTTAAATAAGTCAGTTAAAGCAGAATTTATTTGCAAGTGGGGATTCGATGGAAGCTCTGGACATAGTATTTACAAGCAAAGATTTTCAAATGTTGAAAATACAGACGAGTACATGTTTCTTGTTGCTTTTGAGCCCATAAAATTAATTTGTTTAGTATCTGGAGAAGAATTTTGGACTAACCCGCCACCTGGCTCCACCTTATATTGTAGACGAATCCAATTTGTATTTATAAAAGAATGTCCCAATTTAATAACGGATGAGGAAGCCCAAATAAATAATCAAATCGTAAACCTAGAGAACCTTAAAATTGAAAATAATGAAAATGTGCAGATATCAAGTTTGAATTATTATTTACCATGTTAGATGGAAGTGTATGCAATGTCCTTTTGGAAACCAATGCAGTTTCTAAATGTTATATATGTCTTGCAAATCCCACGGAAATTAAGATTGTCGGTATTGAAGAAAAACAGCCAAATCCAGAGCACTGTTGTTTTGGTTTGTCCACTTTACAAAGCTGGATTCATTCGAATGTCTTCTTCACATATCGTATAGTTTACTATTCAAAAGGTTAGGGGAAAAGATAAAGTCACAATTTGCAGAAAGAAAAAGGATATCTAAAGAAACTTGGGCTAATAGTGGACAAACCAAAACCTGGATTAGGCTCTTCAAATGATGGCAATACGGCAAAAAGGTTTTTCAAAATAGTAAATTATCATTTGAAATTACGAATATTAATATAGAATTAATCGAAAAGCTTCATCTCATTTTAAAAATTGTCTCCTGCAGACTACCTGTTGAAGTAAGTAGTTTTAAGATGTTTCTAAAAGAACCAAAAGACATGTATTTAGAATTATACGGATGATATTACATGTCCAGTAGTCTTCATTAATTGTTGTTACATGGGTCTCAAATTATTTCACATTTTGCATACCGATTGGTCAACTTTCAGAAGAAGCTTTGGAAGCCACCCATAAATTAATTCGAAGATTTAGATTGACGCATACGCGAAAAACTTCTCGGTGCGATAGTAATAAAGATTTATTTAATGTTTTAACATTACCATCGGATCCCTATATTGCAAGTTTTCGAAAAACTTCTGGTAGAAAACAGAATAAACCTGACAAAGAAATGTTAGCATATTTAATTACGAATTGGTAGAAGGTGAAGATAACGATGATTTTCTTACTTTAAGTGATTCTGAAAGAGAAAGTGAAGATGATTATATTAGTTCGTAGTAATATAAGTTTGTATGTAGTTATAAATAACTTTGAATTCAATCCATGGAAATCGTTTTTTTTTTAAATTACATTGGAATTACTATACTCATTTTTAATCATCCCATATTTATCATTTTAATTAATTACCATTTGTAAATTTTTCATTGTGTATATCTGCCGTAATGTCTCATTTAACATTTCATAACAGTCACGAATAAAACTATAAATATTAGATAAATACAAGAAAACGAAATGTAGCCTGAATATATGAATATTCAACCTGTTTGTTAATCTCAAGCAAAAAATTAAGTCTTACTAAGACTATAAACAAATAACTTATTGAAACAACTACTTCCCTGGCCAGTGCCACGCCGGATATTGAATGATACAAAAGAAATTTGCATGTTATTACTAGTACTACTAGATAATAACATTGGTTTAAGATCGTTTATTTCTACATACAAGACTAACTTTGAAAATTATTCTAAAATGAAATGTGAAACTTTAAACTGTAAATGTTATTATTAAAATGAAAAAAACCAGAAAACATTTTGACAAGGACATACAGTGCTAAACTTATCTAGTGTTACTAGATGAAACAAATTTGATAATAACTAAAAATACCACTCAATTAAAAAATATATGAAAATTAAGTAATTGGCCATCTGCAGACGCGTTTTGAGATTTATCTCTCATCAGTGCAGCTTCGCATTTAAATTGAATGTTAAATAATAAAATACACTTACGTGAAGGTGATCGTGAATATGAAGACGTCGTAAATGACTGAGGAGATTATGAAAGGCTTGAACGGGTTTTATACCTGTTTTTGAGGTGATTAGTGAAAGTACAGATGTGAAGAAATAAATGATCTTGTTTTCGTTGGAACCGAATACACGATTAAATAATAAACAAATTAGAAACAACTTTACTTGTTGCAGAAAGCATTAGATAAATACAAGAAAACGACATGTAGCTTTTGTTTATTATTTAGTCGGAATTATTTTTCGGAAGTCGGAATTTTGGTATTCGGGATTCTGGTATTTTAACTGATGGGAAGTTGGTCATTGGAATCAGGCTGTGGGAGCAATGGAAGTGGTAAATTTATAATTCTTAACCGATTGTTATACACTGTGTGCTAAAAAAACGTACAAGTAGTTTTGTAATGTCATATCTTCGCGAGTTATTAATATTTAAAAATAATAATTATAACAGTGAAACGCCCACTTTCTATAGATAAGATGAAGTACTTTTGCTCTAAAGAAATAGTACTTAGACTTGTGCCCGAAGCACCTTCTTGATTACAAATTAATGCATGAACTTCTATCCTTTCAGGATATTTTTGTCCCAAAAGCTAAAATAACTGATAGAAATGACGGATAATGTTCGAGATTAATTACAAAACCAAAACAAATCATGGCAAACTAATTTTAGTACCTGTAAATGCGACGCGACAGTGCATTATAAACTCCAGCCTTCACAGAGCCTTCATTAATGTGAAATGTAATATCGATAAAAAAACTTTTCAAAAATGCAATTTTGTAAAGTAAAAGGTGGTGCAACCATAATGCATGATGTTAATTGTGAGTTTCACCTTAACATCAAGTTTTTTGCTCAACTTAATTTGAGATTTATTTGTTTCAGTGTTTGAAAAATTGAACCATGGAGAGGTACACAATTGAGCAGCGCATTAAGATTGTTGAAGCCTTTTACGAAAATAGGCGTTCAAATCAAAATTCATTTCGTGCACTTTGTGATTTTTTTGGTCAGCATAATCGACCAAATGTGTCCACAATCGGGAGACTTGTGCGCAAATTTCATCAAACCGGGTCTGTAGGAAATGTGAAAACACCTGTGCATGCTCGCCCGGTTCGTTCTGCGGAAAACATTGCTGTTGTTCGCGATAGTGTGGCAGAAGAGCCGTCAACCTCGACTCGTCGTCGTGCCCAACAATTGAACATCTCACGAACATCACTGATGCAAATTTTGAATAAAGATTTGAATTAACACGCTTACAAGGTTCAATTGATTCAAGAGCTGAAGCCTCCTGACCATTTTAAGCGTCGTCAATACGCCGAATGGTTGGTTGAACAGACAGAAGTGAATTGTGACTTTACAAAGAAAATCATCTTCAGCAACGAGGCACACTTTCACCTCAGTGGATTCGTTAACAAGCAGAATTGCCGCATTTGGGCAAATGAGAATCCACGAGTGATTGTTGAAAACCCGATGCATCTACAAATAGTGACTATTTGGTGCGGTTTATGGGCTGGCGGCCTCCTTGGGCCGTACTTCTTCGAAAATGAGGTCGGCTAAGCAGTTACCGTGAATGGTGTTCGCTTTCGCGAGATGATAGCGGACTTCTTGTGTCCAGAAATTGAGGATATGGACCTGGATGATATATGGTTCCAAGAGAATGGTGCCACTTGCCACACAGCCAACGAAACAATGGCTCTTTTGCGCGAGAAATTCAATGGCCGTGTTATCTCACGTCTTGGTGATGTGATGTTAATTGGCCGTCACGATCATGTGATTTGACACCGTTGGACTTCTTTCTTTGGGGACATTTAAAAGAAAAAGTGTACGTCAATAAGCCAAGAACAATTAAAAAGCTAAAGTATGAGTTAATTCGGCATACTAACGACATTGAACCTCAATTATGTCTCAGAGTCATTGAAAATATCGACCATCGGATAGAGGTATGCCACATAAGCCGTGGCGAGCATTTGGCCGATATTTTATTTCACACATAATTGCCATAGATCCTTCTATTATAATAACAAATATTAAGATAACTCTCTGAAAACTTTTTGTTTTATTTACAATTAACATCGTGCGTTTTGGTTGGACCACCCTTTACAATGTGTAAACATTTTGTTTTTCAAAGCAATATTTAATGCGTTAATTATTATTAAAAATATAGATATTTCTAATTTGCACCGTTTTTTGCCCTAATTGACTTACCTAGGAATATTATCGTCACTATCCATTGAGAGCAGCCCATAGAAGAAACAAAGTGTACCTACAATTGCTGGAGCATACAGCATCTTCGTGTAGAATCCCAGCCAACAGAAATACAGTCCAATCTTGTCACCAAAATATTTTCGGACTAATCGGAGAGGTTGCCTCTTGCACCATTTTGCAGGTCTGGCCCATTCTAAATACAGCAGCTGAAAACACACTTTGCTAAACTTATACAATTGGGTAATATGGAAATATGCATACTCGTCTGTCGAGAACGACTCCATCAATTTCTTCTTTGTCATATCTCCCTTCGTGTAAGGGAAAACATGCACTGTAAGCGTTATCATTTAACATTCTTCTGATGCCAACCTGAAATGTAAAACAATGTAAGATAAAAGATAATAAAATCATAAAATTCTGTAGGGCGACAATAAAATGCATCACAAATTATTATTAGTTTAAAGTTAAAAATTGTAAAAACAAATCACGAACACGCAGCAAGGGAGCATCATACAGTTATGAAGAGAATATCAAAATAATTTTTAAATTAGTATTATTTTGAAGATAAAGATTTTAAAACAAAATAAGGAGGAGGGATTTTCTGAAAAGGAAGATGAAAATGAATTTTGAATTAATATTATCTTAAAGCTCTTAATCGGCCAATTCCGGTTACTGAATGGGTTTTATTTCTCATAGTTCTTCCATCTACCGTTATATCATTTTTCATCTGATGGAGAAATAATAATTGCTTGCAATATTATTTTAAAGTTAAATATTGCAAAAGATAACATTGATATTTGACTAGTAAAATTATTCTCCATAACATGACATTTTTCAAACTCATGGTAAGGGTTTTTATTAAATGGTACATTGTATAACTTATTTTGATTATTTCTGAGGTGGATTCTGGTATAAACGTAAATTAAATGGATGATTCATTTACAATTTTTAATTCTCTAAAAAATATTCCTTTACGCTTTTTCTCTAAAATGAATAGGGGAGCTAATAATTACACATATTTAATTTTACATGTTAAATTCCTATGTTCGCCCCTTATCCCAGACACACGGTATAAATTTAATTAAAAAGTATTATATTGTTTGTTACCTTATCAGTATCATCAAATTTGGTCCTTAACAGTATTTGCATGACGATGAGACTTCTTTGAGCACTGGAGTAGGACGTTACCCTGTCTTTTACAATGAACCTGAAAAAGTAAGGTACATCAATTATTTAAAGATCTTGTCTTCCGACAATCAAAACAATTACACATCAAAGTTCATCGTTCAAAGCACAATGTACTCTAAGAAGGTCAAGTGTAATTGTCAGTGAAATCGTTGCAATCCATAGTCGACCGTTTAAAATCTTATTGGAAAAACACACCCAGACGTCTATTTCTATCCTAAATTGTGTTTAAACAGTTTAATAGAATTGATACAACGAAAAAATTATTCTTGAGCAATTAGAGTATGAAAAAAACGTTGAATTGATGATGGTAAAACTCCATTATAAACTCCGTAATAATACACGAATATTAGAATTTTGCTTATATTTCTAGACACTTCTACAATTGTTCCATCACATATAGGCCTTATAAGGCAGCCGAACAATGTTTCTAATCGATTACAAGCGCAGAAATGGTAGCTAAAAAATAAGCATTTGCTTCCCGCGTGGTTTCAACGCAGTAAATATTATGTTTAGACTTTGTGACACAAACCTAATGCCGCATTATAAATGAACTAAAACGATATTAAGCAATGTAGAATTGCCCAATACATTAATTTATAGCAATTTATTGAAAAATACATATTTCAGGACAAAAATCAACAAGTGGCCTGAAGGACTTGTTTTTTCTTTATTAAAGTGGCGATCAACGTGTTAAGCAATTAAATTTCTTTTACTTTTTGTCATTAGCTGAATTTGTTAAAAATTCTCCTTTTTCACGAACGTACGTATTACGAAAAAATTATTTTAGGTGGATTTATTTTTTTTTACGAGCGCCGATTATAAATTGTTTGAAAATTGTAAAAAAAAACAATAAGATTTGGTGGGCGCCACGCTAAGAGGGCTCTTAGCATCGATGATTCAGGCTAATGATCGGCGCCTCTTATGGCCTGCCGCCCCCAACACCTGCCGCCCGGATGCTGGGCACCCCTAACACCCTCGATTGGCGCAGCCCTGATGATAACCTTGTATATATAGTTTTCTTTTCATGGTATATTGGGTTTGCGTGATCTTCGCGTGATATTCGCTGATTGGTCAGCGCAAACGCATGTGAAGCGTGTGTCACGCAGCCAAAATTTTTAATTAGTCCCGTTGTGTGCCATGTGCTCTCGTGTTTATGTCTTTTAAATGTAGTGATTACGTTCTATACATAAATCAGTCTTTTTCAATTACAATTAAATAAGAAGTGTTAAATAGTTAGTATTTGTGGGTTAAAGTAGTAAGATTTATATTTGCGGCTGAAAACTAAAATGTGGCAAGGTAGTGTGAATCAGGCTTTCCAAACCGTCTTGACGAACTATCACGAGGACACGGAGTGAACGCATCATACCACCGAGTTGGCGCGCCGAGTATAGTTTATTATTATATATTTGAATACAGTGCACGCCTAAAGTATGGAATATATTCAGTAAAACCGAAATAAAATATTTTTGGAAAAAATCCTCGAATAAGTCGATGTTCTTTTTTAAAAATACACATTTTTGCATAAAAGTCGATTTTCAGTCGTCATTTGTTTTTGAGTTGTTTTTAAATGGCAACCCCATATTTTTGTTCTTGATTTTGATAGATGTTTTTATTATCGAACTGGCAGTATAAAAATATTGCCATCTTACATAAGAAATGTTTCGAGTAAATGACAATTTAATATGAGAACTTGATATCCAGAGTTTTTGCAAAATGATCTTGTTTCAGCGCTTTTTTCCAAACAAAAATGATCTTGACCTTTCATACATACAATACGGTTTCAGCAAGACGGCGTCAAGATCATTGTTGTTTGGAAAAAAAAAATTGCTACAAGCGCTGGAACAAGGTCATTTTGAAAAAATTCTAAATATTGGATTCTCACCTTCAATTGTCATTTAATTGAAAAATTTCTTATGTAAGATGGCAAAATTTTTATACTTTCAGTTCGACAATGAAAAGATATCTCAAAATCAAGAATAAAAATAGGGGGTTGCCATTTAAAAACAAAATGGATGACGCCATTACTTAAAAACAAATGACGTCTGAAAATCGACTTTCATGCAAAAATGTGTATTTTTATAAAACAAAATCGACGTGTTCGAGGATTTTTTCCAAAAATATTTTATATGGATTTTACTGACTATATTCCATACTTTAGGTGCGCACTGTATATTATGTATAGCATAAGTGGTAAGTTGCCTCCTTGCGGCCTCAAACGGTTGACTCTCTGTATAGTTTGCTTTTACAATTTGTGGTCTCTTCGTTATGTCATATACTTGTTTCTCATTGATCACTTGGTGAAACATTATGTTATTAGGTTTAATTATTTTCTTTTTATTCCTACTGCTTTCAGCTTTTTTAGAAGTCTAGGTTTAGATATGGTATCGAAAGCTTTCTTCACGTCGATGTATATTGCTGCTACTACTTTCTTTCATTCTAATTTTGATTTTACCCGATTTATTAGCTCATATGCTGCCGATGTCGTTCCTGAGTGCTGCTGGAAAGCGAGGAAACCTTGGTTAACGACGATCTTTATCGAGACAGATAAACAAACCTGCATTTGTTTATCTGTCTCGATAAAGATCGTAAGATAAGAACAATTAACTCCCTGGCCAAAACACCATGCATGATCAAGTTAATTCCTAAATATCTGAAGGCGCAACCCAATAATCAAGAGGATAGCAGGTTGAATTCTTCTTGTACAGCTCCACGGAACAAAGGCCAGTTAAACTTCTGATTAAAAACTGTCACACAGATATAGAATTGGACGAAATCAAACAGAATTGGAATCTAAGGGGATCCCAGTGCTCTCATAAGGCCAGAAATGAGGAATACAGAAATTGACCCCCACATAAATCCATCAACCGGAAAATCTAATGCACGATCATAACCATAGCCACTACCTCCGCACATTATTTCGATGATTAGGAAAAAAACGATAATATAAATACTACTGCGCATTTTGGACCCACAATTGAAATTACTCGAAAATCAACTCTGAAACCAAATTAAATCGGAAATTAAATTCTTCAACTCTTTGAAATGGGCAGAGATAATTGAACACCCCAAATGTTCCCTGATACACGCACATCCATCCCCACCTGAGCACCACTCAGGCAAGGATTCAGAGGCCAACCTGATTGCCGAAATATGTGGACATATCTTTACACCAAACCCACTTTAAATTGTTTACACCTACATACAACACATACACGAATAAATCCCAACAATCACCACTGCAGTCACTGACATGGAAATCGGTACAATCAATTAAACACATAAAAATACACAAATCTTCCAGGAACTAACATGACAAACATAGCGCTCTAATACCTACAACCAAACATGTTGACCAAGATACCGGAACTGTTTTTAGCCTGTTTTCAGACCCAAACATTTCCGGAAAACTTTAGGCCATATCAACTCTTATTCCAATACACAAATCGAGTAAAACCCCAATAAACCCCACAAGTAACAGACCCATAAATTTACTTTCCACTGCTGAAAAAAATTTGAAGAAACGAATTCACGCAAAATTGACACATCTTTCGGATAACAACATTCTAATCAACCAACAATTTGGATTTAGAACTGAGTACTCCATAGTACAACTACTACTACGGATGCACGGTTGGGCAATCCAGCACCAGTCTTGGACCGTGAAAAGGCGTTTGACAAGGTGGGGTAGGATTGCTCCTTTATCGACTGACAGGTTGCAACAGGTAGCAATAGGTTGTTCGCTGTTTTGGTCAACAACACACATACTCGACAGACTCCAAAATACTGCGATGTCCCCCAGGGCACTTCGCTGGCGACACTGCGATCTTCGCTACCTCCCGATTACCAGGTACCATAAACATACTGCAACAGGACCCCTTAGACACAACTACATACCACTTTGAGAAATGGGAACTAAGGATTAATTATGACAAGACAGAGGCCATTGACACTGCAGTGAGAAACACATAGACAACATAACACACAATGGCACAGTGGTCCCCTGGAAGCATTGCGTTAATTACATGAACTAGCTGCTAATATTCGATCAGTATATCAAGGTCAAGCAGAGCGCCTACCAAATATAATGGATAACTAAACACCTGACATCATAGTCACTTAAACTGATGTACATATCATTCATTCACTCCACCCTCACCTAAGACAGGTGTGAAGTTAGCAATAGATCCAGCAATAGATTTTAAAAATCCATGTCTCTGAGAAAAGAAAAGTATGCCATACTTTTCGCAATAGAACGTCTAAATAATTGGCACACAAAAAATCAACCCGTTATTTGACCCTTTATACTTTTTTACCCCTTTAAAAAAGTTTTTCTTTTAAGTTTGCAATCAGCCACAACTAAATAAAAATGATAATTCTTATCACTAATACAAGTACTTTAATAATCAAGAGTCAAAAAAACGTTACGGGCACTAGTTCAGCTCAGAAAGAACAAATTTCTCTGTAAGTCGCAGAAATCCACACCTCGCGATATTAATCTTAATTTTTGACAAAGTTTACACTCAGCCATAAATAAATAAAAATTCTCATTCTTACCACTAATATAGGTACTTCCATAATCAAAAGTCAAAAAAACGTTACGGGCTATCCTTACGGTTTGTGCGTTTTGCACCAAAGGTTAATAGTGTTTAAATCATCCTGGAGAGCAACGCTGTCGGAGGCACTGTCAATGATTTTCATCATTGTTAGGTCATCAGCGTAAATCAGGACATCATATTTCAAGTCAGTACATACATCACCAAAAAAGATTAAGAACAGCAGGACACAGATTATAAACCTGTGGTACCCCACTGACGGCCAAGTATGGCTCGGAATGGACATCATTTATATCAACTATCTGTTGGCGATCAACTGGGTACGATGCTATCACATCGATAACATTCTGAGTGATCCCGAATTTATATAAGCTGTCTAATACTAAAACGTGATCGTCTGTCAAAGGCTTTCGTTAGGTCTGTAGAAACAACATCCACCTGCTTATTTTTGAGATGGATTGCACAGGTTGGTACATGTTGAACGCCTCTTGAAGAAGCCGTGGTGGTTAATGCTTAATTTAAAAACAACACTGTGATAAATGTGTACACTCAGAAGATCTTAGAGAAGTTAGAGAGAAGAGCGATAGGTCGATAATTTTCAATTTCCGACCTGTTCTTGCATTTCAAGACTGGACAGATGCGAACTCGTTTTCACAGATTAGGAAATTTACTAGTTCCAAGAATAAGTCGGAAAATGAAAGTTAATGGCTCACAAATAAAATCAGCACAATCCCGATCAATTAATGCTGGGATCAGGTCCAAGCCTGCGGTGAATTTAGGTTTTAGCTTGCGCAAGTGTTTTCTCATGGGCAGGAGACCAGTCAGTGAACATTATATCATTGTATAAACCAGGAAAGTTAGTTTATATCGCGAGGTGTGGATGTCAGCGACTTACGGATAAATTGTTTTTTTTTTGGGTTGAAGGAGTGTCCGTAACGTATTTTTTTCCTTTTGATTATGAAAGTACCTAACCACCCTTGGTGATAAAAATAAGAATTTTAATTCAGTTATGGCTGATTGCAAACTTAAAAAAAATGCGGATCCGCATGTTTGCGCATGCGCATTAGTCGGCTATCGGATATATTCGTGAATTTACTGCCTTTGAATGATCGAATAACAAAGCATGCAAGGGCCGTGGTGGTCTAGTGGCTCTTAGAGCGCAGCGCGTTGATGCGGGTTCGAGTATCGTCAGGCCCATCACTTTTTTTTACATTATAAATAAAATTAACCATTTTTGTACATTATTTATATATTTTCAGGATATTTATAAAACCGTGATAATAATAATAATACTATTGTTCTACGAGTTTTGCGTGTGCTCCTTAGCCGTCCATGTTTTATAATTGTATGTCCTCTAAATTTTACTGCAACTTTGTGTGCAAGTTTTAGCATGAAATTCGTTAATTTTAAAAACTATATAAGTATTTACAAGGTATTTATATGACCGTGATGATAATTAATAAAATAATTAATAATATTTTAATATAATATTTGATATTTTAGAATAAAAAATTATATTTTTGGGTCGTCATTACTCATCAGTTAACGGTTGCAAACGCTAAATACTTATCATTAGGTAAGGGTTAAGATAAGGTCCTTCCCCCCTTTGGACCGGTTGGTGGTTTTATAAGAGATAGTTTTGCGGGCTAACAGTGATCGATACCGAAACGATGCGGACATTTAAAATGGTTTTTGATAAAAAGAGAGTAACTATTTTTCAACATACGACTGCGTTCCCTACAAGAAACGCACTATACAGATGATGGTCAGATCTTAACCCGCCAATGGTGACCCTACTGGTCTGTGAGACCCGGTGTGTTTTAAAAAAATCTAATAACTTTATTCTCCGTTATTGTTTTTTGTTGCAATTTCGAGTAGTTGCCGCATTGCAGAGCTTAAATTGATTAAATATCTTTGTTTTATTGTCAAAGAGCATACATTTAAAAAAAAACATGAACTATTAGTAACACGTTTCGAAAAATCTTTAGTTGAAACCCCGGTGCGTCACCAATGGCGGGTTAAACCCATGTTGTTAATATACAGGGTGTTCCATAAAAAAAAAAAACATAAGTTTGGTCTGTAACTTTGTTATGAGACACCCTGTATAAATTTAAATATTTTAGGGCATGCAGCTCACTATTCTGTACAACTTTTGTATAAAACATTTTTCTAAATTTTGAAAAATAAGCACGTGATTGAGCGTTCCCAGAGCTCTAAAACACCCTGTATACTAAACGCGTAAAGCCAAAATCACGTTTTTTTGAGATTTTTCGAGAACGCTTATAGATTTGAAATTTTCATGAAAAATCACAAATAATTCAAGAAATATACCATTAAAATTTTAACTCTCTAGAACCACCCCTTTAAAAAAAGGGTTGCCAACCCCTCCAAAAAAAAAACGATAAATAATTTTTTTTTTCCTGATGGGCCTCGGGCTCCTCTAGGGGTCCGTGAAAACTGCGATTTTCCAACTCACCCCTAGGCTCGGGGGTGAATTTTTGAAAATCGATTTTTCGCGATGCAGAGGTTCGCGTCAAACCTATCTCCTCTCAGAATTTTTGAGTTGGAGGATTCAAATATGGCTCAAAAAATCCCCAATGCATCGGGACACAACGTTTGCTATCACGCGTTCCCGTAAAAAATTCAGTTGCAACCCCTCAAGCGTTTTTCTAAAAAATCACATTTCAGACGCTTCCGGAAAAAAGGGCGCGCTTCCCCTTACGGTCACGACTCCGAATTTCATAGGGTTTTGTAGAACTAGCTCCCCTCTTCGTTTGATGTCTCTGACGAATTTTTGATATCTCCAACCCCCGAGGAGTTATTCAAAGAAAACCACCCCCGATTTCAATAAAAAAATTCTACAGCGACCATTTCTTATCTCACGCAAGATATTTAAACGGCATGCCATTTGGAATTGCATTTTGCGCCGAAAAGGTAAGGTATATATTTTTCGTGGGGCGTACTGTTTACGATCCACGGCCGATTTTTGATTGTTTTGCGGGAATTTTTCGAAGAATTTTGCGATTTTTTTTTCGAAAATTAAAAATCTGACGACGGCATATCAGTCACCGATTTAATCCGTATCAAAGATCTTCATAAAGTTTTTCGATCCGATTTGTGGTTTTCGAGATATGACGTTGTATACGGAAGGGGGGAGCGAAATTTAGCAGGGGGGCACAATTTTTTTTTCGATCGAAAATCTGATTACACCATCGGAAAAAGCCCTTCTTAAGCCCAACAGATAATCCAAATAAAAATTTCTCGGTCGGACCCCTCCTTCTAATTTTAAAAATTCATTAAACTTTTATTTATTTTGCCGGTAAATATTTTCGATCGTTTTAAAATGAATTTTTCTATTCCTTTTTAAATCACGAATCTAACGACGGATTATCATTGCGGTATTGTGTGTGCGTAAAAAAACTTTGAATTTTTAAAATCGCCCGGTTATTAACCCAGATATGGATATTTGAATTATTGTCGTTTTTCAACGTTGAAAATATTTTCCCTGAAAATCAATTTCGAAAAAAAAAATATTTTTCTGCAGCCGTCCCGAAAATAAAACTTTCGGTATGATTTATTAAATCGAAAGTACCACTTTACATAAATCGTACCGAAAGTAGTTATTTTCGGGACGATTTTGTTTCACTTTCGGTACGATTTCTTTACTTTCGGGACGCTTTTGCGTATATATGTAGGCGGCCTTGACAAAAACATCAACTTCGTATTTAATTATGACAGCGCCTGTCATAAACCATTCGTGTATGTTTTTGATTTTTTAACATAAAAAACGGCTGCAGAAAAAATATTGTACGTAACACGTTCCAAAAGTGATTTTACGGGACTCGCAGGATTCCTACCCATCCTTTCGGAACTTGTTACGTAAATTACTATTTTCTGCAGCCGTCTCGAAAATAAAACTTTCGGTATGATTTATTAAATCGAAAGTACCATTTTACATAAATCGTACCGAAAGTAGTTATTTTCGGGACGATTTTGTTTCACTTTCGGAAAGATTTCTATACTTTCGGGACGCTTTTTTAAAATTGCTTAATTTTGATAGGCCACGCACTCGTCACACCGTTGTTCGTCACCGGTTCCTTTGCTCCATTTTAATGGACTACGCACGGACGATGGCGCAGCGCAGTGGAGCCGTCGTTCGTCACCAGTTACTTTGGCCAATTTTAATAGGCTACGCACAGACGACGGCGCAGCGCAGCGGAGCCGTCGTTCGTCACCAGTTACTTTGGTCAATTTTAAAGGGATACGTAAAGACGATGGCGCAGCGCAGCGGAGCTGTCGTTCATCACCCATAACTTTGCTCAAATTTAATAGGCCACGCACGCCGTCGTTGTCACCAGATAATTTTCTTAATTTTATATTTCACTATTTCACAAAAAGAACACATTTTCACATACCTCAACTTAAGCTTAAAAAAATAGTTAATAGTACTATTTATAATATATAAGTTTATTTTATCATTCAAGATCCAGCATGGAATTATCCAGGGATAAGTAGTTGTTTCAAGAAATTAGTGTTATTAAGACTTCATTTTGCAGAGTTACAAACACAATGAATTCAGGCTAGTTTTCGTCTTTATTTAAAGTATTTCTTTTAATTCAAAAACGGTCAGAACTTTTCGGAACACTATTATATTCGAAATTAATTATACACGTAGGTCCCTCACAAATGCCTCTATTAATACCACCTAATCATTTTCTCCAATAACTTCTTGAAGTTTCTCCCCATCCGCTTCATTATTCAACTCCTTCGTCAGCTCCCTCGCATTTCAGAAACTTCCTCCAACTCTTTGTTATTTTTTCTTTTCGTTTAATTTTATTTAATTCCTCCATCGTTCTTATACTCAAGTTCTTGGCCATTTCATCATCGTACCATTCATATTTTGCTTTAGTGGATTTTTTTTGCCTAGTAATCGCCGGACATTGAATGATACAATAGCAAATTTCCTTTGTATCATTCAATATCCCGCGTGGAGTCACAGAAGTAGTTGTTTCAATAAGTTACTAAGGGTATAGTTACCGTGACATCGTCACCCTCCTTTTATCTGAATACGAATAACTTATTTATATTTAGTCTTTGTAAAGGTTGCATATTTATATATTTAGGCTACTTTCGTCTTTTTAATTTAATGCGGTAAATACATTATTCACTGCACTCTTGATGAAACGAAATTATCTATTTGGTAATTTTAAATTAAAACACTTGTTTGGTTTTATATTATTATATTCAGTTTCCTAATACGTGTTTACTTTCACTAATCACCTCCAACTCAGGTATAAAACTCGTTCAAACCTTCCATAATCTTCTCAGTCGTTTACGACTTCCTCACGTTCAAGATCACCTTCACGTAAGTGTATTTTATTATTTAACATTCAATTTAGATGCGAAGCTGCACTGGTGAGAGATAAATCTTGAAACGCGTCTGCAGATGGCTTTTTACTTAATTTTTACATATTTTAGGGTTCAGTTTTATAGTTTAAAGTTTTCAAGTTCAATTTAGTTTAATTTTCAAGTTAGTCCTTAATAAACGATCTAATACCAATATTATTTCGCTAGTAGTACTAGTTATAACATGCAAATTTCTTTTGTATCATTCAATATCCGGCGTGGCACTAGCCAGGGAAGTAGTTGTTTCCATAAGTTATTTGTTTATAGTCTTAGTAATACTTAATTTTGCTTGTAGAGCTACGAACAAGTTGAATAGTTATATATTCAGGCTACATTTCGTTATATTGAATTTATTTAATGCTTTCTGCAACAAGTAAGGTTGTTTCTAATTTATTCCGTCAATGACGACCATTCTCAAAAGAATTGAAAAATAACACATGTCAGGAAACCAAACAAGTGTTTTAATTTAAAATTACCTAATAGTATTTCATTTATGTAGAATAAAACACTTTTTACTTTGTATAATTTGTATTGTAATTGTTTGTTTAATCAAAGTGCTATACAAAGTAAAAATTGTTTTATTCTATATAAAAGCATGAATAACGAAATAGAAGCTTCCTACATAACAAATATCAAAGTATTTCATTTATGTAATTATTTTATACTTTTAAAAACAATTAAAATAAACAAATAATAATAAATAAAGCAAGAAGTAAACAGATATTGCATTATATAAAGTCGTCAATTAAGACTCTCAAATCTAACTTACTGTTCCTCTCTGTCCGCACCCTCAGTGGCATCATAAAACGAAGGCTCCTTTTCTATAATGGTCTGATCGTACTCGAACAGATCTCTCCATCGTTTCTTCCAGTTTGCATACAGAGACTTATTCTTGCCATTATTCTTCTCATCATCCTAAAGAGAAACAAAAACGTATACATCTACAAACCAGAAATGTATCAGATATTAAATTATCATTCCCCATCACTGACAGTATTTAGTAGTTTACAGAGTGAACACACTGCCGAGGCCGGATTAAAGCTTCAAAAAGCCTCCCACCTCAGCCGATCAAAATTTATAAGATACACCCAAGTTTTGTAACCATCTTTTTATTGCTGTAAAATTCAGTGACGGTTCGCGGGTTTTTTTCTGGTACGGCCGAGGAACAAGAGGTGGTAATACAGATAGGTGCGGTCACGCAGCCAGCCGTCTCTGCAACTGACCCTACCTATCTGTATTACCACCTCTTGTTCCTCGGCCGTACCAGAAAAAACCCCGCGAACCGTCACTGGTAAAATTTGACAGGCCTTCAAATTTTCAAACGTCTTTGTGCTAAATATTTCAATTCACGCAATTTAAAATTGATTCTTACCCAAGCTTTAACCGAAATAGTAATAAATCTCTTGATGGGCATCTTCATCCCCATCAATGAAGCGTATCTCGTTTTCGTCTTCCACGGCAGGTGGATTTTCACGAACCAAGTTTTCCCGTCGAAGGACACGTCCTTGTGCTCCAACTCCAGCTCTAGGCCCTCTTTGACCAAATTCTCCTGCAATCAAATATTCTTTTGTAATACGCAAAGTGGAGCATATACATAAACATACTTATAAACATATCAATGGCATATGTCAAGGCCGATTCGTGTTCGCCGTTTGTAAGCCCACAATACGTGACACGGATCGATGGCGATGGAAGTTAGTTTGGATTATCTACTGATTTATTTATCGTGTAAGTACGGAACGTGTTTAATACAATTTTGAATATTTTATGCGTTACGATTTAGTCGAGGTGAAATTGTATGTTTTATGAAAGGGTGATGATTATATAATGGATGGTAAATGTCAGATGGGGTTCTTGTCCTGATATTTTTTGGGTGGAAATATAGTTCCAGAATATAAGATGAAGTTGTAACTTTCTCCGCATAAAGTATTGTTTTCGTGAAAATTTCCAAATTCGAAATATCAGCGGAAATAATCTTTTTTTTTAAATACAAGAATAAATGACTCGTTGCCGTATTATTCTCGCATTTATGCGTCATTTAGTTAAAAGCAACTCTAAATGGGATGTATGAATACGGGCCAATTACTTTAAATCACTAGTGATAAAACGGTTGAAAGCCTTTGTTTTTTTTAAATGAAGAAATGCACAGTTTTGAGGAGAATGGTACATGGGACCGACTTACCAAAAGGTGGAAAAGTAGTAAGTTGTAAGTGGGTATTCAAACGTAAAAGTGATTCCGAGAACAAAGTGCGGTATAGGGCACGCCTTGTGGCAAGAGGTTTCTCGCAACAAGAAGTTGTAGATTATGAAGAAACCTTCTCGCCGGTTGTAAGACACTCGACGTTGAGACTATTAATAAGTTTAGCTGTTGAATTAGGTTTAAAGATTAATCATTTAGATATAACGACAGCATTTTTAAACGGTTATTTGAAGGAAGATGTGTGTATGATACAACCAAAGGGTTTTGAGAAATTAGGAGAATAGCAAAAAGTTTGTAAATTAAACAAAGCTATCTATGGTCTAAAGCAGTGGTGGGGAAACTTTTTTTAAGACGGGCTATTTGTAATAACTAGACAATCGTAGCGAGCCAAAGAATAATGCTTAATCGTTAACTAATTTATGTGTTCTATAAACATATACATATATTATTACATACACTTATTATTTGAATAGTAAAAAAGCAAAAGGTAACAAAATTATAAGCACAAAATATAAAATGAATTTAGTGTAATTCTTGATGTGAAGTATTATCACTTTATTTTCTGGTGTCATTACTGGTTGATGGTGCATGAGAAAAATGAAATTGAGACTGTTTCATCCAAATTTCATCATAGTCCGGTTCCATTTGCGAAGCAGAAATTCTTAAAACTGATGAAAGGTGCTCATCTGTAATTCTGTTTCTTAAAGAAGTTTTCCTAAGCTTCATTGTTGAAAAGATTTGTTCGCATATATAAGATGAGCCGAACATTGTCATTATCTTCATTGCATGAGTAATTAGATTTGGGAAATTATCTGGACTTAAATTTTTATAAAATTCTAGTAATGGTACTGTATGAAAAGTTTGTTTCAGGAGAGTATTACAGTTCAGTTCTATTAACTCTCAAGTTGAAATTTTGCATCAACTTCTTCGTAATTAACATTGAATGGGGTCGAAAAAATACTAAACTCTGGTTCCATTTTTCTAAAGTCCTGAAATCTCCTTTCAAATTCTGTAGATAGTTTTCTCAAATTAATTTCGTATTTTTTAATCTTATTGTTTGATATAGTGAATTTTAAAGATTGTATTCTTGGAAAATGAGAAAAATCTAATTTAGAGATCTGATTAGCAAATAATAATAACTGTAATTTGAAACTTTTCAGGTATTGCCAAATATCGTGAAGAAACTGAATTTTTCCTTGCAATTTGAGATTAAGTTCATTAATGTGTACGAGGAGGTCTGTGAAAAAAGCGAAATCAGAAAGCCACGTTTCGTTTTCTAAGACGTCAAATTGATTATAAATGTCTTTATCAAGAAGAAAATTCACAATATCGTCTTTTAAATTCCAAATTCTTTCAAATACTTTTCCAGCACTTAACCAACGAACTTTTGAATAATACAGGATATCGGAATGCTCAGCATGTACGGACTCCTAAAACTGTTGAAACTGGCGATGTAATAATCCTCTGGAACGAATCATATTTACTAGTTTTACAACAATATTAAGTATATGGTCAATATCTAAAGCCGATTTACAGAGAGCATCCTGATGTATAAGGCAATGCAAAAAAACAACATCATTTTCCGGATACTTAGAATTAAATTTCCCAACAAATCCTCGATTGATTCCAACCATATTAGGAGCACCATCTGTAGTTACATTACATAGCTCGTCAATAGGTAAACGAAGTTTATCGATGCAATTTTCAAATTCACAAAATATATCGGCACCAGTCGTTGTTCCTTTCATTGACTGCAAGTTCTTCTGTAATTTCAAAGTGGGCGTTGATTCCTCTTACAAATATGAGTAACTGCGCAGTATCGCTGATATCTGTACTTTCATCCATGGTAATTGAATAAAAAATAAATTTTTGAGTTTTTGTAGTCAGTTGTGAAATTAGATTTTTATCAATATTTTCAATTCTCTCGGTGATTGTTCTTCTTGAGAGAGACAGTGACTGAAAATCCTTTTTCTTGTCAGGGCACATAATATCGCACACATCTATCATGCACTGCTTAATAAATTCACCATCTGAAAATGCTTTATTGGATTTAGCAATATTATAAGCCAACACATAACTGGCTTTCGTAGCGCATCTTTGAGAATGATTAGCTCTCTGAAATAATTGTTGTTGACTTGATAATTTTTTTATTAAATCTTTCGATTTAATTTCTTTCACCTCTTCACTTAACGATGAGTAGGAGTGGTGTTCATGTTTGCTCTTGAAATGGCGTTGAATGTTATATTCTTTTAAAACTGCAACAGTTGTATTGCAAAGTAAGCACACAGGTTTTTCTTTAAATAAACTAAAAAAATATTTCCACGTCCATTCTTCTTTAAAAACTCGACATTCTGAATCCACTTTTCTTTTTTTAACATCCATTTTAGACGTTACCTACTACGGAGAACAACACACGGAAACGCAATTGACGAAAGCTTACTGCTAACTAATGCTCTTACGCGGGAGTTTGTTGAGGCACTGGAAGTTTGGGGGATTACACAAACAATTACTCGAGTCACAGCGGGTCGTTGCAGATGACTAACTAAGTCGCTAACTAACTGATCTTCGGGCGGCCTCGCTTGTATTTATACCTACCTGCGAGAGTGTCTGGAAGTTTCGAGCGAAGATGAGTCATCTGTTTAGGTCGGATGGATTTGTCCAGAATACTATTGTGTTTCGAATATCGCCGCAGGTAGTTTTTATGCGGGTCGTCACATTACGAAGTAAGAACGCGTTCAAACATTCTCACGACGGCACTCTTAAACGGGCCGGATTAAACCTTTCCGCGGGCCAGACTTGGCCCGCGGGCCGTAGTTTCCCCATCACTGGTCTAAAGCAAGCTTCAAGGGCGTGGAATAAATGCATCGATGAAGCTTTGTTAAAATTGGGATACATGCGATCAAAATTAGAGCCTTGTATATACATAAAGAGAGACAATGAATTACTTACTTTTATTGCACTTTATGTTGATGATTTTTTCGTTTTTTCAAATGATTCTGTAGGTACAGATTTATTGAAAAACCACCTGAATTCGAAATTTAAAGTAAAAGATTTAGGAGAGGCAAAGCAGATTCTTGGAATGCGGGTTAGGAGGATGGAGGCAACATTACAATGGACCAAGAAGAGTATGTGAAGCTAATACACTCCTGGACAAAAAAATCTGGGCACCGAAGTAAATGTCTCATAGCATATTATTTTTTTATGTTTTTTACAGACGTGAAAAATAATCAATAAAATAAGAATTGGAAATATAAAAGAGGTAGTTAACATTTTATTTATCAAGACAACAACACAAACAAAAATAATGCAAAACTCAAAAATATGAGTGTGCTGTTTATTTAGCTTTTATCAGTTGGCATGCTTGTGTTGAAAGAGTATTTGAATTGTCAGTGCTGGTACTTATCTTTTAACAAAATACAAGCAACAAATGCAGCCAGAGCAGTAGCTTTGAACGAAGACGGACGCAGTATTTGATACATCGCAGCTGTCTTGAATATTAACAGGAGGACGGTCCAAGACTCAATACAGCGACATCGCCTAACTGGGAAATATACTAGAAGGCCAGGATCAGGCAGACAAACCAGCGAGAAGACCGTTTTATGGTATTGTCTACACCGGTGTTTCCCAACGTGGGGCCCACGCCCCACAGGGGGGCAATTTGATTGTTAAGGGGGGCAATTCGAAAATGGATTCGTCACGAGTTTTTAATTGATCATATATGTATTTCTTTCGGCCTATAGTAAAATGAATGGTGAAAGCAAGAAAAAAATTCGTCAATATTCGGAGGAATAATTAAAATTTGGGTTCATACACGCTGTCCACGATGAGCGGTTTCCTTTTTGTCTTTTATGCCAGCAATGCTTGACCAACGAATCAATGAAACGAAGTCGTCTTGAGGCATTTGAAGGTAAAACATAGTGTTTATATTAATTCAGATTTGAATTTCTTTCAAACTTTAAAGAAACATTTTGACAAGAGAACAACAATAAAGTCTCTATTTACTTCAACTCATAATCGCATTCTTGAGGCTAGTTATCATATTTCTTTATGCATCGCTTAATCCAGTAAAAAACCATACTATAGGAGATAATTTAATGAAACCATCAAAACCAGCATTTCTTAAAACGGTTCTTGAAAAAGATGACAAAGATGTAAAAGCTATGCTACTCAGTAACAATACTGTTTGTAGAATAGACGAAATGAGTGAAGATATTGAAAAACAATTTGTTGAAAAGCTGAAAACAAGAAAATTCTCAGTGCAAATGAATGAACCAACTTTGAGAGACAGTACTGTCTCACATTGATAACTTACGTAAGATATATTGATAAAGGGCATTTTGCTGTAGAAATATTGTTCTGTAAAAGATTAGAAAGCCCGACTACCTCCAAAGATATATATATATATATATATATATAAAACTACTTAGATGTCAATAATATACCAATCAAAAATATAACATCTTGTGAGATGATGCTCCTAATATGATGGGCAAGAAAAATGGCTGCTTAAAATTGATGAATGATAAGAATCCAGAAATGATTCTTGTGCATGTGTTATTCACAGGGAAAACTTGTTACTTGGTAGCTAAAAACATCTCGCCTATTCTAAATGTAGTACTATATTCAGTAATAAAGTGTATCAATGCTATTAAACCTAATGCCAAAATGTGAGCGTCTCTTCGAGCTATTATGTGAAGAACAAAATGCAGACTATGTGAGACTTTTACTTCACACTAAAAAACCTGAACAAACCTGAAATGAAGTATATGTTAACAATCGTTTGTAAAGCATTTGTGAGTTATTTAGCCGATATCTTTCAAAAACTAAATATATTAAATAAGCAACTTCAAGGAATAAATAAAACTCTTGTCGATGCAAAAGCGAAGATATTAGATTTCATTACCCTTATTGAGTTATGTCAGAAATATATTAACAACAAAAACTTTGAACAGTTTCATTGGCTCCAAAAATGTGAAGTAAATGATACCGCTATACTTGTTATTGTCGATCATCTAAAAATTCATCGGCTGATTTAAAAGAAAGATTTTCTGATTTAAAACAACTTGATTTTCCAAGATGGATGATGCAGTGGGTTTGTCTAATATATCAAATATGCAGTATCAAGAAGAGCTAGCAGAAATGCAAAATAATGAATCCGTTAAAACTTTATTTAATATAATTAAGAAGCGATGGCATGGCTTTGCGAGGAAACAGAAATCAAATGCCCAAATTCAACCAAATGTGCAAGAAAACTATTGTTGCCGTTTCCATCTTCATATTTAGCTGAATGTGGATTTAGTGTTGTAAATGATTTACTGGTTAAAAAAAAGAAATCGTCTGGATATAACACAATGGGGAGACTTGAGACTGAAGCTAACCAAATTGGAACCTAACATAAAATCTCTGTGCAGCAAGCATCAAGAGCAAGGGATCTTACTAAATTAAAATAGAAAAATCTTTATTAAAATTATTTCGAATTTGAATTTCAGTTTTTCATTATATGTTTTGAAAATTTACTTACTGTGTTTCGTTAATAATTTCCTAGTGATTTCTTCCTAAAACCCATCATTTAAGTTTCCTAAGTGAACAATTCAATTTTTTAATATTAAAAATTATGTATGTGTTACATAGGGGGGCATAAGAATTTGAGAAAGACTTGGTGGGGCATGGCACAGGAAAGGTTGAGAAACACTGATCTACACCATGCGATCGTGGTTTACCATCAACAATTTTGTCTCGCCAAGTGGAAAATGTTTATGGTACTGCAATTTCTACACGAACTGTTCGCCGAAGATTGAAGGAATACGGATTGAAGTCAAGAAAACCTGCTGCTTGCCCACTTTTGCTCCCAGCTCATCGTATTGAGCGACTACGATTTGCTCGTGAACATAAAGACTGGACATTGGAACAACAAAGCTCCGTATTGTTCACAGATGAGTCTCGTTTTGTCTATGTTCTCCAGATGGACGAGAACGTGTGTAGAGAAGACCGGGTGAACAATTTTCAGTGTGTTGTATATCTCCGAGAGTGCCATTTGGGGGTGGCAGTATAATGGTTTGGGCTGGTGTGTCACTGTATGCAAAAACTGAGCTTGTTCTTATTGAAAATGGTGCCATGACGGCTGTAAGATACATCAACGAGTGTTTAGCTGATCACGTCATACCATTTGCTTCATTCATAGGTGAGAACTTTACTTTAATGCACGATAACGCGCGACCACACATCGTACGGCTGGTTGAGCAATATTTGGATGATGTTAACATTCGTTGTTTGCAATGGCCAGCTAGAAGCTCAGATTTGAATCCTATCGAAAATCTCTGGGATTCATTAGGGCGACGTATTCGGCACCGACAACCTATACCAGTAACCATTCAGGATCTTCGAATAGCTCTTTGTGGGGAGTGGGAAAACATTACACAAGAAGAGGTCTCCAACTGCATTCAAAGTTTACCGAGCCATATGGCAGAAGTCATTAAAGTTCGCGGAGGTAGTACACACTATTAATCACTTAAATTATGTGGCAACGTCGATGTAAAACCTAGCCAATAAGACCATAGGAATTTTGCAATTTTGTATGACTCACTGTTTCCTAACTTTTTCTTATTGAATAAAATGTTTAGTACCTCTTTTTTATTTCCAATTCTCAATTTATCGAGTATTTTTCACGTCCATAAAAAAAAATAAAAAATACTTTTTTTCATGCTAACAGACATTTACTTCCGTGTCCGGATTTTTTTGTCCACGAGTGTATTAGATAAATTCAACATGGCTAATTGCAAGTGTGTTAATACTCCCCTAGAATCCAAGAACCACAACAATGAAGACATGGATGTTTGCGATGAAAGTTTACCGTATCAGAAATTGATTGTCAGTCTGATGTACTTGGCAGCTTTGACCCACCTTGATGTATCGTTTGCTGTGAGCTATTTAAACCAATACAATAACTGTTACACCCAATAAGCAACAAGCAAAAAGAATACTTAGATATTTGCAGGGTACTAAGAACTTATGTTTAAGGTTCACCAAAAATAATGCAGAACTAAAAGGATTTGTGGATGCCGATTGGGCAAGTAATGAAGACAGAAAATCCTACACAGGATTTGTATTCAAACTCTCGGTATCAAATTTCCTGGGAGAGCAACATGCAGAGAACAATTGCATTATCAAGTATGGAAGTGGAGTATACGGCCTTAAGTGAAGCTTCGAAAGAGGCAATTTATTTGAGAAATCTAAACAGGAAATGTTAACTGTATTAGTATATACAATGACAGTCAGAGTGCTCAAAAGTTGACTATAAACCCAGTCCACCGAAATAGTATATTACGACACAAGTTCGGTAAGTGCTCTCTAACAGGTCGAGAAAATTTTCGAGACCTGTTTGAATGCACTTAACGAACCGAGTGTTGTATAGAATTTTTTGCGCTACCGATTTAAATAGTTCAAAACGACTTTTATAATTAAAAATCCCTGCTCTTTTAACTAGCCTATAACAGTACTAGGATGTCATGATTCAGAACAGGCTTGTTATTTTGCGAGTTTCCTAGCAACCGAAATCAGTCCGGGAAAGCCATTCGAACGTGACTAAATACACACATAGTAAGCATAGCAATGTAGAACGGTAGCGCAAAAAAGATCAAAGCATAGTGATATAAGGCACCATTTCGTACGAGAAGTTATATCAAACAATTTCGTGAATGTGAAATATCTTCCGACCAATGAAATGATGGCTGATGTTCTAACAAAAGGTCTAAATGCAACAAAACATGTAAAATGCTTTATTGTAATTATGATATTTTGTCGATTTAGTGGGGGTGTTCAAAATGCATATCTAAAAATATCCCTCTAGCGCCATCTAACGATTGACATATGTAACCATGTATTTTACTTGTAGTAGCCATTTTGTAATAAAGTCAGTCTGAGTTCAACCAAGACCGTGTTCACATCTATTTAACCAATGTGCACTTCCAACAAAATGCACGCAATTCGCAGGAGTATTCACAATATTTTGTCTTAATTTTCTACATGTGGCTACTAACTTCACGTTTATATTTAACGCTACTGTTAAAACTCACAGTTTTAACGTGAAAATTAACATCTATGTTAAAATCAACTGAAGAATAGCATTTGTGTTTAAAATTTTAGCGTCGCTGTTATAAATGTATTTTTAACAGTGGTGTTAATTTTAACGTCAATAGTGAATAGGCCCGATTTAGGGTTATAAGATTTTTTTCAACGCGGTCTGGCAGTCTTATCCATCCCGCGTGGTACGCCCCCTCTCACCCCCTATTTATAGAGCGATTTTTGCCTCAATTTTGCTAAGCCCCCTTTGCCAAAAAAGTACAATTTCAGGTAAACAAAAAAAAATATGACGATTTTTTTTTCATTTTCACCAGATTATTCTCTTACGAAATGAGGTAGGCATAGCGATTTTGCTAGAAAATCTATTGGGCAGTTTCGATGCCTTGGTTCAAAATATGTGATTTCGCACATGCCTGAAAGTTTAAAAATAAAAATGAGAATTAGTGATTCGTCCAAGGCACCAATTTACAGCGGCGGCTCGTGAATGTTCGGCGGTGAGGCAACGGAAGAAAATTTGACCGAAAAAGCAACGGAATATTTGCTTCCTCTATTAGAGTAAGTAGTGCAGCGCGAGCGGCATCTTTGTCTTTGCCTCACCTACGGAAATCCACGAGCCGCCGCTGCCAATTTATCTAGATAATATGATTGATGGTAAAAGCCATTACTTTGTGGTACATGTTTTATTCAGGAACTTTTCAATAAAACACACTATTGATATCACAAAAATATCAACAAAAAAGGTTTGTTATCAACAAAGTGCATTTTATTAAAAAGCACCTTATTTAGATAATGTATCATATACAACTGTATAATAGGCACTTTAAATAAAATATGCTTTGTATTGATATACCATTAAGGCGTCTAAAATAATATTACAATTTCCTGTATTGAGTAAATATATACACTATTCGAACGATATAAATGATCTAAAATGCAGCAGTCATTTCTCTAATGAAGTGAAATTATCCACCGACAATGATATGAAATAGTCAACAAGTGACAATTATAATCATAGTGTGTGTGTGTGTGTTATATGTCCATATGTATGCGTTTAACATTGTTTGATAGGTGTTTGAACTTGAAGCGTTGTTTTTCACCTCGCAATGTTGGAACCTTGCCTGCGAATGTGTGCGTTCAATCAAAAGCGGCCGTGCATGAACTGTTAATGCGTGTCGTTTGTGCTGAAATTCAGTTTTGCGTTTTACGTTTTTACTTTCTCCGTTACGAAGTACGAGAAAGTATTTTGATAGTGAAAATTTTATCCATTTTTTTTTAACGGAAATATCCGTTTTAACGTTATGTGCTATGGCATAGCTATGGTTATAGCTCTTATTTCAACCCTATGCGATTTTTCAAATATTCAATATTATCAGGTCTATTCACATAAATTTTGCATTACTTCCCATTGCACTCAAGCGAGTACAACATAGGCTTTAGTGACACCTAGTGGCAATTTTATTTACTTTAGATAACGTATCTGTGATAGAAACTCTTCTTTATTAATTATAGAACAATATTTAGCAGTGATTCCATTAAGTTTTTACAAATTGATTTTTAACAGATATTTGAGAATATTAAATTCTTTGGAAAAAAATGTATATTATGGGATGTAATGGGTTAATATAGCCCCAAAGCAAACATCTAATAACCGGCGAACGAGCGGGCCAATCTACCCAATAACTCCAAAATGAGGTGGTGCCCCATCTTATTAAAGCCATTTTCTGTTATGAGGTATATCTGGATCTACTTCATTTGAAAATAACTCGGCCGTTAAATTACCTTAAAAAAATATGGCCCCTAAATTTGACTACCCAGACGTTGACTTTCTGCTGGTATTAAGTGTGCCCTTTTACAGTGAGGATTTTCTGAAGTCCAGTAACTTGTATTTTGTTTGTTGATTGTGCCGTTTAAACAAAACGTAGCCTCATCAGTAAAAAGGGTATTTATTAAGTTTGTTGGTTATTGCTTCACAGAACTCAAACCTTCTCGTCTTCAAATAATTCTTGAACCAAAAAGCTATAAAGATGAAATTTGTCTTTTTCTTTAAACGTCGTGTACAGCGGATTTCTTCTAATTATGGTCTCTAGTAATTTGCCGAACAAATATTTGTGGATTTTCCTCAATAACATTTTCACGTTCCTCATTACTTAGTGAAAAAGATCCACCAGTTCTACTCAAATCTATCACCGAACCTTTCTCTTGAAATTTCCGCCAAACATTTTCTTGCGGGACTAATTACGTACATTCCACATTCCTATAATAAATAATATTATTAAAAGTCGCCTGTAATTGCATTAAATATTAAAATAATGTTTATAAAATTATGACAAGAAATTTTGGCATACGTGGTATCAATTTGAATGATTTCAAAAATCTTACGAAGGATCTAATCATTATATGAGTCATAGTTTTTCTCCCACTAGTGGGTGATGAACAACATTGCTTCCGTAATTCGATTATTACGCCCGATGTTGGATAAACATTAATTAATGTTTGCAGATTATTTATTACACGACTCTAGTTTCAACCATTACAAGGCCACTACCATAAAACTGCATTAAATGGTATAAGATAACATCTACGTTATATTTTAGAGAAACAACTCTACTTACTTGAAATGTTCTTCGATTATCTCTTCTTCGAGCTTCGGCTTCCGTCATGACACCAAGTTCCTCCTCCTCGTATACCAATATCATATCGATTTGCCTGCGGTCATCTCGAAAATATAGAGTGTCTGGATCGGGGGACTGTAATTTAAATAAATGGCTATCGTTAGAAATTAGTAATATATAAGCATTAATATTTAGAAACTTGTGACACTATTACACGACCGTGCCTTAATAGTATATAGTGTATCAAGGGCCGAAAATAGGCTTTAGCAACCCGCCGCTTTTAGCAACACGAGCGAGCGAAGCGAGCGAGGGTTGCTAAGAGTGAAGGGTTGCTAAAGCATTTCGGCATGAGTTACACTCGATATATTTTCACCTGCCTTAAGTAGAAACAGTGTTTCAGGAAATTTTATATCGCGCACCATTGAACTGTCACTGTCAGATTTTTGCATAGCCTACTCATATTGCGCGGAAGATTGTCTAGATTATGCATATTATTTTTCGGCCCTAGATACGCTAAATCGTAGTTTCGGCTCGATTTTTATGGCCAAAATAAATGGTTTCGGTTTCGGTAGAGGCGAAAAATATGTATAAGGCAAATAAATGAAATTTTAGCAGGATTTTAAAATATTAATTAATTGGAGATTATCGTTAAATATCGATTTGCTCAGAGGATTTAATCAGCTTATTTTGGTTTCGCTGGAATTCTTGGATGATGATCAAGGTTTCTTGAAATATTTTTAAAAGGATTTTCTTATATTGTTGTATCAATAACAAAGTTTAAGAAAAGATAGCCAAATATGAGATAGTAATTTGCTATGTATATTGCCAATATATTGACAATAGAAGAATCTAGGTGTCATTGGTGGATTTCAGCTTGTAATTTATTGCGTACGATTTGCTAGCAGGTATTTTCGATCATTGGGTCTTTTCAGCGCCATATTTCGTTTGATTTGAGAAGTAATATTCCGCAACCAATGGCAGTAAGTTCTTCTGCCCAAGTGCATTATCTGAGTGAAATGGTCTCCAAAAATAATAGTGCATTTTATTTGTTCCCAGTTTATTCAGCATTTGGATCTATTATACTCATTTTTTCGTACGATTACTGTGATGAGAAGACTTACTATATTAAAATATGAACAAAAAACCGCATGTCTTTTCTTGGTTCCTAAATTTGAAAATAAACATTGACAAAGCTATCTTAAAGTTTAAAGCTTTTTTAGGAAGTAAGAAAAGACATGCGGCTTTTTGTTCATGACCTGCTTTGACTATTCTTTTTCATCTTAAACGTGAATGGTAAACGAAGAATCAATTTGTAATTGCATGCTAAAATAAATGCCGTAGATTAGTTACAAACAAAACAACGACACTTCAAACTTCAGCTGGAGGAACAAAAATTGCATTCAACGATTTGAAAAATTCCCAAAAAATATTTAATGCAGGAATTAGCAACAAATCCTCAAGAATGATAAAATAAGAATCAATTTGTAATTCCACGTCAAAATAATTGCCATAGATTAGTTACATACAAAACTACGACACATCAAACTTCAGCTGGAGGAACAAAAATTGCATTCAACGATTTGAAAAATTCCCAAAAAATATTTAATGCAGGAATTACCATCAAATTCTTAAGAATGATAAAATTAGAATCCATTTGTAATTCCACGCCAAAATAATTGCCATAGATTAGTTACAAACAAAATTACGACTCATCAAACTTCAGCTGGAGGAACAAAAATTGCATTCAACGATTTGAAAAATTCCCAAAAAATATTTAATGCAGGAATTAGCATCAAATTCTCAAGAATGATAAAAGAAAAATAAATTTGTAATTCCACGCTAAAATAATTGCCACAGATTAGTTACAAACAAAACTACGACACATCAAACTTCAGCTGGAGGAGCAAAAATTGCATTCAACGATTTGAAAAATTCCCAAAAAATATTTAATGCAGGAATTACCATCAAATTCTTAAGAATGATAAAATAAGAAACAATTTGTAATTCCACACCAAAATAATTGCCATAGATTAGTTACAAACAAAACTACGACACATCAAACTTCAGCTGGAGGAACAAAAATTGCATTCAACGATTTGAAAAATTCCCAAAAAAATATTTAATGCAGGAATTAGCAACAAATCCTCAAGAATGATAAAATAAGAATCAATTTGTAATTCCATGCCAAAATAATTGCCATAGATTAGTTACAAACAAAACTACGACATATTAAACTTCAGTTGAAGGAACAAAAATTGCATTCAACGATTTGAAAAATTCCCAAAAAATATTTAATGCAGGAATTAGCATCAAATCCTCAAGAATGATAAAATAAGAATCAATTTGTAATTCCACGCCAAAATAATTGCCATAGATTAGTTACAAACAAAACTACGACACATCAAACTTCAGCTGGAGGAACAAAAATTGCATTCAACGATTTGAAAAATTCCTAAAAAAATATTTAATGCAGGAATTAGCAACAAATCCTCAAGAATGATAAAATAAGAATCAATTTGTAATTTCACGCCAAAATAATTGCCATAGATTAGTTACAAACAAAACTACAACACATCAAACTTCAGCTGGAGGAACAAAAATTCCATTCAACTATTTGAAAAATTCCCAAAAAATATTTAATGCAGGAATTAGCATCAAATCCTCAAGAATGATAAAATAAGAATCAATTTGTAATTCCACGCCAAAATAATTGCCATAGATTAGTTACAAACAAAACTACGACACATCAAACTTCAGCTGGAGGAACAAAAATTGCATTCAACGATTTGAAAAATTTCAAAAAATATTTAATGCAGGAATTAGCATCAAATCCTCAAGAATGATAAAATAAGAATCAATTTCTAATTCCACGCCAAAATAATTGCCATAGATTAGTTACAAACAAAACTACGACACATCAAACTTCAGCTGAAGGAACAAAAATTGCATTCAACGATTTTAAAAATTCCCAAAAAAATATTGAATGCAGGAATTAGCATCAAATACTCAAGAATAATAAAAGAAGAAACAATTTCTAATTCCACGCTGAAATAATTGCCGTGGATTAGTTACAAAAAAACAACGACACATCAAACTTCAGCTGGAGAAACAAAAATTGTATTCAACGATTTGAAAAATTCCCAAAAATATATTTATTGCAGGAATTAGCATTAAGTCGTCAAAAATGAAAGAAAGAATAATAAATTTGTAATTTCATGTTAAAATAATTGCCATAGATTAGTTACAAACAAAACGACACTTCAAACTTCAGCTGGAGGAAGAAAAATTACATTCAACGGTTTGAAAAATTCCCAAAAAAATATTTAATGCAGGAAGTAGCATCAAGTCCTCAAGAATGATAAAAGAAAAATCAATTTGTAATTTCATTCTGAAATAAATGCTGTAGATTAGTTACAAACAAAACAACGACACTTCAAACTTCAGTTGGAGAGACAAAATCTGCATACAACGATTTGAAAAATTCCCAAAAAGAAATTTAATGTAGGAATTAGCTTCAAATCCTTAATAATGATAAAATAACAATAGATTTGTAATTATATGCTAAAATAATTGCTGTAGATTAGTTACAAACAAAACAACGACACATCAAACTTCAGCTGGAGAAACAAAAATTGCATTGAACGATTCAAAAAATTCTCAAGAAAAAATTTAATGCAGGAATTAGTATCAAACCTTCAAGAATGATAAAAGATGAATAAATTTGTAATTTCATGCTAAAATAATTGTCATAGATTAATTACAAACAAAACAACGACACTTCAAACTTCAGCAGGAGAAACAAGAATTGTATTCAACGATTTGATAAATTCCCAAAAAAATATTTAATGCACGAATTAACATCAAGTCCTCAAGAATGATAAAAGCAGAATAAAATTGTTATTCAACTCTAAAATAATTGCCATAGATTAGTTACAAACAAAACACCGGCACCGCAAAATTCAGCTGGAGAAACGGACATTGCATTCAACGATTTGAAAAATTCCCAAAAATTATTTAATGTAGGAATAAGCTTCAAATCCTCAAGAATAATAAAATAAGAATAAATTTGTAATTCCATGCTAAAATAATTGCCATAGATTATTCACAAAGAAAACACGATCTTTTTCAGCTCGGATTCTGATTGAATGTTTTATTTTCTTCTTGACTCTGGATTTTCATCATCTTCTTGCTGTGATTCCACAGTAACCACATCAATTTTCTACTGAGTTATTTCTTCATTTCGACGTCGTAATCTTTATTCAAATGCCTTGTCAGAAGTTCTTCCTAGTGAGATCTTCATTTCGGCGGTCAGTGCTGTTTTCTTCAATTTCCCTGGGTTCAGGAATGCTTCTTTCTTCATTTAAAAGATTTACATTCTACGTTGCCCTTCATTGCTTCCATTCCAGTTTAGATGTTCAACATTTCTTTCTTCACTGTCTAGCATTGAATTCTTCAGCGTTATCTTCATTTACGCGATTAACTTGAATGTCTACAATCTCACGATCGAAATGTCCTTCAATGTCGCTATCTTGATTCGAAGCAAACAGAAATAATGACGCCACAACAAAACCAGAGAAAGTGAAAGTCCCTGTGGAGTGAACCAGGAAAGACAGCGCCTTAACTCGCGAAAAATAACATCACCACAAAACAAGAGAATGGGCAAGTGCCCGCAGTGTTGCCAGGTTGGGCGATTTATCGCCAAATGAGCGACTTTCTTTTGGTCCGTGCGACTAAAATTTCTATTTGCCGATTGGCGACTAAAATGGGCGACTTCAACTTATTTATTCGCGATACCAATATGACGGATAATCGTATAAAAATGCGTCAATACAAAAAACGTTGTAGGAATTACTATCTGGAATTTCGTTCTATAAAATCGCAGAACACATACATGTTTTAATGTTGGCGACACTGCTTTCTACTCCGCGCGCAACGATTAGTCATAAATTATCATTCATAACATTAATCTGTGATCTGTGTTCTTTACCATCATAACCTGTAACCGTTTGGATTAGAAATTTAGAATATTGGCAGCTTTTGTGTTCGTTCTGGGTATGGTCAACTGGGAATATGGGAAAGTTCAGTAAATACCAGAGAAAATATTGTTCAGTTTGGGAAAAGGAGGCGTAAGCTAATAGTTATTTATGCAACAATTGAGTAAAGTTTCTTTACTCTCGAGTTTCATACAAAAAATTTGCTACGTCCGTAACTTTAAATAAATTCGATAAAATTTTAATCAATTTTTATAAGTAATAATACTTTTTTTTAATGAAAAAAATAATAATCATCAAGTTTTCTTGATCGGAAATGAATGTTTGACATTTATCGGCGGAACTCGCGGCGTGTTCATGACACACTTTACGCAAACAATTTTATAGTAGCGTTAAAAAATGAACCGCTACGGCACTTTTTTTTACGAAAAAGAGTGAAAAAATGAACCGTTATGGCACTTTTTTTCACGCTGTTTGTAGGGTTCAGGAATCACATATTTTATGAACCCAAATTAATGAAAAAAACTGTACATTTTATAATGGACGTAGAAAAAGAAAAATGTTATACGGCAAGAATATTAAGTGATATGTTAAATGGTAATTCAAACTATTTATCGTTGATTGTATGCCCCATTTTATTTGAATCAAATAAATTAAATTTATTTATTAATTTATTAATAACCGTAGACTGGAGACATATTTTTAACCAAAACATTCCTGATAGCAGCCAACCATTTTGTATAATTACAAAAATGCTGGAGGGAAATTTGCATTTAGAAATATATCTAAATACGCTTTAATGGTCTTATCACTGCCAAGTCAATAATGAATTCAATACAAACAAAGGCCCGAAATAAGTTCGGTGCGGATATGGTAAGGGCAATTGTTAGAATTAGATCACACTTATTTTCTCAGGGGATATGTTGTAAAGATTTCAAAATAACACCTTCAATGTTAACAAAATTGAATGCTGCCACCATGTACCAAAATTTTAATAAAAGCAAGATAACGAATTCTGACGTTATTGAAATTTTTGAAAATATTAATTTTCCTTGAGAAGAGTTGTATATTTATTGTAAACAAATTATAATAAAAATTGTGTTAAATGATTTTATGCATTTCTATTGCATCCTGGTAGCCAGTGTTAACAGTGTTAGCCTGTAGTTAGGGTTTCTATCCTTTTACATCCTTCCGTTCAGATTCTTTTTATATTCCTATTCCCTACTAATTGCAAGTGTATGTTCCTTTCTACCCTTTAGGGAGAATTCAAGGGAATTCAAGTGTAAATATCGAGCATCATCAATTGAATATAAATTACACAGTTAAACATAAAGATGTCTAAATAATACTGTAGCTGGTCAACAGGGCTTAGATGCAACGCAGCGGCGGCTCGTGGATTTCCGTAGGTGAGGCAAAGACAAAGATGCCGCTCGTGCTGCGCTGCTTACTCTAATAGAGGAAGCAAATATTTCGTTGCTTTTTCGGTCAAATTTTCTTCCGCTGCCTCACCGCCGAACATCCACGAGCCGCCGCTGATGCAACGGCCATTAAATATTCCTCATTATATTTTTAAATTTGGCGCGGTTATGATGGTAGCAAAGTACCTTGAACATTGGCGATATTTGGGCGACTTGCGGCACCAAAAATCTGGTAACACTAGGTGCCCGTAGAGTGAATGAGCCTTCGTTACATACTATGTAGGGTACTGTGTTGAATTTAATACTTCTGCAGCCGTCCCGAAAATAAAACTTTCGGTATGATTTATTAAATCGAAAGTACCACTTTACAAAAATCGTACCGAAAGTATTTATTTTCGGGACGATTTTGTTTCACGATTTCTTTACTTTCCGGACGCGTTTTGTTACTTTCGGGACGATTTTGCGTATATATGTAGGCGGCCTTGACAAAATCATCAACTTTGGATTTAATTATGACAGTGCTTGTCATATAAAATTCGTGTGTGTCTTTCCTTTTTTAACATAAAAAACGGCTGCAGAAAAAATATTGCACGTAACACGTTCCAAAACTGATTTTACGGGACTCGCAGGATTCCATACAACTTCCTACTCATCCCGTAAAATATCACTTTCGGAACTTGTTACGTAAATAACTATATTATTAATACTAACCATTGGACCAAATCGTACTGAACATTGATTAATTGTGCTTTCCTTATCATATAAAACGTTTATGTGGCTAGTGACGTAATATTATTTATCTACGACTGCTTAGATAAGTGACGAATTTGACATTCATTTGAGTTACGTAATGAAACTCATTACCTAACTAGTAAGGTAATGAAATCAAAAACACACTCATTTTTAATACCAACTAACGATCAAATTTATTAAACAATTATTTATGAACATTAATAATAACATGTTTACATTTATTCAAGTGTATTCCTGAGGACATTTCTGTTTTAGAAATTTCCAAACTACTGCGTTTACTGGTTGAAGATTCTACAAGTACATTCTTTTCTCCAAGAACATTCGTTGCGATACGTTTCTTATTTTCAGCCGAAGTTTCTATGTATCCTTCGGCTACTGTATTGCTCTTCCAGCCCCCGTGCCTTTTTATTGTTAGCAGGTCCGCCCCTGAGTTTGCCAACAGTGAGGTTGACGATCTTCTGAAGCAGTGACCAGTGTACTCTTTAGCATTTGGTAATTTTAAAAAAGAAGCAATATTTTTCGGCATGCTACCAATCGTGTTAATGCCAACGGGCTGTTTTATACATTTGCCATTCCTGTAACCAACAAAAAACCTCTCTACGGCATTATGTGGACGCAGTGCCATGTATTTTTACTTTCTCCGTTACGAAGTACGAGAAAGTATTGTGATCGTGATTTTTTTTTCAAAATTTTTTTTTACGGAAATATCCGTTTTGGGGTCCCTAGATGCCATTTCAACAATTTTTAGAAAAAAATTTTTTGTGTCTGTGTGTGTGTGTGTGTGTCTGTCTGTGTGCGCTGTATCTCAAAAACTAATAAAGCAATTGATATGAAACTTTGAACATACGTCTTATTTGATAATCCGAAGAACTGAAAAGCTTTTGGTAAAATTTCGTACACCGGAAGTGGGTGTTTACCTTAACTGTTTTTTGTTTTTTGGCAATATTTTCTTAAATATAAAAAATATCACAAAAACATTTAAACAAACATCGAAGACAACAAAGAAATGAATAGCTTTTGCTTGAAAATATTTTTCATAAAATCATTGCTATTTGAGAAAAAAATGTATTAACTTTTTTTAATTTTTGGTTTATAATTATGAAACGATAATAGTTACAGCAATGTTATGTGAATAATAATTGTAGAGAATGCCAAAATGAACAACTTCTAAAGAATAAGTTTTTTTCGAAATCTTGTTAGTTTTTGAGTAAACCGAGTTTTTGAATTTGAAGTATAATTTTTCTATCTTTCATGATTTTGACGTTTTAAACGTCAGTTTCATCCGAGTTTACGCAACGCTCGATGTACATTTAAAATATGATTTCCATTGAAAATAAACCCATGAAAACGTAAATATAAAGTCGGAGAAAGTAACATGATGGCCACATCACCATTTTTTTATAATGTCTACGAAATTGATCCCATCAATGTCTCCTGATGTTATAACAAACTCTCGCGAAATTTTGTTCTTTGTATTTGGTATTGTGACGCAGAAGACCTGCCCTTCATTCCTAACGTTGGTCACTTGCATGTAAGTGAGTTCTTCTTTTCTACAGGCTCCACCAATTCCAAAGATCAAAACTACCTGAAAATATTTCTTAATCTAAAATTTCATGCCTTGTTCTTATTTACCTTTTGTCAGTAGCCACTTTTCATCATCAGCTTCTTGTAAAAATCGGGTTATATGTTGTTTTGTTAAAATATTGGATTTCTTCGGTTTATATCCTTCCGACTTCCTCTTCAGAAATGCGACCAATTGAATAAATTTACTGATATCTACATTTTTCTTTATGGATATCATCGCACGTATCATCGAGTAATATGCCCACAGACTTGAAGGTTTATAGCGTTTCGAAATATTTTCAAAATATACTAGAAGTACCTTTTCACTTGCTTCATTTTTTATTTTCTTCTCATCGCACCATTTCCGCAAACATTCATAAGCTTGCTCATATTTAATTTTTGATTTTTCCGGCAATAACGTTGAAACTACCTGCGTGGCCGATTCTTCGATATCCGAAGGCAGAGATTCGGAGTCGCTCATTATTTCACAGAAAAACAGAAATTAGAAAATTAATTCTTGAAGTTTTGACTTAAATTGTTGACATTCAAATTACATGTTGCTATGGTTCTACATACATACTATGATATTCCGATTTTTCGTCGAATTCAATTCAAAAGTATAATTTCCGTAATTCTGAGCAGTTGTAAATAAAAAGTTGTATCTAATACGTGGGATAAGGCATATTAACTGAGACTCATGCTCTTACTTCGACTCGGGCTACGCCCTCGTCTCAGCAACTCACCGCATTCGTCAGTTAATGATGCTCTTATCCCACTAATTAGATAAATAACTATTTCGAATTTTAACAAGTCTAGCCACGCTAGAAAATGTCTATTGAAAATGAATTGCGGAAAATCTTGATTTCTCTAGTCTATAGTTAAGGAAGTTTTCGATAGAAAAGCAAGAAAAATCAAATTTTGTTGACTTGACAATTTATTATTTGATTTGGTTCTGATTCGATAGGTGACCTTTTCTTGGCTGAATACACTGATGTTGCCAGTGAGCCGCTTGAAGAATCTAGTTAACATTAAGGGCGCTGATAAACTTATCGGCCTGGGTGCTCGGTTGGCAAAGACCGGCACTGTATAGGGGTATCTATAAAAGATTTCCTCTCTCACCAAAAAAAAACAGACGTATCAGAACATTCAGATCAGAACATGTACAACAATCAGTCAGTCAACCAGTCCGAACATTTCTACCGCCGCCGTGTCCGCCGCCGCCGCTGACACTGCCGCAACTGACGTTTTCGCAGAGCCGCCGGTCACCCTTGCCTTTCGCAAACTTTGTGTTGTGTTGGTGACTATTGCTTTCGTGACTTTTATTTTTGTGCCGTGACTAAATTTACTCGATTTTAAGTGTGTGCATATATTTATTGAACATTGAACATCCGTGTGTAAATAACAGCGATTGTTATCACGCCAACATGCTTTTCTCCGCCCCTGCCTCTATCCTTGGTGTTCTTGTGCTGTTCTCATAACGACCCGATCCCGTGAGCTAGCTTTCACCCCGCGCTACAAGCCACCCCGTGACACATGGTCATTATTTCTGCTGCTTATATTAGTAGAGGGAAGGGATGAGGGATATGTTGAAGAGAGCGGAGAGGTATATGGATAAGAGAGGGCTGTGTGTGAATGTAGGGAAAACGAAGTGGATGAGATTTAGGAATAAAGGAAGGGAGGGAAGAGTGAGAGAAATAGAGTGGAAGGGTGAGAGAGTGGAGAGGGTTAAGGTGTTCAAATACCTGGGTTTCGTTTTTAAAGGTACGGGAGGGTACGTGGAACACTTAAAATTGATGCAGGGTAAGGCAAGGAAAGCGTGGGGTATGGTTTGGGGGAAGTGGGGAAAATGGATCGAAAACAATTTTAGAATGGCATGCAAATTGTGGGACGCATGTGTGAGAACGATCTTAATGTATGGTGTGGAAGTATGGGGGACGAAGGGGTATGAATGTGTAGAGAGAGAGAGCAACGGTCGTTCTTGAAGCGTATGTTGGGGGTGGAAGAGTCCACGCCAGGGTACATACTGCTTCAGGAAACAAATAGAGGGAATATGCAGAGTGTGGCAATGGAGAGAGTGGTTAGATATGAGATGAGGTTGAGCGAATTAGAGGAGGAGAGACTGGTGAAAGAGGTGTGGGAAACATGTGTGGGTGTAGGAGAGTACAAATGGAGAATGAAGCGAAAGAGGATGTATGAGAGGGTGGGGTTGTCGGAGGCCAAAGCGAAGGATTGGATAAAGAGTGGAAGGAATGCGGCATCGTGGGTGACAGAGAAGGAGAAGGAAGTGGAAATTCAGGAGAGGCAGGGATGTATCAGGGAGAGTGAGTCTAATGATATGTATGAAAGGTGGCAGGTGCATGGGAGGTTGCCGAGATACCTGGGTGAGAAGGGGCTGGGCAGGGAGGAAATGGTGACGCTGGCAAGAACCAGGTGTGGATCAGGAGAGAGAGGGAGGAAAGTATGGATGGGTAGAGCGTATGGGAGATGTGTATTGTGTGAATGGGGGAGGGATACTTAGAGACATTTGGCAGAGGAGTGCGAGGGTGTGTGTGAGGAATGGGTGGGAGGGGGGAAAAGAGTGAACGAATGGATGAGAGAGGACGGAACCGGGGTAAAGACACTGGCGAGGTTGGGGTGGGAAAAGAAGAGGAGAAGGAAATGAAGTTGAGTTGAGAAAGATGTATTTTATGCCAATAAAGGTCCTTTTTTTTATTAGTAGAGGCTTAGTCGGGCATCAATGTAGCTGTCTTCGCTACCTACATCCGTATCCAATCTCTTTAAAAGTGTAACAAACACCTATTGAATTTTCTTATGATGGGCGCATTTTAGGAAAATTAACAAGCGACTAGATAAACATCATTCCGAAACACATCGTATTATTTATATTGGATATTGCTGTTATATTCAAGACAGATCGATATAGGTATTAGAGTGTAAAGAAAATTACGTAATTAAAATTCTACTTAAATAAACACTGACACGCAAATTGTGTAATTACTAATTGATCTACGTTGTAATGTGTTTGGACAAACAGCACAAAATACAAACAAACTTACCGTCATTAATATCGGCTGTAACAAAAATAAAATCAAATGTTAATCAATCAATCACTTTTCAAGAGTGTCTTCAAATTAACATTAAAGGAAATGTTCGATGTCGGTGACCTTAATTTAATGTAATTATTGGGTTATATTTATTCAAAATTAATCGAAATAAGTTTTTAATTAGAACCAAATAGCAAAATAAAATAATACACTTGTACGTACAAAAAATTAATAGGTATATTTTTTTAGAATCTGGAATCAGATTAAAAAAATAACTTATGCTGTTAATACGCTTTAACATGAGCATAAATTTATCAAGAGTGCTTATCAACTGAAGAAACCGAAAACAAAATCAGCGAATCATATTTGCGTGGTTGCTAAAGCGGGTATGACAAACTTTTGACGTATTGAAATTTTTGTCTCTACGTTAATATCAATTATGTGCAAATTGGTATACCCCATCTACTCACAGATTTGAATTTTTTGACTTCTTTAGTGACAAACACTAGAAAATGAAAAGTACCAACATGGGCAAGAGAAAAATGTAATTTTGCAGCAACTAAGGTTGGTACCGGTATACATCCAATATATTTATATGCGACGTCAGCAATAGACATTATTGACAGTTTGTTACTGTTATTGTTTTTGATTTACGCCATGGAGAACGTTCTAAATCAGGTATATGCAACCTTTTCGTAATTTTGATTTGCGGTGTGCACCGACTCTGCAGAAAACACTATGTGCTCTATCACACTAGGCCACTGGTGTCGCCACCATGGTGGATCCAGCCATCAAGTAAAGCAACCAGCCGAGACACCAAGTAGTCGGTATCCTGGTTGTTCCACCAGTAAAGTCTGGCCGACCGGATTCAAATGGTGGCGCAACCAAAGTGGTGGCGCCACCAATCCGATACCAGGTATGTTATGTTCCATTTTACTTAATACATTTGACTGGTGGCGCCATTGGTGCCGCCACCATGGTGGCCTCGTGTGATAGGGCACTATATGTGTGCTAAATCTTTATTTTTTTTGCGCATTAAATGAAATTTCTCTCGCGGTCCGGATTGAAGCTGGTTGAGGGCCGGAGGTTGCCCATGTATACAGACTTCCATAAACACTTGGAATTTGTTGAACGATTTTATTGAAATTTTCATAAAACGTCTATTTTCATGAAACGTGATAATTAAAATTAAAATTAAATCTAGCCAGTATTTTGTTGTTTTTTTTTGTTGTTTCCTTTCTTATAAATAACAATAAATTTTAAGAAATAAACAAGTCAGAGTGTCAACTTTGCAAATTGTTTGTTCACAATTTCCTTCTGAACTTGAGGACAATGCCAAGAGTACGTCAACATTAACATTTTTTACAATTAACTGATTTTGAACGTGGCCGTATTATTGGCATGAGAGAGGCCGGACTTTCGCTAAGGGAAATTGCTCGTTGTGTAAACCAAAATGTTACAACGGTATTGAGATATGGTCCAAATGGTCCGAGGAAGGGATTCAACAACGTCGCCCTGGATCTGGACGTCTACGGAGGACTACAGATCGCGAAGAACGTCGCTTAAGACTTTTGGCCGCAAGAGATAGATTTTCGACAACTCGATCAATTGGTAATAATTGGATCAGAAGTGTAGGATAGATAGGATAGATGATATTGACATTCTGGGTCAATATCATTTGTTTATCGCCGGATAAGGTCTTGTGGGCTGCGTTCATATCGTCCATTTTTATGTCTTTCTCTTACACCACATCACCGTCTACGCAGGCTAGAATAGAGCAACGAAAGAGCGAATTGGGCGCAAGAATGGCATCAAATTGTGTTTAGTGACGAGTCCCGATTTTGCTTGTGGGCCCACGTTGGTCGTAGGAGGGTCAAACGGATGCGTGAACAACGTCAAAATCCAACATTTTTTTGTGGAACGCAACACAGCCCTCACACAGGAAGTGATATGTTCTGGTCATTAGAGTCACCTGATGTGCACCACCTGGAGATTGCCGATGGGATAATGCACATCATTGGCCCTGTAAAGGGCCGATGGTTTCAGTGGCTGGACGTTCGATTCTCGTTGGATCAAGTGTCCATCCTCGTCAATGCACGTTTGTACCCGCTGGCGAAAGTTTACTTGAACATTTCGAAGAGTTTGGATGGAAATTGGTCGAAATGCAGCCTTAATCCTCTCCTTCATGTTCTGCAATATTGTTGGAGCTTCAGCAAATACTTTCTCCTTGACTAGTCCCCAGAGGAAAAAGTTAAGGGGAGTTAGATCCGGGGATCTTGTGAAAATGAAAATTTACGACATTTCTCGTACTTCGTAACGGAGAAAGCAAAAAATATGTATATGATGGAATTACCTTTAATATAAATCATACTACAGTATGCAATCATACTACAGTTACCTTTAAAATTAACCTTGATTTTTTAAACTGAGTAATTTTTTGCGTGAATTATGAATTTTTGAAAATTAATATTTTCAGTTGTTAAAGACGAACAAAAAAACATGTAAAAAAATAAATAGTGATATAATAGAATTTCACAACATTTTCTAAATCCTTACTACCTTTAAAACTAATTTAAATTTTTGAAAGTCTGCCAATTTCTATGAGTTATAAATTTTTGAGTTTTCGAACAAGTAAACAAACCAAATCTAAAGAAAATAAATTATTTTTTTAGTATATTCATAAGATGTCAATTGTCAAGGTGTCAATTTCTGCGTGAGTTATAATTTTTTTTAAATTATATTTAACCGGTCGAATATTTGACCAAAGAAAAAATAGAAAAAAAATCGATATAATTGAATTCTTTAAAAACTCTGATGCAATCATAATGCATTTATTTAAATAGCTTTGATTTTTTTAAATGAGTCAATTTCTGCGTGAATTAAAATTTTTTGAAAATTAATATTTTAAGTTGTTGAAGACTTGAACAAAAAAAATATTTTTCAATATATCTCCCTTTAAAACTAACTTTAATTTTTGAGAATGTGTCACTTTTTCCCTAAGTTATGAATTTTGAATGCTTTAACTTGTTGAACATTTAAACAAAACAAAAATCGAAAGCAAAATTGACTTCCATAAATATTTTAATAAATAGACAGAACGGCTAAATACCTTCATAACTTTGTTTTTTGAAAATGTGTTTATTTTTGCGTTATAAATTTTCAAAAATGTTTTTTTTTCAAGTTGAATATTTGAACAAAAAAAATAGACAAAAAATAATAGTGATATAATTAAATTCTTTAAAAACTCTAATGCAATCATAATACATATACCCTTAAAATTAACTTCGAGTTTTGAAAATGCGTCTACTTTTGATTGAGTTATGAATTTTTATAGATTAATATTTTAAGTTGTCAAACACTTAAACAAAATAAAAATCGAAAACACAATTGAGTTTCTCAAATATTTTAATACACCCACAGAACGATTACCTTTAAAATTAACTTTGATTTTTGAAAATGTATTCATTTTTGGGTGTTTTGGGTGAATTTTTGAAAATTAAGATTTCTAAAAAAAATACTGATATGATAGAATTGCTCAAAAATTTTAATAAGTATATTCACAAAACATCTGTCTTTAGAATCAACTTAGTTTTTTGAAAATGTGTCCATTTTTGCGTCAGTTGAAATTTTTAAAAATGATATTTTTAAGTTTCTCGAATATCTGAACAAATAAAAAATAGAAAAAAAAAATACTGATATGATTGAATTCCTTAAAAACTCTAATGCAACCATAATACATATACATTTAAAATTAACTTTGAGTTTTGTTTATTTTTGCGTGAGTTATGAATTTTTGTATATTAATATTTTAAGTTGTCGAACACTTAAACAAAACATGAATTTTTGAAAATTCATATTTAAAGGTGTTGAACACTTGAACAAAAAAACTATTTTTTTAAATATATTCACAAAACATCTACCTTTAAAACTAACGTCATTTTTTGAAATGTGTCACTTTTTTCGTGAATTTTTGGAAATTAATGTTTAAGTTGTTGAACACTTAAAAAAAAACAAAAATCGAAAAGAAAATAAGTTTCGATATGAGAAGAGTTCTTCAAATATTTTTGGCATATTCACAGAACATCTGCCTTTGAAACTATAGTCTATTTTTTTAAGATTACAGTCAAGGAAAGATAGGACCAATTTGACATTGTTCAGTGATTGGTTGAAATTGTGGGAAAACTCACACCGGACACATTTAATTCTCCATCTTTATTTTGTCTAGTGATCCTTGTCATTTTGATAGTTGTCATAAGCATAACATTCTGTCTGTCTGCGTCCGTCATTATATCCGTTCACGTGTTGCTGATTTGTGTTGTTTAGTGTTCTTTCTTATTGTTCTGTGTTGTTTCTTGACTTTTATATTTGTACCATGTCCGATAAGGAGATTCCATCGACGAGTGCAACAAACGTTATTAAAAACCCGCAGGGAAAATCTATCCGAAGTGGGCAGCGATTAATGGCCTACAATATTTATTTAAAATATAAATCCCGTACAATGAAAACTGAAGCCATACGACTTGCCTCTGCAGATGTAGGAATTTCAGAAAAAAACATGTTTAAAATTGTTTCTGAGATGGATAAGACGGGAATTCTGAAATCACCGCCCAAAAAAAGAGTGCGTCTTGATACATGCTCAAAATTGACGGAAACTGAAAAAAAGCAGTGCGCCACACAGTCTTTCTTCAAAAGGAATGAAATACCTACTTTGGATAAACTTGTAATGGTGAGTTTGATACATTAAAAGTAGACAATGTATTCATAATACTATTATTATTACAGGCTGTACAACGTAATGATGATATTATGCAGATGTCACGTACCACACTATTCAAAGTCCTGAAAAAATTAGGGTTTGTGCGGGAGAAAAGGGGCAAAGGTAGAAATAGTATGCTAATTGAAAAGGATGAAATTATTGATTGGAGAAGAAAGTATTTAACTAAAATAAAACAATTTAGACAAGAGGGACGCATCATCTATTATTTAGACGAGACTTGGGTAAATGCAGGCCATACAACAAATAAAATTTGGAAGGATACTACAGTATATAGCACACGTCAGGCATTTGTGGAAAATTTATCAGTAGGATTAAAAAGCCCCTCAGGAAAGGGTAGTCGTCTAATAATTTGCCACATCGGGAATGAAAATGGGTTTGTAGAAGGTGGATTATTATTATTTAAATCTAAAAACTCAGGCGACTACCACGATGAAATGAATTCAACACAATTCGAGGAATGGCTAATAAATATTTTGCCACGTTTAGAGGATAATGCGGTTATTGTAATGGACAACGCGCCATACCACTCCGTTAAACTTGAGAAGGTTCCAACAAGTGCTTGGACCAAAAATAATATAAAAACATATTTACTGCAAAAAGGGGTTGAAATAGATGATGACATGTTAAAAATTCAATTGTTAATTGCTGCCAAAAAATATGTTAGTAACCATCCTGTGCCCTATAGAATTGATGACATTGTTAAAAAGACAAACCGACAAATTTTGCGATTGCCACCCTACCACTGCCAATTAAATCCCATTGAGCTCGTATGGGCACAGGTAAAAGGGTATGTGGCAAAATACAATAAAACCTTTAAATTGCCAGATGTACAAAATCTTTTTCATGAAGGTTTGCGGCAAGTAACACCAGAAAAATGGGCTAAATGTGTTGAACACATAAAAAAAGAAGAAATAGAATAGTACAAATTAGACAATATTATTCAAGAAATGCAATTACAATTCAATGTGAAAACCGGCTCATCTACTGAAGAAGATTTTTCTGATACAGAATAAATATTTTTGTGTAATAAATATATATGTATTTAAAGTGTGTATTATTTTCATTGAATTCCATTAAACATCACTGCATTTTTTTATTACCATTTCGTCATAGTACACAGTACAGGAAGTATAACATACTTGAAAAACCCTTTCATTAAATGAAATTTTATCATTACAATACAACTCATATCACTGTAAATGAATTTGATATTCACACATGTGTGTGACATGAAATTTGTGTTGCATTTTTTTAATCAAATTTATCAACTTTAAAACAAATAATTTTTGCTATATCCGCTATAAAATTCATAGTTTTTACATTATACATTTAATCCACTAGATTTGAATTTGGCACCAATATTTGTCACCAGATTCACATATTTTAATGGTGTAAATCAGTCTTTTAGTTACTGTAATCTTAAAAAAAATAGACTATAGCTTTAATTTTGCTGTTCATTTTTCCGTGAGTTATTAATTTTTTCTACTCCTACCTCTAAAATGCCATTTATTGCATCTGTTTCCAACACGCTAAGTAATTCTTTAAATACACCTCCACAAACTGTGACTTTGTGCATTTTAGTCATGGGCTGAAGTTAGCTCCAGATTTTTAAATCGCTAAAATCAATTGAAACTCAAAATCAAGTTAGTTGTCACTTATCAACAATCTGTCAAAATAAAAAGTAAATAAATGAAACAAGGAATACTTTCAACTTAAATCAAATAAATAACACACAACATCAAAGAAATTTAGGAGAATCAATGATTTCCTTTAGCAATTGCCATACTGCCTCTAACGTAACTGTTAATTTATATTTACCCATAGTAGACTAATTTAATAATAATGTACATACTATTACCATGTTCATTTAAGATAGTAAAATAATTTCAAAATTTTACCAATTTAGTCGTAGAAAAAGTATAGTATGCAATTCGTGTTATAATCTTCTCTAGTCACTCGTTATTAAACACACGCTCCGCTCGTGCCTAATTAACTCGTGACTAAAGTGCCGTTTATAACACTTGTTGCATAATATACTATTTTCAAGTTAATGTTTTAAGTTTCTGTTTTTTCTCTTGTAAAATAGAATTTAAATTTAAACAAACAAAAATCATTCCGCAATTCGGATTCAAAATCCGCCAGATCTGGAGGATTTTCCGCTGACTTGGCAACACTGTCCTTAACACAGATGACAATGGCGAGCGCTGCGATTGTTTTATCTCTATCGCGAGGATAATTTCCGACCAATGAGAAGCCTCAGAGGCTCGCCAGCAATATCGAAATAAATTTGCACATTACAACGAATGCGATATAGGAAAACTGTATGGAGGCATATTAAAATGTATAGTTTTATAATATAGAAAATGAATGGTCAGGCAATGCCTCACCTGCCTCCCTCGACGAGCCGCCACTAGAAATGGCTCAATATTTAAATTTGTCTTTTCCTGAACGATATACCGTGCTTAGCTTAAGCAGAATTTTTGCTATGCTACTTGTGGATACGGGAGGTGACCTGTTTCAACTAAAACGGCTCGGCCGTTGGAAATCTAGTAACATTACTGCGGGATATGTTGATGAATCAAGTAGCAATAAAAAACAAATGTAGACCAAAATCTTGTAATCTGTATAAAATAGAAAAACAGCTACGACGGAATCCAATTACGGCGCATCTTCATGTTAAATAACATTAGCCAACAAAACCGGTGTGGCATCGTCTACTTCAATGCATACAAAGTTTTATTGTGAAATGCCCATAATTTAGAATAATTGTTCAATTAACAATTAACAATTAACAATTAATCAATATCTAAAACATAAGTAATTTAAATATGATCTATAGTTTTGTAATTTTTAATTTAGAATAAAGTATTATATTGATGAATGATTGGCTACATTGCACGTTTCCGTGGAAACTGTACATAATATTATTACATTAAAGTTATTGAAATGTGTATGGAGTTGCTTATGATAAACAGAAACAGTGTGCAATTCATTAACTACAAAGTGACAGTGGGTAAATAAAATGAATCGAAACGTTCATATGACCTCCTTGTCTATCATGTGTCAATGTCTGTAGTCGAGCTAATAGATCGATTTGTTTGGCTCGAAATTACGCATTGCAATTTTTCCATCGATTTATATTTTAATAATCCTTCACCTATTTTTATTTTTATCGAATCGCATTTGTTATAGAAGTATTTCTGTAGAGCAAAGGTGAATTATTAAGTAAAGGTAAATTACTACGCCCACGTAGCACTTTCATAAATGACTGTATAAATGTACTCCAATTAAAGTTGACGATGGTGTACCGTGCTTTTTTTACAATAATGCGCGGCCAGACATTTCGTTACTGAATTAATTAATCCCTCATTGATTAATCGAAGGCGGCGCAAAATTTTTCAAAATGACCACGACACGAAGATTGCCTGTAATTTATAATTAGAATTATTAATTCTGTAAGTGTACGAGTGTACATTTTTCGCGACCCAACTTAGAAAAAAAAACATTTATTTACAAAACAAATTTTATTTTTTAATAAAAATCAAGTTATTTGTTTGTTTATTTGATACACAAAAATTGCAAAATAATAATATAAGAAAAACTTAAGTAATTAAAATTGAGCCATCTCTGCAGGCTGGTATTCAAAATGCTTTCGCCCCTTCAAAATATCCACCATCGGCCCCCAAATACGGATTGTTATATAAATTATGACGTCAATCGCCCACCAGGGGGTGATATCGTCCACGTTGAGAAACACGAATCTAACCGAATGGGTATTTTTCACTTCCAAAAATGTTTGAGTTAAAATTTCGGTCGAAAACTGGCCCAAATGATTTTTTTGATTATTTACTTGTTTTATTACTGTACTTTTAAAGTTTGAAAATAATGTACTAAGGGACTTTCTTGGAAATTAAGAAAATCTAGGTGAATGCATAATTTTGCAGTTTAAAAAATGTTTGGGTTGAAATTTCGAAAAAACTAGAACAAATTATTTTTTGATTATTTACTTGTTTTATTACTATGAATCTATAGAATGTGCTTGTAAAATTTAAAGATAATCCACTATATTGTTTTCTAGGAAATTAAGAAAATCTAGGCGAATGCATGATTTTGCATTTTCAAAAATGTTTGAGTTGAAATTTTGAAAAAAATTAAAACTTAAGTAAAAAAAATGCCTTTTGTTGCACGTGTAATTATTGCAATACTTGGGCCTAGGATGTTTGTCTATTTTATTAGAGAAATAAAAATTAATCCGTTTTGAGTAAATATGAAAGGTCTGGAATTTTTTGCAATTGGTTTTTATTTTCAAGGCAACTTAGAAAATGTCCAACCAAAAAATTGAATTCAGTGTTTAAGGGTAAATATTTTAAAATTGAGGCTAAGAGCGTTGATAGATTTTAATAGAATCACGAAACGTAATCTATTTTGATTAAATTGGAAAAGGTTCGAGAATGCTGTAACTGTTTTTGTGTTTTTTTTGGGCTTGTAAAATGTTAGACCTTAGAATTCAACAGGAGTGTAATTATTTCGAAATCTAGGGTAGGAGTGTTTGCAAAAATGAAGTGCAATGCATTTTGAGTGAATTTAAAAATTTCAATTGGTTATATATTTTTTGGCGATTTGGAAAATGCTTGACTTTAGAAATGAAATGAAAGGTGTTCAAGTGTGATTATTTCGAAGTCTAGCGTAGTAACGTATGCAATTATTTGCAAAAAAAAATAAGTGCAATATATTTTAAGTGAATTTAAAAAATTGAGAAGTTGTTTAATGTTTTTTTTAAATTTTTTGGCGGTTTGGAAAATGTTCGACCTCATAATTGAAGCGGAGATGTTGAAATGTAATTATTAAGAAACCTAAGGCAGGAATGTTTCCAAAATTTGGTAGATATTTAAAGTGCAATCTATTTTAGAGGAATGTCGGAAGTTTAAGGTTTGTTTCAATTGTTTTAATTTTTCTTTCGGTTTGTAAAAAGTTCATCAGAATTGGTAAAGAATCTAAGTTAAAAATGTTTTCCAATTTTTATAAAACCATAGAGTGGAATCTATCTTAAGTGATTTTAAAGTTTGTTTTAATTGTTTTTATATTTTTTTGGCGGTTTGGTAAACACTCGCCTTCAGAATTTAACCGAAGTGTTTAATTGTAATTACTTTAAAATCTGGAGTAGGAATGTTTGGAAAATGCTCAATTTCTGGATTGAACCGGAGTGTTTAAAATCTTAGGTAGGAATGTTTGCAAATTTTAATACAAAAATTAATTGTAATCTATTTTAGGTGGATTTCAAGGGGTTTCAATTGTTTTTTTTAATTTTTTTTGGCAATTTGGAAAATGCTCGATTTCGGAATTTAACCAGAGGGGGTTTTCAAGTGAATATTAGAAGGAATATCCGGAAAGAGTAGTCTTTAAAACTATTTATTAGCTCCGAAAGATGTTCTTAAATTGAAACTGATAGTGTTTCTAGATGTAAATCTTCTTCATCGTAGTCTGCATGGGTTTCAATAAATTTATGTAATGTTTCAAATGATTCAAAACTTTTCTTGAAAGTCGTTATTTCCACAGAGTCATTTTTTTAAATTATTGCAGCGACTTTTTCTGATACTGTGCAAATTTAAATTCAATTAATTGAATGCAGCAAATATGTCGCACAAATAAGCTACTTTTATTAACCACTCAAAATCGAGAAGTCTATACTTAAATGAAAAAAATAGCATCGTTTTTATATGGTGGGTGTTCATTCAGAAATACCAAAGCTTCGTCTTTTAGCTCAGGTGTTTTGAAACGTTTCCTTTTAAAAGCCATCGTGAATTACATTATAACTTGGCTGGATTCACAGCCTCGCTCACAAGCTCGCTCGGCGGTGAAACTCCAGCCGCGTCCGTAAATCTGTCACTTTATTGCCTTGTTAAACAAATAACTATTTTTGTGTTTTTACATTATTTTTTCGCGACCCGGTAAAATTCTTCTGCGACCCGTTGCCGGGTCGCGACCCACGCTTTGGGAAACGCTGGTCTAATTGATGCGACCATTTGGTAGCCCTCCACAAACCATCATCAAATGTTGTTTTACTTTCGTTTTTCTCATTTGTTTTGTTTATGTCTTACTAACACCTAACCTAAACTGCATTATTTTAGGGATTATCATGTACAAATTTTAAGCTGTTAAAAAAATAAGAAGCGGATCTGCTAAAGTGGGCGTTTGGTCCAAAAAGGTTGGGAAACACTTAAACCTTTCAGCACGATTGACTCTTTTTTTAAATATTGTTCGATCATAAAATATTATATTACCTCTTCTTTGTGGTATTCAGGCGGACTTGGAGGTGGAATATCTGTAAAATCCAGTTCTTCGTCGTCCTGAACTAGAGAAGGTAGAGGAGTTCCTGGCAATGTTACCATTGTTTCTGTACTTAATTGAGGTCCAAAGGCATCCTTGTAGAGGGTTGCGCTTAGCCTCAAATTCTTCTGCAACAAAAAAATTATAACTTAAAATCAGAAATATTAACTACTTGAAAATAAAACTACTCCTAAATAAAAGCAATGTTGTTTTAAATTCTGATGTGACAATTATATATAACTTGTAATCTTAAAAAACAAATTTCGATAATTAACATTTTGCTTTTACACGTTTTCGACCTTTCGAAAAGTTTCTAAATTCTGTGGAAAAAATCTAATAAAATTATAACAAACAATACATTGTTTCAAGGACTCCCGTCGATGGCCATTGTATTTAGTATATATTTAGTAAGTACAATAAACGTTTATTACTACATTGTTTCAAAATTACCTTCATTAAAAAGCATAAAATAATAACAGTTAAATGATAGACCACTTATATTTTTGATTACACGCAGAAAATCGAGCAAGTGTTGTTTTGTGAGTCACCTCAATGAAAGAGTAAAAGGTCCTCGCTTTATTATTTTACCATTTTAAATATTTTCAGAACAAAACTCGGGACTGAAAACTCTGTCACGAATACAAAAAAAAAATTCAGATAAAACTTTCTTATTTTTTCCCGGAGTATTCAAAGCCGTACAAAAAAAATGGGGGTTACTATTTAACTTTTCTATTGCTCACTCCCTACCCCCTAGGGGGTTGAGGGTAGTGGGTCGAGTTTCGTATCATTAGAACAAATTTTATTTATATATATTTTTTTTATTCGATGTGTAGTTTTCGAGATATTTCTTCACTTAAATTGAACAATTAAATTGAATACATTTGCTTGAATTTTCCCTACCAATCTTAATTTAGAACAAATAAATGTGGAGGTGCTGAGAATTCGCCATTTCAACATCAAATATAATTAAATGCCCAAGAAATTATTAATTTAATTTATTTGCTTTATCAACACTTATTAATTATTTCGCCAAATTTGAATAACTTGTATTTATTAGTTTTTATTTGTTAGATTTGCAAGTTTTATTTGGCTACTAGTCGTAATTTATCACCGAACTTCAAATTTTTGATGACACATCCTGGAGCATTTTTAATATTTTTGATGAAACACCCTGTAGATTAAATTTGTATTTTTTAATGGCACATCCTGTATAATTTCTATATTTTTTTAAGAAACACCCTGTATATTGAATTTAAAATTTTTGATGACGCATACTGTTTAATTTTAAATTATCTGCATCTCAGTCTTTTAAGGAAGGAAGTGCGCTACTAGCACTCATGGCCTCTTATGGGGATTTGGAAGTTACCGATAACGACCCTCGAAAAGGGGAGGAGTTTGGGGCGAAGATGATACATGGGATTGCTTATGAAGTCCTTATAGAAATATTTACATGGGAGCAAGATTGTGACTCCCAGTGACTCCTAATTCTTATAGGCTTTAACATATTTCATGCAAACATATTGTAAATTAATAGAAAATTGTAATGATTTTATTGATGTAAAAAAAAATAAAGACAATTGCAACTCACTTGAAACTTCTCAATAATATCACCCAATATTCATTCAAAATTGATTTTGTGAAAAATTACAATACATGCCAACAATACCTTTTGCGATATTTCATACAAACCCGGTGTATATTTATAAAAAAATTTAATAATACTGTTGACGCAAAAAAAATATAAAGACAAGCTACCCACTTGAAACTTCTCAAAATCGCTCAATATTAATTCAAGATTCATATTTTGAAAAATTGCAATACATTCCCTCATACAAACACGATGTAAATATATGAAAAATTGTAATAATTTTGTTGACTTGAAAAAATAATAAAATCATTTGCAATGTATGTACGGCGATGCGCCAGATTTCAACGATCGCTTGCTACGATAGGCGTAAACCTATCAAGGAAACGTAAGCCTTTTAGTGGATTTTAGAAGTAAGAACCAAAATATTTTCTGGTGTTTCAAAATGATTGGTACCCATTCTACCCACACCCCTCATTTCCAAGAGACGCCACTGACTTAGTGGCCCACGGGCTAGTATAAAAAAATAAACAACATTTTTTTGACTTCTCAAAAAGTTTCGCCGTTACTGGGCTAGATCAAGAACTAAAGAAACCATTGAACCTTGTTTTTTATTGTGGAAATTTCAGTAAGAATATTTCTTGCTCTACCAATAGCAAAACGCCATTAGTCAAAGGACTTAATAATTTATCAGTGCTATCAATAAAATGTGACTTAATAATAATAATAATAATAATAATAATAATAATAATATGTTTATTCACGGTATAACACCTTTTACATGAAATTAACAACAATTCAAATAGATTACAACAAAAAAAAATAAAAAATACAACATAAATTTGAACAACATGTGCGTATTATGATGGTGGTTTTATAAATGAACAAACAACAACTTAACTAGTACGCGTGAGTTCATTGATATGATAAATAGTTTCGCCAATAAGAAAACCACAAAACATATATAAAAATGGTGATGTGGCCATCATGTTACTTTCTCCGACTTGATAGTATCATAGCCATTTATATTTACATTTTCATGGTTTATTTTCAATTGAAATCATATTTTAAATGTACATCGAGCGTTGCGAAAACTCGGATGAAACTGACGTTTAAAACGTCAAAATTATGAAAGATGGAAAAATTATACTTCAAATTCAAAAACTCGATTTACTCAAAAACTAACGAGATTTTGAAAAAAAGCTTATTCTTTAGAAGTTGTTCATTCTCTACAATTATTATTCACTTAAATTTGCTGTAACTATTATCGTTTCATAATTATAATAAAGACATTATTATTATTATTATTATTATTATTATTATTATAAACCAAAAATAAAAAAAAATAAATAATTTTTTTTCTCGAATAGCAATGATTTTATGAAAAATATTTTCAAGCAAAAGATGTTCATTTCTTTGTTGTCTTTTATGTTTGTTTAAATGTTTTTGTGATATTTTTCGTATTTAAGAAAAAATTGGCAAAAAACAAAAAATAGTTAAAGTAAACACCCACTTCCGGTGTACGAAATTTTTCCAAAAGCTTTTCAGTTCTTCGGATTATCAAATAAGACGTATGTTCAAAGTTTCATATCAATTGCTCTATTAGTTGCTCTATTAGTGGGAGAGGGGGCGCTATAATAGTTGCCCAGCTAATTTGTCTTATGTCTTAAATTATACAACGCGTGCCTAAAGTATGGAATATATTCAGTAAAACCGAAATCAAATTTTTTTGGAGAAAATCCTCGAACCGGTCGATTTTCTTTTATAAAAATACACATTTTTGCATGAAAGTCGATTATTTAGAGTTTTTGCAAAATGGACTTGTTTCAGAGCATTTTTCCAAACAAAAATGATCTTGACCTTCCATATAATACAATATGGTTTCAGCAAGACGACGTACCCCGCACAATGCGTGTTTTCTGACAATTGCTTTACGAAGAGGTGGATTGGCAGGCGAGGACCGATAGAATAGCCCGCGAGAGAGATTAATGCCCAGAATTAGCCTAGATACTATTCAAAATGTTCAAGAAGAATGTTCGAAAGAAAAAAAAAACAATAAAAACAAAAAAAAACCCGTTTGGTGCCTTGCTGGAACCATATTGTATATGGAAGTTCAAGATCATTTTTGTTTGGAAAAATTGCTACAAGCGCTGGAATAAGGTCATTTTGTAAAAACTCTAAATATCGGATTCTCACTTTCAATTATCATTTACTCGAAAAACTTCTTATGTAGTAAGATGGCCACAAAAATGTGTATTTTTATAAAAGAAAATCAACATGTTCTAGGATTTTTTCCAAAAATATTTAATTTCGGCTTTACTGCATATATTTCATACTTTAGGCGCGCACAAGTGAAAGAAATTGCAAAAAATCACGACAATGATTTAATAACATATTTTTTATACGTCCGTTATAAAATGTACAGTTTTTTTCATTAATTTGGGTTCATAAAATATGTGATTCCTGAACCCTACAAACGGCGTGAAAAAAAGTGCCGTAGCGGTTCGTTTTTTAACGCTACTAAAAAATTGTTTGCGCAAAGTGTGTCATGAACGCTTCGCAACACGCCGCGAGTTCCGCCGATAAATGTCAAACATTCGTTTCCGATCAAGGAAACTTGATGATTATTATTTTCGTCATTTAAAAAAAGTATTATTACTTATAAAAAATGATTAAGGTTTGATCGAAATTATTTAAAGTTACGGACGTAGAAAAAATTTTGTATGAAACTCGAGAGTAAAGCAACTTTTTTTCACTTGTAGGAATCGCTGCACTCGCCTTCGGCTCGTGTGGCAATCTTTCCTACTCATGAAAAAAGTACTACTTTACCCACTTGTTGCATAAATAACTATTATATTGAAATATTAAGATATTTAACCTAACACCTAAAATTGCTCGGCAATGGCAACATGGGGATTTGTATGAAATTGCCTGGAAATAGCAATATGGGACGATTACTAATAAACGAATTACCTTTCGAATAATATATTGTCCAATACATTGACTGAACAAATTTACGAACACTCATCGTTTTAATCGTTCTAAAGTACTAAGACACCATTGCGAAGGAAGCTGGGGTACAGATAAGGCATGGCAAGGAGTTTATTGTGTCGGTTGGTGTTATAACTAATATTTTGTAATCTGACATTTAAATATCACTGGCACTTTTGATATTTAAAGACGAACAGATAAATGAAGGGACACTCAGCTGACGTTAATTATAATTGGCTAATAGGTATATAATATCGTGTAACACAATTTGTAATAAAATTACAACTTATGTGTTACATTTTACATTTCTATGTGCTTTATGCATTCGTAATGGTCACTTACGATTGGTGAACACAGTTCGTAATTTAATAATCACAAAGTGGGAGTAGGTAAAATTTCTTAAACTGGTGTCGAAATCCAAAATTCGCTTCTAATTATATTCGTATTTAAATCTAACCTCTATATTTATGATTAAAACACTTTTTCTAAATCAGTCGAATCGCACACATATTCACTACGCGGATGGTAAATGCGAACTAAACATTTTACAATACGATCCCACATTATAATAAGTATCAGGCATGAATAACAACCATTACGACCCATACGATACAAACACATGGAGGATTGATAATAACTTTTGTAATTTACGTTTAGCGATATATACTGATAAAAACAGCACTGTAACTGAGTAATCTGGGATATCACAAAATGTAGGCTAATTTGAACAAAGCGAAGCAATTGTTCTACAAATTGGTCATTACTTTTGTAACACAATGGTTAATTGTGTTGCGCTGCTATTGTCTTCAAATAATCTATAAAAATCACAATATAATACGTTTTAAAGTATGAAATAAAAACGGAAACTTGTCCGTGAAATGTTGATATGTTGTTGCTATGGAAAATAATAATGGACGACACGATAGAGAGGTGTATTACGAGTTAAGTTTTATAGTTAAAAATAATGGTGATTTTGATACCAGTTGGTCGAAAAAAACAACTTAGAAAATTTTCTCAATATTTAAGCAGTAGAACTGCACATACAGGATGACTGACGAATAACCTTGTTATTGTAACTCGCTTATTTTTTATGCAAGTTGACATTTTCAACTTTATTTAATTTGAATGTCTGTTGTATTTCAATCTATTGACATTTTATGGATCTCGTTCCGTTTTCTGTATTTATTTAATACTGCACACAAAATAAACAGAAGGTAATGGAGTTCAAGTTAAATATGAAAGTAAATATATATAATTATAGGATGTGTTACTTGTTAAATGCAAGGTCGGTAACGTGTACATGTGGAATTAGCTTCGTGCACGTGGCACAAATAGAAAGATATTCATTACGTAATTATTTGTTATAATCTATGTTTTCCTGCTAATCCCATGACGTGTATTGCGTTATATGGAAAATCTTGGTATTTTCATGTAACTGAAAAGTAACATTTTAATGCCGATTTATATTGTCTAAAATACGATAGTAAATTGTAGACGCTAAAATCTCATTATGTAAAGCGTGTTTGGAAAAGAACACTGTTACTACTTCCGCTAACTGTTATCGAGAGAATGTTACGAAAGGGAATTTGATTGATAACGTATAACACATATACTGGTTTGAATGAAAAATGCAACACCAAGAAGTTATGGTCAGATTTTAATGAAAATTTCACAGAAGTTGTGTTTGAATGTCTTAAGTAAACGATCAAAATTTCAGTTGAAAAACTTACTTACACAAGCATTTTTTTTTAATAATGAGTCGGTCCTCCGTTGTTTCTAATGCATTCATTCACGCGGTTCGGCAGGCTTTGAATGAGGTGATCAATATCTTCTTGGGGTAGCTCATCCCAAGCTTCCTGAATCCGCAAACGAAGTTCGTCCAAAGTGTCTGGGGCACGGGGTAAATTTCCTAGTCTGACGCCTATCATATCCCAAACATGTTCGATGGGCGAAAGGCCTGGTGAACGAGAATGCCATGGAAGCACTACAACGTTAGCTTCTTCTAAACACTCTATTGTTACCCTTGCTGTATGTGGACGAGCATTATCTTGCTGAAAGATAGGGTTTTACAACCCTTGTAAGTACGGCAGTGCAACGGGCTCTAGAATAGTCTGTACGTAGCGCCAAGCATTTAGGGTGCCAGGAATAAAAACTGGAGGGGACCTACCACCATACGTGATGGCACCCCAAATCATCACCCCCTGCGTGAGAGCGGTATGCCGAGGAAGCTCGAAGTCCATAATTCTGCGTTCCCCGCGGAAACGTCTGACACGTCTACGTCCATCGTTGGCCCACAAACAAAATCTGGATTCGTCAGTGAATACAATTTGTTGCCATTCTTGTCTCCAATTCACTCGTTCTCTACACCATTCCAACCTAGAAGCTCTATGACGTGGAGTCAGGGGAAGGCAACAAAAAGGATGATAACTACGCATTCCAAAACTCTGTATTCAATGATATATCGATGCAATTGAGATTCTAACATTTAATGTATCCCTCCAAGTGATTCCAATGGCCCGCGTAGTGGATCATCTTTCTCTTATCGCCAAAAGTCTCAACCTGCGTTCTTCGCGGTCTGTCGTTCTTCGCTGTGGTCCAGATCCTCTCCGACGTCCATGAAAACCTTCCTCAGACCATCTTCGCCAGCACCTCATTATTGTGGTTGCGTCACGTTCCATTCTATTGGCAATTTCTTTAAACGAAAGACCACCCTCTCTCATGCCAATAATACGACCTCGCTCTAAATCACTTAGTTGTACAAAATTTCGACGGTTACGAACTCTGGGCATTTTAAATGATATTCTTCGCACTATTATCACGAGAAAACTAAATTGTTCCATGTTTATAAAAACACCATTTGATATTTTTATTTTTCGTATATAAAATCATCCTAAAAAGAGGTTTGACGAAGGAGCTTTTTTATGAAATTTTAATGAGTTACTTTTTATACCGAAAGCCATCAATTGTAGAAAAATTAAATAAATTCTGGCTGTTTTTCTTGGTGTTGCATTTTTCATTCAAACCAGTATATATAATACACTAGATTGATACGAGGGTCGTTTTTTTCAACCTCCGATGGGCCATAATAAGAAGACAAGTCTATATAAAACAATGATTTTTTATACCAAAAGTTATGTACACTTATGGTTATTTATCGACATAATCACCTTGGTGATAGGCATTTGTCATACCTGTGAACGAGCTTTCCAATCCCCTTTTCATAAAATGTTGCCGCCAATGAATTTAAATGTGTCTTGATGTTGTCTTGAAGCTCCTCGTTATTTTGGAAGCGCTTCCCTCTTAGCCATACCCGAAACAAAACAACAATTGCAACAATGGATGCACAAAAACTCGCCAAACAAGCCAAAAATGTTCAAACAAACCTTCAACAACTGAAAGGTTATGGCTACCGTGTTTTGGGACCAAAAAGGTGTGTTGTTTTTGGAATTCATGCAGCCAGGGACTGCGATTAATGCAGCTGATTATTTCGAAACATTACAACGTCTGCGAAGAGCCATACATAACAAAAGAAGAGGCATGCTGACTTCTGGAGTTGTTTTGATCAATGACAACGCCCGTCCTCATACGGCTGCTCTAACCCAACGGCTGCTTGAGCAATTTTAGAGGGATATTTTCGATCACCCGGCATACAGTCCTGGCCTAGCGCCGAGTTTTCCCTGAAGTAAAGAAGTGGCTAGGAGGGCAGCGCTTCCAAAATAACGAGGAGCTTCAAGAGAACGTCAAGACATATTTAAATTCATTGGCGGCAACATTTTATGAAGAGGGCTTGTTCACAGGTACGACAAATGCCTCAATCTCCAAGGTGATTATGTCGATAAATAACCATTTTACCTTTTCGGCTGCGAATTGCTATTCGAGGAAAAAATTTATTAATTTTTTTTTAATTTTTGGTTTATAATTATGAAACAATAATAGTAAATTTATGTGAATAATAATTGTAGAGAATGCCAAAATTAACAACTTCTAAAAAATAGAGTTTACGCAACGCTCAATGTACATTTAAAATATGATTTCAATAAACCATGAAAACGTAAATATAAATGGCTATAAAGCCATCAAGTCGGAGAAAGTAACATGATGGTCACATCACCATTTTTTTTAACTATTTTCTAAAATTTTTATTTCAGGAATTATTTTAGGCCCTTTTGCGGGACTTTTTCAAGAATTTTTGTTCAAGACTCTTTTTGGGATTTCTATTTCAGGGCAATTTATTCCGATCTTTTGAAGGACTTTTTACAATTCCTTTTTTTCAGAAATTTTAATTTTTAATTTTTTAAAGATGTAATTTTCGGGGCAATTTTTCAAGATAATTTTTTTATGATATTTCATCAGAACTCTTTTTGTGAACTTCCTTCAGGATTTATTCTAGGACTTTCTTTTAGTACTTTTTAGGACTCTTTTTCTGGACATTTATTTCAGGTATTTTGTATGAAGGCTATTTTTTCACTGCTTTAATCAGGACTCTTCTTTCAAGACTTTATTTCGAGGACTGTTCTTCCAGGACTTTTTTTGAGACTCTCAAAACTTTCTTAAGAACATCTTGTTCAGGACTTCTTTTCAGGATATTTTTTCAGAATTTTCTTTATTACAGAATTATTTTTCAAGCCTTCTTTACAGGAATTTTTTAAATCCAATATTTCAGAACATTTTTTATCGGATTATTTTTCAGGACTTCATGTTCCGGACTTATTTTATGTTACTGCTTGTGTGAATTTCACTCTTCAGGGCTTTTATTTTCACTATTGTTAATGCCTATGTTCAATCTTAAACTAATTGCATCAACGCGTTAATAGGTAGGCAACCATACTTACTCAGTTTTATTTAATTGTCAAAATTGTGTTAATAAAAATGTATTACCTACTCCTACTTTGTAATTGATGAATTGCCGAACTGTTTTCACCAATCGTAAGCGACCCATTACGAGTATATAGAGCATATATAAATGTTAAATGTTGTACATAAAAGTGTAACATGTACTATTACCACTTAAGTACCTTGCAATATTATATACTGATTAGCCAATTACAATTAACGTCCGCCGAGTCCTCTGCATTCGTCTGTTCGTCTTTAAATATCAAAAGTGACAGTCACATTTAAACGTCAGATTACAACTCATTGGTTAAAACAATAACCGACACAATAAACTCCACGCTATGCCTTATTGGTACTTCCATCGCAATGGTATCTTAGTAGATTAACACTTCAGAGTGAGTACAACGATCAGTATCCTTAAATTTGTTCAATCAATGTATTGGACAATATATTATTCGACGGAAAATTATTCGAACGGTAATTCGTTTGTTTGGTTGGTAGTCGTCCTACGTTGCCATTACCGGCTAATTGAATACAAATTTAAACGTCACCCGGACAAGATTCGGTTTCAATATGTCTTTAGTTTAAACGAATAAATATAAGGTCGAAGGTAAAGCATAGTACATAACGCGAGTTGTAACGCAATTACGCGCTCGTGAAATTGTTACTCGCCGCTACGCGGCTCGTACGCAATATCTTTCACTTGCGCGTAATTTGCTACTTACAACTCTAGTTATGTAATATACTATTACACCATCGAAAAAAGAATACAAATAATAAATTGGTAAAGGAGCGGGAACAGCACTCGAGGTATTAGAGATTTGTTTTCGGTTGCATTCCCAAGCACACAACGTCCATCCATCGGAATAGTTTTTTAATTTGTCCATAATTTTGATAATACTGCCTGCGTGAGTAATTTTCATCGTAAAAGGGCAAAAAGAAGTCACTTTTTAACAAAAGAGAATAAACTCAACATTTTATGTTACTTAGAACAGAACCCTATATCATCTTTAAGAATTACTGCAGCACAGTTTCAAATAAGTTCAGCTTGCGTTATAAGACATTAAAATAATTAAAATAAAGTTTTCAAATCATCAGCAATTATCAAATGAAGACAAAGGCAAATGAACGGAATGAATTTAATTATCCTAACTTTATTCGCAATGTGTTAAGTTGTGTTAAGCTACGCGCACACTTGTCGGAATTTGTTCCATGCCGTACCGATAAATATGCGTTGACTCGTTTACAACTGTGTTAAGCAATTTTTGCCGATGCGTGCCGTCCGTCCGATCCCGACAAGTGTGCGCATAGCTTTAGTGTCACCTTTGTGTACTTAATTGCCTAAATTTCAACTAAATACCATGCGTTGATGTGATTATTTTACTATTGAACATAGTCGTTAATAATAGTATGTTCAGTGTTAAAATAAAAGCCCTGTATTTATCGAAGCACACACACACGCAGATTCACAAATGTGACAACTATATCGACCTGGTCATTAATCAAGTTTTTGCTTTATTTATTATGAGAAACTTAATTAAATCTGTGGGGGACACCTTATACATGGGCAACGGAGATCGGAGACAGTGATGGATGGTAGACAGGGGAAACCAGAGAAATAACAACATATATAAACAAATATATTGACACAACAAGATATCTCTATAATAAAACTTAAATAGATTGGAGAAATATAGAAGTAGCCTTTTCATTAATACAAGTGTACGCTACATTGGTGACCCCTCATTTGAACCGCAAAAATCGAATTCAAGCTACAACCGCCGCCGAGTTTTTTTTCTGCCAGGACCCTGGGACTCCTCCGACACCATCTGGGATTCTCCCCGACACTGGCAGCGACGTTACTCGTAGCAGCGCTAACCGTATGCTTGCGACATCTCATGTCACCAGACCGAAGTACAAAATGCACGGATTCAGTTGTCACCGGCTTTTATTTCAAATGTACGAAACTAAATGTATAATTGGTGAAAGAACAAGATTTACTTAACTGGCACATGGATCGGGATTGACAATCATGAAAAATTTTTCTCGCGGAAGCGTGTGCGAAACGGTTTTTAATTATATTTACGGCAGAGGTATTCAGAACTGACACGAACTGTCACTGTCTAACTGAAGTTAGCTGTTTAATATAAATATCGTTGTTATGATGAAGGTAAATAAATTTTTATCCACTTGCAAATTATTTTGTTCGCCGTTTTAAATGCACATTTTTATACATGAGTTGAATTATCAACATTAAATTTTCACGTACACATAGATTGGCGTTAAATTTTCAATGGTATTTTGATATCCAAGACGCCTTACGGAGAAGAGGTTTTGCACCTGCTATCGATGCGTGCACTTTGGGTCCGAGTCCTACGCCGAACTGTATAATTCTTCAAGACATTTTTTAGTTCCATGAATATCGTGGTTGTCTTTTTAATTATAAATTATGAAAACAATTACAAACACCGGAAGTAGCTAAATAGTCTTCTAGCTTAAGCCAATTTCAATTTGTATCAAGGCTCATAAGACGTACGTTTCTAATGGGTGATTCATTTGAAGGTACTTTTTGTAGTAGGGATATTAAAACAGATCAAGCGTGTGCAAGTCAAATTGTCATAGTATTTTTGTTAAGTATTGTTTGACATTTCATCATGGAAAGACTTAGCCCGGCAGAACGTTCACAAATTATTCAGTTGTATTACGAAAATTAGCGCTCTGCGAGGAATGTGTCCACACAATCGGCCTACCGAACGCACAATTCGTTGTACCATCCAAAAATTTGAAACCCTATTTTCATTATTGGATAATACTCGATCAAATATACCACATACAGCACGTAGTAAAAAAAATAAATCGGCGGTAGCTGAGAGTATACACGATGTCCGTAATGACTCAATTCGGCGCCGTTCTCAACACCTTGGTTTGTCGTACGGAACAACTTGGCGTATTTTACGTAAGGATCTGAGTTTAAAAGCATATAAAATTCAACTCGTGCAAGAATTAAAGCCGGCCAACCTTCCGAATCGTTACCGTTTTAGTCTGGGCTCCTGAAAAGCTTGAAGAAAATCCACTGTTTTTTGACCAAAATTTTGTTCATCGATGAGGCCCATTTCTGACTCAATAGGCAAAATTGTCGTATTTGGGTTGAAGATCAACCAGAAGAGATTCAAGAGATGCCATTACATCCAGACAAAACAACAGTTTGGTGTGGTTTATGGGCTGGTGGAATCATCGGTCCATATTTCTTCAAAAATGATACCGGCCGGAACGTTACTGTGAATGGTGCCCGTTATCGCGCCATGATAACGGACTATTTGCTATCTGAAATTGGAGCCCGTAATCTGGGTGACATTTGGTTCCAACAAGACGGTGCTACTTGCCACATAGCCCGTGAAACTATGGCTTCATTGCGAGAACAATTCGGTGAACAGTTAAAAGTCCAAAGTCTACATGGATAAGCCAGATACGATTGAGGAATTAGAAGCCAACATTACTCGCGTCATTCGCCAAATACCACTCGAAATGCTCGAACGCGTCATCGAAAATTGGAACTTCAGAATGGACCATGTTAGCCGCAGTGACGGCCAACATTTGAATGAAATTATCAATAAAAAATAAATGTAAAGAATGGTTATTTTATATGGTAATAAAGATTACCCGTTAAAATCGATTTTTTGATTGGTTTTTATTTTTGTAAAAAGTACCTCTAAATGAATTACCCGTTACTATTGACTACGATAATGTTCATATACTAGTATAAAATGATAGAAAGCTGCTTGTCTTTGATTTGTTCGGAAACTGATGACGTGGACGCTAAAATTCATGAAATAAACTATACAATATAATTTCCATAACCCACATTTACTTCAAACATACTTTCTTTAGAAATTAAAAATAAATGGATCAAGCCAATCAAGATATTCATCTATCGGAACCAGGAAATAAGTCGTATCGAACTTATACACTTCACCTTAATGTACGCCCCCGTATAGGGGTCACAAAATTCCCACCCCGCAAATGACGTCACGAACAACACCTGTCCATTTCTCAATGATTAATACATCAAATACGGTTTTCCTTTGCGAGTGAATGCATTACACCTTAAATATTTCAGACGAAATTATATACATCATTCATTCTCACAAATAAATTGTTTCTCCATAATAAAAATGTATATTAATATGAAATAATTCTGGTCATATGGATTTAATTTAATGAAACAGTATATTTTGAACTACAATTATTTATTTTAATATATTCTGCGTTTAAAACAAAATGAACCACCCTGAAGTCAAATTTCGACAGTAATTTGGACATAAAGTCTCTTAACTTTACCAAAATTTGACGTTTTTTCTAGAAGCTTAACCTTTAAAGTCAAAATTAGTCTTTTTTGATGCTTATCGATTTTAAGTCAAATTTCGACATTTTTCCAGAGGCCTAACGAGTTTAAGTCAAAATTAAATTAGTCTTTTGACGCTCGTCATTAATTTGTCATAAGGTTTTTTAACTTGAATTAAATTTGTCAATTTTTCTAGAGGCTTAATGGCTTTAAGTCAAAATAAGTATTTTTTTCTTAACGCTTGTTGACGTTAAGTTAAATTTCGACATTAATTACTTATAAAATCTTTCAACTTGTATTAAATTTGACATTGCTGCAAATTACAAAAATTACAAAATTATTTCCGTTAAATGTTAAATAATAAATATAAGAAAAAATCGTCACAGCTTGTAATTGTTAACTGTAATTGCAGGAAGGCATTGGAAAAATAACATATTTTTTTGCAATGCCCTTTTTTTAAACACCACCCGTGGATTAATGAGCTGTTAGATATTTTTTTTATTTTCGTGGCTTTTTGAGAGCTTGTGTTTGCTAAATACACCTGCAGAAAGGGACTGCATTAATAAAATTTAGAAATCGCCCTCCATTTTCGTAGATGCACCGAGAAATCTATGGCTGGAATTTTTATGGCTAACTTATATATTGCAGCTGTGGCCGCACTATGAACACCATTATTATATATTTTTTAATTAATTGGAAGTCTGGAACTCATTTCTGACAATTTAGTATATAACTGTAGAAAAGACCCGTGAACCGCTCCAAGGACCTCACTCTAGTGAGTGAACCGGTTCGGAACTGTTCCCGACAGTGAACCGTTTTACCCATCTCTATATGTATATACATGGTTGCTATGAGTTTGTTTTAAATCAATCCGCCCGCATTTTATGAACTGACGGTTCTTTAATTTGATTTGATTTGAGGTTAATGCTTTAACAACAAACGTACTGTTGTGAATAAAATAATGAAGAAACCTGGAAGAAAAGTTTAATTCCTGTCTCGCTATAAAGTTGGTCGTGAACAGACGCAAGATTGTCTTGACCTTCAACCATCATCTTGAGCGGAGAATTTGGAAATTGTACGTACTATTTGTCAGGTAAACAGGAGCAGACCTCAAAACTCCCTCGGGAAATATGAGTTATATCTCCCGAGGGAGTTATGAGTACGTTTTCATGCCTTGTATCCGTGACGATAATAGTAAATATCTTACTACTAAAAAATAAATATGTTTACGAGGTGCTGTAGGGCACATACTTTAACCCTTTGAGTCCCAAGAAGCGCGATCGCGCTGTTGAGATGTTTTGTCGGGCCTCTTCGCAACCGATAAAGACAAGCGTAGTTGCGCTTTTTGGCGTTTTTCGCCTACGTGCATCCAATGACCTCTGGGATCCAAAGAGTTAAAGATAAGGGCTATAGTACGAAACACACAGTTCTTAGCGGTCTAAAAATAGCTACTGGAGGAGCATTTGGAAACATTAATTCATATCAGAAACTTTGAAGAAGGCTCTTACAGATAAATACAAGCGAACCGAAACCGAAAAAATGCGCACGAAGCAAAACCGGTTTGAACCGAATCGGAATAGAACCGAACTGAGCTGGAATTTTCAGTCGAACCGAAACCGGAAAAAAGGCGTGCAAATTTTGGAAACGCCTTTGAATTTAATCACAATCGAAGCTATACTGTTTATTTTTAGGTTGCGGTTTTAGAAACAATTTATTTATAAAATGGATGTACCGTTAAATAAATAAATAAATACTGGACCAAAATATGCAAGGGAACTGGAAATAAATGCATTAGTTCGGAACGTAGGCCCTAGCCGTAAACCGGAACGAAATAAATTTCGATTCGACTCTCTATCAACAGAGAAAGGAAGGTAAGCGTTCGTAATGTTCCTCTGCAAAAGAAGTTTGTATATTTATTTATTTATACAACTTTGCCCCAAAAGTAATTTAAACAAAAAGTACCAATATTACTTGAAACTTGAAATCAATAATTTAGGCTGCAAAAATCGCGGATGCAATTAAGAAAATGATCTTACGCTCAAACCCAGTATCTTCTACTATCGTGTCATACTCTGTGACAGCTTCAGACATATTCTTTGAATATTTACTGAGCAATTATTCTCACCTTAAGTCCTTTTTGCGGAATATTTTATAGACATAAACTTATGCCAGTTTTGACATTTTTCTCCGTTACGAGAATGTATTGTATGAAGGTAAACCCACTTCCGGTGCACAAAATTTTATCAAAAGTTCTTCGGATTGCCAAATAATGGTTACGTTTAAAGTTTTATTATATCAACAAAGTGCATTTTATTGAAAAGTTCTTGAATCTAAAATGTATTATAAAGTAATGGCTTCCACCATCAACCATAATTTGAAAATATTTAGTGGTTTTTAGCAGATACGATCAGGATTTACGTATAAGCTACACAAGCTATAGCTTAGGGCCCCCTGTCTTTTGGGGGCAAAAAAAAATTGTCCGAGCAGTTGTCATATACAGTGTCCTGCATTTCACCTCCCATCTTCTATAGCTCATTTACCAATAAAGTTGGAATTTTGATATTTTGCAGAATAAATTTGCATCCTAGAATGCATTTTAGGAAAATATTTTTGATTATACAGGGTGTCCCAAAAAAGCGTGACGTCATGATGATATATATTTTTTTAAATTACATGCTATGTATTTGATTGCTTATTTGGGTGCCTTTTATGGTTGCCTATATACCCCTATAATTTTATTGGAATTGATTCAGGGATATCAGCAAAAAAAAAATTAAAACTAAACAAAAAACAGTTTTGCACTATTAGTTTAAAAAATGAATAAAAAATAAAAATAGTGCCTTGTTAATAAAATAATAAAAGGTACTTATTAAATAAGGTCTGATAGTCCCGTTAACCAAGTTTGATCGATATAACTTATACAGGGTGTCCAAAATTTAGTGTCAAACTTTTCAAACTTTAAAGCACTCTATTTTTCTTATTTTAAATTGGAGACCCTGTACATTTTTATGTCATTCCATGCGGAATTAAGAAACAAACATTTTTCCTAATAACAACCCTGTCCCAATTCCTAACGCATTAAAAGTTATTTGCAGAAAACTCGTTTTATCAACCATCGATTTTTATTTAGTAAAATGGCTATTGACCATTTTACTAAATAAAAACCGAAGGTGGCTTTGAAAAACAATTTATTGACATTAAAATTTAAGAAGGCGACAAGAGACTGTTTTGACTTTAGTAATGTAAATGTTTAATAACTTTTATTATTGTTATATTGTTAACTTAAGCTCTTTGTACTCAAGAATTATTTTTTCCATGACAAAATATTATTCTTGAAGATGCAGGACCCTGGATACAGCTGAAGAGGATTAAAAATGAATTTAGAGCAATAGCTCGTGATAAATTATGTTCCCTCAGTCTCGTGTGCATAGAAAGTGACAAACTACGCAGTTTATCATTTGATGATGTCATTAGTGACTTTTCTCTGGCAAAGGCAAGAAAGAAAATATTTTAGTTTAATATTATTTCTTAATCCTCATAACATGTTTCGAGAGATTAGATAATAAGCCTTTGTGAATTGTGCCTTTTAAAAGAGCTTTTGTTTCTTTTTACCAGACTTTGCATTTTTAAGTTTGTTATCAATAAAAATCCTTCATTGTATTTGAGTGTAACCCTCTAGTATCCGATAAATTTTGAAGGCAAAGTGTCACTTCTAAAAAAAAGTATCTCTAATTATCTCTTTTATATCATCTGAGAGTTTATTTTAGTTTACATTATTTATTGCATTAGTTTGTAGCCTTTTAGTGTTTAACGTAATTGTTACTGCCTTAAAAAATGCCGCGAGTGCGGAAACGTGGAAATTTTGATTAAATTACACCATTTGAAAGAGGACGATTTATCGGAATGCATGAGGCTGGTTTAGGATTCCGTGACATTGGCAGACGTGTTGGTCGAGCACACGTCAGTGTAAGTCTAATGTGGAGAGATTGGCATGAAGAAAGCCTAGAAACTCACCTTAAAGGCAGTAGACGTCCCAGAGTGACACAAGAACATGAAGATCGACTCTTAGGTAGAAGTGCAATTCGAGATCCTGCAGAACCAACACGATCGATTGCAATAAATTAGTTAAAAGCAATTGGTCTTCATTTATATGCTTTCTTGGTTTGCGGTCTTATGGTCCTTATTTTCGTCTCCCTTTAACAAATCAGCATAAGGCCAACAGGCTACAGTGGTGCCAGGGCCGACAAGACTGCGATCATCAATGGGTAGAAATTGTCTTCAGCGACGAATCCAGATTTTGTTTATGACACTTTGACGGACGTTTAAGGGTTAGACAAAAAGACAAAATTTACAATTTGTTCAACATCGTCACACAGCATTAACTTCTGGTGTAGTGGTTTGGGGGGCAATATGCTACGAAGGAAGGACCCCTTTAATATTCATTCCGGGCACATTAAACGCGCGCCCTAACATTGATACAGTTTGGGAACCCATTCTACTTCCATTAATCCAAGACCATCCAAGGGCAATTTTCCAGCAAGATAATGCGCGACCTCATACTGCTAACGTAACTACAGACTTCCTAGAACTAAACAACATTAATCGTTTGCCTTTGCCATCGAGATCGCCGAGTTGAACCCCATAGAATATGTCTGGGATATGATGGACAGAACATTGCGTCGTTTACAGCATCCTTAGATCAACTGTGTCACCAGCTTCAGATAGTCTGGGACGAGCTGCCTCAAGATACATTAGACCATCTGATTTCTAGCATGCCCAGAAGGGTTGCTGAATGCATAAGAGTACGCGGAGATGTAATGGATTATTAATTTTTTTCTTTATAAATATTATTATTTTTCTATGAAAATTTAATCAATTGTATGTCAACATACACTAACTATTTATAAGACATTTCAGAGTTCTGCGTCAACTCCTTGGGGGTGGTTCATTTTTTTGAAACCCACGACGTTTGACGGTCTGATGGTCATCATCGAGTGACAAGTTTCACTTGAAAATGACCGCCAAACGTTGAAATTTTAGTCGTATTATTATGTATAGATAAATCTAAATTAGTGGTTAAATATGTACATACTCTGTTTCGTATGTATTACCATGCAGTAACGATCTCACCATCACTATGATTAATTCTTGTTGTTAATTACATCACACTAGTAATAATACAGTTGCGTGTTGTAAGTACGTTTTTTCATTAATATAAATAAACTTGACATATATTTTTTCTAACAAATTTCACCCGGTTTTTTAGCAAGGATATTCCGCCATGTTAAATGGTTCTATAGTAATGAAAAATTACAACATATCTGAACACGGTAATATTGTGTTTTATTTTGTGACATGAAACCTATTATTTTGTTGTTGTTGTTTCTCTTGTTGTTTACGTCACAAAAACATTTACTAAATAATATTTTTTTTATATAGTGTTTCGAAATGTCGTGATCGAAATGATTATAAATTATTCACTCATAATGAAGCATAATTTCACCTTAATTTTATCCGTACAAAGTACGAAAAAATACTGTTTTCATAATAGCTATTTATGTTACAAGTCCACAATATAGCACTTTCTTGGACGAGTTTACAAATAGAAATAAATACATAATAATAAGAAAAACATGAAAAGTTTTATATAAAGTTTCCTTAATAAACTTATTCATTGGAGGAAAACTGCGGGAGCAATAGATTCGATTGTAGGAAAGGGCCCACCAACCACCCTTCATATCAACTTTATTTCAACAAAGAAAATTGTCCAGTTAAGAATTTTTTTAACAATTTGTTGGAGAAGTTGTTTAAAAATAATACGAAACGCGATTTTCTAGCGTAAATAGGGGTGAAACGAGGGGTGGTGGGTGGTCCCTATTCCACCCTACAATTTATTAATCATAAACGATAGTTTACAAGTAGAAATCAATACATAAGTTTAATAAAAAAAAACACTAAAGAACTTAATAATTCTTAATAAACTTTGGCGCAGCAGCAACGGATTGGATTGTAGGATAGGGCACACCCACCACCCCTCGGATTAACTTTTACTTTAATTAAAAACTCTGTTTCGGCTGCTGTTAAACCTCCAATATCACAAATGAATTAACAATGACATTTGATTACACGAACATGGTTTTGTAGCTTGAGTTAAGGTTTATATAAAGGGTGGTGGGTGGGCACTATCTTACAATCCAGCCAGTTGAACACCAACGAGAATTGCACACGTGTAGAACAATGCCTGTTGGATTTCCATCTTCAAATTTTCACAGTTTCTTTGGAATTGAAGTGGAAATATGATGATATTTTTTCCAAAATTTTAAATTGGCGAGTTGATGAAAAATGCTATTGAATTTGATAAACAAATTAATAATAGTTTATTAATATTAAACGCAAATTTTAAATATACTACTACATAGAATGACTCGAGATCTTCAAAATGGACCTGTTGTTTTTTTTTGTACGACTAATGCATTCCACGATACAGTTGTTTGAATGTTCGCACAACCAAAATTTTTCGAAATTTCTTGCAATTAACAACCGTACATATCTTCTTCAAAAAAAATCTCAAATTTTTTTCGCCAAACATGTCTTCCATTATTTCATGTGTAGAACGCGTCTGCAAAATTGAAAACAAATCGGAATCGTCAGTTAATATTTTTTCCGAAAACTGTCCGGTTTGACATGGAATGAGCGATGTGTGGTGTCTGTCTGTGCGCTGTATCTCAAAAACTACTAAATGAATAAACATGGAACTTTCGAGATAAGCCTTATTTAATAATCCAAAGAACTGAAATGATAGAATTTCATACACCGGATGTGGGCGTTTACATTTACTGTTTTTTTTCTCCGATAATTTTTTAAATATAAAAAAATTTACAATAGTTATTTATGCAACAAGTGAGTAAAGTAATAGTTTTTGTCACGAGTAGGAAAGATTGCCACACGAACCGAAGGCGAGTGCGGCAATTCCTACAAGTGAAAAAAAGTTGCTTTACTCTCGAGTTTCATACAATTTTTTTTCTACGTCCGTAACTTTAGATAAATTCGATAAAACCTTAATCAATTTTATTAATAAAATAATAAGTAACAGTAATAAGTAATAATACTTTTTTTAAATGAAAAAAAAATAATAATCATCAAGTTTTCTTGATCGGAAACGAATGTTTGACATTTATCGGCGGAACTCGCGGCGTGTTGCGAAACGTTCATGACAGACTTTGCGTAAACAATTTTATAGTAGCGTTAAAAAATGAACCGCTACGAAATATTTTTTTTCACGCAAAAGAGTGAAAAATGAACCGTTATGGCACTTTTTTTCACGCTGTTTGTAGGGTTCAGGAATCACATATTTTATGAACACAAATTAATGAAAAAAACTGTACATTTTATAACGGACGTAGAAAAAAATATTTAAACAAATCTTGAAGATAATACAAAAATGAACATCTTTTGTTAAAATATTTTGCTTAAAATGTTTTTTAAAGAAAAAAAAATATTATTTTTTGTTATTGTTGGTTTATAATAAGGAAACGGTGATAGTTATATCAGATTTATATTAATAATGATTGTAGAGAATGGCGAAATAAACAACTTATAAAAAATATCGCCCTTTTTAAAGTACGTAAACGTCTGGTTCGATTATTAATTGTTTGAGAACATTTCCAAGCTCTGTGCACGTACCTTCATCAAATAATGTCCATAAGACGACAACTATCCCTCATCCATCCTTCAAAAATTTAACTCAAAAATGATAATCCAAAAACAACACTCCACCACATTATTAAACTCTTTAAACACCGAACTCGCGCACGGAACTGGAAAATTTTGTTAGGTGCTAACAGTCTTATCATCCGAATTTGGCCCGGGGCCAATTCGTGTCCGGCGGAGATATCGCAAAACCGCATTCTTTCTTCACCTGTTATCAGTGCTTATCTACGCAGCCCCGATTCGAATCGAATTCATTTCAATCTGCACACAAGATAGATAAAGATGCAAATACCTGTTTTCATTGAAAGTCGGGCAGTTTATCTTCCGGCGAATTAGATTAACGAAAATCGATTTTAATTATTAGTTATGAAGATGGACTGTTGATGAGTGATTAAATGAAATTGGTTGAATTTCATTGAATGCATTGTTCAATTCAGTTTAATATCTCTAAACACAAATAACAAATGAGAGGAATGACCATCAGTTCTACTTACAATAATACACCGTGGCAAAAAAAAACGGTACAAGTAGTTTTGGACTCATATATCTTCGCGAGTTATTAATATTTTTAAATAATTAATATAACACTAAAAAGCCAAATTTTTATAGATAAGACGAAGAACTTTTCCTTTAAAGAAATAGTACTTAAACTTGTGCCCGAAGCAGTGGCGGCTCGTGAAACATGTTGATGGTAGAGCCACCTATACAATATACCCCCTCCCCCTTCTTTATTTTGAAGAAAGGAAGAACGATTTATCTTCCTAGACTAAAGTAAGTGTTTTAAGAATGAATTAAAAATTCTTGCGTAGAGCTTTAAACTACAGATAGTGCCATGGCTCCTTGGCTCTATGTAACGAGCCGCCCCTGACTGCGATTACTTTCTAATTGAAACACATTGTATAAACTAATCAATAATAAAGCTACTACATTACTTACAATTGACTCCTTTCGTTTACATACTTCAATTGTCTTTTTTGTTTTTTAGAGGATAATTCTTGACTGGATGACTAGATTTCTAAAAATGTTCAGGTTTGGTGTTGATAAAATAAAAAAAAATAAATTCGCCCTTCAGTTGTTTTTCTCGGATAACCCTTGAACCTGCAATGACTCGTGGATGTTCGGCGAGGACGCTGCGGAAGAAAATTTGACCAAAACAGCAGCTCTACAAGAGAAAGTAGGGCGGCACGGACGACATCTCTGTCGTAACCTCCTCTACAAATATCAACGAGCCGCCGCTGCCTTGAACGAATGATGAATGAAGTTTACTATTGTACTTGGCAAATAAGTTTGGATCAGACGAAAAACCGAAATTCTTACAAATACTTGAAAATGAAATAATTTTTTAAGCATAAATCCCGCAGACTATATTTTCCAAATAAATATCAAAGTACATTAATCTTATCTAAAAATTAACCCCATATTTAAACTAAAACCCACTAAAACAAAGAATATGAAATGAAATAAATAACCTAAAATGAACACAAAACCGTTAATTTTTTTTTTAATTAAGGTTGCAAAATCTAAAATAAAAGGCAAAAATCAAAAACTTTGACCACAAGTAAAAATACAGCAAAAAAAAAATCAAAAATTTCCGCGTAAAAATCAATAATTCAGGTTAAAAAATCTAAAATGTAAGACAAAAAATTGACCAGAACGTCGGGCCTGAAAATCGAAAATGCTGAAATATCGAATATTTCAACAAACCAATCAAAAACATACGCCAAAATAAAGAATTATTGATTTATATGTTGGATTTTCAAGTTTTGTTTGTTAAAATTTTAGATTTTTTGGTCTGCATTTTTTAACTTTAGGACCTAGTTTTCGATGTTTTGTCTAAATTCTAAAATAAAAAATGCAGACCAAGAAATCCAAAATTTCAACAAACGAATCGAATATTTTGGCCAAAAAATCAAAAATTTGGAACAAATGATAATAATAATATAATTTAATTCTCAACAGGCAGTGCCTTATTACAGAGAAATACAGTACCAAATCTACAACTTAAGGATAAAACAATATAAAATAAGATAATTATTAATCTAAAATATCGGCAAAAACATCAATAATCCTGGTCTAAATATAAAAATGCGGACCAAATATTTGAAAATACAAGCAAAAGGAAAATAATTTACCATTTTCAGCAGCAAAAACAGCTCTTTTTAGCTTAAATTAAGTACCAACGAGAAATTCGAAAGTAATTTCAAAAAAAATTTAAAAATGGCACAATAAAATCAATAATTCCGGTTAAGAAAATCTAAAATATGGGACAAAAATTAAAACCAAAAATCTAAAATTCGTACCTAAAAATCAATGTGATCGCCCCAACAATAAAAATATTTAACAAACAAAGCGAAAATTCAAGTCAAAATAAAGAAAATTTCTGCCGAAAGGCCAAAAATTTAAACCGAAAAAATCGAAAATATAAAATATAGGCTAAAAAAGTAAAAATATACAATATAGCCTAAAAAGGTGAAAATTTAGACAAATCATAGAGAACTCGGGCGTAAAGATAAAATGCACACAACAAAAATCGAAAATTTTGATTAAAATAAATAATGTTTAGGCGAGAAATTAAAAAAAAAAATCGAAAATCCGAAAATCTAAAATATGGGCCAAAAAAATTAAGAATCCTGATCTAAAAATAAAAATAGTGATGCGGCTATCATGTTACTTTCTCCGGTTTGATGGTATTATAGTTTATATTTACATTTTATGATTTATTTTCATTTTAAATAACATTTTAAATGTAAATCGAGCGTTTTGTAGAATCGGATGAAACTAACGTTTAAAACGTCAAACTTATAAAAGATGAAAATGACAAATTATACTTCAAATTCTAATTAGTTTACTCAAAAAACCAAAGGGATTTTGAAGAATACTCATTCGTTATAAGTTGTTTATTTTGGAATTTTCTACAATTATTATTTACATACATACTGTAACTATTATCGTTTCATAATTATAACCCAAAAATGAAAAAAAAAATTAATACATTTTTTATCGAATGCGCAATAAAAAATAAAAATCGACCTGTCTCGAATGATTTTATGAAAAATATGTTTAACAAAAGATTTTCATTTCTATGTTGTCTTTGTTAAAAAAAAAATTGTGATATTTTTTATATTTAAAAACATATTGGAAAAACAAAAAAAAACGGTTAAGGTAAACGCTTACTTTCGGTGTACAAAACTTCGCAACGGAGAAAGTAAAAACGCAGACAAAAAAAATTAAAAATTTAGGTAGAAGCAAAATAATTTACCACTTTCAGCCCCCAAAAATAAGTTTTTGACCAGAAATTTGAAAATAATAGCCAAAGAATACAAAAAATCGCACAATGAAATCTATAATTCAAGTTAAAAAATATAAAATACAAGACAAAAAATAACAAATTTAGACGAAAAATCTAAAATTCAAGCCTAAAAATAAAAATGGTGGTCCAAGAGAACAAAAATTTTAACAAACAAACAAACAAAATAATAATAATGAATGTGGACTAAAAAATCTAAAATTTTAACAAACAAAACTCGAAAAACTTCTCGCATCAATGATTCAGGTTAAATATCTAAGAAATAAAAAATTCGGAACTACAATTAAAAATTCGGTCCGAAAATTTTAACAGTTAAATCGATAATTTAGGTCAAAATAAGGAATATTTAGGCCAAATGATCAAAAATTTAGACCAAAATAAAATCGAAAGTAAGGCAAAACATCTAAAAATTCCAAATTCGACCCGAAAAATCGAAAATGCGGACAAAGAAATCGAAAATTTAAACAATTTAATAAAAAAATTGGGTCAAAAATAAAAAATCAAAGATAAAAAATTTAGACCGAAAAATAGAAAAAGCAAGTCAAAAATCTAAAAATCAACAATTCGGCCCGAAAAATCCAAAATGCTGACCAAAAAGTCGAAAATGTTAACAATTAATTCGAATATTTAGGTCAAAATAATATTCTATGATCAAAAATGTATATCCAAAAAATCGAAAATACAGGCTTAATAATAAACAATGAGTAAGAAAATTGTTCAAATTAGTCTCAAAAATCACTCTATTATTCAAAATATATATTTTTTTAAGCAAACCTTTTAATTTTCTTTTTAATTGATTAAAAAAGTGCACCAAATCTGTGGACACATGGAAAACAAAAAAATGCGTTTTTTATCCGCAGAGCCAGTTGTTTTGTTTTTTTAAGTATACATTTAAACTGGCGAAAAAGTATTTTAAGAATTAATTAAAAATGCTTGCTGAGCTTCAAATTAGAGGTAGTGCCATGGTTCCTTGGCTCTACATAACGAGCCGCTCCTGGCCCGAAGCATCTTCTTGCATGAATTTCTTCTATCCTTTCAGGAATTCGTACTGTACGTTGTCTTCCACTTAATTGTTTGCGATTATTGTTACCATAAGTTCCGAGTTTGATTATTAATCACTGAATACTTATAACCGAACAACCCTTTTGTGGGTATTGTTCACAATCTTTCGTGCAGATAAATTGTCAGATTGAAACAAATGTTTAATGAATATCATTTCTTCTTTATTTAGGCAAACCATTTTTATCACAATAACTGAAATGACGTGTGTGACGGTATGGCTCAGGCCTTTGTCAAAAAAAAAATGACTGATAGAACAAATCATGGTCTACTAATTTTGATGCCAAATGTGACGCGGCGGTGCATTATGAACTCCCTTCTTTACAGAGTTTTCATTAATGTGAAATATCCTCCATTTAAAAAATTAATAATTTTTGCAATCTACAAAGTGTAACTATTTTGTTTTTCAAAGCAATACTTAATACGTTAATTATTAATGAAGATATGAATATTTAAAATTTGTACCGTTTTTTTTGGCCCACTGTGTATATACAAAGAATTATATTAGTTAAGATATTGTACAAAGTACGGAATAAATTCATTAAATTAATTCAGAATGCGCTTGATTTAGAATATGATTTAAATTGAAAAACCCATAAATAACTAGTATACTATCAAACCGAAGAAAGTAACATGATAGCCACATCGCCATTTTTTCCAGAAATTGTTGAAATGGCATCTAGGGACCCCATAAAAAAAGAAATTAAAAAAATTCACGATCACAATACTTTCTCGTACTTCGTAACGGAGAAAGTAAAAAAATGCATTACAAAAATCTGTGTTCCGAAGATAAACTAAAATGTTAACGAAGGTGGTGGGTTGACCCTATTCTATGATCCAACCAGTTGAATATAAGTAACTGATTTTTCAAATAAACCAGAAGACATTTTATAATGTTTTATCTTTTTTAATGAATTATTCAAACACATGAAACCCTTGCTATAAGTTCTACTTAAATTATAGAATTGGGCCCACCCACTACCCTTCATTTCAATTTGAACTCAAGCCATAAACACTGTTTTCTGGTGATTTGTATTAATTTCTATAACAACCGACTAAAAGAATAATTTAACAAAAACAGTGTTCCGCAGCTAAAGTAAGATGCGAACGAAGGGTGTTTGATGGTTGGTGGTCCTTATTCTACAATCCAACCAGTTAAATACACTAGCAAACCCAAGGGGGCCAAATTTTTAATTAAATTCTTTCGAATTTTTGTTTCTGGATCCGCCCCTGCTTACCATTATTTATGATCTTTTTATCGAACCAATCACTAAAATCGTAACCAGATTTCATATATTGAACGTGACTTTATGAAGGTATGCATAGATTGCTCAAGAAAGCTTGTAATTTGCACAACTTACACGCCCTTTTACGGCGGCTGCGCTAAAGTCTGGAAATATTTGATCCGGCACTTAAATTAATAATTTTCAAATGCTAAGACCATTTGTATATTGGGATTTCACCGCTCAATCAACCTGAACTTTACTTCCCACTTTAACACGAAACGTTATGACGTGTGTAACTATATCATTATATATAAATACACCTTCGTCTAAATTTAGAATCGTATTATATCTAAATGACACCAAATATAATATTCAATATGATTTCTATTTTTGGTACGTGGTTTTTGTAGAACACACTCCTGTAATTGCATAGTCCTATGAAACACGAATGTTCTTGAATAATGGAATTAGTTTTTGCATATGTACTCAACGATAATAATTTAAAGCCAGAGTCAAGTAACTAATTCACTTCATTATTACCACAAATATTTACACAATAATTTTTCAATTCAGTTGATAATTGCCCTCATTGACTTTTAATGAAATTGAATAATGTTGATGACATAATCCAATAAAATTAATTACGATGGGTAACAGACCACACTACATGTTATGCATGGCAATTCACCCTGGGTGGTATCTTATCAGATAATCCATCGTGTTGGTATTGCCTAGCAACGCGTTAGTACATTTTTGTATAAACGTATAAAACGTCAGTTATTGCCTTTTAAACAGTTTGCTCCTGAATTCGATCTGTTTGTATTTTCGGGTTATGTGTTAGTGCTTTCATCAGTAATAGTATACATAGGCATTTCTCAAAATCTTGGTAAGCTCATTTTTACTACAATTATTGTGGCGCAGATTAACACACGTCTGACACTTGGTGCACTAAATTTAATTTTTCAAATTATGAAGTGTGAACTTTCTGTTCGGCCAATTGTCTTTTCGAATCTAACGCTTGACTGATTTTTCCTAGGCAATTATTAGCGTCTGGATCACTCTTGCTTATTGCTTTTAGAAAATCGGCACCCTTGCTTCGCAGTCGTGCCGATTTTCGCCGCAACAAGCATTCGTGATCCTACCGCTAACAATTGCCGGCAAAATCATGGGCACTATGATTATACACTATATTTATTAATTACTTAAAGGGAAATAAACTAATTTGACCACTATTGTTGACACCAATATTGCATTAAAAATGTAATGTATAATTTAACATTAAAAAAAAAACTTACTCTTTCAGTTTGCAACGAGCCCCTCCTTTGATACGTTTCCATGGAACTGTTAGGACTCTCTTCGATTCCATTCAAGATGGTCTCATGTTCCCACATGGGTTTTTTCGCTATATTCACTAAGGATTGAGATCGTGGCTTCACCATCAGGTTTCCGGATATCGTTTGAATTTGCGGGGTAGACTCTCTTTCCAAAGGCATCTGAAGACTGTACGTACTTTCATCGCTGCCTCTTCGAGACGAACCTGAAATAATTGCTTAAAGTCAAACATTTGGTTGGTTAAAGTTGGGGACTTTTGGTTATTATTAATTTTATGAAGTGAACGAAAACTTGAGATAAAATTGTTTTTTAAACATATTAAACACATAATTAAGTGTTAAAGTCATTTAATAATAATAATAGGCCTTTATTTTTATAACCTGTACATAAAATACAAATAAACCAAAATTCAAAAATTATACATAAATAATACAGGAATTTACAGGTTATGAAAACCACAAGGTGCCAGTTCAGGATTCGAAATTAGAAATTTCCCTGTTCTTCCACTGGGACCTTGACTACATAAATAATTAATTCTTATAAATAAAATCATTTTATAATCTGATTTAATAATGAACATATTTAAAATCAAACATAATTTTCTTTACTGCCCTTCTAGTAAGAATGAATAATATTTGTTTTTAAAAACTTTAATGTTTAGACTTTTAAACTGATGAGGAACTGAATTATAAATTTCGGCAATATTGTAAGAGAAAGACTTTTTCATTTGGACTGTATGATATTTAGGTATAGTTATACAATTTCTATGTCTTAAATTTAGATGATGCACGTCGCTTCTATATGTGATGAGATTTTATAGATATGATGGTTGCTTGAGACTGATAACTTTGTGGAAGTAAGTCGCGCAAGTATATTTAATTTGATTCGCCATGTTTAACCATCCTAACTCAGGAAGTTTGTGGGATATATGATCAAACTTTCTTATGCCAAATATCAGTCTCATGCAACCATTTTGTAGCCTTTGTATTTTGTTCAGATTACATTTTGTAATCGACGGACCGTAAATTTGCATGCAATGAGTAAAACACGACATCACTAAACTTTTACAAAGCATAGTTTTCACTTAATTAGATAAATAAATACTTTAATAAATACTTTATTCCTCTCTTAAATTAACAAAATTAATACATAAGAAAGAAAGAGCGTCACAGAGAAAATAGCTGAATATTATATATACAGGGTGTGGCACTTAAGATGCCTCGGACCATAGCTCCTTTACGATAAAAGCTACCGAAAAAAATCTAAGAACAAAGTGGTGCATAGTTACCGCCGCTATGTTTCAAAAATATTTCTAATCATCAGTGGCGTGCCGTACTCCAGTGGCGTACCAAACTTATGTTTTTTTAAATGGAATGCCCTATTTTTTATTGCAGATTTGGAAAGTTCTCGACGAGTACTTATTTTTTTATCTAACATATTATACCCTTCACTTTAGCGGTTTCGCTGTTATAACCCCTTCTTTCAAAATTGCGCCCCATTTTTGAGATTTTTTTGTAGAGAAACTAATTGACGCCGGGGCCTAAATTTTGAATTGAGGTACAGGTTAAGACCTCGTATACCTTTACATAATTTTTTTTCGGGTAATTTATGGAAAAAAAATAATTTTTGATTGATCTTCGCATGTTGTCATTTTTTCGGAAAATTTCAAATGGCACCCCCCTAAAAAAATTACGGCGTTGTACAGCCAAAACTCTAAATTTTTCATTGGTGTAAAAAAAATTACACATTGCATAACAAAATTTCGGAGAAAAAAGGAATTTCTTCGCAAATGTCGGGAAACGTTTTCCGTTCCCAAGTGTGCCATGAAAAAACAAACGATTGGTAATTGTCAAAGTAAATTATTAGACGTCAGTAGCAGCCATAAGTCATTTTTGACAAACGTTCTAAAAATGTTCCGAACTCAAGAGAAAATGGTTGACATGATATTTATTCTTGGAGAATGTAACAAGAATTGTTTCTTGGCATCACGAGTGTACCCTGCGCGATATCCGCACAGGGTACATCCAAATGAACGTGCGTTTCAAAAAGTGTTGGAGAGATTTACTACTACGGGAAGTGTGAAACGGCCAAGGAGAGTTAGAAAGAAGGCAGTTATTACCGAAAATAATGAACTGCAGGTTCTGGAGGCAGTTATTGAAGATCCTCATACCAGTATCCGTGATATTAGTAGGAATCACGATATTTCAACGCGATCCGTACATCGTGTTCTTAAAAAGTACAAATTCCGTCCATTTAAGATTCAACTGCACCAAGAATTGCAACCTCAAGATTTTCATGCGAGGCAAGATTTCTGCATGTGGGCTATCAACAAAATTGAGCAGGAGGAATCATTTCTTATGCGCGTATTATTTTCTGATGAAGCAACGTTCCATACAAATGGGCATGTCAATCGCCACAACTACCATTATTACGCCGATGAAAACCCACAAGCCATGCGAATGATAAACCACCAGCAAAGATGGTCGCTGAATGTTTGGGGAGGCATACTTGGAGAACACCTTTTGGGTCCTTATTTCATCGAGGGGCACCTGAACGGCAACAGTTATTTGAGGTTCCTTCGCGACGACTTGGATGATCTCTTGGAAAATGTCCCTCTAGCCGCTCTTCGACAGATAGTTTTCCAGCACGGTGGAGCTCCTGCACATAATAGCTGTGTCGTTCGGGAATTTCTCGATTAAACGTTTCCTGACTCCTGGATTGGTCGTGGGGGTCCTGTGAGGTGGCCGCCAAGATCACCAGACCTCACTCCCCTTGACTTCTTCCTTTGGGGCTATATCAAAGACGAGGTTTACAGGACGGTACCAACTACTGTCGAGGATATGAGGGAGGGAATCCGCGCGGCTTTCCGCGGTATATCACCAGAAGTCCTTAGGGCAGTGTCTAGAGCTTGTGAGTCGAAGTTGCGGTTATGCCTCCGGCAGGAAGGTCGTCATTTCTAACATTGAGTTTAAGTTGTTAAATTTTCTTTATCTGCATTTTTCATATCATGTTGAATAAATAGGTACATACTATTATGTTGACCGTATTTGTGTATTTGTTTTCTCATGGCACACTTGGGAACGGAAAACGTTTCCCGACATTTGCGATGAAATTCCTTTTTTCTCCGAAATTTTGTTATGCAATGTGTAATTTTTTTTACACCAATGAAAAATTTAGAGTTTTGGCTGTACAACGCCGTAATTTTTTTAGGGGGGTGCCATTTGAAATTTTCGGAAAAAATGACAACATGCGAAGATCAATCAAAAATTATTTTTTTTCCATAAATTACCCGAAAAAAAAATATGTGAAGGTATACGAGGTCTTAACCTGTACCTCAATTCAAAATTTAGGCGCCGGCGTCAATTAGTTTCTCTACAAAAAAATCTCAAAAATGGGGCGCAATTTTGAAAGAAGGGGTTATAACAGCGAAACCGCTAAAGTGAAGGGTATACATGTTAGATAAAAAAATAAGTACTCGTCGAGCACTTTCCAAATCTGCAATAAAAAATAGGGCATTCCATTTAAAAAAACATAAGTTTGGTACGCCACTGGAGTACGGCACGCCACTGATGATTAGAAATATTTTTGAAACATAGCGACGGTAACTATGCACCACTTTGTTCTTAGATTTTTTTCGATAGCTTTTATCGTAAAGGAGCTATGGTCCGAGGCGTCTTAAGTGCCACACCCGGTATACTAAACAAAATAATCTTCTACACTATATAGTTCTTTTTCGCAGAGCAACTTAAACAGATTTAATTTGAATCGTTTGAAATTATGTTCAGATTTTAAATAATCAGGCAGATTATTATATAATACGATACAATTATAACCTAAACATTTCTCAGAAGCTGTTAACCTGTGCTTGGGTATGTTATAGTTACCTTTGTATCGCGTTGAATAAACGTGATTTATTTCGTGTGCTTCAAATAACTGCTTATTTTTGTATAAGAAAGTTAAGCATTCATAAATGAATAAGATAAGTAGTGCCTGTGAGGATAAATGAGTTTAAGATTGGCGTAAGCTTTTTTATATTATTGTTAACTTGAGTGTTGTATTTAAAAGTGTTGTCCATGATAAGCCCAAGATTTTTTGCCTCACATTTCACCGGAATATCAGTGCTATTTATATTTAATTTAATTCTATTTTGTAGCAGATAACAGAATAGTAGACTTGAATGGGTTAAGTACAAGTTCATGATTTAAAGAAGTTTCAGCAATGGCGTCAAGGTCTCTTTGAATAGTATGTAATGACTCCAAGGTTTGGTCAGCTTCAAAAGAGAGATAAATTTGAACGTCGTCAGCGTATATTATATTATTACAAGTTTTGATGGCTTTATTAAAGCGGGATGTATAAATTATAAAGAGCAGAGGGCCAAGTATTGAACCGTGTGGGATGTCTTTGCTAACAAATCTTTCCTGGGATGCAGTGGTGTCTAGCTAAACTACCTGCCACCTACCATTCAAGTAACTACTCATCAACGTCCAAGCGCTATCATCCAGACCAATGAATTTCAAAATAGCCAATAATAACTCGTGGTTAATTGTGTCAAACGCCTTGCTGTAAGTACAGAAAGCAAACCTTGATCAGATGCTTGCAAAATATCATTTGTGACCTTCAGCAAGGCGCTCGTGCAACTATTGACTCTCAGGAATCACATTATTTTGGACTAAAAATTCTCGAAGCTGATTCGATAAAACTTTTTCTAAAATTTTTGAGAGCATTTGAAGAATGCTGATAGGTCTTAAATCGGCGCAAGTGCTAGGATTAGAGTTTTTGGCAATAGGTTGAATAATAACTGATTTCCAAGCGTCAGAAAAAATATTATAAACAATACAAGTGTTTATTCTATGGGTTATGTAAGATAAAATATGAGGCAGGCAGAATTTTAAAGTGTTTGAATTGATGTGGTCGGTACCAATCGACGTCGTTTTGATATTAGAAATGATTTTGAGTATATCAGCTTCATCTACGGTACGAAAAATTACTTAGGACCGATTAAACTGCGACTTTCACTGTTATAAAAATCTATCAATGTCTTACAATTATCAGCTGTGTCTAGAACACAATCAATAAAGAAGTCATTTATTTGATTGACATCCCCTATTCCCACTGGAATATTGACATATTTGTTTGCTTTTATGTTAAGTTGATTTCGTTTTTTCGATAATATTTTTCCATTTGCTTCCGTAAGTGCGTGCAAGTAAGCTTTTTTTCTAGACGGATTGTATCTGTTACTAAGTTTCGAAGAGATTTGTAATATGTTTTGTGGCTGTCATTGTTTAATTTGTGATATCGTTTTAAAGCTTCGTCCCTTAGATACTTTAAAAGTTTAATATGGTCAGTAATCCATGGTGCATATTTTTTAGTTATTTTTACGGTCTTTAAAGGCGCCTGATAATCGAATACAGACAAGATATTGTTTAAAAAACTTATTTTGTCATTAATATTTTCGATATAAAAAATAGTTTGCCAAGGTATTGCACGCATATCTCTGTCAAATAATTCCAAATAAAAATTCTTGAAAGATCTAATAGTTTTATATGTAGCATTATAAATAATCTCATCTTTTAATTCACCAACAATAGTTTCGTGATCTGAAAAATTTATTGAGTTATCTACGAAAACTTTGTGTACCTCGGTTTTATTAGAAATAATGACTACATCAATTAACGTTTGATTGTTATCAGAAATGCGAGTTGGATCTGTAATAATTTGAGAAAAGTCGATGGAATTCAGCATGTCATTAAAATAGAGAGTATCGGTTTTGAAGGGTGTTAAAATATCTCCTAGGCACACTATATTCTCACAAATAGTAGACATAGATGCAAGTGAGATTTCTAACTCATCACAAAAAAGTTTATAATGTATATTAGGAGATTTATAAATTACACCTTCTGCAACCTTGCAATTATTTATATTTAAAATTATCCACAGCTGTTCTACAGCACCAGAAGTAACCATTTTTGAATATTTTATACAGTTTTTGACACATAAACAGATTCCTCCTCCCATTTTGTCTTTTCTGTCTTTCCTTACTACATTATATCCGGGAATAGAAACTACATTGTTATTTATTCTACTTGAAAACCATGTCTCACTTACTGCCAGGATATCAATATTTCGGGAGCTTACTAAATGATATGCATCATTCAGTTTGGGTAAAAGAGATCGGGAATTTATATGCGCTAAATGTAGAAAATCCAATTTCATATTTAAACGAGTCAAACAAATATTATTCAAAAATAACAAGCAGAAAAATGAAAAGAAATAAATTTACAAAAACGGTTTTTTTTGAGTGATGGATGAGCCGGTCGAAGAGCAAGTTTATATTCTTGGAAGGTGAGCTCGGTGCTGCATTGTCATGTTACTTGTATTTATCGATATCAGTACCGCTTGAAATAGTATAAACTTTATTGTTATATTTAATTTTCACTTGCCCGTTTATGGTCCAGACCATTTTTGAACCAAATTTGTTTATGCATAACTTCAAAAAGTCCATTCTCTTCGTTAGATCCTCCCTGATGATTATTTTTGACCCCTTGAGACTCTTCTTTCTGCGATATATATCTTCTTTGATATTTTTACGTGTAAACTTAATTAAAATTGCTCTTGCATCCTTTGAGTTCTCCTCAATCGGCCGACACGATGGCAGAGCTCAATGTCATCTTGGGTAAGGATTAAATTTAATTTGTTATAGAGTTCGGTGGTAGTAACAGAAGTAATGTTTTCGTTTGCTGCCTCTGGGATGCCAAATATCCGAAGATTTTGATTACTTGAATATTGGTCCATTTTATCGCAAATTGATGTTAAACGATTTATCTCAGATTCGAGTGAGTCCACCTTTGCTTTATACTCACTAATGCAGCTATTCACATTAGCATCAATAGATTCTCGAACTGTTTGCAATAATTTGTCCAGGATAATAATTTTTCCACGACACTATTAATAAGTTGCTCATCATTGCTACCTGAATTGTTCTGACGGGATTTTACCATTTTAATATTTAGATATGCGAAAACGAAGTCTTTATGTACGCAGAGAACCGAAATACGACCGTCTACTCGGACATGACAATTCATAGTGTCCTTTAAAGAATAAAGTAGCATAAAATAATGCAATGGATTTCAATAGAATACATAGAAAAATGATTAAATGTCCAAATGTCTTTTTGCAACTTTTCCAATATTAATTGTATTTTGGAAGAGTTTCACACTATACAATTTATTGAACAAGATATGGGTTCTTTTCGTGCAATTTAATTTGGTTAGTTTCATATAGTAAATTATCTCAAAAATAATTGAGTCGGATTGTAAACTTGCGTGAAAATAGAAGCAGCTCGATTTCACAAGCAATTTCCTATACAATCGGCTTTTATGCAACTTTACAATCCGACTCAATTGTTGAGATAATTTTCTATATAAAACTAAACAAATTAAATTGCACTTGAAATAACCTTATTTCTTGTTTAATAAATTGTATAGTGTAAAACGGCTTTTAGTCTTCCTTTCTTACAATTTACTGTATGAAACTAGACAACTTAAATTGCAGGAAAAATTAAATCTGTTTTTACGTTCTCCGTTACGAAGTACGAGAAAGTATTGCGATCGTGATTTTTTTCATTTTTTTTCAATTTTTTTTATGGAAATATTCGTTTTGGGGTCCCTAGATGTCATTTCAACAATTTCTGGAAAAAATTTGTGCCTGTGTGGGTGTATGTGTGTTTGGTTGTGTGTTTGTCTGTACTGTGTGTGTCTCTGCCTGTGCGCGCTGTATTTCAAAACTAATAGAGCAATTGATATGAAACTTTAAACATCCGTCTTATTTGATAATCTGAAGAACTGAAAAGCTTTTAGGAAAATTTCGTACACCGGAATTGAGTGTTTACCTTAACTGTTTTTTGTTTTTTGCCAATATTTTCGTAAATAGGAAAAATATCACAAAAAACATTTAAACAAACATTGAAGATAACAGAGAAATTAACATTTTTGCTTCAAAACATTTTTCATAAAACCATTTTTATTAAAAAAAAATTGTTTTTTTTAATTTTTGTTTTATAATTATAAAACGATAATAGTTACAGCAAATGTATGCTAATTATAATTGTAGAGATTGCTAAAGTGAACAACTTATAAAGAATAAGTTTTTTTAGAAATCCCTTTAGTTTTTGAGTAAACTGAGTTTTTGAATTTGAAGTATAATTTTTTCATCTTTCATAATTTTGACGTTTTAAACGTCAGTTTCATCCGAGTTTACACAACGCTCGATGAACATTTAAAATATGATTTCTATTGAAAATATACCATGAAAACGTAAATATAAATGATACCATCAAATCGGAGAAAGTAACATGATGGACACATTACCATTTTTTATTTTCTTATTCAATAAATTGTTTAATACAAAACGGCTTTAAGATTATATAAATAAAATAAACAAATAAACAAATTTAAATAAATGGTGGCTGCGCCAGGAATACCCGTCTAGTCTCTTGTTTTCTTTATATGTAACAAGCATTTACTTCATGGAACGTCTTTGTTAAATTATAGAAATAAACGTCTTGAACCCACTTTAAATTTTGATAATTGCTAATTGAGATGCCGATACAGTCAATGAATAAATTCAAGTTTTGTCATACATTTTCCAACTTTTGTAATAATAATAATAATAATTTATTGGTGCGTAGAAAAATTAGTTCTACACAGGTCAGGGAAATCAACAAGGATCTATTCTTAATACATTATAACATATTACACATAGCGTACAGCCGTACACAATAGTTATACATACAGGGTGGAAACTTTAACTGGAACAAATTCGGTATTTATGAAATGAGTTTCAGAAAAAAATCCTCGGACACATCGATTTTTGTTTCTTATTGCGCACTGTTTAGCGTCTTTAAAAATATTATGACGTCACTAGTCTTTCACGTATAACGTCATAGACATTTTCTCTAAATGGAAACCATTTTTTTATTTCACTAAATTTGTAGCCCTTTTTATTCTCTTTACGAGTGTGTAAAAATATTTTGTGTTTTTTGTTTTTTTTGTAAACTTATTTAATGTATTAAATGTTCAAATTCTACCAGAAATGTTTCAAAATGTAAGAGATGTGTTTTATTTGCTTTTTGTCAAGAGAGGAACGGTGCTCATTTTGAACATTTAATACATTAAGACCACGTAGCTTTCTTCTCAAACTAGTGGAGTGCGCTTTGATTTGGTCTGATAAATCTATAAAGGCCTTACATTTATTGTAATCTACAATGCTTTCAGGCTTATTCATTTCAGTACTTCTACCAGAACTGACTTTTACCATCCCCTTCAACATGTTTTGTCGAAAAGGTTAGAACGTCACGTCCAGTGTTGCTCTCCCTCGACATACATTCGCCTTTTTCAGTTTTTTCTGAATCACATCTTTGTGATTGTTTTTTCTATTTTTCCTCAAAGTACCAACATGATGCGTTTTTCTTTGAAGCAACTTATGAGCCAGATCTACCCTCGTATAATAATTGTCTACATAGACTGTTCTACCACTATCTAATAGTGGTTCGCATAATCCCAAAACAACGGCTGTTGGGACATTTTTATTGGCCTTTGTGGCATCTTTTTCTTTACCACAATAAATTCTAAAATCGTACGTATAGCCACCTTCGATGCATAATTTGAACAGTTTGACTCCGAATTTATGTTTCTTATTTTTTATGAATTGGAGAAAAGATAACCCTCAGAAAGAAACTATATATATAAAGGCGTGAAGTATCGTTTGAAATTATTTCTCAAAGATTTAATTAGTGGCGTCAGTTTATACAATCTATTGGAAACATCTGCATTTTCATTATTTGAAAAATGCCAGTGAGATAGGAGCAATTAAAAACGATTTCGTGAAATAGTAATTACTAATTTTATTATAATATATTCTTTTTTGGGCCAATAATCAGACAGATGGGGCAAGCGGAAAAGACTCATCCAAAGTTGCAGTCCAATAAAAATTTCCGTCTCTTTCCATTTGTTTATACTAGCGCTGGCCAAATTGATTTTTTTTTATTTTTTGGGAAGCAAATCGATTGGTCTAGTTGGCCAAGAGTCCCAACAAATGGTTGTCTAAAAACAACCTAAAGAAATCGATTGGCATTTTATCTATAATATCAAATAGTTCAACAGACAGTCCACTATGTTGAGCTGTGAATGAAAATTTCTTCAGGTGAGATCCCTTTGCTTCACCCCATGCTAGAGAATGAAATTTATCTTCATTTGCTTCTGAAGAAGAGTCACTTATTCTAAACTGACCAACAACACTTTCGATAGATTCCGTAATGTGGTCTGTAGAGCAGCGGCGGTGGATATTCGGCGGTGAGGCAACGGAAGAAAATTTGACCGAAAAAGTAACGGAATATTTACTTCCTCTATGGGAGTAAGTAGTGCAGCAGTAGCGGCATCTTTGTCTTTGGCTCACCCACGGAAATCCACGAGCCGCCGCTGCTGTAGATGTGGGGGAACATGATGGATATGTTGGTGGAATATCTGTTAATGTTTTTCTCTTTTTCAAGAGTGGCATATTACTTTTTGAAGACGATGATTCACTTGGCTGGTATTTAGCATCAGATGAGTACCTGAAATGTTCGTCTTCCTCTCCAGACATTATTTCGTCCGGTAAATGTTTCAATCTTTGTCGCTCTTTTTCATAATCGCCCATATTTCTAACACTTTCTAAAGCACTAAGGCAATAAACATAACACGCGGTGGTCTGATAAAGACGTGCAGGTCGCTAGTGCAAACTGACAAAAACCATATGTATACGACACAACAGGATATCCGTATGTGATTATATATTGTCCAACACGTGTGACTCATACGGCCAGGCGATGTTTTTATTGTTGACGGAAGCACACTTTGTTCAGGCCGCGTGGAACACGTTCGTTTCACTATAAATAATCGTATAAACAAATGCAAAATATATATATTTACATCACAATTAAGTGAAGTGAGTTACTAAAATAACAAATATGACTATTTTATGAATGTCCCAAAGAAATTAAAAAAACAGCATTATGGCAGTTATCGTGTTAAAAAAGTAGTCAGTTAAAGCCAAAAATATTTATTTGGAGACCCATCTCCAATGGGTGGCCCAAATCAGCCATACTCTGTTAATGCCTTTATTATTTCAGAAAAAGAGGTGTATAAAAACGTGTGTATCAGATTTTTTCTAACACTTAAGGTTACCGAGATAGCCTACATAAACATCTAATTTGGGCCAACCATATCAATGGTTCCTCGACTGAAACCATTTCGCCAGATTGTTTACTTTATTAAATTTTATTACCCTGAATACGCTGAATAGTAAAATTATAAAAGCCTGAAGATATTTTTATTGTTTTTTGAGAATGAATTAAATCTTTCCCCAAAACGTCCATGGTAATATTTTGATCGCCCTATGACTATCGAAGAGGTGCCAAATTCGAAAACCACCTCTTCTTGTGACGCTCGAAGTTTTTTTTTATAATAACGACAAACTATCAACTATAATCTCTCATTTTTGCATTTTTCTCCAATCCTTACTTTAGGGGTGAGAAGGTCGACGTATGCTTACAAAAGAACGCCTCCATAGATAGCATTCATTTAACGAATTTAGTTTTACCCTGTTGGCGAGAGATTAGTTCTGAAAATGCCTTTAATTTATCCTGCTGTGTCTCAATTTCAGCTGAAACTACGCAAATGGGGATATAAAGTGTACGTTTCCTGTTGATAATTTATTTCAAAGACAACCTACCGGAAATGTCACATTTCTCAGCATTCTTTTGAAAAGTCAAGAAGACAACAATGTAGAAAATAGAACTGCACCGACTTTACAAAAGAAGGCTTGTTGTATTTTATTGTATTTTAGGTTTATTTAGATATATATATATATATATATATATATATATATATATAAATTATGGTTGCGTCGTGCAGTGCGGGGAGGAATATGGCGAATATCGCTCGTGCTCCTTTATTGCCTTTTTCTCGTCGCCTCGCAACCTCTCCCGCGTCACAGCCATGCCACTTGATTCCATGCTCCAGGCGACGCCACACTACCTCCCCAAAAAAAAAAGAGGAAGAGATGGAGTAGGAAAAAGTGACACGTTTAGTGTGAGAAGTGGAAGAGGAAGACCTAGCTGCCTTAAGAATAGATTTAGGTGTAGGAGGAGAAATGGAAGAACTTATAGAATTTTATAAGGTAGTGATCGAAATATTGGATACATATTCCGGTTTCAAACGATCCACCGAGATATTGTCCTCCTTACCGTTGACACTAATTGTAAAAAAAAATTAATTTCGACGGATAATTTGGAATGGCCCTTCGTAGCTAGGATGTGCGAGATTCTTAACGGCGCACAGTGGGCCAGAATGCTAATCTAGCGGGACAAAATTCAATTTTTGTAAGTCCAAAAAAAAATCATTCGTGTTGATAACTTTATAGTAGACATTAATTAAGGGTAAAAATACATTTTTCAACAAAACAATCGCATATAAACATTAAATCGGTAAGCAATAAGCACAAATATAACATTCAATTTGAATGAAATACGTCTATGCGCGCTTGGTTTAATTTTTAATAATTTCATGTTGCAAGTTAACAATGGAGCGGTTTAATAATTTATTTACTTTAAGAAATACCTCAGTTACAAATAAGTGTATTAAATAAAACCATTTAGTTATTAGTTCACATAATAAAAAATTTAAATGTCAAGTAAGTATGAAATTTTAATCGATTTGATGATATATTAGGGCATTCCTAAAAATTACTCAATTTTACCCTTATTCGACTATGATGAAAATGTAGTGCATATATATCTCTGTCGTATAAAAAAAATTCGTTTGCCTTTATGCGCCTTTGTGACTTCTGTGGCGTGTTTCGTACGTACGCGCACGCCACGCAGCCATCAGTATTTCGTGAATATTGCGTGCGAATCGATGGAAATTTTTCATTAGTAGTGATTTTGCATTTTCTATCGCAAATATCTTCAAGTCGTATATTCTCTCTCGCGAAAAAAATCATACTCGACAAAGTATTTGCCGAGACAACATTCTCGCATTTCTGTTCTGGCATCGAATGGAAAACACGGGTACCATGAACAGTGGCGGCTCGTGGAATATGTTGATGATAGAGCCACTTCTTCAATACCCCCTCCTTTTTTGAAGAAACAAAGAACGATTTATCTTCCTAGATCAAAGTAAGTGTTTTCAGAATTAATTAAAAATTCTTGCTGTGCATGAAAGTACAGGTAGTGCTATGGCTCCTTGGCTCTATATAACGAGCCGCCCATGATTGCGATTACTATTTGAAACACATTGTATAAACTAATCAATAATAAAGCTCCTGGCATTGTTTACAATTAACTCCCATCAATTGTTTTTTTCTGTTTTTTAGAGGATAATTCTTGAATGGATGACTAGATTTCGAAAAAATTTCAGGTTTGGTGTGGATAAGATACAAAAATTAAATTCGCCCTTCAGTTGTTTTCAATTGTTTGTTTTTCTCGGATAACCCTTGAACCAGCGGCGGCTCGTGGATGTTCAGCGAGGAGACAACGGAAGGAAATTTGACCAAAACAGCAGCAAAATACTTCCTATTAAGAGTAAGTAGTACAGGACGAGCGGCATCTCTGTCGTAGCCTCCTCTATAAAGATCCACGAGCCGCCGCTGCCTTGAACGTATAATGAATGAAGTCTAATATTGTATAAGTTTAGATCGGATAAAAAACCTAAATTAGACATTTCATTGTTTGATGCAAAAAATCCAAAATTCCCACAAATATTTAAAAATCAAATAATTCCTTAACATAAATCCCGAAGACTATATTTTCCAGATAAAGATCAAAGTAAATTAATTTTATCTAAAAATAAACCCCATTTTTAAATTAAAACCTACGAAAACAAAAAATATAAAATTAAATAAATAACCCGAAATTAATACAAAATCCTTACAAATACAGGTCAAAAAATTAAAAATGTAGGTAGCAAAATCTAAAATAAAGGACAAAAATCAAAAACTTTGACCCCCAAAAAAATAATCCGCAAAAAATAAAAAAATTCCGCGTAAAAATAAATAATTCAGGTTAAAAAATATAAAATAAAGGACAAAAAATCAAAAAAATTGACCAAAACGGAAAACCGAAAATACGGAAATATCGAATTTCAACAAACCAATCGAAAATGTAGGCCAAAATAAAGAATTATTGATTTATATGCGAGATTCTTTTTCCGGTATTTTCGGGTTTTGTTTGTTGAAATTTTCGATTTTTTGTCTGCATTTTTCATTTTAGGCCTGAGTTTTCGATATTTTGTCTAAATTTAGGACAAAAGGTCAAAAACCTGACCGAAAAATAAAAATGCTGACCAAAAAATTGAAAATTCAAGCAAAAGAAAAATGATTTGCCACTTTCAACCGCCAAAAATAAGTTTCAGACCAGAACAGCGGCGGCTCGTAGATGTTCGGCGGTTAGGCAACAGAAGAAAATTTGACCAAAAAAGGAACGGAATATTTGCTTCCTCTATTAGAATAAGTAGTGCAGCGCAAGCGACATCTTTGTCTTTGCCTCCCCTATGTAAATCCACGAGCCGCCGCTGGACCAGAAGTTCGAAAATAATAGCCAAAAAATAAAATAAAAATACGAAATTAAATCAATAATCCAAGTTAAAAAATGTAAAATACAGGATAAAAAAATAGACAAAAAATCTAAAATATACGATGAAAAATTTAGACCAAAAATCTAAAATTCTGGCCTAAAAATAAAAATGGTGGACCAAGAAAGGAAAATTTTAACAGACAAATAAAAGAAAATTATAAATAAAGCACTTTCTTTGTTAATATCACACGATTTAACAAAGAAAGTGTTTTATTTATAATTAAAAATGTATCACGAAGTAAACGCCTCCAGTGTCAATCAATTAAACGAAAATTAATAAAAATTTAGGGCAAAAGATAAAAAAAATAAAAATCGACAATGTTGGCCAAAAATTTGAAAACATCGAAATTCGGGCCTAAAGATAATAAATGTGGACTAAACAAAAAATCAAAAATGTGGACCAAAAAATCAAAAATTTTAACAATAAAATTGAAAAGTCAGGTCAAAATAAAGAAAAATTTAGGTCAAAAGATTTAAAAAAAATAATAAAAATCTGTCATGTTGGTCAGAAAGTTGGAAAATTTAGACAGTACATGAAAACTTGGGCGTAAAGATAATAAATGCAGACTAAAAAATTGAAAATTTCAACAAACAAAACTCGAAAATACCGGAAAAAATAAAAAAAAATCTCGCACATAAATCAATAATTCAGATTATAGATATTTTAACCTAAATCAATTAAAAAATTTGGAACTGGAATTAAAAATTTGGCCCGCAAAATCAAAAATGAGGACCAAAAAATCAAAAATTTTAAGAATTAATTCGAAAATGTAGGTCAAAATAAAGAATAGTTGGGGTAAACGATCAAAAAATTAAAATACACGTTGAAAATCTAAAAATTAAAAATTCGGCGGGAAAATTTTAACAATTAAATCGAAAATTTAGGTCAAAATAAAGAATGTTTAGGCCAAATGATCAAAAATTTACCTCCAAAAAATCGAAAATACAGGCTTAATAATAAAATATCTCGATAGCCCTTGACAGTAATATGTAAATATTAATGTAAGAAATTATGTCTGTCAATAAAGATGTTTCATATATATATAATAAAATATGCAGAATTTTTTAGTAAGAAAATTGTAAATTAGTCTCAAAAATCACTATATTGCTCAAAATAATTTTCTAATTTTTTTAATTGCAAAACATTTTTGGGTTTGAAACTACAGGTTGTGCCATGGCTCCGTGGCTTTATATAACGAGCCGCCCCTGACCATGAATGAGCTGGCATATATGAATATATTTGACAATTTGAGAAATGAAGAATCATTGAAACCAATTTCGGCGAAATCGCGAAGTTGCATTAAAATCTAAATATTTAATCAAATCAAATGAAATAATTTATTTCATGACGAATATAAACATTCATGTGAAAGATATCAATACAATCCTAAATGAATAAATAAACTTAAATTCTAAACACATTAAAATAACATCAGTTACAAGTACTTTAAAATTTAATTTTAAAATATTATTGGCTATATTGGATCCGCCATTTACAATTTAGAATTTTTTATTCCAAACTTGGATTCAGAGATTTCAAAAACTGAACGTTATTAATTTTGAATGAAAACTGAATATTTTTTACAAAAAAATTCCGCCATATTGGATCCGCCTTTTTGAATTTTGAAATTTTTATTGAAAGTTTGGATTCAGAGGTATCAAATACAGGATGGTATTAATTTTCATTCAAAACCGAACATTTTTACAAAAAAAAATCCGCCATATTGGATCCGCCATTTTGAATTTAGCAAATCTGATTACAGATTCGGACTCGGCGACCTCAAATATAATACTAATCTACAAATTCGTCTTTAAAAGTGAAAGGATTAAGACGTTATTAATTTTGGCCCGCTAAATTAGCATTCTGGCCCACTGTGCGGCGTCGCGTCGGATAACCACGTGTGTACAATTTTTCAAATTTGGTGGAACGAAAATTTTGCGTGTAGTGAGACGAGTTTGAGCAGGTTTAATCGTCCGCATGTTGTCCCTCAGGCTGTCTATAAATTTAGAGCCAGAAGGAATAATTTTAGGCGAAGAATTTAGAAAAAGAAAATCGCCCGGCAAGCGTAATGTCTTGCCGTAGACGAACTCTGCAGTTGTCGCCGAAAGAGATGATTTATAGACTGTCCGGAGTCCTAGGAGAATTAAAGGAAGTTGGGTTACCCAGTTCTTAGGATCATTGCTCATTCGGATCGAGTCTTTAATTTGGCGGTTAAGCCGTTCTATCAAACCGTTACATTGCGGATGGTAGGCGATTGTGGATTTGTGTTTAATACTGAAAGTTAGGCAGAATTCCTTCCAAGTGTTGGATTGGAACTGCCGACCGCGGTCAGTGATGACCGTCGATGGTGTTTCAAATCGTGCAATCCAACAGTGCAAAAATGCTTGGGAAATGGAATCTGCAGTAATTTCAGTAAGATGATGTACTTCTGGCCAACGCGTAAAGCGATCGATGCAGACCAGAAGGTATCTGTAATTGTTGCAAATGGGCAAAGGGCCGATGATGTTGATGTGGACGTCAGTGAATCGGTCATCCGGGTCTGGAAATTTTACAACGGGCGACACTGTATGTCGGTGGATTTTGATCTTTTGGCAACTCAAACAGGATTTGGCGAAATGTGCAATGTCATGATTCATCCTTGGCCACACGTACGAGACGTTTCATTGCACGGACGCCCGGGTGCGTGAGTTCATGCAGAGAACTCAGGACCTTATGCCGCAATGCAGGAGGAACATAAGGACGTAGTGATGTAAGAGACGTGTTTACGTAGATGGACGTGTTAGAGCCGGCCGGGATGAACTTCTCCAGTTTGCTGTGGTAGAGCTACCAAGAAGAGATCGTAATTCCACATCTTCGGATTGTAATTTTGCTAGGTTGGTGAGGTCTAAAGCATTAATTTCGACTCTTGACAGTGTGTCAGCCACGTTGTTGTCCTTTCCAGGGATGTGCCGTACGTCAGTAGTGTATTGCGCGATGAAGTTCAAGTATCTGTGTTGACGCCCTTAAAAACGATCTGTATTAAAACTTATAGCAGCGATCAGAGGTTTATGATCAGTAAAAACTATAAATTAGCGACCTTCTAGGTAGTATTTGAACTTTTTTATCGCCAAAAATACGGCTAACAATTCACGGCCGAACGTGCTGTATTTGTGTTCATTGCTTGAAAAAGATTTAGAAAAGAAAGCGAGCGCTCGGAGAACGCCTGAACTTTCCTTCTGCTGCAAGACCACACCAGCAGCGCAGTCTTACCATAATGCTTAACTCCGCAACAGGGTCTGGTAGTGTAAGCATAGCACAGTCGGCCAAGGCGGCCTTAACTGCCGTAAATGCATGCAGAGCATGTTGCGACCATACCAGAGGTTTGTTGCCTAGAGCCGTAGCAGCGAGTTGGTTGAGCGGTGCTAAAATGCTTGAATATGATTTTATAAATCGATGATAAAAGTTAATCATGCCAAGAAAACGTTGTAGAGCTTTAAGGTCAGCAGGTTGTGGGAATTTCAAAATCGCGTTGACTTGGCACTGCAGAGGTTTTAATCCCGAACCACTGATGCTGTGACCTAAGAAGTCTAATTTTGATTCGCCGAAAACGCACTTGTCGGGGTTAATTTTGATTCCAAAAGAAGTGAGCCGCTCAAAAATTTGGAAGAGATGACGAGCATGTTCGTGTTCGTCTTTGCCGAAGACGAGTGTGTCGTCGGTGTACGCGAAACAAAATGGTAGTCCTCGTAGTACCGAGTCCATAAACCTCTGAAACGTTTGAGCACAGTTTCCTAAACCAAAACTCATCCTGGTGTGTTCGTATAAGCCGAAAGGTGTTGTGAGGTTGCAGGATGAATTGGAATTTGATGGTATGCCTTGACCAAATCGATTTAAAAAAATAACGTGCAACCACAACTGTTATTCGCGAAATCGTGTAAAAGTAGCAAGGGACACCGGTCTGGAGTTGTTTAAGCCACGATAATCTCCACAGGGGCGCCAAGTACCGTCTGGTTTTTAACCATGTGCAATGGCGTAGCCCAGGGACTTGCCGAAGGCTGGAGGAAATCGAGTTTGATGAGCTTGTCAAACTCGTTCCTCGCCGCTTGGTACTTTTGTGGTGGCAACCTGCGGGGTTTGGAGAAACAGGTGGACCCGTGGTCATGATATGGTGTTGCACATCATGTTTGATAGGTTCAGACAGGTCGAAAGGAGTTGTGAGGCCAGGAAATTGTCTTAGTAATTTAGAATATGTTGAATTTTGTGTTGACAAAGAATTTAGTTCCGATGGGCCGAATGCATTTCTCAATAATTTATTATGTGCAATGTCAATAATGATGTTGAAATGCCTGAGAAAGTCGGCGCCCAGAATGGAATGGTTATGGTTAATTTTGAGTGACCGAAAGTTGAAATGGGGCTACCATTAACGGTGGTCAGCAATAATTTTGCGCGTTGATGAGCGTTGGCGTAAGCTTGATTTACTGCCAAAATGCTAATCTGGGCTTCCGTGTCGACTAAGAATTTAGTCCCAGAATTAGTGTCGCTCACGAAAAATAGAAGGCCTGGAGTGAGAGCAGGACAATAGGCCGAAATTAAACCTGCTCCCTTCCGTTTCCCCAACTGCACGGTGGTGTGCATTTGCGCGCCTTGTCCTTAAATTTGTTGTGGAACCAACAATAAACTCGGCCAGCACCACCGTTCGAGCGAGTTCGCGAGCGGCGCTTGCTCATTGATCGACGGTGCTTGTTTTGCGTTAAGACAGCTATTTTTTACGTAAGAGAAGCAACTTGCTGCTGTAGCTGCTTAACTACGTTGGGGGGCCAACGAGGTTGTTGAACGGTCGTGCTGGGTGGTAGTGGACGCGCAAATGGTGTGTGGCCTTGTAATTTCTAAAATTTGATCAGCCATGTTAGCGAGGCTGGTCAGATTTGTAGTAGAGGCCGAAATTAAAATTTTTGTCAGATGGGAGCCTGCTAAGGAAAATCTCCCTCAGCAGGTTCTCATCCAACTGCATGTCGCTAAGTAACTGCTGCAATTTAAGCAGACGTTGTGTAGTTGTTTGATCGCGCAAAGATTCGCGGGAAAGAATCTGTTGTAACCGTTTCTTTTCCGAAAGCGTCGTCCATTTAATAATCTCGGCTTTAAGAGTCTCGTAAGGCAAAATGTCGGGTGGCGCTATGAGCAACTCGCGCACAACCATCGCCACTTCAGGCGGTATTGCGGCAACTACGTCGTGAAATTTACGAAGTGAATTAGTTACCCGCAAATTTCGAAATGCAGACTCTATTTGTAAAAACCAAATTGTTGGATCGAATTTAGAAAAAGGGGGTAAACGAAAACCAAATGTGGTACCAACGGTAGTTTCTGCTTGTTCTTCCATGTAGAATTAGGAGATAGAAAAAGTAAAGAAAACAAGCAGAATAGTTTTGGGGAAAGCAGAGGTAGTATCACCTGGAACACGAAGGTGGCTGGCTGCTTTTGGCTGTCACCAATATTGTATTTTATTACATTCTAGGTTTATTTAGATATATATAAATTATGGTTGCGTCGTGCAGTGCGGGGAGAAATATGGCGAATCTCGCTCGTGCTCCTTGTTATTGCCTTTTTCTCGTCGCGTAGCAACCTCTCCCGCGTCACAGCCATGCCACTTGATTCCATGCTCCAGGCGGCGCCACAGGCTACACAATAACAGAGGAAATCTTGGAGGTACAACCACAGCCGCGTGCCTGAAAAATGTTCTTCCCAAGGACCCAAAATAATAGCCTAAAATTATGAAAAGAGAGAAAGGAAGCTACACTGACAACCTCTCAAGGTCGGTAGAAATACTGCAAAAAACTCACTTCCGAGATTGCAAACAAGTAGATGATATGGACCATGAACACAATGATAACGACATCTATATCCCTACTAAAGAAGACTAGGGTATAGCTTCCAACACAGTAACTTCACCAAATAATTATTATATTTGTATTGTAGAATCGGCTTTGAATAAATATTTTCAATTTACAAATTTTATATTTAGATTTTTAGTTTCACCGTCCAAATGATGCTTTCAAGTGTCTAAGCTTTACTATAAGGTTCTTATAATAGTGGAAGTTTCGGTAAAAATGTAGTTCATTTGATCTACATAAATTGATTAAATAAAATTAGAATTTGTTGGGTAAAATTTATGTTGTCGGTCCTACCCAAGCGACCATTTCTTTAATGATAATAATTTCGCGGATCCATGATTGTCTAGTATTTAAACAAATTAAACAACCTTACTTGTTGCAGAAAGCATTAAATAAATTCAATAAAGCGAAATATAGCCTGAATATATGAATATTCAACCTGTTCGTAACTCTAGTAGTACTACTAATAACATGCAAATTTCTTTTGTATCATTCAATATCCGGCGTGGCACTAGCCAGGGAAGTAGTTGTCACAATAAGTTATTTTGCAGAATTAGGAACAGGTTGAATATTTACATATTCAGGCTATATTTCGTTTTATTGAATTTGTCTAGTATTTGTCTACAAATCGTGGTTTCAGCATATTTCCTAACATACGCGATCCAAGCCGACCAAGAATAAACAGTAAATATATATATATTTAAATGTCAACAATAATTTAAAAAACAGAAGCTACTTTACAATACTGATATGAGCTATAACTTACTTTTAACGAGATTGCTCCAACTCCACATCCACATGTTTGACTCGTATTTATTTAAGAAGTTTCGAAAATAAAAAAATGCTCGTGATACACACTGTGGCTTGTGATTAGTTGTAGTCTTTTGAAAACGTTAGCAGGAATTTTCTGCAAAAAAATGATTGAATTGTCACTAACAAGAAATTAATGGGATTTTATACAATACCACTCTTACAGCTAGTTTTTAGTTAATTAACATACATTTTATAAACTATTTGCGAAACGGTTACTAACCGTTTCGCAAATAGTTCATAAAATGTATGTTGCCATCTCCAGATGCGTTTCGAGATTTATCTCTCATCAGTGCAGCTCCGCATTTAAATTGAATGGTATAAAACTCGTTTAAACCTTTCATAATCTCCTGAGTCGTTTATAACTTCCTCACGTTCAAGATCAACTTCACGTAAGTGTATTTTATTATTTAACATTCACTTTAAATGCGAAGCTGCACTGATGAGAGATGAATCTCGAAACGCGTCTGCAGATGGCTTTTTACTTAATTTTTACATATTTTATGGTTCAGTTTTATAGTTTAAAGTTTACAAATTCAATTTAGTTTAATTTTCAAGTTAGTCCCGTGGGTAGAAATAAACGATCTTAAACCAATGTTATGCACATTTCTTTTGTTTCATTCAATATCCGGCGTGGCACTAGCCAGGGAAGTAGTGGTTTCAATAAGTTATTTGTTTATAGTCTTAGTAAGACTTAATTTTGCTCGCAGAGTTACGAACAGGTTGAATATTCATATATTCAGGCTACATTTCGTTTTATTGAATTTATTTAATGCTTTCTGCAAGTAAGGTTGTTTCTAATTTGTTTAATAATAGTATTGTTTCGACTGTTTACATTCCACCAGAATCAAAAATTTCGCCATATGATGATTTGTATACTTCCATTGATTATGTATGTAATTTATATTCTAATAAATCTGCGTATTCTATTTTAACTGTTCATCACACTTCACTAGGTGAATGCATAAGAAGAAGTTATACGGGCTCGCTATGTTCGCTGGCGGAGCGAAGCGGAGCCATCGATCGTCATTAACGTCGATCGTTAATGGTTACAAATGGTAGGTGCTTATGCCTGGATTAGGGTTAGTTTAAGTTCCCCCCTTTTGTACCGCCTAGTAGTTTTACCCGCAGTAGCTTAGGTGACGGTGAAGCCTTCATGAATGCATAAGAATTAGTTATACGGGCTCGTGTGGTCGATAGCGGAGCGAAGCGGAGCCATAGATCGTCATTACTTTCCCGTTAATTGTCATGTTTACTTAAATTTAAAAGAATGACCAAGTGACAGGTGACATTCCCGTGTGGACGTTGGGCGCAAGTAATCCGCCGGATGCGGATCTGGGCGCAAGGGTCCCGATTTTTGACGGCGGCGCACGTGTCCTGGGCGCAACTCCCACCAAGGTTACCTACATATCCCTAAAATTTCATTGAAATCAGTTTAGTGATATTAGCACAAAAAAATATAAACTAAAAAAACTTGATTGCATCACAGTTATTTATATTTATACTGCCCTGGTTTATTTTCATTTTAGATCAGATGATAATGACGTTTAAAACGTCAAAGTTATGAAAGATAAAAATAACAAATTATACTTCCAATTCAAATAATCTTAAATTAGTTTATTAGAAAACTCAAAAAATCCTAATAAATTCTTGAAGAAAGTCCTAAAAACAAATCTTGATAAATCCTGAAAAAGATTTCTGAAAAAACCCTGAAAGAGTCCTGGTTATAACGTTCCAAAGAGAATACCCGAAAAAGTCTTGAATAAAACAGTCCTGAAAAAATCTGATTAAAAAGTCCTGATAAAAAGTCCAGAAAAAGAGTCCTGAAAAAAATTCTCTGACAAAGAAATGTCTTGAAAAACAGATTCTTGAAAAAGACCTGAAAAAAGTCCCGAAAACTGAGTAGTCACAAAAAAAATCTGAAAAAAGACCTGATAAAAAGACTGTAGAAAAGTACTGAAAATAGGCTTCAAAAAAGTTCGAAAAAGGGCCTTAAAAAGTCCTGAAAAAAACCTGTAAAATAGTCCTGGATAAAGTCTTTACAAAGGTCCTAAAAAGACTCGAAAAAGTCGAGAAAATAGTCCTAACAGAAGTTATGAAAAAAGCCTTAGAAAAGAACTGATAAGGCATTAAAAAAGTCTTGATAAAATAATCCTGATAAAAAATCCTGGAAAACGTCATGAAAAAATAATCGTGATAAAAAATTCCCGAAAATAAGGTCCTAGAAGAAGTTCTGATAAAACGGCCAGAAGAAAAGTACTGAAAAAGCATACAAAAAAGTGAGAATAAAGACCTTAAAAAGTCCTGAACATAGCTTGTGAAATAGTCCCCAAAAAAGTCTTAAGAAATTTCTGAAAAAAGTCCCGTAAAGAGTCCTTAAGAAAGTCCTACAAAGACCCCAGAAAATTCCAGAAAATAGTCCAGACAAAAGCCTTAGAAGAGATCTGATAAAAGTCATTAAAAAAGTCCCAAAAAAAGGTCCTGAACATAATAGTTTTTAAATAATCCTAAAAAAAAGGTCCCAAAAAAAATTTGAAAAAGATGGGTTCTGAAACAAATGTCTTGAAAAACTTCTGAAAAAAGTCGTAACAATAGTTTTAAAAACATTGTCTTGTAAAAAAAATCCCAAAAAGAGACTTGCAAAAAGCCTAAGAAAAGACCTGAAAAAAAGCGTTTAAAAAATAATTCGGATTAAAAATCCTAAAAAAAGTGCCAAAAGAAGGCCCCAAACAAAAACTTTTTATATGAGAAATAGACTGTAGTATTTCCTGATATCAGGAAGTACTACAGTCTATTTCTCATATTAAATCACCTAATAAACATGGATTACCAACTACAAACAAAAACTTTTTAGTCTTGAAAAAAGTTCTAAAAAAACTCTTAATAGAAGTTTTGAAAAAATCGCCTTGCAAAAAAACCCAAAAAGAGTCTTGCAAAAAGACTTAGAAAAGATCTGAGTAAGGCATTAAAAAGTCGCGAAAAAAGTTCCTGAAAAATAATCCTGATGAACAAAATCCTGAAATAAAGTCTCAAAAACAAAAAGTTTTGAAAATAAAGTCTTGAAAAAGAGTCTCGAAAAAAAAATCAGAAAAGGAAAGTCCTGAAAAAACATCGTTAAAGATGATTCCTGAAAATATGATCTTGAAGAAAAAGAAATGAAAAAATCCTGAAAATAAGGTCTTACAAAAAAGATCTGAAAAAGAGTCCTAAAAAAGTCGCGAAAAAAGTCCTGAAATTTTGATTTATACTTTCATGATATTTTATACAATTTCAATGTACATCGAACGTGTTGTAGTATTGGATGATTCTGACGTTTTCACGTCAAAATTATGAAACATGAAAATAAAAAATGATACTTAAAATTCTAATAATCTTTACCGATGATTTACTCAAAGATTAATGAGATTTCCAAAATAACTTATCCTTTATAAGTTATTAATTTTATCATTACCTAATATTATTAATATAAATTTGATTAACTGTCATCGTCTCTTAATTATAAACCAAAAATGACAAAAAATGGTCATTTCATTTTTTCATAAAACGTTTGTTATTTGAAAAATATTTTCAAACAAAGGATGCTCATTTCTTTGTTACCTTCAAGATTTGTTTAGATGTTTTTGTAATATTTTTCATATTTAAAAAATTATTGGAGAAAAACAAAAAACGGCTGACGTTAACGCATACTTGAGGTGTATGAAATTTTACCAAAAGCTTTTCAGTTCTTCGGATTTTTAAATAAGGCTTATGTTCAAAGTTCCATGTTAATTCATGTCGTAGTTTTTAAGATACGGCGCGCACAGACTGACATACATCTCAATAGGAATGCATATTGAAAAATGGTGATGTGGACATCATGTTACTTTCTCCGACTTGATGGTATCATTTATATTTACGCTTTCATGGTTTATTTTCAATTTAAATCATATTTTAAATGTACATCGAGCGTTTTGTAGACTCGCATGAAACTGACGTTTAAAACGTCAAAATTATAAAAGATGGAAAAATTATACTTCAAATTTAAAACTCAGTTTACTCAAAAACTAAAGAGATTTCGACAAAAATTTATTCTTTATAAGTTGTTCATTCTCTACAATTATTATTAACATAAATTTGCTGTAACTATTACCGTTTAATAATTATAAACCAAAAATAAACAAATTTAAACAGTTTGTTGAAAAGTTGGATGATCTCTTTGATATTGCTCAACAAGATGCCTTGGCTCTGATGAAATCGGATGAAGATAAGGCGTTTCTCGTGAAACAGAGGCAGAAGGGCCGCCCAGGTTCCATGACTGGAGTGGGTCACAAGTTGTCTCTAGCTGAAGAAATCATGGCCCAAAAGGAACTTGCAAAAATGAACCGACAAATCCAAGAAGAAACTTTTGATATTAGTGAGTTTTTATTATTATTATTATTATAAAAAATAGATAAACAAATAAGTAAGCAGGGATCGAACCTGCAATCTCCAGATGTCCGGTCTGGGATGCTACCAGTTACACCACAGAGGCCACACAGTTTCTCTGGACGTTGCAGGTTCGATCCCTGTCGGAGGCATGTTCACACTTTTGATTCAGCTATAAACGAAGAATCTTCATACATTATTTATTTAATTATATTATAACTTCGTAATTCGGGAAATCATCGGAAATAAGTAAATAGTTTCATTATAATTGAAAGAAAATTATACATGAGAGCATCATTTGGCTTCTTTATGAGTGAGTTTAATTTTTTTAAATAATACCTATTGATAATTAGAAGTAGGTGATTTCAGTAACTATGTATTATTACTATTCTGCTAAAACGACAAGTTTTTATAGTCTTTTTTTTCTCTTTCTTGTGTTGCTTCTTAGAAACGGATGATGAAGACAAGTTCAAAGAAGGAGAAGAAGAAAAAGACACTGAAGATAATAGCATCTACCAGGAACTTGAGAGCTTGGAGGAAATGGATATCCCTGAAGAAGCTGCAGAAGATCCAGGACCATCTGAGAGCAAGAGGATGAAAGTTTCATTTGCAAGGGGCGTCAAAGAGATTTTAAACATGAAATTGTCCATTTTGTTAGATCCGACAGAAATGCCACGAGAATTTTAATAGCTACTCTATAAGCACTAAACCTTGACCCTCGAAGTCTCGAAAACTTTATTACATTCTAGAAGGCAATTGTTAAGAGAACAATATACTAAAAATTTTTTTAGATAAAGTAAACATTCCTGAAAAAGAGCCCGTGGTTGTCCATTGGGACGGTAAACTTTTACCGGGTGTTTAAAAAATGAAAAATGTAAGCGAATAGCTATTGCTATTTCATATGACGAATAGGAACAGCTGCTGGGAGTTCCTGTAACAGCAAACAGTTCTGGAGAGGAGCAAGCCGTAGCCGTATATGAATGCCTACAGGAATGGGGTCTTCCCAACACCGTCAAGGCGATGTGCTTCGACACTACAGCATCCAACACGGGAAGACTCAAAGGAGCATGCGTCATATTGGAGCAAATGTTAGGATGAGAATTGATATACCTAGCTTGCCGTCACCATATCTTGGAAATTCTGTTAAGAGGCGTATTCGATACAAAAATATCAACCACTGGACCTCATCCAGACATTTTCAAGAGATTCCTCATTGCGTGGCCCAAGATAGACAAAGGAAAATGCGACATAGGTATCAGTGACAATCTAATACAAAAGCAGCTAACTCCAGAAATAATTGCAAATGTTACTGCTGAATTCGAGACCAAATTAACTAAGAGCCACCCCAGAGATGACTACAAGGAGCTGTTGCAGTTGGTTCTCCTATTTGTTGGATCACTAGACGGCAATGTGGTGGGTTTTAGAACTCCAGGAGCCATTAATCACGCTAGGTGGATGGCAAAGGCTATTTACTGCTTAAAAATGTTCATTTTTCGTCGTCAATTTAAGATGTCTAAAGAAGAAGAAAGTTCTGTCTGTGCCATTTCTGTTTTCCTAGTTAAAATTTATTGTAAAGCTTGGTTAAATGCTCCAAAAGCTCATCTTGCACCAAAGCAAGATTTAGGTATTTTGCATAGTCTGTTAGACTATAAAGAATGTGACAACGAAATAGCAGAAATAACCCTAACCAAATTTTGGAATCATTTGTGGTATTTGAATGCAGAGTTGGTGGGATTATAGTTTTTTGATCCCACCATTACAGACGATGAAAAGTTGTTAATGGCTAATAAATTGCTCAGTAGCACAGATAGACCATCAGAGCACGCTAGGGTTGTAAATCGAAAAGTTAGGAAAGAAAAATTAAAAGAGGTAGTTGATGGAGGATTGGTAAATTTACCTACTAAAGAAACGTTTACATCCTTTGGCCGATTTAATATAAAAACAGGTTTCCTAAGACAACATCCAAACACCTGGCCTAAAATAGTGACTTCCAAGAAGGATTGAAAATTGTCAAAACATTAAAAGTAGTTAATGATATGGCTGAGCATGGTGTTAAATTAATAACCGACTTTAACGACCTTCTGACAAAAGATGAAGACCAAAAGCAATACGTCCTGCAAGTTGTAACCAAATGCCGAATAGATTAAATAACTATGTAAAATTATCAACTCATGTAGGTACTACGTCTGTATCTTTTCTGTGTCTGTTTTGTATGTATTATATACCTGATTTTTATATTTTAAAATAAAAAATGTCATTAGACTTATCAGTATTACTTATTTTTTTTTATTATATTTCTACTTTAAACTCAAAAATATACCAAAAGAGGCAAACTTTATCACTTAATAACAAAATATACGAAGTATGCTCCTAGTGGTACCAGGTCACGTTTTTTGGGGCTAAAGGCTGTTGTAACTCGGTATGACTTAAAATAACAACAATTATATATAGAATATAAATTTTGAAGAATAACATTAGCTTTCTTTTGAGATATTAAGCGTGTTTTTATGTTTTACTATTCTGGAGTTATGGCTCCATATGTCAGCTTTTTGGCCAAAAATTTGGATTATTTCAAACTTTGAGCGACGAGCGGCACGGGTTAACGTCGTTTAATCGAGCTCAAATTTCGGATATCTCAATATCTGGAAAGGGGAATCGTTTAGTGGGGTCCAGACGACCAAAATTCCGACATCGATTTTTTGCGGTCACCCTATTGGATACAAGTAAAATCTATAAAATATCAAAATCCTAACAATCAGTAGCTGAGTTATAGAAGACGGGAGGTGAAATGCAGGAGCCTGTATCATATATTATCAATAAGCTATAAACATTTGTTCGTCCTTAGTTTTAGGAAAAATGGTAAATCTTTGTTAGCAACTAAGGCGTTTTATTCTGTTAATTAAAAAAGTATTTAAGTTCATTTAGTTAAACCAATAATGTCGACGTGTGTACCAGTGGTCATCAAGAAATATTATTACTATTATTATTGTTATTTACTTTAACGTGTCATTATCGAACTTACATTGTCGTGAAAATAATCAAATAAATTTCGTCAATTTTTTGTCATACAAACAAAATATTAGTGTTTTATTTATTATACAAATTTTAACAGTTGATGTAAAAAGTAGTACAATTTAAAAAAATAACTTCAAAAAAGTAGCGAATAATTTAAAAGCGAACATCGCAAAGAAGAGTACGAAATGAACTACAAATTCACGAGAACTGTCTCATGAAAATAATATATAAATTAATCAAAACAGTTTTTAACTTCTTGCAGTTATTTCTCAAAAGGTAATAATGTACGCATTAAACATAATTACCAAAAAAAGTGTTGGAATAGAAATGTCAAATAATTTATTAAGAAGGATTATCCATTTAATAGCGAAACCATTTTCTCTTATCTAATCAGCAGATCTTTAAAGTATGATATTTTTTCTTAAGATTTTGAACGTAGCATGAGAAAATCAATACAAGAATTAGTGATAAACGAGATATAAACAATGCTCATATTACCCACCTTCACCAAATGAATAGAAACAATATATGCTTTTTTTTTCTTATGAACGATTATTACATAAAAGACAATGATACATATTCCTTGAATAGTGATAATAATATAATATTTTTATGGTGGAGCAAATGTAGTTTCGTTTGTTTTTTAAGTAGGTTTCGGAATAAAAATAAAAATTGTAAAAACAAAGTCACTGTCAATAATTAACTAAACAGCATTGTTGTAAGTGTGTGTAACAAAGTCATACCTTAGCATTGTGCATTTTTTGGGGCCCCAAAATGCCCAATGATGCAAATAAAGAGATTTTGGAAGTTTTGCGTTATTACTCGAAATTAATACGAAGTAGAGATGGGTAACTCATGAGTAAGTCGACTCAAAAAAAAGGTGTTTCGCCTATCTCTAGTCCGAAGCGCTGTTAATTTTATCATCCAATTACTAGGAAAAATCAGATTAAAACTAATTTAACAATAAAAAAGAAAAAATATAAAAATAATAATAAATAATGCCGCGACAAGTTGAAGATCAAAACGTCAGCTCAGAAAAACTCAGGAAACGGATCACACAGACCTTCGAGAGAAACAACGTTCGAAAGACCTTCCATCGGGATCAGTGGCGGCTCGTGGAACATGTTGATGGTAGAGCCACAATACATCCCCCCCCCCCCTTTTGAAAAAAACAAAGAACCATTTATCTTCCTAGACCAATCAAATATTTTGGCCAAAAAATCCAAAATTTGGAAGAAAACAGCTCAAGATCTAAAATACAGCCAAAAAAATTCTGGTTTAAAAGTTAAAATGCAGACAAAAAAAATTGAAAATGCAAGCAAAACAAAAATAATTTGCCATTTTCAGTCCCAAATATAACTTTTTTTAGCTTAAAATAAGTTCCAGCGAGAAATTCGAAAATAATAGCAAAAATTTAAAATTAAATTAATAAATTCGCACAATAAAATCAATAATTTAAGTTAAGAAAATCTAAAATATGGGACAAAAAATAAAAAATTAAGACCAAAAATCTAAAATTCTTACCCAAAAATCAAAGTAGTAGACCAAAAAAATCAAAATTTTTAACAAACGAATCGAAAATTTAAGTCGAAATAAAGAAAATTTCGGCCAATAGATCTAAAATCGAAACCAAACAATCGAAAATACAAAATATAGGCCAAAAAGTAGGGCCTAAAAAGGTGAAAATTTAGACAAAACATCAAAAACGGGCGTAAATTTAAAAATTGCAGACAAAAAAAATTCAAAATTTTGGTCAAAATAAAGAAAAATAAAAAGAATTGGAAATACAGAAATCCAAAATATAGGCCAAAGAATCAAGAATCCTGATCTAAAAATAAAAAAAACGCAGACAAAAAATTAAAAACTTAAGCAGAAGCAAAATGATTTCCCAAAAATAAGTTTCTGATCAGAAATTCGAAAATAATAGCTAAAAAATAAAAAAAAACCCACAAACTGAAATCAATAATCCAAGTTAAAAAATCTAAAATATTGGATAAAAAATAGACTAACATCTAAAATATCCGATAAAAAATTTGGGCATAAAAATAAAAATGGTGGACCAAGGAAAGAAAAATTTTAAGACACAAAATTAACAGAAAATTTTAGGGAGAAAGATAAAAGGAAATAAAAATCTACAATGTTTACCAAAAATCGAAAATTTTGACAATAAATTCGAAATGTTAGGTAGGATTAAATAAATGAAATGAAATGAAAAATAAAGAAAAATTTAGATCAAAAGATTAAAATAATAATAATAAAAATTTGTAATGTTGGCCAGAAAGTCGAAAATTTAGACATTGCATAGAAAATTCGGTCCTAAAGAAAATAAATGCAGCCTAAAAAATCCAAAATTTCAACAAACAAAACTCGAAAATACCAGGAAAAATAAAAAAATCTCGCATATAAATCAATAATTCAGGTTATAGATATTTTAATCAAAATCAAATGAAAAATTTGGAACTAGAATTAAAATTTCGGCCCGAAAAAAAAATGCGGACCAAAGAATAATTATTTCAACAATTAAATCGAAAATTTAGGTCAAAATAAAGAATAACTAGAGATTTATTTATTTACGGGAATTTCCCTTTACAATACAAAAAATATCTCTAAAAATATTACAAATCTGAGAAAATCAAAAATTTAGACCAAAAAAAAAAATCGAAAATACAAAGCTAAAATATTTTGACCACAAATATCGAAAATGCAGGTCAAATATTTAAAAATAAAAAATTCGTCGGGAAAAATAGAAAATGCAGACCAAACAGTAGAAAATTTTACCAATTAAATCGAAAATTTAGGTCAAAATAAATAATGTTTGAGCCAAATAATCAAAAATTTAGACAAAAAAAAATCGAATATATAGGTCAAAAATCAAAAATTCGGACCAAAAAAATCGAAAATTTTAACAATTAAATAGAAAATGTATGTCAAAATAAAGAATATTTATTTCAAAAAATCAAAAATTTAGACCCAAAAGAATAGAAAATACAGGTCAAAAATCTAAAACATAAAAATTCGGCGAAAAAAAAGTCGAAAATTTAAACAAATTTAGGTCAAATTGAAGGATATTTAGGACAAAAGATTAAATATTGTGACCAAATATATAGAAAATACAGATCAAAAACTTAAAAATTCGTCGGGAAAAATAAAAAATGCGGACCAAACAGTCTAAAATTTCACCAATTAAATCGGAAATTTAGGTCAAAATAAAGACCCAAAATGATAAAAAATTAGACAAAAAAAAATAGAAAATACAGGCGTAATAATAAAAAATGCAGAATATTCCAGTAAGAAAATGGTTTAAATTAGTCTCAAAAATCACTTCAAAGTTATTTTCCAATTTTTTTTTAATAGCAATACATTGGTTTTATTTTCGCTTTAATTGTTCAAAAATGAGAAACTAATTTGAAAAAGAATTCAAATAAAACCATTCACTTTGTTGGGATCAGCTTATTGTTTCACCTTTTGCGCCGGCAGTTTCGACAACTTTAGATTTAGTAGATACATTTTGAATAATTCAAATAAAACAATTCATTTGGTCAGTATGACAATATGGGGAGTCCCCCGCATCCTTTTTTGAAGAAAGAAAGAACGATTGATCTTCATGGTCCAAGGTTATTTTGAGTTTAAGTAAAGGTTCATAATTTCAAACAAGCTGAAAATATGATTTATGTGTATTTTTTTTTAGATTTATCGTGCGTTTACATTTTGTCCCAGACATCAAAACAATACAAACGGAAAACAAAAAAAGTTTCATTAAAGTTATGCAGGCGTTGTTTAACATTTAAACTGGCGAAAAAGTGTTTTATGAATTAATTAAAAGCTTGCTGAGCTTCAAATTAGAGGTAGTGCCATGGCTCCTTGGCTCTACATAACGAGCCGCCCCTGATCGGGATAGTCGATAGTGAATTCGGTTGAGTTACAACAATCTTATTATTAGCTAACTATAATTTTTAAAGTGGATATATCAAGTGCTGTATCAGATTAAAGAGAAAATAATGTCTTTCCAATGAAGCCAGAACCAATTTTAATTTCCATTAAAAAAAAATTTAGATTTCTGTTATCTCACAGAAATGATGATCAAATTTAATCAGTTAGTGCAAAATTATCTAAAACTTTTCGTTTACGGTTTTTTTCTTTTTTTTAAATCTATTATAACAATCGAAAAATAGATTTATAATTATTTAAATTTTTTTCAAAATACCTACATTGCCCATTTAACAGTTTCTTTATCTCTTATAGTTTCCAAAATCCCCATAGAGTATATCTAAAAAAACTCACCCTCTAAACAAAACGCGATCTACTACCCATCAAATTTTGTGCAAAAATTCCGTACCAAAATAACAAAAAAAGGCACACGCCTACTTACTTCCCGATCTACCCCTTTCATTCTCCAAAAAAACCATGCTATCTCTGCCGAGGTCCATTCCTTCCAACTTCTCTGAAAGACCGTTGATGGTGTAAACTTTCATAAAAGCGCGAAAATTACGAACCAAAAACTTTCGCCATCGTTCAAGAGCCCGCCCGAAAGTAACCCGACTTTTTTTTTAAGAACGTAATTGTCGTCCGTCCAACATTCGACTGACAATGCCGCACCGTGTGGTGTTGTTCTAGATCGTATCGGTCATTCCGTTTAATAATAAATATCGCTTCCATAGTTACTTCGGGTATACAATAAAATCAATTTTAGGTCGTATGTACCGGTTAAAATGTTATTGGCTCATTTGTGGGCGTGCGTTGGCGGTAATGGAAAATTGGACGCTACTGTCGTCGTGTGTCCCTTTGGGGGTGGGTGGGATATGTCAGTACGTGTCCTCCATATTTTTCTACTCTTTTGCGTGTCGCCCCACTTATGTAATCCCCAATGCAAACACCATTACGATGAGGTTATATTTTTTAAACGACAGCAAAATTGCATTCGAGGTATGAAACATTATTTCTTCAAAATACTCCGATTTGTGTATTTTCGAAAATCTTTGCCTTCAAAGCGTTAATATTGAAAATAACTATCAGAAATTTCACAAAATAAAAGAAATATTCTTTCGAAATCTCAATTTTCAGGCGAGCTATGATTTTTACTTTCTCCGTTACGAAGTACGAGAAAGTATTGTGATCGTGATTTTTTTTTCAAAAATGTTTTTACGGAAATATCCGTTTTAGGGTCCCTAGATACCATTTGAACAATTTCCGGAAAAAAAAATTGTGTCTGTGTGTGTGTGTGTGTGTGTCTGTTTGTGTGCGTTGTATCTCAAAAACTAATAGAGAAATTGATATTAAACTTTGAACATACGTCTTATTTGATAATCTGAAGAACTGAAAAGCTTTTGGTAAAATTTTGTACACCGGAAGTGGGTGTTTACCTTAACTGTTTTTGGTTTTTTGCCAATATTTTCTTTAATATGAAAAATATTACAAAAATATTTAAACGAACATTGAAGACAACAAAGAAATGAACAACTTTTGCTTGAAAATATTTTTCATAAAATCATTGCTATTCGAGAAAAAAAATTATTAATCTTTTTTTAATTTTTGGTTTATAATTATGAAACGATAATAGTTACGGCAAATTTATATGAATAATAATTGTAGAGAATACTAAAATAAACAACTTATAAAAAATAAGTTTTTTCAAAATCCCTTTAGTTTTTGAGTTAACTGAATTTTTGAATTTGAAGTATAATTTTTCCATGTTTCATAATTTTGACGTTTTAAACGTCAGTTTCATCCAAGTTTACACAACGCTCGAAGTACATTTAAAATATAATTTAAATTTAGAATAAACCATGAAAGCGTAAATATAAATGATACGATCAAGTCGGAGAAAGTAACATGATGGCCACATCACCATTTTTTTAAAGAGTTTTAATTATCGAAAAAGTAGGAGTCAAAATTTTGCTAAATTTTAAAGCTCGGTTCGTCAAACCCAATTGGTTTGTTTTAAAATTTGGCGCTTTTAACGCAAATTTTCATTTCCTAGTTTTACATATAAAATATAAAATTCTACAAAAAGTACATTCAAGTTCTGTTTTACTTCTGTTTTTAAAAACTCATAAAATTTGAAGATATACCGAAGATATACTGGGTGTTTCTAAATTGATGCGAAAGATTTTAAAGGGTGTTTTTTCAGCAAAAATTAAGGGAGGTCTTTCATATAATTTTTTGTTCAAAACCCTTTCTCCCCAAGTTACAGCCCTCTAAAGTTAAGTGAAAAAAATTGTTTTTATTTCATATATCCACTATCGAAGGATTTTGAAGAATGAAATTTGACAGGTTGGCACTTTTTGACGATTTTTATAATGTTATTGGGGGTGAAAAATCAACTCTTATAATAGTTTGCATCAGAAATTTTTAATGCGTCTACATTTTTCTATTTCAAAGCTTGATTTAAATGGAAAGGAAATAAATCTGCAACATTTTTATCTCTTGACATTTTCTCCTACAATTGTTAGTTTGATCACAAAAAAATAAAATAATTCTCAGACGCATTTGACATCACAGATTAGTTATTATTTGTTAAGAAAAATCAAGTAGGCTGATGTCAAATGACGTCATACAATTTTCTCAAATTTCTAGAGAGAAAACATACATATAGACAAAAAATATGTTATACAACTAAATAAGACGTTATTGAAAGAATGGCATTTTCTATTTATTTGAAAAATACCTAATTATTATAAATTAGTTATCTGCCAAATTTTATTCTTCTAAATGTTTCCATAGAGGATAGTGCGCGCATACACATTTTTGCATGAAAGTCGATTTTCAGTCGTCATTTGTTTTTGAGTTATGACGTCCGCCATTTTGTTTTTAAATGGCAACCCCCTATTTTTGTTCTTGATTTTGAGAGATCTTTTCATTGTCGAACTGGCAGTATAAAAATGTTGCCATCTTACATAAGAAAATTTTCGAGTAAATGACAATTGAAGGTGAAAACTTGATATTTAGAGTTTTTGCAAAATGACCTTGTTCCAGCGCTTTTTTCCAAAGAAAAATTATTTTGACCTTCCATATGATCATATAATACAATATGGTTTCAACAAGACGGCGCACCCCCGCACTAGGCGCGTTTATTGACAATTGCTTTACGAATATATGGATTGGCAGATGAGGACCGATAGAATTATTTTTCTAAGCAGCCATCAAATTTTCTCCGAACCAAGGAATCAAGTCCTCACAAGTAAGTTTACAAGAAATAAATTCCCATAAATATATAAATGAATTATATGATTTTTATATATTCCATCTAAATGTCCAAAGTTTGGCTAATAAATTAAATAAATTATCAGGCTACTTACTAGATAACATTGTGCATATTGTTTGCATTTCGGAGCACTGGTTGGGTGAAGATATGATGGACTGCCAATACCTACCTGGTTATAAAATGGCAGCTTATTACTGCAGAACTGACTATTCACATGGAGGATCGTGTATATACGTACGTGGGAACATAAAATACGAAACTCTCTCGATTGGTCAGTTCTGCAATGATAAGGATGCAGAATTTTGCGCTATATCTTTAAGTGAACTGAAAATAATCATTATCTGCTTATATAGATCGCCCTCAGGCAATATTGATAACTTCTTAAACAAATTTAGCAGTCTACTTAATTATGTAATTTCCAAACCTTCATTCAATGGAAAAACACTTTTTATAGCAGGCGATTTTAATATCCACTTCGATAAAAAGTCTGTTATTCAAGAAAGAGTAATAGAAACTATTCATTCTTATGGACTGAATATAACTATAAGAGGCAGCACACGCATCTCAGAATATTCTGAGAGCTGCATTGATAACATTCTAACGAATACGAAAAATTACACCACCGAAGTAGTAAATCCACATATATCAGACCACCTAGGACAATATCTTAAAACACATGCCAATATAAATAGTGTGACTTATATAGATAAAATCAAAATTACAACAACTAATTTCGACCACGTCATTCATCAACTTAGTGAAAACCCAGTCGTAATATCGGACAATGCTAGTGATGTTAATAAGGTAGCTGAATATTTGAACTCTGCTTTACTGGCGTCAATTGCAGTGTCTACAAAAGAGAGATACAAAGATAAAAACGATCTCAGCTTGAAATGGTTCACGCCTGACCTCAGAAAATTACGAGATAATTTAGATTTTATCTATGATTATCATAAAATGACAAATACTCTCGAGTCAAAGAAATTATACATGTCTTTTAGACATGAATATAAATTACATTTAGATAATGCAAAAAAAAATAGCTATAATAATTTCATTAATGGGTCCGTCAACTTGGCCCCCCACTTTCGATTTTTTGGAAAAAAAGTGTTGCTCCAGAAAGCCCTTAGCTAGCTCCAGCTAGCTCCACAAAAATTAGGGCTGGCCCCAAAAAGGTAAAAAAGTTATAGGGGTTTGAAATTTGGCGGGGCCAAGTTGACGTTTGCCCCCCACTTTTGATTTTTTAACTTTTTTTTTAAGATTCAGATTCCTCAGACCTAGCTCCAGCAGGCTCCATCAATTTTAAAGCTGGCTCCACCCCACAACCCCTAAAAAATTACAAAAACAGTTTTCACCCTAGCCCCCCACTTCAATATTTTTTACTTAATTTTAAGTGATTTTATAGCTTAAAGCTAGCTCCAGCCGAATATGTAAAAAAATTTGGAAAAAAGAATACGGATAAAAAGATATAAGGGTTTTAATATAAGACGTGAGCTTTCCTGAATCCTGTATGCGCATTCCCAATTGTGTGATCATATTATAACGTTAAATGCGAATTTTCGGTTAAATCCAACGGAGTTGGTGCCAATTATCAATTACATTATTATATACGGTAATAAGGGTTCCTTAAATATTGCATTACCATCATTTAGGCCTTAGGGCCGTCCTTGAAATAAATATTTAACTTATAAACAATTCGTATATTTGATAAATTATTAATTAATTATTTGAAATATATATTGAAAATAAAATTTAGTCAAATGTGTGTGTTGAATCAAAAGGATGGCAAATATTGTAAATTAATAAGACAGTGGCGTAGTGAGTGATTAATTGAGACATGTGAAAATATTGCCAATTTCAACGAAACTTGGTAAACGTGATATTTATAATCTGGAAAAAACAATGTGAGGGTAAAACAGCCCTTGCATCTCTGGGGGTGGAGTGGGCTAGGGGTGGCATGTGAAAATATTGTCAAATTCAACGAAACTTAGTACACATACTATTTATAACTGGCAAAAAAATAATATGAGGGAAAAATAGCCCTAGCATCTCGGGGGTGGACTGGGCTAGGGGTGGCATGCGAAAATATTATCAAATTCTACGAAACTTGGTACACGTACTATTTGTAACCCGGAAAAAAATAATTTGAGGGTAAAATAGGCCTAGCATCTCGGGGGTGGACTGGGCTAGGGGTGGCATGCGGAAATATTGTCAAATTCAACGAAACTTGGTACACGTACTATTTATAACCAGGAAAAAAATAATTTAAGGCTAAAATAGCCCTAGCATCTCGGGGGTGGACTGGGCTAGGGGTGGCATGCGGAAATATTATCAAATTCAACGAAACTTTGTCCACGTACTATTTATAACCTGTAAAAAATAATGTGAGGGTAAAATACACTTCCAATTTACAACCCGGAAAGAAACTGAGTGAGGGTGAAACAGTAAAATGGTAAGTCGATTTACTCCATTATCTAACTAGTGCAGCGAAGAGATAAACTAGTCTGAAACCGATCTCCTATCGCGACAACCAAGAATTTCACCAAAATAGTTAAATAATGAGCAAAAATTGTAAAATAAAAATTTAATTGTTTTGCTGTTTTTCATATAACTATAAATCGATTACTAATTATTCTACTGAGCAATAGAAGACGGGAGGTGAGATGCAGGACCCTGTATATTATTTAAAAACTAACAAAATATAAATAATCGCTTTAGAATTTTAAGAGATCTATATAGTATATAGTGAATTAAGGGCCGAAAATTATCTTTAGCAACCCGCCGCTTTTAGCTAAAAGTGAAGGGTTGCTAAAGCATTTCGGCATGAGTTACACTTGCTATTTTTTCGCCTGCCTTAAGTAAAAACAGTGTTTCAGGAAATTTTATATCGCGCACCATTGAACTGTCACTGTCAGATTTTTGCATAGCCTACTCATATTCCGTGGAAGGTTGTCTATATTATGCATATTATTTTTTCGGCCCTAGATACGCTAAATCGTAGTTTCGGCCCGATTTTTATGGCCAAAATTAATGGTTTCGATAAAGGCAGGCAAAAAAGTATATTAAGTATGACAAACTGATAAACATTCATTCAAACTGGAGAAATCACAATTATACAAAATATTTATAATCTACCTATTATTACATAAAAACATTAAATATTAAAAATTAAAAATATGTCGCATTTAAAAAATATAAATTACATTTTTTAAGGTTTAAAGCTTTATCATGAAATCATCTTTTCATCCAAAGAATATGTAGATAACCGATGAGCGAATTATACTTACTAATATTTCCTGAAGTCGATAATTTCATCGTATTTGCCATAAAAACTAATTCTTATCATTCATATTTCAAAGCAGTAGTGAAAAATCTGTTCAACGATGATTTTTTTAAATTTTAGATTTCCTAAACAAAACTCTGTTTTCCGATATAATCAAATGCATAACTTAATCAACTACAAATAGTATCTATTTAATTTTTGGTACGTTTGATTGGCATAAAGTACGGACTAAAAAAAAATAACTTTACGAACATTGACAAAAATTTACCTGTCATTTAAACAAATCTTGGTATTTCAGAATTTCAGCCTTTAAAACGTGATTAACCGTAAACGAAGCCAGCAGTGGGGAATTTGATAAGATACCTATATCAAATTCTCGTGCAGTGGGTCTTAATTTAGTTTGTCATTTTTGTCAATGATCGCAAAGTGCTATTTATATTTTTTATGTATGTTATGTAAACAAATTCACTAATAGTTAAATCGATACTACTTGTTGTTATTGCGTAATACATTTGTTTGTGACCCAAAACAAAGTTGTGTTAAAGAAATCTGAAGAAAAAATCACCAGTTGAAAATGTACACGAAATGAAATTATTAGAAACAACAGTTAAACAACTAAAATTTCTTGTTGTGGCTACAGTTTAAGCAACACTGTACACGCTTATACCGGGTGTCCCAGTATAAATATCAGATCAAAGTTATGTTTTTTTTTTAAATGGAACACCCCATATTTTATACTTTATTTTTAATCCTCTTAAGAAGCTGATAAAAATAGTACAAGATACTATGGGTCTATTATGGAGAGTTGGTTAGTTTTGGGCAATTTTGTTGCAAAAACATGTGCACATTGAAAACATTGCAGAAGCGTTCCTAACAAAGATAGCATCATTTTTTACTAAAAAAATTATTTCCACATCATGAAGAATAATACACATCGGCTTTGGTCCTTTTTTGTTCATACTGCTATACAGGATGTTAACAAACGCAAAACAATGGATAACTATTTTTTTTCAAATAGAACACCCTATATACGTTGCCACCAATCTATGGCATTTTTGATAAGCTTTCCAGTGATATACAATTTGTATAATAAAATATTAAGGATTCTTGAGATTTATCAATAAATGCATTTTTCTTTTCAAATCTGCTGATTTTTGGATTTTCAGCCAAAACTATGCATTACCTGGAAAACTTATAAGAGACCAAAATAGTAGAGCGGAAATTTCCGATCGATATAGGTCTCTCGACTCAAATAATACGTGCATTGCCCGCCAGAGCGCGCTAAATCGAGACCGTATATGCATTTAACGTTTTTTTTTTCAATTTTTACTTTCTCCGTTACGAAGTACGAGAAAGTATTGTGATCGTGATTTTTTTTTCAAAAATTTTTTTTGCGGAAATATCCGTTTTGGAGTCCCTAGATGCCATTTCAACAATTTCTGGAAAAAATTTTTTTGTGTCTGTGTGTGTGTGTGTGTGTGTGTGTGTGTCTGTGTGTGTGTGTGTGTGTGTGTGTGTGTCTGTCTGTGCGCGCTGTATCTCAAAAACTAATAGAGCAATTGATATGAAACTTTCAACATCCGTCTTATTTGATAATCTGAAGAACTGAAAAGCTTTTGGTAAAATTTCGTACACCGGAAGTGGGCGTTTACCTTAACTGTTTTTTGTTTTTTGTCAATATTTTCTTAAATATGAAAAATATCACAAAAACATTTGAACAAATATTGAAGACAATAAAGAAATGAGATTATTTTGTTTGAAAACATTTTCCATAAAATCATTGTTATTCGAGAAAAAAATGTATTTATTTTTTTTTCATTTTTGGTTTATAATTATGAAACGATAATAGTTACAGCAAATTTATGTTAATAATAATTGCAGAGAATGCTAAAATGAACAACTTATAAATAATAAGTTTTTTCCGAAATCCCTTTAGTTTTTGAGTAAACTGAGTTTTTGAATTTGAAGTATAATTTTTCCATCTTTCATAATTTTGACGTTTTAAACGTCAGTTTCATCCGAGTTTACACAACGCTCGATGTACATTTAAAATATGATTTCAATTGAAAATAAACCCATGAAAACGTAAATATAAAGTCGGAGAAAGTAACATGATGGCCACATCACCATTTTTTTCATTAAAAATTGCACTATACTTTATTTTCCGCACCCTCTAGCGGAAAAATGGGAAATTATACGAAAATTCGAATGTCCCATATCGATTGAAAATAGGGCTCGTTAATACACGGATACACGTGTACACGGATAAACGTGTTCTTAGTTGGCAAGCGGTTTCTAAACGTTTAAACGGATATTCGCGTTTAAACGGATATTCACGTTTACATGTGTATACGATTAAACGGATTTTTTCGTTTAAACGTGTTGACGAAAATCGTTTAATATAGAAACGTATAACCTACCCTGCAAATATCTGTTTCGAAGTTCGTTCGCCGTGTTTTACAATATTTCCGGTAACGGAAAAAAATGAATAAATTATTATTATTTGGTACACCTTAATAAGTAAATAGTTTCTCGAAAACCGTCCGAAACGTCGGCATTCGAAGTTTGAAGGGTTCAACCCCCTATAGACCAGTTGGTTCCTCTTTGAATCGAATGTGTAAAATTATTGGAAATCTTACGAAACACCGAGATATGACTTTTGGACCCCCAAATGGAGTATAAAAATATGAGGAATCATTTCTAGTTTACGGGTTGTAAACGTTTATTAGGCTAAACGTGTTGTAAACGTTTATTTATTAAGCTAAACGTGTTTTATTCGTGACAAATAAACGGTAAACGTTTAAACGAAAAACGGAGTGTTCCGCTCTACAACTCTTATTAGAAGCAATTTTTGCCCAAAATGCAAAGTTTTCACTAAAAATGCAAATTGAAACTATATGTATCAATTTTTGCATTTTTTCATAATATGCATTTTGGGCAAAATATGCTTTTATTAAGAGTTGTAGAGCGGAAAAGTTTGAATCGATATAGGATATTTTAATTTTCCTATAATTTCCCGTTTTTTTTTAATGAAGAATTTGCAAAAAACGCTAAAATGCATACACGGTCACAATTTTGCGCACTCTGGCGGGCAATGCACGCATTATTGGAAACGTCAAAAGACCTATGTCGATCGAAAATTTTCCGCTCTACAACTTTGGTCTCTTATATTTTTTTCAGAAAATGGCATAATTTTGGCTGAAAATCCAAAAATCAGCAGGGGGTGACGAAAGAAAAATGTTTTTATGGATAAATCTCCACCCTAGCCCACTCCACCCCCCACGATGCTAGGGCTATTTTTCACTTACAATGTCTTTTTCTGGTTATAAGTAGTATGTGTTCTAAGTTTCGTTAAATTTGACAATATTTTCGCATGCCATCCCTAGCCCAGTCCACCCCCGAGATGCTAGGGCTATTTTTCCCTCATATTATTTTTTTGCCAGTTATAAATAGTATGTGTACTAAGTTTCGTTAAATTTGACAATATTTCCGCATGTCACCCCTAGCCCAGTCCACCCCCGAGATGCTAGGGCTATTTTACCCTCAAATTATTTTTTTCCGGGTTACAAATAGTACGTGTACCAAGTTTCGTTGAATTTGACAATATTTCCGCATGTCACCCCTAGCCCAGTCCACCCCCGAGATGCTAGGGCTAGTTTTCCCTCATATTATTTGTTTGCCAGTTATAAATAGTATGTGTACTAAGTTTCGTTAAATTTGACAATATTTCCGCATGTCACCCCTAGCCCAGTCCACCCCCGAGATGCTAGGTCTATTTTACCCTCAAATTATTTTTTTCCGGGTTACAAATAGTACGTGTACCAAGTTTAGTTGAATTTGACAATATTTCCGCATGCCACCCCTAGCCCAGTCCACCCCCGAGATGCTAGGTCTATTTTACCCTCAAATTATTTTTTTCCGGGTTACAAATAGTACGTGTACCAAGTTTCGATGAATTTGACAATATTTCCGCATGCCACCCCTAGCCCAGTCCACCCCCGAGATGCTAGGGCTATTTTAGCCTTAAATTATTTTTTTCCTGGTTATAAATAGTACGTGTACCAAGTTTCGTTGAATTTGACAATATTTCCGCATGCCACCCTTAGCCCAGTCCACCCCCGAGATGCTAGGTCTATTTTACCCTCAAATTATTTTTTCCGGGTTACAAATAGTACTTGTACCAAGTTTCGTTGAATTTGATAATATTTTCGCATGCCATCCCTAGCCCAGTCCACCCCCGAGATGCTAGGGCTATTTTTCCCTCATATTATTTTTTTGCCTGTTATAAATAGTATGTGTACTAAGTTTCGTTGAATTTGACAATATTTTCACATGCCACCCCTAGCCCACTCCACCCCCAGAGATGCAAGGGCTGTTTTACCCTCACATTGTTTTTTTCCAGATTATAAATAGCACGTTTACCAAGTTTCGTTGAAATTGGCAATATTTTCACATGTCTCAATTAATCACTCACTACGCCACTGTCTTATTAATTTACAATATTTGCCATCCTTTTGATTCAACACACACATTTGACTAAATTTTATTTTCAATATATATTTCAAATAATTAATTAATAATTTATCAAATATACGAATTGTTTATAAGTTAAATATTTATTTCAAGGACGGCCCTAAGGCCTAAATGGTAATGCAATATTTAAGGAACCCTTATTACCGTATATAATAATGTAATTGATAATTGGCACCAACTCCGTTGGATTTAACCGAAAATTCGCATTTAACGTTATAATATGATCACACAATTGGGAATGCGCATACAGGATTCAGGAAAGCTCACGTCTTATATTAAAACCCTTATATCTTTTTATCCGTATTCTTTTTTCCAAATTTTTTTACATATTCGGCTGGAGCTAGCTTTAAGCTATAAAATCACTTAAAATTAAGTAAAAAATATTGAAGTGGGGGGCTAGGGTGAAAACTGTTTTTGTAATTTTTTAGGGGTTGTGGGGTGGAGCCAGCTTTAAAATTGATGGAGCCTGCTGGAGCTAGGTCTGAGGAATCTGAATCTTAAAAAAAAAGTTAAAAAATCAAAAGTGGGGGGCAAACGTCAACTTGGCCCCGCCAAATTTCAAACCCCTATAACTTTTTTACCTTTTTGGAGCCAGCCCTAATTTTTGTGGAGCTAGCTGGAGCTAGCTAAGGGCTTTCTGGAGCAACACTTTTTTTCCAAAAAATCGAAAGTGGGGGGCCAAGTTGACGGACCCTTCATTAATACATCCGACAATAAGTCCAAAGCAGCTTGGCATTTAATAAATACTGAAAGAGGTACTACAAAAAAAACTGAAACAATACCAATATCTCCGTCCGTCCTAAACGACTATTTTGTGAACATTGCATCAGATATAAAAAACAATTTACCGAAGACGAAAATAAACCAGTCTACAAATAAAAATGCGTTTGGCGATTCTTTTTACCTCCTACCTACTGATCCTAGGGAAGTAGAAAATGCGATCAAAAGACTGAAAAAAAATCGGACAAAAGATGCTTTCGGTCTCGATTCAATTATTATAAAAAATATATCACTTCACGTGGCCGCGTGTCTTTCTTCTCTTTTTAATTTATGTTTTCAAAATGGCGTTTTCCCGAAAATATTTAAATTTTCTAGGGTTATTCCAATATTTAAAAAAGGCGATAAAAATGACTGCAACAACTATAGACCTATAGCTATCATCCAAATAATTGGAAAAATACTAGAATTGCTAATAAAGGACAGGTTAATTTCATACTTAAGTAAATATAAAATTTTATCTGATAGCCAATACGGTTTCAGGAAAAATAAAAATACTGAGATGGCTGTTGACAAATTGCTCCAGCTAGTCCTAACTAATCTAAATCGGGGTATACATACATCAGTCACACTTTGTGACTTGTCAAAAGCGTTTGACTGTGTCGATCATACCATTTTATTACAAAAATTAGAACAGATTAATATAAGAGGAGTACCATTACAGTTTTTTAAATCGTATCTAGAAGGTAGAGAACAATCTGTATCCATTGGTAATATTTCATCAAGTTTTAAAACTATAAACCATGGTGTGCCACAGGGCTCGATTCTGGGACCGATCTTATTTATAATTTACATAAATTATCTACCCAGCTACTTAAAGCCTGCAGAAGTTGTTCTGTTTGCTGATGACACAACTTACATCAGCGCACATAAGGATATGGACTCCCTGCAAAGATTAACACTGGAAACAGAACAAAAGGCAATATTATGGTTCAATGCTCATAAATTACAGCTGAATGGAAATAAAACACAAAGAATAACCTTAAGTCCAGACGCACGGAAAACACTAAGTCAAATTGTTAACGTATTGGGAGTTCGACTGGACAATAAATTAAAATGGTGTGACCACATTGATCAGTTATCGATAAAAATATCAAAATCACTCTTTGTTCTGAGAAAACTTGTTCCCTTAATTGATATTACAACATGTATGAAGGCATACCATGCTTTAATTGGTAGCCATATTTTATATGGCTTGAGGCTATGGGGAAACTCTACAGCGGCAAATCGTATTTTTATATTGCAGAAAAAGGCTGTTAGAATAATATGCAAATTAAAGTTCACAGAGTCGTGCAGAACTCATTTTGAATTATTAGGTATCTTGACAGTCCCTGCCTTATTTATATTTCGGACATGTATCTACATTCATAAAAATAGAAATAAGTTTACTAATGTTAACCGTGCCCATTCCTATCCCACTAGGCACGGAAATCAACTGTTAGTTTGTAAAACAAAGTTGGCCTTAGTCGGTAGGTATGTAACGCAAGTAAATTTATATAATGCACTACCATCCAGAATTAAAACACTTGATATTAACAAGTTTAAGACTGAACTGCGTAGCCTTCTCTTAATTATGGAACCTTATAGCACGGATGAATACTTAAGTAAATTATAACAAAATTCAAATTCTAAACTTTGGATTTTATCTTTTTTTAATCTGTTTTGTGAAGTCCTATATCCATAGTATTTTATATAATGACATTGTATTTTATTTTATCTTAAACTGTTCAATTGTATTGAATTGCATTTTATTTATTTTAAACTGTTTAATTGTGTTTTATTGAATTTTATCTATTTTAAACTGTTTAATTTTATTGTATTTTATTTATTTTAAACTGTTTAATTGTATTTTATTGTATTGTATTTTATTTTAAACTGTTTAATTGTATTTTATTGTATTGTATTTTATTTTAAACTGTTTAATTGACTTGTGTAAAGATGTACTGTCTATTAGCACAAATAAATTGATTGATTGATTGATTGATAGAATAGCCCGCGAGAGAGATGAATGCGCAGAATTAGCCTGAAAAATATTCAAAATGTTCAAGAAGAATTTCTACTTGTTCGAGAGAAAAAAAAACGCCTATTGTGGGGATGCGCCGTCTTGCTGAAACCATATTGTATTATTTGGAAGGTCAAGATTGTTCGGAAAAATTGCTACTACAAGCCAGTGGCGTTTTCAAAGGGGAGATAATCGGGTAATTACCCCCCCCCCCCTAAGAATTTTTCGCTTAAATTTTTTATTGTTAAAAATTACCGATATTCCATATTCCAAACAAATAATATGACCGGTAAATTTTTTCAACGTTGGAAAAGGATAGGCAGAAATCATGGAACAGGTGGAACAGGTGTATGAGAGCGGAAGCATCAGTTTATTTATCTTTTTTTTAGTTACCCCCCTAGACTAGTTGGTTGGAAACGCCCTTGGTACAAGCGCTGAAACAAGGTCATTTTGCAAAAACTCTAAATATCAAGTTCTCACCTTCAATTGTCATTTACTCAAAAAATTTCTCATGTAAGATGGCAATAATTTTACACTGTCAGTTCGACAATTAAAAGATCTCTCAAAATCAAGAACAAAAATAGGGGGTTGCCATTGAAAAACAAAATGGCGGACGTCATAACTCAAAAACAAATGACGACTGAAAATCGACTTTCATGCAAAAATGTATATTTTTATAAAAGAAAATTGACCAATTCGAGGATTTTTTCCAAAAATATTTAATTTCGGTTTTACTGAATATATTCCATACTTTAGGCGCGCACTGTATAAAATAAAAACATTTTTTTACACTTAACTTTAGAGGACTGTAACTTGGAGAAGAAGGGGTTTTGGATAAAAATTATGTGAAAGACCTCCCGTAATTTTTGGTAAAAAATCACCCATTAAAATCTTTTTTCGCCTGCCTCTTCCGAAACCATATATTTCGGCCATAAAAAATCGGGCCGAAACTACGATTTAGCGTATCTAGGACTGAAAAAATAATATGCATAATCTAGACAACCTTCCGCGGAATATGCGTAGGCTATGCAAAAATCTGACAGTGACAGTTCAATGGTGCGCGATATAAAATTTCCTGAAATACTCTTTTTACTTAAGGCAGGTGAAAAAATATCGAGTGTAAATCATGCCGAAATGCTTTAGCAACCCTTCACTTTTAGCAACCCTCGCTCGCTTCGCTCGCTCGTGCTGCTAAAAGCGGCGGGTTCCACAAAAATATTTAATTTAATTTAATTTAATTTAAAGGCTACTTTATTTCTCCAAATTAATTTTGGTTTAGTACAAAGATTTTGTGTATCAAAAGTTCTCCAAACTTCCTTCCAGATGTTGGACTGGAACTGCAGGCCTCGGTCAGTGATGACCGTCCACGGACGGCAATCCAAAGCGTGGCAGGAATGCTCTGGAAATGGAATCTGCAGTTATTTCGGTAACAGGAATTGCTTCTATATTTTTTCTGAAAATAAGTTATTAAATAGTATATTGTATAACGAGCATGGAATGACATACATTTCTCGCTCTTATGAATTGCAGCATTCGCCTTTCGGCTCATGCTGCAATTCATAAGAGCGAGAAATAATCATTCCATGCGAGTTGTACACTATGCTTTACCTACAATAACTTTGTTGAGCTTCATTGTGATAGTTAAGATAATTCAAAACCGAGAGCGGACAATTCGTACGCGATAACTTTTATCAGAAGCACCTGATTAACGTTACCGCGGAAACAAATGTCAGTCAAGAACCAAGCCGCCAGCCGCAACAGTATTTATGGTTCATATCATTTCTCGAGTTTATACATTCTTACAAGGAGAGGATCAGATGTGTAACTCACCCATTTGATCCATCTTTGTCACACGTATATATTATGACTGTGAGTGTAACAGGTGCAAGTAATAGGGCGCACTATTTAGCCATTTTCGAGAAAAAATGGTTTTTAAATTTGTTATTTATTCGTATGTTTATATGCGTTAACGAAAGTACACCGAGCGTTTGGCGCATCGGTAAAACCTCCGATTCGTAATCGGAAGGTCGACGGATCGAACCCCATTGTTGAAGTTGGGTTCAATCATTTTCTTTTTTATAGTTTTTATAAATCCATGTGTATTTAAATATCTTAATTTTATAATCAATTATATTAATTTCATTTTTAGGGGTAAAAGGATTCTTAAAAAAATTAAACAGGAGGTTGAAAAATCAATAATTGTATTTGAAGACTATTTTTTTTATAAATCCTTATTCGACAATATTTTCTATATGCTATTGTGCTTTTCGGTCGATGAAGGACTGCACGAACGCGGATAATTCATTTAGAACAAAATACTGAAAATAAAAATATTGCTTTTCAATCTCCTGTTTAATTTGTGTAACAATCCTTCTCTTAAAAATGAAATTAATATAATTTATTCTAAAATCAACATTTTTAAATAGTCACGGATTTATAAAAAAAACTATAAAAAAGAGAACTATTAAGAACTTGGCCATCGACATTGGGATTACAAACCGGGGATCTTACCAATACGCCATGGGGTCGATATTATTTTATTAACGTAAATGGTACATAAACACACAGCAAATAAAAAAAAACATTTTTTCTCGAAAACGGCTGAATAGTGCGCTCTATTACTTGCACCTGTTACACTCCTAATAATGACCTGCACATGAGCCAAAGATGGATCAAATCGGCGAGTCACACATCTGATCCTCCCCTTGTTAGTGTTTAAAAGTATATATAAATAGTATGGAGACAAACATCGAAAACGACAAATTTTCCGAGGTATTACAACTAAGGCCCCATGTATGTAGAAGTGGCGAAACAAACATCTTTAAATCTACTCCGTCATTTTGACACATTGAAGGTTAGGCTTCACGCGTGACAGTGCAGTGTTGGAATATATTCTCGCACAGATAATCGATGCGAGAATGAAATGCGTGAGTAATGCACTACATATACTAATCATTACCAAGCATATAATGAGCGTATATCCAAGGTGTCGTAGGTAAACGTATTTTTTCTCATCTTATTAAATAATATAAACGTTGTTAAATTGTTTTTGATTGAGAAAGTTGTCCATTGTTCGGCCGAATCATTTTCTCCACAAGTGACGTCCAATCAAATGATGGCAATTTCATTACCTAACAGGTGACGTCCAATCAAATGATAGCATTTTCATTACCCAACAGGTGACGTCCAATCAAATAATAGCGGTTTCATTGCCCAACAGTTTAATTGTTACTACGGTTACGATTAGTTTTTTTTTTCAGCGAACGGCCGCAATTTCCAAATAGAAAAATTATTCGTTATAATTTAATACAAACAAAAAAATCTTTAGGTAATTATTTAATATGATGCGAAAAAGTATAGTATTAAACTCGTGAACAAGTTGGCCATTGCTACGAGGGTGCGGCTCGTGTTGCAATTCTCACTCTTTTAATAATATACTATTAAAACTTTTATAAATTAAAATTGAAACTTACAACTAATTGTATTAATATTTAAACATTCAGAATTTAGAGTAAGTTTTTATTTGGTAGAATTCATATCTACGAGGGTCGTTTTTTTTTCAACCTCCGATGGGTCCGATCACTCGGCGCTGAAATTGCTCAAGCAGGGCGTTGTCATGGATCAAAACAACTCCAGAAGTCAGCATGCCTCTTCTTTTGTTTTGTATGGCTCTTCGCAGACGTTGTAATGTTTCGCAATAATCAGCTGCATTAATCGTAGTCCCTGGCTGCATGAACTCCAAAAGCAACACACCTTTTTGGTCCCAAAACACGGTAGCCATAACCTTTCGGTTGTTGAAGGTTTGTTTGAACTTTATTGGCTTGTTTGGCGAGTTTGTGTGCATCCATTGTTGCAATTGTTGTTTTGTTTCGGGTATGGCTAAGAGCGAAGCGCTTCCAAAATAACGAGGAGCTTCAAGACAACGTCAAGACACATTTAAATTCATTGGCGGCAACATTTTATGAAGAGGTTATTGGAAAGCTCGTTCACAGTTACGACAAATGCCTTAATCTCCAAGGTGATTATGTCGATAAATAACCGTAAGTGTACATAACTTTTGGTATAAAAATCATTGTTTTATATACACTTGTCTTTTGGCCCATCGGAGGTTGAAAAAAACGACCCTCGTATTTCATATTACTGTCCTTAATTTATTTTATTTTTATTTACACTCGAGCAAAAAGTCGAAATTAAACACGTATTATAATTTTTTTTAACCCTGCTATGTCCTTCGGGTCTATTTGACCCGAAATGAAATTTATATGTTTATAACTTTTCAGAAATTTATTTTATTTTCCTAAGAATGAATGACTTTGTGTACATGGTATTGTTAGACAATTGCATTTTGTTTTTTCACAAAAAATAACAATATCAACTTTGTTAGATAACATTGTTACAGCTGTCATGTTCGGGTCATATTGACCCAATTAATATTTTATAAATTTTGAAATGTTTTTTTGGTACAGTCTGCAGTGTGTTCATTAGAATTATTATTAGGATTACATATCCAGGTATTTGTTATGTTGAAAAGTGTCCGCACCCTCATATATTTCAAAGAATCACTCTAATTACCGCGATAATCAGATTCGGCTCAATTGCGAATTGTCCCCCGCTGAGAAAATAAAATTATCAATAGTTTTATTTTGGTTTCATTTGAGTATACATGAAACAAAATCAATAATGGCAAGCGTGTTCTTTGTGAAGTAGAGTTGGAAATCCTTGCAAACGCTTCCGATAGTGATGAACTAGTAACAGAAGATGAGGACCATCCAAGTGAGTGTAGTGATTATTCTGACTCAGATTGTGATTCAGAAAGAGACAAAAATTTTCCGACACAACCCAAAGTGATAATAGTCGAATCAAAAAATAAAAATATAAATTGAATGCTGGAACCATTACCTGCACATGGACGGGCATCTGCATCAAATATTATAAGATTTACTCCCGGCTCAACAAGGTATTCAACAGCTAGAATCGATGACATAAAGTCATCCTTCTATGTTGTATTCAATAATCAAGCCCAGAAAATGTTATTGGATATGACCAACTTAGAATTCTGTATGACCTGTGTAAAACCTCGGTTAGTGGCACAAATAAAAATTATTAATTATTATTATAATGAAAAACTGTTTTCGGCGATATGTGGAATAAAATAGATGCAATAAAAATTGAAGCATATATTGGACTACTATTACTATCTGGAGTATACAAGTCACATGGCGAATCAACAAAAAGTTTGTGGGATAGTGAAACAGACAGACCAATCTTTCGAGCAACCATGTCGCAGTTCGATTTCCAAAAAATATTACGTATAAATATAATTATATAATTATATAATTGTTTAATATATGACATATAATTGTTAAACAGTATGTATTATCCCAACTATAGTAAATTTGAATTGAAAATTGAGTATTCTTTTGTGTCCCTAATTATTTTCTCTCAATTTAGGATGCCTGGGTCGGTTCGGTGATATATCCGCATAGGAAGACTGCTCACGCGAAAACTGCGCACAGAAAACTGCGCACAGCGAAAACTCCGCACACGAAAACTCCTCACACGGAATAATGCGCACATAGAAAATAAAGCACAGTGATAATTGCGTACACGAAAATTGCTCACACTGAAAAATGCTCACACGGAAAATGACTCACTTTTATCAATCCTCATAGGGTGCGCACAACAAATATTTTTGCTATAATTATTACATTTCACATTAATTTAAAAGCAACAATGTACTGTGTTTTTAATTAAAAGTATAAATGTCTAATATATTCATTTGAATAAACAATTTAATGATAATGCCATCACAGGTATGTTAAATTTATTTTCTTTTTAGTTTTATTAAGGTTTGATCATTGAAGATCTAGATTAGAATTAAATTTTACTGGATCTATATGCATGTGTTTGGAAGATTCTAATAGAGGGTTGTAACACTCCAAAACTTATACTACATTTACGCTACAGAGCATGTATTAATAAACGATAATTCTGCTGTTTCGTATATTTCAATTTTCACAACTTCTCCGCCAGATCAAATGAAAATATTTTAAAATCCAGTGAAGGGGTGTAAATGGATTTTTACGAAATCATAATCTAGAAAGCATTTCTAGTTATTCTAGAAAGTTTAACGTCGATGGCTATTATTTTTCTATTTTTTTCGAGCCGGCGAACTTACTAGAAATTTTCACAACTTCGCCGCCCGATCAAATGAAATTATTTGAAATTCCAGTGAACTCAAAAATTAAAATTCAAGAATAACACTCAGTCACGCTTTCAAAACCTAAAACACCGAACAAACTCATCGGTGGAACTGGAAAATTTTGCCAGGTGCGAACCGCCGAATCATTTGACCTTTGCCCCGGAGGCAATTAGTATCCGGCATAGATGTTTGCAAAAAACACATTCTTTCGTCGCCTGTTATCAATCTTGATCCACTATGCATGAACGCATTCCAGATTAAATCTCTTTTTAGTCATTGAAAACCGTTCGATTCGGCAGTTTACCTTCCACCTAGTGAGTGAGTGTTCGCGTGTTTTATTGTGTGCAGAATATTGAAAATTACATTAATCAAAATGGATTATCAGTTATGAAGATAGTTCCTACTGTTGGTAAGCGATTAAATGAAATTAATTAAACTGTATTGACTGAATCATTTATTGTGATTTTTTCAATGCGATTTAACAATATCTCTCAACACAAATAACTATAGGAGTAGAGAGACCATCAAGTGAATAGCTCATTTATGTAAAATTTATGGAATGAATTATTCACAATAATGATTTTTTCAATGCGATTTAATAAAATCTAAATACAAAAATAACGGTGTAGTAGTCAATAGTTCATTTATGTTATGCTACAATAATGTATACAAAAAAATACGGCATTAGTAGCTTATTGACAAATCTTATAATTACATTTACCTTCTTACCAAATACCAGTTAGCTTTCTTACCATCGAAGGGTTTACTTTCTGGAGCTTAAATAACCAATTTAAAAAAAAATTCATTCAATGATTAATTTTTTAAATCGTACAATTTTCGATTTTGGTGTGTTGCTGTTTCTTTTCAATCTCGGATTTGGCACTCATTTCTATTCGAAATCCGAAATCTATAATTTTTTCAATTAATTTTAAACTCTTAAAACGAATTTCTCCTTTGATTATTTTTTTCTATCCGTATAAGCAATTTTTGATTTCCTATTTTCAGTTTTGAAAATTGCTGTTTTGTTTTAACCTAAGATGAGAAATTAAAAATGTTTATTTTTTTACATAGAAGTTGAACTTTTAATAAATTTTTTACAACTTTTAAATTCGTAGAATGCATATTTCGTTTGCCCAGACATTGTTTAGAATGTTGTCATTTGTTTTCAGCTATAATTCGACAATTGTTGTAACGGAAAATCAGAAATGTATTATCCTGTTCATAGATCTTAAACTTTTAAAGCAAATTATCAATTCAATGATTAAACCAATGCAGAAGTTTAATTTTGATTGGAATTTAAAACTCGTTACACTGGTAGAATTTTACAAATTCCACTGCAATTCAATATATTTTTTTCTGATTTTTTTATGATAGAGTACAAATTTGAAAGTTTAAATATATTTACAATTCGTTACACTTGTAGGATTTTACAAATTTTATTACTTAATTTAAAATATTAATTTTCAAAAATTCAAAAGTTACGCAAAAATTGACTCGATTTCAATAGTCACATTGATTGCTCCTTTGTACTTAAACTGATTGGTTTTCGATGCATCCTTTAAGAGTAGCGAATGGCCTGATAAGTAACGCCAATTATAAATTGTTTTCAAATAATATTTCGGACTTTAAATCTAATTTATCACGAATAGATCTATCGGTATTTGTTTGTGGTCAAATTTAGATAATTGCAACTTTCTCGCGGGGTTTTTCATAATTTTAATTAATTATGTCTAGCGTATTGCATTGTATTGTTTTTTCTTGTTTTTGTTTGTCATCTCAAAGTTGTCGCAATTTTAAATTTAAATTTTAACTTTTGTATTTTTATATTTTTTATTAATATTTTATTTTATATTTTGTTTTATATTTTATATTCCAATTAATTCTTAAATGCACGGGGCGAATCCCGTTAAATACAGGGTTTTAAAAGAAATGAAGGGTAACTAGATATTTTGAAAAATGTAAAAAGTGTCAATTTCTTCAAATAAATATATCTCGGTTATTATGACAGGTAGAAAAACACTGTGCAGGACAAAGTTGTAGATCATTTTACGCAGCTTAATAAAATAAATTCAGAAAATTTTTACCGCCATTATTTTGTGAGATATGACGCAAACTTACATTTTTTTTAATGGAAACCATAGTTGGCTATGACGTCATTTGAAAGACTTTTTTTCTCTTTAATCCGATATCAAATATGACATAGTTATTTCTAAAAATAAGTGAGTTACAGTAATTTTAAGATTTATTACAAATCAAAAAATAGTTAGCCATGAAAAAGAAGAAAGTAAAACAATTGCAGTTGTTTATAACAACAATAAAATATTATGGTTATTATTTTTATAGAGATAAACAAATTACAGTAAAAACACAGTGCATTGCTTTTAAATTAATGTGAAATGTAATAATTATAGCAAAAATATTTGTTGTGCACACCCTGTGAGGATTGATAAAAGTGAGTAATTTTCCGTGTGAGCATTTTTCAGTGTGAGCAATTTTCGTGTGCGCAATTATCACTGTGCGTTATTTTCTGTGTGCGGAGTTTTCCATGTGAGCATTATTCCGTGTGAGGAGTTTTCGTGTGCGGAGTTTTCGCTGTGCGCACATTTTTGTGCGCAGTTTTCGCGTGATCAGTCTTCCTGTGCGGATATGTCTGGTCACGGCCTGGGTCAATATGACCCGAAGAGCACAAGTGTATAGGCATCTCGAGCAGAACAGCAGGGTTAAATACTTTTTTGTAAATTTTTGTTAATTTTAAGTTTTGAAAATCAATGTTCTCATTCTTTGCTCGAAAAAAACGGTATTGAAAATTCTGCTGAAACATCAAATTCAAAGATTCATAATCGTTTGAACGTTTGCTGCTTTTATAAAATAAATTTTTACTTTCTCCGTTACGAAGTACGGAAAAATTTTGTGAACATGAATATTTTTTCAAATTTTTTTTTACTCTATAGATATCCGTTTTGAGGTCCTTAGAAGCAATTTCAACAATTCAATGATTTCAAAAAAAAAATGTGTCTGGGTGTGTGTGATGGTGCGTGTGCTGTGTGTGTTTATTATTTGACAATCCGAAGGACTGAAAAGGAATTTCGCACACCGGAAATGGGTGTTGACCTTAACCGTTTTTTGTTTTTTCCCAATAGTTTTTTAAATATGAAAAATATTACAAAAACATTTAATCAACTATTGAAGGCAACAAAAAAGTGAACATCTTTTGTTTGAAAATATTTTTTCATAAATTTTTTTTTTTTAATTTAAACTGTTGGTCATTCTTGGTTTATATTTCTGAAACGATAATAGCTACATACAGGGTGGCCCATATATCGGTTGCTTTTTGAACTATCGATTATTTCGGCTTTGACAGCTCGAATTACTTTGCCAATGTGTCAAATATTTAGTAAAATGTTTGCGGTTTACGAAATGGTTAAGTTTACGCTCGTAAGAAAATTGGGAAATATTGAAAACTTACTTCCAAAATGGTAAGTCTTCAACCGAAACTGCAAGAAAAATGCGCACAAAATTCGGGAAAAATAAAGCGCCTTCCAGGCAGTTTGTGGATAAATTTGTGAAGCGTATGCGTGAAAGTGGCTCGTTAATGGACAAAGCAACGAGTTCCCGTGCTAGTCCAATCAATCGAAAATATTGCTGCTGTTGCCGAAAGTGTGAGTGACAATTCATCAACATCAACTCTACACCGCTCGCAGGAATTGAACATTTCTCGCACGTCCCTTCAAAAAATTTTGACGAAAGACCTCGGTTTGAAGCCGTACAAAATTCAATTGACGCAACAGCTGAAGCCGCACGACCATCCGATGCAATTTCCGTTCGCCCAATGGGCCGAAGAACGATTGATGGAAGATGAGCATTTTTATCGAAAAATCATCTTTTCAGATGAAGCTCATTTCCACCTCGGTGGTTATGCCAATAAGGAAAACTGACGCATTTGGAGCTCAGAAAATTAACACGTAATCATGGAAAAGTCACTGCACCCACGAGTGACTGTTTGGTGCGGTATGTGGTCCGGCGGCATCATTGGTCCGTTTTTCTATCGCGGCATGTTAGAAAAAATGTTCTTTCCCCGAATAGAAAAGGAAGACATCGGCGGCATCTGGCTCCAGCAGGACGGCGCCACGTGCCACACAGCCAACGCTACAATCGAACTTTTGCGCGGTACGTTCGAAAATCGCATAAGCCGAAACGGCGATGTCAACTGGCCGCCTCGCAGGTACGATTTGACCACGTTGGACTATTTTTTGTGGGGAGCCGTCAAGGATAAATGCTACGCCAACCATCCAGAGACGATTGACGACCTAAAGCACGAGATTGAAGTCGCCATTGTAGCCATTGAGGGCCACACCATCTAAAATGTCATGAAAAATTGGGTAGACAGAATGGGCTACTGCAAAGCCAGCCGGGGCAGCCATATAAATGAAGTGGTCTTCAATTATTAAACCGCAATGTTGGGGCTATTCAATAAAAAAAAAATTGAAAAATATCCACCCGTTTTTATTTATAGCAATTTTAAAATTCAACTTTTTCGTGGGACACCCATACAATTCATACTGTAGCGTCACTACGAAAGCGGATCATCAAGAAATCAGATCAAGGAACGATACCTTCTTTTAAAACCATATAATAAAACCAGAGAACAACATAAAAGAAGATTTTATTTAATTGTTGTAGCGACATATTAGGAGCTACAATATAAATAATAATTATAGAGAATGACGAAATGAACAACTTATAAAGAATAGTTTTTTTTCGTAATCTCTTTAGTTTTAGAGTAAACTGGCGGTAAAGATTATTAAAATTTGATGTATAATTTGTTATTTTAATAACAATGATAATAACAGGTCAAGATAATGTAGGTATATTAACAATTTCTCATGTGACAAATAATAGGCAGATTTTGATTTTCTATTTAGAGTCAATAAAAAGACATACGAAGGAACGGTTTAATGATTACTGTTGCCGTTGTTTTCAACTTTGTCTTCAATTTTTTTAGTTACAAAAAATAACAAAATGGCGCCCGTTATTTACGGGTATTTGATAGCATGTCCTAAGAATACGATCCTATTGCGTGCATCCTAAGGCAACTGATCCGCTGCGAACGAGCCGCACGCGTCGTATAAATCGCAATTTTTAGAGTCCAATCGTGATTTTTTTTTATTTTCTACGGAAATATCGGTTTTGGGGTCCCTAGATACCATTTCAACAATTTCTGGAAAAAATGGTGATGTGGCCATCATGTTACTTTCTGCGACTTGATGGCATCATTTATATTTACGCTTTCGTGGTTTATTTTCTATTTTATTCATATTTTAAATGTACATCGAGCGGTTTATAAACTCGGAGGAAACTGACGTTTAAAATGTCAAAATTATGAAAGATGGAAAAATTATACTTTAAATACAAAAACTCAGTTTACTTAAAAACTAAAGAGATTTCGAAAAAAACGTATACTTTATAAGTTGTTCATTTTGGCATTCTCTGCAATTATTATTAACGTAAAATTGCTGTAACTATTATCGTTTCATAATTATGAACCAAAAATAAAAATAAAATTAATAATTTTTTTTCTCGAATAGCAATGATTTTATGAAAAATATTTTCAAACAAAATAATCTCATTTCTTTATTGTCTTCAATATTTGTTTAAAGGTTTTTGCGATATTTTTCATATTTAAGAAAATATTAGCGAAAAACAAAAAACAGTTAAGGTAAACACCCACTTCCGGTGTACGAAATTTTACCAAAAGCTTTTCAGTTCTTCGGATTATCAAATAAGACGGATGTTCAAAGTTTCATATCAATTGCTCTATTAGTTTTTGAGATACAGCGCGCACAGACACACACACACACAGACACACCATCACACACACACAGACACATTTTTTTTTCAGAAATTGTTGAAATGGCATCTAGGGACCCCAAAACGGATATTTCCGTTAAAAAAAATTTGAAAAAAAAATCACGATCACAATACTTTCTCGTACTTCGTAACGGAAAAAAGTAAAAAAAAATGTGTCTGTGTGTGTGTGTGTGTGTGTGTGTGTGTCTGTGCGCCCTGTATCTCAAAAAGTAATAAAGCAATTGATATAAAACTTTGAACATAAATTTTATTTGATAATCAGAACTGAAGAGCTTTTGGTAAAATTTCATACACCTTAACTGTTTTTTGTTTTTTGACAGTATTTTTTTAAATATGAAAAATATCACAAAAACATTTAAACAAACATTGAAGACAATAAAGAAATGAATATCTTTGGTTTGAAAATATTTTTCATAAAATCATTGTTATTCGAGAAAAAAAAAATATTTTTTTTCATTTTTGGTTTGTAATTATGAAACGATAATAGTTACAGCAAATTTATGTTAATAATAATTGGTTTATTTTTAATTGAAATCATATTTTAAATGTACATCGAACGTTTTGTAGACTCGGATCACATTGTTCATTTGCAACATTAGACAAGTTATACAGTTTTGAAAAATCCACTTTTTAACTGTTAATAATTTGCATTTTTGCATACAGGAATTAATATGGAAATTAATGAATAATTAAAAAAATATACGAGTATATCTATCCGCAGGGATGTTTTATTTAAATTAACTTAAACCTTGAACATCTCTTTGTCTACTTTAAAATATATACTTACACATAAAATTAATATTTTCTAGTTAAGCAGTCTGCATTTTATGGACAGTTTGCTAGGCAAGTCAATTCAGTATACCACGTAGAGTCTATAATCACACTCATTATATTTAACTGTTGAATTATTGAAAGTGTAAATGCAGTTTCTTGTTTGCATTACTAATACATCCTGATTATACACTAAGGCGACATCTGGTCTATTCACAAAACCTGTTTTTCCTATGCACAGCGACTTAAATATTACTCCTTTTCCTTGTACATATATATAGGTCATGTTCAATTTGTTCATGTTACACTTCGTGACATGCTACCATCAGTAAATAGTGCTCGCATTCAAAATCAATACTTCATTCTACAGGTATTACTTTTAATCATAGCATTAATTGTCTAACGAGCTAGTTTTAATAAGAGATCAAAATCTTTCCAAATTTTAAAGAAATATTTTATATCCAAAACTAGTCGCCTTAGTAACAAATGTTTTCTCTTATTATTATTATTATTTTTATTTTACAATTAAAACACTTGTACAATTAACCTCAGGGAAAAAACTATTACTAGATTGCAGTACAGAAAGTTGGAAATAAAAAGAAAAGAAACGAAATAAATTATTTCAGTTTACATAATAGTACATTAAAAAAGCGAGTTCAATAAACGCGATTTTTTAGCACGCGTCCAATGTTAGAAAACGACGAGCGTAAAAAGTGCAAAAAAAGGCCTTATAAACGAGTTTTGTACAGTATTTTCTCTATTTTGCCCCTTTTATTCCATTTCTAAATTTTAAAAATCGGCCATACATATTTAGAAAATTTATGGTGGTTGGTAACACTAATAATTAACATTTCAATTTGAAATTAGTTTGCGATTTCCACACATCACATAACCACAAAACTATGTCGCTGAAAATTTAGCATCTGAATGAAAAATTAAATTATTAAAGCACTCGGCGAGCCATTAACGAACCCATATGAGTGCTTTGTTTTAGACGCAAAATAGAAAAATATAAATAAAATATTCATACAAAATTAATATAGCTATTATTACAACCAGGGAAATATGAATAGTATATTTGGCTAGTTACATTGTATAGACAATCAAGGGAAATGTATTCATATTTCCCGTGTTGTAATCAATAGTTTTTTCTGATTGAAATTATTGAATATTGTTCTGTAAATGGGAAAATATTGGATTGTAAATTTTTGAATTTATCGGATTGGTAACGTTGCTAAGGGCCTTGTTTGTAAATATCATGGTTGACTTGTTTTGGTATTTGCGTTGTTTCATAAATTGGTGGAATGTCAAACTATGTGTTAACGCAAGCGACGAAAGACCGTGAATGTTTTGTTCCCGTAAAATCCAAAGCTGTAAAATCCATAAAGGATACCTTCCTAAGAAATCGGAGGTGTTGTCCCGAGATCAATTAAAACAATTCTTGCGAGTAGCTCCTAATGACAATTGTTTGATGTTTATATTTCCCTAGGGAAATATGAGCACTTCATATTTCTCTATGGAAATATAAGTGTGTTATGACATATCGTAACTAAGGCAATATCACTCAATATTGTTTCAATCAGAAAAAAATCCAATATTGACATCCTAGCTTACATTGGAATTAAGTACAACGCATTGGCTTATCTGTGGTAGAATTAATTGTTTGTTTTTCAATTTTAAATGTTGCTATACTACGGGTATAATCACTATAAAAGAGCGAACAAGTTCCTTGAATGTTTCATGACCTTGACATTTTGGATAGATTCTGGGAGTGAGTTAAATAATTATCGTAAATACACCTTGTAACGGGGTACGTACGAAGCGCTGTTAGTACCAAATCGCTCCGTACTACCCTCTCCGCTTGCGCCACCGTCGCCCGTACCACCGCATCCTCACGCTAGAACAACCACCAAAAAAGGGAGGACCACCCGCTGTGCAGCCTATATAAACAGCTGCACCCCCCCCCCCCATACCAGCACAGTTCCACAAACTCTTAGCTAGAACTCCGACTCCGACTCCGACTCCGACTTAGAATGTCAATTAGAATTTGCCCACCCGTGCCGGACTTGAGGCAAACGTAAACCAGCGCAATCGGAATTTATGCAACCTAATATGCCTCCATACAGTTTACATATACCGCATTCGTTGTCATGTGCAGATTTATTCCGATGTTGGAGGCGAGCCTCAGAGGCCTCTCATTGGTCGGATATCAACCGCGTGGTAGAAAGAAAACCGCACTTTTTCTAAATGTGATCGGAGATAAAATTAAAAAAAAAATAGAACCAATTTTGGTGATCCAAGATAAATATAAAAACAATTGCCATCGACTAGAAACTTTCCGAAATCACTCAAAATTAATTCAAATTATTATCTTAAAATGCCACATTCATAATATTACTGGATTTTTGAAATTTTGAATTTACTTGGTGTGTAAAGTTGTAAAAAAATAGAACCAATTTTGGTGACCCAAAATAAATATAAAAACAATTGCTATCGACTTGAAACTTTCCAAAATTACTCAAAATTCATTCCAAATTAATTTCTTAAAAAACTATATTCGCACCATTTCTAGATTTTTGAAATTTTTTATGCGGTCGAAGTGTAAAATTGAAAAAGAAATTGAACCAATTTAGGAAACCCAAAATAAATATAAAAACAATTGCTATCGACTTGAAACTTTCCAAAATTTCTCAATATTATTCCAAATTGATTTCTTGAAAAAAAAACACACCATTTCTAGATTTTTTTAACTGTTGATGTGATCAGAGTGTGAAGTTATAGAAAATAGAACCAATTTTGGAGACTCAAAAATAAACATGAAAACAATTGCTACCGACTTGAAACTTTCCAATGTTACTAAAAATTCATTCCATATCGGTTTCTTAAAAAAATGTATTCGCACCATTTCTAGATTTTTTGAAATGTTGATGTGATCAGAGTGTACAGTTATAGAAAATAGAACCAATTTTGGAGACTCAAAAATAAACATGAAAACAATTGCTACCGACTTGAAACTTTCCAATGTTACTAAAAATTCATTCCACATCGGTTTCTTAAAAAAAATGTATTCGCACCATTTCTAGATTTTTTTAAATGTTGATGTGATCAGAGTGTAAAGTTATAGAAAATAGAACCAATTTTGGAGACCCACAATAAATAAAAAAACAATTGCTATCGACTCGAAACTTTTAAAAATTACTTAAAATTCATTCCAAATTGATTTCTTAAAAAAAACTGTATTCGCACCATTTCTAGATTTTAGGAAATTTGAATGTGGTCGCAGTGTAAAATTGAAAAAAAAAATTGAACGAATTTTGGAGACTCAAATTAAATATAAAAACAATTGCTATCGACTTGAAACTTTCCAAAATTACTCAAAATTCATTCGAAATTGATTTCTTAAAACTTTTTAATTCCTTCATAACGTTACTGGATTTTTTTTAAATTTTGATATGCTCGGTGTGTAAAGCTGTAAAAAATAGAACCAATTTTGAAGACTCAAATAAATATGAAAACAATTGCTATCGACTTAAAACTTTCCAAAATTACTCAAAATTCATTCCAAATTGATTTCTTAAAAGACTATATTCGCACCATTTCTAGATTTTTGAAAATTTTATTTGCGGTCGGAGGGTAAAATTGTAAAAAAATTGAACCAATTTCGGAGACCCAAAATAAATATAAAAACAATTGCTATCGACTTAAAACTTTCCAAAATTACTCAAAATTCATTTCAAATTGATTTCTTAAAGAACTATATTTGCGCCATTTCTAGATTTTTGGAAATTTTGATATGCTCAGTGTGCAAAATTGTAAAAATTTGAACCAATTTTAGAGACTCAAAATAAAATAAAGACGAAAACAATTGATATCGACTTGAAACTTTCCAAAATTACTGAAAATTTGTTTCAAATTGGTTTCTTAAAAAAAAACTGTATTCGCAGTATTCGTATATTTTTGGAAATTTGAATGTGTAAAATTGAAAAAAAAATTGAACGAATTTTGAAGACTCAAATTAAATATTAAAACAATTGCTATCGACTTGAAACTTTCCAATGTTACTCAAAATTCATTCCAAATTAATTTCTTTAAAAAAACTATATTCGCACCATTTCTAGATTTGTTGAAATTTTTATGCGGTCGGAGTGTAAAATAAAAAAAAAATGAACCAATTTTGGAGACTCAAAAATAAATATGAAAACAATTGCTACTGAGTTGAAACTTTCCAATGTTACTCAAAATTCATTCCAAATTAATTTCTTTAAAAAAACTATATTCGCACCATTTCTAGATTTTTTAAAATTTTTATGCGGTCGGAGTGTAAAATTGAAAAAAAATTGAACCAATTTTGGAGACTCAAAAATAAATATGAAAACAATTGCTACCGACTTGAAACTTACCAATGTTACTCAAAATTCATTCCAAATTGGTTTCTTTAAAAAAACTATATTCGCACCATTTCTAGATTTTTGAAAATTTTTATGCGGTCGGAGGGTAAAATTGAAAACAAAAATTGAACCAATTTAGGAGACCCAAAATAAATATAAAAACAATTGCTATCGACTTGAAACTTTCCAAAATTACTCAAAATTCATTTCAAATTGATTTCTTAAAAAACCATATTTGCGCAATTTCTAGATTTTTGGAAATTTTGATATGCTCAGTGTGCAAAATTGTAAAAATTTGAACCAATTTTAGAGACTCACAATAAAGACGAAAACAATAGCTATCGACTTGAACCTTCCAAAATGACTCAAAATTTGTTCCAAATTGGTTTCTTAAAAAAACTGTATTCGCACCATTTCTAGATTTTTGGAAATTTGAATGTGGTCGCAGTGTAAAATTGAAAAAAAAATGAACTAATTTTAGAGACTCAAATTAAATATTAAAACAATTGCTATCGACTTGAAACTTTCCAAAATTACTCAAAATTCATTCGAAATTGATTTCTTTAAAAAAACTATAGTCGCACCATTTGAGCCGTTTATTTTGAAAGTGGAGCAAGTCCATTTTTTGTTATTGCGAGTTATTTAAAGGTTTGCATTTTAATCAATCTAAAAATATTGGTAAGCACTAATAGACATTTTTGTATTTTGTGGTAATAGATAATGTAAGTTTATTATCCAATAGTGTTTATAGTGTTGGCTAAAATAATAAAGGTGTAATTATACCTAAATGGACTTGCCTCACTCTCAAAATTAATGAATTATTGTAATCGTTAATTAAAGTGATAATATTTCAGTGTATCAGCGTTTTTAAATATTAAAGTAGAAGATATAACATAACAAAAATCAATTCATTTTTATTAAGAATTCAATGAAATTATACATATTTGTTAATCATTTACTTTATACGTATATTTATATTGAATTTTACTTAGGATTTAACATTTTTAAATATTCATGATCAACGGAGGTATATGTGGTAATAAATCCATCGTGTCCTTATATCTGTCAGATGTAATAAATCTACTTTTCTTCATATACAGAAGGTAATTTCAATTGCAAAGATTTTCTAGCCAGTTCGGCATTTATTGTATGAATTTCATGTTATTTTGACAGATTCTATAATATTTTTCCACTATTTCGATGGACTTTTCTTATTTTTTAGTCATAAGTAACCTTGTTTTCTTCGTAGTGTTCCTCTGTAGTATCATTCTCATCTGATGACGAACATAATATTTCAACTATTCTTCTTCTTTTTCTGGATTTTTTTTAACATTTTGGAACGAATTGTCTTCATATTCAGATCCTGATTAGAAGATTCTTCTTTTATTACCGATTCTCAAGGATTTTATTTTTCCAAACATAATAAAAATAATGAAATTACTTGCAAATGAGGATTTTATTGGAGTGTCGTTATAACTTAGAAACGTATTTTCATTTCATTTTTTTTACCTATCAAATTCACTTTCACATGCATCAAAGTTGAAATCGTTCTGAGCCATTTTTGTTTTTATAAACATACATCATCATCTTTATTCAGACTATACAGTAGGTTGGATTAATATACAAAATATACAAAAAAACAAAAAGGGTGTTAGTCCGTCTGGGCTATCGACCTGCGGTCTTTCTGCCCTGTCTTGATTCTACTGGTGAAAACATATAATACTTTGCTAGCTAGCTGAATTGTCCTGATGATTCGCGCAAATGAATTGATGTATTGTGATGGGAGGATGCTGATATTTAGAAGGGATATTCGGGTTTCGGGAAATACAGAATTTGGATAGAAGTTGTTGATTAAAAGGATTGTTTGCAAATTTAACGCTAAGGCTAAGTATACGCTGGGAGATAGGTGTGACGTGGGTGGTTTCATATAATAGGTCATTTGAGGGATTATGGAGTGGATTAGTCGGGTGTCTTAATTTGGTTAGGGTTCTTAGGGCTGATCGTTCAGCAACTTGGAAGTGGTATAGGATGGATGGTCGGATTTGGGTAAAAAGGATTGCACCGTAGTCTAACAAGGGCCGGCATATCGATTTGTAAATATTAACAGCTGTTTCTGTTGATATGCCTTGTTGTTTAAATGTTAAGGATCTGAAATGCCGGGCCCTGGTCTTGATTTTAGTTTTAATGGATTGGGCATGAGTTTTAAAGGATAGTTTGGAGTCAAATAGGATGCCTAGATATTTACAGGTATGGGAGGGATGGATTGTGACGTTACTGGATATGATGGTTTTTATAAAATATACCACAATTCGTTATTGATTTTTAAAATAAGAGTGAAACTGTTTGGTGCACCCGAGTTGAAACAGCACTATGCCGAATATTAAACAATTTACAGTTTTTCGCAGTGTTGCCAATATGACTAAAATTTGCCTGTATTGCAAGTAAACATATAATCAAAACACTAAAATTATGAAATACTTATTATTATTCTAAATTCTGCCGTAATATATTCGGTTACAAATAATTTAAACCTTAGATGGACTTGCACCACTTTCAAAATAAACATATTTACAATAGTGTTAACATCTAAAACTTCCACCTCACAAATATTAGGGAATATCATTTCTTATTACCATAAATAGTTTACAGATAAGAAGATTATACTAAGTTTTCTATATAATTATCATTATCTCCATTTTTTTCAAAATTGGACTTGCCCCACTTTCAAAATAAACGGCTCATTTCTAGACTTTTTAAAATTTTTATGCGGTCGGAGTGTAAAATAAAAAAAAAGAAACAAATTTTGGAGACTCAAAAATAAATATGAAAACAATTGCTACCGACTTGAAACTTTCCAATGTTACTCAAAATTTATTCCAAATTAATTTCTTAAAAAAAACTATATTCGCACCATTTCTAGATTTTTTGAAATTTTTATGTGGTCGAAGTGTAAAATTGAAAAAAAAATTAAACCAATTTAGGAGACCCTAAATAAATAAAAGAACAATTGCTAACGACTCGAAACTTCTAAAAATTACTTAAAATTCATTCCAAATTCATTTCTTAAAAAAACTGTATTCGCACCATTTCTAGATTTTTGGAAATTTGAATGTGGTCGCAGTGTAAAATTGAAAAAAAAAATTGAACGAATTTTGGAGACTGAAATTAAATATAAAAAACAATTGCTATCGACTTGAAACTTTCCAAAATTACTCAAAATTCATTCGAAATTGATTTCTTTAAAAAAACTATATTAGCACCATTTCTAGATTTTTTTAAATTTTTACGCGGTCGGAGTGTAAAATTGAAAAAAAATTGAACCAATTTTAGAGACTCAAAAATAAATATGAAAACAATTGCTACCGACTTGAAACTTACCAATGTTACTCAAAATTCATTCCAAATTGGTTTCTTTAAAAAAAACTATATTCGCACCATTTCTAGATTTTTTGAAATTTTTATGCGGTCGGAGTGTAAAATTGAAAAAAAATTGAACCAATTTTGGAGACTCAAAAATAAATATGAAAACAATTGCTATCGACTTGAAACTTTCCAATGTTACTTAAAATTCATTCCAAATTGGTTTCTTAAAAAAAATGTATTCGCACCATTTCTATGTACAGTTATAGAAAATAGAACCAATTACTCAAAATTAATTCCAAATTAATTTCTTAAAATAACTATACTCGCACTATCTCTAGATTTTTGAAAAAAATTATGCGGTCGGAGGGTAAAATTGAAAAAAAAATTGAACCAATTTAGGAGACCCAAAATAAATATAAAAACAATTGCTATCGACTTGAAACTTTCCAAATTACTCAAAATTCATTTCAAATTGATTTCTTAAAAAACTATATTTGCGCCATTTCTAGATTTTTGGAATTTTGATATGCTCAGTGTGCAAAATTGTAAAAATTTGAACCAATTTTACAGACTCACAATAAAGACGAAAACAATAGCTATCGACTTGAACCTTCCAAAATTACTCAAAATTTGTTCCAAATTGATTTCTTAAAAAACTATATTTGCGCCATTTCTAGATTTTTGGAAATTTTGATATGCTCACTACGCAAAATTGTAAAAATTTGAACCAATTTTAGAGACACAAAATAAAGACGAAAACAATTGCTATCGACTTGAAACTTTCCAAAATTACTTAAAATTTGTTCCAAATTGGTTTCTTAAAGAAAAACTGTATTCGCACCATTTCTAGATTTTTTAAATTTTTATGCGGTCGGAATGTAAAATTGAAAAAAAAAAATGAAACAATTTTGGAGACTCAAAAATAAATATGAAAACATTTGCTACTGACTTGAAACTTTCCAATATTACTCAAAATTTATTCCAAATTGGTTTCTTAAAAAAAAATGTGTTCGCACCATTTCTAGATTTTTTGAAATTTTGATGTGATCAGAGTGTACAGTTATAGAAAATAGAACCAATTACTTAAAATTAATTTTAAATTAATTTCTTAAAAAAAAACTATATTCGCACCATTTCTAGATTTTTGAAAATTTTTATGCGGTCGGAGGGTAAAATTGAAAAAAAAAATTGAACCAATTTAGGAGACCCAAAATAAATATAAAAACAATCGCTATCGACTTGAAACTTTTCAAAATTACTCAAAATTCATTTCAAATTGATTTCTTAAAAAATTTTGATATGCTCAGTGTGCAAAATTGTAAAAATTTGAACCAATTTTAGAGACTCACAATAAAGACGGAAACAATAGCTATCGACTTGAAACTTTCCAAAATTACTAAAAATTTGTTCCAAATTGGTTTCTTAAAAAAACTGTATTCGCACCATTTCTATATTTTTGGAAATTTGAATGTGGTCGCAGTGTAAAATTGAAAAAAAAATTGAACGAATTTTGGAGACTCAAATTAAATATTAAAACAATTGCTATTGATTTGAAACTTTCCAAAATTACTCAAAATTCATTCGAAAATGATTTCTTAAAATGCCACATTCATAACGTTACTGGATTTTTTTTTAAATTTTGATATGCTCGGTGTGTAAAGCTGTAAAAAATAGAACCAATTTTGGAGACTCAAATAAATATGAAAACAGTTGCTATCGATTTAAAACTTTCCAAATTTACTCAAAATTTATTCGAAATTGATTTTTTAAAAAACTATATTTGCGCCATTTCTAGATTTTTGGAAATTTTGATCTACTCAGTGTGTAAAATTTTAAAAATTTGAACCAATTTTAGAGAACCAAAATAAAGATGAAAACAATTGCTATCGACTTAAAACTTTCCAAAATTACTCAAAATTCATTCCAAATTGATTTCTTAAAAAACTATATTCGCACCATTTCTAGATTTTTGAAAATTTTATTTGCAGTCGGAGTGTAAAATTGAAAAAAAAATTGAACCAATTTAGGAGACCCAAAATAAAAATAAAAACTATTGCTATCGACTTGAAACTTTCCAAAATTACTCAAAATTCATTCCAAATTGATTTCTTAAAAAACTATATTCGCACCATTTCTAGATTTTTGAAAATTTTATTTGCAGTCGGAGTGTAAAATTGAAAAAAAAATTGAACCAATTTGGGAGACCCAAAATAAAAATAAAAACTATTGCTATCGACTTGAAACTTTCCAAAATTACTCAAAATTCATTCCAAATTGGTTTCTTAAAAAAAACTGTATTCGCACCATTTCCAGATTTTTGAAAATTTTTATTCGGTTGGAGTGTAAAATTGAAAAAAATTGAACCAATTTAGGAGACCCAAAATAAAAATAAAAACTATTGCTATCGACTTGAAACTTTCCAAAATTACTCAAAATTCATTGAAAATTGGTTTCTTACAAAAAAAACTGTATTCGCACCATTTCTAGAAAAAATTGAACGAATTTTGGAGACTCAAATTAAATATAAAAATAATTGTTATTGACGTGAATGTCACTGAGAAACTTAAAACCCCGCGCGTTAGGGCGATTTGTTAAAATTAGGCTGAACAACCCCACTGTCAGTGTCGATGTTCAGATTAATATCATATTCATAGATACCCTTGAATAAAAAATTACAATCGATTTGTCAACGTATAAACATGTCTGAATCACGCTTCGGGACAGAATGCGATGAAGCAATTAATAATTTAATTACAACACCAAAAAACACGGTTAAAAGTAAAAAATACGTATGGAAACTGTTCCAGCATTCCTCAAGTGTGTTGCTTTAAGTACTTTAAGTTATTAATCAACACACTTTCGGGGTTTAGTCAAAATTATCGCGAAATTCATTGCCCTTGGGACATAATAGCTGAAAATGCTAATTTTGACTATTTATCAGAGCAAACAAACTTGTTCAAAAACAAGCCTTGATATATCAGGAGTGAAAAGATATAAAAATATGAATTAAAAAAAATGTAATTACTTAAAAACCGACATTAAAGAAACACATAACTGAAGTTCTTAATAAAAAAATACATAACTTTATTTAGGTACAGTATAAAGGCACATTTTTTTTTTATTATTAGACGAGATTTAATAGCCAAGATTGTTCGTGTCAAGTTTTTCGAACCAAATTGGTCAAAAACCTCTTAAACGCCTCTCAAGATACAAAACGACAATCGGCGAATCCAATCCCACCATTTTATCCACGAGAACGTTGTACCTCTCCATTTCCTCGGATCCTTCTTCAATATCAGGCAGCAAGTATACGGCCAACAATTGCGCACGTAAACAACCCTGCATCTCCAACAACTCCTCAACCAGCGACACAAAACGCCCGGTCACGCTTCCTTGCAGAGTGAAAAATAATTTCTTCAAGTAATGCCGCACAAACTCCTTGTAGTAATCGTAAATCGCATCTCCATATTTATCAATCAAACGCAAACTGTAATCGTAAAGAAATGCTCCTAATGATTTCTCCTCGTTATCCATAAAAAATAAAGTTGTGTCGAACAATGCCTCATAGAGGAATTTACTGTGTGGAGTGCTGATGGTTTTAAAGGATTCTTGCAAAGTCTTTACGGTGATTACAGATTTTTGTCTGACCATACAGACGCTGATTGATTCCAGAAGTAAATACACAGTGCCTTTTAGTTGCGTTAGTTTTTGGAAATCTTTCGCGGTGTTAGTGTAGGAGGTAATGCAATCGCAAAAAGTGTCAACGCGTTGTTGCAAAAACTCTCCAGCGTAGAGGAAGTAGTTGCAGATGAAATTTTTCGTATCCCCACTGTGATGGTTACCTTCGTGAAATACACTTTTGGTGAGTATCTCATCGCAAAACGCGTTATCTAATTTGAGTATGATTTCGGAATCGATTTCACGCAGTATGCTGAAGTCTTTGATTTCGAAAATATTCCAGACTAGCTTGATGTAATCTGGTAGGTATTTACCGCTGATTTTTTTGAAGTTAAAAAGCAACGATTTTATTTCAGGATCGTCTTGATTATTCAAGCCAGTTTTCAGTAACAGCATGGTTTGATCTGAGGGATGATTGATGAACAGTTTGTAGCATGATTTTATAACGAATTTCCTTAAAGAGGTGTTCTTCTCCAAATTCAACGCCTTCGTAAGATAAGAACATGTTGAAGATACGGGTAGAAGTACTAGAGTTAAGTGGATTGCATGCTTTCTAACTGAAACTGCGCGATCTGAAAGGATCGTTAAAGGCATGTTTAGATTTTTTTCTGGAATATGACAGCACGCGGAGTATAATGGTTGTAATGCAAATTGTAGGTAATCCCTGTTGGTGAAGTTTAAAATTATATCTAAACACTTCTGCGGTACTGGAGTATTTTTTATCGACCCTAGAATAGACCTTTGTATATTCAAAATCCTTTTCGCGTTGGCGTTAAGGAGTTTAATACTACAATCAGGCGGTGGCTGGTATTTATTAGCAAATTCAATAAAGTAGGTGGAAAATGCGAAGAAGTTAAAAGCTGCTGCTACATCCTCATTAAGGTTAAATTCCTTCAGATAATAATCTTCTATTTTCCGATGTAAGTCGGAAAACCGCATCATTTCGATTTCATACGGCTTGAAATAATCAAGGCATCGTGATAAATTCGCTGCGACAAAATCAGGCCTGTTATTGAGTAGCCAAACGCAGATTTTTCTAGGAAGAAAATAACGACCTTCAAAGTACCACCTCCTGTAATCGGCTTGAACGGCAACATGTTCCGGCTTCAAACCACTCATTAAAATTATCTCGCAGATTATTTCCTGGTCGTCGATTTGATTACACTTCAAATCAGTTTTATCTTTACCAGATACCAGGCTTTCAAAATAAAGTTTCAAAACTTTAGGATAATCGAAGTAGTTAATCCGCAACTTGTTGTTCCTCTTGTTGAAATCGTAAACGGATTTGCAGAACACAACCGAATGCGACGTTGTACCGATCAGTTCCGCAATCCGGCTTAAACAATCCTTTTCAAAAGTGGGTCTATGCTTTAAGAAATTGGAAAGTGGGTGATTTCCCGGTGTTTCCAATAATAAGCTTAAATCTGTTACGCAATCGATTCCATTCAAGAGTTTGAAAAGAATCCGCTTCTCGATCAAACGACGGGATTCAACCGAGATAAAACTGTGGTGGACATGGATGTTCTTCAGAAATTCATTGATGCGATCCCAATGATGTTGGCGCAGGTGTTCGAGTTTGAAATTCTCCAATAAATATTGCAAAATGATTCGACTGACTGTTATTATTTCATTTTTATGCCGCCAATTGATGTAGCTTAAAACTCTCTCAAGGGCACAGAAGTCCTGATTAACTTTACAAGTTTCTAATAGTTGCAGCAAAAAATTCTTCCTGCGCATGCGCTCCGTGGTTTTGTCAATTAAAGCCCAGATTTTCGGAATCGAGTCGATGGTTGCGTATAGCGGAAGATGCTCCTCTTTGGATAAACCGCACTTTAATCTGTACTCGAGTGGGAATGCCGAAATAAATTCATACGGAAGCTTCTGCTCCTCCTCGAAAATTTCGCAACCGTACTTCTCCTTATAAGCGTTGAAATAGATTTCACCCCTAATTTTTAACGGAAGCATTTTCGCGTACCTGTACGCATTTCCGTAAAAATTAAAATTTTGTTTCGCTTTAGGAAGGAAATTCGTAATCAGGAGAGCACACTCATCACGAGTTAATCTTCTTATTAGAATCCTCGCGTGTATGATTTTAGAGTACTTATCCGGATCTTCCAGCAGCTCATTTTTGTAGTGATTCAGGAAGTTGGTAAATCCTTTACGTCCGATTTTCAGCCCGGAAAAATACCTGAAGTTCTCGTAATAACCCCGTATATCACTAACGGAAAAATACTGAGCAATTTCCTTGATCCCAGACCCTGGAGTTTTCTCCAAGTAGAATCTTAAAAATTTAGGTTATTTTTCGTGTAGACGTATAAGTTCCTTAAAAGCAAACTTAGTCTTGTATTCTCGTACACTTTCCCTAATCACTTTCTCGCTGCAACACACCAGCAAATTCTCAGCCGTTTTCAGTCCGTATCTATCCAAAACTTTCAAGTAAAAACTGTCACCCTCGCACGGATCCACGATTTTCCTCGCTAGTCTATTGACGATTTTTACTCTCATCACTGCTGATATATTCGGGCAAATTTTTTCCGTAAAACATTCGGCGTCCATTGTTCGGAAAAGGTCGTTAAAGGCCAGGTTTATGATGATCTTGTTTAAAATTATGTTCCCTTGGTAGAATGTTTCTAATAATATTTCGTAGTGTTTGAAGATTATATGGATTTTGGTGTGGAATATTTCCTCCAAGAGGGTGGTGGGATTTAAACTTTCGATTATTTGATTCGCGTCGTCTGTTGGGAGGGCTTGTAAAGAAGAGATGTAGGAATTGAAGTTTTTCTTGTGTTCTCCGAGCGTGTTTCCTCCAAGGTTATGGAAGGCGTTGATGTATGGATCCATTTTCTGGAAGAATAAGTTAATTAAATCAATTAAAATTGAAAAACCTTCACTTGTTGCGTTTTTTAAATATTAAATTGGGTTAAAAAAATGGTTGCTGATAAAATGTTATTTACTATTTACTGTATAAGGTTTTCGAACGTGTCAATCGATCAAACAAAGTTGTTTTAACGGAAATATCCGTTTTGAGGTTCCTAGATATAATATAGCAAATAAAAAAATGCTGTCTGTGTGTGTCGAAAGTCTTTAAGTCTGTAAGCGCTGTATCTCAATACTAATTGAAAATTAAACCGACCGTTACTATGTGGTTTTTTTATAACACTAGCCAACAAAATTGGACTTTTTCTCTGTCCTTGGGACTAGACCGGAATTTTTCGATTGCTTGGGTGTAACAAAGTACCGAAATCGCGATGAAACCCCCGAGACTTTGGTTTTGAGGTTAGGATTCGCAAAAAAACTCTTTTTTTACTTTTTTCACTATAACTTTGGAACAACGCGAGATAATTTGAATCTGAAAATACTGCTTGAAAGCTTATAAATAGGGCTACATTTGGTATATAAATGACCTTGGTAGCGTAATCAAAACCCTAATAAAAAAAAAATCCGTAAAAAAACCGCAAAAATCGCATATTTTGAAACATTTTTGCGATTTCAATCGATTATAAAAAAAAAACGACGCTAGATAGCTCAGATCAGTTTCCCTGACCTGAAAGCTTATTAAATGGGCTACAATTTCTGTATGGTACACCTCTGTGACTTAATGAGAAGTCTTCGAAATAATGGGATTTGTTTGAAAAAATCGCGAAATTTGCAATGTTTTCGGCCTTTTTTCCCTTCAAATATAAAATTCCACGGTTCCGGTTCTTCTACGGAATTTTTTTTTATTAGGGTTTTTATTACGCTACGCTACCAAGGTCATTTATATACCAAATGCAGCCCTGTTTATAAGCTTTCAAGCAGCATTTTCAGATTCAAATTAACTTGCGTTGTTCCAAAGTTATAGTGAAAAAAGTAAAAAAAGAGGTTTTTGCGAATCCTAACCTCAAAACCAAAGTCTCGGGGGTTTCATCATGACTTCGGTGTTTTTTTGTTACACCCAAGCAATCGAAAAATTCCGGTCTAGTCCCAAGGACAAAATGGCTGTTGGCTAGTGTAATATAATCACTGAATAAAACATTATCACAATTTATAAATTGTGATAGAGTTTTTATTCAGTGACTATAAAACAGTTTTTGTTCAAATTCCGAAAATGGAAGTAAATTAAATATAATAAATATTCAAAAAATCTGTATATAATTGATGAAGATAATATAAAACTGCACATATTTTGTTAATAATAAATATTTTATTTTGATTTTCGAGAAAAAAATTAAACAATCACTTTTTTGGTCTAAAAATGGTGAAATGATAGTTACATCAAACTCATATACAGGGTGCCTATTTAAAAGCGAGCAATGTTCTATAAGAACGGACCTAAACGAGATATAAAACATTTCTCAAAACCGCTTCTAGAGTATGTGGGGGGAAACAGTATGACCACAAAAATGACCTTAACTTAGCAACTCCCGGGGCTGTAGCCACCCCAACTAAATTTGTTTAAATGGCAACACCCCTTTGACAATTGCTATACTTCTTATGAGTTTAATTTTTGAGAAATAAGCAAAATAATTTTTATAAGTATTTATTTCAATTTCTCGTTAAAAATCACATTAAACCATTTTGTTGCAAATGAGATCGTAAAAACATTGTTAAAAATGGTGATATGGCCATCATGTTACTTTCACCGGCTTGATGGTATCATATCATGGTCATTTATATTTACGCTTTCATGGTTTATTTTCAATTGAAATCATATTTTAAATGTACGTCGAGCGTTTTGTGAACTCGGATATAACTGACGTTTAAAACGTCAAAATTGTGGAAGATGGAAAAATTATTCTTCAAATTTAAAAACTCAGTTTCTTAAGAAATTTCGAAAAAAACTTATTCTTTATTAGTTGTTCATTATGGCATTCTCTACAATTATTAACATACATTTGCTGTAACTATTATTGTTTCATAATTATAAACCAAAAATAAAAAAAAATGGTGATGTAGCCATCATGTTACTTTCTTCGACTTGATAGTATCATTTATATTTACGTTTTCATGGTTTATGTTCAATAAATGTACACCGTGCGTTGTATAAACTTGGATAAAACTGACGTTTGAAACGTCAAAATTATGAAAGATGGAAAAATTATACTTAAGATTCAAAAACTCAGTTTACTCAAAAACTAAAGGGATTTCGAAAAAAACTTATTCTTTATAAGTTGTTCATTTTAGCATTCTCTACAATTATTATTCACATAAATTTGCTGTAACTATTATCGTTTTAAATTTATAACCCAAAATTTAAAAAAAAATAATAAATTTTTTTCTCGAAAAAAATAATTTTATGAAAAATATTTTCAAGCAAAATCTGTTCATTTCGTCGTTGTCTTCATTGTTTGTTTAAATGTTTTTGTGATATTTTTCATATTTAAGAAAATATTGGCAAAAAACAAAAAACAGTTAAGGTAAACGCCCACTTCCGGTGTACGAAATTTCACCAAAAGCTTCTCAGTTCTTCAGATCATCAAATAAGACGTATATTCAAAGTTTCATATAAATTGCTCTATTAGTTTTTGAGATACAGCGCGCACAAACAGACACACACACACACACACACAGACACAAACTCTTTTTTACAGAAATTGTTGAAATGGCATCTAGGGACCCCAAAACGGATATTTCCGTTAAAAAAAATTTGAAAAAAAAGTCACGACAACAATACTTTCTCGTACTTCGTAACGGAGAAAGTAATAATGCATTTTTTCTCGAATAAAAATGATTTTATCAAAAATATTTTCAAGCGAAAGATGTTATTATCTTTGTTGTCTTCAATATTTGTTTAAATGTTTTTGTAATATTTTTCATACTTAAAAAAACATTGGGAAAAACACAAAATAGTTAAGGTAAACACCCACTTCCGGTATACGAAATTTTACCAAAAGCTTTTCAGTTCTTCGGATTATCAAATAAGACGTATGTTTAAAGTTTCAAATCAATTGCTCTATTCGTTTTTGAGATCGAGCGCGCACAGACAGACAGACACACAAACACACACACACACATATACATACAGGCGCAAAAAAACTTCAAAAAAATTCTGAAATGGCGTCTACGAACCCCAAAACGGATTTATCCGTAAAAAAAAAATTTGAAAAATTTTTCACGATCACAATACTTTCTCCGTAACGAAGTACAACAAATTTATGTTAATAATAATTGTAGAGAATGCCAAAATGAACAACTTATAAAGAATAAGTTTTTTTCGAAATCTCTTTAGTTTTTGAGTAAACTGAGTTTTTGAATTTAAAGTATAATTTTTCCATCTTTTATAATTTTGACGTTTTAAACGTCAGTTTCATCCGAGTTTACACAACGCTCGTTGTACATTTAAAATATGATTTTAATTGAAAATAAACCATGAAAGTGTAAATATATATGATTATACCATCGGAGAAAGTAACATGATGGCCACATCACCGTTTTTAAACTTCAAATTTGCTCAAATATTGCTCATTTGAGTTATTTTGTGCATTTAATAAAAAAACCTAAAAATGCAAGTGTTCTGAGTATTGTTGAACAATTTGTTTATTTATGCTTTTTTGTTAGAATTATTATTATTTGTGTTCTTCAGTTTTCTTACCAATGTTTTTACGACCTTATTTGCAACAAAATGGTTTAATGGTATATTTAACGAGAAATTGGAATAAATACTTATAAAAATTATTTTGCGTATTTCTCAAAAATTTGACTCATAAGTTTACATTTTTTAAGACAGGGGTCTTAAAAAATATAAGCCCAGACAGACGACGTACTAACACAATTAGTCAAAATACAAATTGTAATTATTTTGTTATATATTGTTAATTGTCTGCAATGAAGATGTTGTATATATAGACTCATAAGAAGTATAGCAATTTTCAAGAGCTTTCCAATTATGTATCACAAAGGGGGTGTTGCCATTTAAACAAATTTAGTTGGGGTGACAGCAGACCCAGAGGTTGCTTAGTGAAGGTCATTTTTGTGGTCATACTGATTCTCCCACATACCCCAGAAACGGTTTTGAGAATCTTTTTTAGGTTCATACTTATAGAGCAATGCTCCTTTTTAAATAGACACCCTGTATACTAAAATTGAAAAAAGTGCCACAAGAATTTATTCGCAATATTTTTTTTTCGAAATCCCACCAGTTTTTGTTACAAATCGATAAATATGCAAACTATTATTAAAATTCCTTCTATACCATCAAATCGGAAAAAGTTACATGACCATTTTTACTTTCTCCGTTACGAAGTCCGACAAAATATTGTAATCGTGATTTATTTTTCAATTTTTCTTTTTTTTCGGAAATATCCGTTTTGGGGTGTGTGTGTGCGTGTGTGTCTGGCTGTGTGCGCTGTATCTCAAAAACTAATTGAGCAATTGATACGAAACTTTGAACATAAGTCTTATTTAATAATCCGAAGAACTGAAAATCTTTTGGTAAAATTTCGTACACCGGAAGTGGGCGTTTACCTTAACTGTTTTTAGTTTTTTTCAATATTTTCTTAAATATGAAAAATATCACAAAAACATTTAAACAAATATTGAAGACAATAAAGAAATGAACATTTGGTTTAAATTTTTTTTTCATAAAATCATTGTTATTCGAGAATTTTTTTTATAAATTTGTTTTTTATTTTTGGTTTATAATTATGAAACGATAATAGTTACAGCAAATTTATATTAATAATAATTGTAGAGAATGCCAAAATAAAAAACTTTATTTTTCGAAATCTCTTTAGTTTTTGAGTAAACTGAGTTTTAGAATTTGAAGTAAAATGTATCCAACTTACATAATTTTGACGTTGTAAACGTCAGTTTCATCCAAAGTTACAAAACGTTCGATGTACATTTAAATTTAATTAAAATTGAAATACCTCACTTGTTGCATTAAATACATTCAATAAAGAAGTAAATATGCCCTAATATATGAATATTCAACCTGTCCGCAATTAAAAATTAAAATCTTATTAAAACTAAAAACAAATAACTTATTAAAGTGAACTCCAGTATAAGTTTATATTTTTTTCTAAATTTAATAATTGTTTAGGATTTTCCAAAATTTTTTATAAACTTACGGTTTCTATTTTGAGAATTTGAATTTTTTTAAACAAAAAAACATTTTATTTTCTGCGCTCTAATCAGCACGGCTTTTATTATTTGAAAATTTAAAAAAATTAGTATTATGTATTTTTTTTATTTAACGTTTTAGTTTTTATTTTAAGAATGCGTAGTGCTGCGAAATTTTGTTAGAAAACAATTTTTTCAGAGAACACATGCTTTTTATTCGAAATTTTAATGTTTTTGCATTTCCAGTATTTTTTATTAAACATTTTAGTTTTTTAGATTTTTCCTATTATTTAATTTGTTTTAATTAATATCTTGCGAACGCGTAGTCTTAAGATGGTGTTTGAACTTATTACCTCAAAATGTATTATAAGAAAATAAAAAAATAAATAAAAAACTTCAAAGGGGAATTAAAGCCCCATCATATTAATAAATTGTCACATAGCCACCATTTTTAACCCCATAATTTGCTACCTAAATTTGTGGTCGCAAAAGTTGCTCAGCGTCCAAGTACGCATCAAATCCCACTTACCAAAATTTTGTAATCCAATGTCACTAACTTCAGCAGAGTAGGGGGGTACAAAAGAACCGATATTAAAAAGGGCGCCACATGATTTAAATTTCAGATAACAGGCATTAGTGACGGCAATCATGAACCTTGGATTACCACCTTTAAATACCAACTGGGAAAATAATATCTCGACAAGAAAGAAACAAATATAGTTTAGAGTAAAATTAATAAACTGAGTTTTATTTAAGCCATAGTTGAGTAAAAAAAACAAAATTATCAGGGTAAAGAAAACTGACCCTTTGTTAAACTTATTTTAAGTGCGGTTGATATGGGAGAGTGGTAATAACGTTATTCCCTTACATATTGTCCCCAAACTAAAATAACTAACTTATAAATATTATAGTCGGCTGAGAGGAATTTATGTAGGACTTCAATCCAAATTTTGCTAAAATTTATACTAATAATATAAAACAGTCTTGATCACGATTAAACGAGTCGCTACTTTAATTACTCTCAACTCGTATTTGCAAATATTCTGTATAAAAAGTATTATGAACAATGTAAGTAGACCTAAAGGGTGACATAATTAAAGGAGACAATAATAATATATTTAAAATTTTACAAATATGTATATCCTTATGGCCCGCTTTCTTTACAATCTACACCCTGTATATGTACGATAGTACCTAGCAGTGGCAGCTCCTCAGAGGAGGCCTCTTCTGTATGTTTCGTGAGAAGAATATTAGTATTTTTATAAATTACTTCCGATACTTTCCCATGCAGAGGTACGACTTTTAAAAATATTTTATTTTTTTATACTTATAATTCACGTTACAGTAGAGTGTTTTACCGGGCATTGAATGCCCTCCACACTCCACACCCCCCACCACTCCACAATGGCCGCCGCCCCGCGCACAAAGTGGCCGCCGCCCCGCCCATAAAATGGCCGCCTAATCACCAAAATGGCCGCCTAATCACCAAAATGGCCGCCTCAAAATGGCCGCCTAATCACCAAAATGGCCGCCTAATCACCAAAATGGCCGCCTAATCACCAAAATGGCCGCCTAATCACCAAAATGGCCGCCTAATCACCAAAATGGCCGCCTAATCACCAAAATGGCCGCCTAATCACCAAAATGGCCGCCACCTGGTGACGGAAAGTTGAACTACACGATTACAGATTCCATTTCCCACGGGCGTCACCTGGTGGCGGAAAGCCGAACTATGTAACAATAGTTGCAGATTTCATTTTTTTTTCACGGGCGTCACCTGGTGGCGGAAAGCTGAACTATGTACCAATGGTTGCAGATTTTTTTATTTGAATAAGTGAACACTTACAAGAATTTTATTTTATACATGGAAAAAAAAATCACATTTTATAAATCACAAGTTCAACAATTGGCTAGATTATTTAAACAAGAAATAAAAAATTTCCACAACATGAAGCACTGGGGATATGCATATGTGAATAGAAAACATACAATATTTATTTAATTTTTTTTATTTCAATCTCCACATTTCGCATATGTATTTTTTCAATCACATCACACGCATACATCATAGTCCGATCGTGGATATCGTCGGCGAGCTCCATTAATGCGGAAATGTGACCATCGTCATCCGCGTAAAAATCCTTTAAAGTAAAATACATTATTTAGCAACAATATATTAATAATATACATGATTTATCGACAATAATTAATAAATATATTTACTCACTCTAATTGCAGCTTGCACATCACTGGCCTTACTAGACATCACGTATTTTTTATAAAGTGCAGTTTGTAAGAATGAACTGTGAACTGTGTGCTGATATAATTCTACATTAGTATTTATTGTATTATTTTGGAAAGTTACAACGTTATTTTGGGAATACATATTACAAACACATTAAGATATTTCTGGAAAGTCACGTTAGCTTAATTGTGGAAAATTACTCAAAATATTTGAGCCAGCAACGATTGTTGACACATTCCATTATAAATATATTTAGCGGTAACATTGAAAATTTCAGGAATAATTAGTCCATTAACGATTGTCGTCAGTACCTACATACCCAAATAGTCACTTTCTAATGGCATACGCATGCACCAAGAGTAATTATATAAGTATAATTCAGTCACATAATTCATTCATTCGTGTCGTTTCAATCGTGCACCAAGTTCCACAGCGATTATTATTATTATCAGTTAATTTTTGTTTACAACTGCCAAGGTAAGTATTATAATATTTTTAAATAATCTTATCCATTTTTATGAACTCAATATTTTATTTCGGTAATCCTAAACATTGTATTATTTTACAGATGTTTCAATGCATAAAATGTGGTAAATGCTTCACGAGGTCTGACAACCTCAAGAGACATGGGGATTGCGATGGCGATGCCAAAGCCTCACAGTGCCCCGAGTGTCCCTACAATTCACCGAGAAGGGACGCCTTGATTCGACACCTGAAGGCTAAACATGGGTACACCACCGAATTAGCATCTTCAGCGGTCCCGAAAAGCACCGCACCGCGGAAACGCCAGCACCAGGACAATCAGCCACGTCCCAGCACCTCCAAGAAGCCGCGTGAGGATGAGCCCGTAGATAAATGGAGCTGCGATTTGTGTCACCTGGAATTTGACGCAGCAATCAAATTTGCTGGGCATCTGCGGTCTCAAGCTCATAAAAGCAAGCTGGGGAGACCCATTGGGGATGGCATCATGGAAGTCGCTGGGTGCTTTAAGAGCCGGATCGGTAGCTACCGTATTAGCGCGGACTTGGATCACGTCATGGATATTCCATCATTCCTGAGCAGCTGCAAGAGTCGGGTTATCAACTTAGTGGGCGATAAGTTGCAAATATTCACAAACGTGAAATTCAATTGTGAATTATTCGCTCACTATGTTAAGATAAACATGGACGATGGTGACCGAGACTTGAAATCGTTTAACACTAAACATGTAGCGGTCAACCCAATAACCGACATTGGCTCAGTGTATGATGGGATATCCGCAACAATTAAAACGAAGAGTGAGGAATTCCAGGTAATAATTCAGTTTTCTAAATTATTAGTGTATATATTAAATATCATAATGTTTGCTACAGGAAACAGGCAGCGGTTGGACGTTGGAGGCGGTCTCAAACCTGACAATAAATATAGCCAAATATACACCCATACGTGGATCCAGTTATATTGGTTTACCAGGTGAGAAAATATTTAAAATAATAATGTTTTATTTACAAAATTATGTTTTTTTTATTTTACAGCAAGCATTATGCATAAAAAGGCGTGTATTAATATCAAGAACGTCAACGATGAGATGTGTCTGGCCTGGTGCATCACCGCCGCCCTCCACCCCGCCACCAACAATCCGAGCCTTGTTTCCAGCTACCCGCATTATGCAAACGTATTAAACCTTACCGGCATCGATTTTCCATGTAAGTTGAAAGATTTGTCGAAAATTGAGAAACTAAATGCACTTAGCCTAAACGTTTACGGTTTGGAATATTGTTCGGACACCAGTAAATATAATGTTGTTGGACCTATCTATCACACTAGTAGTAAACGTGAAATTCACATTAATTTATTATTAATTGAGGATGGGGTCAAATCACACTATGTACTAATCCAAAATATGTCTCGATTGGTGGCATCACAAATTTCAAAGAATAAAGAGGCTAAATATTTATGTGACGGTTGTCTTACATTTTTCACTTCAGTAGCCGCATTAACATCCCACTTACAACATGATTGTAGCAAGATGTGCACGATGATGCCGACTTCTGAATTGAAAAAATGTAGGACTGGTGAAATGGTACCGGGCAATATTTCCAAATTCATAAATCACAACAAAAAAATGAAAGTTCCATTTGTTATTTACGCGGATTTTGAATGTGTGCTAAAGCCTGTGGATTCCTGTGAGCGCAGCAGTGAAACATCATTCACAAACACGACACATATTCACTCTCCGTACAGTTTCGCGTATAAAATTAAATGTTCTTATAATGACTCGCTAGATAAAACCGAAATTTACACCGGGGAAGACTGCTCTAAAGTGTTTGTGGACCGGATCACTGCCGACGCTCACAGAATTTATAATAATTATTTAAAACCCATAATACCTATGAATAAATTAACATCCCAAGAACAATTCTCACTCAATAGCGCCACAGAATGTCACATTTGCGAGGAAGAGTTACTCGCTGCTGAAAAAGTTGCAGATCATTGTCATTTAACTGGGAAGTTTGTTGGGGCAGCCCACTCGAATTGTAATATTAATTATAAATTACCAAATTTCATTCCAATTTTCTTCCATAACTTGAGCGGGTATGATTCTCACCTATTTATTAAAGAACTCGCGTGTGATAATGAGGACATTGATATAATACCTCAAAATAAGGAAAAATATATTTCATTTTCGAAATCAATTAAAGTTGATAAATATGTGAACAAATTGGGTGCGGAAAGTACTCGATACTTAAAGTTAAGATTCTTAGACAGTTTCAAATTTATGGCTAGTTCCATTGAGAAATTGTCCAACAATCTTAGTCGAGAACAATTGGTTGAAATCTCAAAATTTTGCAAGTCAGATGACGAATTTAAATTATTAATGAGGAAGGGTGTTTTCCCCTATGAATATATGAATTCAATTGAGCGGCTCCAAGAGACTGAATTGCCTCCTATAAATTTATTTTTCAACTCCCTCACAAACTCAGACATTTCCGCGAATGACTACCAACACGCTCATAATGTGTGGAGTCAATTTAATTGTAAAACTCTGGAGGATTACTCCAATTTATATTTAATGACTGACGTGTTGTTATTAACAGACATTTTTGAAGCATTCCGATCAGTTTGTTCTAAAACATATGGTCTAGACCCGGCGCAATATTTTACTGCTCCCGGTCTGAGTTGGGATGCAATGTTAAAATGCACCAAAATTGAGTTAGAATTGTTAACGGATATTGACATGCATCATTTTATTAGTAAGGGCATACGTGGGGGTATTTGTCAATGTTCCCTCCGTTATGCACGAGCTAATAATAAATACATGCGAGACTATGACGCATCACTGCCTAGTTCATATTTATCATATTGGGGTGCTAATAATTTGTACGGTTGGGCAATGTCACAATTCTTACCATATAAAGGTTTTAAGTGGCTATCGGGAGATGAAATTTCTAATTTAAATGTCGCGAGTATACCCGATGACTCACCAACAGGATATATTTTGGAGGTTGATTTGGAATACCCCGGAGATTTACATTGCAAGCATAATGATTTACCGTTTTTGGCTGAAAACATGGTGCCACCCGGCTCTAAATTTAAAAATCCAAAATTAATCCCATCACTCAACAGTAAGCAAAAATACATTCTCCATTACAGAAATTTAAAGCAAGTTTTGGCACATGGCTTGAATTTAACAAAAGTTCACCGAGTGATCAGTTTTGAACAGTCTAATTTTCTTAAAAAATATATTGATTTAAATACAGCCATGCGTCAAGCAGCTAGAAATGAATTTGAAAAAGATCATTTCAAGTTAATGAATAACTCCATTTTCGGCAAATCAATGGAGAATGTAGATAAGCGGGTTGATGTCAAGTTGGTGACTCATTGGAACGATATCGGTAAAAGACGTGGTGCTCAAAGCTTAATAGCGAAACTAAATTTTAAATCCGCATCAATATTTAGTGAAAATCTTGCCGCGATTCAATTAGAACGTTTGAAGGTTACGTATGATAAACCAATTTATATCGGGTTTTCGGTTTTAGATTTATCGAAACTTTTAATGTACGATTTTTATTATAACTTCGTAAAACCCAAATATGATGAGAATGTGACATTATGCTATATGGATACTGACAGCCTCACACTTTTAATTGAAACCGATGACATTTACGCGGATATGAAACATCATTTAGATAAATTTGACACTTCAAACTTTGCACCTAGTAATCCATATTGTATACCATTACAAAATAAAGCAGTGCTGGGGTGTATGAAAGATGAAAATTGTGGTTATATTATGACTGAGTTTGTCGGATTGCGGGCAAAAATGTATGCAAACCTCGTAAACGGCAAATGGAACAAAAAGGCTAAGGGTGTGAAAAAATATGTTGTATCTGGGGAAATTTCCGGTGACGATTATAAACGCTCACTGTTTGATTCTGCGATCATTTACCGTAAACAAAATTTATTTAAAACAATTAACCATACTGTTCACTCCATTACACAAAATAAATTAGCTTTATCGTCAAAGGATGATAAACGCTATATTTGTGAAAATGGAGTGAACACGTTAGCTTGGGGGCATCGCGACATACAACATAATTGTTAGCTTTCACTGTTTTCGATAAATGTTTTTTACTTATATGCATGATAACCATTTTTCTGTTGTACAGTATCCATTCATTCTAGTCAATATTTATTTGTATATACTCGCATATGTTTTTCACATATATCATAATCGATTTATTGAATGATACTGAGAGAGAGTTTTTAATATGCGTTTAGTCATAATAATGAAACGACTAAAGCATAATTTATTTAATGTCGTTGGTTCAGTTTATATGTATTTATTTGTGGCTAATTTTTAAACCAATGACACACACACACACGCAATTTATTTATTTGTATATAATCGACTTATTTGTTTAATTTATGTATGCTCACTAGCATTTATTTACAATCTGTACAGCTTTTGAGATTGGTTTTCCCACAGGGTTTTCCCAGTCTCTTGTTATGATAACAAATGTATGATAAATTTCTTCTCATAACAAGGTGTATACCAAGAGCTTAATAATAATAATGGGAGCGAATAAAACATAATTCGTAAAAACCAATAACATTTATTTTATTTATTATTCCCTATACATCATATAAACAGAATCTTAAATACTATTAACATAATTAAATAGCATCTTAGTATTTTTAACAGCACAAACACTATACCGATTTCTATGAATATTACAACAATCAAGAGTTTTTGATAATATTGGACAGTTCTGATCTATTTCTAAATTAATGATATTATGAATTATACTTATATAATTACTCTTGGTGCATGCGTATGCCATTAGAAAGTGACTATTTGGGTATGTAGGTACTGACGACAATCGTTAATGGACTAATTATTCCTGAAATTTTCAATGTTACCGCTAAATATATTTATAATGGAATGTGTCAACAATAGTTGGCTCAAATATTTTGAGTAATTTTCCACAATTAAGCTAACGTGACTTTCCAGAAATATCTTAATGTGTTTGTAATATGTATTCCCAAAATAACGTTGTAACTTTCCAAAATAATACAATAAATACTAATGTAGAATTATATCAGCACACAGTTCACAGTTCATTCTTACAAACTGCACTTTATAAAAAATACGTGATGTCTAGTAAGGCCAGTGATGTGCAAGCTGCAATTAGAGTGAGTAAATATATTTATTAATTATTGTCGATAAATCATGTATATTATTAATATATTGTTGCTAAATAATGTATTTTACTTTAAAGGATTTTTACGCGGATGACGATGGTCACATTTCCGCATTAATGGAGCTCGCCGACGATATCCACGATCGGACTGTGATGTATGCGTGTGATGTGATTGAAAAAATACATATGCGAAATGTGGAGATTGAAATAAAAAAAATTAAATAAATATTGTATGTTTTCTATTGACATATGCATATCCCCAGTGCTTCATGTTGTGGAAATTTTTTATTTCTTGTTTAAATAATCTAGCCAATTGTTGAACTTGTGATTTATAAAATGTGATTTTTTTTTCCATGTATAAAATAAAATTCTTGTAAGTGTTCACTTATTCAAATAAAAAAATCTGCAACCATTGGTACATAGTTCAGCTTTCCGCCACCAGGTGACGCCCGTGAAAAAAAAATGAAATCTGCAACTATTGTTATATAGTTCGGCTTTCCGCCACCAGGTGACGCCCGTGGGAAATGGAATCTGTAATCGTGTAGTTCAACTTTCCGTCACCAGGTGGCGGCCATTTTGGTGATTAGGCGGCCATTTTGGTGATTAGGCGGCCATTTTGGTGATTAGGCGGCCATTTTGGTGATTAGGCGGCCATTTTGAGGCGGCCATTTTGGTGATTAGGCGGCCATTTTGGTGATTAGGCGGCCATTTTGGTGATTAGGCGGCCATTTTGTGGGCGGGGCGGCGGCCATTTTGTGGGCGGGGCGGCGGCCATTTTGGAGTGGTGGGGGGTGTGGAGTGTGGAGGGCATTCAATGCCCGGTAAAACACTCTACTCGTTACACTAATGCATTTTATATTTCCCTCATTTAAAATCAACAACACTGTCGTTCATATGATGAACCGATCGACTCCGTCTCGCATCTCTTTTTAACGCACTCTACGCCGCTATTTAATTTCGTTGTCACTCACTTCCTAATTTCTTTCACTCAATTGGCGCGATGTGCATTGACGATTTAGTTGAAATTCATTCCCAAATATAACCGGTTGTTTGGTAATTATAAACTCCTTTTATATTTTACTAAATTATTATTTAAAATTGTTTGTCGATACGTTTAGCAATGACCACATTAAATAGGAACATTTGTGAGAATGAATGACAAATCAGGTCAAAAGGAATGTCTTTCCTCTTGTGTAGATTTAGTTGATTATTTATTAAAAAAATCATTTAGCACTCAGATTATGACAAAAAGTTATTTGTGAAAACAAAGAGTAGACCGATACCGCCAATGCCATTATTGGTGATATCAGGGAGACATCAATAGAGGATTTACCGAAAATAATTATATTAAAACAAAATGGTTAACGGCATCAAGTAATAGAAATAAATTATTTTGTTGGTATTGTCTATTGTTTACCAATGATACATCATCAATTTGGGGCAAACTTGGTTACAATAATTTACAAAATTTATCGCACGAGGTTGAGAGGCATGAGAAATCTCAGGAACACATATTTTCTTCTATTAAATTTGAAATGCTCGATAAACAAATTATTATTAATGTCCTAGATTCGGCTCGTGCAAAAGATATTGAACATTTTAATGAAAAAGTACGTGAAAACCGAGAAATTTTAAAAAGGTTAGTTGATGCCACTACCTATTTATCAAGTCAAGTTGCTTTGACTTTTTTAATAAGAGAATTTAAATTTATTGTTTGTATTTTGAATATATTTTTTATTTATAGTTATTTTATTGAAAAAATACCGCAATAATACATATAACATATTATACGGTGGTGTGGAAATTTGCTACACACACACACACACACACACACACACACACACACACACACATTCAGCCTCCTCTGACTAAAACTTCACGAGCCGCCACTGGTATCTAGTTAGTACAACCCCTTGCCCAGGTATCTTAACATGCGTGATTTGCTAATAAAAGCCCCAGGATTAAATTATACTACAAGGCATTTGATGTCTAGAGGTTGTAAACAATGTACGTAAATTAAACTGGTTTCAATGTTTCATTAATGTACGAATGATTTACCTAAACTACACCAAGACCAAGCATTAATCAAAATAATACAGTAAAAAACTGTACTTACGTTTAAGTAATATCAAGTTGCTGCTGAGGCAATAGACAATAGATATAGTTAACTGAGTAAAAACAGGTTAAAACCATGAACTGCTAACAAATGAAAGAGTGGGTTTTCCCTGAAATGAATGATGACTCACGATATGTAATGTCGCTAGGGTTTCACAACGTGAAAATATAATAAATAATTTTAAATGATAAATTTCATCAGGATCAGCCTAAATAAACTTAATTATCACAGCTGATCAAAAAAATGCAACTTTACTCATTGATCTGAGCCAGGTGTCTTTATTTTATAGATTTCTGAAATTATCGATGAAGTAAATATCTGTAGCATGCCCTGCGCACTCTACAAATTGAATGGTTCGCTTTTAAGCTTAGCCACTTTATCAAAGGATGGCGTAAGCATCGCAAAAGCAGATCGCTGTAATCAAATAACACCAACAACAAAAACTCAAATAACATTTATCTACGATCACATTAAAAGTAGGCAATTTTCGTTGCAAAAGTAACTTTTTAGAACATTACTGCTCAGATATGTTAGTAATACAAGTGTGCTAACTGGGTCATTGCGGTGGAAGGTGTCGGTAGACTAAAAAATGAGAATAATAAAATTAGTAGATTTTGCAACATCACTTCGCATTTAAGTTGTTATTTTGTGCCATAATTTATCATAATTTATTGTCATAACTACAAACTTTCACCTGTAAGTTCTTTGTTTTTAATAAACATATTATTTTAATCAGTGACTTTTTATTCTAATTTTTATAAATCAGAATTTATATTAAAATAATGCCCACTTGCACCGCAGAACTTAATCATGATTAAATTTTAATCATGATTAACTTTAATCAGAGTATTTCTGTTGCACCGTCGGCTGATTAAGCATCTATCGACCACGGAGTATTATTATAGAGAGCACACGTTTTTCTAGGGATTTTAAGTTCTTTTTTGGTTGTTTTACGTTGTTCTATTGAGAACACAAGAAACAAATGCGCGGTAAATATGAATACTAAATGCCAACTAACTTATACTATTATTATTATTTCTTATTATTGGACGAGGTAAACAAACCAAAATTAATAAAATCATTAACCTCCAAACCATCGATTTCATCAATCTGCTCAACTATTCCCAAATCCATCGTTTTTAATAACAAATACAAAACAAAGGTTTTTAATTTCAAAATCGTCTGCCAAATGTAAATAACTTCACGACTATATTCGTCGTGAAGTTATTAGTTTTTGAGTTAATCGGCCAAAATCGGCTGATTAAATATTTGACGTTTCTTGGGGACTTTAATCATGATTAAGGGTCCCCTGTAATTGCTGACATGCAAGAATGGAGTGCAGATGTCGCCACTAGTAAAATGTAGCTCCAATACACTTATCTTAATAAAATCAGGGTTACCGCCAGTTGCGGTCGGTTTCCACCACAATCTCATCACCCACACATACGCACACTTTCACACATATACTGCGAGTTGGTAGAAATGAACAGCGGGAACATCAATGTACACATCTGAATAGATTGATTTCTTCATGCGTTCCGGTCCGCCTGAGTGCAAATATAAGATAAAAAAATATTTCGAGTAAACGTATTAAATGAAAATGTATATAGTTGAAGAACCATATGTCCGATTGCATGCTATTTATATAATATATGCAGATTTAAGATACAATAAGTACATGACCGTTGTTACCAGAAAATCAATAATAGATTATAAGTTAGAATAGATTCCTCCCCTTCTGTTAAGTCGCTCATTTTATAAATTAGCGCATTAGTATTTAGTAATAGTAATGAGGAGAAAAGGCAATAAAATACAAAATGCATAACACCACAGTGATCTCCATCCCATTTTGTGAATTTGAAATTGATTTGTGTTGGTTATATAGAATTATGGAATATAAAACCAGGGAAGTAAATGAAATAATGTTTTTCCTACAATTTTTGAATTGGAGAGAAGTTTCTTCACAAGAGTCGCACAATTGCTATATACTTTATTTCATTGGGCAAAAGGCAAGAATTATAAAGTAGATATAGTACTCCCTCTATAATCTGGCACTTCACTTCTCCAACATTTTAATGGCTCGTCATTAGTGATTTCTAGAAATCCGGTATTTTTCGTAATCCGGCAGTGTTCAGATCGGATATTTGCTGGATTACCGAGAGACTAGTGAACTTACAACCAGGGGTGTCTCATCTAAAGGGATCGCACTTAAATTTGACAAGACCTGTATTTGTAATTTAAAAAAATTTCATTTCTGATTATTATTTTTGATCTATTTCCAACTCGTATTGTTTAAATAAAAACATAGTATAGTAGTAGCAATTCAGTATGGGCTCTGTTAACCACTCTGTTTGATATCTATGATCATGCATGATCAGTAGCCTGTTTGATCAGTGCATAAATGGCACTTAATTCCTTAATTATCTTATTACCCTTTTCTTTACTGCTTAAATGATTTATTATTTCTAATGTGTTTTGTTATGTATCTTATCTAAATAATTTATTTTGAAGTATAACTTTGTATTAAATCAATAAAGAACAGATTTTAACTGTGAAAAAAAACAATAGTCTATTGGTAAAACATTGTAACAGGAATAATAACTGAAATCAATAATAGAAAAGTTGTAACGGGTCCCTGGTGTCACCCATTTCTATCGTCACCAACTATCATAGCTTTCAATACAATACAATAAGGGCAAATACATACATAAGCACAATATGAGAACAATAAGTAAATGAATAATAAATACAATATCACACTTATATTGTACCGAATGTCTGGGATGCAATCAGTATTTTAAGGTTATGTTGATTAGGGAGGTCAATAAAACTATTATTGGATCAATTTTAGAACACTGAAGCAATACACATGGTTTTTATAATTCGCATTATTGGGATTGAGTATGAAAGAAAGCACTACAGTATTATTTATAAAAGTTTTAGGCCACTTCACATAGTAGGTTAAATATTAGTCGGCCACTTTGCAGAAAAATAGAAAAGTTATCATGGATAAGTAATTCAACTAAGAAAAAGAGGGTGCAATACCAACAATAAAATAATAAAATAAGTTTTTAATCCTTTATTTTTAATGATAATGTGAATAAAATGACAGCCAACATTAAAAATTCAACTAATTTTACAATATCAGTATTGTAATAGTAGTTATTAATGCGCCAACACTCCAATAAGTTGTAGACGACTGGCGCCATCTTACCCAAAACAGCTGAATTTTTTTAACTTAGAGCTACTTATTTCTGCTTGCACTTTCGATGGTTAAATTCAAATTTTTCTAGGTTATGTCTCATTTATTAAAATTTCTCTTTTGCATACCCCGTTTTTTTATTAATTCTTTTCCATGATATCCAAATACTCAGGTCAATTAAATGTTATTTTTATGATTTTTATATGAAGCGTTTTTCTTGAAATTGTGATTATTTACTGAATTAGCAAAAAAAACTGTAGTCACAGAAAAAATGGGCAACGTATAAAACTAGATAATAAATTGATAAACTAATATTAGCAAAGATTTATATTTTTTATTTCGTATTAAATGAGTTGATTATGTTTGAAATTTGTAAAAAATTAGGCAACCCATCTTTCACAAAAGGGGGACCTTAAGTGGCTGCGGTGCAAGTGGGCATAAGTCAAATTTAGTTGAGATCGCTCTTTATTTTCACTTTTGTGAACTAAACGGAATCTGCAATTTGACAGAAATCTGTTATTAGATTGTAAAATATGTGGAATCTGTACATTACAGAAATCTGTAATGCAAATAATAATAAATGAAAACTGCAATATAAAAGAATTCTGTTATACGTTGAATGAAATAATAAATTAAATCTGTAATATGATAGAAATCTGTTTAATCCTTTGACTATAAACTTATGGACTGCTAGAGCCAACTTCATGTGTGTCTCCGAGCAACGGTGGCGCGGCGGGACCCTAAATGTTTGCGCTATGTTACTAAATTGGTAACTATTTTTTGTCTATGACATATGACTCTATGAGCTCGCATTGCATATTGTGATACCCTGCAATTTATTAACACCTTTGAATATATAAACATTTATATTGTCAAACATTCACACTATGTCGAAATATTGCTACGCGAAAGGCTGCAATACGTCCACGTATATATGCCAACGCGGTTATAATACTCGTCAGCTGATGTACACGTCAGTTGACTTTTGACTTATAACCTAAAATTCTGTATTTGATTTCCATCAAATCTAGAACTTCGCAAATTATGGGTTGATGCTTTGCTTGTAAAGAACAGGTAGGAAAATGGACCCGAGTTGCCGAAATATGCCCGCATTTGCATTCTCCGCGTTGCTGATAAATACATCGAGAAATTTTTTTTCCGGTTTTTAAATTACGCTCCATTTTCGGCTCCGGGGCGGGACTTATATCGGGCTCCAGCTCGTGAACAACTTTTGGAGCAGTGATTATATGGGAAATGGAGGGGGAATAGCAGTCCATTAGTATATAGTCAAAGGTCTAATCAGTACTGTACTACTGATGCCAAGGCGAAGCGTTGTGCTGCCAGCCCCTCCCTCAACCCTCTGTTTTCCTTTCCTCCCCACCAGCCCAATGCCCGGGACATATCTCCTGACACTGTGGCTGCCCTCATCCGTGCCACCAAAAACTCCGCCCCGGGACCCGATGGCATACACAACAAAATCCTCAAATAACTCCCTCCTTCTACTATCCGCTTTCTTACTTCTATTTTCCAAGCATGTATCACCCGCGGCTACTTCCCTCCTGTCTGGAAAGTAGCCAAGGTGATCATGATTCCCAAAAAATGCCCTAACATTTCAAGTCCTTCCTCCTACCGGCCCATCTCCCTGCTCAACACGCTGGGCAAGTTGCTCGAACGCCTGATATTGGCCAACCTCTTAACCGCCGGGGAGGAATTCATCCCCGACCACCAAAACGGATTCCGCTCCGGACGATCCGTGCATGACAGCATTTTTGCACTCACCGCTACGGCGGTTAATGCTGTCAACTGCGGAAAGTCCATGGCGGCCGTATTTTTCGACATCGAGAAGGCGTTCGACACTGTCTGGCACGATGGGCTCCATCTCATGGACCTTGACATTGCGATTCTCCGCATTGTCAAGTCCTTCCTCTCCAACCGTTAGCATTCCGTCTTCTTCCTGCCCCCTTCTCCCTAACCTCTGTCATCCCCCAGGGCGCTGTTCTATCCTCTTTTCTTTACTCCCTCTATACAAACGACGTTCCCTTTCCCTCCAAGTCTATCCTCCAAACCTATGCCGATGACACTGCGTTGTGGGCCACTCACACCAACCCGGCCGTTGCTCGGGACAAACTACAACAGGACGTAGACCTGTTCACCGACTGGGCGTCTGAGTGGCACCTTGTCATCAATCCCACTAAAACGCAGTTCATCATTTTCCACCACCGCGACAAACCTCTGCTTCGTAGCTCCCCTCCTCTCACTCTCCGTGTAAACGGCATTTCGATTTCCCCCGTCAGAAAGGTAACGTACCTTGGCGTTACCTTTACCTCCACCCTGAACCCCTCTTCCTTTATATCTACCACCCGAACCCGCGTTTTAAAACGCAACCATCTAGTACGGGCCCTAAAATCCACCCTGCAGAAATGAGTGGCCTGCAACCACTGCTATTTCTTGGGATCTTTTCCCTCCTTCTGTCTCGTCCCATAAATGCATGTATCCATTTATTTATTTATTTATTTATTAGCTTTACATATCCTGTTAATGTAATATGTGCAAAACAATATATAAATAAAGTTAATCACCCAACAAATTTAGGACACAGGATATGCAGGCGGAGTTCACAATGTGTTCTTCCATTCAAACCCATTATTCTCTTCCACATGATGGTATTCCCGATCAGCTTCAGATTATTACCATTTAGGTATTATATTGGCCATTTCTGGCTTATTTATAGCCATTTAATATGGAACTATTTTGTTGCGTCATTTTGTGTCAGCGTGACATTTTAGTGGTAAACGAATAGATTCCAAAATTGTACTCGTACATATTCCTCTTATAATACGCTATAGATGTGGTCAATTTTGGATATGGGAGAGCCTTTTGTAAATCAAATGTTGCAACATAACATGCATCTGATGCAGCAACTTTATCAGTTTGAAGAGATATTCTAGCTTGTAAAGCTTTGGCCAAGTGCTGTTTCTTTTCTAATTCAAATTTGCCACGCCATTTCGGGTCATTAGCTTCCGCTAATATCTTCAATTGAAGTTCATCACATCGACTACAAGTGTCTTTTGCATGAACTTTAAAATGCAAATTGAATTTAGTACATGATAGTAAAACTTTTGTTTCAAAACTTGTTTCCCTTCACTATTTCATTTCTCAACGTATAAGTCATACAATTTTCGAACATGTAAAACAGGATGAAGATATTTTCTTTCCGATTTTTTTTTCTGCTTTAGTGGCTGAGAGAAGCTGGAAAAGATTTGAAGTGTGCCACTATGTCGGAATCATCAAGTCTATTATCTGGAGTTCTTTTACCACGTTAGTCAATGACGGCATGAACTTCAGGCTTTGAGATGCACCTAAAAACTTTACCATGGCTAAGTTGAAGGGTTCCAAGAAAATCATTCTTGCACACCGTCTGAGAATTGGCACTATCTCTTAAAATGTGAGACGGGACAGTCTTTTCACCACCACTTCCATTTCGTATTCAAGATTCTCGTTTACGTTCCACTCCGTGACTCAAAACTGTACACATTTTGTTTGCTATAGTCTCCCAACTTTCAAAATTATTCGAATATACGCCTCCTCTCCTCCTCTGTGAATTTTTTGTTACAATTCTTTTTACAATGACAGGGTGCGTTTTTAAAGTAGTTTTTTGAAATTTCTTTACCTTTCGCTAAATGTCCACTATTTCTTAAACGCTGCCTATTCCTTTTTTTCCAAGTGTCTTCACTTTTCTTTCTTTTTCTACCCCTATTTTTATTTGCCTGGTCGACTGCTTGGATAGGCCTAATTGGCACAGGAAGTGATGAAAAAGAAGCTGCTATCGGTTCCACCTGGCTTGAATCGGAGTTGTCTAGAGATAAAAGATGCATGGTGATCTATTTTGACAATAGGTATTAATGAATAGTATTATTTTAAATATATTTTAATTACCCTAAATATTATTATTTGGTTACGTCGCTTGTCGGCAACAGTAAAAAAAGAACATGAAATAATCAACAACTCAATCAATATGCATTCAGGTGTTTTTTCTATTTATATCGGAGAGTTGAAACTTTTAGGAGGGGTTCGGGGTAAGACGAGACTTCATCTGTATTTTTTAAAATCTTTGCAACACCCTCTACCCTTCCGGTGGGCGTCACCCGGTTTGTCGTTTTTCATCTTTTAGTGATTTCTTTTTTTCACTTTACATCAGAGAGTTGAAACTTTTAGGGATGGTTCGGGGTAAGACGAGCCTTTATCTGTATTTTTTTCAAAAATTTTGCAACACCCCCTACCCTTCCGGTGGGCGTCAGCCGGTTTTTCGTTTTTCTTCTTTTAGTGATTTCTTTTTTTCTATTTATATCAGAGAGTTGAAACTTTCAGAGAAGGTGCGAGGGACTTTCATGGGGAATTTTTTCAACATTTTTGGAACCACCCCTGGGCGCTATTTCCACCCCCCGTTTTGGTACCCCATCAAAAATTTTCAGGGTGTAATCTTGATAAAACTACAAGAAAAAACTATATTACTACTAAGTACGAGAGTTATTTTTAAAGTAAGAACCGTTTGTGGATCCTATCCACTAATAGCCTTCTTCGAAGTTTTTTTACTGGAAAATGGCTTCTCCAAACATTCGACTATGTTGTCGGTCAGTCTCAAGTCTTTAAATGGGGCAAAGTACGCGCTGTGAATTTGATTTTAAATGCAAAAAACACTCGTCCTGGAAAATCAATTGCCAACTCTGTGAGTATGGGTAAGATGTGATGAATGATGGGAAAGTCCAAAAGTGGTCTCGTTTACATAATGGTTACAGAACAATCATCCATGATGAGCCGTCTAACGGTGATAACGAACTGAAAGCAACTGTTGTTGCACGCATTTGGCAAAACAGGCGCTTCACTATTGATGAACTGCATAAGATTTTCCACATGTTTCCCGATATGTTGACTGACATTGTGACATTGTCAGTATACACTTGCAGATTGAAAAGATCTGTGCCAGGTGGTTCCCAACAATGCTTACGCAGGGACAAAAAACGAAATGCATGGACTGGCGGCCGACTTCTACGACAAGAGGATGATCAAACTCATCTCTCGTTCGGAAAAATACCTTTATCGGGTTGAACATTTTGTCGAAAAATAGCGAAGGGATTATAGTTATTGTAGAAATCAAAAAAATGAGGAAATGTTGGTTATATTTATATTTAAACTATTTAAACGGTTCTTACTTTTAAAATGACGCTCGCAGTATATTTCTTTTCGAAAAATCGCAACTACAGCCCTTACGTCAAAAATAAATCAGAAAAATCAGAGCAGCGTACAAAATTAATAAAAAAAATAGAAACCATTATTTAATACAAGTTTTATTTAACCCTTTCAATAAATACAATAAAATTAAAATAAAAACTAAACCACAAAATTATAAATATTAATCAAATAAATTATTGCAAACATGGCAAATCATATTTTAATGCTGTAGATGTATCGAGAATGGTTGAAACGTTTAATAAATATGTTATTCCTGAGTAGTTTTGCATATATGTGTGGAATCTGTTTGAAATAAATTAAAGTAAAATTACATTAAAAATAAATAATAAATAACTTTTTACACATGCTCTCAGTATTAATAGTTCAACTAATAGTAACTCCTTCTTTGCCTGGGATCGGGAACATTTCCAGTCGATCCCATTGTAGTGCCACATCTGTTCTGCATGTAGAATAATTTAAAGCCTCGCCCGTTGGTAGTACTGCTTGTTCGTACAGGTATAATTATCGGACCTCCACTAGAATCTACAAGATATATAACTTGAGATATTTTGTGAGACATTAAAAAAAACATTATTTGTTCAGCACATATTGTCGCTCATATTCAATTGATTGTTCATATTATACAGGGAGAGTTGTTTTCGATGTTCTCTATATGGATCTCGCAAACTATAAGAGATAGAGAAACCTACTATTTTTCTGATTTATAATAAAACTTAAAAATGACTGTAACTCACTTATTTTTAGAAATAACTATGTTATATGTGATATCGGTTTAAAGAGAGAAAAATGGTGATATGGCCATCATGTTACTTTCTCCGACTTGATGGTATCATTTATATTTACGCTTTCGTGGTTTATTTTCAATTAAAATAATATTTTAAATGTACATCGAATGTTTCGTAGACTCGGATGAAACTGACGTTTAAAACGTCAAAATTATGAAAGATGGGAAAATTATGCTTCAAATTCAAAAATTCGGTTTACTCAAAAACTAACGAGATTTAAAAAAAAACTTATTCTTTAGAAATTGTTTATTTTGGCATTCTCTACAATTATTATTCACATAAATTTGCTGTAACTATTACCGTTTCATAATTATACACCAAAAAATAAAAAAAAAATTAATAAATTTTTTTCTTGAATAGCAATGATTTTATGAAAAATATTTTTAAGCAAAAGATGTTCATTTCTTTGTTGTCTTTAATGTTTGTTTAAATGTTTTTGTGATATTTTTTATATTTAAGAAAATATTGGCAAAAAACAAAAAACAATTGAGGTAAACACCCACTTTCGGTGTACGAAATTTTACCAAAAGCTTTTCAGTTCTTCAGATTATCAAATAAGACGTATGTTCAAAGTTTCATATCAATTGCTCTATTAGTTTTTGAGATACAGCGCACACAGACAGACACACACACACACACACACACACACACACACACACACACAGCCACACACACACATACACACACACACACAGACACAAAAAAAAATTTCCAGAAATTGTTGAAATGGTATCTAGGGACCCCAAAACGGATATTTCCGCAAAAAAAATTTTTGAAAAAAAAATCACGATCACAATACTTTCTCGTACTTCGTAACGGAGAAAGTAAAAATAGTCTTTCGAATGAGGTCATAGCCAACTATGGTTTCCATTTAAAAATGTAAGTTTGCGTCATATCTAAAAGTTGTTTGAATTGATTTTATTAAGCTGCTTAAAATTATCTACAACTTTGTCCTTTACAGTTTTTTTATCTTCCATAATAATCGAAATACATTTATTTTAAAAAATTGACACTTTTTACATTTTTCAAAATATCTACTTACCCTTCACTTTTTGAAAACTTGAAAAGTGTTATTTTATTGCACTTCTGTGCCCATTTAACCGTTCCTCTATCCCTTATAGTTTCCGAGATCAGCATAGAGAACATCCAAAAAAACTCACCCTGTGTAATATGTTCTAACCTTAACTCGGTACTAGCGAATTTGATATTATTAAAAAAATGTATCGAAGAAAAAGTAATTTCTTGAAAATAATAACAGAAAGATGTCGCTCATTTTCTTGCATACATTGTCGGTTTGTGTCATTATTAAATAGCTCGTTACTGTTAAAACAATTTTTCAATTTGAATAAGAAATTTTGAAGAAAAATAAGTTAATTTCCTGAAAATAATTCCAGAAAGGTGATGCACACTTTGTCGGTTTATTTTTTATCAAACAAATTTTTTTACCTGTTACTGGAGCATTTATTGTAAAATCTTCCTGCACAGAACCATCATTGAGCCTTTGACCACACAGTCTGATTCCATTAATAACAATGTAATCATCAGGACAGTTGATTACGCCCACGCCGGCTTGACCATTTGGAACCGTAGGCATTCCATCTACAATATTGACAAAAACATGTTTTTTTATTGATTTGTAACACTATTAAAATACATTAGTTACCATCATCTAAATTCCTCAATTCGAAAGGATATTGCATATTATTGGGTCCCACATTACTGTACGTGATTGTACAATATCCTGGCTCTCTTTTGATGCAAATCGCATAATTCAAATTGTTCTGAAAGTTTATAATAGAATGAGTAAAGTCAAGGATGGTAATATGAAATAGATATTAGTTCTACCAAATAAAACTTGAAATTTTAAACATTCAGAGTTTTTATTTTGTAGAATGAATATCTATTTTATATTACTATCTTTAATTATATGAACTACCAATACTTAAATATTGAAACAATTATTTAGAAATTAAGTCTATTAATTGTTGTTATACTTTTGATCTCCACCAGGGGCGGCTCATTATATAGAGCCAAGGAGCCATGGCACTACCTGTAATTTCAAGCTACTCAAACAAACAAAAATATAAAACGTGTTGACAAAATTCTGCAAAAATTAAAATACATTTGCAAATCACCGTTTTATCAAATTAAGTGTAGTTTTTGAAAATCCATTAATTATTTCGCGAGTTGTAAATTTTTTAAAATTTTAGATTTCCAATTATGCAAAAAAAAATAAATAAAAAAATATAAAACGTGTCGACTAAATTCTACGAAAAATTGAACTAGATTTGCAAATCATAGTTTTATCAAATTAAGTGCAGTTTTTAATCTACCAATTACTTCGCGAGATGCGAATTTTTGAAAATTTTAGTTTTCGAATTGCGTAATACTCCAGCAAAAAATAAAAAAAAAATATAAATCGGGTCGACTAAATTCTATAAAAATTAAATTGGATTTTCAAACCATAGTTTTATCAAACTAAATAGAGTATTTGAAAATCCACCGATTATTTCGCTAGTTGTGAATTTTTGAAAATTCTAGATTTTCAATTGTGCAATACTCGAAAAAAAAAATATAAAACGTGCCGACTAAATTCTACAAAAATGAAACTAGATTTGTAAATCATTGTTTTATCAAATTAAGAGCAGTTTTTGAAAATCCATTCATTATTTTGCGAGTTGTGAATTATTGAAAATTTTAGTTTTCGAATTGTGTACTAGTCGGGTGAAAATTTAAAAAAATATATATAAAACGTGTCGACGAAATTCTACAGAAATTAGATTAGATTTGCAAATCATCGTTTTATCAAATTAAGCATGGACATTTCGTTCTATACAGCCAAGGAGCCATGGCACTACCTGTAGTTTCAAGCTCAGCAAGAATTTTTAAAACAGTCGCCAGTTACTTTGGTCTAGGAATATAGATCAGTCTTTCTTTCTTAAAGGGGGAGGGGGGGGAGGTGAGCGGTATATTGTATAAGTGGCTCTAGCATCAACATGTTCCACGAGCCGCCACTGTGATCTCCACTGACGCGATTTTACAGTTAATTTTTGAAAATTATTTTTTTCATTTTTTTTCTTCCATAAATTACTCATTTAACATTTGATAAAATATTTTGTTTAATTTGTAATATTAATAATAATATAAAAAGATTTGGACTGTTTATCAAAATTTTACTCTATTCCAACTAGTTTCGATTTAAAACCAGCTTTCCTGAAAGAAATATTTGTGTTCAGTTCATTCTACAAAGCTGACATTTACTTATCATTACCAACACGAGTTTGTTAAAACAATAATTTCAATGCATTTTAGATGAAAAAAGAATTTGATTATATAATTTTAGTTCATTTTCAAGTAATATGACATTAAACCAGATTTTTAATAATTCTGAGTTCATCCAAGCGGTATTTACTTTCTCCATACAAAGTAATATTAGGAATAACATTTTTGTGTGAGTCTATGAGTCTGGGGCGCTTTGTCTTGAAAATCAATAAAAGAATTTAAATTAAACTGTGAACCTTAATTGATAATTCGTAGAAATTAGAAGCCTTTAGTAATATTCCAAAAATCTAAACCGTTTTCGGTATTTTTACTTATATTAAACCGGGTGCGCAGGAAGTCCGGCAACGGGTCAATATTTTCCTGGGTTTAGGTTTAAAAAAAAAAGTTGCTTGGTTACGAGTTACGAATTCTTTGGATACTAAACCATCCCTCACCCCCTCACGCCATCGCGAGGGATGGGGGTGACTTTAAAATTTTAAATAGCAACCCCCATTTTTCTCGACGGATTCAGATTTTTGGGGACAAAATATCAACCTTTTGTCTGATTTTTTTTTATCCGAAACCTTCCTCACCCCCAGATTCTAAAATCGGTTTTCTGACCTTTTATTAACGTTTTCATGCCTCGATGACGATCTAAACTTTTTCCGAGAACAAGTTTGAGACAAATTATGCTCAGTTATTAGTTTGAAGTCGTTTGTACACTGACCCACCCCACAACCCCCCACGCCATCGTAGGGGGTGAAGGTGGATGTGAAATTTTAAATGGCAACTCCCATTTTTTTCGCTGGATTCAGATTTCTGGGAAAAAAATATTTATCTTTTGTCCGAGAAATTTTTTCATCTGAAACCCCCCAAGAATCAAATCCCAAATCGCTGTTTTGCAAAATTTGATTAGATTTGGGCACGGTGAAAAATTGAGGTGTCTTTTCTTCAACTATGTAAAAAAAATTTTTCGCAAAACTATTTTTGTAATTTTTAGCTTATTCGTGACGAGGAAATCAACAGCGTTTTTTTTGTGCAATTTTATGATTGAATTAGTTTACACGGGTGACTACGGCTTTTCTCGAGAAACTCCAGGAGACCAAAAAGTAGCAAATTATCCCAAAATGTTTCGGATTATTTTTCAATTTTTCGCCCTGCCCAAATCTTGCAAAACGGCGAATTGGGATTTGATTCTTGGGGGGGATTTGGATGGAAAAATTTCTCGGACAAAAGATTTTTTCCCAAGAAATCTGAATCCAGCGAAAAAATGGGGGTTGCCATTTAAAATCCCAAAGCCGCCCCCATCCCATACGAGGGGGTGGTTTAATGTACAAACGACTTCAAACTTATAACTTGAGCATAATTTGTCTCAAACTTGTTCTCGGAAAAAGTTGCGGGGTGAGGGAGGTTTCGAATAAAAAAAATTCAGGCAAAAGATTGATATTCTGTCCCCAAAAATTTAAATCCGTCGAAAAAAATGGGGGTTGCTATTTGAAATTTTAAAGTCACCCCCACCCCTCGCGAAGGGGTCACGGGGTGAGGGGTGGTTTAGTATCCAAAGAGTTCGTAACTCGTAACCAAGCAACTTTTGTACCAAACTGTTTTTTTCTTAAACCTACCCCCGGGGAAATATTGATCAGTTGAGAGACTTTCTGCGCACCCGGTATATTTTATGCTATTAGGGTCAGTAGGCAAATGGAAGACATTATCTTTAAAACACACCGCCGCATCTTAAAGAATAAATAATACAGAAATACAGAGTCCGCCAGAAAAATGTATACACACTTTAAGGGACGAAAACTATTTATTACGTGCTTGTTTCGCATTTAAATACTAATCACACATGTAATATTATCTTCAGTTAAGCACATGGTGACCGTAGATGTTCTAAATGTCCGCCGTTGGTGACCAGACATCTAAAAGAACGATGAGCGGTCAATTTTTCAATGAAGATCGCTGCAAACTTTCCACTTTACACCTTTCAGATTTTGGCGTACATATTTACTGCCAATCTGTACTTTACGTTCACATTGCGTAGCAGATTTCTGTAGAGAAGTAACAAACCTTTCCTACTAGAGAGTCGACGAAGAAGGATTTGTAGCTGTACGCGCTCTTCCTGATATTCCTTTATTGCCCACTTGCACCGCAGAACTTAATCATGATTAAATTTTAATCATGATTAACTTTAATCAGAGTATTTCTGTTGCACCGTCGGCTGATTAAGCATCTATCGACCACGAAGTATTATTTTACAGAGCACACGTTTTTCTAGGGATTTTAAGTTCTTTTTTGGTTGTTTTACGTCGTTCTATTGAGAACAGAGGAAACAAATGCGCGGTAAATATGAATACTAAATGCTAATGTAGCTTTGGTGCAAGTGGGCATATGAGTATTACAAATCGTTACATGCGCCTCAAATTTGTCAATAATGAGTTTCATGGTTGGGCGGGTTAGCGGTTGCTGTTTTAAACTACGGCATTACCAAACTTGGTAAACTACTTCAAAATGCCTTTTTGCTGCCTGAACATTAAGCGTGCTCCAGCCATTTTGTTTTCTCTCTCGTGATGATGAAAGTACCGGTATCTGTTAAGCGAAAGATCGTACTATAACATACTCGAAATTCAAATCAATTGGCAATATCAATGTCCCGATACAGTCCGATAAAAAGTGTATACATTTTTCTGGCGGACTCCGTATATTAATAAAATAAATAAACTTGATTCTCAAATATTATTAAAAGACACATCCCGAAATTTATTCTTTCTGCAATAACTTACTAAATATTGTGGTGTACTTCTGCTGAAACTAGCTGCTTGTTCGTAATTAAAACTGGTTATCGTGCCAGTAATGCCTGTGTAGTATTGCAAACAGTTCATCATTCCACTACACCCATCAGCGTATTGACAGATTCTCAGTTTGTATCTCTTCCTTTCAATAGAATTAGCCAGCACTGCCAATTGGAGCGGTCCGGATAAATTTTCGACATCAACATATACTACAAAAAAATAATAAAACTTTAAAACCTTCTGTGATTTAATGAACATTTATATTATTCGAAGAAAAATACTATGGCGAATTGGGGAAATTTTAAAATTAGGTTGTTATTGAATTCAAGTAAAACTTATGGTGAGACATAATATCTAAAAACTACAACATTATTTTCAATACAAATTTTAGAAAGTACAAAACCTTGTGCCACAATTTTTTGGATAATGGTTAAAACATATAAAATTATATAAAAAATAATGATTTTCAATCCCCAAAATGAATAAAACAAATAAAATAGTCTTACTGTGTTGTCCAGTGTTATAACCGCAAATTATTGGTACCATTGTGGTTAGTCCGGTTCCTGTGACAACGAGACGCTCGTCAGTACATACTCCATTGACTGGACCTTTCAGCTAAAACAGTATAAAATAGACATAAATGATGAAAAGAACAGAAACGAAGGAATATCTGACAATAAATCGATTTTACAGATACTGGATTTCATAAAATAATAAATTCTATGGATTTCGTGTCTGACAAGGGGAGGATCAGATGTGTGACTCACCGATTTGATCCATCTTTGGCACACGTGTAGGTCATGACTAGGAGTGTAACAGGTTTAAGTGATAGGGCACACTATTGAGCCGTTTTCGAGAAAAAAAGGTTTTTTTTTATTTGCAGTGTGTTTATGTACCATTTACGTTAATGAAACAATATAGACCCCGTAGCGCATTAGTAAGATCTCCGGTTTGTAATCGCAAGGTCGATGGTTCAAATTCTTTTGGCCAAGTTTTCTTTTTTATAGTTTTTATAAATCCGTGAGAATATAAAAATGTTAATTTTAGAATAAATTATATTAATTTTATTTTTAGGCGGATTGTTAAACAAATTAAATAGGAATGGGGTTCGATCCGTCGACCTTCGGACTGTGAATCGGTTGTTTTACCGATGCGCCAAAAGCTCGGTGTACTATCGTTAACGCAAAAGGTATATAAACATACAAATAAATAACAAATTTAAAAAAAACATTTTTTTCTCGAAAACGGTTGAATGGTGCGCCCTATTACTTGTACAGTCAGAGAGAATACAAATGCGAAACCCGCTCGGCGAGGGAATGCTGCCGCATGTCGGTGCTTAGTTCGGTCGAAACCAGTCAGTCCCTGACTAAAATCCATTTATGAGGTAATAAAAGGGTATCCCGAGATAAGATGGTCAAAATGCCACCCGACACGGATTTTTAAATGAGTATGAAAATATCATTAGTTGTGACCTTAACCAAAGCAGTCGTAAGCCGTATATAAAAAAAAAACCGTCATGACCCGGGAAGCCCCAAAATAAGATTTTTTCAAATATAATTTTTTAACCACTAAAAAAATCTGAAAAAATCACATACATTATTGATCAAAATACCAAATTAGATGAATATTTCAAGGTCATTTTATATTTTTATAAATTTATCAACAATTTTCAAGTTCTGCGTTTAGGGACCAGAAACTTGGATTTAAAGTTTCAAATTAGAAATTTTACATGTAGTTATCAAATTAAAATCCAAACTTGTTTTTCAACACAAAGTTTGCGTTTAGAAACCATGGGTTCTATGGTCCAAATTCGAGATGTTTATTGAAATTCTTGTATTAGAATCCAAATTTTGAATTTTAAGTCTCAAATTCTACGTGTAGGGGCCAAAAACTTAGATTGAATATTTCAAATTTCGGATTTTAGATATAATTATCAAACTAAAATCAAAATTTTTAATTTTAGGTCACAAATTATGCGTTTAAAAATCGTGGTTCAAATTGGAGAATTTTCATGAAATTCTTGGATTAGAATCCAGAATCAGTACAAAGTATTGTACTCAGCAAATAGATTTTTTAGATTTTTGACCTGTATACTCGATTTTTTTTGTCTAGATTTTTGATTATTAGGAGGCCCAAACAGTATTTATTTTGGCCTAAATTTAATTGGTAAAATTTTCGACTGTTTGGTCCGCATTTTTTATTTTTCCAGACGAATTTTTAAATTTTTGACTTATAATTTCGATATTTTTGGTCAAAATATTTTATCTTTGTATTTTTTATTTTTTTTTAATATTCTAAATATTCTTTATTTTGACCTAAATTTTCGATTTAATTGTTCAAATTTTTGATTCTTTGGTCCGCATTTTTTATTTTTCGGCCGAAATTTTAATTCTAGTTCCAAATTTTTGATTTTATTTTGATTAAAATATCTATAACCTGAATTATTGATTTATATGCGAGATTTTTTAAAAATTTTCCGGTATTTTCGAGTTTTGTTTGTTGAAATTTTCTATTTTTTAGCCTGCATTTGTCATCTTTAGGGCCGAATTTTCTATGCAATGTCTAAATTTTCGACTTTCTGGCCTATATTACAAATTTGTATTATTATTTTTTTAATCTTTTGACCTAAATTTTTCTTTACTAACTTCTCAATTTTATTGTCAAAATTTTCGATTTTTTGGTCGGCATTTTTTATTTTTCGTTTATTCTGCGTTTATTATCTTTAGGTCCGAGTTTTCGATGTTTTGTCTAAATTTTCGAGTTTTTGGCCAACATTGTAGATTTTTATTTTCTTTTATCTTTTGCCCTAAAATTTTCTTTATTTGCCTGTTATAATTTTTCTTTCCTTGGTCCACCATTTTTATTTTTATGCCAGAATTTTAGATATTTGGTCTAAATTTTGTATAGAATATTTTAAATTGAAAGTCTGTTTTTTATCCAATATTTTAGATTTTTTAACTTGGATTATTGATTTCATTCGGTGATTTTTTATTTTATTTTTTGGCTATTATTTTCGAATTTCTGATCAGAAACTTTTTTTTGGCAAATTATTTTACTTCTACCTAAGTTTTTAATTCTTCGTCTGCGTTTTTTTATTTTTAGATCAGGATTCTTGATTCTTTGGCCCATATTTTACATTTCTGTATTTTCGATTTTTTTGTTCCAATTCTTTTTATTTTTCATTATTTTGACCAAAATATTCGATTGGTTTGTAGAAATTTTCGATTTTTTGTCTGCATACGGCCCTACATTTTTGGCCTATATTTTGTATTTTCGATTGTTTTGGTTTCAATTTTAGTCGACTTAAATTTTCGATTCGTTTGTTAAAAATCTTGATTTTTTGGTCTACCACTTTGATTTTTGGGTACGAATTTTAGATTTTAGGTCTTAATTTTTAATTTTTTTGTCCCATATTTTAGATTTTCTTAACTTGAATTATTGATTTTATTGTGCGATTTTTTTTAAATTTGAATTTTTGCTATTATTTTCGAATTTCTCGTTGGAACTTATTTTAAGCTAAAAAGAGTTATATTTGGGGCTGAAAATGGCAAATGATTTTTCTTTTGCTTGTATTTTCAATTTTTTGGTCTGCATTTTTATTTTTAAACCAGGATTTTTTATTTTTTCGGCCGATATTTTAGATCTTTTTTGTTCCAAATTTTTGATTTTTTGGCCAAAATATTCGATTGGTCTAAGAAGATAAACGGTTCTTTGTTTCTTCAAAAAAAGGGTGGGGGGTATTATATAAATGGCTCTACCATCAACATGTTCCACGAGCCGCCACTGGTAAAGATATAAGGTATTTGAAATTAAAAAAAAGAATCTAAACCCAACATAAACATACTGTTACTCTATTATTAATTTGATAAAATTTTGCTGCTCAATTGTTGATAAATATATACAAAATATCGTAAAAAGATTAGTTATTCAAAATTTTTCAAGATGACGCACCAAACATTGAAAGAACATTGACTATATATATAAATAAAATTTTCCGTCACTTGATAGGTTCGGGCGAAAAAAAATGGTTAAACCTGATAAAAACATGAATACCCTAAATAACCTTTTATTTGGGTAAAAAATATATGTGAATTTTTCAGATTATTATAATAATTTTTAGTGGTTAAAAAAATAAAATCTTATTTTTCGAGGGTTTCAAGGTCATATCTTGGCAAAAATGGGATTATTTACACGAAACTGAAATAAAATTATTAATACCAAAATATTACCAATAATTTTAAATAAAATTACTCTTTAATTGATAAATATATAAAAAATATCAATATAACGTAAAAATTTTAGTTATTCAAATTTTTCAAAATGACGCACCAAAAATTGGAGAGATGAAAAAAATCACAGATATGGAGTCCATCACTCGATCACTTAGGGGCGAGAAGGGAACTAGGCGTGTAAATTTTATTACCTAATAATTCTATTTTAAGCAGGGACTGACCGGTATCGACCGAACTAAGAACCGACTTGCGGCAGCATTCACTCGCTGAGCAAGTTTCGCATTTGTATTTTCTCTGACTGTACCTGTTACACTCCCAATCATGACCTAGACGAGTGCCAAAGATGGATCAAATCGGTGAGCCACACATCTGATCCTCCCCTTGTGAGAAATTTGATGTAATGGAAAGAAATAATAAAAAAATAAAGAAGCGTTTGAACGAGGTGAAAAGGAGAATGAAAATTTACTAGTTTAATCTACAAAAATATTATTACAACTTAGTATGTACAGGTAATTCTTAGATTCCTAAAAAAACGAACGTTGTGTGAAACCATATTCCATGAGACCCAGAGCCAGTGCAAAAAAATGTTGGCTAACGAAATCTTACTGGAACCACAATTTACAGCATCAATGAACGAGATTGAATATAACGCTTGGTGTAAGAGTAATGCAAAATTCTATTGGAAATCATAAGGCAGAGAATTATATAGAATTAGTTGAAAATATGCTTTTCAACATTCATATTCTGGGTTGTAATAATTAATATCGAAGTTTTAGATCATCGTTTTAGATTTGTGCATTGGAACCGACTACACACAAATAGAAACTAGTAGAATCGTCAGACCGTTAATAATTGCAGGAAAATTCGACTTATTCAACATCCTAGCTGCTGCGAGTGGATGGATATGGAATGATGAAATTGATATCAACATGGTATGGTGTGTTTTAATTGAGAGAGTCAGTCATGCGTATTCAATTGCATTTCCAGAACGAGTAAAGGATATACGTAATAACTCTGGTAATGTTCAGTGGTTTGGACCTAAAAAAATGAGAGAGATACTACATTTATTCCATGACAAAAAAATATTCTACAACAGCGGTTTCCAAACTTTTTTCACTAACGCCCCCCTTATAAAAAATTCCGTCTCTGCCGCTCCCCTGTTTAAGAAATTTATAAACAATTTGTAAATTATTTCTTTATTGAAATAATAATCACAAAAGTGGTATAAATATTGTAATGTATATATGTAAATAATTTCTCTAATTCCTAAATATTTATTCTCACAACAAAAATCACAAAAATTGTATGTGGCGATCCGCGCCCGTGCGCACGAAGGACGCTCGCCACTAGGGTGACTCACCACCAGCGGCACTCGCTACGCACTATCCCCCACCGCAAAATGAAGACCGTGCGGCGATTACCGAGCACTGAACTCAAGAACGATCCCGGATAAATACCCCGTTCCGCATATCGAAGATTGTGCCCAACAACTACACGGCAGCACACATTTCTCCACAATCGATTTGGTCAGAGCCTACCATCAAATACCCGTAGCAGAGGACGACATTCCAAAAACAGCAATCACCACGCCATTCGGACTAATCGAATTTCCATTTATGACGTTTGGTCTACGCAACGCTGCGCAGACATTCCAACGGTTCATGGACGGAATCCTGCGAGACCTGGAATTTTGCTACGTGTATATCGACGATATTCTGGTGGCCTCCAAATCAGAGGACGAACACGAGAAGCACTTACGACATCTGTTCCAACGACTACGAAACAACGGAATAGTAATCAACCCAGCCAAGTGTGAATTCGGAGCATCCAGGATAGCTTTTCTAGGATACATGATATCCGGAGAAGGAATCACACCGTTCACCGACTAGGTAGAGACCATCCAGAACCTGCAGCTACCCGAAACAGCGAAGTGACTAAAACAAATGTTTTGAATGATCAACTACTATAGAAGGTTCATTCCCAAGCGTACAAGCCGCGCTGAATGACCTCCTGAAAGACAAGAAGAAAGGCAACCAACCCGTCGAGTGGACAAATGACGCACGAGCCGCGTTCACGCGATGCAAGCAGCAAATTGCAGCGGCAGCACTGTTGGCCCAACGCATCCCTAGCAGTCACGACCGACGCTTCAGACTACGCCCTAGGAGGCGTCATACAATAAATGCAACAAGGGAGAGTGGAAACCACTAGCTTTCATGTCACGGAAGTTATCACCAGCTGAACCGAAGTACGCAGCGTACGACCGAGAGCTTCTTGCAATATACGCCACCATAAGGCAATATCAGCACCTCGTGGAGGGACGAACATTTACGATATTCACAGATCACAAACCGATCACGTTTGCTTTCGCACAAAAGCCCGAGAAGTGCTCGCCGATACAATTCCGATATCTCGACTACATCGGCCAATTTTCCACCGATATCCAACATATCAAAGGGAAAGAGAACATCGTAGCAGACACACTCAGCAGGATTGAGCACATCGATGCAGGGATATACTTTGCAGCCCTGGGAGCCACCAGCGGTCCAACCTAGAACTGCAACGAATCCTGAGCGACACGAAATCCAGCCTAAAGCTAAAAAAACTCTTCCTACCCGAATATAACTGCGAAATTTTCTGCGACACGACAACCGACACAGCCCGACCCTACATCACACGTGACTACAGACAGGCAGCATTCAACAGCCAACATCAACTGTCACACCCTGGTGCCAACGCAACCACGAAACTGGTCACACAGAAATTCGTATGGCCCGGCGTACGAAAAGATTGCAAACGTTGGAGCAAGCAATGCACAGCCTGCCAACGATCGAAAATCACCCGACATAACGCCCCGACAGCAGGAGAATTCAGGCAACCATAGGCAAAATTCGAACATGTACACATCGACATAGTGAGACCACTGTCCGAAGCAGAAGGGAAGAAATACCTGCTAACGTGCATCTACCGATTCTCACGATAGCCAGAAGCGATCCCAATGGCTAACATCGAAGCGGAAACAGTCGCCCGACTATTCACGACGCATTGGATAGCCAGGTTCGGCACACCAGCAAGAGTCACGACAGACCAAGGACGTCAGTTCGAATCCCAGTTGTTTAAAAAACTTGAAGAAACCACAGGATTCACGAGACACCGCACCACGGCATGTCATCCACAGGCAAACGGTCTGGTAGAGCGATTCCACAGACACCTGAAGGCAGCATTAATGTGCCACACCGACATCCGATGGACAGAGGCACTACCGATCGTCCTACTAGGCATACGGACGGCTTGGAAGGACGATATCAAAACCACATCAGCAGAGATGGTGTACGGTCAGACACTGTGACTCTCAGGAGAAATGCTCACCAACCAAAGAGGCCAAAAGTCAATCGAAGCCGAAAATTACGCTACCCAGTTACAACGCGCGTTCAGAGCAATCAAACCCGTGCAAACGACACAACACAACAAGTCGAAGCCCTTCGCTTTCAAAGACCTAGCGACGGCTTCACACGTTTTCGTACGGATCGACGTGATGTGAAAAACTCTGCAGCCCCCCTACGAAGGACCATTCCGAGTGATTAAACGAACAAAGAACACCATCACAATCGACTGGCACGGACAAACTACGACAGTCTCAACAGAGCGAATCAAACCAGCATTCACGGAACGATCCAACGAACTACACAACGCAACCCCCATATTGTATAAAAATAAATTATATTGATATTAAATATAATACTAAATACAATAAAAATCAATTTTAATGAGAAGTATGGGCTTGTTTCTTCGCACATAATTCGCTAAATTGCGGTTTATGTGAAGAAGGTGTCACTCTTATTTCGTTTTCCACTATTAATCGTGCTCTATATTTTGTTTTGATAAAAGCTAATGTGGAGAATCCTGTTTCGCACATATATGAGGTCACAAAAGGTAAAAGAATTTTTATAGCTTTTGATGATAAGGCGGGATATTGCTTGCTTACTTCCAACCAGAATTTCCCCGGATTATTCGGATTGTAACGTCGAGTAGACAGAGACAACAGCAGAGACGCTCTCGAATACTTTCTCTCTCGCACAGAGACTCGCCCGCACGGTACTACCCCCAAGCAGCACCCCCACCCGATTGACGATGCGCCCACGCCCGGCCGCTCAAGTTTATGTCCCAAGCATCCTTTATAACCAGGAACCGGACCTACCAACGGCAGTCTTGCTCTGATTACAGTTTTGGCCTAACCTTTAGCACTGAGTACAGTCTAAACGTCGCAGAATACCTTCTTGAGCACTGATTACAGTCTCAAGCCTTCTCAAACCCCGCTACAGTGTGGACAGCCGAGTTATATCTTGATCATCCGGACGCGCCGATCGTGGAACGTTTTACGCTAATATTTCGTGAAATTAGTTCTAAGTGTTTGTACATATTACCCATTAATAAATATCTAGTACTTGTTGCTGAAATCTACGACTCTACATTTTAAACAAACCATCCGAACAATCCTACAAGGGTGGCAGCCCAACAGGAATACAGAAAAACGGGAACATCGCGAATTGTACAACGAGATACCACGGCGAACGAGAAAAATCAAAGGTTGGAAGCTTTATCAACACGATAGAGATTTACAAAACTATCGAGAACATCTCAGACGAAGACGCATTAACAGGACTCGCACTACTGCTAGAAAATGATGCCGCAATATGGTGGGACGGAGTGAAGAGTAACATCATCACATGGAAGGACGCTCTAACGGATCTTAGAGAGCATTTTTCGCCACATCGAGCGAATTACATCATTTTTCGCGAATTGTTCGCAAGTGAACAAGAAAAGCCCAAAGGCTCAGACACGTTCATCGCAAACAAGCGTATGTTATTGGCAGAGATCAGTAACCATAAACTCCCGGAGGAGATCCAGCTCGACATGGTATTCAGCCTAATTCACAGGGATATCAGGGATAAAATTCCGAGGAGCAGCATTACCGAATTCAAGCAACTTGTCAGAGGGATGCGAGAAGCAGAAAACGCGCTTAACGAAACGAAAAACGAGAAATGTATTCGAAACAAATTTCAGAAAGCCCAATGCTCCTTCTGCAGAAATTACGGACACACCTCCAATGACTGCCGAAAACGCGAGAAAGTGTCCAAAACGGAAAGACAATCAAATGAGCGTAAGCAAGCAGGAGAAAACACCCCGAAATTTTCGTGCTACGGATGCGGAAAACCTGGCGTTGTCCGAAGTAAATGCACGACATGCAGTCCTCTGCCAGCAGCAAACAACACCGCTACATTTCAGTCGGTGAAGATAACGGAAAAACAGTGCCCCGTGCTCAACATAAGCATAGCCGATATGAATGGAATGGCATGTCTCGACTCCGGCGCGGAAGCTAACATCGCATCTACTTCATTGTACCACAGATTAAAGGAGTCAGGTCACAAGTTCCGACAAACAAACTTGTAAGTGACACTCGCAGATAGGAAAACATGCACCGAGCCAGTATTGGAAACCACAACAATCGTGCAAATACAATATAAAGAGATCGAAACGACATTTTTTGTACTTCCAGGAGAGAAGGATAACAACACCCTGCTCGGCGTGGGTTTCATGGAAAATGTCCGAATCATATTGAATATTCCCCAACGTACATGGTATTTTCTCGAAGACCCTAAAAAACAATATGATTACCCGCCTCCGGCCAACAACGTGAGAGGATGCAGATCCCTCGTCACCGCAAGACAAGAAGAAGATGAATATTTCCGAGTGCCAAAGATAATTTCCCCGATTCAGATGGAATTGGAAGTGATCGAGGACGGATACTACGAAGTGCCACAGATGATTTGGCCACTTCACGAATCGTTCAAATCCTCGATGGAAGCCAGCTATTCGCCTGAGTTTATCGACGAATTATTCGCTGAATTTACAGTAAACATGGATATGGATATTTACAGTCAGCAGTCTAGAAAACTTTTCGAATACCCGCCAGCGAAGATCAAGTGTCATATCAACAATGTGCAACTTGCCGCTTCCGATGAGAAGACCAAAGAGATCGACACCCTTCAGAAGCCCGAGATTCATGCACTACTAACCGAATTCAACGACCTGTTCGGTCCGCTAACTGAAGCGACCCCAATGGCAGAACACGCAATAAATACAGGAAGTAGCCGCCCGATTGCATCACCACCGTACTGTCTAACAGAGCCTCGTAAACAGCTACTTAGAGACGAATTGAACAGTCTGTTGGAGAGCGATATCATTCAAAAAAACAATTCACCTTGGGCCGCACCCGTTGTCCTGGTACCGAAAAAAGATGGAGGTATTCGCCTTTGCATTGACTACAGAAAACTCAATGCCGTTACCATCGCCGACGCCTACCCTTTGCCGCGCATTGCCGACCTACTCCACGCGATCACCATCCCGTCATGGATTTCCACCATCGATCTGAGAAGTGGATACTGGCAAATCCCCGTCGCCCTAGATGATCAACCGAAAACCGGATTCGTGACACCAATGGGATCATTTTCCTTCAAACGAATGCCGTTCGGACTACGAAATGCCCCAGCCACATTCCAACGACTCATGGACCGCTTCGTTCGAGAAATGCACGACGTGCAATTATTAGTCTACCTAGACGACCTTATTGTGTTGTCTTCAACGTTTGAACAACACCTAGAAGATCTCCATCTAGTGATGACTAAACTCCGTGCTTATCGTCTGAAAATAAACAAAGGAAAAACAAAGTTTTGTTGCACAGAAGTTCGTTACCTGGGACATCTTATCACCCCAGAAGGAATCCGCACCGACCCAGCGAAGACACAAGCGTTACGAGAGAGACAGCCCCCTCGGAACAAGAAGGAGGTTCTCTCATTTATTCAAGCATGCTCTTGGTATCGTCGATTCATGCCAAACTTCGCAACAGTGGCGCGACCCCTCACCGATCTCACGAAGAAAAAATCCACATGGAAATGGACCGAAGAAGAAGAAAATGCCTTCGCCAGATTGAAGAAGCTCCTTTGCGAAGCACCAGTCCTTCAGCCAGCCGACAGTAAACGTCCGTTCACAATACGCACTGACGCTAGCGAATATGCTATAGGAGCAGTTCTCGTCCAGGGGGAGAAGGAAGAGGAACACCCTGTCGAATACGCTAGCCGACTTCTGACGAAGTCCGAAAGAAATTATTCCACGACAGAACGTGAAGCCCTAGCCATTGTTTGGGGTATCACAAAGTTCAGAGGATATATCGAAGGATGTCCAATCACGGTCAGCACCGATCATCAAGCCCTCAAATGGCTTATGAGCCTGAAATCACCAACCGGTCGCCTTGCACGATGGGCACTCCTACTCCAGCCGTACAATCTCACCATCGACTACATACCTGGGAGATTCAATCACATGGCTGACGCATTATCCCGACCTGGAGAAGAAGAGGTCCAGCCGACAATCTCTTACGTCGACGTTCAAATGAGCACCTCTCAGGAAGGAATCGAACGAAAGACACAAGAAACAGATAAGAATCTGCAAGCTATCATCCAGATCCTGGAAGATCCAGACGGAAATGAGAACACCCACTACTGGAGCAATAAAGGATATGTTATGTTCCGAGGAGTTCTAGACGACCCCGAAGGTGAATCTGAAGAAGCTCAGCAGGTCATACTCAAAAGTGAAGTTCCGCGAGTATTACACGCCTTCCATGACGTACCCGAAGCAGGTCACAACGGTGTGGAGAGGACTCTTCACAAGATAAAGAGTCGATATTATTGGCAGGGGATGAGGAAGGATGTTGTCGCACACATCAAGAAGTGTATCCCATGCCAATGTTACAAACCCTCCAACAGCAAACCAGCAGGATTATTACAGACACCGCCTTCAAATCAGCGATTCGAAGCGGCGATGGACCTCTGCCGACCTCCCAAGGAGAAGAGACGACGATCCTGATTGTTGAAGACTTGACATCTAAATGGATAGAGCTCTTCTTTCTCAAGAAAGCCACAACCGAATATTGTGCAAGAAAACTCATCGACGAAGTCTTCCTTCGGTATGGGTTACCGAAGAAGATCGTGAGTGACAATGGGCCGCAATTCGTGGGTGCTGTACTACAACACGTCACCTTCGTTTTCGGAATTCGGCATCAATTTACTCCAGCTTACCACCCAGAAGCCAACCCTGTCGAGAGAAGGAATCGAGATCTCAAAACGCAACTAGGAATCCTGGTAGGCCGCTATCATCCCAGCTGGCCCGAGAAATTACCCTCTATCCGATTTGCGATGAATACCACCTTAGTATCTAGCACCGGTTATTCCCCGATTTATTTAACCTTTGGCTGAGAACTACGTGAACCAGATGATACCAATCGAGACTTACGACAAGTTGTCGAGAACGAGAACTTTGTAGTCGAGATGACTCCTTATCTGAAGAAATTGCTGAAGACACTCGAAGAAGTGAAGGAAACCTTAATCGAGACATCCGAAACAAGGAAAAGGTACGCAGACCAGCACCGCCGTCCCTGCCCACCATACCGGATTAACGACTTAGTCTGGGTAGCGACGCACGCATTAAGTAATGCCCAGAAGCAGTATACCTCAAAACTTGCACCAACATCAACACCATCAGCCCAACCAGCTTCGAGGTAGCCGCACCAACTCAGCCGGATCAATCATTGGGGATATTCCACGCCTCCACCCTCACGCCATATCAAGGAGACCAGACTGATAACTAGGAGTCATCACTTCCTGAACCAATCAGATCTATGAGGAAACGAGGACGCCCAAAGAAACACCAGATATGATCCAGCCACTCATTCTTCACAGCTGTACCATAGGGGAAGGATGTAACGTCGAGTAGACAGAGACAACAGCAGAGACGCTCTCGAATACTTTCTCTCTCGCACAGAGACTCGCCCGCACGGTACTACCCCCAAGCAGCACCCCCACCCGATTGACGATGCGCCCACGCCCGGCCGCTCAAGTTTATGTCCCAAGCATCCTTTATAACCAGGAACCGGACCTACCAATGGCAGTCTTGCACTGATTACAGTCTTGGCCTAACCTTTAGCACTGAGTACAGTCTAAACGTCGCAGAATACCTTCTTAAGCACTGATTACAGTCTCAAGCCTTTTCAAACCCCGCTACAGTGTGGACAGCCGAGTTATATCCTGACCATCCGGACGCGCCGATCGTGGAACGTTTTACGCTAATATTTCGTGAAATTAGTTCTAAGTGTTTGTACATATTACCCATTAATAAATATCTAGTACTTGTTGCTGAAATCTACGACTCTACATTTTAAACAAACCGTCCGAACAATCCTACAGGAGAATGAACAGATTTCGAATCCATTCATATTTTGCATTTTCTTCTAGATTTTGAAAATAATTATTAAAATGTTGTTTATTGTTAGTAAGTGACCTATAAATATAGCTTTATGTTCTTTTATTTTTTCAATCCAACAATTATTTTTTAAATTCAAAAACATGTCAAAATTGTCATCTTGACAATTTTTAGTCCATAATTCAATTTAAATAATAAACGAGGTTATTTTATCGTTTAAAAAAAATATATTCATGTGACTTCCTTGTAACGACAAATTCAAATAGTTTAATTTTTCAAAAATGTCTGTCGAATATGCAAATTTCTCTGTCGGAAAAAACTTTGTAAAAATATTCCTATTTCTTCTTTTAATTCAAAAATACGTTGAAGTACTTTTGTTCGTGATAACCAACGAACTTCACAGTAGTATAGAAGAGCTTTATGGTGTGATCCCATTTCTTCACATAATTTTGAAAGTAACCTTAATCTTAAGGAACTTATTTTGAATAAAGTTGATAACATTTTTAAGTATATCAAAAATATTTTGTAATTCGGCATTTAAATTTCTAGATGCTAAAGCTTGTCTATGAAGTATGCAGTGTATCTAAATTGAATTTGGAAATATTTTTTTTATTAATTCTTTTAAAACTCCTTTTTTTCCGACATTGATCTCGCTCCGACAGTGCAAAGACCAATATAATTTTCCCAAACTAAATAATTTCGCTCGAAAAAATGAATAATAATTTTAAATAAGTCCACTGCAGTAGATCTATCTTAAATTAATTTACAAGTAAATTTTCTTTGAACTCATTATTTTCATCATAAGCGAATCGAACATGGCTATTAAATATGAATATCTACTAACATTTGCGAATTTGCGAATTTACGTATTATCAGCCAAAGGAATCTGACGCAACTGATAAGCAAGACTCCCCGAACATTGTTTCTATCGTGTCAGCCACAAAATTTTGTTTCAGAGTTGGCCGTGAGATAAATAAGGTATGTCGCATATTAATAGGTTATGAGACTAGATTAGTTTAATTGAATTAGATTTAAAAAAAAATAATTAATCTCAGACATGACTGCTATGTTTCTCTCTCTCAGGCATGGCCAACTCAGAAATACAATTCTGTGGCTCACACCTTACAATATCTATAGCCGCGGGCAAAACAAGATCTTCGCCAATTGTATGTGATTTTTTTACATTTTCCGATTCTGTATGGAACTTTATAAGAAGCTAATAATGCTTTTTCTGGTACCGATGACACTTTCTTAAAACTACTTTTTTGTTTTTAAAATGCATTGAATTTTCTTTGGAAAAAAAATATAAAGAAATATACAAATCGTTTAAAGAACGTTGTAAAAATCTGTTGTTTACCAAGTTCAAAGTCAACAAACTCTTGTTTTCAGTTTTTAAAAATTGTTAACGTGTTAAACGTATTGTTTGATTGCGATATTTTATATGTTAAAAAGTAGTGACTTCATTGTGTTTTAAATTGTATTAAAAATATTCGTCTCGAGACAATTGAAATTGCCAAAATCCGAAATTTTCCAAGTTCAAAATCAACAAAATCAAGTTTTTGATTTTAATAAATTGTTTAACTTACGAGCACGTTATTTGATTTTGATGGTTTAATTTTCAAAATGTAGAGAATTTTGTGTTTTTTTTAATATTAAAAAAGCTTCACTTATATCAACGCAATTTACAAGTTTTTTTACTTTCTCCATTACGAAGTACGAGAAAGTATTGTGATCGTGATTTTTTTTTCAATTTTTTTTTAATGGAAATATCCGTTTTGGGGTCCCAAGATGCCATTTTTGGTTTATAATTATGAAACGATAATAGTTACAGCAAATTTATGTGAATAATAATTGTAGAGAATATCCGTTTTGGCATCCCTAGATGCCATTTCAACAATTTCTGAAAAAAAAAAATTGTGTGTGTGTGTGTCTGTCTCTGTGCGCTATATCTCAAAAACTAATACAGCTATTGATATGAAACTTTCAACATACGTCTTATTTGATAATCTGAAGAACTGAAAAGCTTTTGGTAAAATTTCGTACACCGGAAGTGGGTGTTTACCTTAACTGTTTTTTGTTTTTTTGCGAATATTTTCTTAAATATGAAAAATATCACAAAAACATTTAAACAAACATTTAAGACAACAAAGAAATGAACATCTTTAGCTTGAAAATATTTTTCATAAAATCATTGCTATTTGAGAAATTTTCTTTTTTATTTTTGGTTTATAATTATGAAACGATAATAGTTACAGCAAATTTATGTGAATAATAATTGTAGAGAATACCAAAATGAACAATTTCTAAAGAATAAGTTTTTTTCGAAATCTCGTTAGTTTTTGAGTAAACCGAGTTTTTGGATTTGAAATATAATTTTTCCATCTTTTATGATTTTGACGTTTTAAACGTCAGTTTTATCCGAGTTTACGCAACGCTCGATATACATTTAAAATATATTTTCAATTGAAAATAAACCCATGAAAACGTAAATATAAAGTCGGAGAAAGTAACATGATGACCACATCACCATTTTTTACTTTCTTTGCAGTTTTTTTTTGTTTATTTTTTAAAGATGTTATTTTCAAGGCAATCTTCAGGGACTGCTTTTACAGGACAGTTTTTTATGATATTTCATCAGCGATCTTTTTCTGAACTTCCTTCAGGATTTATTTTAGGACATTTTTTAGAATTTTTTAGGGCTCTATTTCGGGACATTTATTTCAGGTATTTTGTATGAAGACTATTTTTTAGGACTTTTTCAAGAGTTTTTTTCACGGCTTTTGTCAGGACTCTTTTTCAATACTTTATTTCTAGGACTGTCCCTCCAGGGACTTTTTCTAGACTTTCTTAAGAACCTCTTGTTCGGCGTTTCTTTTTAGGATTCTTTTCAGAATTTTCTTCATAACATTTTTTCAGTATTATTTTTTCGGGAATTTTTTTTCAGGACTTTTTTCAGTACTATAATTCAGGACATTTTTTATGGGATTTATTTTGAGGATTCCTGTTTTTTTCAAGACTCTTTTTGGGATTTCTTTAGAACTTTTTCAGGTTTTTTTTTAATGATCTTTTTACAGGTTTCTTAGGATTCTTTTACGATGTTATTTTTATAACTCTTTTTCAAAACTGTTAATTCAGGACATTTTTTCTGGATATTTTATCAGGACTCATTTTTGGGACTTCTTCAAGACATTCTTCAGGACTTTGGCAGGACTTATTTTAGGACTATCCTTCGGGACTTTTTTCGGACGTCTTTTAGGATTTTTTAAACGACATTTATTTCTGGTACGAAGACTTAATTTGTCAGGAATATTTTTGCAGTACCTTTTTCAAGACTGTTTTTCGCAACTTTTTAACAGGACTCTTTATTCAAGACTTTATTTCCAAAATTGTTTCTCCAGGACTTCTTTTGTCAGAACTCTTTCTTAGGATATTCTTTCAGGACTTTATTTCCGGTCTTTTTGAAGGACCTGTTTTTCAAGACATTTTTTGTCAGGACTCTTTTTCAGGACTTTTTATCAGGACTTTTTTCAAGACTTTCATGTTCAGGACGTTTATTAGGTTTTTTAGGACTTTTTAATTGGATCTATTTTTAGAAAACTATTTCAGGACTTTCTTGTTTAGGGCTTTTATTCGGTTTCTTTTAGGACTTTTTAATCGGGACTATTTTTATAAATCTTTTTCAGGACTTTTTTTAGCATTTTTTTTTAGTTTTTCAGTAAACTTACGGTTAAGATGTTTAGATTTTGTAACATAATTTGTCACTTTTACCTTTCATAATTTTGAAGTTTCAAACGTCATTAACTCATTACCATTCGATCATATGAAACGCTCGATAAATATAAATATAAATATAATTAAACCATCAAATAGGAGAAAGTAACATGATGGCCACATCACCATTTTTTATCTTGGCAAAGTTTAACATTTAGTTCTAATAATAATCTTGTCACATTATTATTTTTTTAGGCGATTTGAGCCATCTCTGGTGATAGATATTTAAAATGCATTCGCCCCCGCAACATGACCATCGCCCCCCAAATGAGCATTGTCCGAAAAACGCCCAATTTAAACGTCGATCGCCCACGTTGAGAAATACTGCTCTAGAATGTTATGAAATTTTAAACATTAAAAAATTTTAATCAATTGTTTTATACTTAAATATTGGTAGTACATATTATTAAGGATAATAAAATGTATGTTCTTGGTACTAAAAATGGCATGTGACATTAGCATTTACTTTCTGATTTACATGTGACTAAATTTATATTTCTGTTAAATACATTTTGCTGACAAAATGGGCTATAGCAAATATTTAAAGTGAGTTCCGAGTTCATCAATTTTCCCTACGCGCATCACTTGTCTCTTCAAAGGCATGTTAAAGATATCAGCGGCGGCTCGTGGATTTCCGTAGCAAATAATCACCGTCAAACATCCACGTATGGATGGCATTTTTGTCTGAGAATTGTATTTAAATTTATGCTTGATGCAATGCTTTCATAAGAATTTAATATCTTAAAGAAAAATTGGTAATTTCAACACCACTGGGATCCTAATTAGAGTCTACACATCAGATTCATAAGAAATTTATTTCACCTGCTGATAGCAATATCGATGGGATTCTTGGATCTAAGCAATTGATTTCTAAAGAGTTAGCGAAATCTTCAACTAAACATTTGAAAACACTTTACAGAGCACGCAAAGTTTTCACATTGTCGTAAAAGTTGGCTCATTGATTTGGTGTCTGTGCGCGCTGTATCTCAAAAACTAATAGAGCAATTGATATGAAACTTTAAACAATCGTCTTATTTGATAATCTGAAGAACTAAAAAGCTTTTGGTAAAATTTCGTACACTGGAAGTGGGCGTTTACCTTAACTGTTTTTTTGTTTTTTGCCAATATTTTCTTAAATATGAAAAATATCACAAAAACATTTATACAAACTTCGAAGACAACAAAGAAATGGACATATTTTGCTTGAAAACATTTTTCATAAAATCATTTTTATTCAAGAAAAAAATTTATTATAATTTTTTTAATTTTTGGTTTATAATTATAAAACGATAATATTTCAGCAAATTTATCTTAATAATAATATAGAGAATGCTAAAATGAACAACTTATAAAGAATACGTTTTTTTCGAAATTCCTTTAGTTTTTGAGTAAACTGAGTTTTTGAATTTGAAGTATAATTTTTCCATCTTTCATAATTTTGACGTTTTAAACGTCAGTTTCATCCGTCTTTACACAACGCTCGATGTACATTTAAAATATGATTTCAATTGAAAATAAACCATGAAAACGTAAATATAAATGGCTACCATCAAGTCGGAGAAAGTAACATGATGGCCACATCACCATTTCTCTCTACATAATAGTCTATCTGTGCGCGCTGTATCTTAAAAACTAATACAGACATGAAACCATGAAACTTTGAACATAAGGGTTATTTGAGAATTTGAAGAACTAAAAAGCTTAAAATGTTAAAATTTCGTAATTCCGAATATTTACCTTAACAGGTTTTTGTTATTTTGGCCTTTTTGGTACTGCAGGACAATGTTTCCAGAACTTTTTTAAGGGCATTTTTAAAAGACCTTTCTTCGACGATTCTTTTTCAGGACTTTCAAACAATTTAAGGCTTATTTTTAGGATTTTTTCTTCCAGGACATTTATTTTCAGGATTTCATTTCAAAAACGGGATTTTTTTTTGGGACGTTTTTGGGACTTTTCGTTGAGGACTTCTTTTCGGGATTTTGCTTAGAAAACATTTTCCGAATTTTCTTCATGATATTTTTTACAATTTTTTTTATCATGTCCTTTTTTGGACCTATCTAAGGACTTTTTTTAACACTATTTTCAAAACTTTTTATTTGAGGAATTTTGTTAAGGACTTATTTGAAGCCATTTTGCAGGAATTTTTTTTTAAGACTCTTTGGAATCTCTTTTATAGGACAATTTCTTCAGATCTTTTCAAGGACTTTTTACAAGGTTTTACAGAAATTGTTTTGTTTATTTTTCATACACGTTATTTTCTGGGCAAATTTTCAAGACTGTTTTTCCAGGAATTTTTTTTTTTTGATATTTCGGGATTTTTTTCGGAATTTTGTAGAATTTTTTCTTTTCATGACCTTCTCTGGACCTTTTTAAGTAATGTGTTTAACTTTTTTTTTCAAACTTTTTTATTTCTGGAATTTTGTTAAGGACTTATTTTAGGCCTTTTTGCCGGAAATTTTTTTAAGACACTTTGATATTTCTTTTTCAGGATTATTTCTTCAGATCTCTTTAAGGACCATTTTAAAGATTTTTTACAATGCTTTTTTCAGAAATTTTTTTGCTTATTCTTTAAACATGTTATTTTCAAGGCAATATTTCAAGGACAATTTTTTTATGATATTTCATCAAGAATCTTTTTCTGAACTTTCTTCAGGACTTATTTTAGCTTTCTTTCAGGATTTGTTGGGACTTTTTCGGGACATTTATTTCTGGTATTTTGTATGGAGACTATTTTTCAGGACTTTTCTTCGCGGCTTTTATCAGGACAGGGACTTTTGCGAGAATTTCTTAAGAACCTCTTATTCAGGACTTTTTTTCAGGATTCTTTTCTGAATTTTCTTAATTACATTTTTCGTGAATTTTTTTTCCAGTTCTTTACAGGACTTTTTTCAGTACTATATTTCAGGACATTTTTATAGGATTCATTTTCAGGACTTCTTGTTCCGGTCTTTTTTTCGAGACTTAATTTTTCAGGACTCTTCTTGCAGTACTTTTTTTGGACTTTTTTTACGATTCTTTTTAACATGACTCTTTTTTCAAAACTTTATTCTCAAAACTGTTTCTCCAGGACTTCTTTTCACGACCTTTTTTGACAGAACTCTTTTTTCAGGACTTTTTATCAGGACTTTTTTATCGGGACTTTTTTCAAGACTTTCGTGTTCAGGACTTTTATTTGGGTTTTCAGGACTTTTTAATTAGGACTATTTTTAGAAATCCTCTTCAGGACTTTTTTGTTCAGGGCTTTTATAAGGTTTTTTAGGACTTTTTAATTAGCACTATTTTTAGAAATATTTTTTAAGACTTTTTTGTTCAGAACTTTTATTAGATTTTTCTTAGGACTTTTGAATCAGACTTTCTTGTTCAGGGCTTTTATTAGTTTTTTCAGGACTTTTTAATCAGGGCTTTTTTTAGAAATGTTTTTCAGGACTCTTTTTTAGCATTTTTTTTTTAGTTTTTCAGAAAACTTTCAGTGAAGTTTATTAAAATTTGCAATATAATTTGTCATTTTTAGCTTTAATAATTTTGTCGTTTTAAACGCCATTACCACTCGATCATGTGAAACGTTCGACTGAAAATATGATTTAAATTGAAAATAATGAATGAATCTATAAATATAAATAACTATGATTCTATCAAATCGGAGAAAGTAACATGATGGCCACATCACAATTTTTACTTTCTCCGTTACCAAGTACGAGAAAGTATCGTGATTTTTTTTCTCAAAAAATTTTTTTGCGGAAATATCCGTTTTGGGGTCCCTAGATGCCATTTCAACAATTTCTGGAATTTTTTTTTTTGTGTCTGTGTGTGTGTGTCTGTGCGCGCTGTATCTCAAAAACTAATAGACCAATTGAAATGAAACTTTGAACATAAGTTTTATTTGTTAATCCGAAGAACTGAAAAGCTTTTGGTAAAATTTCGTACACCGGAAGTTTGTGTTTACCTTAACTGTTTTTGGTTTTTTGCCAATATTTTCTTAAATATGAAAAATATCACAAAAACATTTTAACAAATATTGAAGGCAATAAAGAAATTCAATTATTTTGTTTGAAAACATTTTTCATAAAATCATTGTTATTCGAGAAAACAATTTATTAATTTTTTTTTTCATTTTTGGTATACAATTATGAAACGCTAATAGTTACAGCAAATTTATGTTAATAATAATTGTAGAGAATACCAAAATGAACAATTTATAAAGAATAAGTTTTTTTTTAAATCTCTTTAATTTTAGAGTAAACTGAGTTTTTTAATTTGAAGTACATTTTTCCATCTTTCATAATTTTGACGTTTTAAACGTCAGTTTTATCCGAGTCTACGGAACGTTCGATGCACACTTAAAATATGATTTAAATTTAAAATAAACCATGGAAGCGTAAATATAAATGATACCATCAAGTCGGAGAAAGTAACATGATGGCCACATCACCATTTTTAAGATAAAGTCATGTTTTTTTTTGTAGTAAAAGGTTATTTACCATTGAAAAATTGCTTTCACGTAAGCCTCACTTAAAAACCACACAACGCCCGTCATTGGAATTATGTCTTATCATTAATTCTATCTAACTTACTTCAAAGTCAATGAAATCGATCCTCATCTGCTTAATGGAGTCGTTCGTTTTGTAAACCCTGAAGATACAGGAAAGTGCATTCGCACTCTCCGATGATGTTTGTCGTCCTTCCAAATACAACACTGGGAATCGTGGATCTGGCGTTAGAGGATTCGTAGTAGAACTCGTTGGACTAGGCGTGGTGACTCCTCCAGTTTCAGGGAAATAATTCGGATATCCAGGACTTTCGAAGTAAGTGCAGTTGTTCGATCCGACACCACCGCAAGTTCCTTTAACTGAAAAATATTACCATTTCTAGTGATATATAACAAACCGATGTTGACAAATAACCCAGATCAGTTCTATTAAACATGTAAATCATTAAAAATGTAAGGGTAAAAGCTTAAACATAAAGTATGTTCATTTAAAAAAACCTCATTTTTTATTACAAATGTAAGTTGGTAACTCATATTGAGGTTATGTTACCGATAAATTAATTTGTTATGATAAACGACGCAGAGAAGTCGTAGGTTCACCTTTCAAAATTCCTTGGGTTGTAGCATCCTAAGTACAGTCAGAGAAAATACAAATGCGAAACTTGCTCAGCGAGGGAATGCTGCCGCATGTCGGTTCTTAGTTCGGTCGAAACCGGTCAGTCCTTGCTTAAAATAGAATTATTAGGTAATAAAATTTACACGCCTAGTTCCCTTCTCGCCCCAAAGTGATCGAGTGACGGACTCCATATCTGTGATTTTTTTCATCTTCCAATTTTTCGTGCGTCATTTTGAAAAATTTGAATAATAATTTTTACGTTATATTGATATTTTTTATATATTTATCAATTAAAGAGTAATTTTATTTAAAATTATTGGTAATATTTTGGTATTAATAATTTTATTTCAGTTTCGTGTAAATAATCCCATTTTTGCCAAGATATGACCTTGAAACCCTCGAAAAATAATATATTATTTTTTTAACCACTAAAAATTATTATAATAATCTGAAAAAATCACATATATTTTTTACCCAAATAAAAGGTTATTTAGGGTATTCATGTTTTTATTCGGTTTAACCATTTTTTTTCGCCCCGAACCGATCAATTGACGGAAAATTTTATTTATATATATAGTCAATGTTCTTTCAATGTTTGGTGCGTCATCTTGAAAAATTTGAATAACTAATCTTTTTACGATATTTTGTATATATTTATCAACAATTGAGCAGCAAAATTTTATCAAATTAATAATAGAGTAACAGTATGTTTATGTTGAGTTTAGATTCTTTTTTTAAAATTTCAAATACCTTATATCTTTACCAGTGGCGGCTCGTGGAACATGTTGAAGGTAGAGCCACTTATATAATACCCCCCCCCCCTTTTTTGGAGAAACAAAGAACCATTTATCTTCTTAGACCAATCGAATATTTTGGCCAAAAAATCAAAAATTTGGAACAAAAAAGATCTAAAATATCGGCCGAAAAAATAAAAAATCCTAGTTTAAAAATAAAAATGCAGACCAAAAAATTGAAAATACAAGCAAAAGAAAAATCATTTGCCATTTTCAGCCCCAAATATAACTCTTTTTAGCTTAAAATAAGTTCCAACGAGAAATTCGAAAATAATAGCAAAAATTAAAATTTAAAAAAAAATCGCACAATAAAATCAATAATCAAGTTAAGAAAATCTAAAATAAAAAATTAAGACCTAAAATCTAAAATTCGTACCCAAAAATCAAGATTTTAGGCCAAAAAAGTAGGGCCTAAAAAGGTGAAAGTTTAGACAAAACATCGAAACATCTTATTTAAATTATGTGTCTTGTAAGTAAATTTTTAATTATTTATCCAACAACCTAGTTAGTAAGTTTTTAGATGTGTATGAATGCATTTATATATGTGTTTGTATATATGTATATTTTAATATGTTTCAAGTCATGATGATTTTATATATTTATATTTCCTTAATTTTAAGTAAACCGACCAACCCATGAATGTATCAAATGTTCTTCTTGGAAATAAATAAATTGAATTGAATTGAAAAACTCGGGCGTATGCAGACAAAAAATCGAAAATTTCTACAAACCAGTCGAATATTTTGGTCAAAATAATGAAAAATAAAAAGAATTGGAACAAAAAAATCGAAAATACAAAAATGTAAAATATGGGAAAAAGAATCAAGAATCCTGATCTGAAAATAAAAAACGCAAACAAAAAATTTAAAATTTAGGTAGAAGCAAAATAATTTTCCCAAAAATAAGTTTCTGATCAGAAATTCGAAAATAATAGCCAAAAAAAAAAAAAAAAACACGGAATGAAATCAATAATCCAAGTTAAAAAATCTAAAATATTGGATAAAAAACAGACTTTAAATCTAAAATATTCAATAAAAATTTAGACCAAATATCTAAAATTCTGGCATAAAAATAAAAATGGTGGACCAAGGAAAGACAAATTTTAACAGGCAAATAAAGAAAATTTTACGGTAAAAGATAAAAGAAAATAAAAATCTACAATGTTGGCCAAAAAGTCGAAAATTTAGACAAAACATAGAAAACTCGGACCTAAAGATAATAAACGCAGTTTAAACCAAAAATCAAAAATGCGGACCAAAAAATCGAAACTTTTGACAATAAAATTGAGAAGTTAGTGAAGATAAATTTAGGTCAAAAGATTAGAAAAATAATAATACAAATTTGTAATATAGGCCAGAAAGTCGAAAATTTAGACATTGCATAGAAAATTCGGCCCTAAAGATAACAAATGCAGGCTAAAAAATCGAAAATTTCAACAAACAAAACTCGAAAATACAGGAAAAAATTTAAAAAATCTCGCATATAAATCAATAATTCAGGTTATAGATATTTTAATCAAAATCAAATCAAAAATTTGGAACTAGAAACAAAATTTCGGCCCGAAAAATAAAAAATGCGGACCAAAGAATCAAAAATTTGAACAATTAAATCGAAAAATGAAGAATATTTAGAATATTTAAAAAAAATAAAAAATACAAAGATAAAATATTTTGACCAAAAATATCGAAAATACAGGTCAAAAATTTAAAAATTCAAAATTCGTCTGGAAAAATAAAAAATGCGGACCAAACAGTCGAAAATCTTACCAATTAAATTTAGGCCAAAATAAATAATGTTTGGGCCTAATAATAAAAAATTTAGATAAAAAGAATCGAATATACAGGTCAAAAATCTAAAAAAATCTATTTGCTGAGTACAATACTTTGTACTGATTCTGGATTCTAATCCAAGAATTTCATGAAAATCCTCCAATTTGAACCACGGTTTTAGATCTTTAACGCATAATTTGTGACCTAAAATTAAAAATTTGGATTTTAATTTGATAATTATATGTAAAATCCGAAATTTAAAATATTTAATCCAAATTTTTGGCCCCTAAACGCAGAATTTGAGACTTAAAATTCAAAATTTTGATTCTAATACAAGAATTTCAATAAACATCTCGAATTTGAACCCATAGAATCCATGGTTTTTAAACGCAAACTTTGTGTTGAAAAATCCAAAGTTTGGATAATTATATGTAAAATTTCTAATTTGAAACTTTAAACCAAGATTCTGGTCCCTAAACGCAGAACTTGAGACCCAAAATCGAATATTTGGATTCAATTGATCAATTGCATTTAAAATCTGGCATTTGGAACATAAAATCCAAGTTTTTGACTCTTAAACGCAGAATTTGAGTCCTAAAATCAAAAATTTGGATTATAATCTAGGAATGTCATGTGAAATCTCAAATTTGGACCATAGAATTCATGGTTTTGGACCTTAAACACGAAATTTTTGCAATAAAATCCAAGATTTTGATTTTAATCCGATAATTTTATTAAAGGTTTTATTAAAATACAGGGTGTTCCATTAAAAAAAAACACAACTTTGATATTTTAGGGCGTTTGGAACACCCTGTATAATATGAAATTAATTTTAAAGAGTAACCATAATAGACCCCTATATATCCTAAAAGTCAAACTTTTTGAAAGCCACGTATTTTGGCCACACTATTCCGTGCCGTATAGCGTGAATAACCCTATATATTTCAATCTATCCTAAATTTATTTCAATTGTTGATTAATTTATAAAAATATAAGATGACCTTGAAAAATCTTATTTTGGGGCTCCCCGGGTCATGTTGGGGTTTTTTTATATACGGCTACTTTGGTTTAAGGGCACATCTAATGATATTTTCATATTTATTTAAAAATCTGTGTCGGGTGGCATTTTGACCATCTTATCTCGGGATACCCTTTTATTACCTCATAAATGGATTTGAAGCAGGGACTGGCTGGTTTCAACCGAACTAAGAACCGACACGCGGCAGCATTCCCTCGCTGAGCGGGTTTGGCATTTGTATTTAGTGTATACAAGGTGTATTTATGATAATTATTTAAATTTAAGTTGGTAGCACATATTGAGGTTATGTTACTTGCGGCATGTTCCTACCAATATATGAATTTCCTGTTTCCTTGGGCTGTGTTAATAGCATCTTAAGTACGTTTGACTGATCTACCACTTCCTGGTTTACGGAGAATACTACCCGTTTCATGAAATAATACAACAGATCGTGATAAGGTATTTTTAAATTCATCATAAATAATGAGAACGTTAGGAAATTCTTCCGGAAACTCTGCCATAGGTGCGTCGAATCAATACACCCAATTTCCGTCCACTTTAGTCCCATTTCGGAAAAAACTTTCAACCAGAAACGTTTTTGCTGGTTGCTGTAAACCATTGTGACCACGGAATAATTGTGACTTTTAGAACGATCTGACGTTTTGTATGTCAATTCCTAACATGTGTGCCAACTTAAATAAAAAATCATGGCACACTTGAGGTTTTTTTTTTAATGAACATACTATATTGTGTAATGAAGTATGCGGTAACTTCAGAAAGTGCTCAATTAGTGTTATTTTTTTAATTTAAAAGATTTATAAATGAACTTTGTCGCTTGGAAATTGTTTAAATCCATAACTTGCTGACTTAAAAATTCTGTACACTGAAAGCGTTGAATTTTGAATGAAGATAATTTAATCGTAAAGTGTTATTTATCAAACCTACTATTTATTTTTGTTAAATATTTTAAAATGTAAATTATGACCTAAGAAACAAATATTGTTTTCTTAATGAATTTTTACTCCGTTATGAAATACGGTTAAGTATGAGTTTGTGAAATTTTTGTCTTTTTTGTCCTTCAGGCGATTTCAAGCATTTCTGATAAATCAAAAACTAATACATCATAACCTGGAACTTTACGTAATTCTTATTTGATAATTCGAAAAAAAAGAAAAGCTCTCGGTAAAATTTCGTACACCAGAAGTGGGTATTTAACCGTACATAAAAAAATCTGTACGAAAAGCTATAAAGAAAGGTCCACTCTAAGTTGATTCTTTTTGCATTGTTTTATTTTTATTTAAGTAGTAAAATACTTACAAACACAGCAAACTCCATGACCATCGGCACAATTCCCCATAGCGATTCCATTCATGGCGGCACACTCACTGGCCAAGAAACAAGTTCCCTCGTAATTACTAATCGCGCTAGTTGCTTGACATTTGAAATTAGCAAACTGTATCACCGTGAACAAACTGAGAAACTTGTTGGCAAACTTCATTGTCTTATTCTTGATCGACTCCAGTGGGTTCAACAGAAATTTCTCCTTGCCCTCGTCCAACTTATAATCGGTGACAATTTCAGTTTTCGGATTATTAAAAATGTTCCCCAAATTTCCAAAAATCGATGAAATTTTCTCTTTCTTCTTGTAATTCGGATCCTTTTTCCGATGCATTTTAACGAGATACTTCCTTAGCATATTAGTCAATCTCACTCGCGTTGTATTTTGCGTGTCAAATTCTTCTGTAGATCCACTGGTGATAACAATCAGGTTTTCTTGTTTTTTTGGCTTTTCCGACGTTATCTCGGGTTTCCTTCTATTGGGATTCTTAATAACCACCACCTTCCTTTTTGGCGGCTTAGTCGGGCGCATTACAATTTCTCCGTATTCACTCTGCACCTCATCAATTGCGTTTCCATCGGCGTCATCATCAGCAATTGGAAATCTATCATTCGGTCTGAAGTAAAATTGGTCTGCGTAGTTTGGTTTCGTCTGGGCATTATATTTAGAGGAATTCTTCTTTGTGTAGAAACTGGGCCTTTTTTCTACGTCCGTTATAAACTGATTGAGTTTATCTTTAAAATTCTCCGCGTTGTCATCACTAGTATAAGGTTTATTAATCGTATAGTGATTCGTGCTTGGGCTCGGTTTGTAATCGCTATATTTATCACCTTGTGTGTAATCATACTTATCATGATACCGATCCACGTAATTATTTTTCTCTTGATCAAAAACTCCAAATTCGGATTCTAAAACATCACCGGAGTTTGAGTAAAATTTCCTATCTGTATCGTAATAATTTTTTTCGTGTCTCCTCCTGTAAGGATTGTAATACTCGTCGTAGTCTTGGTAGGATCTGCTCGTTAAGTTTAGCGGTGGTATTTGTAGGACATTTTCGTATCTTTTTTGTTGTATGATGTTGTAGTCTTTTAGGATTTCATCGGTGTTTGGGTAATTGGTGAAGATGTCTATAACTCGCATCGGGTTGTTTCGGTTCGATTCAATTGATGTTGAAGATTTTATTAGGAGGATTAAAGCTAGTAACTTCGACGGAGTCATTATAGGGTTGGATCCATCAGTTTTCTAAGGTGAATGATCTGAAATGTAATAATGTCGACAATTAGTTTTATGTTTTATTGTTTCTACTGAATTTAAAAATTCGCTGTTATAACTACAAGAACAAATGTTTGTGGTTAAAAAATGTTGAGTTTCTAATTAGATTTAATTGTAGATTAATATTTAGTAACGGTGCAATCATTTTAGTCTAGGAGTAATCATAAAAATAAATAATATAAAATGTTATATCTTGTGTAATTTTGGGATAAATAATTCCAATCATTCAGTCAAAAACACAAACCCATCGATAAATGGTAGACATAATAAAATAAATTTTGATTCGTGTTAGAAATTTTTGAAAAAATTCCTTTTTTAATGTCCAACACTCGAGCGCGAAAAGTTAGAAATTAATATGAAACGCAGGGATAAAATCCTACAAACATTCAGTTCACTTCATAAGACATTGATCTTTCAAAATAATTTTGGTTTTTGAATCTGCGGCAATTTTCAATCGAGTTACGAATTTTTGAAAATATCCCTTTTTCAATGTTCTTCGCTCGAGCGTAAAAAGTTCACTTTACACCTAAATCATTTTAGTTTTTGAATGTGCAACAATTTTCAGTCGAGTTATGAATTTCTTTTTTCCAATGTCGAACTCTCGAACGCAAAAAAATAAAAATCAAAACCCGAAACAAAAAATTCTACAAAAATTCAGATCACTTCACAAGACATCGATCTTTAAAAATAATTTTAGTTTTTGAATGTACAGCAATGTTTTATCGAGTTACAAAATTTTGAAAATATCCCTTTTCAATTTCCAACACTTGAGCGCAAAATGTTAAAAATTCATTTGAAACGCAGGAATAAAATTTTACAAAAATTCAGTCCACTTCACAAGGCGTTAATATTTCAAAATAATTTTGGTTTATGAATGTGCAGCAATTTTCAGTCGAGTTACGAATTTTTTTTGAAAATTTCTTTTTTTTTCAATGTCTAACTCTCGAGCGAAAAGTTACAAATGAATATGAAAGCCAAGAATAAAATACTACAAAAAAATCAGTTCACTTTACAAGACGTCGATCTTTAAAAATCATTGAATTTTTGAATGTGCAGTAATTTTCAGTCGTGTTACGAATTTCTGAAAATATTCCTTTTTTAATTTCCAACACTAAAGGGCAAAAAGTTAGTAATTAATATGAAACGCAGGGATAAAATCATCCTATACAAACTCAGTTCACTTCATAAGACATCGGTCCTTCAAAATAATTTTGGTTTTTAAATCTGCAGCAATTTTCAATCGAGTTACGAATTTTTGAAAATATCCCTTTTTCAATGTCCAAGGCTCGAGCGTAAAAAGTTAAAAATTAATTTGAAACGCAGGAATATAATTTAACAAAAATTCAGTCCACTTCACAAGACGACCATCTTTCAAAATAATTTTGGTTTCTGAATGCGCACCAATTTTCAGTCGAGTTACGAATTTTTGAAAATTTCTATTTTTTTCAATGTCTAACTCTCGAGCGCAAAAATATTAAAAATTAATTTGAAACGCAGGAATAAAATTTAACAAAAATTTAGTCCACTTTACAAGACGACAATCTTTCAAAATAATTTTGGTTTCTGAATGTGCAGCAATTTTCAGTCGAGTTACGAATTTTTGAAAATTTCTTTCTCTTTGTCTAACTTTTTCTCAATGTCTAACTCTCAAGCGCAAAAAGTTTAAAAATGAATATGAAAGCCAGGAATAAAATCCTGCCAAAAAATCAGTTCACTTCACAAGACGTCGATCTTTGAAAATCATTTTGGTTTCTAAATGTGCAGCAATTTTCAGTCGAGTTACGAATTTCTGAAAATATTCCTTTTTAAATGTCCAACAATCGAACGCATAAAGTTAAAAATTAATTTAAAACGCACCATTAAAGTACTACAAAGATTCAGTTCACTTCACACCTTAATTATTTTGGTTTTTGAATGTGCAACAATTTTCAGTCCAGTTGACTTTTTTGAATTTTTGAAATTTTTTTTTTTCAATGTCAATCTCTCGAGCGCAAAATATTAACAATTAATATGAAACGCGAGACAAAAATTCTGCAAAAATTCAGATCACTTCACAAGATATCGATCTTTCGAAATAATTTTCGTTTTTGAATGTACAGCAATGCTTTATTGAGTTACAAATTTTGGAAAATATCCCTTTTTAAATTTCCAACACTTGAGCGCAAAAAGTTAAAAATTAATTTGAAACGCAGGAATACAATTTTACAATAATTCAGTCAAGTTCAGAAGGCGTTGATCTTTCAAAATAATTTTGGTTTTTGCAGTCGAGTTACGAATTTTTTAAAATTTATTTTTTTCAATGTCTAACTCTCGAGCGCAAAAAGTTAAAAATTAATATGAAAGCCAGGAATAAAATCCTACAAACAAATTAGTTCACTTCACAAGATGTCGATCTTTAAAAATCATTTTGGTTTTTGAATGTGCAGCAATTTTTAGTCGTGTTACGAATTTTTGAAAATATTCCTTTTTTTAGTGTCCAACACTCGAGTGCGAAAAGTTAGAAATTAATATGAAACGCAGGGATAAAATCCTACAAAAATTCAGTTCACTTCGTAACACATTGATCTCTCAAAATAATTTTGGTTTTTGAAACTGCAGCAATTTTCAATCAGGTTACGAATTTTTGAAAATATCCCTTTTTCAATGTCCAACGCTAGAGGGTAAAAAGTTAAAAAATTAATTTGAACGCACGACTAAAGTATTACAAAAATTCAGTTCACTTCACACCAAAATTATTTTGGTTTTTGGATGTGCAACAATTTTCAGTCGAGTTACTTATTTTTAAAATTTTTTTTTTTTATTGTCGAACTCTCGAGCGCAAAACGTTAAACTGAAACGCAGGAATAAAATTAACCAAAAATTCAGTCCACTTCACAAGGCGTTGATCTTTCAAAATAATTTTGGTTTCTGAATGTGCAGCAATTTTCAGTAGAGTTACGAATTTTTGAAAATTTCCTTTTTTTTCAATGTCTAACTCTCGAGCGCAAAGAGTTAAAAATTAATTTGAAACGCAGGAATAAAATTTAAAAAAAATTCAGTCCACTTCACAAAGCGTTGATATTTCAAATTAATTTTGGTTTCTGAATGTGCAGCAATTTTCAGTCGTGTTACGAATTTCTAAAAATATTCCTTTTTTAATGTCCAACACTCGAGCGCAAAAAGTTAGAAATTAATATGAAACGCAGGGATAAAATCCTATACAAATTCAGTTCACTTCATAATACATTGATTTTTCAAAATAATTTTGGTTTTTGAATGTGCAGCAATTCTCAATCGAGTTACGAATTTTTGAAAATATCCCTTTTTTCAATGACCAACACTCGGGCGCATAAAGTGAAAAATTAATTCGAACCGCATAAAATTTTAAAAAAATTCAGTCCACTTCACAAGACGTCGATATTTGAAAATAATTTTGGTTTCGGAATGTGCAGTAATTTTCAGTCGTGTTACGAATTTTGGAAAATATCTCTTTTTTTCAATATCTAACTCTCGAAAACTTAAAAATTAATTTGAAACGCAGGAATAAAATTTTACAAAAATTCAATTCACTTCACAAGACGTTGATCTTTCAAAATAATTTTGGTTTCTGAATGTGCAGCAATTTTCAATCGGGTTACGAATTTTTGAAAATATCCCTTTTTCAATGTCCAACGCTCGAGGGTAAAAAGTTAAAAAAATCATTTGAACGCACGAATAAAGTATTACAAAAATTCAGTTCACTTCACACCAAAATTATTTTGGTTTTTGGATGTACAACAATTTTCAGTCGAGTTACGAATTTTTTAAAATTTCTTTTTTTTTCAATGTCAATCTCTCGAGCGCAAAATATTAAAAATCAATATGAAACGCGGGACAAAAATTCTACAGAAATTCAAATCACTTTACAAGACGTCGATATTTCTAAATAATTTTGGTTTTTAAATGTGCAGTTACGAATTTTTGAAAATGTATGTTTTTCAATGGCGAACACCCGAGAACAAAAAATTATAAATTAATATCCCCACCAAAACGATGTCGTACGAGGCATTTTTAAGAGTCCGCCAAGGAATCGATTCTTAATATTTTGAAGGTGTGTCAGGAAAATAATAATAATTTACATTTATTTTATTTACGGCGATTGTGGGCGTTTTTACAACTCTATCTGTAGAATGAATAGACTATAGAGGTAACGCATCGCATTCTTCTCCTGGTATCCGCTATCCGGATCGTTTCTTACTTCCCTGACCTGCTTTTCATCAGATTCTGTGTTAAAGATGACTTTCAAAGAAATGCAACTTTTGACTTAATTTATTAAAAAAATATTCTGATGTATCAGGTACAGCGTGAATAGTTTTTCAACTACTTCCTATGTAAAAAATGATGTTCAATTTTTATTAAGAATAAATATAGGAACCGCCTGAAGAGAGAACCCGATTTAAGAATTAAACTTTCCCCAACTCCAATATTCATGATTGAGTTGAGAAAAAGCATCCCATTAAAAACGAGTCTCTTAAGTTAGTAATTTTGATGTCTGACGTTTGTATAAAAATTATATTCGTACATTATTAATAAGAATGTAGTTTGGTATTTTTGTATCTTTTTTTTTAATAAGAACTTACTTGAGAATACCTAAAATAAATTGGCGGTCCATTAAAGGACCCCGCAGTTTCTAATAGGGAAATGGCTTTCAGTCAATCTCCTTGAAACCAACTGAAAAGTATTCGCCAAGTCATCCCGATCAAAAGTCGCCATGGTCGCAACAGCGGAAGATCTCAAGATCTAGCGCAAAAAGCAGTTCCGTGCCAGATACTAAAATAATCGAAAAAATCAATATATGCATAAACATGATGAATGTTGAACGATGACTGTATATATATTATCTCGAAATTTCGGGATTAAAGGTCTACAAATTTTTACGGAATATTAATTCTGAATAAATTTGTGAAATTTCAAGTCGATGGCAATTGTTTTTATATATAAAAATATAAACGATAATTTCGGCGACTTGAAAAATCAAGTCGCCGAAATTATCGTTCTTTTCAAGCACAAAATTAAGAGTTCTGGTAAATTTAAATGGCAACACCATAAATTTTGCAGCGTTGCCAAAAAGCTACAGATTTTTAGAGGAACTTGTATGTGTTGCAAATAGTTTTCATCATTGAACCAACAGGTTTTCTAAATGTAAACTTAAATTATCCGCTCTAAAAAACTTGTCAAGTCATCGGACATCCATAGACGCGTTTCAAGATTTATCTCTCATGAGTTCAGCTTTGCTGTATGTTAGTAAAATAGGGCGCTACACTAAAACTTCGTGTATACATATATGAATTTGATTAATGTTTTTTTTTTCTTTCACATTACACCATGGAAAAAAAGTCACATTTTCTCATGTGCTACAAATATATAGTTCACGAAAAAGTAACAGGTTTTCTATGATACATTTAAACCGAAAATATCTGATCCAAAGTTTTGTCAAGTCGTTAGCTATCCATAGACGCGTTTCGAGATTTATATCTCATCAGTTCAGCTGTGCTTAATATTATTTATTATTTTTTTAACAGTCAAGATTTATATATCGATTTTTTTTATTATTGCAGTATCAGGCACAGAAGAGATCTTGAGATCTTTGGCTGTTGCGACCATGGAGACTTTTGATCGGCTTTTGACTTGGTCAATATTTTTCAGTTGGTTCCAAGGAGATTGACTGATAGCCATTTCCCTATCAAAAACTGCGGGGTCCGCAAATAGAAAAGTTTGGGAAACGCTGTCCTAGACCATTAAGAGTACCTATCATTTTCATCAAAACAACCAGATAAATCGATTACCGTTTTAATATTTTGGCAAGTTAAAATGGTGTAAAGTATGATAATATAAAAAAAAATCGATTTTTCATACTTTGAACGGCTAAACCAAGATTCCAAATCGAACACGGTTGGCAAATCACAGAGAACCAAGGATATCCCTTCTTACTTTTGCTCAAAAATTTCCTGGAGAAACCAGTCGTACGATTCGGACTTTCTTCACCTCACTTGAGATCGTAATATCATCATCAAAATCATCTTGACCCATTAATTTTATCAAAGATTATCGAATCAAATGAAACCGGCAGAATTTTTTTTTTGTCATTTCCTATATAGAAACAAGTGCGGTTTAATATACGAACTAGATACAATAATAAAAAGTATTTCAGGAAGGAAGAAAAACTAATTCCAAATATATCTGCACGCAGTGCCCTCATTGTTTACAATACCATAACGTGCATGTAAACAAATTCTCAACGTCGTGTTCCACGAAAAACGTGACGAAGGATTAAATGAGGGTCTAATAAATACGAAAAATAGCCTGAATATATGAATATCCAGTCTGTTCTTGATTGCAAAATTAAGTCTAAGACTATAAAGAAATAACTTATTGAAACAACTACTTCCTTTGCTTTTTTCTACGTATTTCTAACATAAAAATTATTCTAAAATTAAATTTGAAAACTTTAAACTGCAAATGTTATTATTAAAATGAACAAGCTTAATTCTCTTCTTTTCTTCAAAAATTTATTTTTGTTTTTTTTTCAAGTCTAAGAGACCATTCTGAACATTGTTTGTTGTTTGTTCATGGAAATTATTTTTGAGACTTACAGGAACCGAGACAAGCAAAATTTATTTTTTCGTGGATCGTTCTTACATCGACTGGAAATGCTGAAAAACGATTAAATTTAATTTTTCTTCAAAAATTAATTTTTGTTTTTTTTCAAGTCTAGGAGACAATTCTGAACACTATTTGCCTATTACAATTTTTTGTGATAATTACAGGAACCGATATGAGCAAAATTTCTTTTTACGTGGATCGTTCTCACATCGACTGGAAATGCCGAAAAACGATTAAATTTAATTTTTCTTCAAAAATTTATTTTTGTTTTTTTTTTTAAGTCTAGGAGACAATTCAGAACATTCTTTGTTCATTAATTTTTTTTGTGAGACTTACAGGAACCGAGACAAGCAATTTTTTTTCGTGGATCGATCTTACGTCGGCTGGAAATGCCGAAAAACGATTAAAAAAACTTTTTTACAAGGACACATACTGTTAAAATAATCTAGTGTTACTAGATGAAACAAATTTGTGAATAACTAAATGTACAACTGAACCATAAAATATTTCAAAATTAATGCAGACGCGCATCGAGATTTATCTCTCATCGGTAAAACTCTTTTAATTGAATTGGTGGGAATATGGAATATTTGAACGCGTTTTATACCGGAGTTGTAGGTAATTAGTGAAAGTACAAGTGTATAGAACAAAATTATCTTGTTTACGTTTGGAAAACTGATTGATGATTTGAATAATAAATAAATTTGAGACAACCTCTCTAAATTCAACCTGTTCGTGTCTCTGCAAATATGTAGATACTCAGGCTATTTTTCATCTTTATTACATTTATTTAATGCATCTGCAACAAGTGAGGTGGTCTCAAATTTATTTATAAATGAGGGTTTGAAATATTTCAAAAACACAAGTAACTTTGTTAATATAGTACAAATTATTTATTATTCATAACTATAGTTTCAAAATATTACCCATTTTCAAACCCTAGTTGCATAATAGTACATTATTATACAAGTTTAAAAAGAGGGTATTTTGTGACACGAGGGGGATTGGAACGAGTGCCTCATAATGCCTCTTATTTAACAAGTATAATATGCTATTTTTCTATTTTAGTTTTAGTTAAGAACAACATGTGGCAGCTCTGAAAAACAATTTTTTTTTTCGTTTCAAATGAATTAATATTTGACATAGGTATTACTACGGCGATTTCAATAGTTTATTTTAAAACATAATACGTCTCGAATATTACTTGCACACCTCCAAAAATAAGGGAAGTTGCTATGGGTGGGATAAATGAACTATTTCCAAGTAAGTTGAAACCAATTTGAGCTTATAGTATGCTACGTACTTGCTTAAATGTTTATAGAAACTAACGTTATGTTAACATTTGTTTCTCATGCCTCGTGTAAGGCATCGATCGACACCAATTAAAAATCCACTCCGAATAAAAACACCGACAGACGCGGCTCTTTTTCGCCGTGAATAAAACATACATTGTAGCCTCGCTGTTTCTGCCGTGCTATTCATCTTTTTTTTTTCGCCAGAGTATGAAACCAGAGCCGCGAGAGTGTAGGGGTGCGCGGTCTTGCTGAAAGCATATTGTATTATATAGAAGGTCAAGATCATTTTTGTTTGGAAAAATGCTCTGGAACAAGGTCATTTTACAAAAACTCTAAATATCAAGTTCTGACTTTCAATTGTCATTTACTCGAAAACTGCCTTATGTAAGATGGCAACATTTTTATACTGGGAGTTCGACAATGAAAAGATCTCTCAAAATAAAAAGTAAAAAAAGGGGGTGCCTTTTAAAAACAAAATGGATGATGTTACTCAAAAACAAATCACGACTGAAAATCGACTTTCATGCAAAAATGTGTATTTGTAATAACACATATTATTTCCAGAACAGAGTGTGTCAAGGACACATACAGTATTATCATGGGTCGGGAGTCACTGAACTGCAAGGTATTTCTATTGATGAATCCTAATAATTTGTTAGATTTCGTTATAATGTATTCTAAATGATCTGTAAATGTAAGTCCATCTATTATTATACCTAGGTATTTCATCTGTTTGGTGTAATCTAGGGTTTTGTCGCGAATAATGTAACTGTAACGATCATTTTTAGTTTTTCTTGAAAGTCTTATTGTTTGAAACTTAGCCAAATTAAATTGTAACCCATTTTTGGAGCACCATTTATCAACTTATAACTTTGAACATTTTTAGATCATCGGCAGAGAGTAGAGAGCGAGAGTGTTTAATAACTTGTTTTACATCATTAATGTATAGGGAAAATAATATTGACCCCAAGTGTGATCCCTGAGGAACCCCAAAGGTGGCAATTATATCCCTAGAATACTTGCCGTTTATTTTTACTTAAAAATATCTCGAATCTCGAAAAAACTCGATTTTTCAAACCGTCGTAACTTGGTTCAAGTTGGTCGAAAATCAATGAATCTTTCAGTTTGGGAAAGATTTAAGTTTTATCTTTAAGAATGTGCAGTTGATTTTGACCCCAAGTCCAACCCACCCCCCGTAACAACGCGATGGAAAAAAAAAGGTTTTTTATGTAAAAAATTGTCCAGCTTTGACAAGCTGTACCGTGCGCAAAAAAAATCGGCGAGAAATTTCACCACAATGGCAGAAAAATTTAATCAATTTCCTTAAAAATTCGAGTCGTTGATGAGCAAAGTTATGAATTTTTGAAACAAATGATATTTTTTACTTTTTTGGCCATAACTTGAGTAATTTTGCACCAAAATCGATGAACTTTTGCAGTCTGAACAGATACAAATTTTCTCTTCAACGTCATGTGTTCATTTTGAACACATGCGCCTTTCAATTGAAATTTCAATTGAAAGGCGCAAAATGTAATTTTTTTTTAAACTGCATAACTTCAAATCATCGCATCAACTTGAATTTTGGAGGAAATTGGAGGAAAATTATTGAACTTTATTGACATGCTGACCGATTGAGTCCACAATTTTTTTTTGCTCACGGTACAAGAAACCAAATTTGCACATTCAAACTTCAAAAACATTTTTTTCCCTTTAGGGGTGGCAGAGAGTGGAATTGTTTTAGCAACAAAACAATTCACATGATGTTGAAGAGAAAATTTGAAACTGTTCAGACTGCAGAAGTTCATCGCTTTTGGTGCAAGTTATGGCCAAAAAGGTGAAAAATATCATTTTTTTCAAAAATTCACAACTTTGCTCCAAATCATCGAAACGACTCGAATTTTTAAGACATTTGAAGGAAATTGATTAAATTTTTCTGCAATTGTGGTGAGGTTTCCCGCCGATTTTTTTTTTGGCACGGTACAGCTTGTCAAAGTTGGGCAATTTTTACATAAAAAATATTTTTTTTCCATCGCGTTGTTACGGGGGGTGGGTTGGACTGTGAGTCAAAATCAACTACACATTCTTAAAGATAAAACTTGAATCTTTCCCAAACTGAAAGATTCATCGATTTTCGACCAAATTGAACCAAGTTACGACGGTGAAAAATCGTGTTTTTCGCGATTTTTCGAGTGGTGCTTTTTTTGACGCAGGGTGTCAAACTTGTCGAACTTGTCAAGAACTCCAGATTTTTAAATGGTACCATAAGTCGAAAGTAGTATCGTTTAAAAGGTCTTTAAAAAAAGCAACTTTTGTAGGAAACATAATTTTGTTATTAAGTTATTAAATTTTAATTTTTCAAGGCCAACTTATTTTGAAAGTTTGAATTTGAAATGATAGTTAAAAAATATCAGATGTGTTCAAATTGCCTTCCATTCACTTATACACATTGTTGAGTTCTTCTGGTGGAGAATAAAAAAGCTAGTTACGGGTGGTCTGGGTCACCCTGTATATTTGTAATAAACATCGTTCATGGCTGAATGACTTAACTGACTAACAAGGAGAGGATCAGATGTGTGACTCACCGATTTGATCCATCTTTGGCTCACGTGTAGGTCATGACTAGGAGTGTAAACAGGTGCAAGTAACAGGGCGCACTATTCAGCTGTTTTCGAGAAAAAAATTGATTGATTCTAAAATTAAGATATTTAAATACACATGGATTTATAAAAACTATAAAAAGAAAATGAATGAACTCAACTTCAACAATAGGGTTCGATCCTTCGACCTTCCGACTACGCATCGGACGTTTTATCGATGCGCCAAAAGGTCGGTGTATGTTTGTTTACGCAACAGGTAATAATACGAATGAATAACAAATAAAAAAAAAACATTTTTTTCTCGAAAACGGCTGAATAGTGCGCCTTATTACTTGCACCAGTTACACTCCTAGTTATGACCAACAAGTATGCCAAAGATGGATCAAATCGGTGAATCACACATCTGATCCTCTCCTTGTAAGCCAATTTCCAACATCAGCGTTTCCCTAACCCGAATTTCTATAAACGATAAAAAACATATTTGCAAATAGAAAAAAAGCGACACATTGTTAATAGAACCTGTAATTGGTGAAAATGCTTTGATATACAATGAAGGGGTATGTGGAAGATAATGTCACGTGAACATCACCCATCAAATTTTTCATACGTTTTATTGAAATATTATTTTGTAACTTTAAATAGAGACTAGATTAATGAATTAACTTAATTTAAATTTATTTACACTACCTTAATTTAGATTTATCCGGTTAACGCACGATAACTTTAATACCTCATGAGAGACCAGACTAATAATGAATGAAAGTGTTTCGGTAGTTGTTCACGCTGTAATATTCCGCGCTAAACTGATTTAACAGTGAAGAGCCTCGAGGAAGATACCTCCGCGCGATATTCGCATCGTCGCCAATGGAAAAAGTAATTTTCCTCTCTAGCATCCTTAACAGAGCGCAAAATTTGTCATATATGTCCTATAAACATAGAAAGGTATACTCTTGCGGGTGATTTTTTTTCGCCACACGCATCCACCAGACCGTCAAAGAGAAACGTTTAACGCCAACGCCGATACCGGACGAAACAATCGATGGTCGGATTCTTGCGCAAAATCGGAAGATGAGCTCCGATGACGGGTTTGCGGCATTTTCAGATGAAGAAACGTCCATATTGTATGCAGATGCGGGAAGTTGATGAGTGTATCGCCTCGTGTTTATGCATGTAATTCTAAAAGTAAGAGCTGATCTTGGGCGCGATAGTGAACATCAAGCCTACATTGTCTCTAATTGCGGCAAGTGTCGAGGAAAATAGAAACTCTTTTTTCGCTAATTTTTTTTTCCTGCAGGAATGGATAATTGGATCGTTTATGCTGTTGCACACTTAAATTAGTTTATTTATCTCTTACTTGGTTTTCACTCGAAATGGAAATCTGTTAGTACTATAGTAATCTAATGATTATTGTAATCCTCGGTGGCTGTGGAATCAAGCACGAATGTCAATTCTAACTTCTCACAAAATTATTGAACACAATCAAAATCAATTCTAGAGATAGACAAAAACGGAGACAAGTGGCATACCTCCACCTTTTCTGTATTTGTAGGAATCCAGTATCACGAAAATACTGCACTATCGTTTTTATATAACTTACACAAGAAGGTATTTCCGTTTTCCGTTTGACAGTCAATATTTGAGTCAATTTAACTATGCGAGGTAACAATCGACATAGTTCTTTGATTACGCAGCCACTCAGCACTTTAATTATTGTTGTACACTTGTTATTCATTTTCAGTAATCTTCCATCCTTTGAGGTAGCGTAGGGCCCGTATGACCCGAAGCCGCGGGGGCGGGGGGAGGGGGTGACCCAAATAGGGTCCCGAGAGAATGTTGAAAACTATACATTCCTGAATTTCATCAGTAAAAATAAAAATGTAGGGGCCCTTTGTAATTTCCGCGGTGGGGCCCAAAATTTGACTCTATGCTACGGTTTGCACCCAAGATGTATAAAACTTTCTTATGGTTTATTCACCTGTTTTTGTTTGGAGACATCTTTGCCCCAAACTGGAAGTATATTTTGAATATATTTTCTTTTTTATATTAATTTTTACTTTCTCCGTTACGAAGTACGAGAAAGTATTGTGATCGTGATTTTTTTTTCAATTTTTTTTTTACGGAAATATCCGTTTTGGGGTCCCTAGATGCCATTTCAACAATTTCTGGAAAAAAAAAAATGTGCCTGTGAGTGTGTCTGTGCGCGCTGTATCTGAAAAACTGATAGAGCAATTGAAATGAAACTTTGAACATCCGTCTTATTTGATAATCTGAAGAACCGAAAAGCCTTTAGTAAAATTTCGTACACCGGAAGTGGGCGTTTACCTCAACTGTTTTTTGTTTTTTGCCAATATTTTCTTAAATATGAAAAATATCACAAAAATATTTAAACAAGCTTTGAAGACAACAAAGAAATGAACATCTTTCGCTTGAAAAATTTTTCATAAAATCATTTTTATTCGAGAAAAAAATTTATTATTATATTTTCAATTTTTGGTTTATAATTATAAAACGATAATAGTTACAGCAAATATATGTTAATAATAATTGTAGATAATGCTAAAATGAACAACTTACGAAGAATAAGTTTTTTTCGAAATCCCTTTAGTTTCTGAGTAAATTGAGTTTTTATATTTGAAGTATAATTTTTTATCTTTCAAAATTTTGACGTTTTAAACGCAAACCGCGTTCAATTTGGAGTTTTCGTTTGGCCGCTACGGCCGATCAAAGTCGGAAAAATCAATTATTTTCGTAAATTTTCTAAAATGTTCACTGTGACTGACTAATTTTTTTGCTATTGAAGTTAGCTGAAATTTTTAACGGCAATCAATTTCTATCGTCTTTCTGATGAAAATAAAGTTAAATTCAATAGTCTACGATGATTATTAAGAAAGTTGCATTTTTTAACAAATTTCCAAGGGGTTTACTCATGTCTTTTTTTCGTGTTTTCATCAAAAATTAAAAATCTCTAATCCGACTAATTGACGTAAACGTCAGTTTCCTCCGAGTTTACAGAGCGCTCGATGTACACTTAAAATATGATTCAAATTGCAAATAAACCATGAAAGCGTAAAAATAAATGATATCATCAAGTCGGAGAAAGTAACATGATGGCCACATCACCATTTTTTTATCTACATAACACTCTGTCTATGCGTGCTGTATCTCAAAAACTAATACAAAAATGACCATGAAACTTGAACACAAGTGTTATTTGAGAATCCGAAAAACTATAAAGCTTTTGGTAAAATTTCGTATTTCCGAATATTTACCTAAACAGTTTTTTGTTCTTTTAGCCTTTTTGGGACTTCAGAACAATGTTTTTAGAACTTTTTACTTTCTCCGTTACGAAGAACGAGAAAGTATTGTGATCGTGATTTTTTTTTCAAAAAATTTTTTTACGGAAATATCCGTTTTAGGGTCCCTAGATGCCATTTCAACAATTTCTGGAAAAAAAAAAATTGTGTCTGTGTTTGTGTGTGTGTGTGTCTGTGTGTGTGTCTGTCTGTGTGCGCTGTATCTCAAAAACTAATAGAGCAATTGATATGAAACTTTGAACATGAGTCTTATTTGATAATCCGAAGAACTGAAAAGCTTTTGGTAAAATTTCGTACACCGGAAGTGGGCGTTTACCTTAACTGTTTTTTGTTTTTTGCCAATATTTTCTTAAATATGAAAAATATCACAAAAACATTTAAACAAACTTTGAAGACAACAAAGAAGTAAACATATTTTGCTTGAAAACATTTTTCATAAAATCATTTTTATTCGAGAAAAAAATTTATTATTATTTTTTTAATTTTTGGTTTATAATTATAAAACGATAATAGTTACAGCAAATTTATGTTCATACTAATTGTAGAGAATGCTAAAATGAACGACTTATAAAGAATAAGTTTTTCTCGAAATCCATTCAGTTTTTGAGTAAACTGAGTTTTTGAATTTGAAGTATAATTTTTCCCTCTTTCATAATTTTGACGTTTTAAACGTCAGTTTCATCCGCTCGATGTACATTTAAAATACGATTTAAATAGAAAATAAACCATGAAAGCGTAAATATAAATGATACCATCAAGTCGGAGAAAGTAACATGATGGCCACATCACCATTTTTTTAGGACCTTTCTGCGAGGATTCTTTTTCAGAACATTTTAAGAAATTTTTTTCAAGACTTATTTTTTAGGACTTTTCTTTGAGGACCGTTATTTTCAAAATTTTATTAACAGGATTTTTTTTAGGAATTTTTTCTCGGGACTTTCAACTCTTTGTTGAGAACTTATTTTCGGGAGTTTTTTCAGAAAAAAAAATTCAGAGTTTTTTAGAATTTCTCTTTTCATAACCATTTTTGGACCTTTTTAAGAACTTTTTCAGATATTTTTAACTTTTTTTTACGACTACTTTCTAAACTTTTTGTTAAGGACTTATTTTAGGCTTTTTTGCAGGACTCTTTGGGATTTCTTTTTCAGGACAATTTCTTCAGATCCTTTTAAGGACTTTTTACAATGCTTTCTTTTCAGTTTTTTTTTATAGATGTTATTTTCAGGGCATTTTTTCAGGGACAGTTTTTACTGAACAATTTTTTTATATTTCTTTAGGGCTATTTTTGTCAGCCTTCTTCAGGATTTTTTTTAGGACTCTTTTTCGGGATATTTATTTCTGGTATTTTGTATGAAGACTATTTTTCAGGAGTTTTTTTTCACGGCTTTTATCAGGACTCGTTTTCAAGACTTTATTTCCAGGACTTTTCCTCCAGGACTGTTCCTCCAGGACTTTTTAGAGTCTTTCTTAAGAACATCTTGCTCGGGACTTATTATTTTACATACAGTATTATTATTTCGGGATTTTTTTTTCAAACGTTCTTTACAGGACTTTTTTCAGTACTACATATAATTCAGGACATTTTTTATGGGATTAATTTTCAGGATTTCTTGTACTCTTTTTGCGATTTCTTCGGAACTTTTTCATGTCGTTTTTAATGATCTTTTTACAGGGCTTTTTTCAGAAATGTTTTTTTAGGATTCTTTTACGATGTTATCTCCATAATTCTTTTTCAAAACTGTTATTACAGACATTTTTCAAGACATTCTTCAGGACTTTAGCATGACTTATTTTAGGACTATCCTTTGGGACTCTTTTTCGGACATCTTTCAGGATTTTTTAAACGACATTTACTTCTGGTGTTTTATACGAAGACTTAATTTTTTAGGATTTTTTTTGCAGTACTTTTTTGGGACTTTTTTCACAACTTTCTAACAGGAACCTTTTTTCAAGACTTTGTTTTCAAAACTGTTTTTCCAGGACTTTTTTTTCAGGACATTTTTTTGTAAGAACTCTTTTTTAGGACATTCTTTCAGGACTTTATTTCTGGTCCTTTTGAAGGACCTGTTTTTCAAGACATTTTTTGTCGGGACTCTTTTTCAGGACTTTTTATCAGGAGACTTTCTTGTTTTTTAGGACTTTTTAATTAGATCTATATTTAGAAATCTTTTACAGGACTTTCTTGTTCAGGGCTTTTATTCGGTTTTTTAGGACTTTTAAATCAGGACTGTTTTTAGAAATCCTTTTCGAGACTTTCTTGTTCAGGACTTTTATGAGATTTTTTAATCGGGACCATTTTTAGAAATCTTTTTCAGGACTTTTTTTTAGTTTTTCAGTAAATTTACGGTAAAAATTATTAGAATTTGTAACATAATTTAGCATTTTTACCTTTCATAATTTTGACGTTTCAAACGTCATCACCATCGATCGATCATGTGAAACGCTCGATTTAAAATATGATTTAAATTGAAAATAATGAATGAATCTTCAAATATAAACTATTAAACCATCAAATCGGAGAAAGTAACATGATGGCCACATCACCATTTTTAATTATTACTCTGCACTATTTAATGTATTTATGTATCTTCAATAACAGGTTAAGTAGAAGAGCAGTAATGGTTGTTTACAACCAACTGAACTTCGCCTGTTCTCACAAAAAATATTTTCTTGTACTATTAACTTTTTTTCTTGAATAAAGACAGTTTATTATTATTATTATTATGTTGGAATTGACATTATCAATTTGACATTTTCTTTTTATTTATTGTGTAATAAAAGTTCTTAAAAAACAATTTCCTAAAGATATAATCGCCCCCATTTACCAGCAACAAAAACCTCATTTAGTTTCTTTTAAAATTGGGCGAGCAATTACCGCACGGCGCGACTTTCTTCATCTTCATTGTCCGTGTCGATCCTTTTCGCATTAAGGTGCGATTCTTCTCCAACGCGATAAAAATATTGGAAACGTTCTCCTACCGGTGTTCCATGTTCTGCTGCGGTGACATAGAAAAGATAAACGCTATAACTGTCTCAAAATACTCGAGCGGCTGCACTAATTCGAAATAATGTCTAAACAACATATTTGCTCCATATTTGGAACAATTTTGCGCCGTCTGGAGCGGATAATTCGATTTTGCTTTCTTTCTGCAATTAGACAACAAACGTTCTTGTGTCTTAGGTGATCAGAAAGCCATTTAGAATGCGAAGAACTTATCTGGGTGTGTGCGTGGGGGTTTTTTGTTAATGTAATTGGAAGAAGATTGTTCAATTTATTTGAAGAACAATGAAATTTGGCGCGTGATTATTATAGTTTTTTGGGATAATGTGCGGTGAAAGCATCGGGAAACGTTCACTTTCAGTTAAGTATAGGTTTTTTTTTCTGCTTGAATTAAAGTCGTGATTGCATTTTTGATATAGGTGCAACGGGTTATCGACCTTGTGGTCCTGCAGTCATTGGGTTTAACTTCATGTCCCAGCAAAAAAATAGTACAATAAATCTTATCCATAAATCATTCATGTATTTGGGCACTTTTACCCCATAAGTAATTCTTTTTCTCTTATTTAATGTGAAGTAACTAACACTTCTGTATTTAAAACTCATAATACTGTAAGATAATAAATCTAATTAAGGTAGAAAATCTGATCGATACCTATTTAACAAAGTAATAATAACAACAGCTAATTAAATATCTATTATTGTAAAAAAAAACTTTTGTATATTAAGACATATTATATACTGCAATACAGGGTCTCCCATTTTAAATTGCCACCCCAAATATCTCGAAACCTGAGCAACATGACAAAAAAGGTTTATGTAAGTTGTAGGGGGACATACGCTGGTGACCTTGAAAATGACCTTGGGGTCAATTTTCAAGGTCAAACGAAGATCAACTTTTATTTTTCAAATGGAACTCCCTATTTTTTATCGTGGAATCGTATTCTACGGGAACAAATACAAACTTTTTGTAATAAATATATTTTTTTTTAATGCTTTTTTTAAAAGTTTTTTTTACGAATTTTCTCCGTCATGTTGTTTGAAATCTCAGATGAATCCATGCTGTGATTCTTGCATGACCCTCGGCATTGGCGTCACCCGATGTGCCTTGTATCTTGACGATGGGATTTTGCATCATTTACCCTGAAAAGGGCCGATGGTTTCAGTGGCTGGAGGTTTGATCTTGTTCTGAGATCAAATGCTCGATCAAGTGTCCATCCTCCTCAATGCACTTCTATACCCGCTGGCGAAAGTTTACTTGAACATTTCGAAGGGTTTGGATGGAAATTGCTTGATATGCAGCCCTAATCCTCTCCTTCATGTTCTGCACTGTTGTCGGGCTTCAGCAAATACTTTCTCCCTGACTAGTCCCCAGAGGAAAAAATGGTGATGTGGCCATCATGTTACTTTCTCCGACTTGATGGTATCATTTATATTTACGCTTTCATGGTTTATTTTCAATTTAAATCATATTTTAAATGTACATCGAGCGTTGTGTAGACTTGGATGAAACTGACGTTTAAAACGTCAAAATTATGAAAAATGGAAAAATTATACTTCAAATTCAAAATCTCAGTTTACTCAAAAACTAAAGGGATTTCGAAAAAAACTTATTCTTTATAAGTTGTTCATTTTGGCATTCTCTACAATTATTATTAACAAAAATTTGCTGTAACCATTATCGTTTCATTATTATAAACCAAGAATTTAAAAAAAATAACAAATTTTTTTCTCAAATAAAATCGATTTTATGAAAAATGTTTTCAAGCAAAAGATGTTCATTTCTTTGTTATCTTCAAAGTTTGTTTGAATGTTTTTGTGATATTTATCATATTTAAGAAAATATTGGCAAAAAACAAAAAACAGTTAAGGTAAACACCCACTTCCGGTGCACGAAATTTTACCAAAAGCTTTTCTGTTCTTCAGATTATCAAATAAGACGTATGTTCAAAGTTTCATATCAATTCCTTTATTAGTTTTTGAGATACAGCGCGCACAGACAGACACACACACACCCACACACACACACACACAGCCAGACACAAAAAAAAAATTTCCAGAAATTGTTGAAATGGCATCTAGGGACCCCAAAACGGATATTTATTTATAACGGAAATTTTTGAAAAAAAAATCACGATCACAATACTTTCTCGTACTTCGTAACGGAGAAAGTAAAAAGTCAAAAGGGAGTAAGATCCAGGGATCTTGCTCCCGCACATTTGATGCTAATACCGAGGATAATGCATGAATCAGCCTGGATTCATCTGAGATTTCAAACAACATGGACAAAATTCGTGAAAAAACGTTTCCTACAAAACATTTTTTGTTTCGTAGAATATGATCCCGTAGTTTAAAATAGGAGGTTCTATTTGAAAAATCAAAGTTGACCTTTGTTTGACCTTGAAAATTAACGCCAAGGTAATTTTCAAGGTCACCTGCATATGCCCCCCTCCGAACCCTACAAATTTTATATGAAACATTTTTTACGATGTTGCTCAGGTTTCGAGAATTTTAAATGGGACACCCTGTATATGTTTTTTACAGAACAACATATTGGGGTAGTGTATTAAAGTATTCTGTCATGTTTTGAGGAAGTCACATTGATCATCATCAGGTGGGTCCTGATGTTCTTCACTGACATCATGGAGAAATTTTCTTGTTTTAGTTTAGAATGTTTAATCACGTCAAAATTATATGTAAAAAGAAATATAAGGAAGAAGGAGAGATATATGAGACAGGGGCGCCGCCACTAAGAAAAAGGAAAAAAATACGATGATGATTAGAAATTACCAAATTCATTAATCAGATTATGGTAACATAATTGTAGTAGAAAATATATCTTCATAGAATTACTTTATTAAATATTATGAGTGCAAGAACAGCTGTCATGCGAATAAAAATAATGGTTAATAATAAACTGTTCAATATTTTAAGGCATTTTACATAGGTAATAAAATCTCAATGTTTAATATTAAATTAAAAAATAACTTATTCCTACCCAACACAGCTCTGACCAGCCGAACCCAACCCAAGTAATTCCAATCCAACTCAGCAATTTCGAGTGTCGCCATTTTTTTTTCCAAACGTACTCCAGGTCAATTATTTTGTAATATGTCAAAAATACAATATTTCTGAGCAGATTAGAAAAATTTTAGGACTTCACTGAGCAATATATTTTTAATTTTCCTAATCGCGACATGCAAATATCGCTATTTCCAATTCAAGTTTCAAGTGTCGTCTTTTTATTTTTAACAGGAAGACATCAACACTTTTTATGTCAAAAACCCCAACCCAATTTAATCCAATCTAACGCAGCCCAGCACAATATAACCTACAACATGTCCAAGTTGCTGGAAGAGTAGCAGCAATTCTAAGAGTGGTCATAAAGTTAATTATAGGAGTTGAATAAATTTAATATATTGTAGCTAGACTTGATGAAACAAAATTATAATTAATAGTCCAGTCCAATTAGACTAAACTATTGAATATACTAAAAGCCCCGTCAAAGTTTGAGCCGCCATCTTGGAAAAAAGGTACACTTTTTCAGTTTTTTGTCTATATTTCGGCAACTATAACCAAAAAAAAGATAAAAAATAAACTATTATTTTATTAAATCAAATAGTATTAAAATTAAGGGCTATTACTCGGTACCAGGGGCGGCTCGTTATATAGAGCCAAGGAGTCATGGCACTACCTGTCGTTTCAAGGTTCAGCAAGAATTTTTAATTAATTCTTAAAACACTTTATCGCCAGTTACTTTGGTCTAAGAAGATAAATCGTTCTTTCTTTCTTCAAAAAAGGAGAGGGGTGGGGTATATTGTATAAATGGCTCTACAATCATCATGTTCCACGAGACGCCACTGGTTATAACTGTTCGTTGTTAAACATGCATTTTTTAATTGCGTTCAAAATTTAGCATTTTCTAAAATAAATAAAAAATAGTAGAAATTGTTTGTGTTGTTGACACACACACAGACACAATTTTTTTTTCCAGAAATTGTTGAAATGGCATCTAGGGATCCCAAAAGGGATATTTCCGTAAAAAAAAATTTTGAAAAAAAATCACGATCACAATACTTTCTCGTACTTGGTAACAGAGAAAGTAGAAATAGAAGAAATTGTTTAAAAATTTTAAAATAATTCTTCACAGCTCCTACATTATTATATTTTGAGAATATAATCAACTTCTTAAACTCCAACAATGTTTTAGTGGGCTATAACTGTTCGTAGTTAAATATGCATTTTTTAATTGCGTTAGAAATTTAGCATTTTCTAAAATAAATAAAAAATAGTAGAATTTGTTTAAAAATTCTAAAATAATACTTCACAACTCCCAAATTATTATATTTTGAAAATAAAATCAACTTCTTAAATTCCAACAATTTTTTAATGGGTAATAATTGTTCGTTGTTAAACATGCATTTTTGAATTGCGTTCAAAATTTAACATTTTCTAAAATAAATAAAAAATAGTAGAAATTATTCAAAAATTCTGAAATAATTCTACACAACTCCTACATTATTATATTTTAAGAATATAATCAACTTCTTAAATTCCAATAATTTTTTAATGGCTAATAATTGTTCGTTGTTAAACATGCATTTTTTAAATGCGTTCAAAATTTAGTATTTTCTAAAATAAATAAAAAATAGTAGAAATTGTTTAAAAATTCTGAAATAATTCCATACAACTCCCAAATTATTATATTTTGAGAATATAATCAACTTCTTAAATTCCAATAATTTTTTAATGGGTAATAACTGTTCGTTGTTAAACATGCATTTTTTAATTGCGTTCAAAATTTAGCATTTTGTAAAATAAATAAAAAATAGTAGAAATTATTCAAAAATTCTGAAATAATTCTACACAGCTCCCACATTATTATATTTTGAAAATAGAATCAACTTCTTAAATTCCAACAATTTTTTAATGGGTAATAATTGTTCGTTGTTAAACATGCATTTTTGAATTGGGTTCAAAATTTAACATTTTCTAAAATAAATAATAAATAGTAGAAATTGTTTAAAAATTCTGAAATAATTCTACACAGCTCCCACATTATTATATTTTGAGAATATAATCAACTTCTTAAATTCCAATAATTTTTTAATGGGTAATAACTGTTCGTTGTTAAACATGCATTTTTTAATTTCGTTCAAAATGTAACATTTTCTAAAATAAATAAAAAAATAGTAGAAATTGTTTAAAAATTCTGAAATAATTCTACACAGCTCCCACATTATTATATTTAAAGAATACAATCAACTTCTTAAATTTCAATATTTTTTTAATGGGTTATTACTGTTCGTTGAACATGCATTTTTTAATTGCGTTCAAAATTTAACATTTTCTAAAATAAATAAAAAATAGTAGAAATTGTTTAAAAATTCTGAAATAATTCCACACAACTCCCACATTATTATATTTTGAGAATATAATCAACTTCTTAAATTCCAATAATTTTTTAATGGGTAATAACTGTTCGTTGTTAAACATGCATTTTTTAATTTCGTTCAAAATGTAACATTTTCTAAAATAAATAAAAAATAGTAGAAATTGTTTAAAAATTCTAAAATAATTCTACACAGCTCCCACATTATTATATTTTAAGAATATAGTCAACTTCTTAAATTCCAATATTTTTTTAATGGGTTATAACTGTTCGTTGTTAAACATGCATTTTTTAATTCCGTTCAAAATTTACATTTTCTAAAATAAATAAAAAAATAGTAGAAATTGTTTAAAAATTCTGAAATCATTCTTCACAGCTCCCACATTATTATATTTTGAGAATACAATAAACTTCTTAAACTCCAACAATTTTTTAGTGGGTTATAACTGCTCCTAGTTAAATATGCATTTTTTATTTGCTTTAAAAATCGAGTATCGAGGATTTGTGTGTGTTGGTGTTTTTCCGCTCCATCCCGCCCCTACAATCCGCGAGGGAAGCAAAGAATCATCATCTAGGTTACATCTTAACCGCCAAAACGCCTCGAAAAGATTTTCTTGTATTTCTTGCTTTCATTGAAAGTGAAATAAAGTATTGTTTCAGTGGCTTTAGACATAAAGAATATAATCAACTTCTTAAATTCCAATATTTTTTTAATGGGTCATAACCATAGGCAGCTCGTCATATAGAGCCAAGTAGTTTCAAGCTCAGCAATGATTTTTAATTATTTCTTAAAACACATTTACGCCAGTTACTTTGGTCGAATATCGTTCATTCTTTCATAAAAAGAAAGCGGGAAGGGGGTATATTGTATAAGTGGCTCTACCATCAACATGTTTCACGAGCCGCCACTGCTCGGAACTAAACTTAATCAGGATATGCAAATACGGAGGGACAGGGTTGCGATGAACCTGGTAAATTCGCAACAAGGTCATTACTTTAAAATGTGCCATATCATTTTAAGAGTGCAATAAAATTACAGATTATACTCATTTATGATGTTCCCGCAATAAAATTTAATTAAGAATAAATTTAAAATTGCATGAATATTTATTTTGAAACTTATCGGTAACCTTTTAAGAACCACCGATTTGTAAATAGATGCCAATAGTGCACCAATAGCTAGCAAGTAAAGTGTAAAAAACATCTCTAAGTGTAACTTGACGAAATATCCAATCACTTCTATTGAGGGCGGTCCTTCCGACCCCTCTCTAATCACCACCGACGCCTTCATAAAACGGCCAGACCATACCAAAATTCAGATTCATAAGTCCAGGTTAGCCATTGGGTGGTGGAAGAACCGGGTTAACCTTTACAAACAGATCATGAGACCTCAGATGCTCTACGCATCACCAGCCTTCGGTTACTGTTCTCCAACCACGCTCAATAGGATCCAAATCCGGCAAAACGTTATGCTGAGGCAGGTGCTACGAGCCCCTAGATACACGCGCAACTCACAACTGCACCGAGACACAAAAACGCCCAGTATCCTGGATCATATCAAAGATCTCTCCAGTAAATTCTTCGAAAGGCTGGATAACGACCCACAATCGGGAATTTCATTCCCAAGATACGACAGGCCGTCTAGGTGTATAGATGCCGAACACCTCACCCCCTGAGACATCCTAAGGTAAAACTTAGAAACACCCAAACTCTCATTAATTTAAATTAATTGCCACCATAGCGTTACACCCCCTGCCCTCCCCCCCACTGCCCTTACAGTCAAGAGGGTGGTTGGGTTTGGACCGCCGGTAGCTACCCGCTTCTCAGAGATCAAACATCTCGTCACGCTAGAATAGGCCTTTGGTCAGACTAGCCCTAGCACCGAGCATATGAAGAGAGGTTTTAGTTGGTAGGCGCTATTCCGACGAATCCAACACTACCACACTACAGGGGTGTCTTTTGAAGATCTCCTCTCCTTTCGTCAAAAAAAAATTCAGATCAAAAAAGTCCAAAAAAAGTTCCACATTCGAGTCCTAGACGTCGACGACATCACTGCTCCTCGCACCTCGCATTCGTTTTACCACACCTGCTGCACCCCGCTCTCGATAGCTCGCTACAGACCGCCGTGCTGCCATCGGGTCTCCATCGGCCCACCCCGGCTTACCAGTGGTCATCCGCAACACCCTTGCCTGACTCACGACTAGCCGTGTTCGGTGACAGTGAGTGCTAGCGATAGCCTCTCTGCTCGTAACTCGAGTGAAAGCCTGGCCAGAGACAAGGCGCCCTCGTTAATTTAATCTGTATTTATAAATATATTTATATTTCTTATAGTGAGGTGAACGTGTCCGCAGCTAGGGCGAAGTTTGACTGCTCTGGCCGCGGAGGGCGAAACGAGATACGTCTCTTGACTCGTGCAGGGGTACCTGCACGTGACCTGAGGCGTTAGCACGCTCGCTAAAATAGCTTGGCCCTTTCTTTACCCTCATTTACGAATACGTTTTTTGAAATCGAAAAGAAAAGATAAACATGCAAAATAACATAAGGATATCATTTCACCATCAAATCGGAGAAAGTAACATGATGGACACATAAATTTTTTTCTTTCGTTGAAAATACTTTTAGAGACCGCAAATTAAATATTTCCATAAAATAAAAAAAAAAATCTCAACTTGGAAAAGTCGTTGAAATATTTCCGTTAAAAAAATTAGCATAAGTCACCATTACAATACTTTCGAGAAATCGTTGAAATTGTCTCTAGGGCCCTTAAAACTATTTCCTTAGAAAAAAAAAACTATTGAAAAACTTTTCACCACCATAATTCTTTCCCGTACAAGGTTGGTCCCCACTGATTTATGTAGAATCTCAAGAATGCATTTAATTTGATTAATTAAAATACTTTCGTTTCACTGCTTTTATTTGTCTCTCAGGTCTCTTTTGTCAGGAGAGACAAATAAAAGCAGTGAAACAAAACCAAGTGTTTTAATTAATAAAATTATATAATTATGTTTCACCACGTGTTAAGTGAGAAATTAATTAATCATAAAGAATGCATTTTTTGTGTTCAATACTAGAGTGTTGTTGATTTAATTAGGTAAAAACAATTTTCACAGGACTCCGTGGCGCAACGGTAGCGCGTCAGACTCCAGATCAGAAGGTTGCGTGTTCAAATCACGTCGGGGTCACACCTATATTTTGTAGTCAATTCACTAACTTTATATGCACGTGTTGGCAGTATTATAAATAACAGCGCAAATCACATCGTTCATATTTATAACTACGGATAATATACCTTCAAAGAGAAATCATTATTCAAAAACAACAATGTTCTAAAATATTTAACTTTTTAACTGAACACTTGTCAAAACTATGTAATTTTGTCATCTATTTCCCAAAACCATGTTTCACAGCTGTTTTCACTTTTAGAAAAGGGTGGAATGTTTTCGTTTTTCAAATGAATTCAGAGTAAAGTCTTATAAATCAGAAAAATAATATATCAATAAACATCAATCAGAAAACGAAGATCAGGGGATATCGGCCAGGTGTTTTTCTTAAAACACGCGTGATATCGTTTAACGGCGAGCAGGTCTGGGGGCAGTAAACCCAGGCCTACCTAACTTCCCCTTCCCGCCCAGTACCCTGCATATTATGGCCGCTACTGAGGCCTCTCCCGAGTCCGTCGACTTCCTATCCTCCGAGGACGTGGAGACGATGGAGACCAACTGGGTCGTCAGCGACAGCAGCGCATCCTCCGCGCACACCTCCTCTTAAAACTAATTTCTACAAAAAAAACTGTTGAAAAAATTTTCACCACCACAATACTTTCCCGTACAAGGTTGGTCCTCACTGATTTATGTAGAATCTCAAGAATGCATTTTTTGTGTTCAATACTAGAGTTTTGGTGATTTAATTAAGTAAAACAGTTTTCACAGGACTCCGTGGCGCAACGGTAGCGCGTCTGACTCCAGATCAGAAGGTTGCGTGTTCAAATCACGTCGGGGTCACACCTATATTTTGTAATCAATTTACTAACTTTATCTACGACTGCTTAGATAAGTGACGAATTTGACATTCATTTGAGTTAAGTAATGAAACTCATTACCTAACTAGTGAGGTAATGAAATCAAAAACACACTCATTTTTTAATACCAACTAACGATCAAATTTATTAAACAATTATTTATGAACATTAATAATAACATGTTTACATTTATTCAAGTGTATTCCTGAGGACATTTCTGTTTTAGAAATTTCCAAACTACTGCGTTTACTGGTTGAAGCTTCTACAAGTACATTATTTTCTCCAAGAATATTCGTTGCGATACGTTCTTATTTTCAACCGAAGTTTCTGTGTATCCTTCGGCTACTGTATTGCTCTTCCAGCCCCGGTGCCTTTTTATTGTTAGCAGGTCCGCCCCTGAGTTTGCCAACAGTGAGGTTGACGATCTTCTGAAGCAGTGACCAGTGTACTCTTTAGCATTTGGTAATTTTAAAAAAGAAGCAATATTTTTCGGCATGCTACCAATCGTGTTAATGCCAACGGGCTGTTTTATACATTTGCCATTCCTGTAACCAACAAAAAACCTCTCTACGGCATTATGTGGACGCAGTGCCATGTATTTTTTTATAATGTCTACGAAATTGATCCCATCAATGTCTCCTGATGTTGTAACAAACTCTCGCGAAATTTTGTTCTTTGTATTTGGTATTGTGACGCAGAAGACCTGCCCTTCGTTCCTAACATTGGTCACTTGCATGTAAGTGAGTTCTTCTTTTCTACAGGCTCCACCAATTCCAAAGATCAAAACTAGCTGAAAATATTTCTTAATCTAAAATTTCATGCCTTGTTCTTATTTACCTTTGTTAGTAGCCACTTTTCATCATCAGCTTCTTGCAAAAATCGGGTTATATGTTGTTTTGTTAAAATATTGGATTTCTTCGGTTTATATCCTTCCGACTGCCTCTTCAGAAATGCGACCAATTGAATAAATTTACTGATATCTACATTTTTCTTTATGGATATCATCGCACGTATCATCAAGTAATATGCCCACAGACTTGAAGGTTTATAGCGTTTCGAAATATTTTCAAAATATACTAGAAGTACCTTTTCACTTGCTTCATTTTTTATTTTCTTCTCATCGCACCATTTCCGCAAACATTCATAAGCTTGCTCATATTTAATTTTTGATTTTTCCGGCAATAACGTTGAAACTACCTGCGTGGCCGATTCTTCGATATCCGAAGGCAGAGATTCGGAGTCGCTCATTATTTCACAGAAAAACAGAAATTAGAAAATTAATTCTTGAAGTTTTGACTTAAATTGTTGACATTCAAATTACATGTTGCTATGGTTCTACATACATACTATGATATTCCGATTTTTCGTCGAATTCAATTCAAAAGTATAATTTCTATAATTCTGAGCAGTCGTAGATAAAAAGATGTATCTAATACGTGGGATAAGGCATATTAACTGAGGCTCATGCTCTTACTTCGACTCGGGCTACGCCCTCGTCTCAGCAACTCACCGCATTCGTCAGTTAATGATGCTCTTATCCCACTAATTAGATAAATAACTATTATATGCACGCGTTAGCAGTATTATAAATAACAGCGCAAATCACATCGTTTATAAATATAACTACGGATAATATACCTTCAAAAAGAAATAATTACTCAAAAACAACAATGTTCTAAAATATTTAACTTTTTTACTGAACACTTGTATTCAATGCTTCATGCCTATTTTACTTCATATTTTTAACCTTGCTTTCACGTCTAATACTTTTCCTAATCTTTAGAAAGTATCGAGAATAACCCCTGTGCTTAAGGCAGGTAATTCAGGTATGAATTATAAAATACAGACCCATATCTGTCATTAAGAACTTCGCTAAATTACTTGAGATAGCAATATGTTTGCAGATCAATAGACATGTGAGTAACCAGATCTCATTTAAACAGCATGGTTTTGTTAAAAATAAATCTACAACTTCGAACCTCTTAACTTTTACTCATTCAATTTCGAAAGTTCTTGACTGTAGAGTTCAAGTTGATGTTGTCTACACAGACCTGCAAAAAGCGTTTGATTCCAATAATCACAACTTACTGATTTCCAAATTATCAACTTTTGGATTTTCGAAAAACCCTGCTCAATTTATAAGATCATATTTACAAGACAGAAAACAATATGTTGAACACAAAGGACATAAATCCTACACTTTTATGCCTTCCAGCGGTGTGCCGCAAGGTTCCAATTTGGGTGCTCTGTTGTTTATTATTTTTATAAATGACCTGGTAACCGATATTTCTTCTAGTGTCTTGATATATGCAGATGATGTACAATAATTTCGGAATATCGAAAGTATAAATGACTGTATAACTTTACAAAATGATCTTATTCGTGTTGATAATGGGTGTCGGGATAATTTTCTTATCTTGAATGCAAAAAAATGTAAGTGTATGTCTTTCACACGAAAACAATCTCCAATTACATATAATTACAACCTGAAATGTATCCCACTTGTGAGGTGTATTATTATTAAAGATCTTGAAGTCACATTCGATAGCGAGCTAACATTTTCAGGTCATATTAGAAATATTTGTTCTGAATCTTTCAAAATGTTCTTTGTTCTTGCTCATGTCTTTCTTTTGATAGCCCGGTTGTTTTAAAATTGTTGTACTATACATTCGTTCGCTCTAAAGTAGAATATTGTTGTCAAGTTTGGTCACCATACCAGCAAGTGTATATCAGTGCAATTTAAAGGATACAAAAGAATTTTTATCTACGACCACTACTGTAAATGCCCATTATCGTACAATGCGCGTACTGCGTAAATACACCAAAACACCCACGTATGTTAGAGCCCGCTTGTAAATTAAAGGTACTAGTGAGTTTCGTTTACGAACTTTTGATTGGTTGAGAGTTGCGCGTTTGTTCGTTTTTATTAAATATAGTAGTCCGCGATTGTTAAACGTCACATCACGCACCCCGAAGCTGTCACTTCGCTATTCCGCACATTCTCTTATATAAATTAAGGTGAGAGTGGTCGTAGATAAAGTATACTACATAACGCGAGTTGTAAAGCAATTACGCGCTCGTGAAATTGCGTTACTCGCCGCTACGCGGCTCGTACGCAATTTTTTCACTTGCGCGTAATTTGCTATTTACAACTCTTGTTACGTAATATACTATTTACGCTTTCTATATTATAATACAATGTATGTGTATCCTGATTACTCTGTTTCCTATGTTGATTTACTATCATTCTTAAGAACTCAATGACTGCCGGTGATGATTGTATTCCCAGTTTTTTGCTTAAGGACTGCAAACTTGTATGGGCTAAACCTTTAGCTATTATATTTAATCTGGCTATCCGTACTGCATCGTTTCCACAACGTTGGAAGTGTGCAGTGATATGCCCTATTTTTAAACAAGGTGACATTGCGTCGTTAACCGATTATCGTCCCATAGCAATCTTACCTAATTTTGCTAAGGTCTTTGAGCAGGTGTTGTATATTATTATGTACAGTCACGTTCATAAATACTTAAGCCTTCAGCAACATGGATTTCTCTCGGGTCGCTCTACAGTCACTAACTTAGCAGTACTTACGCAAAACTTAAGTGAATGCTTGGATGAACATGGTCAGACTGACGTGGTGTATACAGACTTCTCAAAAGCGTTTGACCCCCTTGACCACAACATATTGGTTAATAAACTTAGTTCTTTTGGTATTACAGGAACACTTCTAAGACTTATATCATCATATCTGCACCACAGAACAAACTATGTTTTTTACAATGGCTTCAAATCGCACAAGTTCATATCTAGCTCAGGTGTTCCTCAAGGTTCCAACTTGGGACCGCTACTATTTCTTATGTTTATTGATGATCTTATCTCTGCAATTTCTTGTCCGATTTTAGCCTACGCAGACGATGTGAAGATTTTTAATCGCATTAATAACCATGATGATATTGCTCTGATTCAAATTAACCTGAATTTACTAGCGCATTGGTGTGATGTAAACAAACTGACCTTGAACGTCAACAAGTGTTGTGTAGTCAGCTACAGTCGCAAGAGACTTCCCGTAATCCATGATTATAATATTAGTGGCATTCCCCTCATAAGAAAATACGAAATTAAAGACCTTGGAGTTGTTTTTGATTCTCATCTTACTTTTACCAGCCATATAAACGCTATCGCGTCGTCAGCTTTGAGGATATTGGGTTTTATAATGCGTACGTCTAAACATTTCAGCAATGATGACTTATTAAAAACTTTATATTTCGCTTTAATCCGTAGCAAACTCGAGTATACTTCCATTATATGGTATCCTTACTACACTTGTATATCTTTAATTGTTGAAAAGGTACAAAGACGTTTCTTGAAGTTTATGTCATTTAAAACTGATGGTATTTACCCCGATAGGTCATGTAACTACGAGTATCTCTTGGAGAAACATGGGTTTTCGTCATTATCTGCTCGGCGAGATATAACTAGTGCAGTGTTTATGTTCAAATTAATTAACAATATTATTGATTCTCCAGAATTACTTGCAAATGTTCAATACTACTACCCTAGATTATCTTCCCGCCATTGCAATACATTTTTTACGCCCACGCCAAGAAGTAATATCTTGCGCAAAGCACCAATATACCACATGAGTCGCAATGCTAATACTTATTTTAACGATATATTCATTAATGATCACCTGTAATCTACGTGTCTCGTTCTTAACCCTTCTTTCATATTTTCACTATTTTGAATATATTCATTTTGTTGTGTTCACCTGTTCATATAAGTATTTTTACTTTTTATTATAAAATTTGTACTGGTTTTTGTTTGAATTAACAAATATAGGTTAAGTTATTTTATTAGTTATGTAAGTTGTGTAATTTAGAATTTTTAATTATCTAGTTTATTTGTTTCCCTGTATTGGATCTTCCGTTGGGCAATAAAGTTATTATTATTATTCTTTGATGATACAGTATTATCTACCCGCAGAAATATTTTTAAACTCACGTATCTATACAAGTTGGTGAACAATAAATGTGATAGTCCTGATTTACTAGCGTGCGTGAATATTTATACACCAAGAAATAATTACAAAAATGCGCCATTATTTCGTAATTATATCTGCAAGACAAATGCCCACCATAATTCACCAGTGATCTCCATGAAACGGCTTTACAATTCTATCCATTATTCTGTTGATAACTTTGGAAATAGTTTAAGTGAATTTTCCGCGTTATTACTGAAATAACTGTAACTTCTGTATTTCTTCCTCTTTATAAAAAAAAGATTATTAATATTGTCACGGTTTTGTTAGTTATTGTAGATATCTTTAGTTTAATTTTAATTTTAGGTAACTATGTTATACTTTAGCTTTATTTTGTACTTTCCCTGTAACTAGGTTTCTAATCTGTTGGAAACTAAATGATTATTAGTATTATTATTATTATTAAAACTATGTAATTTTGTCGTCTATTTCCCAAAACCAGGTTTCACAACTGTTTTCACATTTAGAAAAGTGTGGAATGTTTTAATTTTTCAAAGTAATCCAGAGTAAAGTCTTATAAATCAGAAAAATAATATTAAAAATCTTGCTTGTATCACCATCAATCAAAAAACGAAGATCCGGGGATATCAGCCAGGTTTTATTCTTAAAACACGCGTGGTACCATTCAACGGCGAGCAGGTCTGGGGGCAGTAAACCCAGGCCTACCTATCTTCCCCTTCCCGCCCAGTACCCTGCATATTATGGCCGCTACTGAGGCCCCTATTCCCTCTCCCGAGTCCGTCGACTTCCCGTCCTCCGAGGACGTGGAGACGATGGAGGCCAACTCGGTCGCCAGCGACAGCAGCGCATCCTCCGCGTTCACCTCCTCTAGGTGGGATCACCGCGACCAGAAATTGGCGGAAATGGCCGCTGAACTCAAAAGAGTCACCACCCTGCTGATAGAACTCCAGGCGTATAACGCCAAACAAGCTGACGACATCCTAGATCTGACCCGCAGACTCATCGAAGCACTCCCGAAACACGACAGGCCCTTCCCCTCGCAGGAAAGCGAGAAGGTGATTGGGCAGGTCCTTCCAGGCCCGACAGCTCCCCTCATGGACATGCCCACCCTCTCGCAGGAATGCGAGATGGACGTGGTGCAGGCCACCTGGGCCACCGACGAAGATGGCTTCGTAGAAGTGCCCAGCACAGACAGCGGCAGACATCGCCTCTGCAAAAGAGTACGCGAAAATCGCGAGGGAAAAATTACCATATAAAGTTTCAGAACCACCGCGTTATTGTTCGGGCAAACGCCCAGCATCTTCCGATGCGGCCGCCTAACCGGCAAAAAATAGACCACCAGCTCCGATGGTCATCACGATGCTCTGGCCAACTCGCGTCAGCGGTGCTTGACTTCGGTGATCGATGGTTCAGCGCCACCAACCTCGGCCAACACGGCAAACAATGTCATCCCAGCCCATCCCTGCTATAAAAGGCCCCCACCAATCGTGCTCCGCACTAAATCCCGGTGGATGCCGCTATACTCACGAAGGTGCTCAAAATCAACGTTCTGCGATAAAATGCAATAAGGGACGAAATATCGACGCAGGTGGAGAGCCCGACTGACTTCAGAAACGCGACTCGTTACTTCGACGAACGCAACGTCCCCTTCCATACTTATCAACTCGACGAGGTTAAATACTAATTTATAGGTTTCCTGCAAAAATGTTTCTGATGCAGTAAATGAGTGTAATCAACTACTCTTGGAGTGTACCGCTCGGCTCAAAAAAATAAATTAAAATTAAATACGGACAAAACTGAAATCGTGTTCTTTAAGACAAACCGTTCAAGAATAAGGTATCCACAACCAATAATTCTTTTAGACCAAGAGTTCTATACAAAAGAAAGTGTGAGATTTCTAGGAATATTTTTAGATGATACTCTTAGTGGAACTAAACATATTGGAAAGTGAATTGAATTCTGCATGTTACATGTTGCGTACTCTAAAATCTGCTGGAGCATCCTTGGATATACTTAAACTTGTCTATAATTCATACTTCTGCTCGCGACTACGCTTTGGTATAATATACTACGGTTGTAGCTATCAAGCTCATTGTTTGTTCACAATACAAAAGAGAGCTATCAGGATAATGTCAGGATTGAAATTCAGGGAGTCTTGCAGAGGATATTTTAACTCAAATAAAATATTAACTTTGTACGGGATGTACATATACGAACTTTTGAGATACAACTTAAGAGCTGAAATAAATATTAAAACTACTCACCAACATAATCATCAAACACGACATTACAATAAATTCGCACTGCCGATTCACCGTTTATCGATGTATGAAAAGGAACCTTCATATGCTGCCATGAAATATTATAATCGTCTGCCGTGCAACGGCACATACGAACATAAAGAACTTTAAAACTTACCTTTTGGCGTATCTTTGTGAGAAATAGTTATATTCTTTAAACGACATATAGGAAAAGTAAATCCCCTTAAATTGCTTCAAATTCCTTAAAAATCGCATTTTCAGTCACTTTTATGCTGTGTTTGAGTTGTACTACTTTTTAAGCTATTTTGAATTCTATATATTTATTTATTTTCGATTATCCAAATTGTTTTGTTTGACATATTTTCATTCTATATGTATTGCATTTTTGTATATACTTATTTTCTTGAGAATAAATTAAGTTTTGATTTTGATTTGATTTGAAATCCCTCAAAGTGGTACTCCGCACCGTGCCTGTCGAGATCTCGGTAGAGGAGGTCGAAGCCTTTCTCAAGAAAAAAGAACATACCCTTTCAATCGGTCACAAGAATGACCAACCGTCAGGGCCCAATCCCCTTGGTTTACGTTCAAGTAACCAAGAATGACGAAGGGAAAAAGATTTTCCAAATACTTAGCGTTGCTGGACTCTCCATCAGAGTAGAGTCCAAGCACAAATCGGGGCGCAACCAGTGCCAGCGATGCCATCGAGTCGGCCACTCTCAGGCCCTCTGCCGAGCCGTATTTGTCTGCATCAAATGCGCCGACAGTCATACTTCAGCGGAGTACTCGGACACGAGTGACTTGGAGCCACGTTGCTCAAATTGCAACGGGTCACATGTGGCCAGCTTCCGAGGCCGCCCAGCCTTCACCCGACTCCAGAGGCAAAAACCTTCCTCTGGGTCCCCTCCCGCACCAACGAGGCAATCACGCAGAGTATCCGGTACCTCGTACGCGAGTGCCGCCACCTCAGAGGGCGGCTCCCGCCCCTCAGGCACCCACCCAGAGCGCATCCACGCCGCCACACGACCCGATCATGAGTCGACTACCGACGAATCGTAACCCGAAGCTAGCCACCGTGCTACGCAAACACCTTATCACCGCCACCAACCGACTAGAGCACGACCTCTTCATTGCGTCGTTCTCAAAGTTCTTCCACCTTGCCTAAGACGCATCCTTCCCATTATCCCCTTCCATTATGAATCACAGCACCAACACTGACTCTCCCGTATATTTCGTTCGCATTGTTTTTTGGAATGGGAACGGTTATTCGACAAGACACTCAAACTGGAGCAGTTCGTACCCCGGCACAAGATTCTTGTTGTGCTTCTGAGCGAGACTCTTCTCAGTGCGAGTCGAGTTCCAAAGATTATTGGGTATCAGATACCTTTCCTAACCAGAACTGCGACCGGGTGTGGCACTGCTATCTACATCAAAAGGGGACTCGACCACTCACATCTCCCTATAGATGGCCTGACCAATCTAGAATCCACTGCCTTGGTCCTCAACATCACAGACGGTTCGCTCAAAATCGTCTCGGCGTATCAATCCCCTAGCAAGTCGCTTCTCGATGTTGATCCCGACATTAACGATGTCCTACTTGGCAGGAGATCTAAACTCCTCCTCTTGGCAGGAGATCTAAACAGCAAGAGCGATGCCTGGAAGAGTTACCAACAGACACGGCAGAGCCCTTGAAGCATACATCGAAAGCGAGATAGCTGTGGCGGCTCCTGACAGCCCCACATATTTCGATCGCCATGGCCTCCGGCCTGTTATTCTTGATATTGCTCTTCTAAGTAACGTCAACGCAGAGTTTGATATTTAGGTCGAGAATGACTTAGATTCCGAGTAATAATGCACGTCGCGTTGGATGTCAACAACTCACCCCATTATATCAAGAATACGGACTGGAAGCTTTTCAGACAAAAGGTAGACAAGCTTCTCTCTCCTCTTCCAAGCATTAAGTCAACAGCAGACCTGCAGACGCCACAGTCATCAGTCTTACCAACTCCATCTTCACGACCACGAGAATGTCGACAAGTCCCGAGCCTCTCAATATCTCGCCGGAAGTCCTTGAAACGATCCGCAAGAGTAATGCCGCTCGTCGCAGGTGGCACAACACGCACCTGCCTGAGCACAGGGTGAAGGCCTACTCCCTTGCGCTTCAGGTCAAAGACAATCTTCGCGTCCTACGTAACCTGCGCTGGGAACATAAAATAGACGAGGTCAATTCCTGCTCCAAATCCTTCAGGGGGCTGACTAAAGCGCTAAGACGCAAACCACCTGGTCGGGACTGCGATCCATCCCTCGAACATCAATTCACACTAAACCCTAGCGAGGATTTCGACTTTGAGGATAAAATAATATCCGCTGTTAATTGATATTTAACAGCAGACAATGGCCAGTGGACCATAGTCCCCGCCACCAAAACCGAAGTCGACGACTTAATCAAATGTCTCCCGCTACAGGAGGCCCCGAGCCCTGACGGTATCAGCACCGCCATGGTCCGTAAGCTCGGTAGAAAAGGTAGAGTCGCTATACTTAATACCTCGAATGCGTCTATGAGGTTAGGTTACTTTCCGACCTCCTGGAAGCTGGCTAACATAACCAGCATCCTGAAGCAAGGGAAGTCTCCTGCCTTCCCGGATAATCATAGACCCATCAGCCTCCTCAGTACTCTTTGTAAACTTATCGATAAAGTAATTCTCAAACGCCTCCGCGATTTCACGAAGGACAATGAGATCCCGGATCATCAGTTCGGCTTCCGCAAAGGTCTCTCCACCACACATCAGCTGGTGAGAGTCACTGAGTTCATCGACAACGGATTTGCCCATCTGAAGGAAACGGCTGCGGTATTCTTTAATGTGGTCAAGGCTTTTAACAAGGTGTGGCCAAATGGCCTAATCTGCAAAATGATTCTTTTCGAGTACCCTGAGTACTTAATTCGACTAATTCACTCTTTTATGAGTCAGCGACGGTACAGCTGCAAAGTAAATACTGCTCTCTCCACAGTGAGACAGTTAAAAGCCGGGGTTCCTTAGGGATCATGCCTCTCCCCGACGCTCTACAACATCTATGTGAGCGACATGCTGGATTTCGCTACGTGCATGGTCGCCGAATACGCAGGCGACACGGCACTCTTGTACCAAGGTCATACAAAGAAAAACAAATACCGTAACCTTCGTGATCACATGTAAAACAAGCTCCAGTCAGCTATCGACGCCTTCGAGGAATGGGCCGACAAATGGTGCATAGCGATCAATCTTTCAAAGAGCGTAGGCGTGCACTTCACACGGACATGCCTTAAATCCCAGATCCCTGCCTTGGAATTTAGGTACGGCGAGTCCCCCATAGCCCTCAAAGATCACGCCCGGTACCTAGGATGCAAACTTGACCAGAACTTAAAAACATAAATACCGCTATAAACAAATCGAAAGCTACACTGCACGACCAGTTCCCTATTATAAAACAAACGTCCAGGTTATCCACTAAGAACCAGATTAACCGTTACAAACTCATCATGAGACACCAGATGCTCTACGCGTCAGAAGCTTTCGGTTACTGTTCTCCAACCACACTCAATAAGATCCAAACCCGACAAAACATCATGCTGAGGCAGGTGCTACGAGCCCCCAGATACATGCGCAACTCACAGCTGCATAGAGACACAAAAACGCCCAGTGTCTTGGATCACATCAAAGAGCTCTCAAGTAAATTCTTCGAAAGGCTGGACAATGACCCACCATCGGGAATTTCATTCCCACGATACGACAGGCGGTCCAGGTGTAGAAACACCAAACACTCTACCCCCAGAGATTAATAAATAAATAAATTTGTTTCGCCACCACAGCGTTACATCCTCTGTCCCTCCACTGCCCTTAATAATCCACGAGGGTATCTGGGTTCGGATCGCTGGTAGCTACTCGCTTCTCAGAGATCAACTATCTCGTCACGCGAGAATAGGCACCGAGCATACGAGGAGAGGTTTCAGTTGGTAGGCTCGATCTCGGCGAATCTAATACTACCCCACTATAGGAGTGTCTATAAAGATCCCTTCTCCTCACATAAAAAAAATTCAGATAAAAACTTTGAACTTTGAAGTAATTTTCTCTGGCCCTCACGGCTTACCAGTTTAAATCACCCTTGCCTGCATTACTCCTAGTCTTGCTCGGTGACAGTTGGATTTATAATTCAACTGGTCGCAGCTCGAACGAAAGTCTGATCAGAGCTAAGGTGCCACCTACTAATTAATATGATTCCCTTTCAGTTTGATCTTCTGGAGAACGTCCACACAGTTAGTACGTGTATTGTGCTGTTCTGAATGGGTGCGATCGGAACGAGAAACGGTCTCTTGGCATTGCACTACGCTGAGAGCCGTCTTGCACGCCTGCTATTACGCGCAATCCCTCGATATCATGGATTTCCCTATAAAACAGGAACCTAAAGTCAAGTATAATATCCCCACGATTCCCTACGTTATTGTAGGAAAAATGTATCTAATTTAAATTTGAAATACATGGAGGAGAGTTTTTAGTTGGTATATTCCGCGCCCGCCAGGGGAAGGAATCCAACATCATCCCATTACAGGGGTGTCTATAAAAGATTTTCTCTCCTCTCATAAAAAAAACAGATCTTTTTCATTAGTAGCAGCCCGGACGCCGAGAGGATCAGACCTACCCCAGCAGCGCTAACAATTCCACAACCGAACCCGTTTTCCGAGTCGTTTTCACGACTAGGCGAACCGACCCATAAATTCTGAGATCGACTAGCCGTTTTCACAGCTCACCATGTCCACCAGCTGAAATGTCGCCTCGATGTGCTAACACGCGCAATGAAGACCACACCCACGCCACCAACACGCACGCCGACACCAACGCCAACAATTCTCACCGGGAACAGCTACGTCGTCCTTATGGACACCGACGGCTCCGAACAGATCCTCCAGTCGTCCTGCTAGCGGACACAAACCATCAAGGCCCTGGATGCAGGCATACTCCATCAAGGTCAAACAATCCAAATATGCATTTTGGGGACTACGACCTACGGACTTACGCACCATCACGAGGGTCCTAGACGGAAAGGGGACACCGTACCACACGTACCAACTCCTCGAGGATAAGACGACTAAGCCGGTGATACGAAACATTGCCCAGACATGCACAGAAGCCCAGATTGCAGTGGATCTTCAAAAGCAGGGATTTTCCACAGTCTCCGTCAAACGAATGACCTGGAGGGATCCACTGACTGGACAAACCCATCCCCCGTGGATGGTACACGTCCAGCTCGACGGCGACGTGGATGTACACCGCATCCTCGCCGTCAAGCTCTTGGGGCTCGACGTAAAAATCGAGCGCAAATACCACGACAGTAGCAAACAACAATACTACCGTTGTCAGCAGCTAGGGCACAGCCAGAGCTGCTGCTTGATGCCTCCACGATGTGTCAAGTGTGCAGGCGCGCAACAATGCGAGAGGCCAAGGGCGGACCCGGCGAAGTGCACCAACTGCGCCGAGGCCCACCCTACATCCTAACGAGGCTACACTCGCTTCATAGCGCACATGAAGAAGAGTGACCGAACACGGAAGCCTTTGACAAAGAGTTTCACCGCAGCCGCAGCGGGCTCCACCCAGCGGCAGAAGACGGCACCCACGGCCTCTTAGGGTCCGGACTACACCCAGGTCGGCAACCATCGTGCTTCATAACAGTCCGCAGCGAGGACAACAATGAGTTTCCGGTGGCTACTCTTTTTTTAATAGCGAGATACAAATTTTGGTTTTGGAGTTTCAATTTTTGAGTTTCGCCATTTCCGCCCTATTTTTTTTTAATTTTGATTTTTCTGTCGTTGATTAAACTAATTTAAGAAAACTGTGCAACTTTAAGACATGGCAATCGCCCAAAAATTTCAGGCTTACAATTCGGCGAATTGAATACGTTTAAATCAGCGATGCCACTTAAATTAGTGTGTTAATTAATTTTATCTACGACCACTACTGTAAATGCCCATTATCGTACAATGCGCGTACTGCGTAAATACACCGAAACACCCACGTATGTTAGAGCCCGCTTGTAAATTAAAGGTCGTTTACGAACTTTTGATTGGTTGAGAGTTGCGCGTTTGTTCGTTTTTATTAAATATAGTAGTCCGCGATTGTTAAACGTCACATCACGCACCCCGAAGCTGTCACTTCGCTATTCCGCACATTCTCTTATATAAATTAAGGTGAGAGTGGTCGTAGATAAAGTATACTACATAACGCGAGTTGTAAAGCAATTACGCGCTCGTGAAATTGCGTTACTCGCCGCTACGCGGCTCGTACGCAATTTTTTCACTTGCGCGTAATTTGCTATTTACAACTCTTGTTACGTAATATACTATTGGCCGATAGCATATATGTTTAAATTCATGTTTTTTGTTATTCACTATTTAATATGTATTGTAACTTATATAAGTATTTGTATATACTGTTAATTGGGGAAAATAAAGATTATTATTATTAAACAATTTGAAAAAATAGTCTTTATTAATTAAATTAACTGTATTTGTAATTACATTTTTTACTCAATATTTTTATTGTAGGGTCACAAAATTTTACATACAGACGTCGGGTACTACTAGCACGCCACTGACACTAATGCACACATGCTTAAAACCCTGTGCGTTTTATTTCTTTGAACTAACTGCACTTTGCACTTGTTCTGGAATATAGAATTCTTTAAATATACGTCGTAAAAGTACCACTTGCCATTGGAATACAATTAACCACTTCGCGCCCATTTAATCCCAGGTTTGATTAAAAATTACTTCTTTGTTGTTGGTAACTTTTTCTACGAAATATGATTTCACTGTCACAAACTTTCCCATTTATGTAAAAAAATATGAAAAAATATTCCATAGATAGCGCTAAAGAAGTAATTTTTTTGTACAATGTTTTTGTTTTCATTTTTCGCTTGTTGCCACATGTGGCGAATCTGGGCGTGAAGAGGTTAAAGGCGCTTCAGAATGACTGCCAATTATTTGAAGTAACAAGTTCAGTTGCACAAATTTACACAGCCAAAGGATCTCGCGATCGATAGCTAGCCAGGAAAAAATGCATCGTTAAAATTAAAATTAATTACTAATATACCCCTACTCGTAATTAATATTTGTAGTGTTAAATGTCATTCTAAATGATATAGTAATAAATAAAATAAAATAAATAATATAAAACATTTCCCATGCTCGCTCTAGTCGAATTTACCAACGCACCGACACATCGGTCCCCACCACACCGCGCATTCCCAATCTGACATTACACACACAAACAATGCCGTGAAATGTCAAATTGCCATTATAAATTTAAATTTATTTATTAAACCCGACGATGATTCCGTTGAATTGACATAGAATAGTGTTAATAAACGTTGAACTACATTTTCAACGGGCGTCATGGTGGTCCGGCCGCTATAACAATTCTCCCGAACGATCAAAAATAGTGCAGCGCAAAAATTAGGTTATGTCAAACAATTTTACACACACATTCCTGGAATAAATACTGGAGGTAAGTCTCATAATCATTCTATTAAAATACTATCGCTCATAACTCGATGATGCTGCATGTTCAAGCGTTAGGCAATTGTCGGCGGAACAAATTATCAACAAAGAAAAAATCGGCGGTGTTTTGTTTATTTTATTTGGCAGTGCCTGATGTTAGCCGACTGGGATATTTTTGGAAATATGAGTGGGAATTTAAAAACATTGAATTTTTTAAGTAACAGTAAATAATAATAATAATAAAATGTGATATGCCAAAGTAATAATAATAATCGCTCAATTAAAAGCATGTTTATAATTGATTTATTTTTATCGTATCATCTATTACGTCTATGTTAATTTTATGCTAAACATGTATTAATAATTATTAGGATCATCATAGTACTATTATTTCATAATGCGTTGGTTACTCATAATTCGTTAGTTACGAATCAACAAACGTTAATAAGAACGTGCAAATTTTGGGGTTATTATTTTTTATTTGCATAGCATCGGCACCATTGATGATACGACAAAGCTTTGAATATAATTCGAATATTTGCGATTTATAATAATCTCGGACGTCCTCGATTGTTATGAATCGCATAATATGCTCGTTATGTTAATAGCCATAATTGAATACACAAATTATTCTCTCTGATTAAAATCAATAATAATCGTTTAATTTTTTTTAAATGTAAATAATTGCACAGACATCTTAATGAAGCTAATTTCAAAGGTAAAAACGCCAAAGTGGCGGAATCTATTGCCTGAATGCTGTACTGAACCAAATCCGGGTGGCTTTAACACCGACAAGATTCCCCATCAGCAACTAAATACACTGATGAGACCTGAAAGGTCGAAACCGGTCTGTAGGTGTTCTGATGGGGGTACAATATGTAATGAAGCTAATTTTGTTTGGACTTTGAAATTAAATTCGCGTATACAGTCTTCATAATTGGTTGTAGGCCACTTAATTCGCTTGTGTGAGCTTGTATGTAATAAAATTGTAGATTAGGGGAGAGACCATTGTGATTGGATTCACTTTTCTTCCAATAAATGGATATAGAAATTATATTTAACCTAAACCATAATTTGGAGGTTAAAGGGAAATGCAATCAATTTTCTTTAAAATCCTAATTACATCCAAAATTTCGTCGTGCATGGTAGCAAAAATCAACAATTATAGGTTAACTGAACCGTTAATTATGGTAATAATAATTTGTCTTTATTAAGAAAATAATATTTAATGAGAACAGGCGAAGTTCAGTTGGTTGTAAACAACTTAACTCGTTACAAAATAAATACTTAAATTAAATAGCGCCAGAGCAATTATGAAATAAAGGGCAGAGTTGGGACGGAATCAATAAATAAGCAATTACAGACTTTTATTCCTCTTTAAATCATTCATAAATTATTTTTCCGGTCATTTCCATTTCCTGCTGTCAAAAGCAGGTGCCAAACCGCTCCGCTACCAGAGTGCCCCTAAAATCTAGATTTATGTAAACATCGTCAAACGCAATGATACCGTAAATCATCTTGGTAACTTTGAACCGATCAAACATTAATTAAAATGTATTTATTGAGAAACACCAGTTTTAGATAATTCAGGTACTATAACTAACTAAATGAAACTAGTACCTGCTAGTTCGAGCGAAAACTACGTTTTTATTAAAATATACAATTGGCACATGGATGGGAAACAGGTTATTAGTCAAAACAATGAAATTTACAGTAATTGGATATGAATGCATCTATCTCTGTGCTACACAATAAAAGTTAATTTTTGTTTTTGTAAATATTGGCAAATACATTCCCTGACTTCTATTCATTTGCGCATTTATTAGAAACCGTTTCAAGAACGCTGTTGTGAACTAACTTTTTCCACCAATTATACATATCTATTCGGTGCGTATTCGGGGTGACATTTTTCCGCCCTGTGGGTAATTTGATTAAATTTTCTTAAAGAAATTTAACGCGAATTTAACGTGCGTAGTTTGCATTGTATTCAAATCATGGGTCACTGCAAAAACAATCGGGGTCTGCATGAATGAAGTCCAGAAGCCAACGCTAGACCAAATTACCGATCTCCAACAGTCCGCTGCGAACTTGACATTGCGCAGAGCGCAGCTTCTGATTGGTTCGCGGCCGTCATCTGATGTTGAATGGAGAAGCCCGTTGGCCGCTTTCAAACAGCCCACATGCTCATTCATTGATTACTTCCATGATCCGCTGAGGCAATAAAAGTTACAATTATATTTAAATGGATACACTTTAGGCAATGTTGAACGTGAAATGTGAAGAATATCTAAGTAATAACGTAATGAGAACTTCAGTGTTTATTTCTTAATAATAAATGCATTCAATGCGTGCTTTATGTATGAAAGGAAGTAAATTTGGTTGCATAGAGTTAACTCAATGCAGAACAATGATTACGAATCATTGAATAAATATCTAGAATATGTTTATAATTAGGGTAGCTATTAACTGCTAAAATTGTTTAGCCCCAGAATTACAACATATATTACATGTGACCGAATTATTACATTTATGTTAAATAACCCTATTTCGTAAGCAAAACGTTAAATTTAAAGGCTGAACGTAAGATAAACAAGATATGGATAATTGTATTTCCAATTAGTAAATCAATTTAACATTTTGCTTACGAAATAGGGCTGATTATAAAGAAACCTTCGACTTTTGGTCGGAAGAGGGTTATTAAAAGGAAATATTAATTCAATGTGTACAGACAGCATTCACAACATCAACAACTAAATAAAATATGTTGGTGGCTTAGACCAGTGTTGCTCAAACTATTTACATTTTTGACCCCCCATTTTGTGTAAAATTATGTCGCGATCCCTGAGTAGACATTTCTTAAAAGTCAACTTAGTTAAAGTGATATGCGCTTATGTTTCTGTATAAGAAAATGGCGATGTGGCCATCATGTTACTGTCTCCGACTTGATGGTATCATTTCTATTTACGCTTTCATAGTGTATTTTCAATTTAAATCAAATTTTAAAAGTACATCGAGCGTTGTGTAAACTCGGATGAAACTGACGTTTAAAACGTCAAAATTATGAAAGATGGAAAAATTATACTTCAAATTCAAAAACTCAGTTTACTCAAGAACTAAAGAGATTTCGAAAAAACATATTGTTTATAAGTTGTTCATTTTGGCATTCTCTACAATTATTATTAACATAAATTTGCTGTAACTATTATAGTTTTATAATTATAAATCAAAAATGCAAAAAAAATAATATTTTTTTTTCTCGAATAACAATAATTTTATAAAAAATGTTTTCAAATAAAATAAGCTAATTTTTTTGTTTTCTTCAATATTTGTTTAAATGTTTTTTGTGATATTTTTCATATTTAAGAAAATAGTGGCAAAAAACAAAAAACAGTTAAGGTAATAAGGTAAACACCCACTTCCGGGTGTTTACTTTACCAAAAGCTTTTCAGACACACACACACACACACACACACACACACACACACACACACACACACACACACACACACACACATGTTTTTTTTTCCACAAATTTTTAAATGGCATCTAGGGACCCCTAAACGGATATTTCCGTAAAAAAATTTTTTTTTTTAAAATCACGATCACAATACTTTCTCGTACTTTGTAACGGAGAAAGTAAAAATTAAATAAAAGATGTTCATTTCTATTTATTTAAATATTTTGCAATATTTTTCATAAACATACTTTCTGTGTACGAAATTTTACCAAAATATTTTCAGTTCTTCGGATTCAATCAATCAATCAATGTTTATTCACGTATGCCACCTAGGTTTACATTTCAGTGTTAGTGGATGTGTAGGTCAATAATCTTATAGTTAATATTAAAATTTTGCTTTATGTTTTTTTTTCCAATCATTTTTTAAATATAATATAATGTTTCGAAAAAAGTTTATTGAATTTTTTGCTATTTTTGGTCTACAATTATGGAATGATATCGGCTGATTTCATTTCAAATCACCCAAAATAAGAAAATCTCTTTGCCCTCATGTCACATATTTTTGTAAAAAAAAAAAATTGTCAGCAAGTACATAGTGAGAAATGGTGAAGTTTTTTTTTCACTGGGGTCAGTGGGTCATTTTGAAATTTGATGCAATTTAACAAAATGGCATCAACGGGTAAGGTGGCGTTTAAGTTTGTAATAACTATAACTTTGCTATTTATGAACCAATTTTGTTCATTTTCGTGTCATTTGAAAGATAAAAGTGTAAGCTACAAAATAGAATTTGTAAAATGCTGGAAACTTACGTGTAATCTATGCAAATGTGCATTTTTTTAAATTGCAAAATGTATGCAAATTTTAGTAATTTATTACAGCAAAACCACAATTTGCTAAATTATTTCTGATAATGCTTATAATCAATTGTTTTCACCATAAAAAAATCAGGAGGGTGTTTTTTGCGGTTTTGTCATTTTCAACTTTCATAATTTTGACATTTAAAACGTCAGTATCATCCGATTCTGCAACATAAATATAAATAACTATTATATCATCAAATCGGAGAAAGTATTATGATAGTCATCAGTCATTTTTGTTGTTGGGCCTGGATTTTTCATGTTTTTCTAATATTTAACATATTAAGGCCTGTATTTTCGATTTTTTTGACGAAATTTATTATTTTTAGGCCTAAATATTCTTTATTTCGGTCTAAATTTTTTATTTACTTGTAATTTTTGATTTTTTGGTCTGCATCTTTCGTTCTTAATCCCAAATTTTCGATTTTTGGTCAAAATTATTGTTTTTTGTCTCATAAAGTAAATAATTGATTTTGGTTTTTTTGCTGGTATTTTCGAATTTTTATTTATAGAACTGTATTTTAGATTTTGCAACCTTCATTTTTTACTTTCTCCGTTACCAAGTACGAGAAAGTATTGTGATCGTGATTTTTTTTCCAAATTTTTTTTTTACGGAAATATCCGTTTTGGGGTCCCTAGATGCCATTTCAACAATTTCTGGAATTTTTTTTTGTGTCTGTGTGTGTGTGGCTTTGTGCGCTGTATCTCAAAAACTAATAGAGCAATTGGTATGAAACTTTGAACATTGCTCTTAATTGATAATCTGAAGAAATGAAAAGCTTTTGGTAAAATTTCGTAGACGTTTACCTTAACTATTTTTTGTTTTTTGGCAATATTTTCTTAAATTTGAAAAATATCACAAAAACATTTAAACAAACTTTGAAGACAACAAAGAAATGAACATCTTTTGCTTGAAAACATTTTTCATACAATCATTTTTATTCGAGAAAAAAGTTTATAATTTTTTTTTAAATTTTTGTTTATAATTATAAAACGATAATAGTTACAGCAAATTTATGTGAATAATAATTGTAGAGAATGCTAAAATGAACAACTTATACAGAATAAGTTTTTTTCTAAATTCCTTTAGTTTTTGAGTAAACTAAGTTTTTGAATTTAAAGTATAATTTTTCCATCTTTAATAATTTTGACGTTTTAAACGTCAATTTCATCCGAGTTTATACAACGTTCGATGTACATTTAAAATATAATTTAAATTGAAAATAAACCATGAAAACGTAAATATAAATGGCTATGATACCATCAAGTCGGAGAAAGTAACATGATGGCCACATCACCATTTTTTTGTATTCAGATCCCATTGTTTATTTTTTTGGCCTGTTTTCTACATAATTTTAGATTATTTACTAAATTTTATATTTTCTATTTTAATTTAGGCGTTCATTTTTATTTCAATTTAAAATTTGACATTTACATAGAAAAATATATAATAACTAATTATTTTTTTTATTTTTTAGTCCTGAATATTTTATTTTTAGATCTAGATTTTTGATTTTGGCCTATATTTTAGATCTTGGGCATATATTTTTAATTTCTTTGCCCAAGTTTTCGATTTTTTTGTTCTGAATTTTCGATTTTTTGTCCTATATCTCAGATTTTGTAACCTGAATTATTAATTTTCATGTGAAATTTTTTTGGCCTGTATTTCCGAGTTTTTATTTAAAGAACTGAATTTAAATTTTCCAATCAACATATTTTATATTTAGAATTTTATTTTTTGGCCTGTATTTTCTACAAGGTTTTAATTTTAATTTTAGGTTATTTGCTTGATTTTATATTTGTAATTTTAATTTAGACGTATAAACCAAGTTCAAGTTAAAATTTGACATTTACTGCAAATATAGATGTGTGGGAATTATTTTTTAACCAATTTCTTCATTTCTGACTTTATTGTCTGAATTTGATTTTGGCCTATATTTTAGATTTTTGGTCTGAAATTTTAACTTTTTTGGTCCATATTTTTATTTTTGAGCCTAAATATTCTGTATTTTGGCCAAAAATTTCGATTTCATTGTTGAAATTTTCGATTTTTTGGTACTCATTTTAAATTTTTAGACCCAAGTTTTCGATTTTTAGTCTACGTTTTTGGTTTTAAACCTGAATGATTGATTTTTATGCGCGAATTTTTGACTTTTTGGCTAATATTTTCGAGTTTTTTGGTTTCAATTTTTGAGTTTATGCCCTTTATTTTTGCAACCTAAAAGTTTTGGCCTGCAGTTTCAAGGTTTTTGTTTTAAATTGTTGGTGTTGTAATTGTTTTAATTTCAGATATTTTTTTAATTTTATATATTTTGTTTTAGTGATTTTAAATTTAAATAATAATAATAATCTTTATTAGTGCTGTTACAGTACGACACAAATCACAAGTTGTTATAACAATATTATAATATTAATGAAGTCAAAGTTTGCTTGATTCTCAACTTTAAAGTATAAGTAAGCATAAAATATAAAATGTTAGAAAAATACTTTAACAAATCTTAAAGCTGAATAAAAACCGAACATTGTTAATAAATATTTATAATAAACTACTTGATTTTCGAGAAAAAAAGAAACTGAAATTTCGATATTTTTGGTTTATAATGAGGAAATTGTAATAGTTACATAAATTTATATTTATATAAGAATAATTACAGAGCATGCTTAAATTAACAACTCATAAACAATAAGTATATACAGTGCGTTTCAGAGCTCTGAGAACGGTCAATTACGTGCTTATTTGTCAAAATTTTGAAAAATGTTTTATATAAAAGTTGTGCAGAAAAGTGAGCTGCACGCCCTAAAAATATTCAAATTTATACAGGGTGTCTCATAACAAAGTTACAGATCAAACTGTTGTTTATACAAAAATTTGAACAAAACTGTTAAAGTGCTCCCCTGAAACTAATAAAGATCGTTTTTCTCTATATATTATAGTTATCGAGATCCCCTATACAAACATCGAATTTTGCCCACCATATACTCATCGAATAGATGCTGATAAATTAAAAAAAAAACTGTCTGGTCTTTGAGAACAATTCTTGAATGTATAACCAAATTTTGATCATTCTTTCAGTAATGTATTGTACTCACCGAACAGATGTAGATAAAATAAAAAATAAATTCGTTTGTTCAATTGTTCCGTGGTTTTGAGAAGACAACTTTTGAACAAAATAGCCGATTTTGAAAACTTTTCCTAAAAAGTATTGCACTCATCGGTTAATGTGAACAGGACCAAAAAATAATTCATCTTCAATTGATTTTTTTTTATAAGTTTTTAATGGTTGGCCAAAATTGCCAAATTATTTTAGCAAAGTATTGTACTCTCCGAATAGACGCAGATAAGATACAAACAATATTTTTTTGTTTAATTGTTTTCTGTTTTTCTTAAAGTACAGATTTTGAAAATTCTTTCAGTACCCATTAAAGAGATGCAGATAAGATCAAAAAATAAATTCGCAGTGTAATTATTTTTCTTTTTTTTCGAAACGAAAAAAGTATTGCACTCGTTACAGAGATGTAGATAAGGTTACAAAATAAAATTCGCCCTTTCATCGATTTCCATTTTTTTCTTAAGGTGAACGAAGAACGGTATTATAGATTTATAGAATATTTGTAATTTTGCAGAATTACGAACAGCTTGAATATTTATATATACAGGCTACTTTTGGTCTTTATTGAATTTATTGAATTTATTAAGGTTTTTAATTTCAATGATCTTTTCTTCATTCTTCAAAAAGGAGACGGTGGGATATATTGTGACTCTACCAACAAAATGTTCAACGAGCCGCCACTGATACTAATTTAATAGATAGAGATACGCTCAAAAAATAAAACAATGGTTTTTCGGTTTTCTGAGAATAACTCTTAAGCGCATGACCATTTTTTTTCTATTCTTGGTGGAAAATATTGTATCAAACGTATGGATATTGATGTGTTCAAAACATTAAACTCGACTTTCAATTGTTTTTCGGTTTTTCAGATTTTTAAAATACTTGATAAAAATTTTTGTATTAATCAAGTAAATATTGATGCGCTCAAAAAATAAAATCCTGCTACTGCATTTTTAAATTCTCGGTGCAAAATATTGCACTAATCGCATAGATATCGATACGCTCCAAAATAAAACTCGATTTTCAATTCTTTTTCGGTTCGTTTAAGAATAACTCTTAAGCGCATCTTCAGATTTTGAACACTTTTCATGCAACATTTTTCACTAATCCAAAAGATATCGATGCTCTGTGAAACTAAAAGTTGACTCAATGGTTTTTCGTCTTTTTTTGAGAATAACTCTTAAGCGCATGATCAGATTTTTTAAATTCTTGTTGCAAAATATTGATGCATTCAAAACGTATAACTCGACTTTCAATTGTTTTTCGGCTTTTGAGAATAACTTGAAAATTCTTTAAATTGTATGCTAATCGATAAGATATCGATGCGCTCAGAAAATAAAATTGAATTTTCAAAAATTTCAAATTTTATCATTTTTCTCAACGGAATGTGAGCCAAGTTTTAGTGAGAATATAACATATAACTTCTGGATCTAACTTACTGTATTATTTCACTAAGTTAACGTCATAAAGTAAAACCTGTCTGACCGGTTTTGATAGGTCTAGTAAAGACGTGTTATAACACATCGGCTGATAAGTTTCCGGTCTAATGAAGAAAATACAATTTTTTCGGTCAAATTCTATTTTATTCATCAAAATAATCTCCTTTAAAAGCGATACAGTCATTTAAAAATGGATAAAATAAAATAATAAATAAAATGCCGTACGCATCCCAAAATACGGACGCCATAACCTTTCCAGCACTCCGTTGCGCTTTTGGCCGCTTCGGGCGAGGATCACCGGCTGCTGTCCACTCAGCTGACTGCCGTTTTGGCTCTGGCATGTAATGATGAATCCATGTTTCGCCCATCGTTACATATCGACGCAAAAAGTCTTTTTTATTTCGCCGAAATAGGTCTACTCGTTTGTGTTTTTTGTCTACTGTTAGCACACGCGGCACCCACTTCGAAACCAGCTGTCTCATCGACAAATGTTCATGCGAAATGAAGCCTACACGTTCTTTTGATATATTGAGAGTGTCAGCTATCTCCTGCAACTTTACTTTACGGTTTGTCAAAACGATTTTGTGGACTTTTTTAACGTTTTCCGGTATAACCACTACTTTTGGGCGACCAGAGCGAGGCGCATCATCGGCATTCGTACGACCACGTTTGAAATCAGCAAACCAGTCAATAATGGTCGATTTTCCTCGTGCAGATTCCGGATAACACTTATCAAGCCATGCTTTCGTTTCAACGGTATTTTTGCCCATTAAAAAGCAATGTTTTATCAAAACACGAAATTCTGATTTTTCCATTTTTTTGAAAATAAAGAAAATTTGTTCACTAAAGTCACCGTAACTTTTGAACAAAACGTCAGATCCTCATAAAATTTTTACAGCTACTTTTTGAAGGTTAGTACCAGTGACGGTTCGCGGGGTTTTTTCTGGTACGGCCGAGGAACAAGAGGTGGTAATACAGATTGGTGCGGTCACGCAGCCAGCCGTCTCTGCAACTGACCCTACCTATCTGTATTACCAGAAAAAAACCCGCGAACCGTCACTGGTTAGTACTTACTAAACAAAATATTAATTCTGCATTTGTGCCGCCATCTGTTTGTTAGACCGGGGACTTATCAGCCGATGTGTTACATCGTCGTTTCCTGATAGTTTAATCATGAACTTTCGACACCAGCATTCTTAATTAGGAATTTATTGTTAATCGCAACAATATCATTGACTTAATTCAGTGTCATTGAACAGAAACCTCACACCGACGACGTGAATCTGTTATCACCAAGCGCGCGATTCATGCACAAATGAAATGGCCTGTGGTGATTGGTCATCTCTGCACCATTTTTTGTTTTCATGTCTAAATAACATCAGATGATCTTTTAAAGCGTCTCCTATTAATCCTCACTTAATCGCAGCCGTGCTGTGGTTTCGGTCGTGACTTGTGATCTCTCGCCGGTGCACGCAATGGTTTTCTTCGTTTTGGATTAAATATCGCGGGATTGGACAGTAAGTAATTTTTGAATTTTTGAATGTTTTGAATTTTTTGATTTTTTTTGAATTTTTTTAATTTTTTGATTTTTTTTTATTCAGTATACCCACAAACGCAAAATTAAATCGGAGAGTTAGGAATAATATATTTCCAACTGTAACTATTTTCATACTCTAAATGAAGCGGTTGAAGATAATTCGTTGAATTTTTTGAATTTTTTTTTATTCTGTATACCCACAAACGAAAAATGAAATCGGAGATTTAGGAATAATGTTTCTAACTGTAACTATCTTGATACTCTAAATGAAGTCGTTGAAGATAATTGGATTCTACTTGAGAATACGTTACTTATTAATACAGAGTGTGCCATTTGAAAAAACGAAATTATTCAACTTTATAAGTTAGAATTTTCTACCACATTTTTTTATCATCCAGTATAATTTTTTATATGAAATCATGGTTGGTGCTAGAGTTCGAACCTTCAAGCAAACAATAGAACTGATTGTAATGGTTCAACGTCAATCACTGGGGCAAATATAAAATTTCACATGTACCATTCACTTTAATAAATCTTTAAATATTTCGAAAACGGTAAAGGATCGGTATAGGGAATATTAAAGTAACTCACCTTTATTTGTTCCCTAGAATTTAAAAATTATAAAAAAATATAGGATGTTTCATTAAAAAAAAAAAACATAAATTTGATGTGGATCTTTTTTATGGGACACCCTGTATAACTGGTAATAATTTTAAATTGTGCATACAATGATCCTACGTCTATCCATTTGAAAAGAATAACACGAAGTTACATAGTTTTCCATCAAATCACCGCGTCGTATGAGTGCCCCCACCACCCTGTATATAAAACATAGAAGTTGGAAAGTAATTGAGTTTGAGTTAACAACCCTGCTGCTTCTCCCCGTAGTAAAATTGATTAAATGCAATGATTATGTGTTTGCCGCTGTGGAATAAACAATGTTGGACGCGTTACGTTTGTATTGTTATAAAAATCGATCGCAGAAATAATTTTCCAGTCAGTTCAACGCGATATTTCACGACAAAGTAGTCAACATGTTGGAAGTAGGTGGTTCATGTGTTAATTTTATACCAATGCTTGCAAGTACTCTCGCAATGTCTATGTATTTATTTGTCTGTCTATATTTAGTGCACTAACATCGAAAATGTCAGTTTTAACTTGATACCGCAATTGTGGATGTTAAAACACAAACAAGTTATGAATAATTATTTGTGAAACCACAAACTATTTAATAGTATATTACGTAACAAGAGTTGTAAATAGCAAATTACGCGCAAGTGAAAAAATTGCGTACGAGCCGCGTAGCGGCGAGTAACGCAATTTCACGAGCGCGTAATTGCATTACAACTCGCGTTATGTAGTATACTTTATCTACGACCACTCTCACCTTAATTTATATTTGATTCTCCAGTCCATAAATGTTCCTTAAACATTTTTGTATCGCGAGGCGTAGCAGGGAGAAACTTGTTGGCCGCTTATTTAATCATTTTCGTTGTTGCTGTTACTGGACATTATTTATCTTGCAAGAATTGAAAAGAGTTTCATTAACAATGGTTACATACCTCATTATTTGGTACTTACTTCTGGATATCATTGCATTTGAATGAGAATGTGCGGAATAGCGAAGTGACAGCTTCGGGGTGCGTGATGTGACGTTTAACAATCGCGGACTACTATATTTAATAAAAACGAACAAACGCGCAACTCTCAACCAATCAAAAGTTCGTAAACGAAACTCACTAGTATGTTATGGCAAACACACACGTACCTTTAATTTACAAGCGGGCTCTAACATACGTGGGTGTTTTGGTGTATTTACGCAGTACGCGCATTGTACGATAATGGGCATTTACAGTAGTAGTCGTAGATAAAATTATTAAATAAACCACATAACTGATAAACCAGTGAGCATGTAATAATTCACGTTAGTGAAAGTTACGACACCAGTGTTGTAAAGAGTGATTTAAAGAACTCATCTCTAACTTTCACCGAATTAAAGTACAGTTGGTTGCAAAAACCGTTAGGACTACATTTTTATTGTGCGAAGGTTGGACTTTAAAATAAGTTTCAATCAAATGTCAAAATACTTTTAAAATGCCCGTGGCGCCAACTTTGATTTTAAGAGGTCGCATTATTGGGTTGAGGAAGAATGGACAAAACGAGCGACAACTAAAAATTTGCCTTATATAATTTTGCAATAAAAAATGGCCTATAGATTTTTGCAACTAACTACGCACTCATATATCAGTTTTTAATGATTAGACTATTTTGTTTGCACTTTTAAATTATAACAATTTATCGTTTGTTTGATGAATAAATATTTCAGGTTGTATAACTTTATTTAATGGTAATAGCGTGGTAACAAAACCAGATTCGTAAAAGTTAAGATTTTAGTTGTTTGAGATGTGTTTTGGTGCACTTGCATGTCTGGTATCTGCATACCTGCAATTTTATTGTACTGTGCTTCATATTTTGTGAGCTGGCTCTTTATATACACGACATGTTATCTTCATTGTTTGTTTCTATTACTAAAATAAATTGACACCAGTAAATTTACTCCAGATGGAAATTCTGTTGCATTGCTATAAATATTACTATACCTCATTTAATAACCAGGCGGACTAAGCGCGAAAGTCACGTTTACACTACAAAAAGTAACCAGAAAAGTAACCAGACTTGTTTTGGCGGTAAAAATGAAATGATTTCAATTTCTTTTATCCATAACATTCATTCAACATTTATACCAACACATACATTAATTCTAGGTATACTTTCTTGATCATATACTCAATGAAGTAGTATATAATATTAAAATAATAATTAAAATAAGTATGAGACCCTCTTAAGAATTTAGGGGCATACTGAATAACTCAAGTTGTACATATATTTATTTACATATAAAGTGTATTGTAGTAGTATGTATATATATTTAGAGCGTCAATGCTCTAAAATCCAACCATTTCCGTTTCTTGGGGGCTGAAAATGCCACCAAACTTGTGCTGGGTATTTGTCCGTAGTTAAAAATAAAATAATTATTTGCACGAATTTGATTAATAAAAACACTTGGTTGTGTTTCACTGTTTTTCGACGAAAATCGCGGGATGAGAGGAATCGATTCTTACACTATCAACAGTAGAAATTACTGGCAAAAAACACAAAAACTGATGCGAAACGCGTGGAAACGGTGGGACACAAGGATCGGTTAGAGATCAGCTGATCATAACAACGGCCATTTCTGTTTTAAGCAATTTAGGCCTGTGTAAAAACGGCGCCCGATTGGCCAATCACAACAACGTATTTTGGCGGCTATAATTTAATTTAGTCCGCCTGGTTATTAAATGAGGTATACCAGGTGACTATAATCTTTGATTATATAAACATGGACTGCCAATCCCCCTCAGTTTCCCATATGATCACTCAAATATATGTCCGCGAGCTAGAACCCGATATAAGTCCCGCCCAGTGCATAAAATAGCGGCTAATTTAAAAACTGGAAGGCAGAATCCTTAAAATTTATAGCAATTGATCTTACAATCCAGAAAATACAGTGAAATTATTTTAATACAAAGGGGTGTAAATAAATCGGGTTACATAAAAATAGTTTTATTTATTGCCCTTTAAACAATTTTGTTTTCGTTAGGTTGGCAGCATTTTTGGTTAAAAATTAACTTATATAATACTCGGTCAACGAGTATTTGATTTTGTTGAAACCGGGCCATTTTGTGTTATTCAGTTGTTTATACACAAATTTGAACAAAATTGTTAAAGTGTTCCCCTGCAACTAATAAAGATAATTCATTCTAATTTAGTGGTAAAGTTTAGTTGAACTTTAGCTTTCAAAATTACTCTATCAACCAAAACATAACTACATAACATTGTTAGGCGTTGTTAGTTTAGGTTAAATATTTTTGACCACAAACGTTTTAATCGGCCTTGTTTACAATATGAAATAACAAAAAAAGAACACATATTTTTAATTTTTGCTAAATTTATTATGGGAGTATGGAAAAAGGAATGGGATTTCTTTATTGAGGGATGAAACAAAACATTTGTCTGTGTGTGTGTGTGTGTGTGTGTGTCTGTGTGTGTGTATCTCAAAAACTAATACAGCGATTAACATGAAACTTTGATCATAAGTCTTATTTGACAATTGAAGGACTGAAAAGCTTTTGGTAAAAATCCATACGCCTGAAGTGGGTGTTTACCTTAACCGTTTTTGTTTTTTTCCAATATTTTTTCTAAATAAATATTACCAAAACATTTAAATAAATATTGAAGACAACTAAGAAATGAACATCTTTTGGTTGAAAATATTTTTCATAAAATAATTTTTGTTGGAGAAAACATTTATGATTTTTTTTTCATTTTTGGTTTATAATTATGAAACGATAATAGTTACAGCAAATTTACACCATTAATAATTGTAAAGAATGCAAAAATGAACAACCTATAATGAATACGTTTTTCTCGAAATTTCTTTGGTTTCTGAGTAAACTGACTATTAGAATTTGAAGTGAAATTTATCGTTTTCATCTTTCAAAATTTTGACGTTTTAAACGTCAGTTCAATTCGATTCTACAAAACGCTCGATGTACATTTAAAATAGGATTTAAATAAGGAGAAAGTAATATAATAAACACGTAAATATTTATTTTATTTGTATTTATTTTTACAACAGAACATTTTAACACCTATTTTAATATAACTTTACCATTAAATAAAACATAATGAATTTATTTCTATTTTTTTATAAACAAAATACTACATTTTCGAATTCATAAACATATAAACTTTACCTGCAAAAAAAAAGTTTTTGAATATATTTAAACATAAAAAAATGGTGATGTGGCCATCATGTAACTTTCTCCGACTTGATGGTATTATAGCGATTTATATTTACGTTTTCATGGTTTATTTTCAATTTAAATCATATTTTAAATGTACATCGAGCGTTGTGTAAACTCGGATGAAACTGATGCTTAAAACGGAAAAATTTGACTTCAAATTCAAAAACTCAGTTTACTCAAAAACTAAAGGGATTTTGAAAAAAACTTATTCTTTGTAAGTTGTTCATTTTAGCATTCTCTACAATTATTATGAACAAAAATTTGCTGTAACTACAACTATCGTTTCATAATTATAAACCAAAAATTAAAAAAAAAATAATACATTTTTTTCTCGAACAAAAATGTTTTTATGAAAAATGTTTTCAAGCAAAAGATGTTCAGTTCTTTATTGTCTTCAATGTTTGTTTAAATATTTTTGTGATATTTTTCATATGTAAGAAATATTGGCAAAAAACAAAAAAAACAGTTAAGGTAAACACCCACTTCCGGTGTACGAAATTTTACCAAAAGCTTTTCAGTTCTTCAGATTATCAAATAAGACATATGTTCAAAGTTTCATATCAATTGCTTTATTAGTTTTTGAGATACAGCGCGCACAGCCAGACACAATGTATGTTAATAATAATTGTAGAGAATGCTAAAATGAGCAACTTATAAAGAATAAGTTTTTTTTCGAAATCCCTTTAGTTTTTAACTAAATTGAGTTTTTAAATTTGAAGTATAATTTTTCCATCTTTCATAATTTTGACGTTTTAAACGCCAGTTTCATGCGAGTCTACAAAACGCTCGATGTACATTTAAAATATAATTTAAATTTAGAATAAATCATGAAAGCGTAAATATAAATGATACCATCAAGTCGGAGAAAGTAACATGATGGCCACATCACCATTTTTTGATCGGGTTCTAATATTACTCGATCTATTTTGTCTCATACACTTTGCGTTATCTTTTGAACAATAGTATTTTTCATTTAGTGTATCATTTTTATCATCATCGTTTGTTTGGTCAGCATCGCTTTCTATGTCAGCATCGTCCTCTTCGTAATCATTTTCTCCATTACCTTCTTCTGCATCACTTTCTCCTTGATCCGAAATGTCACTATGTGATTCAAGAAAACCTTCATTCTCAATATCCTTCCACAATTCTAACAGTCGATCTTGTTCCTTTTTGTAATATGACATTGTACTATAAGAGCACATGAAACAATATAAAATACTCTAACAAATGTTCAAATTATAATGTTTTAACTTGTTTCTATAATCAGATTAATTTGTTGCCAATGAAATTATTTTGAAACGTAACTGGACAGGCGGGGTTACTCTGCCTACAGTTGAAACAATACTGCACCTGCTAGTGGTACAGAATGTAACTCGAAAGTACTGCGCGCTAGGGGGCGCTAGAGGGTGTTAAAATCAAAATTGGCGGCGTTTTAAAATCAATGGGGTGTGTCATACCCCACCTGTCCAATGTCGGGTGATTATGAAATATGGTACATTTTCAATAAATCAAGTCATTGTTAAGCATACTTTAGGTTCGATATGTTTTACGCCAAATGTTTTAACGGGCTTTGTTGATAATCTTAAATAATGAAAACACGGGCAGATATTCTTCATCTTCGTTATAACTTTTTACCTTTGTACTATTATGAAATTTGGTAAATAAAAAAAAACGAGAGTCATTGTTAGGCGTAGTTTAGGTTTGATATTTTTAGCCAAAAATGTTCTAAAGGGCTTTGTTTATAATATTAAACAACAAAAAAGGACACAACTACGTAATTTTCATTTAAATATTATTTTACCTTAACACTTACGAAATATGGTAAATTTTCAAAAAATCAAAAGTCATTGTTATGCGTATTTCAGGTTCGATATTTTTGGGCCAAACGTGGGCTTTATTTATAATATTAAAAATTATTTTTTTTTATTTTCGCTTAAATATTTTTTTACCTTTGCACTGTTATTAAATATGGTCAGATCGGTTAAAGATTAGGCAATGGAACTTGATTACAAACGTGTCCTATTTTTTCCGCAATTGTACATTCTTAGGCCACCTAAAAAGTTAAAATAATGCAGAATTCTAAATTAATTATTTTAATAAACTCGTTCATACCGCATTTTGCTTCATGCTCAATTCCTCTCTTATTTACATATGCTTCTTTACCAGTACTCTTATTTCCTTCTTTTCGGCGACAACATTTACATCTTGTTGCGGTTTTCGTTTTTATTGGAATTTGACTCCATTTTTAAGACACAAATTGCATAAACATCGCTCGGTTAAGTTTTAGGTTATGAACATGTGCTTGGCGCATATGTTATTTGGGAAATGCATTTCTGGAATTATATCATCCTTCATCTAGTGATGTACATCAGAGGCCTGCATGGGCCGGGCTTTGGCCCGGCCCGGAAAGCCCGGCCCGGCCCGACATCGGGCCGGGCCGGGCCGTACTGTATTTTTCAAACTCCGGGCCGGGCCGGGCCGGGCTTTCTGATGGATAATTTAACCCGGGCCGGGCCGGGCCGGGCTTGGATGAATTTAATTTTATTATAATTTGGAAAGCAACAACTAAGTGAATTGAAAAAAAATGTTATTAACAAGAATTCAATGTATTTTTGGAATTTTAAGGAGTACATAGGTCCAGTAATTTTATTTATTTAATTCAACATTTTTCGGAGACAGGCCGGGCCGGGCCGGGCTTTGAATATTCAGCTCCGGGCAGGGCCGGGTCGGGCCCGCAACACATTTTCGTTGCAACGGGCCGGGCCGGGCCGGGTTTTAAATTTTCACTGTCGGGCCGGGCCGGGCCGGGCTTTCAAAAACCCGCTTCTGCAGGGCTCTGATGTACATTAAAATCAAGCTATAGGCTTTTGGACCGATATAAACGATATTGGGCAAGGTACTTGGATCACTTTTGAATGCAAAACACACTTAGACCGTTATTAAATTACACTCTTCAATTATTAACTAACGTATCCATTATATGCGTGCTTCCGGAAGGATAACTATAAAATCACTGCGTCAACTTTGGGTTCATAATTAACTCATTTTATTATTTTATGTCTAGCATTCTATTTACGGCACATTCAATATTTCGTATAATAAAAATGATATAAAGTTCTGCCTTCGTATTGAATTTATAAATTAATGTAAATAAAAAATACAAAGAAAAACTGAATTCAATAAATAACAAACTCCGGTGTTAATGAGTTAATCAGAGAATAATGATTAAGAATCCATATTGGTTTAAAATTTCAGGGAATAAGTCAACGTGTTTGTCAAGGTTTAAATTGATATTTGATTTCAAACATCACGTCCTGCATCCGAAGCGGCGCAGCGGTAGTATTTTGTACCTTTGATTCATTGATCATATTCTGCAAATTTTACGTCTGTGTCCCTCTGCACAAAATTTATCTAAGGAGGGCCTCAAATTATATTTAAAGGGGGGGGGGGTAATTTACGCCACCGCTTTTAATCTACTGCAGTATCTTTTGACGTGATGGAGAATAGTAACAAAACTTTGTTGATGATTTAAAGCGATCGTAAACCAAATTATCAAACTGAAGTATTTTACAAACTGTATTAATCAGTGATATTAATGAGGGAAACAACAAACGATAAAAAACGATTAAAAATGTATATTCAATTCAAACCTGACTTAATCTTCAGGAATGGTAGCTCATTAATCTACTCTGAATGAGGAGAATTTGTATGAATATTTTTTATTAATAAACTTAGCCAAAACAACTTAATAAAGCGATTATGGTACGGCAAAATTACAAATTGTATTTAATTCTACATACATTTGCATCACCTTTTTACTTTATTTGCCCTACAGCGATTGTTTTGATTTTTTTCAGTATATGTTAGACCTACTATTGGTATGCGCCTTCGCCATTTTTGTACATCAAGTCATTAAGTGGTTCCGAGGAGGAGGAACTATAAGTGAGTATTTTTAATGATTATAAAATTTCAATGAATTCTTTCGCCTTAAGTAGTTTTGTCCGCGTTAACATTTCATCCCAACATTTGTGCCATATTAATAGAAATTGATCCATGTTGGTATAATTGTTTACACTTAGATTTTTACGCATTGCAGTAGCCTTTAGAAAAAGTGTATCGACTGTAAGTTTGATATTACATAATTTTATACCGGGTGACCATTCTTAATGTTGCACATGGGAATTGAACCACGATGCATGTTGCTACTTCCCCGATTATTTTCGAGAAAAAGTACAAAATGTTCAGTTTGCAAATCTACAAAATTCGATTTACATTTTCGATAGATATGCTACCGGAGGGGATAAATTTTTGACAATTAAATGGTTTTAAATACATATAAAAAAACAGTAGCCATAACATAGTACTCAACTTAAACTTATATTTGTTGATTTTTTTCAAAAACTAGAAATAATTCGAAATAACCTTATCCTATATACATTGCTTATTTTGACAATTCCTCCATAGATTGTTAACGCAAATTTGATGTTATTTTGGGACTATCATCATTTCATAGTTATAGACAAAACATTACTAAATTTTAATTTTTTTTTTCGAAAACTAAAAAATTTACCAGAAACATTTTAACAAAAAATCCACTTTTTTGCATTCAATATTTTTTTTAATGTGTTTTTGATCTTTATCATATTTAAAAAAGTTTCGAAAACAAAAGTAACGGTTAAGTGCACGAAATTTTACCAAACGTATTTTAGTTCTTTCGATTGCCAATTCAAGCTTTTGCCCAAAGCTTAATTTGAAGAGAACGTTCACATTTTTCTAAAATGGTCGGAATCGTCTAGTATGATTTCAAAATGGATATTTTCGTTGAAATTTCAAAATCGAAAAAAATCACATCACAATACTTTCTCGTACTTATAAATCCGCTCTCCAGTAATACGAAAATATTAACCAATTTTAAGTATTAAAATGAAAGTTTGTTTTGCTTTTGTTATGAATTAAATTTTTAGTTTGTTGTGACGATAAAAATTCAAACTAGTCAGTTACTAAAACTTTATTAAAACCTAGCTAGAGGACGATTTTAAAGGGCAATTGACAAATATTTTCAGCGCGTTTGACAACTTAAATGCGTATTTAACCTAGTAAGCTATGATAATAGTGTTGCTTGTTGATCTTCAGACCAATTTCTTGAATAGTAAAATAGTTCTATGCAATACATTGTAGACTTTCAAATATAACTGAATTTATATTTTTTCGAGCTCCCAAAGTTTGTATATTGACTATAGATTGTAAATCATCATATGTCTAACTCATCTGGATAAAAAGTGAATTTTACAAATCATCTAGTTCTTTGTACCTTTTCAATTTGATCTACATGAAGATAAAATGCACGAGACTAAACAAGTGATCCATATTCCATTTTACTTCTGACATACGCAAAATATAAGTTTGTACTCGTGTTCTTGAAATTCCGACAGTTTTTTCTACTGAAATTAAGTAATTTACAGCAATCATAACAAATATTATACCGGGTCTTGATTTCAAAAGGAGCCACCCTGAATAACTTTGAATCTGAAGTAGTTACGGTTTTAAGAAAAAATACGTCAATTTTGTTTTTGACGGGGAACATAAAAAACACTGTTTTTAGATTTTCATCCCTCACCCGCAGCCACCCCTTCTTTATAATTTCAAATGGCACCCCCTATTGTGCGATACCTCATTTTAAAGGGCACAAAAATACTATGCAGCAAAGCAAAAATAATTTAAATTAGTTCGTTTGTTTTAGAGAGAGAGAGGGTATTCATTTCAAAATAGCCACCCTGAATAACTCTCGTTCTGAAGTAGTGACGGTTACAGGAAAAAATACGTCAATTTTGTTTTTGAGGAGGGACTTGAAAACAACACTATTTTTAGAATTTTATCTTTCACCCCCAGCCACCCTGTCTTTATAATTTCAAAAGCCCCCCTTAATGTGTGATACCTCATTTTAAAGGGCATGCAAAATGCTCTCCAGCAAATGAAAAATATTTGAAATCAGTTCATTTGTTTTAGAGGGAGAGAGAGAGTCTTCATTTCAAAACAAGCCACCCTGAACAACTTTGGATCTGAAGTAGTTACGGTTTTAAGCAAAAAAACCGTCAATTTGAAATTATAAAGATGGGGAGGCAGGGGCTGAAACATAAAATTTTCAAAACTGTGTTTTTGAAGTTTTCGATTACTTCATTTAATAAGTACGGTTTCGTTTTATTTACTGGATAATTTCTTCCTCTTCGATCTTCCTTTGCATAAGTTACACTAGTAGTTTTATTTAATAGAGCGGTATCGATAGGTCCATGACTTATTGACAGAGTTTTTAAATGAAAGTTTTTGCAAACTCTTTGTTTCTATCCATTAAAAAAAAAGTAATAGGAATTTTTGCTTGCAGATTAACGAACAGGTTGAATATTCATATATTCAGGCTACATTTCGTTTTATTGTATTTATAATAGGACTTTGTGTGCCGTAGGACATTTTGTGAAATTCTTTACAGAGAACTTGCCTAAAATCTTCGGAAAAATGTTCTGTACATTTTAAACGCCTATTACTGCAATTTATATTTTTCGGTATTTTTGCAAGCATCCTCTTATCTTTCGTATTAATATAAGGTAAACAGGATTTTTTAAGTAACTTATTTTTGTCACGTTTTGTTCCTTGTGGGTCTTTACCTTTCCATCTATAACTTGTTTGATTTTGTGTAGAATGTATCGTCGCGTTATTTTGCCTGTCACTCGTAGAAGCGATGTCCATAGGATCTACATCGTCAAAATGATCCGTAAGATCATGAATTATTTCTTGAACATTTTTGTAATAATTACGTGTCCTATAGTTTATTTCACGAATGATGGCGTTCACGTCATTAATTCCAAAGTCCCGAATCAATACGTTCAAGGTGCATTGGCGTAACGTTAAAAGGGATGGGTTTTTTACTGAATCCTACATTAAAGCATACCCAAGATTTTTTGTCTACCATTCCAACACCTGATCAAACTCTTGTGAACGAATCATGCCGATGAATACCTTATTGGAAGGCACTAAATGATAGTTTAACTGTACATCGTTAACGTCAAAATTGCGGAACGTAACAAAGTATACTTTAAATTCTAATAATCTCTACCGTTAGTTTACTAAAAAACTAAAGGGATTTCTAAAAAAACTTATCCTTTATAAGTTGTTTATTTCGGCATTTTCTACAATTGTTATTAATATAAATTTGCTGTAACTATTATCGTTTCTCAATTATAAACCTAAAATTCACAAAAAATGCAACTAATGAACTGCATCCAAAGGTAAAAGAGGATTTCCATTATGTTTTTTTTCCTTAGTGAAGTACTCGTTTACCTTCGGTACCATGTCTCGGGTTTTTGTGGTTATTTTAATGAAACAACTATTTCTACACTTATTTACGCTAAACGAAACTAATACGCAATACGAAAAACACTGCGAAAATATGAAAAACACGAAAAACTAATGAAAAACTAAAACAAATCGAAATACTTGAACTTGAAAATTAAAGACGGTTAGTGCACGTTACTGACGGATGACTGGCGGTTCTGGTGAGTGTTGCGTCAAGGTGGACATGCGCAACAACGGCTGCTTTGTCTGACCAATGCCTCACGCACAGAACACATACCTTTAGAAATGAAACCTGCATGTTAAATTTCGGAAACACGATTTTTGGCGCTGCCTGGTGTCGGGGTGGCAAATTACTACGATTTCCGCGCCAAAATTTAAAAATGTTATACTCGTCTCACGATATATTTCAATGTAATAACACTAAAAATATAATCAATTATGTTTTTTGAGCACATAATTGATTATACTTTTAGATAGTACATAAATGAAGAAGTTACTGGTTTTGGTAAAAGAAAAAAGATTGGATTTCACAAAATAAAAATAAAAATAGGCCTACATGGAAAAAATATATTTAACAGAATAATTATATACATTATTATTAACAAAATTATCAAATATAAAAATATCACAACAATCGGGTATTAGGGTCTAGTCCAGGTGCAATGTTCCATCAGGTCTCTTCGTTCTTCTTAGGATATTTCTTTCAGGCGTCGTAACAGGTCAGTTGTTTGCTCGTATCCAGGATTCATGACATTAAAATAGTTAAAAAGTAAATTAGTGTAGTTATATTGTCTTACTTCTTGGTGTCGGAACAGCATTGCAATTCAATTTTTTGCGGAAATGATTAACAAAATGTTTATGAATAAAATGATCTTCACATGAATGAAATTTTAAACAATGAAGACTGTTCAATATCACAAATGGTTTTCCATGTTTTAAGATATTCTTCATTTTTGGGAAATTTATAAATATGTTTATTTTTGTAGTCGACATTAATTATAGGTATCGGAAAAGAAAGAATTTTGACATTCTGGATATTTACAAGAATATTTAATACGGCCGTTTGATGTTTCCATTACTAATAAATACAATTGACGAGTTTATAAGACAGAATAAATAATAACTTACCTTCAAACATGAATCGCTAGCACTCACAGCACTATTGAGGTTAGTTAATAAAAATGGTGAGACTCATTAAGCGTTGCCGCATATACATCGAAGTATAAAATATACAATGCACATGATTATATTTAATAAACAGTAATATTATACTTTCATGAGTTATTATGACAAATATAAGCGATAATGAGTCTAATTATGTTTAAAACATAATTTTAATTGTTAAAATTATTACTTTGTAGTGAAATTTAAAGTTTATTAAAAACGGTAATCCCCATAATAAGATCTTTGATAAATCTGGCAACATCGAGGGAACCATCTTTGGAAAAGCGGCAAATTTGAAATTCCCCCTCGCCCCACTGTCCTGGGGTGGCCCACATACTTTCGTGTTGCCGATATTCGTATCTCGGCTTCATCCCCGTGGCCTCACGCTTCGAGCGGTGGGCACTGCTATTGGTACTTGCATCTCTTGTGAACAAATCGTGCCGATGAATACCCTATTGGAAGGCACTAAATGATATTTTAAATGTATATTGAGCGTTTTGCAGGGTCGGATGATGCTGACGTTAAAAACGTCAAAATTGATAAATATGATGACAAAGTAGTCTTCTTTTTCTTCCGGGGTGTGTATGTTACCACAGAAGTATTAGGGTTGTATAGCTCCTCCAGCACTTTTGATTCCTTACCCTTGTTACCGTCCGTATGCTAATACCCAACGCCTGAGAAAAATTGTATTTTAAGAATTCACCGATTGTTGTATTAATTTTAACGTTTAGTGCACGCTACTGTCGGATGACTGACAGTTACTGTCAGTTCTGATGAGCGTTGCGGCAAGGTAGACATACGCTATAGCGGCTTCTTTGTCTAACCATTGCCGCGCGTTTTCGAGCGGTGGGCACTGCGATCGGTACTTGTATTAACGCTCAGAAGACATACGTTACTATTATTGACTACGATGATGCGCATGGAATAGTATAAAATGGTAGAAAGCTGCTTGTCTTTGATATGTTCAAAAATTGATGACGTGAACGCCAACATTCATGAAATGAACTTTATTCATTTTGAACTAAAACAAATATCAAGCTTTAAAATCTTTAAATATTTGCAAAACTGCAAACAAACCCTTCTCAATAATCTAAATATTACTTACCAGAGTCAAGTAATAATAGTACAAACACAATGTAACAAGTAAATTATAGATATTTGGGCGATTCATGGCTTACATGATAATAATGAATAAGATAAACTGACCAAAAACAGTCATTTTCTCCTGTACATTTAATTTAAAAATGGACTTGGTCAATTATGAATTTACAAAAAAGGGCAATTTTTTAGAAAATGGATTTAGTAAATAAATCACGAAAAGGCAATATTTTCCAGATACCTTGATGCTAGAAAATTAAAATCTTTAAATTTTGAACTTTCCACTTTCTCCTGTATTTAATTGTTTATTTTTCTACTATCAGACCCGAAGTCCACTTTATGGCCCTAATTTGGGGCATAAAGTAGAGCCCTAGGGCAAAATAGTATAAGTAACGACTGGCGAGTCGGTATGGACCGACAAGCGTGGCACTAAAAGTACTTTTAATGCCGCCCATAGTACTTTTAGTCCCGGCAATAAAGTTCGACTTGTAGTCACTGATAAAATTTACAAATGGTTGCTCTTATTGACACCATTACCAAAGTTAAGTGCAGAATTGCCTAATTATATTCTCTCGTATAAATTTAAATTATGAATTTTCTATAAATTGAAACTTAATGATCGTAGAGAAAATGATGTATGCACCAGGGGTATAAAATAGGCTTTGGCCTAGGGTTGGAGATTGTTGTTTTAAATACGGTCATTGTACCATCCTTCTTGTCCTTGCCAAAGAAGGCGTTTTCAGCTGGTCGTTATAAATAACTATTAGGTTTGAAGCAACGTAATTTTTAACTGAAACTTTGTATTATTTGGAGATCTGTTTGAAAAATATGTCAATTGTGATGGAATGGCTTTGAATAATTTAACATTATAGGCATATACGTATATTTCTGAATATTTATAAGCGGTAATATTAATAAAACAAAACGATATTAAAGGGCCAAGGTTTAAGTCTTTGGGTACCCCACGAGAAAAAAATATATTGTAACGTGGTGATGATATTAATGGCCGTTTCGTTTCGAATCGCCTAAGCATATAGGTATTTGTTTTGTTCAGTTACGATGGTGATTAAAAACAATACACAGTTGTTGATTTGAATGAATTAATTTAATCAAACTGGGTCATGTATTTTTTGACTTCTTAATCGCCGCTGGCGGTTTGACATAATTCATATAAATGTGATGTAATAATGTATCACAGGATCCCTTGTCGGAAGTTTAGGGTATTTCAACTAAGATCGGCGATCCCACGGACTAGCTAGTCGTAAGCCCTCTATCTGGGGGCAAGTGTCCCGTCATCTAAGTGGCGTCACAATCAGTGTTGCCAGGAGTAATTTTTAATTTTCTCCAAATATTTCATAAAAAACCCCAAAATTACCCCTCGCACCCACCCTAAAAAATACCCCTTCAATTGAAGTTTTTTAACCCCCATTTTAGGGACAACCCCCTAATCTGGCAACTGGGATTAGAGAAGGCGCGCTGATAAGTTTTCGGAATTTGCACAAAAAAAAGTTTTATAACTCCGTTTTCAGAAAATATGTAGGTAGTACAAAAAGGCCATTTAAAAAATTAGAAAAATATCTAATCGTACTGTGGTATCCTTCAAATAATTAAAATAATTCTTTATTTTTTTCGGAAAGCCTCGCTAATTAACTACTTAAAATTGTTCGCATTTTTTGTCATAATTTCTAAACAGTTCCAGTTATACCGGGTGATTAGTTCATTCCGGGCAAAAATATTATATTTAACAATTACTAAAAAAAATAAATTGGCTGCAAAAATAATCTTTTGATTTTAAAAATTTTCGAAAAAAAAATCAAAAATCGAATCGCAATATTTAAAAATTTAATAATTCCTCAAACACAAATCGCGCAGACTGTATTTTCCAGCTAAAGATCAAAGTACATTAGTTTTATCTTAAAACAACCACTATGATTAAATTAAAAACATTAAAATAAAAAAAATTCAAATATAACCAAAAATTAATACAAAAACCAAATGCAAGCTAAAAATATCAAAAATTCAGTCTGCAAAATCTAAATTACAGGGTTAAAAAAAGAAAAACTTGAAAAATCGGCTAAAAATTTGCTCATAAAAATCAACAATTCGTTTAAATCTAAAGTAAAGACCAATAAAAAATTAATAATTAAGGTAACAGACCTAAAAGATGGGGGCCCGTTGGTGTAGTGGGTACAGGCGAGCGCTTGTGCCGATTGCACCGCGTGCCGTGTGGGTTCGAATCCCAGCCCGGCCGAAAGATTTTTCGGGGATCGAGAAGTATTCGGTCGGGTCCATGGTTGTTGTGTATACGTCTGATATTTATTATTCATTTATTCATTTGTTCATTTATTCATCCCAAAAATTAAAAATACAAAATGATAATGTTCGATGTGACTGAATGGCACATGCACAAGTAAAAAAAAAAACTAAAAGCATTGGTGAAAGAATTGAAAAAGGAGAAAATTTCAACTAAATATTCGAAAATTTTGGTTTAGATGCCAAAAACATCTAAAATATATGCCAAAAAAAATCAAAAACCCTGGTCTAAAAACTTAAAATGCAGACTAAAAATTGAAAACTCAAGCAAAAGAAAAATAATTTGCCATTTTCAGCAAACTCTTTACCTCAAAGTAAATTGCCGAAACTCTAAACTCAAAAATAATTTAAAAAATTCGGCCATAAAAACAATTATTCAACTTAAAACATCTAAAATGAAAGGCAAAAAATCAAAAAAATTGTCAAAATAACCCGAAAATACCGGCCAAAAGTTTGCACACAAAAATCAACAATTCAGGTTAAAAATCTAAAGTGTAGACCAATAAAAAAATCGCTCGTTAAAATTAATAATTAAGGTTTAAAGAAACTAAGATATAGGCAAAAAATCGAACATTTAGACTCTCGGCAAAAATAAAAAATGCAGACCAGAAAAAAACGAAAATTTCAACTAAATGTTCGAAAATTTTGGTTTGTAGGCCAAAAACTCTAAAATTTGGAACAAAAAAATGAAAAACACAGACCAAACATCTTAAATCAATCAAATATCCTGATGTAAAAAATAAAAAAATGCATACTAAGCAATTGAAAATTCAAGCAAAAGAAAAGTAATTTGCAATTTTCAGCCCCAAAAATAACTTTATCCCGAAATAAATTGCCGGAACTCTAAACTTGAAAGTAATTAAAAAAAATCGCCCATGGAAACAATACTTCAGGTAAAAAAAAAATCTAAAATGAAGGGCAACCTATCAAAAACTTTGTACGAAAACTCGAAAATACCTTCGAAACAAAAAAAAAATCGCCCATAAAAATCAACAATTCATGTTAAAAATTTGGAGTCTAGACCAATCAAAAATTCGCTCGTTCAAATTAATGATTAAGACAAAAAATAATAAAAAAATCGAAAAATGAAGAATGTAGATAAAAAACCAAAAATGTCAACAGACCATTAAAAAAAATTGACCAAAATCAAAATATTTTGGCCAAAAACTCTAAAAAGTAGAACAAAGAAATCAAAAATACAGACCAAACATCTAAAATATAAGCAAAAAACTGAAATTCCTGGCCTAAAAAAAACATGCTGGCGGAAAATTTGAAAAATAAAGCAAAAGAAAAATAATTTGCCATTTTCAGTCCCAAAAATAACTCTACCTCAAAATAAATAGCCAACCAGAAATGCGAAAATGTTTAAAAAGTAAAGGACAAAAAAACAAAAACTAAAATACCGCGCATAAAAATGAATAATTCAGGGCAAAAAATAACAAATTCGGGCCTAAAAATAAAAAATCGAAAATTTTAGCAAACAAATCGAAAATTTAGACCAAAATGAAGCCTAACGATAAAAAATGCAAACAAAAAGATTGAATATTTAATATAATAATAATAATTTATTTACGGGCAACGAGTGTTGCCAGTAGTAATTTTTAATTTTCCCCAAATATTTAATGAAAATCCCCCAAAATTACGCCGCTATCCCTCTCCAAAATAATAAAATTTAAAAATAAAACGTAAATACAGTGCGGATTTATTGGAAACTTACATACATAATTAAAGAAGTATAAATATAATAGTATATTGTACAACGAGTATATAATGATGGCTATTAATCACGAGAACGATGTTTGCGGAACGAGCCGTAGGCGAGTGGAGCAAATCGTTTGAATGATTAATAGCCCTTATATGCGAGTTGTACACAATACATTGTTCACGAAAATTAAAATCAAAACCAAAATCAAAATTTAAAAAACAAAAACAAAAAAAAAATCAAAATCAAAATCAAAATTAAAATCGAAATTAAAGTTGTAATTACAATTACAATTGAGAAAAAAAATTAAAATCAGTATTAAACAGGGTAAACAAAATAATATCATAAATCGTGTTCTGTGAATTAAAGCGCGAATTAGCGTGTTTAATAACCATATTAAACATGCAAATGCGTGTGCGTGTTTAATAACCATATTAAACACGCAAATGCGTGTTTAAGAAATTGAGTGTTAAATGTACCCCATGAATGCTGCCCGTAGAGTTAAATAATGCACACATTATAACATTTTCGTGAACAAAATTTATTATTCATCTTCCGCAATATTTTCATCTTCTTTTCGGCACGTACATATTTTTTTAAATTAAAGTGCAGCATTTCATTGGGGGTCACAAAATTACGAAAAGGGCAATAATAGAATCCCTAGGACAACTTTCATAAATGATGTCACGGGTTTTTCCTCATCGCTGACGAAAATTACTGACTTCTTTATGGTTGTGCACTATTGACAATGATGATTTATAGCAAATGTAAATAACATTAACAAATAATGTTAATTAATTTGCCCAAAAATACCCCTCGTATAAAATTTGCACCCCAAAGAGTACCCCATTGATTGAAGTTTCCCAAAATACATCCCAAAGCAATAATTTACCTCCATTTTGGGGAAAAAACACCCAATCTGGCAACACTGGTCACAATATGCCTGTGACTATAATGCTATAAGATTTCTTACCGTCTTGAATTGAGTTTTTAAGTGATTTAAAAATTCATATGTCGCGAGAATTTGTCTACAAACTGTTTAATTGTTAAATTACGATATTTTAACCTACGCGAAACCTTCATTAATTTTAAAAATTTAAAACTGATAGTATTGTAAATTTTGGAGGCTATGAGAAAGAAATTGTGATGTAATAGGTAAAATCAGTTGGTAAAATATCACAGCAATTCAATATGGATGCTTTGATAAGAACAAAATTCTATAACGCGAACTTGCATAAAATAAGCCAATTCATTAATTTTTAATATATTTTATACCGGGTCATTGATTGCAAAAGTCTCAATCAGTTTTAGTCACCTGGTATTATTTAAATAGTTGCATTCCCGTCTTCTTAATATTTCAATCATGTCTAAAAACATTCGTATTTATCTGAAATGCACAATTAGGTAACGTTCAATTAAAAACCGCTTAGAAAATTTATACATTCACGTTACATAATATGTTGTTACGTTAATGGCGAAATACTTTCGTATCAATTGTAACGGGTCAAGGTTAAGTTTATCAGTCAATGTGGTCCGAGTATGTAATAGTTGTCGATTATGGCAATCATATTGGTATAAATTGCATATGCAATAACAACAAACATACGTTAATTGCAATCTGAATTTGTATTAGATAATACCTAACCACATATTAGCTGTTCTTATCGCTATTTATATTTTTCGTTAGTAGAAAATAGTATTTTGGTTCAATTGACGGATATAGTGAGAAATTAGTCACAATAAAAAATGAATATACTTTCTAAGTTTGGTATCGATGCATTTATTTAAAAAAAATAACGATTAATTATTCTAATTGTTCAAATTGTGGACCATTTACTTCTTGACAAGTTGGAAACCTGCAAATAAATTCCTGAGTCACATTAACATAGAATTCATATCTGGAAAATGAGCGGACTATTCAATTATCCAATTCTACCTCTAATACCCAAATAATTCATGAAATAATATACAATAATAATATAATAATTCAAAAATAATTTATCTCGATTATCATAGTGCGGAGGCGCTCCATCTTCTTGAAATCATAAATTTTGCTAAAGTTGCCCATTTTGTTGAAGATGTGGTTTTGTAAAAGTACCAAATACTCCGATCCGGTCAATGTATCATCAACAGCTGTATCACTATTTGGAAATGCGTACTAATGTTTTGCGGAATTTCAAACCCTTTAATTTTCAGAAATGATCTTAATTGGTCTGGATTATTTTAATCGAGTATGCCATTAGCCGAAAGAATTTCAATACTCAGCTCGATTTATAAACCTACTTTTTCATTATTCTGATAAATATCTGCATATTGTAAATGCGTTTTACTTAAATATATCTTGTAATTCCGTTTGGACTCTAGCAGTATTACTATCTTCATTTAAGTACAGTGTACTTTTTTCACTTGTACGAAAATTTTTGGTATAAGTGAATACTTCGTATATGTGAATAGGTGTCACTTCCTTGTATGAATTTTACTGTACTGTTTTATAAATAAAAAATCTAAAATCGCTTAATGAATTTTAATAAATTTATCTCGGAAATATTCTAGACATGCAGTTATAAAAAAAGAAAATCTCAAAAAGAGGTTATCACTAGTTTTTTTCGGAATTTTTCATCAAAATCTCTGCTTTAGAAATGTAAACTTTGGACTAGATTTTCTTCATTCTCTCAAAAACCCCGTAATGAATTTTCATAAATTTTTGAGGAAATATTAGACATACGTAGTTATAAAATAAAAGAAAAAATCTGAACAGACGTTATCACTAATTTTTTCAGGATTTTTATCAGCGATTTTGAAAAATGCGAACATACGACTGGATTTTCTTAATTTTCCCAAAAATCCCTTGATGAATTTTAATAAAGTTTTCAGAAAAAATTCCAAAGATAAGTAGCTCTAAAACAAAAACACAATCTAAAAAGAGGGTATCACTAGTTTTGCCGAAATTTTTCATTAAAATCTACTTTGCAAAAACATTCGACTGGGTTTAATAATTTTCTCAGAAACCATGTAATGCATTTTAATTAAATTTTTAGGAAATATTCCAGATATATGTAGCTATAAAATAAAGGAAAAATCCAAAATGACGCCATCACTAGTTTTTCCGGAATTTTTCATCAAAACCTCTGCATTGAACGAAGCGAACATTCTAGTAGATTTTCTTAATTTTCTCAAAAACCGCTTAATGAATTTTAATAAATTTATCAGGAAATATTCCAAGCATAGCTAGCTATAAAACAGAAGAAAAATTTAACAAGGCGTTATCACTATCTTTTTCGGAATTTTTCATAAAAATCTCTGCTCTGAAATGTAAACATTCCACTGGATTTTCCTCATTTTCTCAAAAACCCTGTAACGATTTTTTATAAATTTTCCAGAAAATATTCCAGACATATGTAACTATAAAACAAAGGAAAAAATCTAAAAAGACTTTATCACTGATTTTTCCAGATTTGTTGTTATCAAAATCGCTGCATTGCAAAATACGAGCATTCTACTAGATTTTCTTAATTTTCTCAAAAATCCTGCAACGAATTCAAATAATGTTTTTAGGAAATATTCCACACATTTACAGCTATAAATATAAAGGAAACACATACAAAGACGTTATCACTAGTTTTTCCAGAATTCTTTTTTAATATCGTTGTTTTGCAGAATGCGAACGTTCGACTGGATTTTTTCATTTTTTTTAATCTAGCAAAAAAAAATCAGGCAATATTCCAGACATTTGTAACTATAAAACAAAAGAAAAACCCAAAAGACGGCATCACCAGTTTTTTCCTGAATTTTTCATCTAAATCGCTGCATTGCAAAATACGTTTGACAAGATTTTCTTAATTTTCTCAAAAACCCCTTTGTGAATTTGAATAATATTTTCAGAAAGTATTCTAAATATATGTAGCTATAAAACAAAAGAAACATCCAAAAATACGAACAGTAGTTTCTCCGGAATTTTTTATCAAAATCTATGCATTAAAACATGGAACCATTCGCCTAGATTTTCTTAATTTTCTCAAAAATCCCCTAATGAATTTTAATAAATTTTTTAGGAAATATTCCGGACATATGTAGCTATAAAACAAAAGAAAATTCCAAAAAGATGTTATCAATAGTTTTTCCGGAATTTTTCGTCAAAATCGTTGTTTTGAAAAATTACAAACAATCGAATAAATTTTCTTCATTATCTCAAAAATTTTGCAACGAATTTTAATAAATATTTCTAGAAATATTCCGGACATATGTAGCTATAAAATAAAACAAAAATCTAAAAAAAAGTTATTAATAATTTTTCCAATTTTTTTTAACGAAGTCGCTATATTATAAAAATGCTAACGTTCGATCAGATTTTTTTTATTTTCTTAAAAACCCCTTGACAAATATAAAAATAAACACATATTAGTTGTTCTTATCGCTATTTATATTTTTCGTTAGTAGAAATATTTTGGTTCAATTAACGGATATTGTGAAAAAAAATGAATATACTTTCTAAGTTTAGTATCGATGCATTTATTTAAAAAAAAAAGATGATGTGGCCATCATGTTACTTTCTCCGATTTGATGGTATCATTTATATTTACGTTTTCATGGTTTATTTTCAATTGAAATCATATTTTAAATGTACATCGAGCGTTGTGTAAACTCTGATGAAACTGAAAAAACGTCAAAATTATGAAAGATGGAAAAATTATACTTTAAATTAAAAAACTCAGTTTACTCAAAAACTAAAGGGATTTCGAAAAAAACTTATTCTTTATAAGTTGTTAATTTTAGCATTATCTACAATTATTACATAAATTTGCTGTAACTATTATCGTTTTATAATTAAAAACCAAAAATTAAAAAAAATATAAATTTATAATAATGATTTTATGAAAAATATTTTCAAGCAAAAGATGTTCATTTCTTTGTTGTTTTCAATGTTTGTTTAAATGTTTTTATGATATTTTTCATATTTAAGAAAATATTGGCAAAAACAAAAAACAGTTAAGGTAAACACCAACTTCCGGTGTACGAAATTTTACCAAAAGCTTTTCAGTTCTTCGGATTATCAAATAAGACGTATGATCAAAGTTTCATATCAATTGCTCTATTAGTTTTTGAGATACAGCGCGCAGCGAAGAAGTGAAACTTAAAAAATCTTAAGGGCTGTTCTTGGTCTGTTATCTTGAAAACTTGTGATTGGGTATTATAGGTTTTTTTAGAGCATTATTAAGATTAATGTATTTTGAGTAAATTTGAAAAGTTTCAATTGTGTTGGAGTTGTTTTTATATTTTTTTTTTCACTCGGAAGAAATGAAACTTAAAATCTTGAAAACCAGTGATAGGGTTTTTTGAGTTTTTTGGGGGATTGTTAAGATTAGTGTATTTTAAGTAAATTTTGAAAATTTCAGGTGTATGTTGCAGTTAAAAAAAATCTGAAGCGCTGTTGTCAGTCGGTTATCTTGAAAACCTATGATGGGAGTTTTTTGAGTTTTTGGAAGATTATTAAGATTGTTGCATTTTAAGTAAACTTAGAAAGTTTCAAGAATTTTACAGCTATTTTTATGTTTTTTTCGCTTCAGCAAAAACGAAAAATCGCAAAAGCAATCGACGGAATGTATTTGAATTTTCTACCAAATCACTCTTGAATTAATATTGATTGATTTTGTGAAGTTTCAAGTCGATAGCAATTGTTTTTATATTTTTTTCGCGTCAACGAATTTATTGCATTTTTTTTTTTTTGATTTAAAAAATCAAAAATCGCTTAATGAATTTTAATAAATCTATCAGGAAATATTCTAGACATATGCAGTTATAAAGAAAAAGAAAAACTCAAAAAGACGTTATCACTAGTTTTTTTCGGAATTTTTCATCAAAATCTCTGCTTTGGAAATGTAAACTTTGGACTAGATTTTTTTCATGTTCTCAAAAACCCCGTAATGAATTTTCATAAATTTTTGAGGAAATATTCCAGACATGTGTAGCTATAAAACAAGAGAAAAAATCTGAACAGACGTTATCACTATTTTTTTCAGGATTTTTATCACAATCGCTGTACTGAAAAATGCGAACATACGACTAGATTTTCTTATTTTTTTCAAAAATCACTTGATGAATTTTAATAAAGTTTTCAGGAAATATTCCAAAGATAAGTAGCTATAAAACAAAAGAACAATCTAAAAAGACGGTATCAATAGTTTTACCGAAATTTTCCATCAAAATCTCTACTTTACAAAAACAAACATTCGACTGGATTTTCTTAATTTTCTCAGAAACCATGTAATGCATTTTAATTAAATTTTTGGGAAATATCCCAGATATATGCAGCTTTAAAATAAAGGAAACATCCAAAAAGACTCGTCACTAGTTTTTCCGGAAATTTTCATCAAAACCTCTGCATTGAAAAAAGCGAACATTCTTGTAGATTTTCTTAATTTTCTCAAAAACCGCTCAATGAGTTTTAGTAAATTTATCTAGAAATATCCCAACATAGGTAGCTATAAAACAGAAGATGAATTCAACAAGGCATTATCACTATCTTTTTCGGAATTTTTCATAAAAATCTCTGCTCTGGATGAATAAACATTCGACTGGATTTTCCTCATTTTCTCAAAAACCCTGTAACGATTTTGTATAATTTTTTCAGAAAATATTCCAGACAAATGCAGCTATAAAACAAAGGAAAACATCCAAAAAGACGTTATTTTCCACATTTGTTTTTATCAAAATCGCTGCATTGCAAAATACGAGCATTCTACTAGATTTTCTTCATTTTCTCAAAAATCCTGCAACGAATTCAAATAATTTTTTTAGAAAATATTCCAGACTTTTATAGCTATAAATATAAAGAAAACACGTAAAAAGACGTTATCACATTTTTTTCCGGAATTCTTTTATCAAAATCGTTGTTTTGCAGAATGCGAACAATTGACTGGGTTCTTTTTTTCCATTTTCTCAAAAATTTTGCAACGAATTAAAAAAAAATTTAGGTAATATTCCAGACATATATAACAATAAATCAAAAGAAAAACCTAAAAGACGGCATCACTAGTTTTTTACGAATTTTTTCATCTAAATCGCTGCATTGCAAAATACGTTTGACTAGATTTTCTTAATTTTCTTAAAAACCACTTAGTAAATTTTAATAATTTTTTTAGAAAATATTCTGAATATATGTAGCCATAAAACAAAAGAAACATCCAAAAATACGAACAGTAGTTTCTCCGGAATTTTTTATCAAAATCTCTGCATTAAAACATGGAACCATTCGCCTAGATTTTCTTAATTTTCTCAAAAATCCCCTAATGAATTTTTATACATTTTTTTTATTCCGGACATATGTAGCTATAAAACAAAAGAAAATTCCAAAAAGATGTTATCAATAGTTTTTCCGGAATTTTTCATCAAAATCGTTGTTTTGAAAAATTACAATCGAATAAATTTTCTTCATTATCTCAAAAATTTTGCAACGAATTTTAATAAATATTTCTAGAAATATTCCGGACATATATAGCTATAAAATAAAACAAAAATCTAAAAAAAAGTTATTAATAATTTTTCCAATTTTTTTTAACGAAGTCGCTATATTATAAAAATGCTAACGTTCGATCAGATTTTTTTTATTTTCTTAAAAACCCCTTGACAAATATAAAAATAAACACATATTAGTTGTTCTTATCGCTATTTATATTTTTCGTTAGTAGAAATATTTTGGTTCAATTAACGGATATTGTGAAAAAAAATGAATATACTTTCTAAGTTTAGTATCGATGCATTTATTTAAAAAAAAAAGATGATGTGGCCATCATGTTACTTTCTCCGACTTGATGGTATCATTTATATTTACGTTTTCATGGTTTATTTTCAATTGAAATCATATTTTAAATGTACATCGAGCGTTGTGTAAACTCTGATGAAACTGAAAAAACGTCAAAATTATGAAAGATGGAAAAATTATACTTTAAATTAAAAAACTCAGTTTACTCAAAAACTAAAGGGATTTCGAAAAAAACTTATTCTTTATAAGTTGTTAATTTTAGCATTATCTACAATTATTACATAAATTTGCTGTAACTATTATCGTTTTATAATTAAAAACCAAAAATTAAAAAAAATATAAATTTATAATAATGATTTTATGAAAAATATTTTCAAGCAAAAGATGTTCATTTCTTTGTTGTTTTCAATGTTTGTTTAAATGTTTTTATGATATTTTTCATATTTAAGAAAATATTGGCAAAAACAAAAAACAGTTAAGGTAAACACCAACTTCCGGTGTACGAAATTTTACCAAAAGCTTTTCAGTTCTTCGGATTATCAAATAAGACGTATGATCAAAGTTTCATATCAATTGCTCTATTAGTTTTTGAGATACAGCGCGCAGCGAAGAAGTGAAACTTAAAAAATCTTAAGGGCTGTTCTTGGTCTGTTATCTTGAAAACTTGTGATTGGGTATTATAGGTTTTTTTAGAGCATTATTAAGATTAATGTATTTTGAGTAAATTTGAAAAGTTTCAATTGTGTTGGAGTTGTTTTTATATTTTTTTTTTCACTCGGAAGAAATGAAACTTAAAATCTTGAAAACCAGTGATAGGGTTTTTTGAGTTTTTTGGGGGATTGTTAAGATTAGTGTATTTTAAGTAAATTTTGAAAATTTCAGGTGTATGTTGCAGTTAAAAAAAATCTGAAGCGCTGTTGTCAGTCGGTTATCTTGAAAACCTATGATGGGAGTTTTTTGAGTTTTTGGAAGATTATTAAGATTGTTGCATTTTAAGTAAACTTAGAAAGTTTCAAGAATTTTACAGCTATTTTTATGTTTTTTTCGCTTCAGCAAAAACGAAAAATCGCAAAAGCAATCGACGGAATGTATTTGAATTTTCTACCAAATCACTCTTGAATTAATATTGATTGATTTTGTGAAGTTTCAAGTCGATAGCAATTGTTTTTATATTTTTTTCGCGTCAACGAATTTATTGCATTTTTTTTAAATTTCATCTCCGTTCACATTTTAATATTCTAAAATTTAGAAACAATGCATTTCTAATTTTTACTGAAATGTAGAATCAGGTGTGTTGTCAGTTGTTTTGGAAAATTTCAAGTCGATGGCACTTGTTTTTATATTTTTTTCGCGTCGTAGAATTTATTGAATTTTTTTTTTCATCTCAGTTCACATTGAAATATTCTAATATTCAGAAACAATCCATTTCTAAGTTTTACGGAAATGTAGAATCACATGTGTTGTCAGTGGTTTTGGAAACTTTCAACTCGATGGCAATTGTTTTTATATTTTTTTCGCGTCGACGAATTTGCTGCAATTTTTTTCTAAATTTAATCTCTGTTCACATTGAAATATTCTAAAATTTAGAAACAATGCATTTATAATTTTTTCGGAAATGTAGAATCAAATATGTTGTCAGTTGTTTTGAAAAGTTTCAAGTCGATGGCAATTGTTTTTGTATTTTTTTTTCGCGTCAAAAAAGCCAAAGAAAACGACGGAATGTATTGGAATTTTCTACCAAATCACTCTTGAATTAATATTGAGTGATTTCGCGAAGTTTAAAGTGGATTGCAATTGTTTTTATTTTATTTTTTACGCGTCAAAAAAAAAATGATTATAATTTTTCATAAATCTAGATGAAAAATTGCCAAAGCAATCGACGGAATGTATTGGAGTTTTCTACCAAATCACTCTTGAATTAATATTGAGTGATGTTGCGAAGTTTCAGGTGGATGACAATTGTTTTTATATATTTTTTTCGCTTCAGCAAAAAATGATTATAATTTTTCATAAATTAACATGAAAAATCGCCATAGCAATCTTCGGAATGGATTTGAATTTTATATCAAATCACTCTTGAATTAATATTGAGTGATTTTGTAAAGTTTCAAGTGGATGGCAATTGTTTTTATATTTTTTCGATCAATAAAGTGCAATAGGACCATAAAATTAATTCGTCTTTAATTGCTTTTTCGTGGTTTAAGGATAACTCTTGAAAGGATGACCTAATTTGGCAAATTCTTTCATCGAATAGACGCAGATAAGACCCAAAACATGTGATATACAGTTCAATTTATGAACGCGAGGAGAGATTTCGAAAATTCTTTCAGCTAAGTGTTGTGCCCATTGGACAGATAAGATCAAAAATATTTTATTATTATTGAGGATACCTCTTAAACGCAAAGTATTGTTCTTACATAATAGACGTAGGTTAAAAAAATAAAATTGTTAAATTTTTTTTTTTACTTCTGAACTTACGATCGGATTTCTAAGACTCTTTCAGCAAAGTCTTTCATTCATCCGAAAGATATATAGAGGACCAAAGAATTGAATACGTTGTTCAATTTTTTTTTGGTTTACAGAAGATAACGGGTGACCAAAGTCAAATTCTTCCAGAAAAGTCCATCGAATAGATACAGATAACACAAAACATTTTTTTTTTCTAGTTATTTGTTTGTTAGCCTTTGTAAGACTTAATTTTGTAGAGTTACGAACTGCTTGAATATTTATTTATGAAGGCTACTTTTCTCTTAATAATAATTTTGCAACAATAATCGTAGTTTTTTTTTCTCAAGAAGTATATTATTTGCTAAGTGGCTCTACCATCAAAATGTTTTTCTCAAAAAGTATATTATATGCTAAGTGGCTCTACTATCAAAATGTTTCACGAGCCGCCACTGATAATAGTTACAGCAAATTTATGTTAATAATAATTGTATAGAATGCTAAAATAAATAACTTATAAAGAATAAGTTTTTTTCGAAATCCGTTTAGTTTTTGAGTAAACTGAGTTTTTGAATTTGAAGTATAATGTTTCCATCTTTTATAATTTTGACGTTTTAAACGTCAGTTTCATCCGAGTTTACACAACGCTCGATGTACATTTAAAATATAATTTCAATTGAAAATAAACCATGAAAACGTAAATATGAATGGCTATGATACCATCAAGTCGGAGAAAGTAACATGATGGCCACATCACCATTTTTTTACCTTAAATTCTCTTCTAAGGCTCCATTTTTAATTTAAACAATACCGATTCAAAAATGTATTCGGTGACTGACAATGACGCGTAAAGAACGTTTACGTAGCAGAAAATATAATACCGGCTTACGAAAAACCTGGCTTAAATAAATGTTTGTGGAATACACCGTTTGAGTATAACCCTTGGATAAAATCAGAACTCCTGGAACTATTAAAAAAAATCCGAAAAAAATTGAGAGTTCCATGAATTCTGAGTACATTTTCTGTATCTAATTAATAATTAAACTAATTCGTTTAAATGGGGCGGTCCGTTGGTGTAGTGGGTACAGTGGAGCGCTTGTACCGGTTGCACCGCGGCCGTGTGGGTTCAATTCCCAGCCCGGACGAAAGATTTTTCGGTTTCGAGTAGTATTCGTTCGGGTCCGTGTTTGTTTGTATACGTCTTTCATTATTAAATTGTTCATTTATTCATTTAATTTACAACTTAAAATATTTATATAAATTGATGATGGCTAATGGTCATAGCACCAAGGCCAGGCATAACGCTAAAACAAAACAAAAATCGTTTAAATAATCAAATTGATAAAATCACAACATTTTAAAATAAAGTTGTAAATTCAAAATAGAGTCGAAAGTCGCTTAATAGTTTATTTCATATTTAATCAAATTAATTTTAACAAATAATAATAATTTTCCATGCTGCCCAGGAAACATGTTGGAATCCACAAGCGGCATGTTCAAAAAACCCCTGCCAGGTATACATCCCGTCGATATACTAATTGACCATCCACCTATCATTACCTACCTAACATTGTCTCGTACTTTTTTTAGGTAAAGCACCGCCACAAGGAGCTATTATCCAAATCCCCCAGTTGGCAGTGGGTATTCCAGAACCAGTCGTCGCTTCCACTAATAAAACGGACAGAGCGAGCAGTTCCAGTGACGAGACGGAAGGATTCGTCTTGGTCGAACCCAATTGCGTCGATTTGAACGATATCGGTATAGAGATGCCGATCCCGAAGAACGAAGAAGGCGGTGGATTGCAGTGGACCGTGGGCGATGAGGGTCGAGAGGAAGCCGAGGACGTTTTCCCTCACTACGATGATGATAATCCGCCGCCGCCGGCTGCTTCTTCTAACGGGTCTGCCGGTCTGACCAAGGAGGAGAGGGTGGCGTTGATGGAAAAGAGGAAACGATTGAAGTAAGTAGTTTTATAGAAGATTTACTTGATTCTCTAAAACCATATATTGATTATGTACGATGTGTTTCAAAGAGAAATTAATCACAGTCGCTTATGATTGAAATGCTCATGTCTCTAATTAACTTTTTGTACAATGGTCAACATGAATGATAATCACGAAGTTTAGTCAAAGACATGCGTATTTAAATTAATAGGTGAGTGTGATTTTGAAACACCGCATAAGATTGCATGAGGATATCGCACTCTTTTACCACGTGACATTTATAAGCCAATTAGGTTGTCAAATTTTTGAAGTTTGATCCAATCAGCCTACTATTTAGTGATAATTAAGCAACATGAAAATTACCGGTCATACGCACAAATGTAAATTTTCACTTGTCTGAAAGCCAAGACTATTTATTTTAAACTAATTCCAAATTGATAATTTCGATTTTTTAATTCTTCTATTATTTTGGCTAACGAATGTTCGTCAAAGCGTTGCGACATTGTAATAATAACTTATTAGGTATAAAATTTATTTGGCGTTTCTTTGTGGTTGCCATAGTTACACACCTTAATTCTTTGAAATTGAATTTATAAATTTCATAAATATTAATTCCATTAAATTCTTTTTTTCATTTTCGACTCGTGCCGATTGTGATCGTAAAAATCAACTCAAAACAATGATCGGTAATATTTGACGCCTTACGTATTGTATGACTATTTCGATTGCAAGGGAAAACCCTGTGCATCTACCGTGAAAACACGCGCATGCGCATGAATAATATGTTAATTCATAATAGTAGCTGCTTTGACGACATTCATCTATGGTGACAGATAATATAAATGCAAAACGTGATGAGTGAGTTGGTAAGTACATTTAAAACTATTTATAATAAATCTAATTTACATACTTGTAGACACGAAGATGGGTGATCGGTTTGGTATTAATTGAGTTGTATTGTTTTTTTTTGTTTTCATTTATTAAATAATAAAACATAGAGGCAGGGGCGGCTCGTTATATAGAGCCAAGGAGCCATGGCACTACAAGTAGTTTCAAGCTCGGCAAGAATTTTGAATGAATTCTTAAAACACTTTTTCGCCACTTACTTTGGTCTAAGAAGATAAATCGTTCTTTCTTTCTTCAAAAAGCGGGGGGCCGCGAGAGCCGCCACCGATAAACAAATACAACAAGTTTTGAATATTTTTTGTAACGGACAAGTCTGCACTTGCCATAGTTTTGGCAAAATTCATAATCTTTTGTTCTCGCTACAAAGAAAATGCTATTTCTTACCTAAGCGGTTAAATTTCTCAAAAATTGATCAATAGATATTTCTATTTTTTACAAAACATCAATATACAACACATTTTTAATAACTTTTGTAATTGGCAAGTCTGCACTTATCATAATTTGGCAAAATTCGTAATCTTTCATTTTCGTTGCAATAAATTCATTTTTCCGTTGCTCGTTGGTTAATGGCTAACTTTAATGTACTCAAATGTATCAAAAATCGTTCATTAATGACCCATATTAATGAACGATTTTTCATTAATAAACGATTTTTCATTAATAAACGGTTTCTAGGGCCGCGGTGGTCTAGTGGGTGGAGCTTCGGCCTCTAGACCCCGCTGGTGAGGGTTCCGTCCGGGCGGTCACCTTTTTTACTTTTTTAACACGAAAAATGACCGTGCGGGTCCCTTGATATATTTAATCTTTGTCCTCATTTCACTTAAATGAATTATTAAATACTATACATCGGTTGTGGCTGAATGCCCTAGCTGGCTAAGCCAATTCCCAATCATCCTCGATTCCCTAACCTGAATTCCAATCAATCATATTTCCTGAAAAAAAGAACGATTTCTAGTTAAGCATTAAATAGCTAATTCATGAGTGGATAATTATCATAATTACTGGAAATGTAACTGATAATAGCGAGAAAACGATCTATAATTTGTTTCACATGTAAATGCAAAAGTATATCAATTCTCTGCGCTAGAAACAAATTAGCGGTGAACCGCCTTCGATTTTGTTATACAATAATGTCAAAGTGTGAAACGTCAAATTTGTAAAACGCGTGAATCAAGTGAATGTCTGCTACTATGGATAGTGTCGAGTTTAAATTAACACCGCCAAAAGCACTAGCCATAGCAAATAATGCAACATTAAATTTGCTTCCGGAAAAGAGTACACATTTTTATGAAAAAACTTACGTAGAATTTATTTCCTGGAGCGAGGAGTAACAGGTAAGGCGTCATTCGGAATCTGCGCTATTCGCATGTTTTGCCGATATTGCTGCAAAGGGCTTAATAGCAAGTTTATTTGTTTGGATTTTCTCTAATATCATTTCTAATGTTGATCTAAGTTACGATCAACGGAAAAATCTTGTAACCAACTCGTGTGTTAATTGATTATTAATTAATGATCTCAACAATTAACGCTAATCATTATCGCTATCATTAACACACTTGTTGGTTAAATAACTATTATTAAACTTACGTTTAAATTTTTCCAAAATTTCTCTAAAATTTGTCAAAGAATGTTTTTATTTTTTCAAAGAACATCAAAATACAATCAATTTTGAATAATTCTTAAAATGAGAAAATCTGCATTTGCTATAGTTTTGGCAAAATTCATAATCTTTTGTTCTTGCTGCAAAAATGCTATTTCTCATCTTTACGCACAAATTTCTCAAAAATTGATGAATTAATGTTTCTATTTTTTTCATAGAACATCAAAATACAACAAATTTTGAATAATTTATGTAATCGGGAAACCTGCACCAGCCTTAGTTCTGGCAAAATTCTTAATCGTTTGTTTTCGCTGCAAATAATGCGTTTTATTAACTTTGCGCCTAAATTTCTCGAAAATTTATCAAAGAATGTTTTAATTTTTTCAAAGAACATTAAAATCCAACCAATTTTGAATAGTAACGGGCAAACCTGCATTTGTCATAGTTTAGGCAAAATTCATAATCTCTTGTTCACGCTGCAAAAAATGTTATTTCTCATCTTAGCGCCCTAAATTTCTCAAAAATTGATCAATCAATATTTCTGTTCATCATAGAACATCAAAATACGACAAGTTTGAAATAATTTTTGTAATGGGCGAGTCTGCACTTGCCATAGTTTTGGCAAAATTCGCAATCTTTTTTTTTTCGTTGCAAATAAATGCGTTTTATTAAGTTTACGCTAAAATTTCTCGAAAATTTATTAAAGAAAGTTAACATAAAAATCCAATCAATTTTAAATAATTTTTATAATGAGCAAATATGCACTTGCCATAGTTTTAGTAAAATTCATAATCTTTTGTTCTCGCTGCAAAAAATGCAATTTCTCATCTTAGCGCACAAATATCTTAAAAATTGATCAATCGACGTTTCTAATTTTTCCTGAAACATCAAAATACAACAAATTTTGAATACCTTTTGTAATGGGCAAGTCTGTCATAGTTTTGGAAAACTTCGTAATCTTTTCATTTCGTTGCAAAAAATGCGTTTTATTAACCTGGCGCTTAAATTTCTTGAAAATGTATCAAAGAATGTTTCCATTTTTTCAAAGAACTTAAAAATCCAATCAGTTTTGAATAATTTTTGTAATGAGCAAACCTGCTTTTACATAGTTTAGGCAAAATTCATAATCTTTTGTTCTCGCTGCAAAAAAATGCGGTTTCTCACCTTAGCGCTCAAAATTTTCAAAAATTGATTAATCGGTGTTCCTATTTTTTCGTAGAACATCAAAATACAACTGATTTTAAATAATTTTTGTAATAGGCAAGTCTGCACTTGCATAGTTTTGGCAAAATTCGTAATCTGTTATTTTTGTTGCAAAAAATGCGTTTTATTAACCTCGCGCTTAAATTTCTTGAAAAATCAAAGAATGTTTTCATTTTTTTAAAGAACGTCAAAATCCAATTAATTTTGAATCATTTTTGTAATGGGCAAACCTGCACTTGCCATAGTTTTGGCAAAATTCATAATATTTTGTTCTCGCTGCAAAAAAATGCTATTTCTCATCTAAGCGCTCAAAATTCTCAAAAATTGATCAATCAATATTTCTATTGTTCCGTAGAACATCAAAATTAGGGGCGGCTCGTTAATCAGAGCCAAGGAGCCAGGGCACAACCTGTAGTTTCAAGCTTAGCAAGAATTTTTAATTATTTCTTAAAACACTTTTTAGCCAGTTACTTTGGTCTAGGAAGATAAATCGTTCTTCCTTTCTTCTAAAGAGGATGGGGGTATATTGTATAAGTGGCTCTACCATCAACATGTTTCACGAGCCGCCACTGCATAGAGGTATATTTATAGTTAAGTCAAGAAAAAAAAAACACAATATAATACTACAATTACTAATTATATCCACATGAAATATAGTAATATTAATAAAGTAAGGTCACACAATGGAGTTACAAATATTAATGAAATCACTTGCATTGTATATTGCATTATTTTTTAAGAACTATTTTATCTTTTGTTTCAAGGGAAGTAAATCAATTTTTTTATTCTTCGAGGCAGAACATTGTATAATTTAGTCGCTTTATATGATGGAGATTTCTCGTAAAACATGATGATGTCTATTTACGACAATGTTTTCACAATGTCTGGTTAGGTAGACAAGTATATCACAATTTATTGGAGGTATATTTTATGAGTATTAATTAATTAATTAATACACCGATGGAATCGTCATTATTTTTAAAGTGATCTCCACAGGAATCTGTTGGCTTTAGATTATATATTAATCTGATTGCTCGTTTCTGAAGAACAAACAATCTTGATACGTCTTTGCTTTGACCCCAAACGATTATTTTATATCTGATAATCGAATAAAATATTGCATAATATACTTTAAGCAGAGCGCTGCAGAATCAAATTTTGATTTTGATTGTTCGTGCAATATTCACTCCGAAAACCCTGTGTGCACGCAGTGGCGGACGGGGAACATTTATCGGCCCGGGCAAGTTCCTGCCTTCGCCCCCCTGGACCAGAGTTTCCCAAAGTGTGTTCCGCGGAGCTCTGCTAAAAAAAGGGGTGCTGCTAGATGGTCTGACGGTCTAGTCCAGTGGTTTCCAAACTTTTTGCCCTACCGCCCCCTTTCTAGAAAAAATATTACTTAGCGCCCCCTGAAAATTATTTTTTTTTTAAATTTTAATAGAAATTAATAGGAAATATATATGTATTAATGTTTCTACCTTTTTCGTAAAATATAGTAAAGAAAGGTGTAAATTAGAAACATTGAACTTTGAAATTATGAAACTATTTATTGAACTCAGAATTGATGTTATACAAAAAAAGTTAAAACATTCGAAATCATCTTAATGAGAAGGATGAACCTGGTGTGCCGCTACCAATTTAGTAATCTTCGGCTCTATTTTCATCAGCAGTAATCTTAAATCACCAAGATAGACTATTTGCAATTCGATTCTTTTTTTGTTAATAAATTGATTACCGCACTTAACCCACGTCCACTAAATCTTCTCTTTCTTTTATATTATCATCACCCCCTTACAGTTATTCATCGCCCCCCAAATCCACCTGTAGCCATCAGCGTCCCCCTAAATTGCTGCAGCGCCCACTAGGGGGCGGTGGTGCCCACTTTGGGAATCACTGGTCTAGTCGACCATTCCACGTATTTTCAGAGCCCTTTGTGAAGACATGAGTAGTCTTCACACCAACTTCTACGTGTTACATGGCTATCGCGAGGTAAAATTCGTGTTCGAATTTTTAAACCTAATAAGTAACTATTGGCGCATTTTAATGGCAACAAATTAGAATTATCAACAGTGATCTAACGAGTGCCTATGATTTTGCCGGCAATTGTTAGCGGCAGGATCACGATTGCTTGTTGTGTATGGACAGCATGATTTGCGTTTTTTTTTATAAACCTGCATATGTTGAGTACAAATATTGAAACACATCTAGAGATAAGGCGGTTAATTTGGGCTTGCATATCGCTCATTCCTCGTCAAACCGGACACTGAATTTTAATTTAATTGATGATTCAGATTTATTTTTATATTGCAGACGCATTCTACATATGAAATAATGAGTCATGTTTCGCGAAAAAAATTTGAGATTTTTTACTTTCTCCGTTACGAAGTACGAGAAAGTATTGTGAACGTGAAAAATTTTTCAAAATTTTTTTTACGGAAATATTCCTTTTGGGGTCCCTAGATGCCATTTCAACAATTTCTGGAAAAAAACATTGTGTATCTGTGTGTCTGTGTATGTGTGTCTGTGTGTGCGTGTGTGAATGTGTGTGTGTGCGAGTGTGTGTGTGTGTGTGTCTGGCTGTGTGCGCTGTATCTCAAAAACTAATAGAGCAATTGATATGAAACTTTTAACATACGTCTTATTTGATAATCCGAAGAACTGAAAAGCTTTCGGTAAAATTTCCTACACCGGAAGTGGGTGTTTACCTTAACTGTTTTTTGCTTTTTGCCAATATTTTCTTAAATATGAAAAATATCACAAAAGCGTGCGTGCGTGCGTGCGTGCGTGCGTGCGTGCGTGTGTGTGTGTCTGTGCGCGCTGTATCTCAAAAACTAATATAGCAATTGACATGAAACTTTGAACATAAGTCTTATTAGATAATCCAAAGTACTAAAAAGCTTTTGGTTAAATTTCGTAAACCGGAAGTGGGTTTTTAACTGTTTTTTTGTTTTTTGCCAATATTTTCTTAAATATGAAAAATATCACAAAAACATTTAAAGAAATATTGACGACAACAAAGAAATGAGCTTATTTTATTTGAAAACATTTTACATAAAATTATTGTTATTCGAGAAAACAAATTATATATTTTTTTTCATTTTTGGTTTATAATTATGAAACGATAATAATTACAGAAAATTTATATTAATAATAATTGTAGAGAATGCCAAAATGAACAATTTATAAAGAATAAGTTTTTTTCGAAATATCTTTAGTTTTTGAGTGAACTGAGTTTTTGAATTTGAAGTATAATTTTTCCATCTTTTATAATTTTGACGTTTTAAACGTCAGTTTCTTGCGAGTCTACAAAACGCTCGATGTACATTTAAAATATGATTTAAATATAAAATAAACCATGAAAGCGTGAATATAAATGACTATGATACCATCAAGTCGGAGAAAGTAACATGATGGCCACATCGCCATTTTTTCTCTATCTGTCTGTGCGCGCTTTATCTCAAAAACTAATACATGAAACTATGAAACTTTAAACATAAGTGTTATTTGAGAATTTGAAGAACTAAAAGTAAAGTAAAAGTAAAATTTCGTATTTCCGAATATTTACCTTAGCAGGTTTTTGCTCTTTTAGCCTTTTTGGTACTTCAGGACAATGTTTTGAGAACTTTTTAAGGGCATTTTTAGGACTTTTTCTTTCAGGACCTTTATTTTCAGGATTTCTTTTCACAAACGGGATTTTTTTTTCAGAACGTTTTCAGGACTTTTCGTTGAGGACTTCTTTTCAGGATTTTTTTAGAAAAACATTTTCAGAATTTTCTTCATGACATTTTTTGGAATTTCTCTTTTTTCAACCTTTTTAACGACTTTTTCAGATATTTTTGGCATTTTTTCAAGACTATTTTCAAAACTTTTTATTTCAGGAATTTTGTTAAGAACTTATTTTAGGCCTTTTTGCAGGATATTTTTCAAGACACTTTGGGATTTCTTTTTCAAGATAATTTCTTCAGATCTTTTTAAGGACCATTTTAAGGACTTTTTACAATGCGTTTTTTCAGATTTTTTTTTGTTTATTTTTTGAACATGTTATTTTCAGGGCAATTTTTTAATGACAATTTTTTTATGATATTTTATCAGACTCTTTTTCTGAACTTTCTTCAGGACTGATTTTAGGTTTTTTTTCAGGATTTTTTTTTGGGTTTTTTTCGGGACATTTATTTCTGGTATTTTGTATTGAGACTATTTTTCAGGACTTTTCCTTGCGACTTTTAACAGCACTCTTTTTTCAAGACTTTTTTTCCAGGACTGGGACTTTTTCGAGAATTTCTTAAGAACCTCTTGTTCAGGACTTCTTTTCAGGAATTTTTCGGGAATTTTTTTTTCAAGCCTTCTTTACAGAACTTTTTTCAATACTATATTTTAGGACATTTTTTATAGAATTAATTATTAGGACTTCTTGTTCCGGACTTTTTTTGGAGACACTTTTTCGGACTTTTTTCAGGACATTTATTTCTGGTGTTTTATATGAAGACTTAATTGTTCAGGACTCCTCTTGCAGTACTTTTTTCTAGACTTTTTTTACGTCTCTTTTTCACAACTGTTTAACAGGACTCTTTTTTCAAGACTTAATTCTCAAAACTATTTCTCCATGACTTTTTTTCAGGACCTTTTTTTGCCAGAACTCTTTTTTCAGGACTTTCTTGTTCAAGGCTTTTATTAGGTTTTTTTGGGACTTTTTAATTGGCACTATTTTTAGAAATCTTTTTTAAAGATTTTCTTGTTCAGGACTTTTATTAGATTTTTTTAGGCCTTTTTAATCAGGACTATTTTGAGAACTCTTTTTCAAGACTTTCTTGTTCAGGACTTTTATTGTTTTTTTCAGGACTATTTTTAGGAATCAAAAGATATGTTAAAAAAGAGTTCTGAAAAATCAGGACTCTTTTTTAACATATCTTTTTTTTGTTTTTCAGTAAACTTAAGGTGAAGATGATTAGAATTTTAAACATAATTTGTTATTTTTACCTTTCCTAATTTTGTTGTTTTAAACGCCATTACCACTCGATCATGTGAAACGTTCGATTTAAAATATGATTTAAATTGAAAATAAATATAAATAACTATGATTCCATCAAATCGGAGAAAGTAACATGATGGGCACATCACCTTTTTTTTAATTTTGCAGACGCATTCTACATATGAAATAATGAAAGTCATGTTTCGCGAAAAAAATTTGAGATTTTTTTACTTTCTTCGTTACGAAGTACAAGAAAGTATTGTGATCATGATTTTTTTTCAAATATTTTTTTTACGGAAATATCCGTTTTACGGTCCCTAGATGCCAGAAACTTTGAACATAAGTCTTATTTGATAATCCGAAGAACTGAAAAGCTTTTGATAAAATGTTGTACACCGGAAGTGGGTGTTTACCTTAACTGTTTTTTGTTTTTTTCCAATATTTTTTTTAAATATGAAAAATATCACAAAAATATTTAAATACATATTTAAGACATCAAAGAAATGACAATTTTTTGCTTGAAAATATTTTTCATAAAATCATTGGTATTCGAGAATTTTTGTTTTTTTTAAATTTTTGGTTTATAATTATGAAAGGATAATAGTTACAGCAAATGTATATAAATACTAATTTTAGAGAATTCCAAAATTCACTATTTATAAAGAATAAGTTTTTTTCGAAATTGCTTTAGTTTTTGAGTAAACTTGAAGTGTAATTTTTCCCTTTCATAATTTTGACGTTTTAAACGCCAGTTTCATCCGACTCTACAAAACGCTCGATGTACATTTAAAATATGATTTGAATTGAAAATAAACCATGACAGCGTAAATCTAAATGATACCATCAAGTCGGAGAAAGTAACATGATGGCCACATCACCATTTTTTTAAATAAACTTTATTAATCGAAATAAAAACCATTAGAATCAATACATTTTTGCCAACAAGAAACGAGTTTATTTATTTCGGTAGCATAGAAATCCGGACCTCTGGAGGCGATGAAGTCGGCGTTTTTTGCATCCTCTTGGTTTTTGAAGTATTTCTTGTGCAGGAAGTTGTCGAGGTGCTTGAAAAAGTAGTAGTCAGTGGATGAGACGTCTGGTGAGTATGGCGGTATAGCTTCTGTCGCTTCATCATTGAAACTTGCGGCCGAGCGTTGTCGTGGAGAAGAAGTGGCTCCTTCATATTGACCAACCTCGGGGTCAGTTGAAGTTTATGGTGCATTTCGTCGATTTGTTGGCAGTACTTCGCCGTAATCGTTTCGCCCGGATTCGTCAAGCTGTGGTGGATGAGACTGGCTTCAGACCACCATAACCTTCTTTTGGTGGAGTTTCGGCTTAGGGAAGTATTTTGGAGCTTCGTCGCGGTCCAACCACTGCGCTGAACGTCGTCGGTTGTCGTGGAGGATCCACTTCTCATCACGTCACAATACGGTCGAGAAACGGGTCGTTTTTGTTCCGCAGAAGAAGGGCAGACGACACCACATAACGGCGATTATTTTGGTTTTCCTTCAATTCGTGCGGTACCCATTTATGGAGCTTTTTTGACTTTCCTACTTGCTTCAGATGGTGAACGACTGTTGATTGGTCAACGTTAAGTTCTTTAGCAACTTCTCGTGTCGATTAAGGCCATCAATTGGTCGTTATCAATCTCAGACGGGCGGCCGCGGCCGCGGCCCTCTTCATCTTTAGGGCTCTCGTCACCACTGCGGAATTTCTTGAACCACCATTGTGCCATACGTTCGTTAGGGGTTCCCGGGCCAAACGCATCGTTGATATCGCGAGCTGTCTCGCCAGCTTTTCGGCCTAGTTTGAATTAGAACAAGAAAATGTCGTATTTGACGTTCTGAAGAAAGTAGCGAAAATATTAAAAAGAAAACGACTAATACAATTACATAAAGCGAAAAGGCGCTTTAAAACGACATATAGGATGACTACATTTATTGAAAAAAATTTATTCAGAAATCAAACATAAAAGCAAACAATATGAAAATCGAGATTATTTTTGCATCAATCTAATACTTTGTTATCAACACTATTTAATTTTTATGTCGGTTCAGTTGTATTTGTTGCATATTTTAAATTTCATGTCGCAGGTGTTAGTAAACTAAAAATTTCAAGGATTTCAAGTTTTTTATGTGCTCTATTCCAAATATTATCAGTAATGTATTAGACTACGTTTCAGTATGTTTATTGTTTGTGAAGTATTTTATAATTACGCAATTACAATCGAGATTAAATGTTTTCGACGGCGCGATAAAACCTTCATTAATGTTTCTTCCCTATTGTGATAATGTGGGTTTTGTGAGTGCCGCGTCGTCAATTTTGGATTCGGTGTCGTGAAAATGGAGGGCCGCATGCTTAGATGGTAAGGTATAATTGATTAATTTTAGACATGATAGCGACAAAATGTTTAGTGCATATTTAGATAGTTCTTATTTGTTTTAAATCACTTCTATAGTCTATTTTTTTCCTGCGGGTCACAAACGATTACGCGAAAATTAAAATACTCTAATTTGATAGGTTAAACATCGGCAATTTTACAATACACAATTACAAAATCTTATCTCTGACATGTATTATCATTTTCAACGTCACAAATTTGAAATTGATAAATGTTTGTGTGTGATCTGTTATGTTCAGTTCTAAATAGGTGTTCTTTATATGAACCGCCTTGTTCTGTCAAATTCTTTTGTTGGTTTTGTTTGTTTGCATTTCAATAAAATTTTGTCAGTGTGTGTCAAGCTGGGACTAGCAACAAAAATAGACTATTGGCATATAACACGATCAACCGTTAGTAAAGCTAGCCATGATTTTTGTTTATTATGTTTGAAGTAAGAAATGTTGACAAACGTCAAAACGAAGTGTAGCAAATAAATTTTTAAAACTTGAAAGAGCGTTGCGTACATTACTTAAAAATTGTGATGTGGGCATCATGTTGCTTTCTCCGATTCGATGATGTTATTTATGGTATAACAGGGATTTCTCTGATATTCTGCATAATTACCAAATTTAATAAAACGAAATATAGCCTGAATATTTGAATAGTCAACCTGTTCGTAACTCTGCAAGCAAAATTAAGTCTTACTAAGACAATAAACAAATAACTTGAGCCAAAATTTTAAATTTATTATTTTTGTAAAGAGTGCTATGTAAACAAAATCAACACTTTTGTTCAAAACAAAATGTGACAGTTCCATTTAAACTTCATTCTTGAAATTTACTTTACTGGTAACTTTATCGTAAAAATGAAATTTTCAAGTGAAGAATAACGCGATATGTTACAAATTTATTACAATTCCCATAAAAATGTGCAAGTCTCAATCGAGGTGTATCCGAGAAATTTATCCCCATCCCCGTTGGATTACTTTTTATGGGGAAAAATAAGATTTATCAAAGCGTTCCAGCCAATATTAATGAACTGCGTAGAAGTATTGTTGATTCTATAAATAATATTAGAAGAAGAGATATTAGTAGGGCAATTTATAATTTAAGAAAAAGCGCAGAATTGTGTTTGGAAGTGGAATATGAATGTGAATAATTTGAACACTTATTGTAGCATTATGTTTTCTAGTAGTTTTAAATGTTGTAATAAATTCCTGAGATTGTTATTCGTTTACAAATTGTATTTTTTATGTAAACCCAACCTTACCCAAACAGAAGTGTTGATAAATGAATACATATTTCCTTGCTTGATTTTGGATGAATAAAATAATAAAATAAAATGCCACAGTTTGTCTTATAGGCTTTGTAATACTCATTGTTGTAGAAAAGTGTGATGTTTGCATGGCACTCTTTACAAAAATAATACATTTCAAATTTTGGCTTAAATGTAAAATTAAAACATGTGTGATATATCATCGTAAACAGAAAAAAATCTTGCATTAGAAAATGTAAAAATCCAATATGGCGCTCGTAATAAAAACAAAAGTTGTCTATTGTTTCTCCGCCATCTTGAAAGCTACAATAAATCTAATAACATATTTAGATCCTCCATTAAAAAGTGCTCTAATAATGTCTTAGTGCAAAATGCGTAATAGTAATAGTTTTTCAATAATTTTCACGATCGGAACGGAGAAAGTAAAAATGTACAAAATTAATAATTCGATGTGTTGTTACCTTTCTACGGAAATTCAAAGGTGTCGTATTTCTAGATGGATTTAATCATTTTTAAATGAATTCTTGATGAACTCAACTTTTTTAATCGAGGAGTGCATTTCTCGTTTCATCCAATTCGCGTTTCAAACGATGTCGTTTTATTTCTAGTTGAGATAAATAAATTGTTGTGTAATGGGAATTAAACGGAGCGCTACTTTCAGATAGATTTTGCCATTTTTGAGCTAATTTCTTGAATAAATGATTCTGAACAATTTCTCTTATCGTTTCATATTTCATCTCTTTTGAGGGATGTCGTCGTTTTGTTTCCATCATGTTTCCATTACATCAATAGTTTTTTAATAGTAGACCAAAAATGCATAATTTTTATACGAATTCTGTAATTTTTAAACTAATTTCTGAAGTAGTTAATTTCCCTCAATTTTTCTAATAAATGCAATATTTAATTCTCACCGGGTCAAGTTTGAAGCGTTCTGGGTTTGTTTCCAGCTGGAATACATCAATTGCTGTTGAAGACAATCAAAATTGTTTTATTATTATTTTATACAGAGTGTAGATGAACAAAACGGAACAGAGGATTTTCAATGTTACTTTCTTTATATTGGAATATTATCTTCCCTGATCATTTTAGAGTATTTTATAGAGTAAATATGTCTGCATGCAGTGATGCTGTTATTTATTTTTTTGCATTCATAAAACCCGAAAAAATAATAAAATAGAAATAATAATTTTCACGAAAATAATGGTTGCCATGAAATTAAAAAAAAATGGTGCACAGTTGATCTGCTTGGTTTTTATGAATGAAAACAGAAATAATAGCATGAATCTATGCAGAGCATTTGATGGCAAACTTTTCCCGTACTTCACAAAAACTGCCACCACTTCACAATTTGCACTTTTTCTTGATTATAATATTTTTTTAATGAAAAAGCTTGTAAACAGTTATGAAGTATTTAATCAATTTGACAGAAGCCAACAGATCAACAACGCATCAAACGTGTTTTTGCTATGAGCAACAACGTTCCCGAATCTGTAAATTTATTTTTAAACGAATTTTATTTCTTTTGATTTGTTAAACTAAACTGTTTCGATACATTAAGTTAGTATACCGACCTAATGTATCAAAGATAGGGATGTAAAGGTTTGCAAATTTTAAATTGAATTTTGACGTACCTTACATTTTTTAAATAATTTTTTCAATTATTTTTTAAAAAATAAGTAATTGTGGAGGCTTTCACTTCGTGATACATTTTGAATAATTCAAATAAAAACGAATAACTTTGTTGGTATCACTTTATTAACTTGGAGTAGTTATTATAGTTTTTTTTTTAGTTTGAAAATGACAAGCTGAAATTGTCGAAACTATAGTAACTATTCCAAGTTAATAAAGTGAGACCAACAAAGTTATTCGTTTTTATTTGAATCATTTTTTAAAAGTTTCAACAATCTTTTTGAAATATTTCTTTCTAATTATTGCATATATACATCTATCAAATGTATATATGCTTAATGTACTGTAAACTGTAACTGCTTTAACATTTTAAAAGGATTCAACAATAATTTCAATGAAATGAAACGAGTGATGAAGGTTTGAACCACCTGCTGTTGCAATAAGTATTTGGCACCAAGAATAGAATTCTTGAAAAAACTCGCAGATTTAAATGTTTTGCCGCCATTAAATATTGTTCATCTCTTGTCCATAAATAACAACAAAATTTCTGAACAGATCGTTACGTTCCTAAAAAACTGCAAGATTAAGTTGTAAATGCGTATCCTCTCATTTGTTGTTAACCATTTTGTGCTCCATATCTTTCCGTGGTCGTTTCTGTATTGTGAAATAAAAAGCATTATGATAGACCCCTTAATGAGAAGAAAAGTGACCCAGTCTTATCCTAACCGCCCTGAGCTGGCCATATGGACTTGCATTCGAGACCAAAAAAAAAAAGTGAAAACTTCACACTCGCATCCCTAATAAATAAAAAAATAACATAAATTTATCTGTAATAATAATAATAGGGCATAGATAGGTATTGTTTCATTTAATTATCTTATATAATAGTTTTACTTACTAATTTTGAAGTCAAATTTGAACTAAAGTTTTGACGTGAAGGCATTGGACATGAATGTTAGGGATGCACATTCTGTGCAAAATCTGACCTGGTAAAGTTGATTGATTTTCGCCAAATATCACAGTGTGTACAAATTTCTTAAATTATTTGATATTCATTTTAATATTTCGTTAGTGCCTTTCAAATTAAATTAAATATTCAAAACCCGAAATATACCAAAATGGTTGTTCTTGCATCGAACAATTGCCCTTGGAGCAAATTTTTGATGGAAAATGATCTCGCTTTCATAATGATTTATTATTCAAAAACTTACAGAGACGTATTTTTCGATTTATATTATTTTTTCAAAGAATATTCAATTCTGAATATGTGTGCCAAATTTAGTGATCGAGTAATCGCCCTCGAAATTCATTTTTGATGTAAAATCACACTTTCGTAATAAGTCAAAGGCGTATTTTGGATTTAGACTAATTTTCGAAGAAAATTAAATTCTCAATCTGCGTGGCAAATTTGGAAATTTTAAGCAAACGATCTCGAACTTCATTTTTGATGTGCAATCATCGCTTTCACTATTCAGTTAAAATAACTAAAAAAACCTAGGCAAGGAGTTTGATTGATATTTAAAGAACATTTATTTGATTAAATGTTTAATGTTGGCGGCGTTTACTTCGTGGTATTGATTGTAAATTGGAATAAAACACTTCAACTTTTTTAGACCACAATATTTTATTTAGGTGGCTTTACATTTCTTATATATTACAAAAAGTTAAAGTGTTTTATTCCAATTTATTTGATTATCAATTTGCGTGCCAAATTTGGTGATGTTTCGCCGAGGTAATTTCGAGAAATCGCCCTCTTAATTTGTATTTAAAAGGATAACACCCTCACAATTAAATCAAAATAAGTCGACAAGAAGGACTAGCCGTATTTTTTTTATTTTTGTTTTTTAAAGAACAATTTGCATGCCTAATTCAGCGATGTTCTACAGAGGGATTTTGGTGTATTCGCCATCAAATTTAATTTTTGGTATAAAATCATCAGACTTTCACAATCAAGTCAAAATAATTCTAAAGCTAGGGAAGGCGTGTTTTTGGATTTTCATTGGTTTCCAAAGAACATTAAATTCTCGATCTGCGTGCGTGAGTTCTACTCAGAAAATTTTGAGCAAACGATCTCGAATTTCATTTTTTTATGTGAAATCATCGCTTTCACGATTCAGTCAAAATAATTTAAAAAAAACTAGGCAAGAGTTTTGATTATTTTTTAAAGAACATTTACTTGATTGTCAATTTGCGTGCCAAATTTGGTGATGTTACACCGAGGTAATTTCGAGAAATCGCCCTCTTAATTTTTTATTTAAAAGGATAACACTCTCACAATTAAATCAAAATAAGTCGACAAGAAGGACTAAGCGTTTTTTTTATTTTTGTTGATTTTTAAAGAACAATTTGCATTCCTAATTCAGCGATATTCTACACAGAGATTTTGGTGTAATTTAATTTATTTGAAAACTTAAATTATGAATAACGTATTAGATCCTTCATTATAATTTATTATAATTGCTCTTGTTTGATTTGATGTTACGATCAGCATTGTTTTTATCTCTATTTTACTATTTGTTTTCATAACCATTGCCCTATAATTTTCAGCGAACTCATTTTTATTTAGTCAATTGTATGAAGTTCTAATTTTGTTTACATTCTTAGCTATTGTATTTTTTTTCCTTTTCTTTTGTGTTTTAGATATATTTTATACTTTAACATTGTAATGACCTGTGTAAAACTCTTTTGTTAAAGCACCAATAAATGATTTGATTTTGATTTGATTTGATTTGATTTGATAATTTTTGATATAAAATCATCAGACTTTTACAATCAAGTCAAAATTATTCTAAAGCTAGGGAAGGCATGTTTTCGGATTTATATTGGTTTCCAAAGAATAATAAATTGTTAATCTGCATGGAAAATTTGGTGATTTTTGAGCAAACTAGGAAAGATATATTTTTGCATTTAAATTGATTTAAAACATTAAATTATCAGTTTTTGAACCAAACCTGATAATGTTCCTTTGAGGGAGTTTCGAGCAATCACCCTCGATGTAATTTTTGATGTAAAATCAATACACTTCCACAATTGAGTCAAAATAACTTGAAAACTAGGAAAGGGCGAATTTTTATATTTTTACTAGCTGACCCGACAGACGTCCTGTCTTAACTATGAATATTGAATTCGTATAATTAATAAAAAAAATTATTCAAAAACATAGTGTTTATTATTGTAATGCTCTATGATACACAACATTCTTCGTTTGATTTTCTGCCAACGTATTAAAATCGATACCATAATCATGAATTGAGCAAAGTAACTACTGCGCTGCGCCGTCGTCCGTGCGTAGCTCTTTAAAATCAAGTATGGTAACTGGTGACGAACGGCGGCTCCGCTCCGCTACGCTCCGCTACGCTGCGCCGTCGTCCGTGCGTAGTCCTTAAAAATTAAGCAAGGTAACTGGTGACAAACGACGGCTCCGCTGCGCTGCACCGTTGTCCGTGCATGATCCATATATATTAAGGTGTGTGGCCCATTAAAATTAAGCAAATAAACTGGTGACGAACGACAGCTCCGCTGCGCTGCGCCGTTGTCCGTGCATGATCCATATATATTAAGGCAATAACTGGTGACGGACGACGGCTCCGCTGCGCTGCGCCGTGTGTGACCCATTAGAGTTAAGCAAATAAAATGGTGACGATAATGGTTGAAAACGGTTTAGGCTCTAAACGTTAGTAAGTGCTGTTTACGCGGTGAAAAGTGACACCGGTAGACTCCTGGACGATCGCCGAGTGTAGAAAATTATTAAAGTACTAAAATCGCTATTAAAAAATAGGGGTTAGTGGTAGAAGGGTGAAAATTTAGGGTTGTATGTATTTTTTAATGCCGAAAAATAAAAAAATTAAAATACAAAATTTTGTCCAAAAAATAAAAATTAAAAAATTGCGGTAGACCACCCTTATCACTTAGGGGTATGAAAAATAGTTTACATCCTATTTTCAGACCCACTTAATGTACACACAAAATTTCATAAGAATCGGTCAAGCCGTTTCGGAGAAGTTTTGTTACAAACACTGTGACACGAAAATTTTATATATTAGATTGATTTCCAGAGAATACTTAATATTTAATCTGCGTGATTTTGGTGATGTTCCACTGAGGTAATTTTGAGCAATCGACTTGGAATTAGTTTTTGAAGTAATATCAAATCACTCTCACAATCAAGTCAAAACAACTCGCAAAGTAGGAAAGGCGTATTTGTAGATTTTATGAATTTCCAAAGATCGTTAAATTCTCAATTTGCATGCCAAATGCAGCGATGGTGTGCCGAAGGAATTTTGTACAATCGTCCTCGAAGTTAATTTTTGATGTAAAATAATCACACTTTTACAATTAAGTTAAAATATATCTATAACTGAGGAAAGCATGTTTTTGAATTTTTATTATTTTCCAAAGAACATTAAATTGCCAACATGCGTGGTAAGTTGGGTCATGTTCCTGTAAAGTAAATTATATTACCGTAATATGTATAACACTCGGTTGAAATTAAACAAGTTCTAGCATAGCGTGAGACTGTGATTGCCTGTTATGATGTTCAGTAACCAGTCAGTGGCGGCTCGTGGAACATTTTGATGGTATAGCCACTTTGCATACAATATCCCACCGTCTCCTTTTTGAAGAATAAAAAACTATCATTGAAATTTAAAACCTTTACTTGTTGCAGAATTAAATAAAGACGAAAAGTAGCCTGTGTATGCAGGGTGTTAGTATAAAATATTTAAGGGGGTGTACTATAAACGAAAATAAATAAAAAGTCTTAATAAACATGGGTCTTTAAAGTTTCGGAGATATGGAAGATTATTCTTGTTTGAAACATTTATTTGCAATTATTTATTACTTATTGATTATGTGCAAATAAACAAGGGGAGCTTCTAGCAAAAACAAAGAACAGAGCTACAGAAGAAGTGCCCCCCCCCCCTTTCATTTCCAAGCAGGCACGACCTCTTTGAAGGATATTCGAACTCTTTCTAAAACACCCTCAAATTCTTAGCTGCAGCTCCTCGAGGCTTTATAGAAGTATCATAGACTAATAATTCTCTAACGGCAATAGAAAAATGAGCTGGAACACTTTTAATAATAAAAACATGCAAATCACCAAAGAATTTTGAAATATTAGAGTAACCATCAATTTCAGATATACGAAACATTTTATGAAACGAAAGCTTACTTAATGAACTTTTAAATTATGAAATAATATATAGCGTGTTCCATTAAAAAAACATAGAAATTGTGCACTTTGCGAATGGCTATCACCCTGTATAATACGCTGAGTTATGTTTTGGTTGACAGAGTAATTTTGAAGACTGAAGTTCAACTAAACTTCACCACTAAATTAGAATCAATTATCTTTATTAGTTGCAGGGGAGCACTTTCACAATTTCGTTTAAATTTTTGTATAAACAACTGAATAACACGAAAACGGCCCGGTTTCAATCCCCAAAACCTAGGTCATTTTAATCTCAAGGTAACAAGGAATCTAAAAATGCTAAAATATAAAGAAAAAAACATAAGTTTGTAACTTTGTTATGAGACACCCTGTATAAATTTAAATATTTTTAGGGCGTGCAGCTCACTATTCTGCACAACTTTTGTATAAAACACTTTTCGAAATTTTGAAAAATAAACACGTAATTGACCGTTTCCACAGCTCTGAAACACCCTGTATAAAAAAAAAAATAGTATTATACCAAACTGGAGAAAGTTACATGAAGGCCACATCAACGTTTTCCTTGACAAAACATGCACTGATATCAAAGTGATTATAAATAGTCTTTGGAATGACTTTATGTTACTCAATTTGGCGGAACTAAATTATTGGAGAATTGCACAATAATATTGGCACGTGAAAAATGAATGCACCGGCGCGCATATTTGAACCGAAATCAAAACAAACGTTTTATCGACAAACCCGCTACCAGGCGACCGCTGCGCAGTGCTGCTCTCCGACTCTACACACACCTGTTGATACCGTAGGCGTACCGATCTTCCGGCAGTGGGCGCCCCCACTTTCCTCCTGCAGACCAGCGCTTTTCGTGCGTTCGCAGTCCTGCTGCAGTTGATTTCCGTCACCGTTAACCGGCAGTCAGTAGTGTTCCGAAGAACTGTTCTTCCTCCTTCAAAACGTTAATACGTAACGCGTGAAAGTGGTCGTCGTGCGCGAGCTGTTTTCGTAATTACCGACAGCCGTCTAGGTTATGTGGTGGTGTTACACCTGAGTGGACAGTGTTTGTTCGATATTCTGGCGTCGTTTTGAAAGCCGCTCGGAAGTCCCCAGCGGGTTCGATCCGCGTAGGGATTGATTGCTCATTTGGTTAACCACTGGCTGTCGCCCGTCTATTGATGTAATTAGTTGCAGGATTGTTGACATTGCCGAAGCTACTTTTCACACGTTCGACGATTATGCGGCATTGTTTACCATTGGTGCGTGTGGGTTGTTGTTATTGCAGTAATGAAAAGTCTATAATTACACTGCCAGTTTTAAACGTACGGCTGTGGTTACATTTACTTAGGATTTGAAGAATGCGAGACATGATTACAAAATGAACGTTATTAAAATCGAAACTACTTTTCTGGCTAATGCCACAATGAAATTATCATGCAAAACGATACAAATACATTTTTTTAAATAAAGTAATTTTTCCGCTACCGACAACGTAAATAAGCATTGCATTCATAGTTACAGGTACCGTAAGAGGCTGATAACATTCGTGGTGTTTGTTGTCCTTGGCGACGGAACTTAATTTTTACTTACGGACCTAGGAAAATAATAAACAGAAACGTAACGCTCTAACATATAGGCGAGCAACACATTTTCGTCTATAGCATCGGCATCCTTTTTACATAACCACTGCTTAAAAGAGCCGTAACAGCATGCCCGCAGAAAGTTTCATTGGATTGACACAAACAAACAAAATTCGACATTCTTCTCTCGGTTGCTGGGTTGCCATAGGCCGCATATCTAATATATAAAATTTTCGTGTCACAGTGTTTGTAACAAAACTCCTTCGAAACGGCTAGACTGATTCTTATGAAAATTTGTGTGTATATTGAGCAGGTCTGAGAATAGGACGTAAACTATTTTTAATACCCCTAAATGATAGGGGTGGTCCACCGCAAATGTTTTGTTTTTATTTTTTGAACAAAATTTTTTATTTTTATTTTTTTACGATTCGGCATTAAAAAATACATACAACCCTAAATTTTCACCCTTCTACCACCAACCCCTATTTTTTAATAGCGATTTTAGTACTTTAATAATTTTCTACTCTCGGCGATCGACCGCTCGATCAGTTATTCCTTTTCCATTGTTTGCGCCGACGGTTATTAATGGGTTTTAATGGGCTTACCCTGTAGATTTGTATTGATAAATGTAAATAAATAAGTAGCTGAAATTATAAAAAAAAATATAAACAAAATATTAACAGCAAATGCTGCACTGAGCTCAATTGCAACACTTGCATCCAATGAACAATTAAGTCGGCTTTAAATACATAAATTGGTGATAACGATTGATTTATAATACGCGCGCCATCTCTTGGTGGTTGGAATGTCGCTCGCGGTGGTGTTACGAATTAAAATATTCTGCGGAAGATTCTGTGCACGGTTGAGAATTTTTTTAACAATTTTGCCATTTAGTTCAAATTCGTTGATTATTAAAAAAAATTATGAATTTTTGAAGCAATAATTGCACGTTAAAGCGATCATGAATTTTAAAAATTCTAAAAAAAATATTTCAACTGGCGATACATGTTTTTATTAGTAACAATACACTTCTTACATTCTTTAACTTTAATAATTTTGTTATTTAGTTCAAATCCGTTGATTATTAAAAAGTTATGAATTTTTGAAGCAATAATTGCACGTTGAAGCGATTATGAATTTCAAAAATTCTAAAAAAATATTTCAACTCGCGATACATGTTTTTATTAGTAACAATACACTTCTTACATTCTTTAACTTTAATAATTTTGTTATTTAGTTCAAATCCGTTGATTATTAAAAAAGTTATGAATTTTTGTAGCAATAATTGCACGTTAAAGCGATTATGAATTTCAAAAATTCTAAAAAAATATTTCAACTCGCGATACATGTTTTTATTAGTAACAATACACTTATTACATTCTTTAACTTTAATGATTTTGTTATTTAGTTCAAATCCGTTGATTATTAAAAAAGTTATGAATTTTTGAAGCAATAATTGCACGTTAAAGCGATTATGAATTTCAAAAATTCTAAAAAAATGTTTCAACTCGCGATACATGTTTTTATTAGTAACAATACACTTCTTACATTCTTTAACTTTAATAATTTTATTATTTAGTTCAAATCCGTTGATTATTAAAAAAGTTATGAATTTTTTAAGCAATAATTGCACGTTAAAGCGATTATGAATTTCAAAAATTCTAAAAAAAATATTTCAACTCGCGATACATGTTTTTATTAGTAACAATACACTTCTTACATTCTTTAACTTTAATAATTTTGTTATTTAGTTCAAATCCGTTTATTATTAAAAAAAGTTATGAATTTTTGAAGCAATAATTGCACGTTAAAGCGATTATGAATTTTAAAAATTCTAAAAAAAATATTTCAACTGGCGATACATGTTTTTATTAGTTACAATACACTTCTTACATACTTTAGCTTTAATAATTTTGTTATTTGGTTCAAATCCGTTGATTATTAAAAAAGTTATGAAGTTTTGAAGCCATAATTGCACGTTAAAGCGATCATGAATTTTAAAAATTCTAAAAAAAATATTTCAACTGGCGATACATGTTTTTATTAGTAACAATACACTTCTTATATTCTTTAGCTTTAATAATTTTGTTATTTAGTTCAAATCCGTTGATTATTAAAAAAAGTTATGAATTTTTGAAGCAATAATTGCACGTTAAAGCGATCATGAATTTCAAAAATTCTAAAAAAATATTTCAACTCGCGATACATGTTTTTATTAGTAACAATACATTTCTTACATTCTTTAACTTTAATAATTTTGTTATTTAGTTCAAATCCGTTGATTATTAAAAAAGTTATGAATTTTTTAAGCAATAATTGCACGTTAAAGCGATTATGAATTTCAAAAATTCTAAAAAAAATATTTCAACTCGCGATACATGTTTTTATTAGTAACAATACACTTCTTACATTCTTTAACTTTAATAATTTTGTTATTTAGTTCAAATCCGTTGATTATTAAAAAAGTTATGAATTTTTGAAGCAATAATTGCACGTTAAAGCGATGATGAATTTTAAAAATTCTAAAAAAAATATTTCAACTGGCGATACATGTTTTTATTAGTTACAATACACTTCTTACATTCTTTAGCTTTAATAATTTTGTTATTTGGTTCAAATCCGTTGATTATTAAAAAAGTTATGAAGTTTTGAAGCAATAATTGCACATTAAAGCGATTATGAATTTCAAAAATTCTAAAAAAATATTTCAACTCGCGATACATGTTTTTATTAGTAACAATACACTTCTTACATTCTTTAACTTTAATAATTTTGTTATTTAGTTCAAATCCGTTGATTATTAAAAAAGTTATGAATTTTTGAAGCAATAATTGCACGTTAAAGCGATTATGAATTTCAAAAATTCTAAAAAAATATTTCAACTCGCGATACATGTTTTTATTAGTAACAATACACTTCTTACATTCTTTAACTTTAATAATTTTGTTATTTAGTTCAAATCCGTTGATTATTATAAAAGTTATGAAATTTTGAAGCAATAATTGCACGTTAAAGCGATTATGAATTTCAAAAATTCTAAAAAAATATTTCAACTCGCGATACATGTTTTTATTAGTAACAATACACTTCTTACATTCTTTAACTTTAATGATTTTGTTATTTAGTTCAAATCCGTTGATTATTAAAAAAGTTATGAATTTTTGAAGCAATAATTGCACGTTAAAGCGATCATGAATTTCAAAAATTCGAAAAAAAACATTTCAACTGGCGATAGATGTTTTTATTATGAACAATACACTTCTTACATTCTTAAGCTTTAATAATATTGTTATTTAGTTCAAATCCGTTGATTATTAAAAAAATTATGAATTTTTGAAGCAATAATTACACGTTAAAGCGATCGTGAATTTCAAAAATTAGAGCCTAAACCGTTTTCGGCCATTATCGTCACCACATTATTTGCTTAATTTCAATGGGCCACACACGGACGACGGCGCAACGCAGTGGAGCCGTCGTTCGTCACCAGTAATAAGCCACGTATTGACGACGACGCAGCGCAGCGGAGCCGTCGTTCGTCACCAGTTACCTTGCTTCTGTTACCAGTTATCTGCCTTAATATATATGGACCATTCGCGGTCGACGGCGCAGTGTAGCGGAGCCGTCGTTCGTCACCCTTGCTTAATTTTTAAGATCTACGCACCAGTTTATTTGCTTAATTTTACTGGGCCACACACGGACGTCGTCAGTCACCAGTTATCTGCTTTAATATATATAAATATATATGAACCATGCACGGACGACAGCGCAGCGCAGCGGAGCCGTCGTCGTCACCAGTTACCTTGCTTGATCTTAAAGGACTACGCACGGACGACGGCGCAGCGAATGTTGTGTATCATAGAGCATTACACTATGTTTTTGAATATTTTCTTTTTATGAATTATACCAATTCGAATTCAATATTCATAGTTAAGACAGGACAACGTCTGTCGGGTCAGCTAGTGTGACTATAAAAATTTGAATCCCAAATGTTACAAGCCGTATTTTAGAATATTTTCTAATCTTTTTTAAGAATTATATTTCCGGTAGCGGAAAAGAAATAATAAGCAACACGGAACGTAATGACAATTAACATTTTCAGCAGGCAACGAGCCTCGGCTCAGCCTCGGCTCGTATTCGTCTGCCTCAAATGTTAATACGTCCTTACGTTCCTTGTTGTTTAAATAACTTTTATCTGCAATCTTATTTTAGGAGACATTTATTTCGATTTCCCTAATGTATAGAGTACCCATTTTTCTGAAGCAATCCGGGACTTGGAAGATTGGAAGGGTCTAACATAAAACACATTTGTTTAACATAAAATTATCCTAACTAAGAGCAAGTAATGAGATATAGGTGACTTTCAGCGAAACCTATTTTGAATAATATTGGGAGGTAGTTAAGTTGGTGACAATTATGGATTGCCACGTAGAAACTTTCGCAATCATCATCTTTATTATGTGGCAAATGTTTTTTTAGCGATTCACTAAAATTATTACAAATTGTCACAACTTTACATTCTCTATCTTAACAGCCGGCAGTGGCGGCTCGTGGAACATTTTGATGGTAGAGCCACTTAGCATGCAATAATTTTACTTGAATATTTATAATATAAATAATATAATATATTATATTCTCTTCCCTCAAAAAAAAAAACGATAATTGACATTGAAAATCTTTATTTGTTGCAGCTCCATTAAAAAAATAAATAAAGAAGAAAAATAGCCTGCATATATAAATATTCAATCTCTTCGCAACTCTGCAAAATTATGTTTTACAAAGTTAATTCAACTTGAATGTATAAAAATATGTATTTAATTGCGTTCAATCCTCTGAAAACCATATTAAATATTTTTTTGGTTCTATCTACATCTTTCGGATGAATGCAAGACTTTGCAGAAAGAATTTTATAAATAAGGTCATCAGTTCAACAGTTATCCTCAAATTACAATTGAAGACGAATTAATTTTTTCGTCCTATTTACATTTATCCGACGAGTACAACACTTTTCTGGACGAATTTTTAAAATCTGCTGTTTTGTTCAAGAGTTATCTTCTCAAAACCATAAAACAATTGAATTTAATTTTTCTATCTTTTATACATCTATCCGATGAGTGCAATACTTTTCTGGAAGAATTTTCAATATCCATTTTCAAGAGTTATCCCCAAAAACTAGAGAATATTTGAACGACAATTATTATTTTTTTGGTCTTATCTGCATCTATTCGATGAGTAGATCATTTTGCTGGAAGAATTTGACAAATTTGGTCATCCGTTCAATCTTCTGAAAACCAAAGAAAAACTTTTTTTTGATCCTGTCAATCTTTCGGATGAATGGAAAACTTTGCTGAAAGAATTTTCAAGATCTGCCTTTTCGTTCAAGAATTATCCTCGAAAAACAGAAAACAATAGAACTACTAATTTTGAACTGTCCGGAAATAGCCATTGGAAAATGTCAAAAAATTGTTATTTCCATGTAAGGTCAGCATAGTGATTTTCAATTGCCCGAAATAGTAATTTTCAACCGTAAAAAATGATGATTTTTAGCTGTAAAAAAATGTGATGTTCAACTGCCAGAAATAGTGATTTTCAACTGTCCAATAAGATGGTTTCAACTGTCCAAATAGTGGTCTTCACCTGTCAAAAATAATAATTTTCAACTATCAAAAATTGTGATTTTTAACTGTCTAAAATGGCGGCATTCAACCCTCAAAATGCGGGGTTTGTAACTGTCCAAAACCAGTGATTTTTAACTGTCAAAAATGTGATTTTCAACTGTCAAATACTGAAACAGAGACATTCAACTGCCTAAAATGGCGCTTTTCAACTCCCAAAATGGAGATTTATAATAGTCAAAAACTAGTGATTTTCAACTGCCAAAAAATGTGATTTTCAACTGTCAAATGTAGTGATTTGTAACTGCCAATATAGTGATTTTTTCACTGCCTGAAATAGAAACACTCAACTGTCTAAAATGACGGTTTTCAACTTCCAAAATGGGGATTTATAACTGTCAAAAACTAGTGATTTTCAACTGTCAAAAAATGTGATTTTCGACTGTCAAATGTAGTGATTTGTAACTGCCAATGTAGTGATTTTTCACTGCCTGAAATAGAGACATTTAACTGTCTAAATTGATGGCTTTTAACTTTCAAAATGGGGATTTATAACTGTCAAAAACTAGTGATTTTCAACTGTCCAAACGTGATTTTCGACTGTAAAATGTAGTGATTTGTAACTGCCAATGTAGTGATTTGTAACTGCCAATGCAGTGATTTTGTCACTGCCTGAAATAGAGATATTCAACTGTCTAAAATGACGGCTTTCAACTTCCAAAATAGGGATGTATAACTGTCAAAAACTAGTGATTTTTAACTGTCAAAAAATATGATTTTCATCTGTTAAATGCAGTGATTTATAACTGTCAATGTAGTGATTTTTTGAACTGCCTGAAATAAAGACATTCAACTATTAAAAATGGTGATCTTTCACTGTCAAATGCAGCGAATTTCAACTGAAAAATACTGATTTTTTAATAGTAATTTCCAGCTGTCAAATATAGTAATTTTAAACTTTGTGAAATAGAGATGTTCAACTATCAAAAATAGTTCTTTTCAACTGTCACACATAGTGATTTCAACCGCCAAAAATAATGCTTTTTAACTGACAAAGTAGCGATATTTCACTGTCTACCAGAGTGACTTTCAACTCAAAAATAGTTATTTATAACTGTTAAATATTTTCTACTATCAAATATAGTGATTTTCAACTATCAAATATAGTGATTTTTAACTGTCAAATATAGTAATTTGTAACCGTCAAATATAATAATTTTCAACTTCCTGAAATATAGACGTTCAACTATTAAAAATGTGTCTTTTCAACAGTCCAAAATAGTAATTTTGAACTGTCAAAAATAGTAATTTTGAACTGTCAAAAATTGTGATTTTCAACTGACAAACAGTTGAAACTCACTATTTTAGACAGTATAAAATCACCATTTTGATAGTTGAAATCTCCATAGAGTGAAATTCATTTTATGTTGAAAGTCACTACTTTCGACTATTGAAAAGCGCTATTTTTTACTGTTGAAAATCGCTATTTTAGATAATTCTAAATTACCATTTTTGGCAGTTGAAAATTACTATTCTTTATGGTTGAAAATCAACATTTTTGACACTGGAAATTCACTTCAAAAAGAGGAAAACATTTTTCTTCGTCCGAAATAATAATAATTTCTTCTTTCACCGAAAAACAATTTTGGTTTAATTCCCTCTTTTTTTAAATTTGTACGATCTTGCCAGTTCTATGGTCTCGGTTTTGACCACTTTTGCAACTAAAAGCGCTCTCATCACTTTGTTTTTTGAAAACAATTTCTAGTTTCGGAAGTTTTTGAATTTTTTCAGCGGCATCTTTTGTTTGTTTGCGTTTAGCAGCGCCTTCTTGTAGCTACTACATTAAAATGAATTGTAACTCAATGCACAACAAATGTTGCATTGGATTGGGATACAAATGCGTTGCGATTTTTCTCTTCTCATTAAACTTTCGCAGGAACCGTTTAAAATGACGAACCGGTATTTTCAGAATTGATAAAAAAATTCTTGCTGAGCTTGAAATTGGAGGTAGTGCCATGGCTCCTTGGTTCTAGGCAACGAGCCGCCCCTGACAGCAGGTATTTTCCATTCAAGTTTTTTTTTGAGAACTCAACTGTTTATGTATGTATTGGTAAATTCGTAAATTTGCACCCCAAAATCTAATACTTTCCGGATCCTTAATTTCTAAATTTTGGCCCTATAGTTTAAAATTCGGGCCCTTCATTAGGTTTTAAATTTTCAGAAAATTTTTATTCTTAAATACAAAATTTGTGGCCTAAATTCAAAATTTCCTCAGCCGTTTTCCATTAAAAAAAAACGTGATTTTTTGGTACACTTTTCTAAAAACTACAAGTGTGTCAAGTTGGCACCCCAATGAAGAGTTCTGATAGATCTGAATTTTGTTTTTGAATTTTTTGTATATAAGTTTAAGTTACGAATAAACTACGGTATCCAATGTGTTTATTTTTTTTTCTGTAAAGAATAAAAAGTATTATCAACTGAAAATCGATTAGCCGAATTTACCACTGGCGTTTCGAATAATTTATTGAGTCTTACGTGCAACAACGAAGTTATTTTCCGGGGTCAGCTGTAAATTAAACAATATTCCTCACGACAATGGCGTTTATATAAGGCTTTTCAAATAATTGCTTTGCGTACATATACGAATTCTTTATCATTGATTTGTGTAAAGGACAATTAATTTATTGATTCAGACGTCATTAAAGTAGACCTTGACTTTAATGTTAATACTGCATTCGAAGCTGCACAATAGTTATGTATGCATCAAGGGCGCAAAATGATAGGTTTAGTCCCGAGGGTAAAAATCACCGAGGCTATCATCAACCTCCGAGAGCTAAAACCCATTTTTCATATTGTTTTTCTACGATCATTAAGTTTTAATTTACAAAAAAAAATATACCAGTATAGAAATAATCGTAGTTTCCTTTATATGATTAATTCTGTGGGTAACCAAGGTAATAGGTGTCAATAAGAACCGCCATTTATAAAGTTTCTTTAAAATTTTCTGTCAGTGTCAGTGTGATTCAAAAGTGTTCAAAATGTACCCCACCCGCAAGGGCGTCCGCAGAAATTTTTCCAGGGAGGGGCAAAACTTTCATACAGAAATTTCGAATAAATAACCGTCAAAAATGACAATTTCGAATTATCAAAAATTCTGCATTTTTGCCACCGCAAACGGCACATAAAGAAATGTGAAGCTGTCAAATATTGTGGATTTTTACTATCAAAAACGCCATTTTTAGATATTAAAAAAAAGAAATGACAATATCGAATGATCAAAAATTCTGCATTTCTGCCACCATAAACGGCACGATTCAACGGTAAATAAAGAAATTAGCAGCTGCCAAAAATTGTGGATTTTTACAATCAAAAACGGCATTTTTTTATATTAAAAAAGAAAATTGCCATTTTTGTATTATTCAAAATTCTGCATTTTTGCCACCACAAACGGTACGACTCAAAGATAAATAAAGAAATTTGCAGCTGCCAGAAATTGTGTTTTTTTCCATTAAAGACGGCATTTTTTGATATAAAAAAAGAAAATTTCAACTGCTAAAAATAACAATTTCGAACTGTCAAAAATCGCACTACTATCACAAATAACATATTGGAGTAAAAAGGAAATTTTCAATTGTTGAAAATAACTATTCAATACTGTCAAAAATTGCTCATTGCTGAAAACGGCTTCAACAATAAAAAGAAACTTTACAAATGCCAAAAATGTTAGATTGTCAAAATTTGAGCATTTCTACTATCACTATCAGCATGTTTCAATATAAAAAAGGGAAATTTTCAACGGCCAAAAGTAACAATTACAAATTGTCAAAAATTGTGCAATTCTACTGTCAGAAACGGCATTTTTCAATGGTAAAAAGATACATTTTTAACCGTCAAAAATTACAATTTCGAATTGTCAAATATTCTGCATTTCTGCTATCACAAACGGCACGATTCAGCGGTAAATAAGGAAATTAGCAGCAAAAACGGCATTTTTTGATATTAAAAAAAAGAAAATTTCAACTGCTAAAAATGACAATTGCGAACTGTCAAAAATCGCACTTATCTACCATCACAAATGGCACGTTGGCAGTAAACAGGAAATTTCAAGTGCCAAAAATAACAATTTACAACTGTCAAAAATTATTAATTTTTACTAAAATGTACAGTAATAATATAATAATAATAAAGCGAGATCGAATAAAAATTAGTCAAAGCAGGTCATGGCCAAAAATGTATGTAATGCAAATATTTTCTTAATTCCTAAATTTGAAAATATCAATATACGTCAGCTTGACACTTGCCAATAAGTTTGGGAATTTTGGCTCATTATTAACTTTACTTCGATCGCACTGTATTATACGCGTCGGGTGAAACCGTGCCCGCTCGTCGTTGCACGTCAATTTTTTTCGGATTCTTTAAACATAACGTGGAACGACTTTTTGTTATAATTTTTAATTTTGATGTGATTGTTAAAGAATACATTTAGCGACTACATACAATTTTAGTATATAAAATATTACTTTAATTTAATAAATTCATTTTCCGGGAGGGGGCAGCTGCCCCCACCTGCGGACGCCCATGTCCACCCGATGTTTCGCATGTGCGTTTGCGTGTGCGTGTGTGTGTGTGCGCTGTATCTCAAAAACTAATAGATCAATTGATATGAAACTTACATAAGTCTTATCTGACAATCCGAAGAACTGAAAAGCTACCTGAACTGTTTTTTGTTTTTTCCAATAATTTTTCAAATATGAAAAATACCACAAAAACATTTAAATTAATATTGAAGGCAATAAAGAAATGAACATCTTTTATTTGAAAATATTTTTTATAAGATCATTGTTATTCGAGAAAAAAAAAGTTTTTTCATTTTTTTGTTTTTATCAGGAAACGATAATAGCAAATTAAAATGTTCTATAATGCTAACATTGGGCCTAAATTAAAATAAAAAATTTGAACATGGAAATTCAAAATTTAGGCCTTTAATTCCAATGTATAGTTTGTTAATATAATGCAACATTGGACCCCAATTTTGATATTAAGGGCGAATATTTTAAATATTGGGTCTAATTTTTGAAGTTTAGGGTTTCAATATTTAATTAAAGGATTTAAATTTGTCAATTCAAGTCTAATTTTTGAAGTATAGGGCTTAATTATTTAATTAAAAGATTTAAATGTGTCAATGTAGATCTAATTTGTCAAATTAGATCAAATTTTTGAAGTTAAGGGCTTGATTAAATTTTTAATCAATGGATTCAAATTTGTAAATTTAGGTCTAGTTTAGGGCTAAAATATTTAATTAAAAGATTACAAATTCGCCAATTTAGGTCTTAAAATCCCCTATTTAGAAATTAGAAGACGATAGGCAAGGGTTTTCGTTTCTAATCATAATTTAAACTTTAAAATCCGAATACTCGAACTTAAACTCAAAATTTTGGACTTTCAAACTCTCACTTTCATGGGGAAAAGTGTTAGTACCAGATTTAGTGCCACCTACTATTTGATCGTGGATTTTATTGGTTGGGATATAGTGGCGCTAATTTTAAAATATTTTTATAACACACTATTACTTTGTAAAAGTTCGAAATTTTATTTTCTTTTTCATGACTATAGTGGTTGTCTTTAATTAAATACAAAACTGCACACAACAGTAGAACGAACGATACACGTGTACTGAATAATTATGTTGATATGTTTACAAAACAAAGCCAATATGCAAACCATAAAATGCAGGCACGGTTTTAAAGCAAACTGCTAAAAACTGAAGACAGCGCCACCATACGTTTGATCGTAGTACTGAGATATGGCACCAAAAAATCGTATGGAGTGAACACCCCCTGATTTGGACCCAAATAACCGACCACAGATTTCAAAATCCGATATTTGTCTGTTCAGATCAAACTTTTTTGTGCTTTTTTTTAAAGGAATGATGATTGACGGAAATATGGGTTGGGGAATTATGGATGATATGGAGACGTTGGCTTTGACAGCGTAGGTCATTCAGCCACAACCGATTATTTATAATATATTATTCATATTAAATGAAAATATTACATCCACAAACACCCATGCTCTCGCTGGGATTCGAACCCAGGACCCTCCGCATTAGTTCTGGCGCGCTAACGCACGCGGCTGGAGGGCCGGATTTTTGTGCTTTGAAACGCAAAATTAGAGACTCAAAATCTGAAATTTGGACGCTATAAAAAAATTCAAAAGCAAAATGATCGTAAATTTGTACCTGAAATTCTGCAATGTACGTACTGTAACGCGAATGTTGGACATAAAATGTTGTATTTAATGTCAAAATTTCCAATTCTACGGCCTACATATAGGGTTAAAAGTCTAATTTTTAAAGTTAAGGCCTTGGATTTTTAATTTTAGGATTCAAATTTCTTAATTTAGGTCTTCAAATCTAAAATTTAGAACAAATTTCAAAATTTGTATCTCAATTTAGATTCAAATTTTCGAAAATTTCATCTATAGAATTTAAAATGAGGTTCCGAAATACAATCTCAAATTTGGGCAATGAATCCAGAATTTAAGCATCAATATTAAATCCTAAAATTTGGTTTCTAAAATCAGGAATTTGGTGACTTAAATCTAAATTAAATGGCAAAATTTTAGGCTTAAATTCCAAAAATTGGGGCGCGAACATATGAAATTTAGGCGCTAAAATTTAAAATCTGAATTAAGGTTTCTAATATCCGAAATTTGAGGACTAAAATCTGTGTAAAGTTTTAGGCTTAAATTCCAAACTCATAAAGAATAAGTTTTTTTCGATATCGCTTTGGTTATTGAGTAAACTGAATATTAAAATTTGTATACTCGTCATTTCCATCTTTCATAACTTTGACGTTTCAAACGTCAGTATCATCCGATCCAAGTACATTTAAAATATGATTTAAATTAAAAATAAACCATGAAAGTATAAATAAAAATATTATACTATCAAATCGGAGGAAGTAATATGATGGCCACATCACCATTTTTTCACCCTAAGATGGGGCCAAAATGTGAACTATACAACTGATAGTAGAAAATAGTATATTATTACACAAGTTTAATAAGAGGGCCTATTATGGCATGACTGTTTCAATGGAGTGTTATAATGCTTATTATTAAACAAGTATAAAATACATTTTTTCCATTTGATTTAACTATGGAATTATTTTTAAAATAAATTGATAATTTTAACATCTACTGAGTTTTGATTGTACTAAGTGGTAGCACCGAAAAACTTTTTTTTTTGTTACAAACAAATTTAAATTTTGACAAGGAAATATTTCTTCGATGATTTCAATAGTGTATTAGAGTGGAACAAAACTCAAATACAGCTAAGGGAAGTTGCTAAGGATGCGATAAACAAACTACTTCCAAGTAAGTCGAAACCAATTTATGCTTACAGTATGCTACGTGCTTGCTTAAATTTTTATAAAAATTTAGAGATTATGTTCACACTTCACACGCGATTGACCTGATGTGTCGGGTAGATGTATCGCATATTATCCGCAATTCGCGATCCGCTACATATGCATTATCGAACATTTTTAGTATGTAACACATCCAATTATCCAATGAATTATCGTTAATTGCAATTTACAATTTGACATCCACACCTCTCAAATTCAAAGTACTGTAAACAGTAATAAGTAAAATTTTACCGAAAACTGTTGAACAATAACGTTAATTGTTAAACTATTCTTGATGTTCAGGTGTGGGAGTGAAGAGAATGGCAGGAAGGTGTGGATGGATGAGGGATATACCAGATGCGTGTTTTGAGGTGAAGAAGATGTATGGGAGAATTGGATGAATGGGTGTGAAGGATTGGATGAGCAGCTAAGTAGGAGAGTAAAAGGGATGGGGAGAAAAGAAGGTCTGTGTGAAAGTGGTGAAGGGATAGAGGTGTGCAAGATGCTGTGGAAATGCAAGTTGGGAAAGTGTAGCCAGGGTGTGTGGAGGTGACCGAAAGACGAAATAATGGGTCGTTGCTGGTCGCTACGGTTGATTTTGAGTTTATTGTGCCGGTATCTGTTGTAAGATTAATACCAAATTAAGTTTTGTTTTTAGAAAAATATATCCTTTTTTTTAAGTTTGAATATACACAAGGTGCATATGGGGTAAACGATGGGGTCCTCATATATCGCATGAGATGCAAATTTTATGTATACAGTGTGTGGAAAAAGTATGGAAACAATTAATTAAAAAAATTGCGTGTTTTAAAAATTCCGATTGTTTATTACCTAAACACACTTACTAATTAAATTTTAATTTCTAAATGTTTTCGAGTTATAAAGTCATCATTATTATTTAAAAAAATAGCAACCCCTATATATTTTTTAGTGATCTTAATTTATCCTTTATTCCTACGAACCACGGCAAAAATATTTTACCACCTTACATAAGATAAGATAAGATAATTTTATTTATGTTAAGAACATATACAAAGTTGTACACAAGTCAATATTGATAAATAATTAGTTAAAATATAAAATGTAAAATATTTATGTACGCATATATTACATAATTTTTATACCTAGATTTTGTAGGTTTAAATGTCTGTTAAAAATTCACATAATGTGTAGGATGGCTTTTCTGAAAGATACGCCCTTAGATTTAATTTAAATCTATCTAAAGGGTTTTTTAATAAGAACTTATTATATATATTTTTTTAAATATCTCGCAAACCGTTTGGGATATATCAAAACTTTTATTATTGGCTTAAAATACGATCAATGCAATTATGAATGGAACTCGACTTCGATCATATGTCTACCAAAGGCACGATTGCAGCGGTCGATTCGTTGAAGCCAATTTTCAATGACTTGGCCACACAATTCGACGGAAATGTGTGATTGCACCCAAGTTCAAAATTCAAACTTTGAAGGAAGAAAAATATTTAGAAGATTAAATTCTTATAAAAAAAAATTCGTTACTAAATATATTAAGCTAATTTACTCGCTAGTAGCACACTAATTTAAGGCCGATAGATGGAGCTATCTACCACTATCTTCGCCGAAGCTGGTTTAATAGCAGTATTCATTCCATAAGACGAGTTTAAAAGCCGCTAATAGTAACAAAGCTCACACGTGGATAGTAAAGTTAAAGATAAGAACTATTTCAACTTCAGTAGCTCAGCTAGTACACAAGTTCCACCTATTTGACATCGGCCCTTGGAAAAAATGGAAAAAAAAACTATCTTAATGTAATACAGCCTTAAGTAGTAATCCATAATAAATCTGAATTGAAAAATTAACCATGTTTTAAAAAATAATTATCATAAAAAAATATTATATACCACGTGAGAGAACCGAAGTTTCATAGATCTATACAAAAAGAAAACATGAAATATGGCTCTGACTTCGACGTGTTACCGTTATCTACGATGTTTTTATCTGTATTTAAATGTTTTGACACAATCATTTTTTTACCGCATTTATTAAAACCACGCCACTTGTTTATCCCCGAAGGTCGATTACATTATTTCCAGAGATATATCTTATTTTGTTGTTAATCAAAAACATTCTGAACTGTTTAATTTCTGCTTGTAAAATATGGGAGGCTATTGTTTACGTGAAAATTTTTGAATTCAAAATTTCGAGACGAAGTCGACCATTTGGGAAATGGTCAAGAATGTGTGTGTGTTTGTGTGCGTATGCGTGCGTATGTCAAAAAGAATGCAGGTTTAAAAATTAAACTTTAAACTTAAGCTTTATTTGATAACTCTTAGAACTGAAAAGATTTGGTAAATTGGTAAAAGTAGGTGTTCAGTCGTATAATGTTATTTTATATATTTTTTAACCAAAATATTAATATTGTTTATGCTGGAGGCTTCTACTTCGTTATACATTTTAAATATTATAATAAAACACTTTTAACTTTGTTTTGTATAACTTATATATTTATTTTTGTGACTTAAGTTTCGGTAATACAATTACCATTTTCAAACAATATTAATATTAAAAATATTACAAAAACACTAAAACAAAGATTGTAGACAAACGAAAAAACTTTATCGTTAGTTAATTGCTTTTTTTTGAGCTGTAATTATGAAATAATTTTGTATTAACATGTAGAGTATACAAAATTAAAAAGTTATAAATAATACGTGTTTTTTGAAAAGGATGGATGAATATAAAAATGGTGACGTCGTCATCATGTTGTTTCTTTGTTTTCTTCAATATTTGTTTAAATTTTTTTATAATATTTTTTACATTAAAAAAAGGGTAATGTGGCCATCATGTTAGTTTCGCCGATTTGATGGTATGTTATTTATATTAATAAGTTCATAGTTTCTTTTCAGTTTAAATGATATTTTGAATGTACATCAAGCGTTTTACAAAATTGCACGATACTGACGTTAGAAACGTTAAAATGATGAAAACTGGAAATGACAAATTCTAATAATTTAACCGCCAATTTACTCAAAAATTAAAGAGATTTCGAAAATAATTTATTCTTTATAAGTTGTTCATTTTGGCGTTCTCTACAATTATTATTTGATGTAGCTATTATTGTTTCTTTTTTATACACCAAAAATGATAATAAATACTTTTTTTCACAAACGGGAGAGAAAATTTCTCAGCCGTCGAAATCGTGAGAGAAATAACATTTCTCTCCCTACGAGATTCCATTATTTATTTTAACTGTCACGGGTGACAGCATTTCTTTCTAGGTTACGTTTTAGAAACGAACGTTTTACTCTTAAAATATCCTGTTTGTGAAAAAAATTGTATAAAAACCTCAGGAAAAATCATGCATTTCTTTCCCTTGATGTATAATCTTCTATTTTCGAAAAACATTTTTATGAAAAATATTTTCAAACAAAGAGTGTTTATTTCTTTGTTGTCTTAAATATTCGTTTTTGTAATATTCATATTTAAAATATTAAATAATTAAAATTAATTTAAACACCCATTTCGAAATTTTGATTGTCAAAGGTTTATGCTCAAAGTTTCATATTAATTCCTGTAGTAGTTTTTGGGATACAGCGCACACAGAGACAGACACACAATTTTTTTTTCCAGAAATCGTTCAAATCGCATCAAAACGAATATATCTTTTGAGAAATCAAAATCACCGGAACCTACAAATTTCAATGTCGGGGCGGTCCCGACACAGGAACCCAAGGGGTTAAACCATAAAGTGTGATTAAAACATCGTAATGTGCTGTAACAATGTCTTACAATTAGTTAAAAATGCGTTTTTGCATAATAAGTCAAAATGAATGGTAAACAATTTCAGCCAAATTTGACAATCAATTATTATCAATGACAATTTACACAACTTTGCTTTAATTTAACCAACCTCGCATCTCTTTAGATAGCCGAGATCCGCATAGGGCCTCTTGACAAACGGGCCATCACAATTAAAATAGCCTTGTCGACTAAGCCAATTTTTCTGGAAAAACACGTTTTTCTAGGTAACCTTGAAATTATTTACTTTCCACTTATACTAATTGTAATGTCAACGTAAACATTAAGTCGTTATTAAAGGTACTAAATATGAACACTAAGGATCTAATTCACCTTATTAATGCGTTTTTCGATTGAAATAATTGCGTTTAACTAATTGCATTATTTAATGAATTGAGCGATCGATAGTATTCACTATTCGGTGGAGAAAATTAATGGCGTTTAGAATAACTTGAATGACGGTGCGATCGATGCAGTCTACAGATTCAAATACGTGGCCCCAGTTAATTTAGTTTTAATCAGTGACGGTTCGCGGGGTTTTGTCTGGTACGGCCGAGGAACAAGAGGTGGTAATACAGATAGGTGCGGTCACGCAGCCAGCCGTCTCTGCAACTGACCCTACCTATATGTATTACCACCTCTTGTTCCTTGGCCGTACCAGAAAAAAACCTCGCGAACCGTCACTGATTTTAATTAATATTTGATTCATGAAAAAAGATATATTGCTCGGCTATAAATTCAGTAAAATCGAAATAAAATATTTTTGGAAAAAATCTTTGAGCAGGTTGATTTTCTCTGATAAAAATACACATTTTTGCATTAAAGTGGATTTTCAGTCGTCATTTGTTTTTAAGTAATGACGTCAGCCATTTTGTTTTTGAATGACAACTGGCAGTATAAAAATGTTGCCATCTTACTTAAGAAATTTTTCCAGTAAATGATAATTGAAAGTGAGAAACTGTAAATTTTATTGTTAACACAAAATAAACAAAAACTTCGTTAACAAGTAAATGCAATTATTGAATTAAATGTTTTAACTGCCATCCACAGTTCGAACATGTAGAAATTCTTCTTGAATATTTTGAATATTTTCTGGGATAATTCTGCGTATTTCATACTCTTGCGGGCTATTCTATCAGTCCTTGCCTGCCTGCCAATCAACCTATTCGTAAAGCAATTGCCAAAAAAAAACACGCATAATGCGAGGGTGCGTCGTTTTGCAGAAACCATATTGTATTATATGTCAAGATCATTCTTGTTTGGAAAAATTATTATAAGCGCTGGAACAAGGTCATTTTACAAAAACGGTAAATCTCAGGTTCTCGCCTTCAATTGTCATTTACTCGAAAAATTATATTAATATTTTTATACAGTTCGACAATGAAAAAAAAAACTCTCAAAATCAAAAACAAAAATAGGGGGTTGTCATTTAAAAATAATATGGATGACGTCATTACTCAAAAAGTAATGACGACTGAAAATCGACTTATCGATTATGCAAAAATGTGTCGATTTTCTTTGAAATCGACCTGTTCGAGAATTTTTTCCAAAAATATTTTATTTCGGTTTTACTGAATTTATTCTGTACTTTAGACGCGCACTGTATAAGCTATCCGCGGCAAATAAGCGAACTAATTCTGAAACAATTATAATTCATTTTTAAAATTCAACGCGGAAAATAATTAACCAAGCGGAGACAATCTTTATGAAAATTGTATTCAGCAGCGAAAGTGTTCATGTTTTATTAATTTCGCTATAACGCATATAGCTCGTTAATTTTAATTAGTGTTTCTTTGCAGTCCTGCTTAAAAATAATTTCACTTATCAAGAAAACGGGTAAAAGAATTACAATTGCAATATGTTTATTTGACATTCAATAATAAACAAATCAAGCCTATTGCGCCCATTAAAATATTTAATAATTTGAATAAAAATGCTATTATAACATCCATACGTTATACTTCAAACACACAACCTATTTATTAAGGCCACATCCAAGTATAAATTTATTCAAAGAAGTAGTATCTTATTTATTATTGAAGATATCAAAATTCTATAAATTTCACTCAGTCTCAATCTTCACTTATTTCTCCGATGGTATCATCATTTATATTTACACTTTCATAGTTTATTTTGTATTTAAATCATATTTTAAATGTACATCGAGCGTTTTGTAGACTCGCATGAAACTGACGTTTAAAACGTCAAAATTATGAAAGATGGAAAAATTATACTTCAAATTCAAAAACTCAGTTTACGCAAAAACTAAAGGGATTTTGAAAAAAACTTATTCTTTATAAGTTGTTCATTTTAGCATTCTCTGCAATTATTGTTGCTGTAACTATTATCGTTTTATAATTATTACCAAAAATCAAAAAAACAAATAATATTTTTTTTTTCTTGAATAAAACTGATTTTATGAAAAAAAATTTCAAGCAAAAGATAATAATAATAATAATATTTTATAATAATAATAATATTTATTACGGTAAACACCTTTTACATGAAATTAACAATAATAATTAACTTAAATACATGACATATACAGTGCATTTTATTTAAGTGTTATTAAAATGTTTGAAATTTGCACGACAACAAAAGTTAACATGGGGTACAATTTTTACTATGTAAATCCCTATGGCCACTTTTGAATAAAATGCACTGTTTACAAAAACATAAAGTTGAAAAACATGCACGTATTGAAATTATATAAATTTATTCTTAAAATGAAGTGATTTATTGATCTAATAAAATGAATTATGAATTAATGATGTGTCCTAATTTTAATTTTAATTTATGTTTGAATTCGGAGATTGATCCATTAAATAAATCAAACCAGGGATGTTTGTTGCAGTCGTTGGCAAGGTCCATCAATCGAACGAGATAATTTTGATAGCACGATTCTGTTCTGAATGTATCCACATGAAACATCAAATTAGAGCGCGTTCTTCTATGTGGGACGTGTAGTGTGAGTTGTTCCAGTAGATTGGGAGAATCCATTGTTCCATTAATCATCTTATGAAGAATGCATAAGTCAGCTATAAGTCGTCGATCTTCTAGTTTAATAATATTCAAACTTTCGCCAGGTACATGTTGAAGACCGCATTTAAATTCTATACATCGTAAGAACTTCTTTTGCACCACTTCTAAACGATTGATATTGACTGCAGTAAATGGTTTCCATATAGCCGAAGCATATTCCAAATGACTTCGCACCAGTGAACAGTATAGAGTTCTTATACACCAGACATCTAAATTTTTACTGATTTGCCAAACATAGCCCCACATTTGTAATGCTTTCCTACTTATATTTAGAATGTGGGAACTGAATGAAAATTTTGGGTCGAAGGTAACGCCTAAATCCTTTATCGTATCAATTCTCAAAAGGTTAGAAGAACCGATTGTGTAGGTATAATTAATAATATCTCTACATTCAGATGTTGTCATGGAATAGCATTTGTTTACGTTTAATAATAGTTTATTACTAATACACCATTCGTTCAGACGAATCAGATCCTCCTGGATACTATCACAATCATTATAGGTATGAACTGTTTTAAACATTTTCAGGTCATCCATACAACAAAAACTGACAGTTTTGAATACTATCCTGTATGTCGTTAAGGAACATTATGATCAAAAATGGTCCACAATGTGACCCTTGTGGCACACCTGAGGTGACATTTATTATTGGATTTGAAATATAATTTTTAATACGAACATATTGCATGCGATTGGATAAAAATGAGGATGTCCAATTTAAGGTACTGCTATTAAGTCCATAAGTTCTTAATTTTTCTAACAAGATATGACAATCAATTTTATCAAATGCCTTGGAAAAGTCAGTGTAGATTGTGTCAACTTTACGTGTTTCCAAGGCATTTGATAGAAACTGCTTATATTCTAGCAGATTTGAGATTGTGGAACGGGATGGCATAAATCCATGTTGATTGTTAGAAACAATCTTTCGTGAAAACCATGTAATTGGTCGGCCATCAACTTGTCTAACATCTTTGGAATGGCTACTCCACGATAATTTCCTACTAGATGTTTCAAGCCGGCTTTATGAATAGGTCCCCCTGCGGGTGGGGGTTAGAATACACCCGCTGCCCACTCAGCAGGTCGTAAAAGGCGACCAACGAGTACCGGCTTCCGTGGGTACCAGCCGGGTGTCAACTTAATGGCCGCAAGTGTCCTTGTCCTGTATGTTTTTTGTCTTTCGATAAGCGGCCTGTCCCTCCTTTATGGGTCCTGTATGTCTGTGTTCTGTCTTGTGGCCATTAGAGAAGACATGACCCACCTGCGTGTCTGCCGTGCGCTGCAACCCGTGTCGGGGGAGAAAAGGATCCTGGTGGTTGAGGAATGTCACAATCTGCGGAAGTGACCACCAATACACCACTTTGGCCTTGTATTCCCCTAAACGGGAGGTTCTTGCCTAGCCCAGTGAGGATCAATCGGCAAGTCGCCATGTCCTTTTGGGTGTGCTGATGGGGCGAGTCGTGTGGGGTCTGGGGGCACGTTTAGCCTACGTGTGGCTCATACCATGACGGCTATGGTTCTTATGTATCTCTGGAGATTCTGGTAGTTTGTACCAGGACTTCCCATTTGTGGCTCCAAGGAGGGTGGGGAGCATAGGGACCGAATATAAAAACAAATAACATGGAAAAACAAAACTACCCAAACTTGCCTCAAAAAATACTAAATGACAGTAGCTCCTCTTGTAATTTTAGCAAATACCTGATTGTTTCTCGCATTGATGGTACTTTTGAAAAGGTTTCCCCTTTTGTAATTTCAAAGATTGTTTCTCGCATTGGAGATGTCGAAAACATAAAAAAATTAAGAGATGGTACTTTAATGATAACCACAGCCAACGAGAGGCAAAGTAATACTTTTCTCAAATCGGCGCAGATGGGAGATTTCAGGGTGTCTGTTGCACCTCATAGATCTCTTAATGTGTCTAAAGGGATAATTTATTGCTTTGACTTGACGCACTGTGAGGACGAGGAAATTCTTAAAGAGTTAAAGGAACAAAATGTAATAGAAATCAGACGTTTAACAAGTAGGAAAAATGGAACTGTTTCCGCTAACGGGTGTTTCATCCTAACCTTCAGCACTTTTAAACTTGACAGAAATGTGAAAATAACATCTATGTATAGTCTTGACGTTCGCCCATACATTCCAAACCCTCTTCGTTGCTTTAATTGCCAACAGTTTGGACACGTGTCGGGTACCTGCAAGAATGACTCAGTTTGTGCACAGTGTGGCAATCGCCCTCACGAGGGTAGCAGTTGTCCCACTCTTTTTAAATGTGTGTTAAACTGCTCTGAACCGCATTCACCACGATCAAGAAACTGTGCATCCTTCCAACGCGAATTCGCTATCCAGCAGATTCGTGTTGAAGATCGTATTTCATATGGTGAAGCCAAAAAGAAACACCGTACTCTTGTTCCATCTGCTTATAATAATCAAACTCCCTACTCTAAAGTTGTCTCTTCGAAAAAAACCTCAACCATCGCCATTCAATGCGACCTAGATCAGGTAACCACAAAAAATGAAATGAAAATTAATGAAGCTAAACTTGAAACAAAACATAAAACTAAACCTTCTACCTCTCATGGTGGTAGCACCTCTCATGGTAGCAAACCATCAACTTCATCCTCCGTAAAGGAGGCAAAACACCCGCCAAGAGCATCATCGGTAGGCCTTACCGATGATATGATCATTGACAATTTAGAAGACGCCGATCCGTCGTCCTATCTAAGTAAAAACAAAAAACAAAAGAAAGATAAACGGTAGAAGAAAAAAGGCCACAAAACCAAAACCGAAACCATGACTAGTTTACAATGGAACGTAAACGGATTTTATACACGTCTTTCCGAAATTAAATTGCTCTGCAACTCAATAAACCCTGTCGCGGTTTGCCTGCAGGAGACCCACTTCCGGGAGTCACAAACACCTACTCTACGTGGGTACGACTTCTACCGAAGGGACTTTCCTGCTGGGGAGCGTGCGTGTGGGGGAGTTGCAGTCCTAATTAAAAACACCGCTTATTCTGAAGCCATAATTTTAAATACACCTCTCCAAGCTGTTGCAGCTAGAGTGCATTGTGCTCGTCCTATCTCTATATGTTCACTGTATATTCCTCCTGGAGAGGTCCTCCAACTAGCCGATATGCATGGTCTCATCGAGGCTCTTCCGAAGCCCTTTCTTATCATGGGCGATTTTAACGCCCACAATCCATTATGGGGATCGGTACATCTTGATCCCAGGGGTAGGGCTCTCGAACTACTATTTCAGAGAGACGATGCCATCCTTTTGAACAATGGACAGCACACACATTTTTCTGCAGCAAATGGCAGTTTTTCGTATACAGATCTCTTTATAACGTCGCCTTCGTTAGCCTCGGAAATTGTGTGGGAAGTTACTCCAGATCTATGCGGCAGTGACCATTTCCCCATAACTTGTAAATTGGCCCAGCATACAGACGTATTCATTAGGCCACCTAGGTGGAAAATCTCTGAGGCTGACTGGCACCTTTTTGAGCGCTCCGTTAATATAAACAACATTGATTTCAGTACTACTAATAGTGCTATTGATTCTCTAAATCAGCTGCTACTCGATGCAGCTAACAATAGCGTGCCAAAAACTTCTACCTCTCTCTCTCGTATTCCCGTTCCCTGGTGGAATGATGCCTGTCGCCAGGCGATCTGCGAGAGAAAGAAAGCACTGCATCGCTTTAAACGTGATATGTCCGCACAAAATTTAGCTGATTTTAAGCGAAAACGATCAGCAGCACGAAAAGTAATCGCTGATAGTGAACGAAAGTCATGGTTCGAATATATATCTTCTATCAAGGGATACACTACATCCCGGGAGGTATTTGAGAAAATTCGTAGAATCTCGGGAAAAAATGGTTTCGGCACAATTTCCGGCATTAGAGTTAACTCTAGTGTTATAACTTCTCCTCAGGAAATCGTTAACACCCTAGCTGAGTCATTTGCTACCATCTCGAGTTCTTCGACTTATACTGAACAATTTCAAACAATAAAGATGAAAGCTGAAGAACAGCAAATAAATTTTATTTCCAATAATTTCGAAGACTACAATGAACCTTTTACACTCTGGGAACTAGAATCTGCACTTAGGGAATGTCGGGATTCATCTCCGGGACCCGACAATATTCATTACCAATTTTTAAAACATCTAAGTCACTTCCAGTTAATTGGTATTCTAGGAATCTTTAACCAAATCTGGTTAACAGGAACGTTTCCCGATGCTTGGCAAAATGCCACCCTAATACCTATCCTCAAAACTAATAAAGACCCTAAAGATCCTAAGAGCTACCGACCCATAGCACTTACCAGTTGCGTCTGCAAACTCTTCGAAAGAATGGTCAATCGGAGACTGACCTGGTTTCTAGAAACTGGTAAGTTTCTATCAAACGTACAATGTGGTTTTCTTCAGGAGCGTTCTACAACCGACCATCTCGTGTCACTGGAGTCCGCGGTCCAGAATGCTTTCATTACCAGGCAACATCTGGTGGCGGTTTTCTTTGATATCGAGAAGGCATATGACACCACATGGCGCTATGGAATTTTAAAAACCCTTCATAAATGGGGTATACGAGGCAATATGGGAATGTTCATTAGTAATTTTCTGTCAAAAAGACTTTTCCAAGTTAGACTGGGATCTCATCTTTCCGACCTCCAAACTCAAGAGAATGGGGTGCCTCAAGGCTCTGTCCTCAGTGTCACTCTCTTTAATGTGGCAATTAACGATATCGTAAAGAATATCAGTTCGCCTGTCCAAACACTCCTCTATGTTGATGACCTAACAATTCACTGCACTTCACACTCTTTGAAGCTAGCAGAGAGGCAACTCCAACTAGCCATAAATAAAATCAATAATTGGACAAACACCAATGGGTTCAAACTATCTGTGGAAAAGACCCGATGTGTTCATTTCCACCGCCTTCGCGGTCTCCACTTAGTCCCTGAAATATACCTTGGCGACAATCCGATCATCGTTAATGGCTCTGTGACATTCCTTGGCCTAGAATTTGATTCCAAACTCACTTGGAAACCTCATATTGTAAACCTCAGAAAAAAATGTATGCGAGCAATGAACTCTTTGAAAATCGTTTCTGGAACAACATGGGGAGCTGACCGAGTCGCCATGCTCCGGCTTTATCGATCACTAATTCGGTCTAAAATAGATTATGGGAGCGTAGTTTATAGCTCTGCAAGACCTTCTTATATCAAACCTCTCGATACCGTACACAACAACGGCCTTAGATTAGCCCTCGGAGCGTTCAGAACCAGTCCTGTCCTGAGTTTGTATGCTGAGAGTGGGGAACCCCCATTGCATATTAGACGAGAAAAGCTGATGCTATCCTATGCATCAAGCCTGCGATGCAAACCTCGGCATCCTTCGTACAGCTGCGTCTTTCATCCACCAAATAGCGCGATATTTAGCACCAGACAAAATGCTACACGTCCATACGGTATTCGTCTGCAGAGTCTTGTAGAAAGAATGAACTATTCATTCCCAACAGTCTCTAAATCAAATTTCTTTATAGCTCCCTGGAAAATTCCACGACCTCAAATAAATCTGTCTTTGTCTTCATATAAAAAATCTGACACAAGTCATACATTATATCATCAGAGGTATCTCGAATTTAAAAATAGGGTTCAGCATGACAAGGAAGTGTTCACAGACGGATCCAAGTCGCAGTAAATGTGTAGTTCTGCTTTCGTTGTTGGTTCTGAGAAATATATATTCAAGCTGCCTAATACCTGTAGCATTTTTACCCTCGAACTAATTGCGATAAAGCAAGCACTTCACTATCTACACAAGTCCCGAAATGCAACCATTATCATCTTTAGCGACTCTCTTAGTGCATTGGAAAGTTTAGGCCGCTATATGCCAAAAAACACCCTCGTTATAGAGATCCCAAATCTGCTTACCATACAGAATCAGTATGGAAATTCTATCATCTTCTACTGGTTGCCCAGTCATATCGGAATACTGGGAAATGAAATAGCAGATCAGGCAGCTAACGATGCTCGTCTACACGGGTCTCCTATAAATCTTGTAACACCTGACGATCTCAAGCTTTCTTTGATGCGAGAAGTAGACGCTATCTGGGAGCGACACTGGAACTGTCTGACTGACAATAAGCTTAAAGCAATAAAGGACACTACCAAAGTTTGGACTACATCTAGCCGAGCACTCCGTTACGAAGAAGTGGCGCTAGCTAGACTCCGCATCGGACATTGTCGTATGACACATGAGTTTCTACTCAACCAGTCCGATGCACCAATATGCGATACGTGTCACGTTGTTGTTACAGTAAAACACCTATTAGTTGAATGTGTCCAATTCGAGAACATCAGACGCGAAGTGGGTCTGATGGATTCTTTGAGTGTAATTTTAGCAAACGATATTGCCGCAATAGAAAATCTGTTTAAATTTCTTACAATTTCAGGATTGATTAGATACATCTGATCTAATAAATGAATTGTATTACCTTGTAATTATTAATCATTTTTATTTCTAAATTCCAAGATGCCCTATACACATCTGTTTATACAGTTATTGGCACATGTCTAACGCAATTTATACGTTACAGACATTTGCATCATACATCATTTACTCTATAACTCGTTTACCTGTGATATTCTCTGTGATATTTTCTATGACAATTATCTGTGATACTCATCAATATTTATGCTGTGATACCATTATCATATTTTCATAATTCCTTATTTAAATCGGATCTTTCTCAATTTTAATAACTGTGGCGCGAATGACCATAGATGTCGATGCGCCTTAAACCCAAAATTCATTCATTTATGAATAGGAATTACATAAGTAGTTTTCCACTTGGCTGGCATAGAGCCCAGTGTTAATGATTTAAAAAAACATATTATGAATAGGTTGACATAGAGAATAAATACAATATTTAATGAAGTAGCTCGACAATTGATCAGGTCCATGCGAATGTGATGACTTCAGACTTAATATTGCATTAAATACCTCTTGAAGAGTAACGATTAAATTGTTGTCCTGTGCTAGGTTTGAGTGACTTATATTATTTATATCGGAATTATCACTTGAAGTAGTATATACCGAAGAGAAAAACTCAGAGAATAAATTGATGATTTCGGAACCGCCACTAGCATTAATATTATTATGACTCATCACATTTGGATAACTGTCTTCATTTTTAAGTTCCTTTGCATATTGCCAAAAATATTTCGGATTAGATTTTAAAGACCCTTCCACGCGCGATAAATAATTACTATAACATAATTTACTTAATCTTTTACATTTCTCCCGTAGATCTAAGAAAATATAATAGTCTTCATATAATCCACTTTCTTTGTATTTTGTGTGCGCCGTCTTCTTATTACGAATTAACGAAATCAATTCACTCGACATCCAACGGGGATAAGATCTATTGTTATGGTAAACATATTTGTAAGGCACGTATTTATCAATCGCTGAATAAATAATGCTGTAAAACTTTTCTTCTACGTTACCAATGTTAGAATCTGAATTTATAAAATCCCAGTCAACAGTATTAAAATGCATATTTATTAAATCATAGTTCTTTTCTTTTCTGAGGTAATAATTTTATCGACATTATCAACTAAAAATATTATAATATATGCATAATGATGTACACTAGTTGGTAGGAGAGTTTCTTGCGCAAGAGAAGCGGTTATGTTTGCAGCAGTGGAAAAACATAAGTCTAGAAATACTCCCCGAGAATTGGGAATAACGTTAATTTGGGACGCAACTAAAAATTTAAAACAATTTATTACGACATTGATACGGGGATTAGATTGGGTAGGTGTTTCATTATTCCAATCAATATTGGGCAAGTTATAGTCACCACAGATTATTAAATTATTACATCTATAGAGCTCACAAATTTCTAATAGATTATTGCAATGCATTTGATATTTATCAATCAGGGAAGCTGGAGGTATATAAATTCGATATAAGATACATTTATTAATTTTAATAAAACGAAATGCTGCTCAATTGAATTATCGCGAGAAATAAATGTTGATGTAAAATGCTTCTTAATGGCGATTAAAATCCCACCACCTCTAATCTCACCATCAATTGAACGATCAGATCTATATATGTTATAGTTGAATAGCTGGAGTTAGCTATTGGATATATTGTCATACAACCATGTCTCTACTAAAATAATAATGTCATAGTTATTAATATTAACATTAAGTAATAAGTCGGTTAATTTTTTTCTAATGCCACTGCAGTTTTGGTAGTAAATATTCAGCTTTTTGGCCCCCCATTATTATGACGTACGTTATTCGCATTCGATAAATAAGGCACCCCATCGCGATGCATAATTCGTAAATTCACTTCTCCGTTAGATTTTCTAGTTTCCAATTCCTTCTTCAGATTACTGTAGTGTTCCATTTGTTTCTTAGTTCTGTCAGGGCGAAATATATAATAATAATAATAATAATAATAATACATTTATTGACGTATTCAACTTTTTACAAGAAATACATAAAAATAAGAAATGCTCTAAAAATAATATAAACAAAATTATACCAGTTTACAAAATATCATGTAATCAAAGTGTAATAATCCTAAAAGAAAGGAAAAAGAAAATGAGATTCAAATTTCAACTGTGGAAGAATTAATTGGTAATGATATCGGATAATAGTAGCATGCAACAATTCCGAAAGATATGAATTGGTACATGAAAAATATCAATCTTACTCGAGAGAGAATTAAAAATAATCATTGCGCGACACACAGGGCTATTCATTCCATAGTTAGATGGGTGGAATGGAATTCTAAATAAATGCCCGGATCTATGCAAATTTACAGGTAAGGAGTTAAAAGCTAACATTTGCAACAGTTCACTACAATTGATATTGCCATTGATTAAATTATAAATGATACATAGATCAGCCATAGTTCTTCGAGCAGAAAGAGTTGGAATATTTAAAAGGCGACGCAGACTGTCATAATCCAGAGTTATTTGTGCTCGGAACATATAGAGCCTTAGGAATTTATTTTGAATTCTCTCAATTGATAAATCGTCGCATGCAAAAGACGTTGACCATATAGGTGAAGCATATTCTAATAGTGGGCGAACTAATGCTAGATAAAGATAACGAATAGTAGAAGGGGAGAAATGAGTAGAAAAGCGATTAACAAATCCTAGAGTTTTACAAGCTTTACTTACAATTAAGTTAATGTGAGGTCTAAATGTTAATTTCTTATCAAACAAAACTCCAAGATCCTTAATACAAGAGATGTCATCTAATACATCATGGTTTATACAATAATTAAAATTGATACTAGTTTTTTTGCGCGAAAAGGTGATTTTAAAACATTTTTGAATATTAAGTTTTAATTGATTAAGTTCAGACCAATCTGACAGGGAAGTAAGATCTATCTGTAAAGCAGCACAGTCAGTAATACTTTTGATTGATTTAAAAATCTTAAGGTCATCAGCATACATAACAAATCTACATGAAGCTAAGATAGACGAAATATCATTAATAAATAATGAAAATAGCAGGGGTCCACAGTGAGAACCCTGCGGCACACCTGAGGTTACACAGATTGCCTTAGACACATGGTTTTCAATCTTGACATACTGTGTTCTATCCCTTAGATAACTATGAACCCAATCAATTAATCTGCTATTAAAACCTAGCCCAGTAAGTTTTGATATAAGGATCCCATGATCTACACGGTCGAACGCCTTTGAAAAGTCCGTGTAGATAGCATCAACCTGTGAACCAGTCTCCAATGCATCCGTCAGAAAGGTATTAAACATCAACAAATTTGTGGTTGTAGATCGTCCAGAAATGAAACCATGCTGTTCATCAATTATGATGTTTCGACACATCCATTTTAACTGCGATGCCACCAAGCTGTCTAATAATTTTGGTACTGCGGATTGGATAGCAATCCCACGATAATTTTTAATATTGCCCCGGTCTCCTGACTTGAACAGAGGTGTGATGTAGCTCGATTTCCAAATGCTGGGAAAAACTCCTGAGTGTAGCGATGCATCGTACAGAAGTTTTATAGGTGTAGTCAGAGTAAACACACATTTTTTTAGAAAAAATGGCGGTATGCCATCTGGACCAGAGTTGCAACTGTCTGTTAAGTTATTAATTGCATTAAACACATCAGGAGTCGAAATTACGATGGGCGAACAGTTAACTGAAGTGTTATAATTACAATCGGGAACATCTCGTATGCCCTCAACATATACCGAAGAAAAATAGTCTGCAAATAAATCAACGCAATCACTACCATTATCAGACTTACGTCCATCAAGGTGCATACATGATGGATATCCGTTAGTACGTCTATATTCATTAACAAATGACCAAAATCTTTTTGGATTGGAATTAATCTGATTTTCAACATTAAATAGATAATTTTTGTGGAGAATTTCGCTTAAATTTTTGCAACGGGATCTTAGTGATGAAAACATTTCATAATCCACGAGACATGAAGTTTGTTTGTATCTTAAATGTGTGCGTTTCTTTTCTTTAGTTAATGATATAAGTTCACTATTAAACCAAATTGGGTACTGGGTATTTTTAATTTTAATTTTGGGAATGAATAAATCAATGGCGTGGTAATTGTTGTTTTCTTTGTTGGATATCATAGAATTACTTCGTAAAACTTCTTTCGAATTAAATATTATTTTTAATGGCCTGGGTCTATTGCCATTTGTTAATTTCCCTAATCTGACAGTTTTTAGGGGTTTTATATTGATATTACGAGATTCTAGTATTCCGGTAATACTACCTACATCATGTTTCAAACGATTTTCCAATAAAGGTGATAGAGATTCGTTAGAGTTAAAGAGAATTACATTTGACAATCTGTTACGTCTATCCTCAATCTCAGTAATAAAATTTTCAGAAGTTTCACATGACATTAATTTTATTTGTGATAACAGATTCATAATTAGCGTGTTTATTTTCCAATTGAATTATGCGAGACTCAATGTTGTCAAAACGACTTGAAATTGAACTTTTTAGTTCTTCTTTAAATAAATTAAATTGTTCAACTAACAATTTATTTATAGATTCGATGGTTAACGGCAACTGATCAGTCAATATAGGGGAAACACATTTAGGGCAGATCCACTTTGATTTCAATGAAACTATTTCACTATCATTTAAACCACTGCATTTAATGTGAATATGCTGAACATTTTCCGGCACATTTAATAAAAGGAGTATTTGGAGTAACTCCACGGTCACATATTCCACAGAGATTAACCATGCTTAATGTATTGCTGTCATAAATATATAATAAATGGAAATAATGCACAGGGACACACACTTCACACCTACGGGGCCGTTCGTGGTGACTAATAAAAAGACAAACAGATTTGGAAGGCCACGGATAGGTAAAGAAATGTAAACACTAGGAAAAACAATTAAATCGGACACACAGCACAGCCTTGAAATCACCGACTCCGAAAATAAAATTTTAGGTTAAACGGTGAATTTCTTAATTACTTATTTCCTACTTACAATTAGGATCTCACAGGTCTACCACTAATATCTTGCACTATTTGATACCTGATTTCGCAAATGATTTTAAATAAATAAAACTTTTTATCAGAAACTAAGCCACAAAACTAACGCACATGCGATCAACAAGCGAGCGAGCGAAAATGTTCATTTCTTTGTTGTCTTCAAAGTTGGTTTAAATGTTTTTGTGATATTTTTCATATTTAAGAAAATATTGGCAAAAAACAAAAAACAGTTAAGGTAAACGCCCACTTCCGGTGTACGAAATTTTACCAAAAGCTTTTTTTTTAAGTTTCATATCAATTGCTCTATTAGTTTTTGAGATACAGCGCGCACAGACAGACAGACACACACACACTCGCAGACACATTTTTTTTTCCCAGAAATTGTTGAAATGGCATCTAGGGACCCCAAAACGGATATTTCCGTAAAAAATATTTTGAAAAAATAATCACGATCACAATACTTTTTCGTACTTCGTAACGGAGAAAGTAAAAAGGGCCGTAATAACATGTAACTCTTATCTTAGTAAATTTTCGTTTCCGTTTTCGTTCATGTAAATATTTCAGTTAATTTCGTTATTTCGTTATCGTCCCTTTTCAGTCCCTTTAAGAAAGTGGGAAAAAATCGTTTTCTGCTGTCCCAACAAGTGAATCTTACCTTCTTTCTTCTTCTTGATATGCAACCGATTCTGATTCGATTTGCTGCGTTCGTCCTTTTTGAAGATTTTTACATGACTTACTTACACCATCAATTCGGAGAAAGTTACGTAATGGCCACATCATCATTTTTATATTCTCGGTGCGAAGTGATTATTTCGAATTCGAAATTTCAACGGAAATATCCGTTTTGAGGACCCTCGAGACTATTCCGCCGGTTTGACTGTGGGTGCATCTCAAATGAAACTTTACACATAATGCTTTATTCGACAATCTGAAGAACTGAAATGCTTTTGGTAAAATTTTGTGCACCGGAAGTGAGTCTTTACCTTAAGCGGTTTTTGTCGTTTTCCATATTTTTATATGTATAAAATATACAGGGTATTTTTTTTATCGTGGGCCATAAGATTTTACATGCTAAAAATTATACCTTATGTTAATGTATATTTTATCATAAAATTTTGAAGGAAATTTAAGTTAGTAATAAATAAATAATTTTTCTACATGATGCGCGTGGTCAGAATAATTTAAACATGTTTTATTCCATTACAAAATGAAATTATTTGAAATAAATAACCGAGCAAACAAAATCAAAGTACCTTGAATTTCTGAAATGTCAGATTGATTAGTAAATTAATTTCATTTTTTAATGGAATAAAACATGTTTAAGTTAATCTAATTAAGCACATCATGTGGAAAAGTAATTGATTTATTACTAACTAAAATTTGCTTTAAAATTATATGTTAAAATATACATTAACACAAGGTATAATTTTTAGCATGTAAAATCCTATGGCCCACGATAAAAAAAAACATACTGTATACAAATATAAGACAACTAACGACTAAACATCTTTTGTTAATAAATAATTTTCGTAAACTACTTGATTTTCTTAATAGAAAAATTGAATAATTTTGATATACAGGGTGTCTCGTTTCGAGTGTGCCAAACAAATACAGGAAGTAGATAATGTTATTGTGAACAAAATAAAATAAAAATAAGATAGCGACCTTGTCAGTTCCATCAAGTAAAATTACTGTCATCTTTACTAGTATTTTCCTAGCAGTGACCAGCAACATTTTTAATGATATGAATGCAATCATCAATTTAATTTCATTAGATCATGAATAAACGTTATTCAAAGTGAAAAAAAAGGTGATGTGGCCATCATGTTACTTTCTCCGACTTTATGGTATCATAGTCATTTATATTTACGCTTTCATGGTTTATTTTCTATTTAAATCATATTTCAAATGAACATAGAGCATTTTGTAGACTCGCATGAAACTGACGTTTAAAACGTCAAAATTATAAGATGAAAAAAATATACTTCAAATTCAAAAACTCAGTTTACTTAAAAACTAAAGACATTTCGAAAAAAACGTATTCTTTATAAGTTGTTCATTTTCGCATTATCTACAATTATTATTATAAATTTGCTGTAACTATTATCGTTTCATAATTATAAACCAAAAATTTAAAAAAATATTTTTTTTTCTCGAATAACAATGATTTTATGAAAAATATTTTCAAACGAAATAAGCTCATTTCTTTGTTATCTTCAATGAAAAGCTCTTGATAAAACTTCATCAAAAGCTTTTCAGTTCTTCGGATTATCAAATAAGATGTATGTTCAAAGTTTCATATCAATTGCTCTATTGTTTTTGAGATACACCGCGCACGGACAGACACACACCCACATACACAGAGACAGACACACACACACACAGACACAATTTTTTTTCCAGAAATTGCTGAAATGGCATCTAGGGACCCCAAAACGGATATTTCCGTAAAAAAAAAAATTGAAAAAAACATCACGATCACAATACTTTCTCGTACTTCGTAAGGGAGAAAGTAAAAATGAGAAACATGATTTAAAAAACAATTTTTAATCGTTATTTAGGCGTCCCCAGTCGATTTAATCACTATGTCAAAAGTCATTTTGCGTATCTCTGTTCCCGGAAGTCCCACAATTTTTTTTTAAACAAATAGTGTTCAGTATGAGCTCTAGGACTTGAAAGAAAAATTAGAAAAAAATTTGACAAAAAGAAATTTAATCGTTATTTTGGCGTTTCTAATCGATTTAAGCAGTATTTACGACAAAAGTACTTTTTCATATCTCGGTTCAAAGAAGTCCCTCAACAAAATTTAAAGATAAACGGTGTCCAGAATGAGCTCTCAGAGTTGAAGAAAAATAAGAAAAATTTTTTGAAGAAAAAAAATGTGTAATCGTTATTTAGGCGTTTCCAGTCAATTTAACCACTATCTGACAAAAGTTACTTTGCGTGTTCTTCACATCCGGAAGTCTCACATTTTTTTTTATAGACAAATAGTTTTCAGAATTAGCTCTTAGACTTGAAAAAAATAAGAAAAATTTGTTGAAGAAAATTTTTTTTTATCGTTATTTGGGGGTTTCCTATCGATTTAAGCACTATCTGCGGCGTCAGTCATTTTTCGTATGTCCGTTCTCGGAAGTCCCACAAAATTTTTTTATAGAAAAATAGTGTTCAGTATTTAACAAAGTGTTCAGAATGAGCTCTTAGACTTAAAAAAAAAATAAGAAAAATTTTTGAAGACAAAAATTTTTTATCAGTATTTTGGCGTTTCTAGTCGATTTAAGCACTATTTACGACAAAAATAAATCATTTTACGTATCTTAGTTCTCAGAAGTCCCTCAAAAAAATTTATAGACAAATGGTGTCCAGATTGAGAGTTGAAGAAAAATAGATTTTTTTTTTTGAAAAACAATTTAAATCGTTATTTAGGAACACTATCTACGACAAAAGTCATTTTGCGTATGTCCGTTCGCAAAAGTCCCACAAAATGTTTCTATGAACAAATAGTTTAGAATGAGCTCTATGAATAAAAATAACAAAAAAATTGAAAAAACGTTATTTAGGCGTTTCCAATCGATGTAAGCACTATGTCGAAAGTCATTTTGCGTATTTCTGTTCCCGGAAGTCTCACAATTTTTTTTTGTAAATAAATAGTTTTCAGAATGAGACTCAAAAAAAATAAGACAAAAAAATGTAATCGTTATTTTGGCGTTTCCAGTCGATTTAAGCACTATCTACGACAAAAATCATTTTGCGCATGTCCGTGCTCGGAAGTCCCACATTTTTTTTTATAAACAAATAGTGTTTAGAATGAGTTCTTGGATTTGAAATATTTTTTGAAGAAAAACCATTTTTAATCGTTATTTAGGCGTTTCCAGTCGATTTAAACACTATCTGTGACAAAAGTTATTTCGCGTATCTCCGTTCCCAAAAGACCCACAAACATTTTTATAGACAAATTGTGTTCAGAGTGAGTTCTTAGACATGAAAAAAAAATAAGAATTTGTTTTTTAATCGTTATTTAGGCGTAGTCGATAAGCATTTTCTCTCGCTGGGGATAGCGGGACAGACTGCCTGAAAACGGGACTGTTCCGCTAAAAGTAGGACGTATCGTCACGTTATGTATATTTGATATTATTTAGTTTATTTATTATTTTTCTTCCTTTCTTTAGACTTAGGCTTAAGCCAGTCAGTCGAGACATGGTTTTTATCCTTAACTAGAGATACATTAGGAATTTTCTAGAGATTTAGTTTATTAACGTGCATAATAGCTATTTTTAGTACAAGTGAGCAAAGTGCATCATTTAAACACGAGTCCCCAATTAGACGAGTGATTAAGACACTTTGCTCACGTGTGCTAGACCTGTTTTTTTTTCATTTTCGACTTGTATTCAAAATTATAATTATAATATTTACATAAGTGACAGACAACACAGTGGCATTAAAATATCGGGTTTGTTTATTCGGTTACCTACAGGACGGCAAACGTAACTTGCCGTTGCGCAGTGACAAAATTGTGGGCGGAACCTTGGAAGGGCGCTCTCGATAGATTTCGTGAAGAATTCGCGCGCCTGGTACATTCAATTATGTGGAGGAGAGCGCCCGATAGAGTTGTAAATGAATAGCGCACGCGAAAAATATGTGCTTGCTTATTACAGAGACTGTACTCGGCCGGTTGTAGAGAGAGAGCTTTCGCTTGCTCTCTGCGCGTCTGACCAACTTAAATTTGCCGTCCTGTATCTCGATTCATATTCATATGCTCTGATCACATTTTATTCTCGTCTCAATCGGGGTGTTTTTGTCGTTACATTGCCATGTTGTATTTTGATAGTAATGATTGAAGTATGTTGTTGACCTATAATTTCAATAAAACGTTGTTAAACAATATTTTTACATGTGAATGAGAGATATTATAAAATGCAACATTGCACTACACATAACCAAAAAAATGAAATGACCTAAACAAATTCTTGGTAACTTTTTAACTACTAACAAAAATGTCTGTGGCGAGAATAAAATATGAACAGAGTACTCGTATACAGTGCTAACGGTGTCTGTGGAACGCTCCAAAATAAAAAAAAATCCGATCATCTGCGGCCAAAATCCTCCGATATGTTAACCTTATTTTTTGAACGCGCATCTTTTCTCATAGTTGTGTATTTTCCATACCCCCACCCCTTTGCGTAATGACGTCATCGTCATTTTTTTTAAAGGCAACCACCACATTTTTCGATGGATTCTGATTCTCCTTAAAACCCTACATACAGCAATATGCAGTTTGGTGATGTTCATTTGATTAGTCAGCGAAACTATTGGAATTTATGAAATAAACTGATTTATGTAAAATTGAAAACAAAAATTGAGATAGCTGTGGAATTTTTATTAATTTATTTGAATCAGATGAATAGGAATTTGACAGTTTGCTGAAAAGTCATTTCGGTAGGGTTTTATTGTTGTTTATTGTCATTGATCTAGCGAAACATGGTTCGTTACTTAACAGAAAGGCAAAGAATTGAAATTTTGATTATGAGGGGATATGGGGACAGACAGCGTACACAAGAAGAAGGATGTGTTTTCACGAAAATGGAAAAAATCTGTGTTTTTCTTTTTCTGATCAATTTAATCTTATTATTATGCGAGTGACCCGATTTTTTTCTGGGATTATTTTCAGGCCGTTTGAAATTGAGGAGGTAAGACATAAAATAAATAAAGTGGAAAAATAAGGGCCACCCTAATTCCAATGGTACTTGTTATCTGATTGAAATTGTATCGTACATCTAATAAATTGAGTTGTGCAGTAGATTCGCTGATGGGGATGGTTTCCTCATATAGGACTTGTAGGCATGAAAATTGGTACGGTTTCCTCATCAGTGCAGTAGAAGCTGATGAGCAAACCGGATATACCGACTATACTCCGAATCCGATATGATAAAGTTTATCACCTGATGGGGAAATTATAATTACTGCTTGCAATATTTTTTTTTACTGAATTATTGTGAAATCAACGAAGTACACTAAGGAATGGAGACAAAGGCACATTTTTTCTCAAACGTCATTTATTAGTGATGAGTTTTCGTTTGAACTTAAATGCAGCATGATTAAACAACTTACAATTCTTTAATTGGTGTCTACAAGGAAACGATTTGAACACGTTGCACGTGATGTGTATTTGCACATGCAACTTCTTGTTTTCTTATGTGTTTTGTATACATTTCCCACATGTGTGTGTATGTATATATTAATTGCATACGGATAAGTTCCTCGTGACCCAAATAAGAAACCGCTTTCTTCAATATGGAATTATTTACCTTTTTCGTGTCCTTGTATTAATGGATTTAATCGATTTTATAAATAATTTCATACGAGATAATGACTCCTAGCAATAATTGTAACTGTTTATTAAAAACACGGTTTCAAAGTGCGATGAACTAAACGAATAGTTGAATTTTCAAATGATAAGTTTGGAAAACACTGATTTAAAAAATCGAAAACACAATACAATTAGTAATCACGTTCAGTATTTCTTGAATGTTAAAAATTGAATGTCAAAAACTTGAATGTTAAAAATTTATTCGAGCAAACAAATAAATCAAAATTACATATAAAATAAAGCAAACGTGTGAAGAAAATAATTCGGTAATGTCACGCAATACTTTTGGTTTAATAACTTTTAATAATTCAATGACACCTGTTAAAGTCTTAATAATTTAAACTTTTTCCAACATTGCGTAATTAAAGTCGGCAATTATAAAACGGGCATGCGACGATGATGTGACATTCATTCGCCGCTCAGACAGCCTTTGGAACAGACCTTCGAGTCCCGCAGGTTTTGAAACGACGATTTCAGTTTTAGTGCGAATTATTCATGGACTTTTTCCGCTCGATTTTCGGTTACGTAGTGAACAATAAGAATAGTACCAACAACAACAGTGAAAGTGAAGATGAGGATTTAACGGAAGAGGATTGGCGACAATGCGTCGAGACTTGTGAAGAAGAAATTTTCAATTTCGCCCAAATTGATAATGGCGATTTGGTGACGGTGGGCCGGATTTTAGAAAGTGCCGAGAGGACAAGGGAAAGTGAACTTGGCGATAAGAAGGAATCAACTTCAGTCGCTTTGGAATTCGGTATCGGCGAGCGGCGAGGTGCGAGCGATCCGGCTCCGAATTACCAGGAGAATTTCGCGTCTTTCAAACACGTCAAGCCGGCGAGCATGGCGAAGAAATTGAACCGAAGAAATAGCAAGCGTTTTGTGATTGGGGACGAGGAAGAAGATGTCTCTGGAATTCGTATCGAGGTGACACCTGAAAATGGGTGTGAGGAAGTCGTGGATGTTATCAAGGAGCCTTCCTGGACGCATCACGGAAGGCTATTGAGACCAGGGACTTCACTTACGTAAGTCAATTAAAGTCCGTCGAGATATTAATTGCATTTTTTTTTAATTATTTTAATTATCCCAAGTTCATGTGGTAATTACATATTATTTTTTCGTAAGATGTGATTTAAAATTTATATGCACTTAAATAAAAGTAAATCATGTTAATTAATACTGTAGCATAAAATACGTACGTACGTATTTTAAATCGTGTTCGCGCGGTTTAGTTTGCGCGCACTCGGCTCGGCGGAGAGGGATCTGCAAGGTTTTTGTGGCCGCCTCGCCGAACGAGGATTTTTGGGTTGATCGCCGTGAGCAGCGAGACGATAAGTTGAATTATTAGTAATATACTAAAATCATTACTGACTAGATTAGTTATAATTAAAAGCTACATGCCTACTGGCTGTCGAGTCTTACAGTTATTGTTTCTCGTGACCTGCTGTAGGTAAGTTGCAAGTTCTACCTTTTAAAATATAAATATGTAATGGTTTGTTTCTACTTTCTAGTTTTTTATATACACGTCGAAAGTCAATTAATGTACGTAGCTGCGGAAATAAAGCTGTCCCCCCGAACCCACAGGTTTATTTCTTTTCCAATATTTCCACACCCATTCCAACAACCAACGGCGCCCTGGGATAAGATTTTTACGCTACAATACATTGAATCCTACAAAATAATTGATCGTACTACTTTTATTATTTTATATGTTGAATACTTTCTCAAAGTACGATTGATTTTTTTTTCTTGAATAACTTTCTCAGTTATCACTTTGTGAAACATTATGAAAATAGGGATATATCGAATAGAAACACTTGATGTATTTCACTGATTTGCAGGGGCGTCTCGTTATATAGAGCTAAGGAGCCATGGCACTACCTGCAGACTCAAGCTCAGCAAGAATTTTTAATTAATTCTTAAAACACTTTTTCACCAGTTACTTTAGTGTAGGAAGATAAATCGTTCTTTCTTTTTTCCAAAAAGGAGGGGGTGGCTTATATTATACAAGTGACTCTACCATCAATATGTTCCACGAGCCGCCACTGGTTATAACTGTTCGTTGTTAAACCTGCATTTTTTAATTGCGTTCAAAATTGACCATTTTCTAAAATAAATAAAAAATATTGAAAATTGTTTAAAAATTAATATTATTTAATTATTAAATATTTTAAGAATACAGTCAATTTCTTAAATTCCAACAATGTTTTAATGGGTTATTTATAACTGTTCGTTGTTAAACATGCATTTTTTAATTGCGTTCAAAATTGAGTATTTTCTAAAATAAATAAAAAAAGAAGTAGAAACTATTTAAAAATTCTGAAATAATTCTACACTCCCAAATTATTATATTTTAAGAATATAATCAACTTCTTGAAGATCCTCGTGAAGTATATAATTAGCAATGTTTCTAACGTTCTGCATCTTATCTTGACCTCCGTGTTAAAATTCGACCAGTTTTTAATCTGCCCCAGGCCATTGAAGATAATCAAAATATTGTTTTTTTTTTCATGTTTAGGGAAGTAACGCCGTGAAGAATGTAATTGAAGTGGATTTAATATGCGGGTTGGAACGGCAAGAGGGCGATTTAAATAATACTCCTAGTATTTCTGTGTCCAATATTTCGCTGTCCTCGACAGCTTCATCAGGGATCAAAAATTGGCGGAGTTGGTGAATAAATTGACTTAAATAACATTACAACTTGTGTCGACGCACTTATTAATTGTATATAAACATGATTAGATTGAAGCAGAAATGGATGTTGTTAGATTTTAAATGGAAATTGACATGGTGAATGTAAAACAAAACTAAGACGTGACCGCCATTTTGAAGCAGAGTGTAAAAACTTTTTTTTTTCTCTCGTCCGGAACAAGATTAAATTCGTATTACCAATTCGCGGCGTACCTGTTGATAATAATCCAGTCTACAGTTCGCGATCGCGAAGAATGTGTGTCTTCCGGTATTTATTTTTCGAAAGTCTTAGTGCCTGTTGTGTTGTGATGCATCTTCAGGATTTGAGTGTGTGTGTGTGTGTGTTTTGGTGTTTGTGTTTTTCCATCAATCTGAGGAAAGCAAAGAATCATCATCTAGGTAAAATCCTAACCGCCAAAACGCCTCGAAAGGATTTTCCTTTTTTGTAAGTTTTGATTGTTTTGCATTTATTTCTTTCACCAAAAGTGAAATAAAGTATTGTTTCCGTAGCTTTAGGAAATTTCAAGTGTCTGGCAATTGCTTTTTGCAATTGCGTTTAAAATTGACCATTATCTAAATTAAATAAAAAATAGTAGAGATTGTTCGAAAATTCTGAAAACTATTATATTTTAACAATATAGTTAGCTTCTTAAATTCCTATCATTTTTTATTTAATCGTTTTCAGTTTCTGTAAGTCTCACAAATAATGTTTTATGAACAAATAGTGTTTAGAATGTGATTCTAGACTTGAAAAAATACAAAAATAATTTTTTTAAGAAAAATTAAATTTAATCGTTTTTCGGCGTTTCCAGCAGTTGTACGAACGATTTACGTCAAAAGAAATGGTGCTTGTCTCAGTTTCTGTAAGTCTCACAAATAATTTTTATAACCAAATAGTGTTCAGAATGGGATTCTGGACTTGAAAAAATACAAAAATAAATTTTTGAAGAAAATATAAATTTAATCCTTTTCAGTTTCTGTAAGTCTCACAAATAATTTTTATGAACAAATAGTGTTTAGAATGTGATTCTAGACTTGAAAAAATACAAAAATAAATTTTTGAAGAAAAATTAAATTTAATCGTTTTTCGGCGTTTCCAGCAGTTGTACGAACGATTTATTTCAAAAGAAATTTTGCTTGTCTCAGTTTCTGTAAGTCTCACAAATATCTTTTATAACCAAATAGTGTTCAAAATTGAGCATTTTCTAAAATAAATAAAAAATAGTAGAGATTGTTCGAAAATACTAAAATAATTCTATACAACTCCCAAATTATTATACTTTAAGAATATAATCAACTTCTTAAATTCCAATAATTCTTTAATGAGTTATAACTGTTCGTTGTTAAACTTGCATTTTTTATTTGTGTTCAAAATTGAGCATTTTCTAAAATAAATAAAAAATAGTAGAGATTGTTTGAAAATTCAGAAATAATTCTATACAACTCCCAAATTATTACATTTTAAGAATATAATTAACTTCTTAAATTCCAATTATTTTTGAATGTGTTATAACTGTTCGTTGTTAAACTTGCATTTTTTAATTGTGTTCAAAATTGAGCATTTTCTAAAATAAATAAAAAATAGTAGAAATTGTTTGAAAATTCTGAAATAATTCTATACAACTCCCAAATTATTATATTTTAAAAACATAATTAACTTCTTAAATTCCAATCATTTTTTAATGGGTTATAACTGTTCGTTGTTAAACTTGCATTTTTTGTGTTCAAAGTTGTGCATTTTCTAAAATAAATAAAAAATAGTAGAGATTGTTTGAAAATTCTAAAATAATTCTATACAACTCCCAAATTATTATATTTTAAGAATATAATTAACTTCTTAAATTCCAATCATTTTTTAAAGTGTTATAACTGTTCGTTGTTAAACTTGCATTCTTTAATTGTGTTAAAAATTGAGCATTTTCTAAAATAAATAAAAAATAGTAAAAATCGTTTGAAAATTCTGAAATAATTCTATACAACTCCCAAATTATTATATTTTAAGAATATAATTAACTTCTTAAATTCGAATCATTTTTAATTAGTTACAACTGTTCGTTGTTAAACTTGGATTTTCCAATTGCGTTCAAAATTGAGCATTTTATAAATTAAATAAAAAATAGTAGAGATTGTTCTAAAATTCTGAAATAATTCTATACAACTCTGTCTAATCAAAATTAAAATTTAGGAGGTAATTTCATAATACTTGATCAAAATATTTATGAACCACAAAAGGATGCAACTACAACACTTTGGGGCTTTTTATATGAGTGAATGAATGAAATAAACTTCCTTGTCCTTGATAACGATCGCGAGACCAAAACATGTTAGAATTATAAACAAAATATACGTGAAACAATCAAGTGTTTTATTAATTTTTAATAGAAATCAACCAGTCACTGGCTGATAATGGTGTATTTATCACTAATAACCAGTGCCGGCTATTAGCGTGACTCATGGTGAGGCCGGCGGTAGTAAATATTGGTCAGAACAACGCACAAATAAAAATTGACTCTCTGAGTGAATAAGCCAATCAACCCGCATCTTGTCACCTCTACTACCCAGGCCCCAACATGAGTCATGATACTTGCCACCAATGCAAAGATAGAACTTCTTTTTTTAACAGTCGAAACGCATGTTTCTCCATTTCATTTAATATAATATTACAAAATTGATTAAATTTATAATAAGGCATGTAGAAAGATGCTTTATACTTACATTAGAGTGAAATTATTCACATGCGTTTGTTGTTTGTTCTAAGGATGATGGCTGCCAACCCACATGAATTTTGCTTCTTCGCTAATATATGTATCCACCAAATAGTCCGCAAATTTGGCGACTGCTTCACTGGTGGGTTTAATTTATCTTATATCTAGAGTGAAATAATCACCAACATCTTCTTCCAAAGATATACATCAACCATTTCGTAACCAGTTTCTTCTATCCCGCTCTTCTTATATTCAGTGCCTAGCCTAAGCTCTTGAATATTTCTATAACAAGATTGTTTTAAGTGGAATCAGCAGCCTGTTATTTCTTCTTCTGGAAATACGCCTCCAATACCTATACAGGGTATCCCATTTTAAATTGCCACCCCAAATATCTCGAAACCTGAGCATCATGGCAAAAAAATGTTTAATATGAAACTTGTAGGGTTCGGAGGGGGACATATTCTGGTGACCTTGAAAAGGACCTTGGCATTAATTTTCAAGGTCAAACGAGGGGTCAACTTTCATTTTTCAAATGGAACCCCCTATTTTTTATTGCGGGAAAAAATACAAACTTTTGTAGGAAACTTTTTTTTATGCTTTTTTTAGGAGTTTTTTACGAGTTTTGTCCGTCATGTTGTTTGAAATCTCAGATGAATCCAGGCTGTGATTCATGCATTACCTTCGGCATTAGCATTACCCGAGGTTGTCGATGGGATTTTGCACATCATTGGCCCTGAGAAAGGCCGATGGTTTCAGTGGCTGGAGGTTCGATCTCGTTCTTAGATCAAATGCTCGATCAAGTGTCCATCCTCGTCAATGCACTTCTGTACCCGTTGGCGAAAGTTTACTTGAATATTTCGAAGAGTTAGGATAGAAATTGACCGAAATGCAGCCCTAATCCTCTCCGTCATGCTGCACAGTTTCCATACTGATTAATTGAAAAGTTTGAATATTGATGAAACTTAATGCATCAGACGTCGCGCGGAACACCTGATGGCTCGTCGCGTTACTCTACTCCCGCACCTTTGATGCTACTACCGAGGGTAATGCACGAATCACAGCCTTGATTCATCTGAGATTTCAAACAACATGACGGAAAAAATTCGTGAAAAAACTCTTAAAAAGCATTTAAAAAAAAATCGTAGAATACGATCCTGCAATAAAAAATAGGGGGTTCTATTCGAAAAATAAAAGTTGACCTTGAAAATTAACGCTAAGGTCATTTTTAAGGTCACCAGCATATGTCCTCCTCCGAACCGTACAACTTTTATCTGAAAAATTTTTTGCCATGTTACTCAGGTTTTGAGATATTTGGGGTGGCACTTTAAAATGGGTTCAAAATCTGTTGTGATAATTTTTACGATGGTGTTGCTTCCTAATTTAGGTCATTCTTCTTTTGTATATCGAAGAGACATTTAGCTATATTTTTTCACATCTATTGGCAGAGCAGTTGGTCGACCTTGAAAGGCTGGTTTACTTCCTCTTGTTCCATTTTTATGATCTATCAAAGTGTTGAAGTGTTATGTACCTGGACTTGGTATAATATTCTCTGTCGCTGCTTCCAAATCTTCTAGTGAATATTTTCTTGCCGTTCCGGTTTGCTGCATGTAGTCCCTCGCCATCGTAAAGGAAAATTAGGATTCAATTTAAAATGTTGAAATTCTTGTTCTTTTGACTAAACTCTAGCGGCAACTAGGAACATTGGTAGCATAGAAAAGTGATTTATAAATAGTAAAATAAATACAAAAGTAAAAAATAATAAAAGCTTAAACAAAGGGTTATTTACTTAACTCGATTTGTTTTTATTGACCAACCAGATTTGGTGTTTTTTTTATATAATGTTGGATATTTGGTTGGATACTCTGGTTGTAATTCACTTTTGCCTTCAAAATGAATTTAATGTTATGTTTTCTACATGGTTGCCATGTGCTTAATTACCCTATCATAAAGATTAATTAAGCAATTGCAACATGGAATTCATATATCAATGTCATTACATGAAAAAAAAAACAGTACAGACACCCAAATAACCAAGAACCTAAGAAAAATAAATCCAAAATCTGGTAGGCCACTATTGATAGGGATTATCTCTGTTTTGAAGACGCAATACTCTCATGGGGCCTTGAAATTACAATCAATGATAATACAAGGAAGAATAACTGTATTGATAACATTCTAATAAATAAAAACATATACTATAACTTTAAGTATAATTCCGCTGTCAATAGAGCTGAACTATCGGATCACCATGCACAAACTATCACCCTTGAAATGTACAAACATCACAGCGTTAAATATAAAACAATTCGACCAATTTGCGAAACAGGTTTAAGCAAAATGTATCAAATACTTGACGCCGCTGACTGGAGTTTCATTTATCAACATCAACAACTGCTTCGATAAATTTATTTCATTAATTAAGGAAGCTAGTGACATCTCGTTTCCCAAAAAACAAGGGAATTCATAAATTAAATTGGTTTGATAATACGCTTAAAGAAGCGCGAGAAAATTTATTATTTCTAAAAGATATGCATAACAAATATCCACAATTGAATTTAGGTAACTCAATCAAATCTGCAAAAAAAAAAATACAAACAAGCGATTAAATCAAAAAAAACAAACGCACACAGACAATTATATCACTAATTCTAACAATATCACAAAAGCAATGTGGAATATTATAAATTCAAACAAAAAATGTGACAACACTATCAATATTAAACCAACTGAGTTTAACGAATATTTATGTTCTGTAGCGGACGGTATTGTGAAAAATCTTAAAGCACCTACATACATGACAAATCAGCAAATTAACCATTTAAAATGTCCCGATCAAATTCAACTTAATATCGAGTTTAAAATTGACCCTGTGACTGAACCGGAAATTCTCAATATAATTAATAACTTATCAAATTCTAATAGTCTCGACTGTTACGGCCTTAATACCAAAATTATAAAATATCTAGGAAAAATAATAACACCTCATTTATCCTACTTATTCAACAAGGCTATTGAAACAAACACATTTCCTAAAGCACTCAAAATATCTCGCGTGGTTCCTATCTATAAAAAAGGCGATAAATCTGATAAAGGTAACTATCGACCTATATCGATTATTCCGATTTTTAGCAAAATATTCGAAATAGCTTTGAAAACAATAATTTGCTTACCTCAAAACAGTTTGGTTTCCATGACAATGGTTCTACAGTAACAGCGTTGGTAGAATTTATGACTTTTATGTATAAAAGCATTAATGATGGCCAATATGTTAGTGCTCTTTTGTGTGATTTGACAAAAGCGTTCGGCTGCATTTCCCACGAACTATTATTAAATAAACTACAATCTTATAACTTAGATCATAACACTATAACTTTTTTCAAATCATATTTTTCCGAAAGATACCAGTATGTTGAGTTAGAAAATGAAAAGTCATTACCTCTACCTCTATCGCGCGAAGTATTGCAAGGGTCAGTTTTAGGGCCATTATTATTTATAATATATGTGAATGACTTAGACAAATACATAAATGAGACAAACTTAATAATATATGCAGATGATACCTCAGCTTAACTTCTAATGCAAATATGGAAACTCTATTAAAAGAAACTAATGACATAAAAGATAAGTTGAGCTGCTGGTTCACCGCTAATGAACTTCCCTGAATGAAGAAAAAACACAAATAATGATCTTCGGGACTCGCAACATTGATCCGCAATACAAAAAACATAGAGGTAAGTTATTAGGACTTCATTTTGAACCAACTCTAACCTGGTTTACGCAATGTGACAAACTTGCTAAACAATTGAATTCGCTCATTTACTTGTTTAGAAATATCGATGCGTCCGTAAAGGTATTACTCATATGCATTATCGAACTGATACAAAAGATCTATTCAAAAGATTAAAAATCCTAACTTTTCCAAGTGTTTACATACTGCATGCCTTGATGTATGTAAGAACAAACTTATTAAAATTTGAAACAGTGTCTGATATTCATAACCATAACCTAAGAACCAAGCATAACTTGCATACTCCGTATATCAGACTGGATCGAACTCGTGGCGGCGTCAATTATTACGGGATTAAATTGTATAATTCACTTCCGGAACATATCAGAAAGCTGGATGTTAAACATTTCAAAATATATGTAAAAAATTTCCTTTTATTTAACTGCCCGTTTACTATAGATGAGTTTATAAATCACACTTATGTGTAATTCCTATTTCTTTGACGAGTGTAAATATTTTGTAAATATTTTAGCACAATAAAAAAAAAAGTACACACTAGTCCCATGGTATACATCCGCACTTACCCCAACAAGAAAATTCCCTTTTTTTCCTGATATTTTATTTAATTTAATCAGTATTGAGGTTCTCATTCTGTTTATCCACCTTGCAAGCTGTTTCTCTTTAATTGTTGCCTCTATGGATTTTATTCTTAGCTCTTGTTTTTTTGCTCATTCTGTCTCTTCTGGTTACACCACCTAGTCTTCTTAGATATTCCATTGCTGCAACCCTGATCTTATTGCTGTCTCCTCCTGGCAGCACCCATGTTTCACACCCATTCACGTATGGGTCTATATGCCGCTTTATAAACTTTTATTTTTGTCTGTTTAGTTATTTCCATCTTGTTTTCATATATCTTGATAAACCGTATTAATAACCAGTAGAAGACTGTAATTGATAGAGACTTTTTTTTATGAAGTTGATATTATGCGAATTAATTAGAAAAAAATTAGGCGGCTCAGTGGTGTAGAGTATAGAGTGCAAGCATCTGCCTGCTGCATCACGCGTCGAATGGATTCGATTCCCCACCGGGCGAAACATTTTTCCTACCGAGAAATATCTGCTTGGGTCCGTGGTCGTTGTATTCGTCTGATTTCGTTCACTTCTACATTTCATTTCGAATTTATCTAATACAATACTTCGAATTCCGTGAGTGGCCGAACGGCTAATCACCTACGGTAATAAAACTAAAAAAGAGAAATTATCTAAAAGTGAGGTTAGTTTCGTTAGTTATTTAAATACCAAGGATTTAAGATGTGTATATGAGGGCGACAAGCTTACATACCTGAGGGCCTCGGGCCCGAGTTTATGTAAGGTGCCCAAGGGGTATAAACATCAAGTAAAGCCCATTGCGCATACAAACTTTTATGTTTTACCAGTCTTTTTTTTTTATTATTAAATCACGGAAAGGTTGCGTATGTCAAGTTGGCGCCCCACTGAAGAGTTCTTATAGTTCTGAATAGAGTTATCCATTCCTTTTGATGTATCTAGAAGTAGTATCAACTTTTAAAATAGAGTTCTGTAAAATTGTAATAATTATTCAACTTCACAATTTGAGAGCAATTTGACAAGAAACTGTTAACCCAGTTAACAATTTGATCCGTAAATCCTAAAGCTTTAAGTTTTTTAATTAAAACGTAATAACACTCGATCAAAGGCTTAAGAAAAATCAATGTAAACAGTGTCCTCTTGTCTATGATTATTAAAGGAATTCACGATAAAGTTCTCGAATTCTAACAAATTGGTTATTGTTGACTTCCCTGGCATAAACCCATGTTGTTGACTAATAATCACATTTTTAGATAACCAAGCTTGACGAGCTACCAATTTATCAAAAACTTTAGATATCACGTTAAGCCCCACGAGGGACTGTGAGGTATCAACGTAATGCCACCCTGTATATATTTTTTTCAGGCCGCGTGTACATAACTCGATCTCACGATTCAATACTTACCTTATGGAACTTATTTCAGTTATTTGATGAGGCATTACTTTAATACCACGCGGTCCAAAACCAAAAAATAACTTTACCGGCAGAGTGGCATCAAACTAATGCCTCATTTATTTATTTTTTTATAATAATGCAAAAAAAAGTTAATAATTCATTACAAACTTGATGTTACTGTATATATTTATAGAACCGAAAAAAACGAGAAATAAATACCCGGTCCGAAGAATAAAAAAAAAATGTACGCCGGGGCTTAACGTGATATACATGATTGTGAAGAAACACTACAGAAATTAAGTGCGTCTTTACGATCACCATTCTTAAAAATAGGATGAATATAACTGCTTTTCCAAACATCAGGAAAACAAGAATTATTAAGAGATAATTGAAACGATAATCAGAATTTATTTGCTGATGTGTTTGAGATGATGATTTAATTGGAAAGATGGTGCTTTTTTATTAGACTCAACCAAAACTTCAAAATCGACTTTTAGACACGACCTTGGTTTCCGCAGTTCAGATCATATGTAAATAATGAGCACTTCTCTAGTTTATGTTTACGTGTTTCAAAACAAAATACGTGTAAGTTAAGTTGCATATGATAAATAAACGTGTATTAAAATATTAGTCCGTATTTTTGAAAACTTTATCGGTAAAAACCGATCCTCGCTCTAGTAAGGGATACTCATTTAATATACTTATTTTTTTTATAATTATCGAGTATTGAACTTGTTGCTTTCTGGAAAAGCTAACCAGTTTGCCTTCAATGCATTAAGTGATTTTTTTTTATAAATCCATAACAAATTTCTGCAATTTAGAAAAGAACGGTCCAAAAATCTTTATACCCAGAAAGTTATTAAATAAACAAATGAGTTAGTGACTTTTGAGACACAATTTATTAAATTTTTTGGTAAGACCCAATTTTTAGAAATGCCTAATTGCAACCAAAAAGAAAATAGGACACCATTGTTATCCATTGCGTGTCTTTTATCTAAAATTTATTCACGTAAATTGAACTTCAATGCCTAATCAATTATTATTGAATGTCATTGTCAATATATATCTAGAGTAAAAAAAGATTTAAAAAAAAACAGCTATGCCAACCATTCGTGTTTTGCAACAGCTTGCATGCTTTCATATTATAAATAAAATATACACGTGGGTATAGTTGCATATTATTCAAATTCAAATAGAGGTTGATTCACACTAGACAAAGATAGTTTTTTGGCCGCAATAGTGCAAGCATTATAAGTAGGAATATGTGTCGGAAATATTTTCTAAATATTGATTTTACATTTTTATGTTTCAGAAATATTTAAAGGCCAAAGTAAATATTTATATAATAAGTCTATGGAAATATTTGTTGCAAATAAATTAATTTACAGAAACAAATAAAAAAAATAAAGTTGCTACGTTTTCGTTATTATTCTACACGTGTGCAATTCTCGTTGGTGTTCAAATGGCTGGATTGTAGGCTAGTGACCACCCACCACCGTTTATATAAACCTGAACTCAAGGTACAAAACCATGTTTGTGTAATCAATTTTCTTTGTAAATTCATTTGTGATGTTGGATAAAACGAAAAGAAAGAAATGAGCTAAGAGGACCTCCGACAAGGTTTTTGGTTTCTTTTTTTTCTGCCTTGCCTGTACCTTCCGCCGGCTCTGGGAATACTATATAGTATAGATCAATGCTGAATTTAACTCTACGTCAGAATATATAAAAATATACAGGGTGTTCCATTTAAAAAGATCGAGATATAATAGTTTAAAGTTAACCAAATGTGATGTGAAATTTTAAACATTCTGTATTTTATAATCAAGATTGGAAGATTCGGGTATTGGATTTTTGTAGCCAACATAACAACCCTTCGACTTTCTCTTGTTCAGAGATACGTATTTTTAAAGTGAGTTATGAAAAAGCACTATTAAATTTAGAAAAACGTCAAATATCTCGAAAACGCTTAAATTATGGTTATGTTAATGATTTTTTCACAGAATTTTATATTGAATTCAAATTTGCAATAAAAAATATAGCATTCCATTTAAAATAAGGAAGTTGGTGTTGACTTCCGGTATAACCGGAAGTCGTATAATCTTGAAAATTCTCACTGAAAAGAGCATACCCGATTACATAAATGCTGAAAATCTCATTACAATGCATCAGTTAACTCCATATACTTTTAATGTGATGGGGTCTCACCCTGTAGTGAAATGGCTGCCTAGAATTTTCCAATGCAGTGCTGTGTACATTTTGTTCAATTTGACATCTTGTGATTTTTTAAGGTTACCCGTTTTAAAAATAGTTTTGGATGTTTTTATCTGCCGATTTTACTTATATTAAACATTAACAGTTATTTCTACAACTGATCATCGCTATTAATAATACATTTAGGATTGTTAATCTAGTTGTTTTATTTAAATTTCAGGGTTTTCCATACCAACATTCCCATTCTTAGCGACGCCACTGAACTGTTAGTTAGGTTATGTTTTAAGGGCTGTCAACTATTTTCTACATTTTGATCTCACGGTATTTCAATATTAACGATATAAAAGAGTAGTGTGCACAAAGCATTTTTTACTTTTTCTTCAACTAAACAAACAAATAGATACACATTTCTTTGGTATAATTAAATATAGTAGTTGTTCAAATAAGTTATTTGTCATTCGTCTTTGTAAAACATATTTTTTGTAGATTTACAAACTGAGTGAATATTCATATATTTCGTGTTTATTGTTTATTAACAAATACCTTTAAACTTATTCAAACAACCGGTTCTCCTACGCGTGCACGAATACCCATAAAACTAAATCAAAGAAATGATTCCCAATCAAAATCAATGACGAATGAATTATGCAAGAGTAACGCGAGTGTCTCCTTGGAGCGGCAAAGACGTATTTGTCCCCCGCCTCGCTAACTAATTGCTCACCTCGGCAACGGCGCATTATACCTCGCGCATCTCGTACGACCGCTAAATAGTTCCGTTTGTTGACATTCGTCAGTTAGAAATTTTCGGGCCGTCTGCTCGCGCGTTCTCCTTGCACTGAAATTAATTATTTGATTACTGAATCGAAACGTTACACGCGAACGGTGCAATTTGTTATTGAAATAAGGTTAAGTGTGAAAAATTCAAACAGAACAAAAACGACGGCTTCGCTCAGTGTAAACGCGAATGATGTTGTGATGCAGGAAAACTCCCCCCAATACTTACCCAAACGTTGCAAGTTTGATTTTGAAAAGTGTTTTTTAGAGATGGGCGACATCGGTTGCAACGTGAAATTTTACTTGGACAGGTAAAGCGCTCGTTCCGATCCACTAACCTAACCAGACCACCCGTGAAACGTCAGTTTGAATGGTTATTGTTTTGGTAAAAGGTACACTTTAGATTGAATGGAAGATTTATATTTTATAGCTAGTTAAATATTGTTGTTATACCTTAGAAAAATCAAATTAAGTATTACTTATTTTTTTTTTTTGTAATCAATCTTCCTTTTTTATTTTCAGATAATTGTAGTAATTATTTATTTAATTGATATTGAAGAATGTTTTATTCATTACAGATAATTGTTGTACATTGAAACTTCGTAGGGAGAGGTAACGTGGCATTCAATCCAATCGGGTGTAATTTTGGCATTTCAAAAGTTTTAAGGTTGAACAATTGTCACGCACTGACAAATGAGTAATTTTGTTTGTTTTATTGCAGGCCCAGCATGTCCCAGGGGACGGTGATGCTGCACAACCGGTTACAAGAAAAAGATTTCACCGTAGCCACACCTGAGGAATTCATCAAGCGGTTCAATGGGACTAAAGTTATAAATAAGGTTTGTTAAAATTATAAATATTTAAAATAATTTTCCCTATGTTTATAATGAAGAAGTTTCCAGCAGTAAATAATATTTGAAGCTCTATAGGGTCTATGTGATTTAGGAAAATTACTGTATCTTAACCATAAAAACTTTTATGAAAAATCATTGTATTAACACTACCAATACTAATACACTGCAAATATAAATTTTTAAGGGCAGAGCCGGAGATATTTTGTCACCTGAAGCAACACTAGTAATTGCGTAATTAATCATATGTTAAACTTAACTGATTAGAGATGGGTAACTCATGAGCGAGTCAATTAAAAGAGTCGAGTCTTAAAAATGAATCGAGAGTAGAGATGGGTGAAATGACTTTTTGTGAGTAAACTTGCTGCGAAGAGTCGATTCTTGAAGTGACTCGAGCAATGAAAAATTATGTAAAAGAAAGGCCCTCACTTCCAAAACTTCTATGTACCCCGTAATTCTCAACACAGTGACACAAGTCACTTGACTTTAGACTTATTTCTAAGAGTTGACTCTTTTAATCGAGTTATTACTCGTAATTCTCAACACAGTGACACATGTCACTTGACTTTAGACTCATTTCTAAGAGTTGACTCTTGTAATCGAGTTACTCATGAGTTATCCAGCTCCAGCCGAGAGTTAAGTGACTCCTAAGTAAATTTCCCGAGATATACGAGATTTTGCTCTCCATAATTTTAAATATGCCCTTATTACTTTATTGTTATGACAACAAATTTTCAAATCCAATTTATTCAAAAGTTTGCAACCCTTTAAAAGAAAAATATGACATGTAGAGAAAACAATTCTCTATAAAAAAAGTTTAAAAAAAGTTTGTCAGAGCAACAAAATAATAAGGGCCTAACTAATTTTGAACACTGGATACATTATTTAATACCAAACAACTTTTATTTAATCATTTTTAGGTCCGGTAAATAATTAAGAAAATATACACATAAACGATATCCTGACCACTTATTTTCAAATCAAATTTACCAAAGAAAATTCATGTGACCCTGAAAAAATAAGACTCGTGTATAGAAAAAAGTGCTCTATTCAAAAAGTAAAAAGAACAGGGTAGGTTTGTTGGCATAGCAACGCAACAATAAAGGTACAAATTATTCAATGTCATTACTAGATGCGTTTTTAAATACCAAACAACTACTTTTATTCAGATAATTTTTAGATCTTATTTATAATTCAAAATATATAGTGATTATGCTATATTTTTAGATACCCTGTATATATGGGAAAACAACTAATAGTTATAATAATAACTAATGATGCAATTAATTACATTTTTAAATCATAAATTAACCAGTTAACATCCACAACAAAATGAATAGAATTTTTTAACAATATCTTGTACATGCCTTTAAAGTACCTTCAAATATCAGTAAATAAAAAGATGGTGATGTGGCCATCATGTTACTTTCTCCGACTTGATGGTATCATTTATATTTACGCTTTCATGGTTTATTTTCAATTTAAATCGTATTTTAAATGTACATCGAGCTTTTTGTAGACTTGGATGAAACTGACGTTTAAAACGTCAAAATTATGAAAGATGGAAAAATTATACTTCAAATTCAAAAACTCAGTTTACTCAAAAACTAAAGAGATTTCGAAAAAAACTTATTCTTTATAAGTCGTTCATTTTGGCATTCTCTACAATTATTATTAACATAATTTTGCTGTAACTATTATTGTTTCATAATTATAAACCAAAAATGAAAAAAATAAAATAAATTTGTTTCTCGAATAACAATGATTTTTTGAAAAATGTTTTCAAACAAAATAAGCTCATTTCTTTATTGTCTTTAATATTTGCTTAAATGTTTTTGTGATAAGGTAAACACCCACTTCCAGTGTTCGAAATTTTACCAAAAGCTTTTCAGTTCTTCGGATTATCAAATAAGATGGATGTCCAAAGTTTCATATCAATTGCTGTATTAGTTTTTGAGATACAGCGCACTGACACATACATACAGACACACAGATACAGACACAAATTTTTTTTTCCAGAAATTGTTGAAATGGCATCTAGGGACCCCAAAACGGATATTTCCGTTAAAAAAAAATTTGAAAAAAAATCACGATCACAATACTTAATCGTACTTCCTTACGGACAAAGTAAAAATAGTATATTAAAGAACAAATTTTGTAAACGGATTTATATCACACACCACCAAGTTGCAAGGACAAGTGCGAATGAGTTATTTATACTATTTTTATATTTTGCCCTTTTTAAAAGAAAAATGTACAATTTTAAAATTTAGGGAATTTATTCAAATGTAGTTGACGTTGGTAACCATAATGTGTCAATGTCACATGAATGTTTTGAGGTTATGTAAGGTAGAAGTTATTTATATACGGCTTATAATCGTTTGACTTTTCAATGCTGCTAACTTGAAAAAATAAATTGCCCCTACGGTACTGTTTGGCTTCGGTGGTGTATTTTGTAAAATAAAATTACACACCAATGTACCGAAGGATTATATTTTTATTGGGGGCCCCAGGATGAAGTACATGACATGAAATAATGCACGTTGCAAATAAAGACCATTAGCAGAAATAAATCCGACACAGCAGAGCCCTAATCTTCATCTACCTAGACCTTTTCATAGAAAACATTAGACTTGATCGCCAGCTGCAAACTTTTAGTGCATCGACGCTCTGTTGCCAAGTGGAATTTGTGCCGGTGGTGAACTCACCCCCATTGTGCCCCTCTCTTATTGGGAACTGTAATTCTTTGTAATTATGTAACTTTAGTTAGTGTTAATCCAACAGTTGTATATACAAGTTCCTCAAAAATGAAAAGTAATCGTATTTTTTTTATCGCCGATTCTGATTTCGATGAGTAGAAGTGATCGAAATTTGTAAGCAAAATAGGGGAGGCAAGTTCTTGTACGGACTATTTTAACACTCCTGAAAAATTACTTTTTAAGTTTAAGTGCACTTCTTCAAAACTATAGAAAATTGAATAAGTAATTGTGGAGGCTTTCACTTCGTGATACATTTTGAATAATTCAAATAAAACGAATAACTTTGTTGGTATCACTTTATTAACTTGGAGTAGTTACTATAGTTTCCACAATTTCAGCTTGTCATTTTCAAACTATGAATATTTACATTACGATTGTACATTTATATATTTTTACAGACCAATGAACAGGGGGGAGAATATTAGGTCGGTCTGGTCAACGTTCGCGAATCACATTAGGGAAAATGAACATTCCTTTGAAAAAGATGTACTCGAGGTGATCCATTTTACCGAGAAGGGATTAAAAATGGATTTACTCAAGTCCATCAAAGTTTTCAAGGTTAAGCGTAATCCGGACATCCCTCATCAACGACCAGACCGACCTAATATTCTCCCCCCTATTCAATGCTCTGTAAAAAATATATAAATGTACAATCGTAATGTAAATATTCATAGTTTGAAAATGACAAGCTGAAATTGTCGAAACTGTAGTAACTACTCCAAGTTTACCAACAAAGTTATTCGTTTTATTTGAATTAGAGAAAATTGCTTATTTTAGAGGTAAGAACATGTGAGTAAAACTTCAGAGAAATCGGTCCAGTAGTTTTCTAGAAAAGTGTATCTAAAAATCATGTTATTCGAATGGAAAACGGTTGAGGAAGTCACCCCCTTAAATAAATCTGATAAACCAATTTATACACATTTACTCACTGGTTGTAACAACCACGATTGCCTTACAGGCAACACTTACAAACAAACAAATCAAACTGCTGATTGCAACTTTGATCCAGGTACTTTATTTGACAAGTTCAGAAATAAATGAGCATTATGATACGGTTTTGGGAGCTAAAACAGCTATATTATAGACGCAAAAAATAGAATATATTTTTTTTAATGTTTAACCCTTTGCACTCGAGGTATTTTTCACTTGGGCGAACTCGAGACGAGTTGCTGGTTCGCCCAAGAGGAGTTACAGGTACTTTAAAATCATTGGGTTAGGTTAGGTGAGGTTAGGATGCATCACACCTCTTGAGCGCCGTAGCAGTGCCGCTCGAGTGGTTAACATAAAATTAACATAATGATGATAAAATAAATAAATAAAATCAGAGAAAGTTACATCATTGCATCAATTTTTATTTTCCTCATTTTATTCAATTTATTTTCAGGTACTGATTGCTAACAATGGAATTGCGGCAGTCAAATGCATGCGTTCGGTGCGGAGGTGGTCGTACGAAATGTTCAAGAACGAGAGGGCGGTCAGATTCGTGGTCATGGTCACGCCCGAAGACTTGAAGGCGAACGCGGAATACATCAAGATGGCAGATCACTACGTTCCGGTCCCGGGTGGAACGAACAACAACAATTACGCCAATGTGGAGCTTATCATCGACATTGCAATCCGATGCCAAGTTCAGGTAAAGTTCCTCACATTGTTTTTAGTACTTACACGACATTGGATTTTAAAATATGTTGATTTTTACGATTAGCTTGTTATTTGTCTGTGTTATTGAAAGCTGGAATTTCTGAACCGCTGTACCTCATTAGTTGATAAGGCAGGTATTATTTAATGAATCCTAGGGAATGCAGTTGTTCGGGGGTGTAAGTAGAGGTCGTTTCCATAAATAAATTAGGCGCTATATACGTTGTACTCTGTTCAACAAAAATTAAAGACAAACTTCACATTTCAGAGCTACATTGTTGGAGGGGTTGTTTTGAGAAGTCAAATATCCAATTCAATGGCACAAGGATATGAGAGAATCCAGCAACAACTTAGAAAATTGAGATCAGAGTTGAAGTTAAGATTTTCTGTATTTCAAAATCTGAAGAAATTGTCGAATTTATTGCTTATGTGCTTCATATGTGATCCTTGAATATTTCAATTGCATAACAACTATATTGACTGACTGCGCCTCTCATAAGCCTATATCTAGTTCTTGTGTCGTTAGTTTACTAACGAGTAAAATGAAGAGATGTGCTTTGATAGGATATTTGTATTTAGAAAGGATCTTAACCCATTAGGCACAGATTATTTTTTAATAATTTCTTTGCATGATATTTTAATTCTAGAAAATTTTGACAGATGTTTCATCGGCCAAGAATTTTATTCGTTTCATATTGTCAGCTACTGAATCATATGCTGCGTATGTACCGTAATAGTATATAGTGTATCAAGGGCCGAAAATAGGCTTTAGCAACCCGTCGCTTTCAGCAACATGAGTGAGCGAAGCGAGCGAGGGTTGCTAAAAGTGAAGGGTTGCTAAAGCATTTCGGCATGAGTTACACTCGATATTTTTCACCTGCCTTAAGTAAAAACAGTGTTTCAGGAAATATTATATCTAGCACCATTGAACTGTCACTGTCAGATTTTTGCATAGCCTACTCATATTTTGCAAAAGCTTGTCTAGATTATGCACATATTATTTTTTCGGCCCTAGATACGCTAAATCGTAGTTTCGGCCCGATTTTTATGGCCGAAATATATGGTTTCGGTAGAGGCAGGCGAAAAAAATGTATACTTTTCTCTCATTTGGTATCGGCAACGAACTCTTTTCGAGGATGATTTTTGGGAAGCCTCTTGGATAGGACAGAAAGTAATGGATCATTTCCTCATCATCCCTACTTTCTAGACTTTTAGTTCTAGATTCTCATCCTGAAAATATTTTTCGTCCTTGAGTTAGTCCACTTCAGGTAGGCCAACATATCTGTTGCTCACTGCTGGAAATAAAAGTATGCTCAAGCATCTTCCAAACTTTTACTCGGTTAGTATATGAAACAGGAAAGATTGTAAACGTATTAATGTGAGGACACTTAAATTTAGCTTAAAATTTTAGCAAAAATAATGCAAAATTTTATACATTATAATCAACAAGAAAAAATACATTCAGGTTGCATTGGATACAAAATTTGTTAAGGACATGGATATTTGTTGTTTTTTAAGGTATACTAAATTGTGTTCTAAAATGGGGATGTTTACTTCATTTGATGTGTTAAAGAAGGGATTGCAGGGATAGAGGAATTTAGTTAGGCTTCTTAGCGGGAAGTTTTTAAGGGTAGGTTTAACGTGTTTTATTAAAACACATTTAATGGATTCCAGTGAAAAGAAAAGGATTAATATAATTTTAAGTTTAAGAGATCATAAAATAATAATAATTAATTTCAATGGAACGAGTTTAATTTGTATAATTTCAAGTTTGCGACATTAAAAAATAAGAGATCATAAAATATTTTTAATACTTTGTTTATTCCGAAATTGAATTGAATCAACTTTGTGTTGAAGACTCCAAGGCAAGGTCTCATACATTTAAATATAATATATGCATTTTGTTGCATAATATATGCATTTTGTTGCATATATTATAAATAAATGGCCTGAAGTGCACAACATGGTACGTCAAAGAAAATGCAATCATTTTGGAATTGTACTTTACAATTGCAAGTCCATTATCATTTGATTAAAATTGCTGATTGCCAAAGCAATTGAAGGCAAATTATTCACTTTGCATGCATTCCTTGTACATATTGCACAAGTATAGTGAAATCGTATAAATAAAAAAAAAATATCCAGGGATTGCGACCAGTTGAACTTATGCCATGATTTTTACAAATAAATTAGTTTATCAATGAAGCACAAAGTCTTTTGTGTCTTTCTTTTGTTAGACTCTCATCTATATTCAATGAATTAGAAGGATAGGACAGTACCCACCCGCCACCCCAGTTTTTATTAAATCCACAAAATCTCATTTTGGGTGGTTTATAATTTTTCAACTTTTCAACAAAGAAAGTTTTTTATTCAAACAGGTTTTTGTGTGTTAAATTAAAATGAAGGATAGTGGGTTGGCCTTTTCCTATAATCCGGCAAAACAAAAAGTTGGAGGTAAATAAAGTAGAAACACATTTATGTCTTAAATTGTATTAAAATAAAGGCTTAATTCCAGTTTAGGTACCCACCCCAAACTCGCAGGCGCAAATTTCAAGATTCCAGTGGCTCTAGACCAGTTTTGAAATGTTTTCTCTCAAGTATTAATAGCGGGTTATAATCTTGAAATCGAACTAGTAAATTAACCCTTTGACCTACAATCACGAGTACTCCTTGTGTTTAAGTGTTCGGGCCAAACACAACGACCACAAGCATATCTCGTGGCGCGCCCCTTGGGCCAATCACATCGAGCACGAGCTCAACTCATGGCGAGCCGCTTGGGCCAATCAAATCTAGTACGAGCTCAACTCCTGGCGCAGCGCTTGCGTTAGTAGTGCTGCACAATGAATGCATTTTCTTGCGAAACCTAATTTTTTGAAGTCCATATTTTACGTTTTCAGTTGTGCCATGAAAAAGCATGAATTTGTGCGCATACAATTGGGCACGCCAGGCGTGCCTCAGTTGGACTGGTTTCTGCTGCTGCATTCGGACGTAAGGAAAGTAGGCCAAAGGGTTAATAACAAAATAGTTCAGTCTCCTCAAGTTTAACAGTTTGGAATTCAGTTTGTCGTGCTATAGGGTTTTTTAACAATGAAGGACCTGCTGGAAAGTACTGATGTTAACTTTAAACAATTGATATCAATTGTTTACCAGATGAAGAATTGTACAGTAAAAATGTGGGTAAATGTGCATTTTATGTGAACAAAAATGCACATACATGAAAATCATATAAAATGATGCACTATGTTGTCTCATCTCTATGCAAATCGGTGTGATTCCTTTTAAAACCAGATAGTCTTCACTTACCAATTAGCAGTTGTAATGATCGGTGCTTATGATTAACCCACATTTGCCCAAGATTTAAATTAAAGGAAGTAAATGATGTGTTTCTCTAAATCAGTAATTGAGATTTAAAAACAAAGAGAGGTTATTTTTCGTATTCCTGTCAAATGTCAATGAATATTCACTAAATGTACTTACTAGAATAAAGAAATGATATATGGCACTGACAATATTCTAAATAATTTTAAGAGGAACAGTTGTCCTATATAGAACTGTGGGCATATCTGAGTTAAGTTAGTGTGAGGTTAAGGTTCCCCCCTTTTGAACCAGCTATTAGTTCCACCCGCAGTAGTTTAATTATATTTTATTTTATGTTAGTTATTGTGAGACAAGAAATCCGGCAACGTTGTAAATATTGGATTTACAAACAAGTTCAATATTTATAAATTCAGGCTATTTTTCGCCTTAATTTCGAAACTGGTTGAGAGCCACTAGAATCGCGAAATTCGCGCATGCGCGTTTCGAGTGGGTATCTAAATTTTGCCATAAACAAGTCGAGAATTTTTAACATATTTAACAATATTAACGTCTATAACATATTCACAATCAACTTGGAAAAACAAGCAATGATATTTGTTTTATAATTATGTTTGGATCAGGAAATTTTAATAAACATCAAAACAAAATTTGACAAAAGCATTTTTAAAACATGAAACAGGGTTGCGTACATTACAGAACTAAGATAAATATGAAAAAATAATTGTAAAAAATTTTCCCACAATTATCACAATCTTATTGTTTGCATGCGAGAAATATTAAGTGAAAAGTTTAAATTTAAATTTAAAAGTTTAAAAGTTTTAAATATTAGAAAATATTGCATGACTGATGCTGGGTTTATAAGACTTTTAACATTTAAGGTTTAGGCTCGTATTCATAAACATCCGTCAAACTATTTAACGATTGATTACACGTAACGGGCCGTTAAAAGTATCAATTTGGTATTCACAAACGATTGTAATGTTAAATCTCTGATTAAATCGTCCGTAAATTTACCGGGCCGTTTTCGAGTGATTAAAATTTAACGAGACATCAAATAGTCATTTCTACAGGTTATGTTTCGCAGTAAAACAAGCCGATAAGAGGTAAGGCTTATGAGAAATCGACAAAATCCATTTGAATTTTTAGATTGTCGATTTTAAAATCCGATATCGTTTTGATAAGGCGACTGTACACGAAATAATAGACATGACTGGTCAGCAATTAGATAGACCTACCAGAAGAAATAAAGCGGTTACAGTCATTAATCAAGTATTAATTTCTTTAAGATTTTACGCTTCTGGTAGCTGCCTTCTTACTTCTGACGGCACCAGTTTCTTTTTTGTTTCCCAATATTGTTAAATAACTTTTTACTGTGTGTAACAGTAGACCCATTTCTCTTTCGGTGAAATTCTTCCCTTTCGTACGTTTATTTTGCTCCATTTTTATGAATATCACTTGTGATTACGGAGAAAATGTCACCTGACTTTTGTTAATCACCAGAAAATTTTAATGAAATTCCCTACATCTCATGTTACGAAATCATACGTTAAATATCTCCTGTTATATTTATGAATATGATTTTATTTTTAACGATAGTTATATTTTAACGGCCCGTTATGTAATAAAGCGTTATATGAATCTTTATGAATACGGGCCTTAGTGTTTAAGCAAAGTTAAACTAATGTATTAGTGCCAACGCGTTCATATGAAGTTTAAGGATTTTGAGAATTAACATTAGTGTTTAAGAGTTCACTACTTTCTACTTTTCTACATGAATGGATGTGCGCATACTTTTTTGCACTGACAAACAACTATAATATAAACAGCTCATCAGCACAGCGATGCCAGATTTACACATTAATCCTGAATCATCGATTAAAATGTGATGTTTAAGTAATTTGTCGGAATTTTTAGCTATAAAATATTTAAAATGATTAAATATTGTTTCCCTATCAGTTCACCTTCGGACCGGTTTTTACCTTTCAAGTCTCATCAGCGCACTTATAACCTACAATTAACATTAAAGTTAAAGTTAATTGTGCTGATGAGACCTGAAAGGTCGAAACTGGTCTCTAGGTGAACTGATGGGGAAACAATATTTCATGTTTACATTATTATTGTTATATTTGTCTCTGTTGGCATTCATAGGATGAGATTGGTCTGTAGGTGAACTGATGGGGAAACAATATTTAGGCCTGTATTCATAAATGTCCGTCAAACTATATAACGATTGATTTCACATAACGGACCGTTAAAAGTATCAATTTGGTATTCACAAACGATTGTAATGTTAAATCGTCTGTAAATATAACCGGCCATTTTCGACTGATTAAAATTTAACGAGCCTTCAAATAGTCATTTCTACAGGTTATGTTTCACGGTCAAGTTGATAAGAAACTGCGTGATATTAATAACTATTTAACAGTGTTTGAGCAGTGTTTGCGGACTGAAATCGTCAAATATATTATACAAAATCCATTTGAATTTTTAGATGATGTCGATTTTAAAATCCGATATCGTTTTGATTAGGCGACAGTACACGAAATAATAGAAATAATTGGTAGGTAAATAGATAAACCTACCAGAAGAAATAAAGCGGTTTCAGTCATCAATCAAGTATTAATTGCTTTAAGATTTTGCTTCTGGTAGCTGCCTTCTCCTTACCATTGACGGCATCAGTTTTTTTTGTTTTCCAATTTGTTCTACTGTGTCTAATAGTAGACCCATTTCTCTTTCGGTGAAATTCTTCCCTTTGGTGCGTTTATTTTGCTCCATTGTTATGAACATCACTTGCGATTGCTGAGAAAATGTCACCTGACGTTTGTCAGTCACCAGAAAATTTTAATGAAATTCCCTACATCTTATGTTACGAAATCATCCGTTAAATATCTCTGTTGTATTTATGAATACGGTTTTATTTTTGACGATGGTTATATTTTAATGGCCCGTTACGAAATCAAGCATTATATGAATCTTTATGAATACGGGCCTTAATGTTTACATTATTATTGTTATATTTGCCGCCGTTGGCATTCGTTGGATGAGATCTGAAAGGTCGAAACTGGTCTGTAGGCGAACTGATGGGGAAACGATGTTTGATGTTATTGTTATATTTGCCACCGTTGGCACTCGTAGGATATAGATCTATTGGTGGTTATGTCACTCGGATTAGGATTAGTACAACAATCAGGCAATAGATTCCGCCACTTATAAAATTATTGTTTACAATTTTGAATTGAAAATTATAACAGTTATTTAAAATTTTATTCTCTGTCAATTATAGGAATTACTTGTAAAGTAGTATTTAAAAAATAAATGTGATAAAAGATTTGGCACTGGCGACACGCAAGCGCATTATATATAGTATATAGTGTATCAAGGGCCAAATATAGGCTTTAGCAACCCGCCGCTTCGCTCGCTCGTGTTGCTAAAAGTGAAGGGTTGCTAAAGCATTTCGGCATGAGTTCCACTCGATATTTTTTCGCCTGCCTTAAGTAAAAACAGTGTTTCAGGAAATTTTATATCGTATTGAACTGTTACTAACAGATTTTTGCATGGCCTACTTATATTCCGCAGAAAAAATATTTAATGCTTCATTTTTGTATGACCAGCATCTTTCCTTAAAACATTAAACATACAGGCTGTTGAATTGCAAAGCGGGCCATACGGATTTACCATAGATAAACGATTAAGATTGTCAACTCAAGCAATAGAATTGAGGAAAAGTGAAATTTAGCGCCACCTACTATTTGATCGTGGATTTTATTGGTTGGCATAAAACAGCGCTAATTTTAAAATAACACACACTATTATTTTGTAAAAGTTCGAATTTTTATTTTCATTATCATGACTATAGTTGTGGCAGCTTTGTAATTTTAATTCAATATTTCTCCCAGTATAAACAACATTAAAATGTGATGTGTTTTATAAATGTCTTTGTGACGTTTTAATTTTAACTTTGGATTTGAAATATTAGTGACCCATAACTTAAATCTTTCCTTATCTTGAAGCAAAACTCCATTCTGCACAACATCCCATCGTCACATCCAGGCACACAATTTCATTTTATGAGTACAATAAGTTGATATGAGAATTTATATAAATTTAAAAAATCTACTTTTACTTACCAATTAATCAATACAATCACTAAATTCAACGGAATCAATATTGTATCCAATTAAACACAAAACAGTAGAACGAACGAAACACATGTACTGAATAATTATGTTGTTATAAAACAAAGTCAATCTGCAAACCATAAAATGCAGGCACGGTTTTTAGGCAAACTGTTACAAAACTGAAGACAGCGCCACCATACGTTTGATCGTAGTACTGAGATACGGCACTAAAAAATCGTATGGAGTGAACACCCAGGGATTTACATATAAAATTTGAAATGTATTGGCTCCTCTAATTATTTCTCAGTATTGGTCTTCTTATATTATTTTTAAAACTCAATAGTACTCACCGAGATATTTTCAAAACATTTTACAATTGTTTCGATTTTAAAACAAAGGTTTTGGGAAAAATTTCATTCCTGTAATATATGTGGTAAGTAAAACACGTGTGTTCGACATTAAAAATTTGTGAAAATTCTCAAACACACGTGTTTTACTTACCACATACATTATGGAATTTCACCAAGTAACAACCTCATCAATCCAATATTCCTGTAATATATTATTTATTGCAATAATACTGTATTAACTTTCAGGCTGTTTGGGCTGGATGGGGACATGCTTCAGAGAATCCAAAACTACCAGAGCTCCTCCATAAAAACAATATAGCCTTTATAGGACCGCCAGAAAAGGCCATGTGGGCACTTGGTGATAAAATTGCCTCTTCCATTGTAGCACAAACAGCAGAAATACCTACACTTCCTTGGTCTGGATCAGGTTAGTTTATTTTTCATGTAATGTATAAAAAACACCATTACAGTATTACAGACACTCAAGATGTGTGGTGTAAACTTTGCGCAGAGTGAGAAAGTATGCGGAGAATGCAAGAGAATACGACAACAAATCTCCGGAGCTAATTAAATTTAAGTTGGTCACTGCGCCTCGAGTGCCTGGTATAAGCCTAAGTTTTTCTAATCTTAATTCAAGTTATTTTCAAAATTGAATTTGATTTTAAAAGAACAATATTTTGTTCATTTTTTTACCAGTTTTGTAAATAATAATTTTAGAAATTCATAACTAACTTGAAAAAGGGGAACACTGATGTTTCAAGATACCCTAAAAGTGTTTAGTTTTTGTGAATATTATGAGACCAATTTCCTGTAAAATTTATCACTAGTCCCTAGGTGAGAGTTCCATTTTGAACAGTGTTTTGTCACTTGAGCTTACTTCACATTGATTCACTAGTTGACATCAAATTTGGTCAACCAATGTTTACAATTCAGAATGTATGTTTATCAACCATTTCACTGCGGTAACCAGATCATTGCACATAAAATATTGTACTCTATATGTGGGACATAGTTATACTCTCAAGCAGCCGTGTATATTTCATATGCAATAGTGAAAGGGTTAACATTGTTTTAACATTTGGGAGTATAAAGTTAATTTCATTATTTTTTTTTAGAACTGAAGGCTCAATACAGTGGAAAGAAGATTAAGATATCATCTGAATTATTTGCCAGAGGATGTGTCCATACGGCTGAACAGGGCCTGCAAGCAGCACAGAAAATTGGTTTTCCTGTGATGATAAAGGCTTCAGAAGGTGGAGGAGGTAAAGGTATAAGGAAGGTGGATAATGCTGATGATTTCCCTGCTGCTTTTAGACAGGTAATTTATATTCATTAATATGCATAAAAAGGCAGGGAGGAAAAGGAACGAAAGTTTTGAAATAGATAAGAGATGCATGTGAGAGAATTCAAATATTTGGGTATCCGTTTACCAAAACTGTATGTAGAAAGCGGCATATTGAACATGTATATAAGAAAGTGACAGTGGCAAGGAAACCACTGTGGAGAATACAGGATGAAATGCTTGGTAATAATGTGAGAATGCAGTTGACAGTGATATTGATATGAGTGTGGGGTGTGAATGCACCGAAATTGGTAGAGAGGATGCACATTGTGGTCTCAATAATTTCCATAGATTTGTGACCGTATTTTTAATTTTTATTTACATGTCTGTAATTGTATTTTAATTTTTTTATCCTTATAAACTGACACGTCTAATCATGTACATCCTGCAATATTTAAAGAAAAATCAATATTAATGCAATAGTTGAAAAGGGTGCTGAGATTGGACAGGGCAACTATTCAAAATATTACAGGAGCATCATAGAATTTTAAAATGAAGCTCCTTCTTCAGCTATCTAAGTTTGAGCGGAAGGCAATTGGCATAGGTAATGAAAGATCGGTGAAAGAGGCATGTCGGAGGGAATGCGTAGTGAAAGTTGTAATGCTATTAGAGAAGACAGTGCGCGAAGTCTATGGAAGGAACATCAGTGTTGGCTTGGTGTGGGAATAATGAAAGAGCAAGAAATATATGTGGATGCGAGAATAGTGCATGAAATGTGTGTTTTATGGGGATAATAGAAACTACAGGTATTATTGGATGAATGGCTGTAAGAGTATAGATTGTCAAAAATATGAGAATAGGGAAGGAAAGTATGTTTGTGTGAAAGCAGAAAAGGGGTTGAGGTATGTAAGATATTTGTTAATATAAGGCAACGAGGTAGGAAAACTTAAACTTTGAGACAGGTAATAGGATTTGACCGGTTTGGTTTTCGCAGGAATTTATTAATTGTTGTATATTATTATGCCAAATAAACTTTGAATACTACTACTACGCATGAGTATTTTATGTGACTTTAAGTGAACACTTTTCTGTATCAAACTTAACCCCTTGACCGGGAAATTAATCAAGCTAGGTAGTGCTAATAAAGACCATTCAAAAGTAAAACAGCGAACATGGGATGATTTCTTCTTAATGCGGGTTATTACTGCTTCGAAAATATTTGGAAGCGGCCGTCTACCTATCGCGAGTGCGACTTTATCACGTACGTAGCACGTGGTTGCCTGGCAAGGCACATTTAACTCATCACGAGCAACACACGTTATTCCCGGCCAAGGGGTTAATAAAAACGAAAGGAAAGGTCACCAGGTCCCAATTTCTTGAGGATTATTTTGAATAAATTGTACCGTGTTTTCCTTATGGATAATGGCTATAATTTTGACCATTTTTATACAGGTACAAGCAGAAGTTCCCGGATCACCAATATTTGTCATGAAATTGGCAAAGTGTGCTAGACATTTGGAGGTGCAACTGCTGGCGGATCAGTATGGTAATGCTATATCACTATTCGGACGTGATTGTTCCATTCAGAGAAGACATCAGAAGATTATCGAAGAAGCTCCAGCTGTGATCGCAGAACAATCTGTGTTTGAGGATATGGAAAAGGTAAAAATGAAAGAGAAATTATGCATAATAATACTGCCTTAGTTTTGTACAAGCCAAATATTAGAAAATAAATTTCATTTAATTAGTATTTGTCGGGCTCCATATGGCGTGGACTGTTTTGTTGCTTGGGCAGGTCCTTTTAGTCTAAGTTGTACACTGTATTTTTTTCTTAACCGCTTAATGCACTCAGCTGTGTTTACACAGGTTAAAGAAACTGAATAATTCTCGCTCACCCGGATTTTCACGGAGGAATTCAGCCGACTATATGCATTGAATAGTTCCATACAGATTAGCACTTAACCCTATAAAATTACATGAACATTTTATTATCAAGCCCATCCAGGTAATAAGTCTTATTTAATTTGATATTTTAATGGTGCATTAAGCGGTTAAAGGGTTTTTAGCCCACTCGCAGCGACTTGTCCCATAGTACTATAGGTTCCAAATGTAGATCTGATCTGGTTCAGGATGCTCCAGCATTTTCTTTCTCGTCTTTTGAAATTCAAAGTTCTGTTCACTATATCTGATTCAATAAATTCGTCAGGACACTCGGTAGCTTGAAATGCACCACTCAAATTTAAAGCAATTTATTGTAATAATACCTCTGTCAAATATTTATGCGCCATCCTGATAATCAGAAAAATCATACAGGTGGTATGTTGGGGTCTCTGCTAACTGCAAACATGAATATTTCCTAAATAAGAAGTGATAGTGTAGGAGCTTAGTAGCTTAACAGTAACTTAGTTCCGACTGAAATACGAGCCATTGGTAGGCGTTTTTGCCGATTATTCCAAAATGCCACCCAATTTACATCTGGAGTCATAGGAGGTCCTATGTTAACCATGATTTTCAAAAGCTTAACTAGTATGTTGCAGAATTAGAACTTGGGTATAGGTGCGCAAGGCTGCTTGCCAATATACAGTGTGTATCAGCCAAATGGAATAAATTCGATAATAAATAAATGGGGGCATGTTCGAAAAAAACGCTCGGATATGTCGATTGGTATTTTTAGTTGCGCATTTTTTTCAACAAACCTTTTTATACAGGGTGTGTCATGTAACAGAGGCCAATACCAACTTTCGTATTTTAAATGCAACACTCTGTATATTATTCATATAAGTTTTGCATCATAATCTGGATTCCACAGTGATAGGGTTAAACACAACTGTGTTGACTTGGTAAAACTACATTATAAACTTTATTACAAAACACGAAAGTTAGAATTTCACATTTATTTGTATAGACAACTGTTTTACCAAACAGTGGCATCATCAGGCAAATCGATAATTCAGTTGTAGCAGTATCTATACAAATAGATGTGAAATTCGTGTTTTATTATGAAGTTTATAATGTAGTTTTACCAAGCAACAGCCTCATACATCCAATACAATTGTATTGTATTTTCTAAATAATTACAGTGTTTCGTTTGGTGGAGAAATTTGATATTTGTACTAGTTTTAATATATATGTATTGGTTGTTCATATTAGTAAGAATAGTACAATAAAATTATATGATTTTGTTTTATATTTTTCCAGGCTGCTGTTCGGTTAGCCAAAATGGTAGGGTACGTCTCAGCTGGCACTGTAGAGTACCTTTACGACACCTCAGGCCATTATTACTTCCTTGAACTGAATCCAAGATTACAAGTGGAACACCCCTGTACAGAAATGGTTTCGGACGTTAATTTACCAGCAGCTCAACTACAGGTAATTTTAAAGCAACACCATTATATATCATGCTCAACAAATAACACTATTACTACTACTACTATTAGTATAAATTATTGTAAAATTCTGGATCAAACTATTTTAGTGAAATCTGTCTGAATTTATAGTTTAGAGATCAATTTAAAACTACACTAGTTTTATTTCATCATGACATTCCGTAGATTAATCAGTGTTCTTCAACCTAGTGCTCGTCCGCAGAAATTTAAGGCTGGTCTACATGAAGGTTTAATAAACAAAATACAATTTACATTAATTTTTATTTCTGTTTTATTTATGTCATATTTTTAACAGGATTGCCCCCATTTTCAGCTTCTTGAACCATTGTTGATTAAAAGAATCCCCCTACTACCACCAGTCCGGCTAATATTTTTTTCTAAATTATTAAATATATAATTACAATTTTTGCCAGTCCGCCATCATAAAAAAGTTGTAGAACACTGGTTCAAATCTTGTGATTGTACTATTGCTGCCAAAAACAAATAGAACACCTTTATTTGTCTAGTGTTAAAACATCTCTATTTAAATTTGAATGGTACTCCTCAACATGTGTCACTTAGATTCATAATATAAAAGCATGCAGGCTGTACAATACACAAACAGATGGCATATCTGTTTTTTACCTTTTTTTTACTCTGTACAGAGTAATTGACATTTAATGATAATTATTAAGCATTGAAGCGCAATTTACCTGAATACATTTTAGAAAAGACTCGATGGATTTCCATGGTATTCTATTAATTTTATTGTCCACAATTATACAATAATGCTTATTATTATAAAATTATATTAATAGTTGAAGTAATACAGTATTATAATTTCTGTATTTAAGTGTGATACATGATATGAATTTAACTATAACAGTGTTGTTTTTTTTAATAATCTAGATTGCAATGGGTTTACCTCTACACTACATAAAAGACATTCGGTTATTGTATGGTGAATCACCCTGGGGCATATCAGAAATAGATTTTGACAAGCCCAGACACAAACCTCAGCCTTGGGGACACGTAATTGCCGCACGTATCACATCTGAAAATCCTGATGAAGGTTAGTATACATCCCAAAATTGATTGTCAAGTCTTTAACACGTTCACTACCACTGATGCGCTAGTGCGTCCGACTTTATATTTGCGTAAATGCAATCCCAATTGCGGTGACAGCGAACGTGTTAAATTGTCAAAATGATTCAAAATTCATTCATATGCAAAACTGCAGATTTTTATTTACTTTCAATAATTCTATCATTAATTGTTACCAAAATGCCATGCATTGAAGTAAATTAATATAATTTAATATTGGCAATTATAAACCATGTTTAATGTTGGTGGCGTTTACTTCGTGGTACATCTTGATTGTAGATTGGAATAAAACACTGTAACTTTTTTATACCACTATATTTTATTTATGTGACTAGTTTCGACCATTCACTGGTCATTTTCAAACATAAGTAAATTAAATTACGGCTTTACATTTCTTATATATTACAGGGCTTCAAACAGGGACGAATACATTATGTCAACCTGGTCATTAAGCACAGAAATTCCCGGATTAATTTTTGCTTTGTGTATTTCCAGTGCTTCCAGTAGCGGATAAAGGCCGAAAAATGGATCTACTGGAAGCAATAATACACAAAGCAAAAATTAATCCGGGAATTTCCGTGCTTAATGACCAGGTTGACATAATGTATTCGTCCCTGTTTGAAGCCCTGTAATATATAAGAAATGTAAAGCCGTAATTTAATTTACTTATGTTTGAAAATGACCAGTGAATGGTCGAAACTAGTCACATAAATAAAATATAGTGGTATAAAAAAGTTGAAGTGTTTTATTCCTATCTACAATTATAAACCACTCTCTTCTAATAGTAAATTCTATATTTATAAATCGGGACACACAATGGTCGAAAAAATACAACTAGAATTGAACCATTGAAAAAATGGTTACCCTATTATTGATATAAATTACAGATTAATCATGTTTCCAACCTAATTTGCGCAGTTGAGGTGTTGGAAACGAGATCTCGCTACCATCTGTGGTACCTAAATCGGTTATTAATCAACAGAAATTTGTATTCATCATTCACTTATGCATGAATAGGATAATCCTCATCATCTGGCTGTATTGTAATGCTGAAGATCACCAGCCTGAAACTGTTCTGCAGTTTGTAGTTAATAGTTATTTGTTTTTTATGTTTATAAGTACCAATAAATGGAAATTGAATTCTAAAAACATGTTTTTTGTGTAAATAGAGAAATAGTAACCATAAAAATGCAATTTTCTATTCAAAAATGAGTATAATCAATCAATTTTTAGTAAAGCAAGCCATAAAGTTTTGTGTGGTTGATGTAGGAAATTTTGACAAAGAAAATATTATTGGCTATAGCGCATGACTGACTCTTGTAAATGATAACCTCTACATAAAATGGCTTGGTGCATAACTAAATCTTGCCAACAAAAATGTCACCATATTAAAAGTTGATCGTGAATGGATTATATTCATATGCAGGATGATACGTATTTAATATAATTAAAAAAAAAAACATAAAACAAATTGTTATTTATTTCAAGTTTAAATTGCTCCTTCCTTTTAGGTTTCAAGCCAAGCTCTGGAACAGTACAAGAACTAAATTTCCGATCATCTAAGAACGTGTGGGGATACTTCTCAGTCGCTGCCTCTGGAGGGCTACACGAATTCGCCGATTCGCAATTTGGGCATTGCTTTTCATGGGGCGAGAACAGGGAGCAGGCTAGGGAAAACCTTGTTATTGCCTTGAAGGAGCTGTCAATTAGAGGTGATTTTAGGTAAGGACAAATGTATAATGAGATTTAAAAAAATTATCTGGTTTATTTACATTGAATTTACAAATCTGTACCTCTGTGAAAAACAATAATAATAATTTTATTGCCCAACGATCACCGATTGCATGACAATTTAGTCAAGTGGGTTATAATATATTATAAGAAATTACATACATGTGAGAAATCTCTTTACAGAATAGCATTAATAATGTTAATGGGTAAATATTTATCTGATAATTCAACTCATGTATAAAAAGGTGCAGTTAAAAAGGCGGACAAAAAAATTTGCAAATGGATAAAAATTTATTTACCTTCACCATGATAACGATCTTTATATTTACAATTTTAGTAAACAGCTAACTTCAGTTGAACAGTGGCAGTTCGTGTCAGTTCTGAATACCTCTGCAGTCAAATATAATGTACATGTTTCGGACACGCTTCAACGTGAAACATTTTTCACGATTGTCATTCCGATGTTTGTGCCAGTTTGGTAAATATTGTCCTTTCACCTGGTATACATTTAGTTACATTTGGAATTAATGCCGGTGACATTAGCATTTCGTATTTCGGCCTAGTGTTGTTAGATGTCGCAATCGTAGGTTAGCGCAGCTACGAATAACACAAATCACACCCGATGCGTGAATTATTAGTATTTTTTTGGTTTTGTTACATTGCATTTAATATCCATCATGTTCTAATAGTATGAAACAAACGTTGAAAAGTTGGTGTATTTGACGTCTTCTCTTTTATGTGTGTCAGTAATAAGTGCACCGATTATTAAACGATCAGTTGTTATCAGCTGTTATTGGTCTCCTAATTTCATGCCGTTTGTAACGTGTGTGTGTGTGAGTGTGTGGGTGTGTTGCATGTGTGTATGTTGCATGTGTGTGTGTTGCATGTGTGTGTGTTGCATGTTTGTGTGTTGAGTGTGTGCGTGTTGCGTGTGTGTGAGAGAGTTATAACCTATAATATAATATAAGAAATGCAAGAAATGTATGAAATGTATACTAAATGCAAGTAATAATACCTATTTATACAAAACAATAATTATAAATATCATTTTGAGGGCTAGATCTCAGTGTTTGTACCACTCGGAAACGTGCAGGCGCAATTTTAGTAGCACTCGACCAATTTCATTTTACCCACACACACGAATTTGACGATTGGTGCTTCATACAATTCCATTACAAATAAATTCTTTCACCCATTGTACTTTTAATTAATATAAATTGTTGATATTTATACATATAGTTTTTATTTGTTAAATTATCCATAAATACCACTCGCGGTTATAATTTCGGCTGAATAAATTTTATTTTAAGCACTCATCATTTCATCGCAAATTTCTTGAATGAATTGAGATTATGCAAAAATTTTTCCATCCCAATTCATCCTAGAAATTTGTATCGATTCAATGGCTCGTGCAAACAAATAAAATTTATCCAGCCAAATTCTAACCCCTTGTGGTATTACCCCTGATAAAATTCTTAACCTTTAGTAGTCACTAGGGGTGTGATACACCCCAGCCTTTTTTCGATGTTGAATAAGGCCCTGAAATTGAAAGTAAACGGGACATGTTACTCCATCTACAGTTTGAACCTTCTATTGTGGATCCCAATAGGTATTATTTGAGCTCACGCGTCAGTGTTAGTGTGGTACCTGTTTGAGTTGATTCGTGAAAAATTGTGGGGTGTACGACACCCTGTGTGATCATTGTGCCAGAAAAAAAATTAAATTGACTTTGTATTAGAAAAATACTAATATAATTTTTTCGTAAAAAATCCCACCTTCGATCATGAAAATAAATATACTTTTTGGAAAGGTCGCAAAATTTATTAATTCCACTTGGAATGATACTATTTCAGGTTTTCAGGTTCAAACTATTTTATTTTTTAGCTGAAAATTGAAATTACTACCGTATTTTTTGCAAAAAATACTCATAATTGCGGTATTTTTTTGCAACATTTTTCTTCACATGTAAAGTTGCAGGTTTCGAAAACTATTCACATATTCTTGTAACTAGAGGTTCAAAATGTATCCCAGATTGTTTTTTGTTTTTTGTCAATTTAACATTAATTGGCCACTCCGAATGACTATTACGTCATTTTTCGGAGGTGTGACTATTAGGGGTTAAACTAAATAAAAACTAAAGAAATATATCCGCGTACACTTGATTGGCATTCTTTGTCATGAAAAACCGGTGATTTATACCATGTATTGTGATTTGGCTAAAGGTCTGTAAAACATAATGGTGCGTCTAGCGGACGCAACTGTTGAGAATCAGCGCTCAACCTGATTACTCTGTGATAGCAGTCAACTTTTACAAGTTCACTGAACGATCCAGAAGCAAAACTGCTAAATGTGTCACTTGTACTTGATCGCGCTCTGATCATTTAGCCGGTTGCGTTCAGAAATAGGTAGAGTAAACGACTGGAGCGCACTCTTTTTTTACCCACTCTGGACTGGGTACAAGTGGTCTATTATTAGTTTGAGGTTATGGTCGTCGGATTTTTATAGCAACGTAACGAGAGATATTTATGTATAAAATTGATTAATAAAATCCAGGTAGAAAATGTCCATAATGCATTTGAAATCATTGCTCCTTATAATTTAATATTGGTTGTTTCACATTTAATGTTGTTCTCAACTTTCTTCTTAAAATAATTGTTACTTTTCAACAGTAATTGCACAAGTGCATTGAAAATTATTGGTAACAGGTTTGTCGAAAGAGTGCAAATTTAAGATAATTTACAATGCACGAGAGCAATTTATCAGAGCATATCCAAACAAAAATATTACAACAAAATAGAAAAACATTTATTGGTATCGTGGGCGTATCATGCCGGTTTGAATATTACATTTTTAAATGGATCAAATAAAATTTGAAACTCAGAAATGTACATTAGCAGTGGACTTTACTACATTTTCTTTACAGTACGTACCGTTCCTATTTCTTACCTTATATGTCCTGTTTTCCAATATTGTAGAAATGTCTTCCCGAGTGCAGGTCGCGTTAGGGTAATATTTTCTCCGCGCAAAACTTTTTGATTGGGCCTCTTTCACGTTTTCTTGAATGCTGAGTTTTCACTTATTTGAATAGTGTTCAGATCGTTCTAGCCGACTGATGTTTAACATTTTCATTTAACCCAATCACTTGCTGAAACATAATGCGAGTAGAGACCAATCACAAAGCCGAAATACGATTTTTTTTGTTGGGAAAACATGTTACATAGAATCTGATTGATTCAGATTAATTCGCATTTCGGCATGCTACGTTTGGCGGGATATAGTCTGTGCAATTTGTAACTTAACCCTTAACAGGTCCGGCGTAGTCTGAGAGACTACGCGATTTAAAGAGTTGTTTCTTATTCGTTACTGGCATCGCCCAGAAACCTACCCTTCCATCTAATCCCTCATCTATCAGAGCATAATAGATAGAAACAAATTTGGCGTGATTGCGATACTCACTTATGAGTTATAACAGAATCAATTTCAGTCGTAGTCTCCCAGACTACACCGGACCATTTGTGTAACTTTCATGCATGTGGTAGATTTAAAAAAAAATTGGCCGGGCCATCAAAATGAGTGCGTTTTGGAGGTCCCAACTCTGAAGAAGATGATGCAGATGAGTTAACTGACATTGACAAACAGTTTATGAGAAGTATTCTACTCAATCCAGACATCACAAAGGAGATATTATAAGCATTAATAAAAAGCAAATTTGGCTCATGCTGGAATGCCATATTTTTGCTAGATTTTAATTTTCATTTAATTTTTTGTTCATTTAATACCTTAAGAACACAATTAATAATACAAATTCAAATTGTTAAATTTTTATAATAATTTATAGCACTTACAAGGGGAGGATCAGATGTGTGACTCACCGATTTCATCCATCTTTGGCACACGTGTAGGTCATGACTAGGAACGTAACAGTTGCAAGTAATAGGGCGCACTATTCAGCCGTTTTCGAGAAAAAATGGTTTTTAAATTTGTTATTCATTCGTATGTTTATATACCTTTTGCGTTAACAAACATATACCGACCTTTTGGCGCATCGATAGAACCTCAGATTCGTAGTCGGAAGGTCGAAGGATTAAACCCCATTGTTGAAGTTGGGTTCATTCATTTTCTTTTTATAGTTTTTCTAAATCCATGTGTATTTAAAAATCTTAATTTTAGAATCAATCAATTTTTTTCTCGAAAACGGCTGAATAGTGCGCCCTATTACTTGCACCGATTACACTCCTAGTCATGACCTACACGTGTACCAAAGATGGATCAAATCGGTGAGTCACACATCTGATCCTCTCCTTGTTAGTATAAAAATAGTTTTTTAGCCAAAATTTTTGGAATGAAATATAATTTAGGTGATTACTTTTTATGCTCTATTTAAATTTCGTTTTTTTCTACATATACTAGTTTCATAATGTATAAAGTATCCCATACTGAATAAAATATTAATTTTTTGTTGCATATTTCAATTTTTTTTGATCCATCAAACTAAGTAGTCTCCGAGACTATGCCTGATCTTAAGGGTAACAAAAACGCACGGGACCAGTTATGGGTTAAAACATTCATCATATCTGTTGTATCGTCATCAGTTGTAGCCTCAATATCCTCAATACTTTTAAGTACTTTATTGAAACAATTTACTGTTATAATGATTACACCTAATAATTTATCTTCATTCATATTGTAAATAGCAAGAAACGATTTACGATATTTTAAAGTTTATGTTTCATCGGATTTTTAGTATACACATCTGAACACAAACTTATTAAATGAGAGCGCACTCCCACAACATACGATCAATGCTCTTGGTACAAATTCTATCTAAACGAGTCCCCAGCAGATCATATTTATATTATTTGAGATCAGAAATCATTGCTGTTCACCGCCCGCCAACAGTAAATGTAACAGCAGCTGATAGTTACCGCAAGGTCAGCGTCAGTCAAATTTCTTACAGTTGTGTTTGCTAAACGCGCCTATTGTTATGACGGGCGAAATTCTTGGCCCATAGTAATTAATTTGAAATAATAGATCAGAGTAATCGATCAGCTTATGCATCACCTTAGATGTGGTTAATACAGAATTATTCTCCAGCTTATTTAGGTTTTTTAAGCTTTTTGACAACCGGTACAATACATAATTTCTAAAGCCCGTTTTAGACGACGTTATTTTCTTGTACAAGAAAATTGTAGTAGAATATGTGACCGAAAAATATTAGCTAGTGCGAAATACGCATTTTTCATCATATATGATGGTACAAGAAAATAGTCCCGGATCATGCAGAGAATTGAAAAATTTTAAGTTGGTATAAAACATTTCGGTTTTTAACGTTGGAACTTATTGTGGTATTCGACAGGCCTTACAACATGCAGCAATGGGTTCTCTTGATATCCCTCAATAATGCTTGCGACTTCATCTGTTGTCCAAGTAGTCATCGTTGAAACGGCATAAACTCAACTCAGGTGCTACAATTTTAGGTTATGTCGCAGATGAGCGATATAAATTCATTACATTCAAAATGCGCATGCTCGCATACTAGATCTAGGATGGAAATAGAGCGTGTCCTATTTTCATCCAATTTATTGTTCAAGATTTGATTTCTTGTATTACACGATAGGAGAAAAAGGTATACAATTTTCTTGTACAAGAAAATAACGTCGTCTAAAACGGGCATAAGCAGTATTATATCTAACTGTAAATGGTGGTATATGTCAAGTATTATGTGAGTTAAATACAACTCTTACCTTGTCATGATTCAGACACCATGTGAGTTACCTACAACTCCAAGAAGTGTTGGTTCTGAAGCTTTAAAAAGTGATCTGGCTTCGAAGTCCCTATTTTATTTCCCCTATGTGGCAGTTAACATGCTAAACTTGTTAACTAAAACATGGCTGTGAATATTTTACCTATTTTAATATCAAAACACTACAATAATTATTTTACCATAAAGTAGCATCATTAGGTGACTAAATGATTTTTATAAACCACTTAATCAACAAATCAGTCGGCACAGGTACCATTTATTTACAAAATTGTGCAATTCCATAAAAGTCATGGATAATGCATTTTACTCCCTTTTCTACATACACACATTGTTTGTAATGTTTGTAATTTAGTTAGGCTATGGAGAATGAACAGTTAGTATCTGACATGCCAAAAGAAATATAACACCTGTAATCTAGTGCCAGTCTTTTTTCTAAAAAAAAAAATTCTAAATGCCTAATTATTATTATTAAATGTCAATGTCAATATCTGTATAGAGTAAAAAAGATAAAAATAAACCGCTATGCCATCCATTCGTGTTTTGCAACAGCCTGCACGCTTCCATATTATAAATAAAATTGATAAACGTTGTGAGTATAGTGGTCTAAAATGGTGCAGTATTATGTTGTCTGAAAATAAATATGAAGGTCAACAACAGAAATGAAACACTTTACCGGTATAATGAGTACAAAGTTACTCCAGGAATCAATAATATGTAATTTTTGTAAATATTTACAAAAATACCATTCATGTTTGTTGTGATAAGTCATTAATTAAATCCTTGAACACATTACGTTGGTAAACACATGTACACCTAATATTCCACTGTATCAAGAGAGTATCGATCAATAAGGTAAAACATATGCATACAAGATTTTCGTTCAAACATTTCGTGTACTCAAAACTGGAATGCCCTTTTATTAGGCCCATACATTTTTTCATTGTTATTTTACATATTGTGTTCTTACAGGACGACAGTTGAATACTTGATAACTTTGCTGGAGACGAAAAGCTTTCAAGGGAACACAATCGACACTGCATGGTTGGACATATTGATATCAGAGAGGATGCAAGCGGAAAAGCCAGATATTATGCTGGGCGTTATTTCGGGCTCGTTGCACATTGCAGATAAAACAATTTCGAGATCATTCCAAGAGTTCCAGAATTCCCTGGAGCGCGGGCAGATTCAGGGATCCAATACGCTTAATAACACCATGGACCTCGAGCTCATTAATAATGGGTGAGTAGTAATTCTTAACATAATAACCAATTAATGGTAAGAACAAGAATATAAGTAGAAATATTGGACAGGTATTTCAACATACTTTTTATTCATGAAATTTAATTTCCAACAATAAATAGTTATTGTTATATTGATAATAGTTACATGTATAATTGATATAGATATTGTGGGTAACAGTTTGATAGTGGATTTCACAAACATTTATTCGTAAGCCTTTATTATATTTTCAGCTGTGTCAACGTTCTTTATGCGTATTGTCTGTCACTGTCAGTCACCGAACAAATTTTTGAATTGTTATTGAAATGGAGCCTCGAGAAGAGAATTTAAGGTAAAAATACATCGAAGAGAAAAAAATTACATATCAATTAAAATATGTGTAATGTAATCACACAAACTAACCTCAAATTATGTATTCCGTTTATCATTTGAAAGATCATTTACACTGCCGAAAATATAATACCCGTGTTATGTCATTTAAGCCAGAGGTATATTTATAACCACCTCTGTGAAATCTATTGGAAGAGTATTAAAATATCTATTTTGAATTTTACAAAAATCAAAATTCTTCACTCTGGGCATTAAAATTTTGAAATATAAATTAATTGGGTGTTATAAACTTGATAAATGTTCATATGTACTAAAAAATAAGACCTTTATTGGTAGATCTAACAATTATTATACTTCCATCAACCAAAAATACAATTATAATAACAATAATTCTCGTGCTCTCATATGTACTATCTGACAATCTTTGAGACACTGTCATAATTGTGGGTTTAAACGTGATATGAGTCCTTTGTGAAATCTGTAATTTGTAGATTAAATGAAATTGGGGGCAGAAAGACCTCAGGTCTATAGTCCGGACAGACTAACCGCTATAACTTCAAATTTATATAATGTAAAGATATGTTAGTGTCTGAATAAAGATGTTTTTCTCTCCCAAGAAATTGGAAAACAGCCATCAGTTAAAGTTAATAAAAAATTCAAGTTTTTTTTTCATTAATATTTTTCTTTTTTAACATTTATTTGGCGAAAGGCTTCTGAATTCAGGGAGGAAAACCATATTTTCCAAAGAAACTTCTGTCTTCTTTTTCAATTTGAAATGACTATGAACAAAAATACACGTAAAGCTTATTTTATTTGTCATTTTCATAGTTATCATATCTGAAAGTTTCTTATCGCATATCAAAATTTGCCCTATTCAATGCAAATCGTTTTAAAATTATTTTTTTTAAGGCAAAAATACAAAATACAAGCAACAAAAAGTGGACTGAATTCTTACTTCCTAGTGATGAATGGGTCTTTTAAGGAAATTGACGTGCATAGGTTAAGTGATGGAGGTAAATATTGAATTTCATTCTGAACTTTGAATGAATTTAATCTTCTTTGATTTATTTTTAGGAATACTGCTTTCTGTCGATGGCGCCTCCTTCACAACTTATATGAAAGAAGAAGTGGATAATTATAGGATTGTGATAGGAAACCAAACGTGTGTGTTTGAAAAAGAAAATGATCCCACGCTTTTGCGATCACCCTCAGCGGGAAAACTGATTGGATTTTTAGTCGAGGATGGTGGGCATGTGTACAGAGGGCAAGCATATGCAGAGATTGAGGTACATAATGTTTTTTAACTTTTATTTGTTATTAATTCTATAAAGAAATTGAATTTAAAACATGCTTATTGCAAATGAAGTTAAGACAACCTCACTTGTTGCAGAAGCATTAAATACATTTAATAAAGACGAAAATAGCCTAAATATATATATTCAACCTGTTTGTGACTCTGCAAAATAAGTTTTATTAGGACTACAAACAAATAACTTATTGCAGTAGTTGTTTCAATAAGTTATTTGTTTGGTCCTAATAAGACTTATTTTGCAGAGTCACAAACATATTCAGGCCATTTTCGTCTTTATTAAATGTATGCTTACTGCAATTACGTGTTTTGTTAACATTAAAATCTTTGTAATTAATTTTCCTTACTACCAATTCCTTGTTTCTAGGTTATGAAAATGGTTATGACATTAACAGCTGGTGAAGCAGGTTCAGTTTTCTACACAAAACGACAGGGAGCAGTTTTAGATGCCGGTTCTGTGATAGCGACCCTTGAACTAGATGATCCCAGTTTGGTAACAAAGGCACTGCTATATAAAGGACCTTTTCCGGAAATTGATGTTTCACATCCTATAAATTCAGAAAAACTGAATCACATCCATAATTGCTACAAAACGATTTTGGAAAATACATTAGGGGGTAGGTTTCTGATTTAATTGAATGCTTAAAATAGTGCTGTTGATATAATGAAAATGGTTCATGTAATAGGAAAATTGTGCTGAAAAGTCTTACATTTTGTTTCAAGCCTGGTATATAATTTTCACCATTTGCTTTTATTTTTTGCAGGGTATTGTTTGCCAGATCCATATAACGCTCCAAGACTAAGAGAAGTTATTGAGAAATTCATGTCTTCACTTAGAGATCCAAGCCTACCACTTTTAGAACTGCAGGAAGTTATTGCAAGTATATCAGGAAGAATACCGGCAGCTGTTGAAAAGAAGATTCGTAAACTGATGTCACTATATGAAAGGAACATAACATCTGTGCTGGCGCAATTTCCTAGTCAACAAATAGCAAGTGTCATTGGTAAGGTTCAAATTAATAAAACAAATGAATACAATAGACATTTATATACCTACAGAAGGAATCATGTCTAATAAATATACTTTTTTTCTCAGATAGTCACGCGGCAAGTATGCAAAAACGGTCTGAAAGGGATGGATTCTTCTTGGCAACTGAGGGTATTGTGCAATTAGTTCAAAGGTACAGAAATGGAATCCGAGGAAGGATGAAGACTGCAGTGCATGATTTATTGAAACAATATTATAATGTTGAAAGCCAGTTCCAATTGGGTTAGTATTTTATTATAATGAGCGTAAATATCATATATAACATTTTAGACCAACAATATCACTTAATTTATGCCTCAATTCCATTGGCATAAATCACATAATCTTTTCTATATCAAATATAGTCAATTAATGGAGCTTGACAATGTTTGATTTCATTCCAGGTCATTATGACAAGTGCGTGTCTGCCATTCGTGACAAGCATAAGGATGATATGTCAGCTGTAACAGCAACAATTTTCTCACATGGTCAAGTAGCCAAGAAGAACATGCTCGTAACGATGTTGATTGATCATTTATGGGCAAACGAACCCGGACTTACTGATGAATTAGCAGCCACGCTAAATGAACTTACTTCCTTGAACAGGAGTGAACACTCGAGAGTGGCCTTAAGAGCCAGACAGGTATGTTCTTCTGATAACATTAATTGTAGTTTTTTATATAGATGCTGCAAAATGTACGAGAATCACATTTCACATATACAGGGCGCGTCATAATTGGGTGTAAAAAATTTAACCAAAGCTTCCTAATACACCTTAGTACCAAAATGCGCCATGAAAAAGATAAAGGGTGTTAAGGGAAAAAAAATTATCCTATTCGTTTAAAAATACATCAAAACCGTTTATATTTTGAGGTTGCTAATGAAATTCGTCAAAACTACAATATTCAGCAAGTATATGGATCCTTAGTACGACAATGTCATGCTTGTATTGAGGCTGGAGGGGTGAATTTTGAACATTTGTTATAGTTTTCAATCATTGTTTTGTTTATTTTGATATATTTTCAAATGAATCAGATAAATAATTTTTTTTCATTAACTCTTTGCCCTCGAGCGGCGCTGCTACGGCGCCCGGGAGGTGTGATGCATCCTAACCTCACCTAATCCAACCTTACACAACCCTACCTAACCTAACGGAATGATTTTGAAGTACCTGTAACTCATCTCGGGCGAACCAGCAACTCATCTCGAGTTGCTGGTTCGCCCGAGCGAAAAATGCCTCGAGTTGCTGGTCCACCCCAGCGAAAAATGCCCCGAGTGCAAAGGGTTAACACCCTGTATCTTTTTAATGGCGCATTTTGGTACTAAGATGTATAAGGTTAATTCCTTTGTATTGGCCTAAAGAAGCTTTGGTTAAATTTTTTAAACCTAATTATGACTCGCCCTGTATATTACTTTTCAATAATAGCAAATCTCATATCGATAAAATATACAGATCATTAATCAAATTAAATAATAATAATAATACAGCCTATTGAAACTCTAATACATAAGAGCTACATTACAAATAATAATAATAATAATACAGCCTATTGAAACTCTAATACATAAGAGCTACAAATGGCCATCGATCGAAATCTTTCAGTCTCCTAATCAAATTATTTTTGATGATTTTGTTATTGACCTCTAATGGTCACTTCAAATTCAAAAATACATTTTTGAAGTGATGACATCTAGTATCATCTTACAACATTAATTAGTCTAAAGCCTTTGACATTATTTTCCAGGTCCTGATAGCCGCGCACCAACCAGCTTATGAACTCAGACATAACCAAATGGAGAGCATTTTCTTATCAGCAGTTGACATGTATGGACACGAATTCCACCCAGAGAATCTGCAGAAACTTATCGTCTCTGAAACATCTATATTTGATATACTGCACGACTTCTTCTACCACACAAACAGAGCCGTGTGTAATGCAGCTTTGGAAGTTTATGTTAGACGTGCTTATACAAGCTATGACATTACTTGTTTGCAACACGTGGAATTGAGTGGAGAGGTTCCTTTAGTACATTTTCAAGTAAGTTTTAAAAGTATAGAGTTGTCGATCAATACATACAATCCATTCATCTTATTTTAACAGAGGAGTTTTACGTTTTGACACAAAAGAAATAGTTAAGTATTAGTTACTCTTTCCTGTCAATTGCAGACTGGTTTTGACTTTGTTTGGTCTCATCAGCACCATATAGTCACATGGGGAAAAGGTAGTTACTATGACATCTAGTGACCGTTATAATAAAGATGTCAAAAGCAGAGTCTATTGTCAACAAGTTGTTATGGTTATGTTTTTAATGTGTGGGTTATAATTGTTTATGTCTAGCACTCTGGTCAGTAAAAGTTTGACTAAGATATAGCAATAAATGAACCCTTCTGCTGCTTAAAAAAAATGACATAAAAAATTAGTAAATATTCAAGTCACATTTTAACCTTTATAAAATTCATTCATTGTAAATTTAAAAAAAAGTTAATCACCACCAACCCTGTTAAAAAAAGTTGTAAATGGACAATATTGTAAACTTTATTGTTACAATGTACTTTGTCATAGTTTTTACTTCCTCCTGCTCACCCCAACCGACTGATTAAACTGGATTGCATAAAAGAAGATGGAGAAACTGTGAAAATATTCGATTCATTCCAACGCACAGGATGCATGTCGGCCTTTGAAAATTTCCAACAGTTTGAAATGTATGCGGACGAAATATTTGATCTGATAGAAGACTTCTCGAATCCCGCCACCATCTCGGCCAAGGACATGAACGTCCTGGAAAGCGGTAGTGAGTCGAAGACTAATTCCACCAGCATAAATGTCAGCCTTTCAGTCGAAGGACAACGGCAAAACCAAGAGGATGAGAGTTTGCAAGAACCGATACACATCTTGCATATAGGTAAGGAAATAAAACAATTTCGTCAACAGAATTTTACAAAATGATTTCTAATCGGCAGGTGTAAAGGATAAAGGTGATGCTGATGATACGACAATGAGTAAAATCTTCGGAGTATTCTGCTCCCGGCACAAGGAAGAGCTAGGAAACCGCGGCATCCGTCGGATCACCTTCGCTGCGCTTAAGCACAAGCAATTCCCCAAATTCTTCACGTATAGATCCCGCGATGATTTCAAGGAAGACCGAATCTACCGGCATCTGGAACCCGCCTGCGCTTTCCAGCTAGAACTCAACAGGATGCGCACTTACAACTTGGAAGCTCTACCCACATCCAACCAGAAGATGCATTTATACCTCGGAAAGGCAAAGGTTGTCTTGAAATTATAGATGCTTTTTGCTAACAAGTGATTGGTTGGTTTTACAGGTTGCTCCCGGGCAGGAGGTGACGGATTACAGGTTCTTCATTCGGTCGATTATCCGGCATTCGGATTTGATCACCAAGGAGGCGTCCTTCGAGTATTTGCAGAATGAAGGGGAGAGGGTGTTGTTGGAAGCTATGGATGAGTTGGAGGTCGCGTTTTCACACCCGCATTCACGCAGGACTGATTGTAACCATATATTCTTGAATTTTATTCCAACTGTTATCATGGATCCTGCTAAGGTATTTTAATAACAACATTACAACCTTATTAGTTAGAATTTCATCATATTCTAATTTATTTTTATTTGTAACTTATAAAATAATTCAATGGAATTCAAATAAGTCAGTTTGAATAGTCTTTGTTCTCTAATATTAATTTGAATGTAATTTCTTACGGTCTGACATTTTTCACAATTAATACAATTAGACAGTTGCAACTTATCGATTTTTTTTTTGTTTTTGTTTCAGATAGAGGAAGCAGTAACGAGTATGATTATGAGGTACGGTCCTAGGTTATGGAAGTTAAGAGTCCTTCAAGCTGAGCTCAAGATGACCATTCGTTCTACTCCCACATCCTCAACCACAGCTGTGCGCTTGTGCATAGCCAACGATAGTGGATACTACTTGGACATAAACATGTATACTGAGGTAGTGGATGATGACACTGGAATTGTAAGTATATATATTTTTTTTTTTAATGCTGGAGGTGTTCAATTGCAATATATTACTTTATAAACTTGTCGTTAAATTGACCAATCGGTGGTGTTCCATTTAAAAAGTATCATTTCACTATTAATATTTAAATAATATTGCCAATTGTTATTTATAATGTAAAGGGGTTTTAACCGGGGAAAATGAAAACGAAATTAACGGAAATATTTGTAAGAACGAAAACGGACTTTATATTTTTCGTTGAAGATTGAAAACTAAATAAATAATTTTTTAAATTCAATAAAGATGAAAATAGCCTGAATATAAGAATATTCAACCTGTTCGTGACTCTGCTTCTAGTTACCGGATTTTACCATTCTTATCATTTTTAAACTATTAAGTACCTTATAGTTTATGTTGGAAACTGAAGGTATTATTATGAGTTCTAGCACGCAGCTTTTATCCAGCTTTGGGGAAATAACTTGTTCTTTTGTCTGGCTTTCCTCGGTACACAAAAAGTCTGCTTAAAGTAAAGGTCTTAGTATTTGTGAATGCAATTCAGGGGTGCAGTTTAAATGTTTGCGAGCTTGAATATAAGTTTAGTCGGTGGTCAGAAATGCACTGTACAGGTACCTCTAAATATGACAGTGTTTAGTATTTTTTATAATTAACAGTTTGGCAAAATTAAAATCATTGAATCCTATTCGCTCTAAAGCCGACGAATCAACAACAACTGTCTAAAACAGCTATGTCATCCATAACATATCCGGCAAATCTTCGGTCGGAATCTTGAATTGGCCTACCGAATAATATGCTATTATTTAAAGAGCTAGATTAAATTTTATCAGGTCTATAAAAATGTCTCCGCCGTTTGACAAAAGTTGGCGCCACCAATAAGTTATGGTTAAAATTGTAAGATGTAAAACGTCATTATCGTAAGGTTGGACATGTGTCAACAACATAACCTTGAAATATTAGTGAATTTTTATCAGCATAATATATTCCGTTTGCGAAAATGTCGAGTTTTGAGCCGAATAAGCATCATTTGTGGGAACTTTTGATTCACTTCTTCAATCTGAAGAAATCTGCAGCTGAGGCACATCAATTACTTTTAGAAGCATATGGTGAGGCTACTAGGCTACTCTAATGGTGTTATTCTGAACAAAAATGTTAGCGTTAACAGCGGTGTTATTTGCTAACATCGACAGATGTTATGAATATACTATTCTGTACACTGTCTGTTAACTAACATCGATGTAAATTAACATTTTCGATGTTAAACAACACTTGTCAAAACGGTCAACATTACGAGATTCTTAATGGTGATATTTTGAGGTTATTTCGTAGTTTCTGTTTTTTGTCAACAAAAAACTCAAATGAATAGTAGTATTCCAATATTTATGTGCATGCTTTATGAAACACTCATGTACTTTCTAAAAATAGTCTCAAAAACGTATCATGAATCATCTATTATAATATACATGAAGTTGGTCGCTCTGTAGACGTTGCACTGTTACCAATTTGTGTACATCGGGCTGTTCAGAATACAGTTTTTAACAGCGCTGTTCAATTTCACATGACGTTGCAATGTTAATAACATCGATGTTAATAACATCGCTGTTAATAACAGTTGTTCAGAATAACACCATAAATGGGAGAAGTTGTCGTGAGTGGTTTCAAAAGTTTAAAAACAGTGAATTTCACTTCAAAGACAAAGAATGTAGCGGAAGGCCGAAAGTGTATGAAGATGCGGAATTGGAAGCTTTATTGGATAGAGATTCATGTCAAACGCAAGAAGAACTTGATTGAGTTGCTCAAATTGAACGAAACCATTACTGGGGCTATCTACCGAACACAATTGATGCGATTGAGTTGAGCACTAAAGGAAAGGCACGCTCTCTACTACTCCAGACACGACAAAGTTATTCTTCTGCATGATAATGCTTGTCAACATCGTGGCGCCAGTCAAAACCTGTTTGGAAACACTGAATTGGGATGTTTTACCCCACCCGCCGTGTTCGCCTGACATTGCTTCTTTGATTTCCACTTCTTTCGATCGATGACGCTTGGCCTGTCTGAGCAGCACTTCACATCATATCAAGATTCCGAAAATTTGGTCGATTCATTGATAGCCTCAAAAGATGAAGCATTCTTCTGACGAGGTATCTGCAGATTTCCAGAAAGATGGAAATACGTAGTATCAAGCGATGGACAATACTTCAAATAAAACATGAGTTTCGTTCTTTTACAATTAATGCCCAATTTAAAAAAAAACTGCTGAAACTTATTTGTACATCTGATGCCTATTACTATATATGCAGGGTGAATCAGAACTATGGTATCAAACATCGAGAGGTTCTTCAGTGTAATAATAGAAGGTATTTGATTATAAAAACGGTCCTGTGGTGCTTTAAAACAGAATCAACCTTGGTATCAATAATAATTACATGACATGACGAGACCCTAGCAACAGCTTGTGTCATGTCATATCACGCCTTATCTGAGGTACTTTTTGCCATTTTTTATTGTAGCCAAGACAGATAACAGAAATTCTTTAATTTAACTTCAAGGACGCCCTTTTGCACAATTACTGTAGTGTTATTATGTACAAAAATAAATAAAATACAATTCTTTAACACTCGATCAAACACATTTTTTCACATAACTATCTTAATCTTTTCAATGTGCAGTATGCTTTGAGATCCCGTGCTCGCTATGCGCACGTACTTTGATGATTGTGAGTTTATTCGTGTAGAGAGGTTGGCTGACATCGAGTATAGAGCTCTTTGTGTATGTTTTCATGACATGTAAGGATGAATGAATACAAAAATTCAAACAAAAAGATTTTATTAAAAAACATATTTGTTTACATATCCTATGTGCTATACCAACAATGAAACATGACCGGTATTAACCGTAATTTTCATTTCGGCTCTCAAAAACAAAATTGATCATTTTTGAGTGAGAGCTTCCAGAAGGAAAACGAAAAATATAGTTTTCATTAATATTTTTAATTTATGGTCCCAAACAGCAAAACCAGTTGTCTTAAGGTTAACTGCTGTGATTATTTAAAGTATACTGTTCAATGTTGCTCACTATATTTACAAACTTTTACTTTTGTCTCTTTGCCAGCACTGACACAAGCACCTGTGTTAGGGCTGAAAACAGCAGTTTTTTTTTTTTTTTGGAAGCTATGAATCCATGTGAACTTTATTTTATAATGTTAGATAACGTAACACAAAATGATTTTTTCTTTGACTAGTCAAGCAACCTGTGTTGATCTCTTTAGTTTATTCGAAAATATTGTTTGCAGATACGTTTCAAAGCTTATGGACTGAAGCAAGGACCGATGCATGGATTACCCATTTCCACACCTTATTTAACCAAAGATTATCTTCAACAAAAAAGGTTCCAGGCTCAATCTGCTGGAACCACTTACGTGTATGACTATCCTGACATGTTCAGGCAAATGGTGGATCTTCACTGGAAGCAATACAGCCAGGAAAGACTTACTGGTGAGTAATTTAAGTAAGAAACAAGAGTTAGTTATTACAATTCAACAAAATTAAATGGATAGAAAGAAAACATGTAATATTTCATGATAAATTTTTAACACCTTCACTTTGGAGAAAAAATCACTTTTGGATGCTTTAGTACCAAATATAACAGCTAAGGGTAACTTGTCTGAATTACAACAAGCTGTGAGTTGTATTTAACTAATACAGCAGTCAACATGCTATTAAATCAAAAAGCATGTTACATAACTTGAGATATGTTTCTCACTCTATTGATTGGCTTTAGTTAGATAAGTATTTATGGAAGAAATGAATGAAGATTAACTTGATTGGGGATTAATTAAATAATAATGAAAAATACAATACACTCATAATCTACCAGTTGTATCATATTTTCATTATTATTTCGATGTTAAGACTTTGATTTTGTAATACATTGTAACATATGCCTCATTGCAGTACTTGTGGAAGAGTAAAGTAAATTAGTTTATTTCATTCAAAGAAAGTATCATCCACAAAAAAATTTAGTCACATCTGAATACTGCTGAATTCTGTTGTTTTTTTTACCTGTCTAGAAATGATTCCAATTCCCGACAAACTGATGGATTTTGTTGAACTCGTACTTGACCCAGAATCAGAATCCAGGCTTTTGGAGCAGAAACGTGTACCCGGTGAAAATAATGTTGGAATGGTTGCGTGGAAATTAACACTGTACACCCCAGAATATCCCAAAGGTAGAGATATCATTGTAATTGCTAATGATATCACCTTCATGATAGGATCATTTGGTCCTAGGGAAGACAAGGTGTTTTATCTGGCCAGTGAGATGTCAAGACATCTCAAAATACCAAGAGTAAGTTCATAAAAAAACATTAGAAAACTTTATGTTATTGGTTACTATTATTATTTCAACAAAAGAAAATCTGATTTATTTCCTATTTTCAGATCTACCTATCAGTAAATAGTGGTGCCCGCATTGGATTGGCAGAAGAAGTGAAGGCTTTGTATAAAATTGCGTGGGAAGACCCTAATGAACCAGATAGGGGATTCCGATATTTGTACCTTACACCCGAAGATTATGCCAAAGTCAGTTCTCTGAATTCGGTCCGTGCTGTTTTGATCGAAGATGAGGGCGAATCTAGATATAAAATAACAGATATTATAGGTATGTATATTTGATTTAATACCACTAAAACACTAAATTATTAAGGATCTAATGAATACAATCACTACTACTAACCAAGTAACAATCCATTTTTAGTAAACATGAAATTACTATGTACTCTATTTTTCAGGTAAAGATGATGGATTTGGTGTTGAAAATTTACAGTATGCTGGAATGATAGCAGGAGAAACATCAAGGGCCTATCAAGAAGTAGTGACAATATCAATGGTGTCATGTCGAGCCATCGGCATTGGTGCATACTTAGTGAGGTTAGGACACCGAGTGATACAAATTGAAAACTCACATATCATTCTGACAGGATACAGTGCACTTAACAAATTACTAGGTAATCATTTTAATACTTCCTTTCCATAGTACCCAGTTTTTAGATCAAATAAAATAAACTAGAAGTAATTGATGTTTGCAATCGTTACTACCTGGTAATCCGTAATTAAACTGGATTGAAAAATAAAATAGTTATTACTGTTAGTATTTGTGGTTCAAGCATAACGGATTTTTTAATTCATTTTAATTGCACGAGTCCACTAGTTGGAGCCATTTACTCTCCTCCGAAATACAATCATAAAAAAGACTCTTATTTGTCAATTCTACATCATTCTGGATAAAGATTCATCATCGGTGGTGATTTCAATACCAAGCATATGGACTAGGGATCAAGACTAACTACAACTAAAGGCAGTGAACTTAGAAAGGCTATCCAAGGCTTGGAACTGCAATTTTGCAATTTGCATTTCTCTGGGAAGCCAATGTATTGGCCCACAGATTCAAATAAAATACCTGACTTATTGGACTTATTTATTTCAAGGAAGGTTTATCCTAACTTGATCAATGTGGGAAGAAAACTTTGATTTGGACTCTGATCATTCTGCCGTTATATTGACACTAAGTAAAAGGATAATCACATGAACAGCACGACCTTCCCTTGTTAATAAAACTACAGATTGGGAAACCTTTCAAATCGATCTTGAAGAGAACATTTACTTAAACATTAAATTATTAGTTGTGTTTGCTAGACAATTTGCCTAATTGGCCACAGATTATGAGATCGTTTAGCTGTGTAGGTTTATATTGTGTGTGTGCGTGTGCGTAATTGAGCTTGTTAGTTCAAAGCGTTGACTTCTTCCTTCTAAAACGTCAATTAAGTATTAATTTTCTCTTTTAAAAATTAATACTACTGCTTTTCCTGTTTTAATACACGATGCATTTTACTATTTGAGTAACAAATTAATAAGAAAATCTTTGTACCTAATCATTACATTTAATTTGCAGGTAGAGAAGTCTATGCATCGAATAATCAATTAGGTGGTATCCAGATTATGTATAATAATGGAATAACACACAAGACAGAACAGAGGGATCTTGATGGAATCTACACCATCCTGAAGTGGCTGTCGTATGTACCAAAGAATAAATTGTCTCCAGTTCCTATACTTCCACCAAATGATTCCATTAACCGCGAAATTGGATACATGCCCACTAAAGCTCCTTATGATCCTCGATGGATGTTAGCAGGGAGAGTGAATCCAAGTAAGTGACATTGTTTTAATCCCAATAATAATAATGGTAATAACAATAAATAATTGAATGACCACCTTAGATACAGAATAGTTAAACACATAAAAAAATAATATGATCAAATGGTCTTAAATCATATTCTCTATTTGGCATTTAGTCTCATATTAAAAGTGATCTTCCTTCAAGCCATAATGGCTAACTATAAGATGAGATTTCAGATAAATATGACATCAAAATATGTACTTTTAAAATCATTCTAACCGTGATATTGAAAAGGTTCCCAGTATTTTTATTTACGATTTGATGCATATAAAAGGAAAATTATGGTTTTTTAATAATCCTGTAAGTGGAAGACCAAGTTGGGGTGTATAATGATATATTTGGTTTTAAAGATTGGATGAAAAAAGAGTTGATAAGGATTGGGGGTAGGGGGAGTATAACTTGAACTTCAAAATTGCATCGATGTTTTCATTTTTTTTAAGTAAAAATTTGATTATCTTGAATATGTTTACAAAAGTTATGGCCTTATTTCAATACACTTAAAACACTCTAGAGAACAATATTGTTATTAATTATGTGAACTATCTTCAATCTGACTTCAAAACTGAAACCATGAAACATAAAACCAAATTAAGCAACCTGCTCCGATATCTCAAAATTAAAGCTCAAGAATCCAAAATCACCAAGACCAAATTAATTGAAAAAAAATAAAATCGAACTAGATGTTTCAGTCAGATTTGGAAAACATTTCGTGGTAAAATTTACATTTTAGATTTAAAAAACCCTAACAGTTTTTGAATGATTTATTATTTTTCATTTGGTTGGAGAAAAACATGCATTTGCAACAAGTAATAAGGAATATGCATTTCTTTTTGATTTAGATAATCCTAATGAATGGGAAACGGGATTCTTTGATAAAGATTCATTTTCTGAAATCATGCAACCTTGGGCGCAAACAGTGGTGACTGGACGTGCAAGACTTGGAGGTATCCCATTCGGTGTTATTGCAGTTGAAACCCGAACGGTTGAACTTACTTTACCTGCTGATCCAGCCAATTTAGACTCTGAAGCTAAGGTAATGCATACCATTTTAAAACCAGAAACTACAAAGGATAGATAATGGACGTGTTTAGTGAACGCAACTGTTGAGGAAGTTGACTGACAGCGGTTTGCTGAACGAGTCAGCAACCTTGCGCTAACTGTCAACTGCTGTTAAATTTACAAGCACAATTTTTGTACGCGGGCAGTGACTAGTAGTGTTTTCTAACCTCAAATAATATAAACATGATCTGCAGAGGTTGTGCACATTTAATAGTTTTCATTCTGGATCATTCAGCGAACTTGCAACAGTTGACTGTTATCACAAAGTAATCAGGTTGCGATTCTCAACAGTTGCGTTTGCTCAACGCGCGCATTGAAATAATATAAAATCATATCGTGAGTCACAAAATTTTATTTCAGAGTTGGCTGTGAGGTAAATGAGGTATGTCGCATATTATTACGTCATGAGACTAGATTACTTCAATTGAATTAGATTTAAAAATAATTTAGTCTCAGACATGACTGCTATGTTTCTCTCTCAGGCATAGCCAACTCGGCAACAAAATTCTGTGGCTCACACCTTAGAATAGTAATAAGCAAGGTAATCTTCCAGTGACTGATACTAATAATAATAATAATAATAAAGTTTATTTACGGTAACCACCTTTGTATACATAAAATACAAAATATATAATAACTAAATAAAGTATGTGAAACATTTCAACTTAATGAGTACATCCATTACAAAGAAACAACATATAAATATTAAAATCGTGAAAGTAAAGAATACCAAAAATAAATACAAATTTCATTATCTAAATTTCAAGTTTCTTTTAAAACGATTAAATGAATTGTCAAATAAATCAAACCAGTCATGGCAATTAAATTCATTTCCAAGTGAAGTTAGCCGAGAAATCGAATTGTTGTGACCAGATACTGTATTGTGGGTGTTTTGGTAGAAAAGAGTAGTTGATCGAGTCCTTCTATTAGGAGTATGAAACAAAAACATTTTTAAAATATTTGGGGAGTCGATCTTTCCGTGAACCAAACGGTGTAGTAAGCATAAGTCCGCGTCAATGTGACGATCCGCCAGTGTCTTCATGCGTAGGACGTCCAATATTGCCTGGTAATCACCTCGAATATGATGACGACCTAGTTTGAACTCCATGCTTCTTAGGTATTTCTTTTGGACAAGTTCAAGTCGCATAATATTGGTGGTAGTAAATGGAACTAATGAATGGACTGAAGTAAACGCAACAACTTCAGACTAATATTTTCGACATTGCCGGCTTTCTTGTCTCACTATAACTGACGTAAAATAAAATAAAAAATAATTAAACTACTGCGGGTTAAACTACCAGTCGGTCTGGGGGGGGAGGGGGTAGGAACTTAAACTAACCCTAACCTAAGCATAAGCACCTACCATTTGCAACCATTAACTTCCAAGTAATGACGATCGATGCCAGAGCGAAGCGGACCATGGCGAGCCTGTGAAACTACTTCTTATACATTCGTGACGGCTTTGCCGTTACTTCGGCTACTACGGATAAAACTACTAACAGGTCCCGGGGGGGGGCTTAGCTTAACCCTAACCTAAGTATAAGCACCAATAGTTGCAAATTGACTGAAAATACCCCGATTAAAATAAGGAGACGTCACAACATACCATACCGTCCGCATGATTTTCGCGCATGCGTATTATTTAGTATCAGTCACTGGAAGATTACCGTAAGCAAAATAGTAAATTATACCTCAAAGGAGAGAAATGCTTGATTTTTTCTGAGGTGGAAATTTGTATCCCGAGGGCGAAAGCCTGAAGGAATACAACGCACCGGGGGAAAAATAGCATTCTCTCTCGAAGTATATACAATTTTTTTCACAAACGGGATATTTTAAGAGTAAAATGCTTCTTTCTAAAACCTAATGAACCCTATGAAAATAAAACGCTGTCAGCCGTGACAGTAAAATAAATAATGGAACCTCGTAGGGAGAGAAATGATTACTTCTCTTTACTACTACTGCGTTATTTCTCTCGCGATTTTGACAGCTGAGAAATCAACTTTCTCTCCCGTTTGTGAAAAAATAAATAAATAAAATAATTAATACTATTGAATGCTAAACAAGGAATGTATATGTTCAAAAACAAAATTATAATAATAAATAAATGCTTTTAATTAAATTTTTCAGACTGTATCGCAAGCTGGACAAGTATGGTTCCCAGATTCTGCATACAAAACAGCCCAGGCCATTCAAGACTTCAGTTTGGAAGGTCTTCCATTAATAATATTTGCCAATTGGAGAGGGTTCAGTGGTGGAATGAAAGGTGAGTGATAACATTATGAAAAATTGTTACAATGGGGTTATTTACAAGCAGGGTATTTACAAGCCGATATTTATATAAATATCAATATATCATATATATATATATATATATATATATACCGGGTGACCCAGGGTTCTGTAAAAGCCCCATAACGTATTTGCTATTTGAGATATAGACTTCTAGTTTTCTTGAACTGGTACCCACACTTATTCTACATATTTTAAAAATATGTATGTTTTTGTACAGGGTGTCCCAATATACATAACAGACCAAAGTTATGTTTTTTTAAATGGAACACCCTATATATTATACTTTATTTTCAACCCTCTTAATAAGCTAATAAAAATAGTATAAGATAGTATAGGTCTATTATGGACGATTGGTTAGTTATGGGCAAATTTGTGGCAAAAACAAGGACACATTGCAAAAATTGCAGAAGTGCTCCTAGCAAAGCTATCGTCATTTTTTATACACTGAAGAATTTTCCACATCATGAAGAATAATACAAATCGGCTTTGGTTCTTTTTTGTTCATACTGCTGTACAGGGTGTCAACATTCGCAAAATATTGGATAACTACTTTTTTTCAAATGGAACACCCTATATATCTTGCCACCAGTGCATGCAATTTTGAATAAGCTTTCCAATGATGTACAATTTGTATAATGAAATATTAAGGATTCTTGAGATTTATCCATAAAAACATTTTTCTTTTGTCGCCTCCTGCTCATTTTTGGATTTTCAGCCAAAACTATGCATTTCTGAAAAAATAAAAGGAGACCAAAGTTGTAGAGCGGAAAATTTTCGATAGACATAGGTCTTTCGACTTTTCCAATAATGCGTGCATTGCCCGCCAGAGTGCCCAAAATCGTAACCGTATATGCATTTTAGCGTTTTTCTCAAATTTTTTGTTAATTAATTGCACTATACTTTCTTTTCCACGTCCTCTAGCAGAAAACTGGGTAATTATAGAATTATTCAAATGACCTACATCGATTGAAAAAATTCCGCTCTACAACTCTTAAAAGAAGCAATTTTTGCCCAAAATGCATCGTTTTCGCTAAAAATACAAAAAACCATTGAAAAACGCAAAAATTGATACATACATTTTCAATTTGCATTTTAGGGAAAACTATGCATTTTTGGCAAAAGTTGCTTCTATCAAGAGTTGTAGAGCGGAACATTTTCAATCGATATGAGCCATTTTAATTTCCCTATAATTTCCCGTTTTTCCGCTAGAGGGTGCGGAAAATAAAGTATAGTGCAATTTATTAATAAAAAAATTGAAAAGAAAACGCTAAAATGCATATACGGTCACGATTTTGCGCGCTCTGGCGGGTAATGCAGGCATTATCTTAAAAGTTGAAAGAACCACATCGATCGGAAATTTTTCGCTCTATAACTTTGGTCTCTTATAATTTTTCATGAAAATGTATAGTTTTGTCTGAAAATCCAAAAATCAGCGGAAGGTGGCAAAAGAAATATGTTTTTATTGATAAATCTCAAGAATCCTTAATATTTTGTTATACAAACTGTATATCATTGGAAAGCTTATTTAAAATGCCATAGATTGGTGGCAACTTATATAGGGTGTTCCATTTGAAAAAAAATAGTTATCCATTGTTTTGCCTATGTTGACACCCTGTATATCACTATGATTAAAAGAGAACCAAAGCCGATGTGTATTTTTCTTTATGATGTGGGAAATTTTCTAGTGTATAAATAAGGATGCTATCTTTGCTAGGAACGCTTCTGCAATGTTTTTAATGTGTACATGTTTTTGCCACAAATTTGCCCATAACTAGCCAATCGTCCATAATAGACCCATACTATCTTATACTATTTTTATCAGCTTCTCAAGAGGGTTGAAAATAAAGTATAAAATATAGGGTGTTCCATTTAAAAAAACATAACTTTGTTCCGTTATGTATATTGGGACACCCTGTACAAAAACATACATATTTTTAAAATATGTAGAATAAGTGTGGGTATCATTTCAAGAAAACTAGAAGTCGATATCTCAAATAGCAAACAAGTTACGGGGCTTTTACAGATCCCTGGGTCACCCGGTATATATATATCCGATATATATCAACTTCTTGATATTTATTCTTGGTCATTAATATTAATGTTTATATGATTTATTAATTATATAATACACATACTTTATTTATATTATATTTATTTATTGCAAACAAACACAGTTTCTTACAATATAGTAAAAAAATAACATTTAAATTAAAATATTTGACATCAAATTGAAATTTTTTTAAAATAAGGACTTTTTTGCTCTTCACTATGTTTTCAGGGATAAATTGAAGAATTTTCAAAGTGAGGACCTTTTTTTTTGTTTTTTTTTGCTCACACTTACTTTTTCATTTTTAACAGAGTCGTGAGTCACTTCAAAAATCGACTCTTTCCGACAAAAAAGAGTCATTTCGCCCATCTCTAGTTTATATTAGAGCACATGCTTACTATTCATATTCCTGCAACTGGAAAAATTTGAGAAACGAGGGAATTTTTTGGTATTGTGTGTTTCATAAATGTCCATGATATATATCATCGAATATATATCACGATATATATCATGATATATATATCGTGATATATATCCGATGATATATATCGTCCGAACCCTCTTTACAAGCTAACTGAAGTCATGGTTTTTACAATGGTTTATTATTAACTTTTGAGAATGAAAATGTACTTGTCGCTTTCTGTCATAGGCAGAAGCGTTATCATTTTAGAGCCTTGATAAAGCAAAACTTTGAGACTCTGAACTGTTATTTTATTGGGTTGTATTAGTTCTTAATAATATCAACTACCAATACATAAATTCAATTGGTGACAAATATTTGGTTCGAATCCATCATGACTCTGTACTAAAATAGAATTTTTCATCTTTTTGTTATTTTTGTTGAGGGAAAATCTTCAAAGAAGGATCACAAAAATTGTATATACAGGGTGTCCCACTTTAAATTGTCACCCCAAATATCTTGAAACCTGAGCTACATGGAAAAAATGTTTCAGATGTAAGGTTTGGAGGAGACATGCTGGTGACCTTGAAAATAACCTGGGGGGGGGGGTCAATTTTCAAGGTCAAACAAGAATCAACTTTGATTTTTCAAATGGAACCCCCTATTTTTTATTGCAGGATCGTATTCTACGGGAAAAAAATCAAACTTTTTGTAGGAAACGTTTTTTTTTTTAATGTTTTTTAAGAGTTTTTCACGAATTTTGTCTGTCATGTTGTTTTAAATCTCAGATGAATCCAGGCTGTGATTCTTGCATTACCCTCGGCATTAGCGTCAACCGATATGCACCATGTGGAGGTTGCCGATGGGATTTTGTACATCATTGGCCCTGAAAAGGGCCGATGGTTTCAGTGGCTGGAGGTTCGAACTCGTTCTTAGATCAAATGCCCGATCAAGTGTCCATCCTCGTCACTTCTGTACCTGCTGGCAAAAGTTTACTTGAACATTTCGAAGGGTTTGGATGGAAATTGCTCGAAATGCAGCCCTAATCCTCTCCTTCATGTTCTGTACTGTTGTCGGGGGTAATGCATGAACCACTACCTGGATTCATTTGAGATTTCAAACAACAAGACACACAAAATTTGTGAAAAAAACTCTTGAAAAAAGCATTCTAAAAAAACGTTTCCTAGAAAAAGTTTGTATATTTTCCCGTAGAATTATTTCCCGTAGAATTAGATCCCACAATATCCATTTGAAAAATCGAAGTTGACCTTAGTTTGACCTTGAAAATTACCGCCAAGGTCACAAGCATATGTCCCCCTCCGAACTCTACAACTTTTATCTGAAACAAAAAAAAAAAAAAAAAAAAAAAAAAAAACAAAAAAAACCTTTATTGGCATAACCATATATACAAAACAAAACAAATTAATTCCTTACATCCCTCACCCCCCCCTTCCACCCCTCCCCTCCCTCCCTCTCCCCTCTTTCTCCCATCCCACCTTCTCCAGCGTCTTCACTCCTGCCCCATCCTCTCTCATCCATTCCGTCACCCTTCTATTCCCTCTCACGCCTACCCATTCTTCTTTCACCCCCTCACATTCTTCCGCCAAGTGCTTCCATGTATCCTTCCCCCACTCGCACAGCCCACATCTCATATAATCCTCCCCCATCCACCTCTTCCTCCCTTTCTCTCCTGACCCACATCTCGCCCTCGCCAACCTCACCCTCTCCTCCCTACTCCATCCTTCTTCCCCCCAATACTCTGGTATTCTCCCGTACACCTGCCACCTCCCATACATATCATTATATTCACTCCTTTCTATCCGCCCCTGTCTCTCCTGCATATCCACCTCTCTCATTTTTTCCTTCACCCATCCCGCCACCTTCACCCCCCTCCCCATCCACTCTATCACCTTTGCCTCCGATAACCCCACCCTCTCATACATCCTCCTTCTCTCCCTTCTCCATTTCCCCTCTTCCCCATTCACACACCCCCACCATACTGCCTTTACCAATCTCTCCTCCCCTAAACCCCACAATTTCTCTTCGTATTTCACCACCCTCCTCATCGTTTCACACACCATTTTGTCCCTGTTCGTCTCCTGCCTAAGTATATAACTCGGTGTCGACCTCTCCACTCCCAACATACATTTTATAAACCAACCCTGCTCCCTCTCCACCCATTCATACTCCCTCGTCCCCCATACCTCCACGCCATACATCATCACCGATCCCACACACGCATCCCATACCTTACACATCACTCTCATATTATTCTCTATCCATCTTCCCCATTTCCCCATTTCCCATGTTTTATCTGAAACATGTTGCTCAGGTTTGGCGATATTTGGGACACTCTGTATAGAATTTCATACAATTTTTTCAGATAAGCGACATTACAGTAATGTGGAGATAGATATGTGGCTCCATTTTTAAGAAGAGTGGGAAAGTTTTTATCTATATTATCTATACCTCCTATCTCTTTCACATCCATCCTTTTTCTTTCTGGTTATTATCTTCAGGACTATTTCTGTCATCAATTTTTATTTTACAGTATAAAGACACTCACATATCAAGTCAGGCTTTAGGCATTAATGAAAGCTTCTATGAGATATATTTTTTATCCTATACTAAGATTACTCTGGCAAATACTCTGGCTGTCTCAGTATTGTCACCTGACTTTGTTAGTCATATGTCAGTATTTATTAGGCATGGACGATATTTCACATAACTGTGATTTTTCACTGGTATTGAAAAATCACTGGTCACTACTGTTTCACTGCTACTTAAAATCACTGCTATTTAAACTGTGACTGTGACTTAAACTGTGATTGCCACTAAAACGTGATTGCTACTTAAAATAATAATTTTATAATAATAATTTATTGGTGCTATTAAGGGACGTCTTTTTTGGGTGAAAATCGACCAGTTTTCATAATTTTTTTTATAGACATCTATTTTATTTAGAGATATGAGATTTTGTGCATTTGATAAGATATAATTTTTTATAAAATTATATTATTCTTTTCAACTCCACCAGAGGGCGTCGAAGTCGTCTTCTGAAAAAAAGTGTATTGTGCGATGGACAGGATATCTTTGCACCAATATTGCTGGCACAAAAAATCGAACAGCATTGTAAAGTACATATATATCCTGTCTGTATTCTACAGCCAATTCTCCAAATTGAACCTAAAATATTTTATTTTACTTTAGAAATAGCAAAAGGATGTTTTTCCGAGAAATTGTTTTGCAGACTGATATTTTTTTCTACTGCTCTTGGCAACTTGTTAAAAATATTAACACACAATAGAAAAAAAAACAATAGAAAAAGTGTTTCATTTTATAATAATAAATCTTGGATTTATTGGATTGCGCTCAAACCAGGGGTGTGGAGTCGGGACAAAAATGTAGCGACTCCGACTCCGGCTCCATTTTTTTTTTGTCTCGACTCCGACTTCGACTCCGATTCCTCAATTTTTTATTCCAACTCCGACTCCGGTTACGGCTCCAACTCCAGCTCCGACTCCAACTCTGACGTTAACAACGTCGTTTTAGAATAACAATAACATTCATTTTTTGTATCATATAAAAAAACAAGGGGAAGCACCGTTCTCTGTTGAATATTTGCATCGTCGAATTTCTGAATATTTTTATTTTCGCTAATGCAAGTTGTGTGAGCACTTCAATAATTGAATGCGTAATAGAATCTTCTAACTTGTAATCAGGGGTGTGGAGTTGTGACAAAAATGTAGCTACTCCGGCTCCGACTCCTTATTTTTTTTGTTTCGACTCCGACTCCGGCTCCGATTCCTGATTTTTTTTTGTTCTGACTCCGACTCCGATTCCAACCCCTCAAATTTGCAGCCTCCAGACTCCACCTCTCCCGACTCCGACTCCACACCCCTGGCTCAAACGCAACAAAAACTCGTGGATCAATTGAACGTGACATGAGAAGCCTTCTCCATTCCTTTTAAAAGCCATGGGATATTTTTGATTAAATACTAAAATTGACTAAATACCATTACCAGGTGTGTAAATATGAAACCCGAATTTTTGTTTATAAAATATACGTTTATTGCACGAAAATGATAACAAATATTTTACTGCCCATCGCTAGCTATACATTTTTCCCACCTGTCTGACAATTTGTGGATGCCTTGCCAAAAAAACTGTTGCTCTTTTGAGGCAAACTAGTCATCGAGCCATTTTCATACATTTTCGTGATGTGCTGCTTAGCTGGTGTGTGTCCCATCGATGCACATTAGTAGTAATCGGATAGAGCCAAGTCTGGTGAGTAAGCCATATGCGAAAAAATTTCCCAACTAAATGCCTCAATAGTTTCCTTGACCAATTTTGTTGTGTGCAATGGTGCATTTGCATGCAAAATCAAATCAAAAATGTCCTATGGCTTTTAAAAGGAATGGAGAAGGCTTCTCATGTCACTTAATTGATCCGTGAGTTTTTATTGTGTTTGAGCCAGGGGTGTGGAGTCGGGAGAGGTGGAGTCGGTGAATATTTTGGGTCGGAGTCGGAGCCGGAGCATCATCCTTTCAGTGGTCCTAGACATTCTTCGTTTCTCACGGCAAAATCACCACTTTTGAATTTTTTAAACCACTGATTTACCAAGAGCATGCTCACGTAAGCTTTGAAGAGCATTCGATGCGATTCTGCAGCAGTTCAAATGGTAACAGAAAATCAATGCTGTCTGCATTTCATAGTTTACAGGCACAAAATTTGATATGTTCAGCGGTTATATGAAACTTGTATTGTTGAAAACTTTTGTCTCTACAAGGAAATAGCGCAGTTCGGCAGTAACTACATTGACAGCTAGAGCCATCTATGGGCAAATTCCGGTTTCATATTTACACACCTGGTCATCAGCTTCATATAAATAAATGTAACTTAATAATTAACCATTTTCTTATTTTCAACTATTTTTTACTTCAGACATGTATGAGCAAATCATGAAATTTGGTGCTTACATTGTTGACGCCTTGCGGACATACACGAAACCAGTTATTATTTACATTCCACCAAATGGAGAACTAAGAGGAGGTGCCTGGGCGGTCGTAGATCCCACAATCAATTCCAGATACATGGAAATGTATTCAGATTCAGAAGCTAGGTAAGTTAAAATAATCAATAGAAATAATTAATTATCCATAAGTGCACCATAAACTAGAGGTGTCAATAATGTACCAACATAATTTGCATAATGAAGTTATTGTTTCCCTCATCACTGGCAAGCTTGGACTGGTTTTGGTCTAATTTTGCCTCTAAAGAATGGTGTAGTATCAGAAATGGAGAATATAAAATTAAATGTGTGTATTATCATTTGGTTTTGGTCTAATTTTGCCTTTACAGAATGGTGTAGTATAGTGATGGCGAACCTATGACACACGTGTCAGTGCTGACACGCATCTTCAAAGATAAAAAAATAATAATTCCCATATTTGTCTTTCATAACGGTCAGAGTTGGTTATTATAGCTATTATTACAACTAGGAAATATGAATAGTATATTTCCCGAGGTTGGCTAGTTACATCCCGAGGGTGGAGCCCGAGGGATATCTAGACAACCAAGGGAAATGTATTCATATTTCTCTTGTTCAATAATCAATAGTTTTTTTCTGATTGAAAGAATATTGTTCTGTAAATGGGAAAATATTGGATTGTAAATTTTTCATTTATCGGATTGGTTACGTTGCTAAGGGCCTTGTTTGTAAATATCATAGTTTACTTGTTTTGATTTTTGCTTTGTTTCATAAATTGGTGAAATGTCAAACTATGTGTTAACGCAAGCAACGAAAGACCGTGAATGTTTGGTTCCGGTAAAATCCATAAAAGATACCTTCCTAAAAAATCGGAGGTGTCCCGAGAGCAATTAAAACAATTATTGGGAGAAGCTCCTAATGACATTTTTTTGACGTTTATATTTTCCTAGGGAAATATGAGCATTTCATATGTCCCTAGGGAAATATAAGTGTGTTATGACATATCGTAACTAAGGCAATATTACTCGATATTGCTTCAATCAGAAAATAATAATAACATTACTTACATTAATAACAATTCATTATTAACAATGTTATAATTAATTAATTCAAAAATAATAAATATTTCAATTTTTTTTATTAGTCTACTTTTGTGATGTGTGACACGTCACGAAAATTATGCTTCGATTTCTCAAAATTTTGACACACCGAGCTCAAAAGGTTCGCCATCACTGGTGTATCAGAAATGGAGAATAAAAAATTAAATGTGTGTATTATCATTACGGGACAAAAGGACAAAAGTTTTAGACCATTATGGCATTGTAAATCAGGAGCATTGCACTTATCATAAATTAGAAATTATAATATGACAGAAATCGCTAACAATAATGTGCAATTTTTTATAATTTTAATTATAATAGGATTATTTCATGGAAAGTCAAAGGAATGTTTTTTTTTTAAATAAAACACTTTAATACACATACCAGGATAAGAGGAATGTATGAAGAAACGTGGGCGGTAGCGAAAGTGGGAATGGAAGTGTCGGAGAAATTTAGAACGTGGATGGGGGTGAGGCAGGGCTGCCCGCTGAGTCCTTTGCTATTTAACTTGTATATAAGTGAGTTTGAAGAAGTGTTGAGGAAAGGACAAGCGGGTGGGGTGGTGGTTGGAAGAAGCAAGGTATGGATGTTGGCGTATGCGGATGATATGGTGTTAATGGCGAAAGACTGGGAAGGGATGAGGGATATGTTGAAGAGAGCGGAGAGGTATATGGATAAGAGAGGGCTGTGTGTGAATGTAGGGAAAACGAAGTGGATGAGATTTAGGAATAAAGGAAGGGAGGGAAGAGTGAGAGAAATAGAGTGGAAGGGTGAGAGAGTGGAGAGGGTTAACGTGTTCAAGTACCTGGGTTTCGTTTTTAAAGGTACGGGAGGGTACATGGAACACTTAAAATGGATGCAGGGTAAGGCAAGGAAAGCGTGGGGTATGGTTTGGGGGAAGTGGGGGAAATGGATGGAAAACAATTTTAGAATGGCATGTAAATTGTGGGACGCATGTGTGAGAACGATCTTAATGTATGGTGTGGAAGTATGGGGAACGAAAGGGTATGAATGTGTGGAGAGAGAGCAACGGTGGTTCTTGAAGCGTATGTTGGGGGTGGAAGAGTCCACGCCAGGGTACATACTGCTTCAGGAAACAAATAGAGGGAATATGCAGAGTGTGGCAATGGAGAGAGTGGTTAGATATGAGATGAGGTTGTGCGAATTAGAGGAGGAGAGACTGGTGAAAGAGGTGTGGGAAACATGTGTGGGTGTAGGAGAGTACAAATGGAGAATGGAGCGAAAGAGAATGTATGAGAGGGTGGGGTTGTCGGAAGCCAAAGCGATGGATTGGATAAAGAGTGGAAGGAATGCGGCAGCGTGGGTGAAAGAGAAGGAGAAGGAAGTGGAAATTCAGGAGAGGCAGGGATGTATCAGGGAGAGTGAGTATAATGATATGTATGAAAGGTGGCAGGTGCATGGGAGGTTGCCGAGATACCTGGGTGAGAAGGGGCTGGGCAGGGAGGAAATGGTGACGCTGGCAAGAGCCAGGTGTGGATCAGGAGAGAGAGGGAGGAAAGTATGGATGGGTACAGAGTATGGGAGATGTGTATTGTGTGAATGGGGGAGGGATACTTGGAGGCATTTGGCAGAGGAGTGCGAGGGTGTGTGTGAGGAATGGGTGGGAGGGGGGAAAAGAGTGAACGAATGGATGAGAGAGGACGGAACCGGGGTGAAGACACTGGCGAGGTTGGGGTGGGAAAAGGAGAGGAGAAGGAAAGGAAGTTAATGTAATTTGTATTTTATTTGTATGCCAATAAAGGTCTTTTTTTTTTTTTTTTTTTTTTTACACATACCACAGTTTTGATACACTAAATGCAATTAAAATTAATTTGAAAATAACATGTGCTTTCTTGAAACTATACTATACAATTATCAATAGTGATACAAAACAGTTTTAAAAAGTGTTTTATTGCAAAATCTACAGGTAAGTACTAAAAAGTGAATGCCTCCAACATCGAACACAAAGAAATACATTTACAAACTTATATACTTGCTGAAAAGGACTGTTGTTCACTGTAGATTGCTCAATTGTTATTCGATTTACGTGTTGCTAACTTCTTTAGTGAAAATGAACAATATCTGAAATTATTCTCTTCACACGTTGCAATTATTACGATCAAGTCTTCTAGAACATGTACATTTCTGTACTTTCTTGCGGACACCCTTAAGCACCCTATAAAGTGTGCATGTACAGACCACTAATGATAGATGCGACCAGGGCCCTTCGTGGACATTTTGTAAATTACATTTAATTTCTTACAGAGGAGGTGTACTAGAACCAGAAGGCACCGTTGAAATCAAATACAGGAAAAAAGATCTGCTCAAAACCATGCACAGAATCGACACCACACTGTTATCCCTTGATGAATCCTTAAAGCAACACATAGAAGCGGCAGCTCCCGACTTGTTGGAACGCAGAGGCAGCATAACACAAGCCGCCGAAAAGAAAAAATCCCCAGAAATCATAGAATTGGAGCTAAAGATTGCCGAAAGGGAAATATACTTATTACCCATGTACCACCAGGTTGCTATACACTTTGCAGATATACATGACACGCCTGAACGAATGGTTGAGAAGGGAGCAATCTTGGATATCGTGCCATGGAGAAAATCTCGAACGATTTTATACTGGCGTATGAGGAGGTTGTTGCTGCAAGATAAAATAATTTCAAGTTTATTAGAAGCACAACCAAATCTGGGTGTCGGTCAAGGTGAAGCTATGCTGAGGAGGTGGTTCGTTGAAGATAAAGGAGCTGCAGAAGTAAGTAACGCAGTATTATTATCGAACATTTAAAATCACGCTTATTATTTAATATTCCTTACATACATTTTCTAAAGAAAAATGTATCCCAAAATTGCCTTTTGAGTAGGGTAAATATTAAAACTGATGGTTTTACAAGGTTCATTGATTGTAAGATAATTGGCTGAAATTTAATCTTAAGAAACTTATAACAATAAAAAAATTATAATAATTGATTTATTTCCCAACAGAGAATTCCAATTACAGAGAAAAATATAATATTGGCAATAGTCTTACAGGTCGGCAAACATAACTTGTCGTTGCGCAGTGGCAAAATTGTGGGCGTTACCTTCGAAGGTTGCTCTCGATAGATTTCGTGAATAGTTCGCGCGCCTGGTACATTCATTTTCAATGTGGAGGAGAGCGCCCGATTGAGTTTTAAATTAATAGCGCACGCGAAGAATATGTGACCCATTATTACACAGAGCTTTCACTTCCTCTCTGCTCGTCTGGCCAACTTACATTTGCCATCCTGTAACTAAATTTAACTAAAGTATGACATACAGCGAATCTAAAAATCTTAGAATAAACAATATAAATATTAATAAAAAAAGGAGGTATAAATCAGTAATTTATAAATATTATTGCAAACCTTAACAAAACGGTTAGGCAAAAATAAATACTTACAGAATATAGAGATTAGATTAAATTAAAGAACTAGCTTGTTCTTGAAAAGTTTAATACGTCAATTAAATGATAGATATGATTGTATGATCTAATTATGGTAAACAGCAGCGAGTGTTAAATGACTTCTCGATGATTGAAATATTTCAGGAAAGTAAGATACGTATATATCAACAAGGTTAAAATCAATGAAAAAAAGAGAACCTTTATTGGCATATAATTTAACTGTACACTTCAATATTATACTACATGCATCACCCTCATCTCCCTCCCTTTTCCCTCCCTCTATTGCTTTCCTTTTCTCGCTCGATTTTCTCCAGTGTCCTTACCCCAGCCCCATCCTCTCTCATCCACTCCGTTACCTTTCTGCTCCCTTTCATACACACCCACTCCTCTTTTACCCCTTCACATTCCTCTGCTAGATGCTTCCATGTATCTCTTCCCCATTCACACAGTCCATATCTTATGTACTCTTCTCCCATCCATTTTTTCCTCCCCCTCTCTCCGGAGCCGCACCTCGCCCTCGCTATTATTACCTTTTCTTCTTTGCCCTATCTCCCATCCTATAAGTAACTTGGTGTCCTCCCAAACACCTGCCATCTTCTGAACATGTCATTGTACTCACTTCTATCTATTCTTCCCTGCGTCTACTTCCTTCACCGTTTCTTTCACCCATGACGCCACATCTACACCTCTTCCAAACCACTCTCTTACCTTCAGCTCCCCTAAACCTACGCTCTCATACATTCTCTTTCTCTCCTGTCTTCATTTTCCTCCTTTTGCATTGGATCAACGATTATCCCGTTAATAACTTCATACAAATATATAACTGACTACTTACTATTTCTGCACAAGCTAAGAGAGGTTACTTTGAACATTGAGAGGAAATTGTCATATATCACATAAGCATCTGAATAATGACGATTTTGAAAACAACTGTATTTTGTTTTAGGGTTACAAATGGGATAACAACGAAACAGTTGTCGAATGGCTGGAAGAACAAATGAAAAAACCTAAAGAAAAATCCATAATATCCTACAACCTCCACTGCGTAAAGAAAGACGCTCTCATCACCCAAATTAAAAATTCACTAGAGGCAAGTTTCACCATTGAATCGTTTACAAGTTCTAATAAGTTTATAAAATTTCAGGATTGTCCCGATGTGGCGTTGGACGCGGTCGTCGAAATCCTTCAAAAACTGAACGACAACCAAAAAGCAGAAGTGATAAGGACGCTGTCGCAGGTGGGTCCCGTGGAGGCACAGGAAACTTGACTTTCGGCATTTAAGTAGGCATTACAAATTGTATTTATATTAAGCACTAGGTAATTTTTTAGTAGTACAGGGATTTATTTTTCTACACACATACACTGGCAACTTAAAGTTTTTACGATTTGTGTTTCGTGATGGGTACTTTAACGTAGGACAAGTTTCCTGTAGGTATCGAGTGTGTCTTGGAAGTTGTTGATTGTTACTTTCCTTTTGTTACTTTAGGTAAAAATTATTTTTTTATCTTATTTCTACCGCTGTTGAAAATAAACAAATACATTTTATGCTGGTGGATTTCTTTAATTCATTTTTAGATTAACATGAATCACGTTCAGGTAAAATAAATCAGCAACTTCAATTTCGGATGAGTTTCCGGAAAGGTGTTTACGCAAGAGATAATTTATTAAACAGATTTGTAATTATTCTGTTTTGAGAATTGCTTCCTATCTGTGAAAATCGTCTGCTGTCAGCAGCTGAGGATTACTTTACCTGCGATGACTTGTAAATTGCAATATAAATCTTGGATAAAGATCTTTACACTCCATGGAAAGTGTTAATCAACAGTTATTTACAGTAAGAGTGAAGAAGGTAAAGCTTTCGTGCACGTGAATTATGTGTTTGTCCAAGCATCACAGGTGAATGGATGATGCAATTTAAGTTAACGAAAGCGGCCTTACTCCCGAGTGCTGTATTTGGTTTTGTTCAATACCTCTCCAGAGGCTCTGTGACTTTGTATTAAAAATTTTAAATAACATAAAATCACATGTTCGGAGTGATTTGTTGCTATGGAAAAAAATACAAAATAAACAAGTTCTTTAATAAAGTGGTTGCATGCACATTGTGGAAATGGATGATGAAGAGTTATATATTCCAGATGATGTCCTGGAAGTCGCACATGTCACAAGGTACCAAATGTTGCCTACAAAATCAAAATCACTATGAGAAAGAATTGAAAATATTTACACAATGACAGATCATTATGCGTGAGTGAAAACTGATGAGCGAAAGTGAAACTTTCACTCATTGGTAGCTTTGGATACAAACTTATTTTCTGGGGAGGTATTGAATAAAATATATGAATGATACCACGTTGGATGACTGAACCAGTTCCGGAGGTCCGGATGAATTAACATCAAGTTTTTAACAAATATGCTTGGGACAAACGCTTAAACTGGTCGTAACAGGCTAATTTGTTTTAGTTTTGAGTGCTAAACTTGTAGTTCAAAATTATTCTGTAAGAGGCAGCACGGTCCCTAAACAAAATAGGTATACTCCCATCTACTCATAGATTAGACTTTTTTGACATCTTGAGTGAGGTTGCCGAACAACTTTCGCTACAAAAAGTAGTACTTACGAAACTTAATTTATTATGAAAATCGCACTCAAGAATCTTACCGCGTAGGTGTGTAGTTGGTTCGTCACATCATTTAGAACGTTCTCTATGGCAGAAATCGAGAATAATTCAAGTTTATCAAGGTTATCAAACTTTGTTCATAATTATAATTATAGAAATATTTTGTAATAGTACACATGCACACATAAACTCTGTAATTTTCTTAAGTTAAGTAGGTTAAGTGGAAGAACAGTAGTAGTTGTATATCAGCCACCTGAACTGCGCCTACAGTATAATAGTTATTTTGTAATATATTTTTGCTATAAATAAAGCCGTATAATAATAACAAACTGTCACTAATGTGTCTATTGGCGACAAAATTACATTTTTCTCACGACTGTACTTTTCATTTTCTAGTGTTTGTCACTAAAGATGTCAAGAAAGTCTAATCTATAAGTAGATGGAGTACAGTAATAGTAATTTATTCATGTCAGTACCAATCGGTTTACATAAGTCAAAATAGTTAAAAATACATACATAGAATAATATACAATTGTTGACATTGAAAGACATTGGTCTGTAATAATAAAATTGTGACAATAAATTATAAAATAACACATAAGCGATTAAAAAACAGGGTACAATTATACAATTACAGTTTAAAATCTTGGAATCTGTTGGACAGGCATTCATCAATACTATAGAAAGCCTTCCTATGGAGGTAATTTTTTATGGATCTATTGAAAAGTACTTCACTACATGATTTTAATTCTGCGGGAAGCTCGTTATATAATTTAGGCCCGTAGTAGTTGGCGGCATTACGACATTTAGAAATCCGTTGTAGTGATGGATAAATGAGATGGTTATTTCGTGTATGATAATTATGTACTTCATCGTGGGTTGCATAGATTGTAATGTGTTTACGAACATATTTGAGACACTCTATAATGAAAATACATGGTAAAGTAAGAATACTAAGGTCTGTCTACAATCATCTCTATATTTCAGATTGGCTATTACCCGTACAGCTCGCCGTTGCAGAGCAAATAATCGATTAATTATATTAGAGTGACCCCATATAATTATTCCATAAGAGATATGGTTATGAAATAGCGAGTAATATGCTGTTTTAACTGCTTTAGGTGGTAAAGAGTTTGTTAGGCTTCTCAGTAAAAAAATCATTCGACACAGTTTAGTGGAGATATCATCACCATGTGAATGCCAATTTAATTTTGTATCCAAGTTTATGCCGAGGAATTTAGTAGAGGTACATACCGTATCCTCATTTTTTAAAGTGAACAGAACTTTAACTGTTTTGTTGTTATTAACAGTTAATTTGTTCGATGTAAACCACTTAAATACAAGGGCATTGGCATCGTCACTATTTGTTAATGTTGATTGTTTGTCTGCTGTTTTATTTATGCAGGTGGTATCATCAGCATATAGTACTACTTTGGCATTAGCAACATGTGATGGGAGATCGTTAATGTATAACAAGAACAGTAAAGGTCCAAGGATAGACCCTTGTGGTACACCATATGTTACATTTGTCACCGAGGATAAAAGTCCATTAAATAGTACTCGTTGCCTGTTAAGTAGGTATGAGCTCATAAGCCGACACGTTGTTGGATGGAAATACTTACGTTTATCCAGGGATATAAACAAAATAGGCAGGTTTTGGACCACGAAAACTTTTCTCAACTTGCACTTGCTCTTGGATCATTGATCTTGAACACCTGCCACTTTTGACCACAGAACACATACCTTTAGAAATGAAACCTGCATTTCGGAAACACGATTTTTGGCGCCGCCTGGTGTCGGGGTGGCAAATTACTACGATTTCCGCTAAAATTTAAAAATGTTATACTCGTCTAAATGATATTTCAATTTAATAACACTAAAAATATAATCAATTTTGTTTTTTGAATACATAATTGACCAACTTGAACAAGCCCCAATCTTTGACATTCTATTATTATAACTTCTGATTGACCACTTATGGGAGACAAATGTTTTCGGCATATTAAATTTGCTGACTGCAATTCGAGAAAATTTTCAAATTCGCAATGACTTCAGTGTTACTTTGTTTACAAACAAATAAATCTGGATCACCTGGTAGTTTTTGACAGGTGATAGTAGCAACCCCGTCAGCACAAGAACTCTCAACAAGATGATGGAAATACTGGCTTATGGAATTTCTTCATAATGTCTAAGGTTAACTTATAATCTACTGTAATCATTTATTTTAATATTTACGTAGTATTGGAATAGTAATTTACATAACAAGTTCCGAAAGTGATATTTTACGATTAGTGGGAATTTTCCTGGAATCCTGTAACATCAGTTTTGGAATGTGTTATTTACAATATTTTTTCTGCAGCCATTTTTTATGGTAAAAAAGCAAAAACACACACGAATGTTATATGACAAGCGCTGTCATAATTAAATATGAAGTTGATGTTACTGTCAAGGCCGCCTACATATATCCGAAAGTGAAAAAAATCGTCCGAAAATAACTACTAATAGTATTACTATTAAATATTTGTGTAAAGTGGTACTTTCGATTTAATAAATCATACCGAAAGTTTTATTTTCGGGACGGCTGCAGAAACAACAATTTTTTGTTTGATTTGGTTGGAACTATGATTTTTTATTCTTATTATATTTTAAACCCCATGCAGTTTTTAATTTGTTATTGTTGAATATAAGCTTGATAAAGTCACCCCTTTCGCTTCGATGTTCATTTGTTTTTCAGCCACTGGTATTATTATTATTTTTATTTATCCTTTATTGACATATAATACATTTACAATACCTATATATTTACATTTCTTTTATGTTTCCATTTTCCCTTTCTGTCACATGCACCTTTTGAATCTCTTCACTTCAATTTCCTTTCATTTTTATTGCCCCTTTTCCTCCCCTCAATAAATTCAACCACTACTTAATGCGTAGGGTGAGTGGTTGAGATGAGATGGTCCCATATGCCTGCAAGTACCTTTCAATCCTGTCCCCAGTGCTCCCATCGCTCTTCTTCTTTTCCACATTTCCAACATTTTCTCTCTTCTTCTGGCATCCAGAGCTCCCCCTTTCTTGACTGCCACCCCGACTGTGTCTTGTCTTCCACCTTCGTTCTTTCAAGCAGGTAGCTTGGTTTACCCACCCTTTGCGCTATTCCACTATAAGTGGGTTTATATCTACTTTTATTAATATTTTCCCATGTTTCTTGTCTGTCGACATCCCCCAGTCTTCTTCGCTGCTTTTTTGATCAAAATCCGTCTGTCCACCATTGTTTTCATGTATTCGATCGACCATCCTACCTTGTCGTACATAATAGCTATTTATGTAACAATTTATAAGCTAAGTATTTTATACCTAGTTTAAGATCAGCTCAGTTTAAGCTGATATTGAACAACTGGGTGAGGCAATAATTCTTTTCATAAGTCTTGCATATAAAAATTTATACATAAATAGTTATTTTCATAAATTGCTACATAGGATTTATTATTACTGAGACTAATTACTTACAGACTGCATTTAATTTACAAACATTTACAAATCCAAAATTGTACACATATATAGTATTTAAAATTCAGATGGGATTTGGATCTATGAGGTTTACATTTTGCAATTACAGGTTGCTAAAAAGTCAAATCAGAATTTAATTACCTTAAAGAGAAAGTGAAAAATACTAAGAAAAAGGTTAATTTTTCAGTTAAATTCTGATCAGAAGTGAGAAATATTAGATGTTTTTTTTTTTTAATATTTCTCATTTTGTTCAAAATTTATAACTTAAAATTCTCCACGTGAAATATTGTACATTTTTTTTTCAATTCTGTAAAAACAATAAGTGAGATTAAATCAAACACTTCCTTCACTTAATTTATTAACAGGGGACACAAAGTGACCATTATCAATATTGTCGTGATCTAAATGTACATCCAGCTGTTAATAAATTAAGAGAAGAAAGCGATTCTAACCAATGTTTTATTTACTTATTTTCACTTATTCTCGCAACCCATTAAATAACCGAGTGCCTTACAAATTTTAAATATCTTTAATTATAACACTTGGTGCATATTTTATTAACATTAAAACATAATTAAATCCGATATACAGGGTGTTTCAAAATTCATGCACCAAAAGTGTTCTGCGTACTCCTCGTAGATAAAAAGAAAAAGAAACTCTTACGACAAATCTTGATTTTCCACAAAATAACATGGATTAAACCCCTTCGCAGAAATATTAGAGACGCCACTGTTCCCTCCCTATCAATGAATACTTTCGTTCGCGTGTAGGAAGAGACCACATGCATGTTCACGCTCGCCTGGTCTGGTGTCTTCGTCTCTCGAGCTTGTACTGTCAACATTAGATAAACAAACGATTTCATTCACGCAGCACACAAATTAGGTCAAAGTACCATCGAGTATGGAATTGGGATTTTTAAAACCAATTTGCGTCTTCTTGGAAACACAGATGTTTTACGGACTTTCTAAAAATGTGTTATTCCATATTAGCTCTTGGCCTTGGGTAACAAAGGGATATCATTTTACAGCACCTACCCCCCGTGATTTTTAGTAATAGGACTGCAGGGGATACAATTGTACAGCAATAAAAATGCACAAGTGTAGGAAGCTGCCAGGAACAATAAAAAAAAAGTATAATTAATAAGGTGAACTTGAAATTTGTGCGTCGGTTTTATCAACCCCCACCGGATTATTTATGTTTAGATAAAAAATTTTCAACTGCGCGCTCGAAATTAGGTCACCATTATTCATGCGTCAACACTTAAAATCGACACCGTTTGTTTTTATACCAGCGAACGAACGTATTCATTGATAGGGAACTGTGGTGTCTCTTTAATATTTCAGAGAAGGGGTTTAATCCATTTTATTCTGTAGAAAATCGAGATTTGTCATAAGGGTTTTTCTTTTCTTTCTATCTACGAGTACGCAGAAAATTTTTGGTGCATGAATTTTGAAACACCCTGTATTTAAAGAAAGTTAATATTCCAATAATGAAAGATTATTTTAGACCATTTTTTATTGTTTAGCTTATACTTGCATTTTTTCTTAACCCATAACTGGTGACATGGCATTTGTGTCACACAACTGCTGACGTACTGTTGAGTTTTCAATAATTCTCTAGATATATATGGTTACAAATAATAACATAAGCGTTCCGGTGTCCTGACCACAACAAGAGCTTCTCGGTGTCTTACCCACAACTAGTAGGAGGCTACCTGGCTGGACGGACCGACACTTGCTACAGTTTTAGAGTGAGGTGGATTTGTTTGTCTCATAGACCCAGGGTCACCAGTTAAGGGTTAAACAAGGGTTACTCATGAGAAACTTGTATAAACAGCAGCGACGGAGGCTGCGAAAGAAAATTTGGTGAAAACGGCAGTGGAATATTTGCTTCCTCTATAGGAGTAAATAGTGCAGGACAAGCAGCATCTCTGTCATTGCCTCCTCTACGAAGATCCATGAGCCGCCACTGACAAACGGTAATCACCAAATCTTGGGTCTTTTGTGAACCTTTGTAGCAGAGGCAAAGAGAGAGATGTTTATCAGTCTCCATGACAATCACTGCACTCTACTCATTCTTATGGAAGGAATGAGTAGTAAAACACTGACAATTTCACCACTGATTCTTTATTATATGCATTCCGCAGAACAAACAAGGCAAAGTGTTAACTGAAAAACAATACTCAAACAAACCTTCGTACTCAAAACATTTATTATTGAATTAACTGAAATATTATTTTGTACAAGAGTTTACTTCTTTATTTCTATATCAAGTGTGCGCAATTGATTTTTGTACTTTCATCTACCGATTCATTTGTCAATCACTAGAAAGTAGGGATATAACTTGGTGAAATTAAAACTGTAATGAAAATAGTAATATGAAATAGATATTATTACTACCAAATAAAAAGACAAATGCTTAACTTGTTTCGCATTTACAATAGTATTTTAAAAATAAATTTATTATACAACTATAACATATTCTCGATCAATTGTTAGGGAAGCAAGCCACATTTTTTTATTGTATTTGAAGTGGGAAATTCTGACAAACAAGTTTGCAATAGTATATTGTATAACGAGCATGAAATGACATACATTTCTCACGAGTATGAAGTTTGCAGCATGAGCCTAAAGGCGAATGCTGCAATTCATAAGAGCGAGAAATAGTCATTCCATGCGAGTTGTACACTATGCTTTACCTACGACAACTTTGTTGAGCTTCATTGTGATAGTTAAGATAATTAAAAACCGAGAGCGGACAATTCGTACGCAATAACTTTTATCAGAGGCACCTGCTTAACGTTACCGCGGAAACAAACGTCAGTCAAAAACTAAGTCGCCAGCCGTAACATTATTTATGGTTCATATCATTTCTCGAGTTTATACATTCTTAGTGTTTAAAAGTATATATAAATAGTGTGGAAACAAACATCGAAAACAACAAATTTGCCGAGGTACTACAACTAACGCCCCATGTATGTAGAAGCGGCGAAGCAAACATCTTTAAATCTACTCCGTCATTTTGACACATTGAAGGTTAGGCTTCACGCGTGACAGTGCAGTGTTGGAATATATTCTAGCACAGCTAATCGATGCGAGAATGAAATGCATGAGCAATGCACTACATATACTAATCATTAACAAGCATCTAATGAGCATATATCCAAGTTGTCGTAGGTAAATATATTTTCAAAACAGCATTGCTTGAATAATTGCAATGCAAAAGTGCTTTTACATTTTACATAAATTAAAAATACCAACTGAACTCTAGAAATAGAAAGAAAATTGATTGTGATTGGATTATATATTTTTGTCATTACATTTTTAAAATTCTCTTGAAAATGCCAAGACGAAACAACTTGAGAATTTCAAACATGGAGACTGAACTGTCTTTCAATTTGTTAGTATTAATATATATTTCATATAATAATATAAACTACCTATACATATATATTAATACAATTAATAAAAATTTAATATATTCATAATTTTACCTTATATTTTTAACCAAGTGTGTATGTTATTAATTTTGGTGTTCAGCAAGTTTTTTTATTATCAAAAGTGTACAACTTCAAAAAGGTTAAAAACCACCGTGTGCTGTGTGGTGCATACACATGAGACCTTGTTTTTTAACCCCTCACATCCCACAAAATTATTAGTCATAAGTAAATATACATGTTCTGTAAGTACTTAAGATTTAAAATGCTTTGTAACTTGGTGCTTTAGATTATGAAGTCATAAAATATTAGTTTTGGCATTGTCAGGGGAATACACTATACAAAAATATGTAATAAGTGCAAGAGCCAGATAGTACCAAAGCCATATTTTAACATCCTCCAGCTGTAATCCAACCTTTGCCCCATCACTAGGGTGACCAGATCGATGCAACTGAAAATCGGGATACAAGATATATATCGTAAATAACGATTGGGAGATAATAGATTTAGCAATAACTTTACTGTCCTTTTTTTGGTAAAATTACAGGTGTTTTATTCATATTAAAATTGCGCAAACTTTTCTATCCATACTGTAACGCCCGAGTAAAGCAGTAAACTAATGCTAAAACCTAAAATCTTTCAAAATCAGGACACAATAGCCCCAAAATTACATCCCAAAAAATCGGAATGTCTGGTCACCCTACCGTCACCAAACAACTTACTGTAACAATCAACAACACCAACCTACAAATATAACTCAAAATCAATTCGATTCGAGGAGTAGAAATTGGCATCGTCCGAGTCACACTTTCGCACCCACACTCCCGTTTTGAAGTATCCTTCGGTCGACCATTTGTTCATCTGTTCGGTGTCGAAGGGTCCTTCCACTTTATCCTTGTTTTGGTCCCACTTGAATTCCCACATAAGCTTTTTCGGTTGGTCTTCAGTACTCGAGCTTTCATCTTTCTCCACGGTATGTAGTTTCTGTATTTCCTGGTTGTCGAAATCGTCCGCGTACATATCCAGTTCCGCTTCCACGATTTTCGCCTTGGATTTGTTTTTCTTGTCGAGGTTATCAATCTGAAAATTAATTTTGGTATTGACAGTTTTGCTTAAATGAAAAATGGTTGCTTACCTTTTGGGAGATAATTTCATAGGTTTCTTGGTACACGTCCATGTTTCCCAGGTTGGTTAAGAGCGCATTAGCTAGCTCTGTTAATTTGGTAACTTCCTCGCTTGATGTGAGTGTTCCTGCTTTCTTCCTTTTTAATCTCTCGACACTTGATAATTTGGTCGTATCACCTGGAAAAAAAAACATCAAATTGTTAAATTAACTGTCTGAGAAAATGCAAGGTATGCAGAAGGGAAACATTAAAAAAATATTGAAAACCTGATGTTCAAAAAAGTAATCAATCAATCCGTGGAAGTAAATTTTGTTAATTCATTTCTGGTAAAAAAAATGTCTTGAAGGAAATGCAAATATGCTAGTTTAAGCTCAATTATAAAAAAATGCATGTTTAAAATTGTATTTAACAATGATGATTTATTATATCAAATCATTTATTCTTTATCAAGGCACCAAAGGAAGACCAACATAGAAATCGATTTATTATACTCATAAAGTAATTTTAATTTGATTACATGTTTCAATTTGCTATGGAGTGAATGATTTAAAGATCTTCAAAACAGGAACTTCCAACTGAAAGACCAAATAACTTTGGTTGGATCCGGCATGTGACTACACTCTATACTATACAAAACAAATATGTGGTGTAGACATATAAAATGCTTTGAAACCTGTGTATGAATTATTGAATTACTGGATGGAAACTGAAGATAAATGAAAACAAAAATATGGCAATTGACTTCACATGACTTACAAAAATGAAAATAGAGAATTCAACAACTTAGGACCACCATTCCTTGAGCATTTAAATAAAGATTTTGTCAAGTGCTCAAGTGTTGTATTTAGTGTCTACTTCTTACTGGAAGATATTTTACATATGTATCCCTTAATACACTTGTTTTTATTTTTGGGTTGAACAAATAAAGATTATTATTATTATTATTATTATTATTATAAATATCACCAGATAATAATTGCAAAAGAAATGGAAAAAAATTATTGAAACTAAATTTAACTTCGTAGCAGAAAGCGAACGGAGTCAAAGTTACAATCAAAGAATTGTTGGATTTAACCCTTTCAGCACTGGATTTTTAAATTTGAAAAAAAAAATGTTTTTGTTAATTATTATTGATGGGGAGCTTCTTAAGACCATAAATACCAAATTTGAACAGATTTGATTAAAGAGTATAGGAATTAATTAGTGAGGCTTTGTTGAAGTGACATCTAGTGATAAACAGCAAAAATATGGATTGTCATAGTAAGTAGACATGTAAATGTTGCGGTGGCAATTGCCACCAGGGCCGAAAGGGTTAAACATACTAGATCTTCAAAATAATTTAATTTAACCAACCCTTATACATATAAGTGTAGTCACAGCGAATCACTTGAGGATCCATAGGGCATTGCACCCCCTAGAGACTTGATTTTTGAAATTTGTCGTGAACTTTACAAAAATGTCAATGGTTGAAAATATAAATATTAATATTGTGTTATTCAATTTTTCATTAAACCACCAGGACCCGCCCCTGCAGCAAATAAAAAAATCACTTACCTCCTAACCTCCTTAAGGCCTTATTTATGGTCTCTTTGGGTTTGAGGTACTGGATAATTTTCTTATAAGTGTCGATTTCATTAAAGTCCACAACTTCCGGCTCAGAGTCACTATCGTCCCCTAAACCTTTCTCATCCAACGAGTACGGATCACCATTTTTGTCCTTGTCCTTCACCTTGTGCCAATCGATATTGTCCAACCAATTATCTCTGACTTCCTTCTCGTTATTCCATATAAAATGCCCGTCGCGGTCGAAATGTCCCAACTCCATCTCCTCCTGCATGTTAAATGCCGTCATGCGAGTTTCCCCATCCTGCCGGGCCATACCTTCTTCCTCCCCTAATAAAAATGATTTTGTTTTAACACATTGGCTGCCAACAAGTTTTTTTATAAAATGTCAAAAAAAAGTTTTCTTGGTTTTTAAGTTTTATTTTATAAAATGAGTAAGAATATGCTTATTTAATTCATTTTCGTGACTGACAGCGCTAAATGGTCAGTTATCGGTGACTAACGTGGCCCCATTGGAATACTTTGGTGTCAGTCACCGGTGACTGGCAAAGCGGTCAACGTATTAAGGAAGGATGAAAGAATGAGAGTGGGATTTAAAATAATAACTTTTTGCACGAATAAAAAGGTAAATTAGTCAAGAAAGGAGTCTGAAAATAGGGGAATTGTCAATTTTCAAGAGTAGATGTATATAATGAATTCTGCTATTTTGTGATAATTTTTTTTTGCAGTTGTCTAGAAAAGTAGGCATTTGATTTTGCTGTATAGAGAACAAATTTTGCTGTAACGGTGAAATTACAGGTGCATTTTATCCAGACGCTCATCGTTGAATATTATTGAATCAAAAGCTACAGATAAGTATTTCAACTGCTGAAGTTTCAGCGCCTTCAGGGATGATTAGTAAAAATAGTAAGAACTGAACTTTCAGTTTTAAAATTGAAATCTAGAATGCCCGATGAATATTTAAAAAATTGCAGATACCAATTTTGGGCGTATCCCAATTGTTGCTTTCGAGAAATTGCCGCCAAGCAACAATTGGTAACTTTGCGCTCTTAACTCGCCAATGGTGACCTACTGGTCTGTGAGACCGGATGTGTTAAAAAATTCGAATAACTGTATTCTCCGTTATTGTTTTTGGTTGCAATTTTGAGTAGCTGCCGCATTGCAGAGCTTATATTCATTAAATATATTTGTTTTATTGTCAAAGAGCATAAATTTAAAAAAAAAACATGAACTATTAGTAATACGTTTAAAAAAATCTTCAGTTAAAAACCCAGCTGTCACCATTGATCAAAGTCAAATTTGCGTCACTAATGGCGGGTTAATACCCATTTAATGTTTGTAAAATTTTCTAAGTTTTTGTTATTAACAAATCTAACAGAGTAAACCATTAGATCATTTAAGTGGCTGACTAATTATGAACTTAAATTAGCTGTTCCAAAAGTACTGAAATGGGAAAAGTAAATGTTTCAGTCATATTTCTACTTTAAATATCACCACTAATCTTTCCATTTCGCTAAAGATGCTAAAAACACCGACTGACCTTAACTACTCATGCATAATTAACGGCATTGTTAATAATGCTTAAGATGATAATAAATATGCAGCATTATTTATGTTTAGGTTAGCAGGATGGTTTATAGTTAATTTTTGTTTTTGTAAAATGGGGTTTGAATTATTTAAAATACTATCCAAATATCTGTGATATTTTGATCACCCGAATGTCACAATTACATCAATAGCCTCTTGAACTATTTAGTACAAAAAAAGCACTTAAAATCAGCTATGTTAATACATGAATGCCTATCAGTTATCAATACATACCTTCGATTTCATTTTCATCCAAAACATTGCTACGATCATCATTGTCTTCCTCCTCATCGGAATCCAGAGTGTGTTTCTTGACATTATCATCGATTCTCACATGCTTGGCCGGTTTCGAGTCAGGTTCCAGAAGGGAGTCAATGCTGCGTTTTAGGGACATTGTCGAAGTTCTCAAGTAGATGTATTACGTGTACTGACTAACTTTACATGCAAATTAACTGTCTGTACGTCTGTTACTTTTTTAGGTTATGTTTTCAATTACGATAATTTTCATGAGAGTATGCAGTTTTCTAGATTTTTGTTTTGAATTTCACTTGATGGAAAGATGTAATTTTGGTAATGGGTAACTTGAAATTTTTTATTATTTTAGAATATTTAGTTATCAAAAAACTGCATTTGCGCTATGGGAGCGCCATCTAATGGAATCAGGGATATGACAAGAGATATGGGAGATAGGGCAAAAGAAATCGAGTTTTACGCCGCTAATATTGGATGGCGCCACAATAGAAATTCGATGGATTTCTGTAAATTATGTTTGTTGCTAACACTAGACGGCGCTTTTCCGTAGAATGTCAAACAGTGCAGAAATCGAGGACGAATAAAACATGCCTTTCTTGTGTTAGCCTCCATAGATAAAGTAAAATAGATCGGCGACTCTCTGTACAAAATATTTACCGTATTTTTAATTCGTCACTGTAGTCATGGGATGGCGTTGGTGAAGCAAAAGCGGGTGCGGGTAGAACGGGTTGCAGAGCTACTGGGTTTCCAAATTTTACAGTACTTTATTAAAATTAAATGTAAGAGTAATAAGAAGTCTTTGATTAAAATAATATATTTATTGCACATTGCACAAATGGTTACTTGCAGTATAATAATAATAATATATTTCAATATTCAACCAGCAAGAAGAAAATTTTGTTCGCTTCCATTTCAATGTAATTTCACTAAATTATTTCTCACACACTTTAGAAAATGAGGAGAATCAAACAATGGAATTATCTCCTCGTCGCCTATAAGAAATAAACGACAACAATATTTTGTCCCAAAAAATAACAATATGACATTCAAAATTTCATATAGACAATGAAGAAATGTATTTAAATAATTAAGTAATAAATATCACTTGCCGGTTCCTATCTAGTGAAGGAATGTATATAAGTGTTTCTGCTGTAATTTTTGCAGGATTTAATGGCACAATAACGACTCATTATTTATAATATTTTTATAACGCGAAGGGTATGGACGACTTTCTCTTCGTTTTAACAGATGAAAAACTGAAAGGAATCGAATATTCACATACTTACGGTTTCGTTGTTTACATATTCTTGGCCTTGCTGATTGTCGCTTGGTGTTGAACGATTTACGGACGAGATTTCAAATTGTATTAGCTGGTTGGGCCATCTAGCGTCATTTGCCGTAACAAATTCTAGCCTGTTTGGCGATACTTACGCCATCCCATGTTTCCAGTGTGAAGCTCCAATGCGAACAATTTATTTCGTATGGAGTGCGCAGGGCATGTTACCCTCATAGCACAATATGTACAAACTATATGTGTACATCACTCATTGAACTAGAATACAACTGGAAAGGACACGCAATGTAAAACGCCTGAGGCAAGTCAATTTTGCAGCAACCCGCGTTGCTGTTGGGTACCTCTCTCTTTCTATCTTATAGGGACATATGTAGGAATAGGAGTTTAAAATGAAAAACAATTATTTTTATATAGAAATAATTTTATTTAAAACATTTCATGAACATTGTCTAGTTTAAAATAAAACACAGATTTTAAATTTAAAATTATATTTTCACATTGACATCAAATATGTACAAACAACTAAAATTTAAATTACAAAAATAAATAAGTCTCAACAGTTTTTAAATAAACCTACTTTATTCAGTTTATGTCGCACCGTTGGAGCTTTTCCATGTAATCCCAAATTTGCAAAAAAATGGTTAAACTTACGTGTGAAATGAAATTTGTTTCCTTGCATCATGTTCATTTTTGCATCCGAAAGCAACACAGTTCAAAACCATTTTTAATACTGACGGTACTTAAAATAGCAGCAACTACTCACGTTAACTTGTAAAGGACACTAAACAGCATCTAAACTCTGGACCCTTATGATAATTAAACAGGTATCGGCTGTGAAAACACTACAATAACAATCCGGTTTGCATTAACGCTCATTGCTTGACATAAGTGAGAGTGAGATGGAATAACTACACATCATTCTCTCTCGCTCTGTTACCCCTGACACAGTTGGACACGTTTCGTTTACGAACGGGGCCGTTCCAGTTACGTAGTATACAGTTCATTGACATCACTCAATGAAACATTATTAACAAAGTAAATATTAGTAAACAAAATCACTATGTTTTACTATTTATATTAAGTAGAATAAATATTATACAACTTGCCCAACTAGTTTTGTTCACACGAACATTCTCGAAAGGAGAATGCACAAAACTTGTGGAAGTACAATGTTTAATTTATTTAATTGTAAAACAAGTAAAACCAAGTGTTTTTAATTTCGAATAATTAACTTATTTTAGTGCAGTACGAAGTAATATATACACACACACACGCGCGCGTTTCGGTAGTGTGCACGTGTTGATGTTAGTTCACGCCGCTATTCACAGGTGGCGCTTATCTATTCTAAGTTATTAACATGCCTTGTCGCTTCCTGTTATTCCTTGAATGGAATTTTAAGGCACAACGTGGCATGTAGTGTGTAAATAGTTGCCAGTGTGTATGGGATTTACATCAAATAATGGTATTTTAAGTTGCCTAGATTAATATGTATCCATTGACTCAAATTATACAGTGCGAATTTTGAGTCTCTAAACATACTGATTGCAAGCATCTATTTCGTATGTTCAATTTTAAAAAGCTTTTTAATCTTAACAGTTCGCAACAATCGTACAGGGAAGTTATGTGTGTTGCCTATGGTTGTACTAATTTAATTTAATCCCCCTCTATAGGGCCGATCTACCGGTACCCTACAAGTTCTAGCTTACCGTTAAGTGTTTGGAGTTACTGTGCGTTACACAAGGAAATTAATTATTAGTAAAAATGCAACAATAAAAATTGTAATACTTTATTTGTTACAATTAAAGGCAAAAAATCAACTGAATACAATATCAACAAATATTAATAACAATTTACAAGGGATGTTCGAAGTGCCTTCCGTTTTGTTCTAAACAATAACCCAGACGATTCCTACAGGCTGTAAGTATTCTGTTTTAATTCTTTGGTATTACATACAACAACATTATTGTAAAGTTTTTATTTTAAATAAGTCCAGAGCAGCGGCGGCTCGTGGATGTTCAACGGTGAGCTTACGGAAGAAAATTTGACCGAAAAAGCAACGGAATATTTGCTTCCTCTATTAGAGTAGAGTAGTGCAGCGCGAGCGGCATCATCGTCTTTGCCTCCTCTACGGAAATCCACGAGCTGTCGCTGGTCCAGAGGAAAAAAATCATTCGGTGATAAATCTGCTGACCGCAGAAGCCTATGTGTTGCAGCAAACCTGCCAATCCATCGACCTGGAAATATTTGGTGAAGATAAACCGTAATACGTTTAGTACAATAGGGTGCTGCTAAATCCATTTGAAAATCGTATTATCAATTTTCAATGCTTGGATTTCGGAAATAATACGTTCCCTGAGTAGTTCTAAATATTTCGTTTCATTGAGATTTTCCTCAATGAAAAAAGGCGCGAAATTGCAGACAATTCCTGCCCAGGCGTTAACTCTTTCTGGATACTATGGGTTAAGTTTTGTATAAGGTTCAATGGAATTGATACGAACCGATACTTTTGAGAATTCACAGAGCCATTTAAACAAAAAGTTGCTTCGTCTGTGAAAACTATTTTACTAAAAATGTCTTGATTTTCCTTTATTAAACTGAATAATGTTTCACAAAAATCCGTTTTGATCTTATCCTCTTAAAAATTTGCCGATGATTGGAAAATTTGTAAGGTTTGTATTTAATTTTTAAGTTTTACGCATGGACGTAGATGATATTTCAAATTCTTCAGCTAAACTTTGAAGAGATGTGATTGGGGTTTCCTTAATATGTACCAAAATAATTAACTCCGTGTATTAAGTTAAAACCTGGCAAGATCTTTTCCGTTTATTGTGTTTGCTCATTTGGAACAGAAGCTTAGGTCTTGAATGTTTCAATAATGTTATGAACTTTTCCAATAGATGGAATTGGCCAATCAAGACATTTAACAGTAAATAGATCTCTTACATTTCGCAAACTATTTTTGTCGAAATACCGATGTAGAATTTCATAATTTTCTTCCTTTATGTACATTATTATTTTTAAATAAACTTATTTACGAAATAATACGACTTTCGAATTATAAATTCACACACTGATTTGTTGTGTCAAGGCACCCTGCAATTGTGTGTTTTTTAATGAGCATACGAAATTAGGATGTTCAAAGAATAAACATTCGCAATATATAATTTTTCATGTACCAAATTTATATTGGTCAAAATATTCATTAGTATTTTTGCTTTAACGCCATGTGATGTGATTTTAAATCATAGTGTGATATTTACCTGTATACAGTTTAGATTCGGATCCAGAGGATTTCTAAGGGGGGAGCAACACATATTCAAAAGCATTCAATGAAACATTGAATATCACAAAATAAACATTTATTTTTGAAATGCCACCACCACTGATGTTTTCTAAAAGTTAATCTAAAAACAATGGTACAGTAGTTAGAGGTATTTCATATATGCAAGTGTACCACTGACGGATTTAAAAGGTGTGGGATCTATGGCGGCTCCGACTATAAACTCCTAAACATTTTGTATTATCACGGTTGTAATCGTGCGGACTTGTCTAGTTATAATCATTATTTTTTTATTATTTAGCTGGTCCTACGGGTCGAGGTTTTTGGGTGGGGGCGCCATTAATTTCACACATATTTCCGGGAAGATTTGTATTTATTCTTCTCCCATTTGTCACAACATTAATATGTAGATTATATCCGTGAAATACATAATTGGGAAGAATATTACTATTGTAGGATCTTTCCTCTCTGGGTGTCTGGGCGTTAAATAACCTCACCGTGTTTATAAGAACAAAACTCAAAACATTTATTTCACTCGTGTACAGCGTTCAACCCGACAATCTCAACTGACAACTGCCACGCTCACCCTCACTCAATCGCTCCTGCGCGCCATCTACATCATCGCGCGTGAAACCTTTGAATGAGCCTCCCGACTCCCACACTATCACTACTTTATTTGCGACACAGTGGTGCTCAATTTAAAGAAAGATTTTTCTAAAATGAGGGTCTGCTCATTTAGAATGTCAAAGCCTAACTGACGAATGATGGCGCATGTTTAACATAACACAATCGAGAGATAATCACTGGTTGTATGATAATAGTTATGTATTATACCAGTGTGGAACGTACGTAATTAGTCCCGCAAGAAAAGTTTAATTTTAGTTTTAATTTAAGTAGTTTTTTCTTAAGGGACTAATGAGGAATTCCACATGAGTATAATATAACCTTTTATGCAAAATAGTCTGTAACTGCATTACATATTAAAATAATGTTTATAAAATTTTGACAAGAAATTTTGAAGTACGTGGTGTCAGTTTAAATTATTTCAAAAATCATAAGAACTACCTAACCATTGTGTGAATCTGAGTTATTCTCTTTCTAGTGGGTAATGAACAACATTACTTCCCTCAAATGATCACTGTAATTCGCTTATTATACACGATTTTGGATAAATACACAATGGGCCAAAAAACGGTACAAATAAGAAACATTAATATTTTCAATGACAATTAACCTCTTCACGCCCAGGTTCGCCGCATGTAGCAACAAGCAAAAAATGAATACAAAAACATTGTACCAAAAAAAATACTTTTTTAGCGCCATCTATGTAATATTTTTTCATATTTTTTTGCATAAATGGGAAAGTTTGTGACAGTGAAGTCATATTTCGTATAAAAAGTTAACAACAACAAATAAGTAATTTTTCATCAAACCTGGGATTAAATCAAAGCAGCATGGGCGCGAAGTGGTTAACGCATTAAATATTATTTTGCAAAACAAAATGTTTACACTTTGCAGATCGCAAAAATGATTAATTGCATTTTTGAAAAGTGATTTATCGAGGATATTTCATATTAATTAAGGCTCTGCAAAAATTACAGTTTATAATGCACCACCGCGTCGCATTTCTAGGTGTCAAAATGAGTGGGCCATGATTTGTTTGCGTTTTCTAATGAATTTTAGACTTCTATCACGTACAGTACGTATTTCTGAAAGGATAGAAGTTCATGCATTAATTTGTAGGCAGGAAAGTACTCCGGGCACAAGTTAAAGTACTCTTTCTTTAGAGAAAAAGTACTTTATTTTATCCTAAAAATGGGGCTTTTCACTGTTATATTAATTATTTAAAAAATATTAATAACTCACGAAGATATATGAGACTACAAAACATATTACATATTATTTTTATTCAATATTGACTTTTTAAACTGACGTTATCTAATTCTTAGTAACCACTTTAAATACTTGTTTATTTGGAAGGGTGACCTAAAGTATTTTTTTCCGAAAAATCATTTTATGAAAAATATTTTTAAACAAAAGATTTTTATTTCTTTATTATTTTCAGCTTTATTTAAATGTTTTTTATAATGCTCAAAATATGTTGAAAAAAAAACAAAAAGGTAAGCTTCCACTTTCGGTGTACCATATTTTACCAAAGCTTTTAAGTTCTTCGTATTGTTAAATAAGACTTATGTTCAAACTTTCGTGTTAGTTGCTGTATTAATTTATTGAGATACAGCGCGCACAGTTAGACACACAAACAGACACATCCACAGTTTTTTTTTTTGTGGAAATCGTTGAAATCGCCTCCAGGGACCTCAAAACGGATATTTCCCTTAAAACAATATTTGAATTTTTTTCACGATCACAATACTTTTCCGTACTTCGTAACAGAGAAAGTACAAATTATACTTTATTAGTTGTTCATTTCAGCATACTTTACAATTTTTATTAATATAAATTTGATGTAACAGAAATCATTTCATTTATTTTAATTATAGACCAAAAATAACTAACATTTTCAATAATTGTTTTTTTCGATTGATAATAATTTAACAAAAGATGTTTATTTCTTTAATATCTTCAATATTTGTTTTACACAGAGGTAAATACCCACGTTTGATTCATGAAATTTTACAAAAAAACTTATCAGTTCTTTGGATTATCAAATAAGGCTTATGTTCAAAGTTTCATGTTGATTCCGGTATTTGTTCGTATTCGTAGGGACCTCAAAACGGATATTTCCGTTGAAAAAACGTAACCTTTATAATCTAGTGATATATTCATCTATTTTTAACTGGTATATAAGTTGGTTATTTCGGCATTCTCAATTAACAACCAATTATTAATAATATAAATTTAATGTAACTATTATCCTTTCCTAATTATAAACCAAAAATGATAAAAAATAATAATTTTTTTTTTCGATTTATTCGAAAATTTTTTGAAAAATATGTTCATTTATTTGTTGTCTTCAAGATTTGTGTAATGTGTTTGTAGTATTAAAAAAAAACAAAAAACGGTTAAGGTAAACATTTTCGGTGTAGGAAATTTTACCAAAAACTTTCAGTTCGCATTGTCAAATAAGGGTTAAATTCAAACTTTCATATTTTTTCCTGTAATATTCTTTAAGATACAACGCGCACAGACTTACCGATACACACACAATGTTTTTTTTTTTCCAGAAATTGATGAAATTGCCTATTGGAACCTCAAAACGGATATTTTCGTAAAAAAAAATGTTGAAAACATTTTCACGATCACAATACTTTCTAGTACTTGGTAATGAAGAAAGTAAAAATATTACGATACATACTTAAAAAAATGATGTTAAAGATGACGGACCGAACATCATTTTAAAATCATTAAATGTTTATAATAAACTACATCATTTACAAAACAAACTCAAAATTTTGGTCTAAATTTATGAAACGATAATAGTTATATCAGATTTATAACCGATTGGAAGTTAGCCATAAATTTTAGCCACGAATCCGGCGCATCCACCATTTTTACATTTACTAAAGGGTACCTACGGTTAAGATAGTCAAAATGCCCCTATCCTTAGATTGTGTGTAAATATAGGATCCCCATAGTCAGTGGGTCGAGAACCCCTTCCGCCCTCTCTGGGGGCCAAGAAAATGGATTTTTTAAACATTCTTTTTTTTACAGACGAACGAGTAAATGAAAAATTCTGAAAAAAATTCATAACAACCCGATTACCCATTTGTCCAATTTTTTTCAAGGTGATTCAAAGTCATTTAGACCTTAAAAAAATCGAATACTTTTTAAATAAATTTGACAGGACCCCCTTGTAATCTGGTTTTTGACATTTGCGTCCTATTTACCTCGAGAAAATCTACGAAAATATTCATCAAGACATCATCATGCAGTAGGCGTAACTACACTCAACTTTAGAATTTCAAATGGGAATCAAACTTTCGTTTGAAAAATTTATAAATGAAATACGTAATACTATTGAGAAAATAGCCAAGGACTGGTTATTTAAAACATTAATTTTTATTTCATGTTTTAGAAATGAATTTTTCAAACAAAAGTTGTTTCTTTTTAAAATACCTATCCAATGATACCTCACATGACCTAGGTTCCCATTTGAAATTCTAAAGTTGAGTGTAGTTACGCCTACTTCCGGTAACTTCCGGAAGTCGTAACTAAATTCTTCGGGTAGGCATTGGTAGTGCTATTTTTCTTCTCGAAGCTCTATGACATCACGTTTTCGAGAAAAAGGGTTGGGACGAGTGGTCTGAAACACCCGGTATATGTCAACATTTTCTGGCAACAGACAAAAGCTTTAAAAAAAAAACGAACATTTTGGTTTTTATTTCATCTTTGTAACTTAAATATTCGTCGAGAAAACATTTTTTGAAATTTCCGAAGCAATCCGTTCCAGGAAACAAAACAAAAAAATGTTTTTCAGTAAAAAAATCTTTCTATAATAAATTACTGTCTTATAAGGCGTTTTTATCGAAAATAAAGGAAATTAGGTAATTGGACTATTTTCATTAAGTATTCCTCGTTTGTCTATAAAAAAATAATGTTTAAAAATAGTACATTATTATACAAGTTTAATAAGAGGGTATATTGTGTCACGAGTGGGATTGGAGCACGACTCGCGCTGCGAGGAGTGCTCCAATGTACGAGTGCCCCACAAGGCCTCTTATTAAACAAGTATAATATACTATTTTTTCTACTTTGGTTTTAGTTAAGGAATTAGTTCTAAAATAAAATATATACTTAAACCTAGTGAGTTTTATCTTTTAACATTTGGCAGCACTAAAAACATTTGATCCTTTCGAACGAATTTAATATTTGACGACGTTTAGGCAATTTCAATAGTTAATTTTAAAACATATTACTTACACATTTCCAAAAATAAGGGAGGTTGCCAAGGGTGCGATAAACAAACTATTTCCACGTAAGTTGTAACCAATTTAAGCTTATAAAATATTGCAACGCCTAAATGATAATCGAATTTTAAGGTTATGTTTACATTTGTTTCTCGTTCCTCGTGTCAGGCATAGGGCTCGGCGTTTACTACATTTTTCGTTTAAACGTTGAAACGTGTAAACGTTTACCGTTTATTTGTAAGAAATAAAACACGTTTAGCTTAATAAGCGTTTACAACACGTTTAGTCTAATAAACGTTTACAACACATTTAGCCAAATAAACGTTTACAACACGTTTAGCCAAATAAACGTTTACAGTACGTGTAGCTTAATAAACGTTTACAATACATAAACTACAAACGATTTCCGATACTTTTATACTCCGTTTGAGCGTTCAAAAGTCATATCTCAGCGTTTCGAAAAATCCCCAATGTGTTTACACTTTTGGTTCAATCAGGGACCACCTGGTGTATAGGAGGTTGAACCTTCCCAACTTTGGATTCCTACGTTTCGGGCGGTTTCGTGGAAACTATTTATTTATGGAAATAATATAGGTTATTCATTTTTTTTCGCTACCGGAAATATAATAATAATAAGAATATCAGAAAATATTGTAAAGCACGACTTGTGATATAAACAAACGAACTTCTAAACAGATATTTGCTGGGTGGGTTATACGTTTCTATATGAAACTATTTTCGTCAACACGTTTAAACGAACAAAACACGTTTAAATGAGGAAAACACGTTTAGACGTCAATATCCGTTTAAACGTGTAAACGTGAATATCCGTTTAAACGTGAATATCCGTTTAAACGTTTAAAAACCGCTTACTAACTAAGAACACTTTATACGTGTACACGTGTATCCGTGTGTATTAACGAGCCCTAGTCAGGCATCGATCGACGCTAATTAAAAATCCACACCGAATTAACACACCGACTCAAGCGGCTCTTTTTCAACGCGAATGAAACATGCATTATACTCTCGCTGTTTCTTCCGTGATATTCGTTTTGCAAACAAAGTGATAATACATATAATAAATTACAAGCTTTCCTCTGTGTATGTTGTGTTGCCTAAACGTCGTCACCGAGAGCCAAGTGAATTCATGCGTCCGGCCATTGTCACCGAGTTCCTACATTTTCCACGCGGATAAAAAGTGAGCAATATGACGCCTCCGTTTTCTTTAACCTTAGTGGTACTGATGGCAAACTCCCCAATATGCATTCGAACATATTCAGTGTGTAACGCATTGGACGGTTCCAATTATCCTATGAATTAACGGCAATTTTACATTTTGTTGTCGACATATGTCACGTTCAAGTACTGCCAATCGCAACAACTAAAATGTTACCACAAATAGTTTAATAATGAGCAAAACTGTAAAATAAAAAATCTCATTATTAAACTATTTTTGATATAACAAAAGGTCGATTGTTAAACCAAAGTAGAAAAAATATATTTTATTATTTTCACATAGTGCGTATTACTATATCCTATATTTGGTTTAACTGAAGTTCTCTAAAAATTATCTCCATTAAATTGTATCATTAGTATTAAGGAATTAAAATATTTTGCTGCTGTAGTTAGCTTAAAATAAGAATGAACATTGATTTTTTTTTGCTCCAGCATTCTTCGATACACTCAAGTTTTCGTTTTCGTTTTCGCATATCTTTCTTTCGGAATATTATATAAGTGTTCTTTATGGTCCGAAAGAACATTATTTAAAGGAAACTAAGAAATATGTGTCATTATTTTATTACTTAATATTATTAATAAAGCCCGTTAGAATATTTCTGGCCAAAAATATCAAACCTAGACTAGGCCTAACGATAACTTACGATTTTTTGAAAATTGACCATGTTTTGGTAGATGTGTTATCGAAAAATCCGGTTAAAGCCTAAATTAAAAGCTCACTGCCATAACTAATATCACCGCTATTTGATTAATTATGAATTTTTGATCCATTTTCTGTAAATTAGAAATTCACTAAATGAAAAAAATGGTGGATGCGCCGGACTCGTGGCGGAAATGTATGGCTAACTTCCAATCGGTAAATGTACATTAACCGTTATTGTAGCGAATTTCAAAATTAATAAACAGCTTGTAAATAATACATTTTTCTTTAAATATAAAAAAAACTCTTTAAATAAAAAAAGAAATTACCAAAACATTCTTTTAACTTTTAAATCGGATAAAGTTACAAAACTGATTATCAATATTTTTTCTAATGTAATATACTATGACTTTTGTCTTACTGAATAAATTAAAATAGTTCTAAAGCTAATGACAATCACATGTTCCTTACCGTATTGCTGTTATTATTACTTCATGTTGTTGTAAATAAGTTAAGCTTGAGGAGAAATAAACTAGAGTTGTGATATGCAGATATCTTCCCAATAGCTTGTAAAATTCAAATGAATATTCCCGCTTCCTGTGCATGGGTCCAATCTGGAAACACTCCCCCCAACAGCGGCGGCTCGTGGATGTTCGGTGGTGAGGCAACGGAAGAAAATTTAACCGAAAAAGCAACGGAATATTTGCTTCCTCCATTAGAGTAAGTAGTGCAGCACGAGCGACATCTTTGTCTTTGCGTCACCTACGGAAATCCACGAGCCGCCGTTGCCCCCCAACTAACATATACTGGTATTAACCCTTTGGCCTACTTTACTTACGTCCGAATGCAGCAGCAGAAACCAGTCCGACTGAGGCACGCCTGTCGTGCCTAATTGTATGCGCACAAATTCATGCTTTTTCATGGCACAACTGAAAACGTAAAATATGGACTTCAAAAAATTCTGTTTCGCAAGAAAATGCATTCATTGTGCAGCACTACTAACGCAAGCGCTGCGCCAGGAGTTGAGCTCGTACTCGATTTGAATGGCCCAAGCGGCTCGCCGCGAGTTGAGCTCGTGCTCGATGTGATTGGCCCAAGCAGCGCGCCACGAGATATGCTCGTGGTCGTTGTGTTTGGCCCGAACATTTAAACACGAGGAGTACTCGTGGTTGTAGGTCAAAGGGTTAATGTTGTTTGAACACTTCTATTCCGGGCTCGCTAATATTGGGTAAGAAAATGAAATAAAAAAATGGAGTAGTTAAATTAAATATTTTATTGTATAATCATTCTACATAATCTAACTTTTAAATATCTATAATCTAACATATATACACACATTAAACATGTTGGATAACAACATTTACTCAAGTTTACACGAAACATACAGGATCTATTGGGGCGGCCACCTGTTCTCAAAATATAGCCAGTTGCGTGGACGCCCAACAGCTTTTTTTGTATTTTGCATTTGCGACATCGTCAAAGATCATTTTTTTTAAATAGGGTGGAACAATAACGTAAACACCTAATCACCGATACAAAAATCACATCGAATGCGAACGCAACAAATTACTTTTTTTCGGTCGAGTTATTATGCCCAACGCTATGATGATGACGTGTTAAAGAAATCGAGAAATCATTGAATCAGGCACTACTTTTCACTCTCAACCGTATTTTTTTTTTGCTTCTTCTTTAACAAAATGGCGGAGGTTAACTTTAAATCCCCCGACCACGTAAACATCTCTTTTTATATTAATAATCCCGTAGCGAATAATTTACAACAAATGATTTTGTCGTCAACAGCAACATTTATAAATTGGGTGGTTCCTCGAAATTAGTTATTAGTTGGTTCATCGCGTGACAACTAATAACTAGTTTTGTGCACATTTTGGTCGCTTGATGTGTGCAACGTTTTAAAAAATGAATTGTAATTAAGTAGCTCTTGTTTTATTTATACAAATAAGTAGACATTTTTTCGTGTGTTTGCGAATACTTCTCCTCATATGTATTATAAGATATGATGATGTTCTAGTGATTTCAACCGGATAAATTACATCAGAAAATAAATGCCTATATATTGTAAACTTAAAATTAGAGACTACATTGTTTTTTTTTTTTGTAAAATTACACTAAAAAGTATTAAGCTCATATATTAGATTAATACATAGATGTATATAAGTTTGTTATTATTATTATTTTCTTCACAATATCTCCTCGTCTCGCGCGCAGGTTCTGTACTCATGCTCTTATCTAAAAAATACTATACAATCTTTTTTGTTTTAAAGCGTTTCTTATTTAATATTCAACATTGATACAGGGTGATTACGCTAGTTATCTGTTTATTAGAGCACCCTGTACGTTAATATAAACCAAGTCTATGGCACCTAATGTATTCTAAGTTAAATGGTGCGCGGAGGGAGGCGCCCGCGTTTCTGCCTCGACGCCCTGATGATGATGACGTCGTCGTCATCACCGCGTCGACGGGGATTTTTATAAGGGGATGGTCATGAAAACCGCACTGACTTTTAGGAACGTATTAAACATGATTTTCTTAAGTAAGTGAACGTACAGAATTGCAGTTTTAATTGTGCTACATAGTTGATACGTTTACTGCGACTACGATTTTTGTGTAACGTCATAATTGGCGGCACGGGTCGTATAAACCCCGTACATTTTTTTTTTAATTGTGTTACTGCAAACTGAATGGAGTTAATAGGTACCGCAAATTAATATTAATCTGTGATCGGTACCAAAAAACTTTTAACTCCGCCAAAGTACGACGAAGTTACAACCTTTGTCAGTAGGGAAGTTCGATAGAATTTTATTCCGTCAAATACGACACATATGTCCCGTAATACAGTGAACGTGTTAAAAATAAATTGTTTTTCACTTCATTTCCACTTCATTATTCTCTTGCCCTTTATTGCCTTCAATTGAATAAAAATACGAATACATTTACTGTACAATCTTTGATGTAGATTGATGCGACAGATATAATTATAGCATATATTTAAAGAAGAGGTTCTCAAACCTTTTACCATATTAACAAGAATTAACATTAAAGTTCCATTAGAGACGAGATTGTGATTTTGATAAGATCTTATTGTTAGTACTATTTTATTGAGCAAACATAAGGATTTCCCAGGCGTAAAGAAAAAATCTCCTACAAACGGAAACATTTTCAAAAACGCTGCTTTATGTTAAACTAATTGAAGGATGTAATAGGACTCATCCAATAACTTATTCGGCAATTGATCGAGCCAAACCTAAAACGCGGGTTCCAGTTTTAAGAACAAAAACTATAGGAAAGAAACAAACAAATGTTGTTTTATTCCCTTTGTAAATTGGACTATTAGTAAAAATTTCAGTTGGAGGTTCAGAAAAAGCTCACGTAACACCTTTTGTACCAGCATTGAATAAACCACCTCTACTTAGTTTAAGTCAAATTGCATTAGTCATTCATTAGAAAACATGGATTGGTAAGAATCACCAAAGATAATTAAAGTTTAATCAAACTTGAGGGTGGGCTTTATCCTATAATCCAACCAGTTGAACCGTAAACAATGATTTTTCTGTTGAAGATCCAGAATTTTTTTGAAAATGTTGACTTTGCTATTCTTAAAAATTCGACAATTTGTAAAACTTGATTTTATGATCAACTGGATAAAGGATGGAATACAGCCCGCCCACCATCCTTCATATCTGCTTAAATTCAAGCTGAACTTACAAGGGGAGGATCAGATGAGTGACTCACCGATTTGATCCATCTTTGGCACACGTGTAGGTCATGACTTGAAGTGTAACAGGTGTGAGTAATAGGGCGCACTATTCAGCCGTTTTCGAGAAAAAATGTGTTTTTAATTTGTTAATTTTCGTATGTTTATGTAACTTTTGCGTTAATAAAAATACACCGAGCTTTTGGCGCATCGGTAAAGCCTCCGATTCGTAGTCGGAAGGTCGAAGTATCTAACCCCATTGTTGTTTGGGTTTCTTTTTTCTTTTTTGTAGTTTTTATAAATCCGTGTGTATTTAAATATCTTAATTTTAGAATCAATTATATTAATTTCATTTTTAGGGGTAAAAGGATTCTTAAACAAATTAAACAGGAGATTGAAAAATCAATAATAGTATTTCCAGGCTATTTTTTTATAAATCCTTGTTCGATATAATTTTTAATATGTTTTTATGCTTTTTGGGCGATGAAGGACTGCACGTTCTAATTTAGAACAAAATACTGGAAATAAAAACATTGATTTTTCAATCTCCTGTTTAATTTGTTTAACAATCCTTCTCCTAAAAATTAAATTAATAAAATTCTAAAATTAACATTTTTAAATCCTCACGGATTTATAAAAAGTTATAAAAACTATTAAGAATTTGGCCAAAAGGATTCGAACCATCGACCTTGAGATTACGAATCAGTGATCTTACTAATACGCCACGTGGTCTGTATTGTCACGTTAACGTAAATGGCACATAAACACACATCAAATAAAAAACCTTTTTTTCTCGAAAACAGCTGAATAGTGCGCCGTATTGCTTGCACCTGTTACACTCATAATCATGAGCTATACGTGTGCCAAAGATGGATCAAATCGGTGAGTCACACATCTGATACTCCCCTTGTTAGATTGAACGAAACTTGTATTGTCAATTTATTGTAAAATATGGATTAATAAAGGCTATGTTTGTAATTAAAGTTTAATTAAAATCGAGGGTTTCGGGTGGGACGTATACTATAATCCAACAGTTTCACCGGTGGTGAGTGGGCCCTAACCTATAAACCAACCAGTTAAAACGAAATCAATAATTTCTTTGGTGTAAATCAAATAGATGTTGAGTTTGCTGTTCTTGAAAATGAGACGATTTGTTTTATAATTAATTGGTTAAAGGGTGCAGCAGGGTTCACCCAACGTCCTTTAAATCAACTTCAAGTCAAGCTGCACTCTGCTTAGGTTAAACGGAATTTTCACTGCTCATGCATTATAAAACATTGATAAGAAGTATTAAAGGCAATGATTGTTATCGATGTTTAATTGAACTTGAGGGTGGTGGGTGGGCCCTATCCTACAATCCAACAACTTGGATCGAAAACAATAGTTTATCTAGTTAACAGTTTATCTAGTGAAAATTTAGATAATCCAAGTTAATTTTGACTTGACTACTGTTTTTCCCGACTAGTTATGAACGTGAATAAAGATTATTATTGTAAACTGGCATTCCCACGTTAACACAATCATGACTTTAGAGTGATGTTTGTATTATTTTATTATCAGGATTATTAGTTTTCTCGAAAGCTTCAATTTGTTTGTAAGAAACTGTACCTGGTATTCCGCATGCATGCACAACTATATCAATCAAGGGATTGTTTGTATACTACCTATAAGATTTACAGGATATTGTGTACCATCAAGGGTATCTTGATTAGGGCTGTGCAAATAAACCGATTATTCGATAAATAATCGATTAATCGCTTGGTTGATTATTACTCGAAAAATAATCATAAGGTGTGAGCCACAGAATTTTGTTTCTAAGTTGGCCAGTTGAGAGAGAGACACATAGCAGTCATGTCTGAGATTAATTCATTTTTTTAAATCTAATTTAATTGAAGGATCCAATGCAAGAAGTTACTAAGTACTTTTTTCGTGTTTTGAGATAAGTGGCGCCATCTATCCAGCGTTTCACGCTCTATCAACTGGTTGAACTAGTTTGACTGTAAAAAATTTCTAAGTACCTCAAAACAGTATGCGGTTATTATGATGGTGTGGCCATTTCAACGCAAGAAGTTACTAATTTTGAAAAGTGTGTAATTTCAACGGAAAAAGTTTCTAAGTCATCAGCTGATCAGCGGCGTAATGTAAACAATTTTTAACCTCAAAACGGCAATACGTGATCGTGAGTGTGTGTTATCAACGTGCCTTTTAAATTACCTAATAAACAACAGATAATCACGAGGATAATCATGAGTGGTAAGTCATCTCAATGTATTATACTGCTATTAGTTCAATAACTACTGGCATGCTCTGATAAGAGCATCATTTTGCTTCTGGTTTAATATTATAATCTGAATAATGAGAAAAGTAAATGAATTGGCGAGTTAAAGAACAGTACAAGTGCAAAAAATGTAATTTTCAACTAAGATAGCCATTTTGTTCAGTATTTATAGATCTACACAATGCGTGAAAGAATAGTATTATTGAACTAAATGAAACAGTTTTTTTTAATTTCTCAAAAATTTAATATTTGGACTTGTACTGTTCTTGAACTCACCGATTCCAATTTAATATTGCAGATACAGATGAAGAGGCTGACTTTTCGCCTCTTGGAAGCGAATACTCGACAGAGACTTCTTTGGCAGCTCTGATGTGGAAGGTACGAAAAGAAAAAGTAAGAGTAAGAAGAAGAAGTTAACTTAATACAAGGAAAAAACTCGCATCATTCAGGAACCTAAGAATTTGAAAGGAAAACAAAGTATCAAGAATAGAATAATCTCACATCTGGACGTCAACTGTGAAGCTGGATCATCAATTTCGGAGCCAGGGCCCTCTGGCTTATTAAAACTGAGTGAACAACAGGCTGCTGGTGACGTTCAAAGTACATCTGACCGCAATCAAGAAAATCAAAGAGACGTCGTAATCAATAGGCAAATGTCTACGCCGCGTGGAAGAAAAAGAAATTTTGATCCAAAGTCGTGGGAAAGATCTATTCAGCAACGTTCACGTTCAGAATCAAAAATAGTCAGGCGCGAAATTCCAAACTGCCATTGCAGCTGCAAAACAAAATTAGGATTACAGGAACAAACTTTGATGTTTACGAATTTTAAGCTCTCTTCACACGATGGGCAAACGCTGAATCTTATCCCTGCGAAGTGAAGGGCCGACCAGCATCCAAAAAAAGGCAAACCCAAGGAGTCGAAGATATTTCACTTATGAAGTGATAAGTAAAAGCAAAACAATATCTTTATGTCACGCTGCGTTTCTATCTATCCACGGGATACAACGGAGCAGACTAATGAAAAAAGTGCAAAAACCTGAAGAGTCTTATAGAGATATGAGAGGACGTCACACAGAGAGACCCAAAAAAGTTTCCGTCGAATCCTTAAATCTAGCGGTCAATTTGATCAATCTGCCTGCTAGAGAATCACATTACACAAGATCCGATAGTGAGCTTCGAAAATACCTCGATTCGAATCTCTCAGTATCAGCTCTTCATTGCACTTTCACAAGGAAATATCCAGAATTCCATCTTTCATATGAAATGTTTAGACGTGTTTTTACAGAAGAATTTAATATAAAGTTCGGCTATCCAAGAAAAGATATTTGCAACAAAAGCACCGGATTTATAGTGGCTACTCGAAAAGCTGAAAATGAGAAAAATGATGGGGAAGTTATAAGTTTGAGTACACAAAAAGAGCTACATCTTAGACGTGCCGAACACTTCAAAAAAGCCATGTCAGACGCACAGAAGAAGACAGTGGGGAACTCTGAAGAGCTTATGATATGCTTTGATTACGAAAAAACTTACCTGTTCACGTTACTAACATCCAGAACGAATATTACCTTCGTCAGTTATGGGTTCACGTTTTTGGAATTCACTGACTAACCAAGCTGTAATGTATATTTACGCAGAGAATATCGCAAAAAAGGGACCAAACGAGGTAATCAACTGCCTTGATGACTACATCAAAAGAAAGAAAACTTCAGGGCAAACCACTTTGAAGATATACTGTGATAACTGTTTTAGTCAAAACAAAAACAAATTTCTATTCGTCTATCTGGATCAGTTATGTGTTAAGAAGGTTTTTCAGCACATCGAAGTTTTGTATCCGATACCTGGCCATAGTATGATGCCAGTGGATAGGGACTTTGCAATGATAGAAAAAAAAAAGATTGACGTATGAGACAGTAGTCAACCCGGAGGCTTACGTTGAAATGATTAGATCATGCAACAAGAAGAACCCTTTTGAATGTGTCTTTGTGGAGCACTCTTTGCGCTCTAATGGCAAACTTCAAGATGGCGATTCTTTAATCCAAATAAAAGACTTCAAATGCCTATAGCAAAAAAAGCATCACACGAATTTCTAAAGCTAGATACGTCGAATTTAACACTGGATCTGGTGCTCAAATGCGAGAAGGCAGCATGACTGGGAATCTGGAACCAATGCCTTTGTACAAAGTAGGAGTGAACAGAAAACTACCTGGGGAGCCAGCATTGGCATATGATGGTGAATTTTTGGAAATAAAGCAACTTAAATATCAGAATGTCTTGCATCTTGTTAATCATGTTAAGTTAATTTTTTCGACGCACCCTCATAGATGTCCCCACCAGAAAAGCTCAACTTCAGTGCGCGAAGATGAGGTGTTGGACTCCGATGCTCATGAATTTGAATAATAGTTCCATGAAAATAGAAATTTAAGTTAAGCAGTTTTTACATTTTGTTCACCTTAGTTCTGTGAATGATTACTATATTGCACTGAATTTTGAAAATCAATGTCTTTTTTTCTTTAAACATGTTTCCACTTAATACCGACCATAAAGAGGTATATTTTCACGCCTATGAATAAATAAAGAAGTTGAATAAGGATTTTAAAGAGAAATCCAGCACAAGAAGTTGCTAAGTCAAAATTTCGAAAAAATATATGGAGCTTACCAGGAGCTATATTGGAAATTTAAGGTACCTAAAACTGTCCTTTTGTTATAGAGAATCACTACAAAAAATATTAGGTCAATACGATAATTCATCATATTTAAATTTGCTTTTGACAACTTTAAAATGGATTATCTCAAAACACGTACTTAGCAACTTCTTACATTGGATCCTTCAATTGATCTAATCTTGGTCTCATGACGTAATAATACGACAAATCTCATTTATTTCACAACCAACTCTGAAACAAAATTTTGTGGCTCACACGATACAATCGATAATGTGATTGATCGATTAATCAATAATTTGATTTATCGATCAATCGATTATTTGATTATTCGGTAATTTGAATTTATGACAAAACGATTATTTAATTAATCGATTTTATGATTAATTGATTAATGGAACAATTTTTTACTTTTTAAATAGGATAGAGCATATTTTCTGATTATATATGAATAAATGTTCTATTCACGTAACATGATTTTTTTTCTCTTTTTAGAAGTCATCTATACCTATTTACAATGATATTGTATGAACTAAAATTGCAGGGCAATGACATCATTGTGAATGAACATAGATGGGTTCTAAAAAGCAGTGACGGTTCGCAGTGTTTTTTCTGGTACGGCCGAGGAACAAGAGGTGGTAATACAGATAGGTAGGGTCAGTTGCAGAGACGGCTGGCTGCGTGACGGCACCTATCTGTATTACCACCTCTTGTTCCTCGGCCGTACCAGAAAAAACCCCGCGAACCGTCACTGCTAGAAAGAGAAAAAAATATCAAGTTTGGCTTATCTACACAGCATTTATTCATAAATAAACAGAAGACATACGCATACAAACATTATTCCTATTTAAAAAGCAAAATATTGTTCGATTAATCAATTAATCAAATGATCGATAGATCGATTAATCGATTATTTGTTTATTCTATTAATCGATTATTTACTTACTTGATCAGTCGTTTATTTGATTAACAGATTATTTTGAATAATCGATAAAATCGGTTACTATTAATAATCAAAAATCGATTATACATTTCCATAATCGAACACCACTAGTCGTGATGTTCCATCAATGGTGCATATACCTTAGTTTGAGAAACTCTGATTTAAACTTTACACTGCATACCACTTTAAAAGTTACGAATTACATTAAGAAATATGTGAGGCATGGTTTCTTTCAAAAATCAAATTGGGAGGATGTAAATTTATCAAGACAGAAAATCTGTGGTGATTCAAGTCCACGCCAACCATGATTTTGCTATTTAGCAAACATTTTTATATTGAAGTTCTAAAGAAGAATCTGAATCGTAAACCTCCAGTTGAAATTGAATGCGTTTCCATCACCACAAAGTTTTCTTTTCAACAATTATGTCATCACATGACCTGCATTTTCTATCTGAATCATAAGTCATTATTTCAAATATTGTATTCTGGTTCAATTTTTGCCTGCATTTTCTATCTGAAATATAAGTCTTTAGAAAAAAGAAAAATGACCATTGTTAATTTTCCTCTCGGCACCAGTGATTTTTTTTTTAATTTATGGTTTCTGACATGCCGAATTTTTCCCATCGGCAATCATTTTGGTTTTACAAAAAATCAAATAAGGCTCTCAGGGTCACTACTCAAAGAGGCATGTTTGTTTTTCGTACAATGGGCGCACTACGTAAATTACACCTTAATATATTTGTTTTTTTTTTATTTCAAATATTATTTTCTTGTATGGTACTACTTTTATGTATATACTGGCATTTTGATGTATGGCAAGTCATTCCAAACGCTGACAATAAAGCATTATTATCATCATTAAAAAGCTCCACGTCTCGATAGACGAAACAGGGCTGCCAGAGTAATAAACCTTCAGAGGCGCACAATAGAACCACGGAGACGCTCTCAACGCAACAAAAAAAACTTCAAGCCTCTAAAATTTACATTTTCAAATTCTCACACGATCTTAAAACCAGTGCCGATATTCACGACCAACCCCGTATTTATTTGTATGAGTGCAGACGACTTTTCAGTGTAAGGGTAAACCCGGCATCTCCCTCCGCTTTTCCCGCACCCACAGGGCTTTCACTTGTTTTATTTATTTTTTTCAATACAAATACTTACGCTATTTAGTAATAAATGTTCGCACGATGATTCTCTCATTGTTTTTTTTACTCTTTTAAACATTACAATTTTATGTATCACAAAAAATACTGTTTTAAATTTTCTTTATATTTATATAATTACGCTAAACCTACGAATCAGCGAGTTTTGCCAAGGGGAGAAAAATGACTATTGTTAATTTTCCTCTCGGCACCAGTGAATTTTTTTTAAATTTATGGTTTGCCGACATTTGCCGAATTTTTCCCATCGGCAATCATTTTGGTTTTACAAAAAATCATATAAGGCTCTCAGGGTCACTACTCAAAGGGCCATGTTTGTTTTTCGTACAACGGGCGCACTACGTAAATTACACCTTAATATATTTGTTTTTTTTATTAACGCACATCTCTTTTGTATAATTTCACGTCAGTCTAATAAAATGGTAAAACTGCTACATTCGCGTTAATTTTTTTTTTTGACAAGTTCAACAAGTAAATTGGTAGAATTTAATAATAACTTGCTAATTATGATCATTGATAATATGCTGGCTACTATTAATTAACAACGAAATTTAAAAAATATATATGTAATTGTAATTTTCGGATATTTATATTGTTAAGTAGACATTTAGATTAACTATTTTTATTAAAACAAATACCAATCAGTTTATAAATCTAATTTCACTTTTTTCATCATGTTCATAAAGAAGTATAAAAAAACATTTAACTTTAAATCTAATTTATTTGAGTGATAAACCATGTCCTATTTTCATAAAAAAATTAAACAAAACAAAGTTATGATATAAAACATGTTATAGCTCAACCAAGCTTACAATATCCTTAGGCAATAGGCGAACTAATTTCAAATATATGATGTGGCAAAATAATCAACAGTTCGGAGATGTATTGAAAATTTCTTTCAGCAGGAGAAACAATTTAAATCGTGTTCTGCTAAGTTTGCGCAGTGTGAGAAAGTGTTCGCAGAATGCGACAACAATAGTTATTTATGCAACAAGTGAGTAAAGTAGTACTTTTTTCATGAGTAGGAAAGATTGCCACACGAGCCGAAGGCGAGTGCGACAATTCCTACAAGTAAAAAAAAGTTGCTTTACTCTCGAGTTTCATACAAAATTTTTTCTACGTCCGTAACTTTAAATAAATTCGATAAAACCTCAATCAATTTTCATAAGTAATAATACTTTTTTTAAATGAAGAAAATATTAATCATCAAGTTTTCTTGATCGGAAACGAATGTTTGACATTTATCGGCGGAACTCGCGGCGTGTTGCGAAGCGTTCATGACGCACTTTGCGTAAATAATTTTATAGTAGCGTTATACGGCACTTTTTTTCAAGCAAAAGAGTGAAAAAATGAACCGTTATGGCACTTTTTTTCACGCTGTTTGTAGGGTTCAGGAATTACATATTTTATGAACCCAAATTAATGAACTGTACATTTTATAACGGACGTAGAAAAATTGAATTTAAGATGGTCTGAAGTGGTTGGTACAACTCTACGTGCCTTTGCGCTTTCCGACAGATTGAAATTAAAGTTTTAATGCGATTGGCATTTCGCAATTTATAATTGATGAAAAAAACATTAGCCTGCAGACTTGATTTTAACCAGCCACCTCCGCATGTCTAATACGAAGCTCTCACCAACAGATGTCGGTAGCTCAGATGACATGCCGAGACGGCTGGTGCAAATTCAACCTGCAGACTAATATTTCTCTCTCGCTATGGCATCTATCGGAAACTGTAAGAAGTTTTATTGCCTTATCTCGGGAACGGACCTGCTATTTGATGGGATCTATGTTCGATCTGTGAGTAAACCGTGAAGCAAAGCATTAATTCGAGAATGCGTGGTCCACAAAATCAAAGCAGCGCAAAGTCTGTCAACAATCTGGTATTCATGCACGTAAGGGAATAATAAAGCTTGTATTTCACAATCTGGTGAAATAATTCTTAAAACCCGGGCAGCGGCGGCTCGTGGATCTACGGGAGGCAAAAACAAAGATCCTGCTCGTGCTGTACTACTTACTCTTATAATGATATCCTCGTCAGCTTAATGATATCCGCATTGAAAGAACACGATTAAACAGGTGTCTAGTGGGCTCGAATTACTGGGGGCCAAAATTGTTTAAGGTTCTGCCACCAATTGTGAGGTGCCTACCCGAAAAGCCTTTTAAAACTCATATTAAGTTATTTTTACTCAGAAAAGCTTACTTTGACTGAGAAGATTTTCTAAAAGACTTTAATTAATTTTTTAACATTTATTTGCCTTCTCTCGTTGCGGCACTGATTCTTATGAATCGAACATGTATGTTATTCTTTCTTTTTTTCTAACAATAATATTCTGATATCTCATGTATGTTAATACTTTATTATCCTGACTTGTGTAACATCTTTTTGTATGAATAGCACCAATAAAATTGATTGATTGATATAGTGGAAGCAAGTATTCCGTTGCTGTTTCGGTCAAAATTTCTTCCATTGCCTTATCACCGAACATCCACGAGCCGCCGCTGAACCCGGATCTCTACAAGATATCAATCTCACCACACGTGCACAAATAGCAGAGAACATTGCCGCCGTCGTTAAGGAGTTTGGACCCCAAATTTGTCATCGCAAATTTCGGTAAGGCTATCGCAGCCTGCCAAAGACGCCATGAAGGCTAGCGTACAATGAAAAAAGTCATTTTTTTTTCGGAAACGGGTACCCTTTAATGACTATGTATCAGACCTAGTAACAATTCTGTAAAATATTTAATTTTTACGACGTCATCTTGAGTCGGCACATTTGGCTTGAAGTTTGAAAATTTTTGAAATTTTTCATATTTTTACAAAAAAAATTTAAGTACTTGAAACAAAAAAAAACCCTTGACGGGTAGTCACTAAATAGTTGAACAAGGCCTTATACAGGGTGCCCGGATTTCGTTGGGGCAGCATGGGCAACTTATGCATTTGAAGAGATAGAGAGATGGTCAAATTAGCAAAAAGGTGCAGGTTCGAGAGCTCGTTGAGAATCCACCCCCAAATCCCACTTGTCATGGCACACTTGTTCAAAATAAGAATTAAAACAAAATCTCCCAATTTCTTCAATTTCAGATTTTATTTTAATTTTTATTGTGGAGGCCATGACAAGTGGGATTTGGGGGTGGATTCTCGATGAGCTCTCGAACCTGCACTTTTTTGCTAATTTGACCATCTCTCTATCTCTTCAAATGCAGAAGTTGCCCATGTTGTCCCTGCGAAATCCGGGCACCCTGTATATAGACAGGATTTTTTGAAATATTTTTAGGCGGTGCAATACTTCTGTAGTCTTTATGGAAGAATAAATTATTATTATTATTATTATTATTATTATTAAACTTTATTCTGCACAGAATATGCAGAATAAACCATTCTGTGCAGAATAAAACCATTATAAGAATATTAAAAAAATCCTGTATATATTTAAGACATTGTTCAACTATTTAGTGACTACCCGTTGGTTTTTTTTTTGATACTTAAATTTTTTTTGTAAAAATTACAAAAATTTCAAAAATTTTCAAACTTTAAGCCAAATGTGCAGACTCAAGATGACGTCGTAAAAATGAAATATTTTACAGAATTGTTACTAGATCTCATACACAGTTATTGAAGGGTACCCGTTTCCGAAAAAAAAAGAATTACAAAAAATTGACTCTTTTCACTCCGCCCTAATGAAGGCAATTTGTTTGGTGTTTTGTTCGGAACGATTTTCCAATGCTTTCTAAACAAACAAAAATGATTTTTTTTCTCTCTAAAATTTGCGTTTTATAAAATTAAAAAAACTTCCTGCAGCTTCCGACAGATGGCCCGTTATGTATTGTTTTCAAAACGACATCAGCGACGTGAATTACCACTTTTATGATTGTAAGCTTAGAAGAGCCATATACTGAATGTTACCGTTGGCTACTGATTTGTTTGCATGAAATAAAAAAAAAACAAATAGGGCATAAAACAAAAATCATTAAAGTTAACACTTTGAATATTTACGTATGGTAATTTATATTTATAATAAAAATTAACTAAACAAGTTAAATAAAAAAAATACAAATTTTCATTACATTTGTCATGTGTTCATTGGGGTTCAATTCATGTGTATAAACAGCGCGAATGACCTTAAATATCGAAGGATTTAACATCTAAAATTAAATTCACAAGTAAAACCGTTCTTGAACCAACTCTTATCCAAACTTTGTAAGTTGACAAAAATCTTATGATAGCATTGAAACTACCACGAAATGTGCGCTTGTGACATTCAGATGAAATTAAATATTCTGTTTTATTCTTGTGTTATCTGTGCGTACACAACTAAAGATAATATACAGTGATTATTTATAATCCGGGAAAATGAACAAAAACTTTTATTGAAATTCATGTTTTTAGATCCAAATTTTTGTATTACCAAAATATATTGATATTAAAAAAAGGATGAAGGGTTCAATAACTATCAGGTGTATGCATAAGTTTTTCCGTTTTTTTGGTACAAAAAAAGACGTAATTTTCAAGGGAAATTCATTTCTGTTTTATTCAAAATATTGGCCATTGGCTTCTACACATTTCATCCATCTTTCAGATAACTTATGAATACCATGCCAAAAAAACTGCTTGTCTTTTACGGCAAACCATTCGTCGAGCCATTTTCCAACTTCCTCGAAATTTCTGAAGTGCTGATCTGCGAGCGCGTGCCCCATTGGTGCGAAGAGGTGATATAGCCTATTCGGTGGAATCTGATGGTCGAGGTCGTAAAACGGTCGGTCCGCACCCTCGAAGAAAAGGTATTGCATCCCATACATTTATTACTGTCCTTCGCTCCCATTGGTATACTCACTTTCACACCAGTACTTCTCAACAAAGATTGGTTTGAGATAAAAAATATTACGTCCTTTACTTACCGAGCTCCGACCCTCTTTTACGACCCGAAGAATGGGCTATAGTCAGATAGCGCCAGGTCTGGCAAATACGGCGGGTGCGGAGGGATGTCCCATCCAAGCAATTTCAAGGTTTCTTTCACAGGTCTTGCTGTGTGAGACGGCGCATTGTCGTGTAACAAAATCACTTTTGTCTTTCGATTAATGCGTGCTTTAAATAATCATTTGTTGGCGATAGCATTGTGTATTAACGGTTTCGCCGAGCTTCAAGAGTCCATAATACACAATACCGCTCTGGTCCCACCAGACACAGAGGATGGTCTTCTTGCCGAAGCGATTTGGCCTTGGTGTTGAAGGACCGGCTTCGCCACGATTTTTTCCACTTCGGGTTTTCAAAATAAATCCATTTTTCGTCACAATTTGATGTAAAAATGATTTCCATTCGTGGCGTTGAGGCAGCACTTCACAAGTGATTTTGCGAGTTTATTGATCTTCCCCATTGCTCGTCAACGTCTGATGATTGTTTCTTGTGACACATGTAATGCTTCTGCTAATTGCCGTTGAGTTTGAGTTGGGTCATCATCCCGTTTTCGCACTTTTGTGGTCTACCAGAGCGCTCACTTCCTTTCACACTTTTAAATTGTCGAATATAATAATCGATGGAGTGTGTTCACCATATGTTTCTACAAGCAAACTTTGACTTTCAGCAGCCTTTTTCTTTTGATTAAATAAGAAAAGCAGTGCGTGCTGCAAATGTTCTTTTCCAGGCACAAAACTCGACATGATCACTGAACGATAAAACAAAGACGCTAGTTTTTGGCGGACTAAACTTTTGTATGTGTGTAGTTTAATATCAGACGAACAAAATGACGTATGTGTTTTTCTATTAGTTGTTTAGTTCAAAAATGCGCCATCTCTTAGTTAAACCGGAAAACACTTGCATACACCTGGTAAATAAATTATTAAAACAAGTACTTAATAAATAATTAGTTTATTTATTATAGTCTTCGTAAAACTCAAATTGAACAAGTATCGTATTTAATTTATCTACAATCAAGTAAGGGAATTTTACAATCATTCAAATTCAGTAGATGAATTGAAATTAAAAACATTCACTTGTTGCAGATCATCAAATAAATTTAACAACGAACTAAAAATGTATATAAATACTGCTGCTCCTGGTACTATGTTCAAGTATTTACAAACTTCTGCCAAATCTCTTCTTCTATAAATATTGAATGCTTTGTGCATTTAGAGTGAATGTGTCGATGTTTTTAAAGAAATAATGATTGTATCTATTGTTATAATATATTACGACACAAGTTCGGTAAGTGCTCTCTAACAGGTCGAGAAAATTTTAAAAATACGAGTATTTGTTATTTTCGAGACCTGTTTGAATGCACTTAACGAACCGAGTGTTGTATAGTATTTTTTGCGCTACCGATTTAAAATAGTTAGAAAAATAGTAAAAAAATAGTTCAAAACGACTTTTATAATTAAATATCGTTGCTCTTTTATCTAGCCCATAACGGTACTACGACTGTCATGACTCAGAACAGGCTTGTTATTTTGCGAGTTTCCTAGCAACCGAAGTTAGTCCGGGAAAGTCATTCGAACGTGACTAAATACACACACAGTAAGCATAGCAATATAGAACGGTAGCGCAAAAAGATTTAAAAGCTGATGTCCTTGTCACGTGTTGACTCTTGAAAGCCTGAAAAAACGGGCTGCCAAGTTTTAAAAACATTGTTGCCAAGTTGGTTTTTAAAAGGCGATGAGGTCATCAGGAGCTTTATATAACCTTGTGTGTAAGAATCACGATTCTTTGAGTAAAAACGCATCTTATTTTTGTAGACAATAAGGGAACAAACGATCATGACAGTACGAAACGAAGAACATAATATCGGTATCGAAGAAGTAACACATCGGCTGATAAGTCCCCGGTCTAACAAACAGATGGCGTTACAAATGCAGAATTAATATTTGGTTTAGTAAGTACTAACCTCCAAAAAGTAGCTGTAAATTTTTTTTATGAGGATCTGACGTTTTGTTCAAAAGTTACCGTGACTTGAAACAATTTTCTTTATTTAAAAAAAAATGGAAAAATCAGAATTTCGTTTTTTGATAAAACATTGCTTTTAAATGGGAAAAAATATCGTTGAAACGAAAGCATGGCTTGATAAGTGTTATCCGGAATCTGCACCGGGAAAATCGACCATTCTTGATTGGTTTGCTGATTTAAACGTGGTCGTAGGAATACCGATGATGCGCCTCGCTCTGGTCCCCCAAAAGTGGTGGTTATACCGGAAAACATGAAAAAAGTCCACAAAATCGTTTTGACAAACCGTAAAGTGAAGTTTCAGGAGATAGCTGACACTCAATATATCAAAAGAACGTGTAGGCTTCATTTTGCATGAACATTTGTCGAGGAGAAAGCTGTTTTCGAAGTGGGTGCCGCGTGTACTAACAGAAGACCAAAAACACCAACGAGTAGATGATTCCCAGAGCTGTTTGAACCTATTTCGGCGAAATAAAAAATACTTTTTGCGTCGATATGTAACGATGGACGAAACATGGATTCACCATTACACGCCAGAGTCAAAACGGTAGTCAGCTGAGTAGACAGCAGCTGGTGATCCTCGCCCGAAGCGGCCAAAAGCGCAACGGAGTGCTGGAAAGGTTATGGCGTCCTTATTTTGGGATGCGTACGGTATTTTATTTATCGGCTATCTTGACAAAGGTAAGACAGTCAATAGCGATCACTACATGGCCCAATTGGATCGTTTTAACGAGGAAATTTCAACGAAACGGCCCCATAGGCAAAAAAAGAAAGTGATCTTTCATCAAGACAATGCACCGTGTCACGAGTCTTTGGCTACGATGGCAAAATTGCATGAACTGCGCTTTGAATTGCTTCCGCACCCACCCTATTCTCCAGATTTGGCCTCCAGCGACTTTTACCTGTTCGCAGATCTAAAAAAAATTATCGCCGGAAAGAGATTTGGCTGAAATGAAGAAGTAATCGTCGAAATAAACGCTTATTTTGAGGCCAAAGACACATCGTTCTTCAAGAAAGGTATTGAAATGTTAGAAAGGCGCTGGAATGACTGTATCGCTCTTGAAGGAGATTATGTTGATGAATAAAACAGAATTTGACCGAAAAAATTGTATTTTCTTCATTAGACCGGAAACTTTTCAGCCGATGTGTTACATCATTATCAAATCTGGGAGTTACAGTAGAAAGAAAATTAACACAAAAGAAGAAATTAACGAACAAGTTAAAAAAAACTATAAAATTGTAGGTACTGTATAATAAATGATAACATCATTAATAAGTAATTACAGTAGAATTAAGAGGACACAAGAAGTAGAAATTGACGAAAAGATTTAAAACAAAACTATAAAACTCTACTGTACATTAATAGGAATAAGTTATCCAAAATAACAAAAATTAAGTTACAAAAAACCTAGATACACACAGGAACTTGCAAGTAAGATACAAACAACGGAAATGATATATCTACGACGAGTGCAAGGAGTAAGAAAACATGGTAGAATAACAATGAAAGAACCGGAGAAGACTTAGAAATACAGCTAAGTTGGTGGGGATACTAAATACGAATGGATAAGAACAAACAAGTGAGACAAGTGTGGGAGGCAAGAAGAGAGTACGAGAAAAAACGTGCGACGGTGTAATAGCGATTATTTCGTCCAACATAAAATACACTTATTTCATTGGTTCAAATTTGTGTATTCATAACTGACAACTCTATGTTTTCGATTTCGTACTTCGGCTCTTTATTGGTTTATTGGGTCCGTTTTTGTATTTCACTTGGCTATTGGATGTTTCAGTCAATGTGGAAGCATCGCATGTAGCTTTGATCTTACGAAATGTCAATGTCATCATTTACATAAACGTGTAAAAGTGTTTAAAATGAATCCAAAACGGTTTGGAGAATTTAGTTTAAGTGAAATAAAAAACAATGTGGAAGCACATACGCCTCAAAATACCGTGCGGTTACAAAAATACGTCTGGAAACAGTTCTCCGAATTTTGTAAAAAACGTAATCACTGCCTTGAAGAAAATACATGAAATGAACAACTTGCTGATATACTCACTGATTGGGCTTTCAATATGCGAAAAATGGATGGAACTGAGTACAAGGAAATGGTAATCAAAACGATTTGGAATAATACAGCAATAAAAAAAGAATAATAAATTATTAAAATGAATGTATATTCCTTACGAAATAATCTTAACAAATACAACTCGTGGAAATAACGATTGTCGCAAATTAGTTCTCTTTTTCGAAATAAATTATGTTGCTTTAGGAAACCCCACTCGCGCTGTCGCGCTCGTGTGGTTTCATAATTTATTTCTCAAAATCGAATGAATTTGTGTTTCGACAATCATTAATACACTCGTTGTATTACTTGCGAAAATGTAAGGAACGAAAACGTTAACATGAAGTGAAGGCAAGGAAATGGCACTAAGAGTGGAGCAGGTGCGCATAACAGTGTACGGTGTTATGACTATACACAAAATGGATACGACCATTTCATTCTTGTTGGGAAGTTCGCCTCATCTACCGATCTCGCAAATCTGTACACTTTTTGTAACTTTTAGTATTTATGGTGAAACGTGTGGTATGCGAGGCAGGTAGAAGGCTCCGACTGATGATTTGCAATAAGGATGAAACGGTCGTATTCGTCTTTTGCTTCTCTCATGTATCTGTAGATTTTATTTAGGTGGAAGCTGAAATGGAAGTCCTCTAGAATAACATCTCACAAATTGACTAGAATCAATTCAGGGGGTGGCAATAAATCCGTAATCCAAAACAGTTCTAAAGTTTTAAGGGGGAGAAAAATAGTACTTTTTCGGCGACTCAAAAATAAACAATTGCTATCGACTTGAAAGGGTTTAGCGGAATAAGATGGTCAAAAGTGCCCCCTAATGAAATGCGCTGGGAGGTTAAAAATATTGTTTAAGATCATAAAAAAGTAGGATTCGACAAAAAAGTAGCTCCCACCCCCCTTCCATCTCTTGCTATAGTCAAAAACTTTTTTTTTGTTTGTTTTTAATTCCCCTGTGCATTCAACTAATTCTTGACTTTCGGCAGGTATCAGTACCTTAAGATAACAATGGGCGCGTTCCTCAGAACTTTCAATTGCCAACATGTTTATTTTGATTTACGCTGAATGTTGGTATTTGATGAACGCTGTTTTTGTAACCTCCATTTCGGCGGCAACTTCAACACTTGTTTTCAACACCAATCAGTCTAATTTGTACGATTGGTAAAATGGCCACCGCTGGACGAACTTGTTCACGATCAACAGTGCGTTCATCAGAAAATACCCCAACGGTTGGCAGTAAACACCCAACTGTTTACTCTGACGATCGCGCCCATTATTATCTAATGTATTTTTATAAAACGGAAATTTTTGGCGGGAAATTCGAATTTTGACAATATAAAATATCACTAAATAGCGATTATTTTAGAGACGTTAAAAGGTGCACCTCTAGAAAAAATATATAATGGGTGTCTATTATTTCCTCATAAGTGTGATTTTTTTCAGAATTTTTCGAGTGGTAGAACATGGCCAAAATAATTGAAAAAATTTTGTTTTACTCATTTAGTCGGAAACTCCAATACCTGAAACTAAAAAATTCATTCAAAATTACTTTTTTCGTCAAAATCGAAAGGTGCTACTGTCGAATTAATATGAAATGTTAAGTAAGTAATCTTTACGCAAAATGAATGGTACTAATAGATAACTTTATTTCTGAAAATACATGCCACAAAATGAAAGTGATAAATAAGGTTAAAATTAGTCAAAAATGCGGTTTTTAATTATTTTGACCATGTTCTACCACTCGGAAAATTCTGAAAAAAATCACACATATTAGAAAATAATAGACACCTATTATATATTTTTCTAGAGGTGCACCTTTTAAAGTCTCTAAAGTAATCGCTATTTAGTGATATTTTATATTGTCAAAATTCGAATTTCCCGCCAAAAAATTCCCGTTTTATAAAAATACATTAGTTAATATTCTTATCTTAAGGTAGTGATATACTTTGATCAATGGATCTTTGCGTGCACGTCATAGATAGTTGAACCTAGCTCCGACAACATTTTCATGCGTTTACTCTCTCTACGATAAGTTAAATTAGACGCATCATGTGTGCACGTATGTCGTCCAAGGCGAGAAATCTCGGTCTGCGGTAATGACGCATATGCAAAAATCCATTGATCAAACTATACCTACCGAAAATCAAAAGTTAGTTGGATGCACAGGAAAAATTAAAGAATTAAAAAACACGTTTTTGACTATAGCAAGGGATGAGAGGTGGGGTGGGGGTCTACTTTTTTGTCGAATCTGACTTTTTTATGATCCTAAATCCATTTCGTGCGGAAGCACTTTTATCCATCTTATCCCGCTATACCCTTTTCGAAATGTATTTATGATTTGTGGAAAAATTTTATTGTGTCTCAATTTTTACCAAATATAAGTACAATTTCAGCTGAACTGATTAGAAAGTTTAGATAACTGTAAGAATTATAATCGCAAAAAAAATTATAAACATATTACTCGTAATTTATTCGACATTTATTTCCTGTCAAACTACACGCATCCCATTACTAGATTTTGAGATAATTTCAAGTAACTAGAGCCTAATGTTGCAAAAAATTAGGACTTTTTTGACGACTGGAAAAAAATATGCAAAGAATTGAAATCGACTTGAAACTTTCGAAATGTAAAAATTGTGAGGATTAAAGTACAATTTCATGTGAAGTGATTGGATAGTTTCGATAATTGTAAGAATTTTGGTCGCTAAAAAAATACTTACCGCCGAATTGAAACAAAAATTGACGGTGGATAAATTTCTTATTCATTTTTCATTTTTCTGTGCCTCCCCGCTCTTTAAAACATTTAGATTACTCATCAAAACATTCGAATCACTACCCCCACTCTTCAAAATATTTCCATCCCCCGCCCATCAAGCTTGTGAATAATAAACTTTATCCTTTTGTGAGCCGCGATCAGATAAATTTGAGAAACATTGCTCAAGAAGACTTGAAAAATTTCAAAAGTGCAAAAATTATGCTTAACACGTCACTGACACTCAAGTATTCCAATGGGGCCACGTCAGTCACCGATGACTGACAGTGAGTACCTACTTTCAACTTACTATTTAAAACTGTCAGTCACGAGTTAAATTAAATAAGCATGTTCTTACTCATTTTATAAAATAAAACTTAAAAACAAAGAAAATGTTTTTTGACATTTCACAAAAAAAACTTGTTGGCAGCCAATGTGTTAAGCATACGAACTGTTGTTTTGGCTTCTTTCATTGATTTTCAATCCGACGCCAGAATATAAGTGTCTTCCTCACAGAAGAAAATAAGCAAATGCATACAAACTGCTGCTTCGGCGTCTTCCATTAATTTTAAATCCGACGTCAGAATCGTCTTCTACATAGAAGAAAATAAAAAAATGCGTACAAACTGTTGCTTAAGCGTCTTTCATTGATTTTCAATCCGACTTTAGAATCAAAGGATCTTCTACACAGAACAAAATTAGCAAATGCTACAAAATGTTTCTTCGGCGTCTCCCTTTAATTTTCAATCAGACACCTTTATCTATAGAGAAGAAAAGATAACGTATAGAAAGTTTATAATGTGAGGTCATTGCAGAATCGGAGTACGATAGTGAAATGAGCTAGTGGGCCTCTGAATATTATGCCTTAACCACGGTAAGAAAAGTTTGAGAAGCAATGCTTTATAAAAGGGGTTTTCAACCCCAATATGAACAACATGTCCCACTGGTGGTACATTACGTTACTCTTGGAGGTACACAAAATATTTATTAATAAGAATTATGTTTTTTTACGAAATGACTAATAGAAAATTTCCCACACACTCAATAACCCATGTTCTGGAAAACGTAGAAAAAACTTCAAAATAAAAAGGAGATATAGAAGCATACAAACTGTTGCTTGGGCGTCTTCTTTTGATTTCGGACATCGGAATCTAATTGTCTCCAAAAGACAAGAAAATAAGGGATCGCATAAAGGAACTTCTCACCAAGAATTCGTAGGAGGATTTTCAAAATCGAAATCTAGAAAACTTTAGATTCTTAAGTCGTAGAAAAATCTCCAAAATATAAGAAAGATACCGAAGCATGTGAACTGTTGCTTCGGCGTTTTTTTTTTATTTTCAATTGGACATCGGAATCTAACTGTCTCCACAAGAGAAGAAAATAAGGAGTGGCATAAAGGAAATTCTCAACCAAAAATGAAAATCTAAGGTCGCAGCAAGAGTTTCAACATCGAAATCTAAAAAAAACTTTAGATTTTTAAGGCGTAGAAGAATCTCCAAAATATAAGGAAGATATCGAAGCATATGGAGGAGATGGAGGAGGTCATAGTGGGATGCGGAAGAAAAGTGAAGGGAAAAAGGTGAAGGAGAGTACGTGATTTCATGAAGAATGTCGACTGGAAAACAGGGAAGTGAGGGAGTCAATGATAGAATGCTTAGGGAGCGGAGCGGAAGAGAGGCGGGTGGTGGTAGCTAGAGAAAAGTATGATAGTATATGTGAAAGGAGATGGAGGAGGTCATAGTAGGACGCGGAAGAAAAGTGAAAGGAAAAAAGGTGAAGGAGAGTAAGTGGTTTGATGAAGAATGTCGACTGGCAAAGAGGGAAGTAAGGGAGATAGTATATGCGAAAGGAAGAAGATACAAACCTTTGAAAGAACAAGTGAGGAAATGAGGAAGTGTAAGAATGAAGCAGAAATGTGGAATATCCTGAAAAGAGGGGAAATGAAGAGGCAGAGAGAGGTATCAATACAGGAATGGACAAAGAAGTACAAAGGAAGCAGCGGACGGCCAGAAAGAATAGGAGATGGAAGGCTCCGGGGAGTGATGGAGGATTTCTCAGAGGAGGATGCAGAGAAAGCGTTTGAGGAAGTGAAACGAGGGAAAGCAGCAGAAATGGATGGACTAAAGACGGAGATGTGGAAGGAGATAGGAAAAGGGGGAAAGGATAGATTTAGGGGGCTGATGAATAAAATGTGGAGAGGGGAAGCGGACTTACTTGCGTCATGGAGAATGGGTGTGGTGTGACCAGTTCACAAAGGAGGGGAGCATGATAAGCTGGACAATTATACTAACCAGTCATGGGCGGTGAATATAAAATTGCCATGATTGTGGTGAAGAACCGGTTGAAGAGAGAAGTGGAAGGCAAGGGGCTGCTACCGGAGACGCCTCCTTGCGTTTTAGAAGAGGGAGGGGTACCTAGCATACAAACTTTTGCTTCGGGGTCTTTTGATTTCCAATCAGACATCGGAATCTAACTGTCTCCAAAAGAGAAGAAACTAAGAGGTGGCATGAAGGAAATTCTCAACAAGAATTCAAAGTCTGAGGTCGTAGCAGGATTTTCATAATCGAAATCAAGAAAACTTTAGATTCTTGGAGCGAAGAAAAATCTTCAAAATACAGGGACGATATCAATTCTCAAAATTCGAAGAAGGATACTGAAATGATTGTAGGTACAAATAAACTAGTGTTTGATAAACACTGCGCAGGAAGACTTTAGAAAGGATAAAAAAACGGGTTAGAAAAATCTAAACAATCTGCAGTTTTTATGCTTCGGCATTTGATTTTTAGATATCTGAATTCAAGTGAAAATAAGGAAAAACAATAAAGGATTTAAAATATGAAAAAAATAAGGGGTGGCATAAAGGAAAATCTCAGCAAGAATTAAAAATCCGAGGTCGTAGCAGGATTTTCAAAGGCGAAATCTTGAAAACTTCAGATTCTTAGGGCGTAGAAAAATCTTCAAAATACAGGGATGATATCGAAGCATACAAACTGTTGCTTCGGGGTCTTCTTTTGATTTCTTTTGATTTCTAATATACCGGAATTTGAGTGTCTCCAAAAGAGAAGAAAATAAGGCATCGTTCTCACCAAGAATTAAAAATCTGAGGTCTTAGCAGGATTTTCAAAATCGAAGTAGAATGCTGAAATTATATTAGGTACAAATGAACTAGATTTAAGAAACACTGCGCTAGAAGATTTTAGAATCTCTGGGCGTGGAAAAATCTCCAAAATCCGAAACTACATTTTTAGCTTCATCATCTTTCTTTGAAGCTGCAGTTTTTATGCTTCGGCATCTTTCTTTGATTTATAGATATCTCAATTCAAGTGAAAATAAGGAAAATCAAAAAAGGATTTAAAATGTGAAAAAAATAAAGGAAATTCTCAACAAGAATTAAAAATCCGAGATCGTAGCAGGATTTTCAAAATCGAAATCTATAAAACTTCAGATTCTTAGGGCGTAGAAAAATCTTCGAAATACAGGGATGATATCGAAGTATACAAACTGTTGCTTAGGGGTCTTCTTTTCATTTCTTTTGATTTAAAATCAGACACCAGAATTTTAGCGTCTCCAAAAGAGAAGAAAATAAAGCATCGTTCTCATCAAGAATTAAAAATCTGAGGTCGTAGCCGGATTTTCAAAATCGAAGTAGAATGCTGAAATTATATTAGGTACTAAGAAACTATGTTTGAGAAGCACTGCGCTAGAAGATTTTAGAATCTCTGGGCGTGGAAAAATCTCCAAAATCCGAAATCACATTTTTAAGCTTCATCATCTTTCTTTGATTTTTAATTAGATATCTGAATTCAAGTGAAAATAAGGAAACGCAAAAATGGATTTAAAATTTGAGAAATCGAAGCAAGGTACTAAAATGAGAGTAAGTAAAGGTCATCTGAATCTGAATCGTTTCAGAGTTGAAAGAAGATAAGAAAACAAATAATTGTGACTAAAATCATTAACTAAACAAAGAGATAAGCAGACCTGATAATATTAAGTCGGAAGCACATTGTGCAGCGGATTCTTTGAGACCTGTTGGTGAAGAAGAATTGTACAAATTATATTTGATTATCGATAATTTAACGTTAAACCGGATTTTTAGATTTTATTCGGAAATTTTGCATTTTATATTTTATATTGTAATGATAACTGATTTTATATTACCTATCTAAACAGGTAAAAATCATTGAAAACTAAATGGTTGTAATAAAAATTTGGTTCCAAATTACAGATAATTTTTATTATAAAAAAATATCGAATCACAGCATTGTCAAATACCTTCAATATTTATGATTTAACTTGAGACAACCTCACTTATTGCATTATTATTTGATAAAAGTAATAAAGACGAAAAATAGCTTGAATATATGAATATTCAGCCTGTTCGTGACTCGGGTATTTTCGTCTTTATTACTTTTATTTATAATTTAAAGTGAATTTACATACTCATGGTTTTAATAGGTAGTAAAATTAATTTAAGTTATATTTTTATTATATCTCCGCGAAGTAAAAAATAAAATTTTCAAAAAATATAAATTTAACTTACAATGGTGGCGGCAGATGGCCTCTTAGTCATAAAAAAATAAATACATGTACATATTTAAGTTAATTAGACGGTCTCCGGCCATCCTATTTATTGGATCGCCTGTACGCCGCAAAATACGATGCAGCAGACTTAATATCAGGTGACAAAACAATTAAATGCATAAAATGTTGTGCGTGTTTGTCTTCTGTCAACTAAGCATGGATAAGAGCTGAATTCCGCATACCACAAAAGTAAAATTAACAAATATTTCAATGTAATTCGTTCAGTTTACCAAAAATATTCATGAAAATAAAAAAAATTATCACCCTATTTACAAATACACAACAAAACATAAAAAATGCAACCTAGTTTTCCCGCAGGAAACGAGTTATTTATTAATTGCAATCCCTAAAACATCGCTTTTCTTTCTTGTAAGGCAACTGAAGATTAGCATTTCACATTAATATTTCTTTTTTTTTAATTCAATTTTTATGTAACAAAAGTAAAAAATATCCGCATTCATTCCCTAACATCATCAACAAGCCCTAACATATTTGAATCATGCAACGTTCCTAACGAATAACGCATGCTAATATTTCAACAACTTCCTAATTATTTAAAAAAATTATGCCTTACTTTACTTTTTAAATTTACAAATATACTCTTTAATCATTAATTGGTTTCAATACTTAGGTAATACACGAATAAGTCGACTTATCAATTGATTGTAATTTTTATTTAATACTTAAGATTATATTCTTGATGAATAATTTGGTGATTCTTTTTTTTTATAGTTGGTTTAATGAATTTGAAAGTATTGTCGTCGGGTAGGGGGGCGTTGTGCCCATTGTAACCAGCATATTATCGATGGCGTCACCTTTTTTTTACCACTTTATATCGCAATTGTATTAATATTTGTAAATATATTTATACTCTCTTTGAAAACCTCTTTGTAGTTCGCCATTGTTTTACCTTATTCCGGCTTGAGTCTGTGCCACTGGACTATGGTCTGACGCGGTTTCGTTATCATGTCCTGCCAGTGTTTCGTCTCAGATGCACCTGATCCATTTTTACCTGAAAGTGTAAAGTTCTTTAGAGATAGTATTCATGATATTACGACAGAAAATATAAATCAGGAAGTACAGTATAAACTTGGGAGGGCAAAAGTACGGATTCATGTAAATATCTCTGAAGTGGCAATTGTGACTTTAAATCAATTTTGTACATGCAGGTAAAACAATATAACGCATCCGATTGGACGAATGTTATCATTTTTTTAATAGGAGTATTAAATTACATTTTTATACAGGGTGCTGCATTTCACCTCCCATCTTTTACAACTGAGTTAATAATTAAGTTAGGATTTTGATATTTTGCACACTTTACTTCAGTGACGCCTAGCGAAGTTTGTTTTGGTACGGCCGCGGTAGCACAGCTGGTAATACAGATAGGTGTGGTTACGCTTATTGTTAGTGATGTAAAAGCGCGCACGAAGCGCGAAACCGTTTAGTACGGAAAACACGAAACCAGCTTGCGGCACACGTTTGTACTTCCCCGAAACGTGAACACTTTGATCATTTAACAAAGGTACATGTGTATTGCGCGCTGTTATTCACATTTTTTTTTTACATTTAAGAATATTTTTAATAAAACATGTAATACATAACTAAAGTTCGGATTTATATGCGCTAAAAAAGGCGTTATAATTTTTCTATATGCGCTAAAAAGAAAGGCGTTATAATTTTTTATGTGCGCTTAAAATTAGCCAATATATGCGACAAAATGATTCAAATATGGATTTTATATGCGGTTTAATTAAAAATAATGTTGCAATATAAAAAAAATACGAATAGCAACTGATGATAATTCATTTATTGGAATTACAATGTAGAACCAAAATTTGATTTTGATTTTAATTTTAGGTAAAGTTAAATGACATGGAGTCTATGTTAAAATTTATTATGTCCTCCTCTGTCCCGCCTTTCAAAATTCCACAAATCATTTTAATTTTTTCGTATCCCGGATTTCGATATAATACGCAAGTTAGGGAACTAATTTTAAATTTTCGTACAGTTCTTCAATAGTTTTAAAAGCCTCAATTAAAAGATTTGAGCTGTTTCCAAATTCTTGATTGCAGTTATTAAGATGCAAAAATGAGCAATAAAAGCTAATTGTTGCAAAATATTTATACATGCAACACAATCTTTACATTTTTTAAGTACTGCCGATTCTTCATTAAAATTAAGAAGAATATTTTCTAATTTTTCAAAATTATTGGCGTAGAATAAAGCAGCTTCCAGCCAAGCACAATTACCGGGTACTAGAGGTGGGCAAACAGTTCAGGAACCGGTTCAATGAACCGGTTCTTAGCAAAGAGCGCTCAGGAACCGGTTCGCACAAAAGGAACCGCGGTTCCTCTGCTCTTTAATATGTACTTGGCTTTTTCTTCAAGAGTGAAAACCAGACGCGTACCCCTACCTGTAAAAGCGCCCCGGTAAAAGCGCCTGAAATCACCTGCGGAAATTTCATGCGGTTCTAAGAGAGGTGAACTGCGAAAATTTCATACGGTTCAGTCCACTATCAAGTGAAGTACGAGCTTCATGCGTAACCGTAGATAACTTCAAGAGGTTCACACCTCGAAACGCATGGAATTTCCGCGGTAACTTCCTGGTATGAACCGCATGATGTTCTTGCAGGGAGCATTTCCGTTGAGAACCGCTTGAAGTTATCTGCGGAAGCTTATCGCAGAAATTTCATGCGGTTCTCGTGATTTTTTTTTAGTCCAGACTTAAATTTTGACTTAAAGTTTTACATTTGGAATTTTAAATGAAAATGTGGAAACGTTTAATTAAATTCAACATTTTTTTCTTTAAGTTAAAATTTGTTTTTTTTGACACTTTACGTCAAATTTTGTTTTTAACTTTAATTAAATTTGATATTTGTAGAGGCTTAACGGGGTTAAGTAAAATTCGTCGTTTTTTGACGTTTGGCGATTTCAAGTTAAATTTTGACATTAATTTGAACATGGAGTCTTTTAACTTTAATTTGATTTGGCATATTTTCTAGAGGCTTAACGACTTTAAGTCAAAATTAGTCTTTTCTCTTGATGCTTGTTGACTTTAAATCAAATTTACACATTAATTTGGACATAAAATCTTTTAACTTTAAATTTGCCACTTTTTTTAGAAGGTTTAGATTTTACGTCAAAATTAGTCGCTTGTTGACTTTAAATCTAATTTATACATTAATCTGAACATAAAGTCGTTTAACTTTAATTCAATTTGACATTTTTTCTAAAGGATTAAAGATTCAAGTCAAAATTAGTCTTTTTTCTTAACGCTCGTCGACTATAACTATCATTTTCTGTAATATTGCATTTTTTAATTATTAATATTTACTATTGTATGTGATTGAGACTGAGTTACAAATAAATAGATTTATTATTATTATTATTATTATAAGTCAAATTTCGACATTAATTTGTTATAAAGTTTTTAACATTAATTAAATTTTTACATATTTTCTAGAGGCTTAACGGATTTAATCCATAATTTGTTTTTTTTTCTTAACACTTGTCGACTTTAAGTCAAATTTCTACATTCAGTTGTCATAAAGTCTTTGAACTTTAGCAAATTTGATATTTTTCCAGAGGCTTAACGAGTTTAAATCAAAATTAGTCTTTTGACGCTTTTCATTAATTTGTCATAAAATTTTTTAACTTGATTTAAATTTGGCATTGTTTCTAGAAACTCGACTTTAAGTCAATAGTCATTTTTCTTGCAGGTTTGTTGACTTTACGTCAAATTTCGACATAAAGTCTCTTAATTCTATCAAAATTTGACACTTTTCTAGGGTCTAAAGGGTTTAAGTCAAAATTAGTCTTACTTTCTTAACGCTTCTCAAATTTCGACAGTAAATTGGACATAAAGTCTCTTCACTTTAATTCAATTTGACGTTTTTTCTAGTGGCTTAACGCCTTTAAAGTTAAAATTTGTCTTTTGTTGATGCTTATCGACTTTAAGACAAATTTCGACATTAGTTTGCACATAAAGTCCGTTCACTTAATTTAAATTTGACATTTTTCTAGAGGCTTAAAGACTAAGTCAAAATTAGTCGTTTTTCTTGATGTTTGTTGACTTTAAGCCAAATTTCGACATTAATTTGCACATAAATTCTTTTAATTCTACCCAAATTTGACAAATTTTCTAGAGGCTTAGGGGTTTAAGTAAAAATTAGTCTTTGTTTCTTAACGCTTGTCGAATTTAAGTCAAATTTCGACATTAATTTGGACACACTATTTTGCCTTTAATTAAATTTGACATTTTTTTAGACGCATGACCACTTTAAGTCAAAATGAGTCCTTTTTCTGTCGACTTTAAGTCAAATTTCTACAATAATTTATCATAAAGTCTTTTGACTTTAGTTAAATTTGACTTTTTTTAGAGGCTTAACGGCTTTAAGTCAAAATCAGTTTTTTTTTCGACTAAAGTCCAATTTCTACAATCATTTATCATAAAGTCTTTTAACTGTAGTTAAATTTGGTATTTCTTTTAGATTAAATAAATAAATTAATTAACCCGCAGCATAAAAAGAAACAATATAATATTTTATAATTACATAATAAAGAAATTATACAATTTTGAAATTATTTATTTCATTCTAAAAATTAAGAAGAGTATGATATACCGGGTGTGCATTTTCCTGCTTTCCCGATTATTTTTGAGAACAAGAACAATAGTAAATAAATGTTCAAAGTTTAAAAATCTACCAGATTTGATTTATATTTACAATCGATGTGCTACCAGAGAGGAGAAAATGTGAAAATTATATGATAATATAAAAATAGCAGAAGCCTAAAACTTGTAATTTTAAAAATCAATCGTATTAGGAATATCAGAAACGTGCAAAAAAAAACAGAGTAAATTTTTAATGCCCACTTCCCGTTTACGAAAATTTACCAGTAGCTTTTCAGTTCTTCATATTATCAAGTATAAAATACAGAAAAATTTAAAATATATACCGACGAGAAGTTATCCATAAATAATAGATTTCTTGGCGGCCAAAACGCTTAGCGATTTTTTTTTTGCAATGCCCTTGTTTTATGGGCCAGCTACGGATTTCTGTTAAATAAAAAATATAAGAAAAAATCGTCGCGGTTTTTTGACACTTTGTAATTGTTAAATGTAATTGAAGGAAGGCATTGGGAAAATAAAATATTTGTTTTTGCAATGCCCTTTTTGAGTTTTTTTAAACACCACTCGTGGATTGATGAGCTGTTAGATATATCTTTTTAAATTTTAGTGGCTTTTTAATCGTTTGTGTTTGCTAAATACACCCACAGAAACTAATTTTGGTAGATGCGCCGAGAAATCTATGGCTGTAATTTTTATTTACGTCGGTAAAATATATTGCAGTTGTGGCCATACTATGAATACCCATATTATATATATTTAAATTAATTGGAAGTCTGCAAGTCATGTCTGACAATCTGGTATATAACTATAGAAACGACTGGTGAACCGCTCCAAGGGACTGGTTCATCCAGTGAGTGAACCGGTTCGGAACTGTTCCCGACAGTAAACCGTTTTTCCCATCTCTACCGGGTACGGTTGCATCGAGTATCATCTGCACAGGCGTACTAACTTAACTTGTTTCTGGGGAAATCCCCTTATTCTATATAAATAATATAATATATACATATCTACATGACACGAGGTTACGTTCGCTAGTTAGGGGAATCCCGTAAATTTATCTTATACGATTTCATAAAAAAGATTTCTACGCCCGCAAATTTATCAATAAATTACAACAAAATCAATTACAATTAATGGAAATATTGACTTTATATGTAGTTATATGCGGATATATGCTCAAATAAGTTTAATGTGACAAAACCTCTAAAGTTATATGCGAAATAAAACTTGGTACTTGGATTTATTTCCGAGAGAAACGTATAGATACAATTCGCCAGTTCCATATGAAAGAGCAAATAAAACATGTAAGAAAATATAAATCCGGACTCTATACATAACTAAGGCAGCAGTTATAATGTGCTAGTAATATTACATCGGTAATAACTACGCGTACATGCAGTGGCGAATTAAGTACTCGAGAGGCCCTAGGCGCAAATCAATTTTTAAGACCTCCTCTAAATATTTTCATTCTCCCCACACCCACAGTGTGCATTCTCCGCGCACGTTTCTTTTTACCCAGGCACTATACCAATGGTCTAAAAAAAGTAAGACATAGCGAAGGAACATTGAAAATTAACCAATATAAAATTACAACTGCCTGACTGCATTTAAATGTTCAGATTTTATTAATTATGTAAATTTAAAATTATTGTTACAAGAAGAATTACGTTTCAATAGGAAAAAAATCTAGTAATTAATAAATATAAAAAATAATTCATTTTTAAATTCACTACCGAATTGTATTTTATAAAGTCAGTATAAAACGGGTGCAAGTAGTCTTGAACAAAAATTAAAATCGATTTTTATGAAAAATTAATACCATTTCTAACAAACTTATTCCTTATAAGTTCAGACTAATAAATTGGTTTAATCAAACGGTATTTTCTTGGTTAGTCGAAACGAAGGGCGCGCCCTTCGATAGAGGGCGACTCTCGAATCTTTAAAACACAAGCCAGGATTTCGCAAGTGTAAGTGCATTGATAAGAACAATCGAAAATAAAACGGTTTTCTGGTCATTTGACAAACATGTTTATTTATTGAAACTCTTGGAAAACAAAGGGTTGGAGGGTAGGTTCCGACGAAGAAGAAAAGTTTGCCGATGCAACTGGTAAGTAGCTCTTAGGATCCTTAGGATCTATGTTAGTTTTGAGAATGGGTATTAGGGTGGCATTTTGCCATGCATCGGGAAACGTTCCTGTTAACCAGATTTGGTTAAAGATTTCTAGAATAGCAATTAACTGGGAGTGACTTAGATGTTCTAAAAATTGGTAATGATTATTGTCGGGTCCCGGAGATGAATCCAGATATTCCCTAAGTGCAGCTTCTAGTTTCCAGAGTGTAAAAGGTTTATTGTAGTCTTCGAAATTATTGGAAATAAAATTTATTTGCTGTTCTTCAGCTTTTATCTTTATTGTTTGAAATTGTTCAGTATAAGTCGAAGAACTCGAGATGGTAGCGAATGACTCAGCTAGGGTGTTCACGATTTCCTGAGGAGAAGTTAACACTAGAGTTAACTCTAATGCCGGAAATCCATTTTTCCCCGAGATTCTACGAATTTTTTCAAATACCTCCCGGGATGTAGTGTATCCCTTGAAAGAAGATATATATTCGAACCATGACTTTCGTTTACAATGAGCGATTACTTTTCGTGCTGCTGATCGTTTTCGCTTAAAAAATTTTGTGCGGACATATCACGTTTAAAGCGATGCAGTGCTTTTTCTCTCTCTTTCGCAGATCGCCTGGCGACAGGCATCATTCCACCAGGGAACGGGAATACGAGAGAAAGAGAGAGGTAGAAGTTTTTGGCACGCTATTGTTAGCTGCATCGAGTAGCAGCTGATTTAGAGAATCAATAGCACTATTAGTAGTACTGAAATCAATGTTGTTTATATTCACGGAACGCTCAAAAAGGTGCCAGTCAGCCTCAGAGATTTTCCACCTAGGTGGCCTAATGAATTCATCTGCACGCTGGGCCAATTTACAAGTTATGGGGAAATGGTCACTGCCGCATAGATCTGGAGTGACTTCCCACACAATTTCCGAGGCTAACGAAGGCGACGTTATCGAAAGATCTATAAAAACTGCCATTTGCTGCAGAAAAATGTGTGTGCTGTCCTTTGTTCAAAAGGATGGCATCGTCTCTCTGAAATAGTAGTTCGAGAGCCCTACCCCTGGGATCAAGATGTACCGATCCCCATAATGGATTGTGGGCGTTAAAATCGCCCATGATAAGAAAGGGCTTCGGAAGAGCCTCGATGAGACCATGCATATCGGCTAGTTGGAGGACCTCTCCAGGAGGAATATACAGTGAACATATAGAGATAGGACGAACACAATGCACTCTAGCTGCAACAGCTTGGAGAGGTGTATTTAAAATTATGGCTTCAGAATATACGGTGTTTTTAATTAGGACTGCAACTCCCCCACGCGCACGCTCCCCGGCAGGAAAGTCCCTTCGGTAGAAGTCGTACCCACGTAGAGCAGGTGTTTGTGACTCCCGGAAGTGAGTCTCCTGCAGGCAAACCGCGACAGGGTTTATTGAGTTGCAGAGCAATTTAATTTCGGAAAGACGTGTATAAAATCCGTTTACGTTCCATTGTAAACTAGTCATAGTTTCGGTTTTGTGGCATTTTTTTGCTACCGTTTATCTTTCTTTTGTTTTTTGTTTTTACTTAGATAGGATGACGGATCGGCGTCTTCTAAATGGTCAATGATCATATCATCGGTAAGGCCTACCGATGATGCTCTTGGCGGGTGTTTTGCCTCCTTTTTGGAGGATGAAGTTGATGGTCTGCTACCATGAGAGGTGCTACCACCATGAGTGGTAGAAGGTTTAGTCTTGTGTTTTGTTTCATGTTTTGTTTCAAGTTTAGTTTCATTGATTTTCGTTTCATTTTTTGTGGTTACCTGATCTAGGTCGCATTGAAAGGTTTTTTTCGAAGAGACAACTTTAGAATAGGGAGTTTGGTTATTATAAGTAGATGGAACAAGAGTACGATGTTTCTTTTTGGCTTCACCATATGAGACACGAATCTGTTAGATAGCGAATTCGCTTTGGAAGGATGCACAGTTTCTTGATCGTGGTGAATGCGGTTCAGAGCAGTTTGCACATTTAAAAGGAGTGGGACAACTGCTACCCTCGTGAGGGCGATTGTCACACTGTGCACAAACTGAATCGTTCTTGCAGGTACTCGACACGTGTCCAAACTGTTGGCAATTAAAGCAACGAAGAGGGTTTGGAATGTATGGGCGAACGTCAAGACTATACATAGATGTTATTTTCACATTTCTGTGAAGTTTAAAAGTGCTGAAGGTTAGGATGAAACACCCATTAGCGGAAACAGTTCCATTTTTCCTACTTGTTAATCGTCTGATTTCTATTATATTTTGTACCTTTAAATCTTTAAGAATTTCCTCGTCCTCACAGTGCGTCAAGTGAAAGCAATAAATTATTCCTTTAGACACATTAAGAGATCTATTAGATGCAACAGACACCCTGAAATCTCCCATCTGCGCCGCTTTGAGAAAAGTATTACTTTGCCTCTCGTTGGCTGTGGTTATTATTAAAGTACCATCTCTTAATTTTTTTATGTTTTCGACATCTCCAATGCAAGAAACAATCTTTGAAATTACAAAAGGGGAAACCTTTTCAAAAGCACCATCAATGCGAGAAACAATCAGGTATTTGCTAAAATTACAATCTTTTTTGAGGCAAATTTGGGTAGTTTTGGTTTTCCATGTTATTTGTTTTTACATTCGGTCCCTATGCTCCCCACCCTCCTTGAAGCCACAAATGGGGAGTCCTGGTACAAACTACCAGAACCTCCAGAGATACATAAGAACTATAGCCGTCATGGTATGAGCCACACGTAGCCTAAACGTGCCCCAAACCCCACACGACTCGCCCCATCAGCACACCCAAAAGGGCATGGTGATTTGCCGATTGATCCTCACTGGGCTAGGTAAGAACCTCCCGTTTAGGGGAATACGAGGCCAAAGTGGTGTATTGGTGGTCACTTCCGCAGATCGTGACATACCTCAACCACCAGGATCCTTTTCTCCCCCGACACGGGTCGCAGCACACGGCAGACACGCAGGTGGGTCATGTCTTCTCTAATGGCCACAAGACAGAACACAGACATACAGAACCCATAAAGGAGGGACAGGCCGCTTATCAAAAGACAAAGAACATACAGGACAAGGACACTTGCGGCCATTAAGTTGACACCCGGCTGGTACCCACGGAAGCCGGTACTCATTGGTCGCCTTTTACGACCTGCTGAGTGGGCAGCGGGTGTATTTTAACCCCCACCCGCAGGGGGTTGTTATAAAATGACAATAAAAAATTGTCACTTCGGATGGTATGTTTTCGACACAAAAATGTACGCCACTAGATTCCATTCAACATTTCGAATTTTGCTATAGAAAATGGCTTCCTCGAGCATGCAAAATCAGTATTTTTCAAGACTAGTCGAGAATACTAAAGAACAGGTCATCAACATACGAGATGATCCATCTGCAATTGAGCCTGCGACTAAGGAGTGTGGATGTCATACCGCAAGATGTACGCAGCTCTTAAGACTGCAAAATCTGTGGGTGAGAAACAACAACATCAACTGTGTGGCATTAATTAATGCATTCAGGGTGATGATGAAAGCTTTATGTGGAGTAGTCACCGGGGCCGGTTTCAAGTTGACGAATCCAAATCGTGCCAATTACGCCAGTCTTCGGTCAAAAATCATTTGCAAGTCGCATTCGTACTGGAGTTGTAATAAATCTACAATATAAACATCCAGTTGAATTGCTCAATGATGCTCAAAATTAATTTAGACGTCGAACCAAGAACGTTTTGAAAAAAGAGCAGGCTATAAAGGTTAACGCGGCGTTCTGTGGCGAGTTCATTGTGATGAAGGGGGACGAGAAAATTTATGAATTTAAATACTTAACTACAAAGAATGACCCTATTTATCTGAACACGAATTTAGATAAGTAGTTTTAAGAGAACGTTCACAATCCCATTACTACCCAACTGGAGGAATTTCAAGAGAAGGATAGTGGTTGGGCCCTCGTTACAATTGTAAATTTAGTTGTTAAGATAAACAAGTTTACACCCCAACTAGCCCCATTCATCAGTTCCAGCCCTGACGCCGAGCAGAGCAGACCACCAAGGAACTACCAACCACAGCAGCAGCCCGTCAAAATTCGAATCCGTTCTCCGAGCCGTTTTCACGGCAGAACCCATAAACGAACCCATCAATTCTGATCGACCAAATTCTAAGATCGAAAAGCCGTTTTTACGGCTCCACACCACACCATGGCCAGCAGCAACTACGCCCAGCAGTTCGCCAAGGCCCAGGCCGAGCACGTCCCAACGCTCACCCCATCACAAGATGTACCAGGCGGAACTAATCGAGCGGACGTCATTAGCCATCTGTCGAAGCCAGAGTGCAAACGATAAATGCAGTTAGTGGTTCAGTAGTAATAAGTTGTTATTAAACAAGGATAAAACAATCAATATGCTATTTACTTTAAGGAAACATGACTATGACACTCCACCGGTGGCCAAGTTTTTTGGGATACATCTTGATACCATAATGTCATGGAATGCAAGTACTGGATCGTTAGCAAACATATTGTGCACATCGATTTTTCTTTTACGAAATATGTCACAGTCCGTATCAAATAAAATTCTTAGAACAATATACTTTTCAACTTGTCACTCGATCCTGGCTTACGGTCTTTTAGTATGGGGCCACTCTGCTCATATACACCGCATATTTGGACTCCAAAGAAAAGCTGTGCGTGTAGTTGCTGGAATAGGTTATAGAGATGACTGCAAATCTGAGTTTCGTAAACTACACATCATGACACTACTAGGCCTTTATGTATACAGGGTATTTTTTTATCGTGGGCCATAGGGTTTTACATGCTAAAAATTATACCTTGTGTTAATGTATATTTTATCATAAAATTTTGAAGGAAATTTTAGTTAGTAATAAATCAATCATTTTTCTACATAATGCGCTTAGTCAGAATAATTTAAACATGTTTTATTCCATTAAAAAATGAAATTATTTAAAATAAATAACTGAGCAAACATAATCAAAGTGCCTTGAATTTCTGAAATGTCAGATTGATTAGTGAATTAATTTCATTTTTTACTGGAATAAAACATGTTTAAGTTAATCTAATTAAGCGCATCATGTGGAAAAAGAATTGATTTATTACTAACTAAAATTTGCTTTAAAATTATATGTTGAAATATACATAAACACAAGGTATAATTTTTAGCATGTAAAATCCTATGGCCCACGATAAAAAAACATACTGTATATGTGCCTTATCCATCTTAAAAAGAATTTTTCAAATTACCAAACATCTGATTCATTCCACAATCATAACACCAGACAGAAAGGCAACATTCATATTGATCAAATGAGGCTGTGTAAGTCACAAAATGGAGCAAATTACTGGGCTCCTAAATTCTACAATAATCTGCCTCCTGCAATAAAGGCACTTTCTCTAAAGCAATATAAAAAGTACCTGAAGGATTACATAACTGAACAGGCTTTTTACTCTTTGGATGAATTCCTTAATAAGTGATAAACTCCCAGTACTTAGTTTATTTAACTTACATATAACTGTGATATTTATTACATGATATTTATTACATTTTTATTCTATTTATCTAATTTATTCATTTTTACTCATTTTCACAACTTTTATTTGGTCTGAATACTAGCATATAATATACTTTTTATTGTTCATTTTATTATTATTTTTTATGTCTGTACCATGAATTACTGTGTTTTTAAGGTGTTATATTACCAATTTTATCTAATGTATCTATCACGTTTTTTTTTTGTTATTTTCTCTGTTTTAAGTAATTTTATTCATATTAATTTCGTGTATATTATCCCCAATCAGAGCATATATCTCATATTTATTTTTTTAACATAATTCTTATATTGTATTAAAGACAACTCAGGCTGCAATCTCTTTTTGAACTACAAGTATTTTAATATGTTAATCTGTTTGTTTGCAATTTTATTTTATTTATTTAATTAATTTTAATATGTTTTTATGTAATGTTTATTTTATATTTACCATTATTTAATATGTACACTTATTTGTATTGATACAATTCTCAGTGTCCTTTTTTTTTGACTTATGTAAAACTTTAGTTCTGGCATGAATAAATAATAATAATAATAATTATTATTATTATTAAAATAAATACATTTTTTTGGAAAATTTCGAACACGATAAACAATTATGAATTTCTGCGATCGGCATGTAAACATACTCTAAATAGTGCCTTTTTCCTAATTTAAGCCACCCTGTACCTTTTACCGTTTTCAAGATCCCCATGCTGTGCATTCTTATCTTGGACACTGTATATTAAAATTCTGGGCATTTTCTGTCAGAAAAATGCTTGGACACGTATATTATTATTTTTTTAACGCGCATTTTTGAGATTAAATTCAAATGGTGTTCACAGGGTGTCCAAAAATCGAGATACGTCCCTTAAGTTAAAATTTTCAAATTTTTTGTTGCATTTATGGATTCTACGTGAAATTCTGAGTATTTTTCATGTAGCATACCCCATGTCAATATTTAGCTGTTTTCGATGAAATGGCGTTTAAAAAACTACTACTACTATTTTATTTCTGGTAAAAGATGACATGGTTTCATCGAAACATTGGAATTAATAAGGAAAAACCATTTCATTAAGTAAATAATGATTTTTCCTTATTAATTCCAATGTTTCGATGAAACCACGTTATCTTTTACCAGAAATAAAATAGTAGTAGTACTTTTTTAAACGCCATTTCGTCGAAAACAGCTGAATATCGACATGGAGTATGCTACATGAAAAATACTCAGAATTTTACGTAGAATCCAAAAATTGAACAAAAAAAAGGGGTTCATATTTGAAAATTTTAAATTAGGGGTCGTATCTCGATTTTGGGACACCCTGTACATTTGAATTTTATTTCAAAAAATGCGCACTAAAAAATAATAGTACATGTGTCCGAGCATTTTTCTGAAAGAAAATGCCCTGAATTTTAATCGAATTTATTCCTTACTTTATGTACACAGTGTATACTTATATCGTGTATCATAATTGTAGATATCCCTTTGACCTCCTAATTTCCATTAAATATTAACAAGGTGACCTCGTGGCATTAAAGTGTTTACACGACGACGAGACTGGTATTGATTGCATTGATGAGTGGAATGCGTAATGGTACTCACCGGCCAATAATATCCTTCCGATTAATTCATTGCGGCCAATATTGTCGAAGTCCATGACCATGACGTCGAGGGAACATTCCCTGATCTTCTCCCAGGGCACGTTGAAGGAGAACGTGTCGTTGAAGACGGGATTCAACGTACACTTAAAAATGGCCGTCTTGCGTTTCTCTATCCTCTTATCACCAAATTGCAGCCATACTTTTACATACGGATCTAAAATAATACTCATTAAACCATCCCCACAATTACAACATTTCACGAACCTTATAATCTCAATTTGGACTAAACAATATTGTCTGAACTTAATTAATATCTCTCCATCATCAAGAACTACAACTCTATTAGATGATGGAGGAAATAAGTTATTCTAGTAAATATAGTTAGATCGCCTTGACGTCATTATATCTGAAAGTATGAGGTCAAGATCATCTAGCAATATTTAAAATTTCATTTACAGTTTGGCAAAGTCATCATAGTGTAAGTTACATTCATTAGCTTTATTTTTATCTCCATGTAACTCAAAAACAGGGCACATTGTGTGCCATTTTTTGTTGCAAACAATTCTTTATCATAAATTTAATAAAATAAAATATAACCTGAATATTTGAATATTCAACCTGTTCGTAGCTCTGCAAAGCAAAATTAAGTCTTACTAAGACTATAAACAAATAACTTATTGAAGCAACTACTTCCCGGGCTGGTGCCACGCCGGATATTGAATAACACAAAAGAAATTTTGCTTTGCAGAATTACGAACAGGTTGAATATTCAAATATTCGTTTTATTAAATTTATTTAATGCTTCTGCAACAAGTGAGGTTGCCTCAAATTTATTTAATTCTTCATCAGATGATATGTAATTCTGTTTATGACTAGTTTCAAAAAGTGAATTCTCGACTTTAAGTAAAAATGAAAGTCACGAGTAAAAAAATACATCGTGAGATTATTGATGAGGCGCTGAATTAAAAATCTATGTTAAACAACGAATATTTTATTTGAAAATTTTTGCTTTCGCTGTAATTGTTATGTCACATAGTGGCTTCTTCAGGAGAAGAAATTTGAAATTTCTTCGCATGAAGAAGCTACAGCGTAGTTAAAAAAAAATTCATCATTGTTAAACTTAAATATAGGGTGGTAAAATAGTTCATAATAAAGTAAACACTTTGTAAGCTACACACTCGATGAAACAAAAATGTAATAAAGGGTAGTTTGGTAATTAAATTATTTGCATTTTCAGTTTCCTGATGCGTGTTTCGGTTAGAGGATGTTATTGAACAATTTAAAAATGGCTCTATCCAACCGGAACACGCTCGAGGAAACTAGAAATACAAATATTAAATATAACAAGTGATTCATTACCAAATTACTCCTTAATCATAATAAAATTTCATCCACAATGAGTTTGCCAAACTGTACATTCTAAATCATTCCAAATATCAAATTATTCTACTAATCTATCATGCCATCGAATATTTAAAAAAATGCAAGCAACATCGACAGTGCAACTAATTGATAAATCCGCGTTACAATAAAAGACCTTCCCTGTGCCGTGTACACTGGTGAAACCTACCTGATTTGCCGTTAATGTCTTTAGCCTTCAGGTTCCTCGCCTTGAGCAGAGTTAGAGTTAGAATACTGTTGCTTGGGTGATAGCATAAAGAAGTCAATAATTCGCCGCATTTGTCCTTTGCCGGAGGTTTCAGCGCTTTCCAAAATGCGGGTTTCTCACTCAAATCCACCTATAAACACCAAATATCACACATAAAACATTTATATACGGGACGTCACAAAACTCGACATCGAATTTCGAAACGCCCTGTATATCCTGCGATGGGTGTGAAATTGAGGTTAGAAACCCGTCCGTTTTGGTACTGCGGACGATCATGGCGTTTGTGAATGTGGGCAAGTCCGCGCCATGATCTCTCAGTAGCTGCCATAGTTGAAGTTTTTTTTCCAACATAGGAAAAATTTATATTTATGCTGAAAATATAGTATCAAGTTGGCTATAAACCTAAAACGAAGTCGTCATCTTTTCTGATTACAAGTAGGTACTGACCAAAAATAACCGAGTTGGTAGAATTATGATTGAATTATAGAAGGAACTATTTTTGTGACGAAAGAAACCAAAGTCTACGCATTACCTATAAATTTCTATGACAAACAATTTAAAGGTAGAGCCTAGAAAGGTTTCTTTCAGCAAGTTTCAGCAACAACCTATTTAATAAATCCTATATATTGTTTAGATAAAAGTTGACCACTTTTTAATATTAAAATTTTCGACAATTCAAAAACTGCAGGGAGATCGTTTCTTTCAGTTAATCGATTTCCAATACTTCTTCAATTTGGCTTTAAATTTATGGCTAGTTAACCATAAATGTTAGCCACGAATCCGGCGCCTTCACCAGTTTTGACTTTAGTAAATTTCCAAGTTTTCTCTCCTAATTCACAGAAAATAGATTACAATTCATAATTAATCAAATTGCTGTAGTGTCATAGTAATGACAATAAGCTTGTAACTTAGGATTTACCCCGATTTTTCGATAAGACATCTATCGAAACATGGTCAATTTTCAAAAAATCAAAAGTCATCGTTAGGCGTAGTTTAGGTTCGATATTTTTGCCACAAATGTTCCATGGGCCTTTGTCTACAATATTTAGGCTTAAAAAGTTGACACATATTCTTCATTTTTGTTTAAATAATTATTTACCTAAACACTTTAACGAAATTTCGTCAATTTTTAAAAAATCAAGAGTCATCGTTAGGCGTAGTTTAGGTTCGATATTTTCGGCCACAAATGTTCTATGGGGTTTTGTTTACAATATTTAAGCTCAAAAAGATGACACATATTTTTCATTTTTGTTTAAATAATTATTTACCTAGACACTTTTACGAAATTTCATCAATTTTCAAAAAATCAAAAGTCATCGTTAGAAGTAGTTTGGGTTCGCTATTTTCATCCACAAATGTTCCATGGGCCTTTGTTTACAATATTTAGGCTTAAGAAAATGACACATATTGTTCATTTTTGTTTAAATAATTATTTACCCAGACACTTTTACGAAATTTCGTCTATTTTCAAAAAATCAAAAGTTATCGTTAGGCGTAGTTTGGGTTCGTTATTTTCGGCCACAAATGTTCAATGGGCATTTGTTTACAATATTTAGACTTAAAAAATGACACATATTCTTCATTTTTGTTTAAATAATTATTCACGCAGACACTTTAACGAAATTTCGTCAATTTTCAAAAAATCAAAAGTCATCGTTAGGCGTAGTTTAGGTTCGATATTTTCGGCCACAAATGTTCCATGGGCCTTTGTTTACAATATTTAGGCTTAAAAAAATGACACATATTCTTCATTTTTGTTTAAATAATTATTTACCTAAACACTTTTACAAAATTTCGTCAATTAAAAAAAAAGTCATCGTTGGGCGTAATTTAGGTTCGAAATTTTCGGCCACAAATGTTCCATAAGGCTTTGTTTATTATATTTAAGCTTTAAAAAATGACACATATTCTTCATTTTTGTTTAAATAATTATTTACCCAGACACTTTAACGAAATTTCGTCAATTTTCAAAAAATCAAAAGTCATCGTTAGGCGTAGTTTAGGTTCGATATTTTCGGCCACAAATGTTCCATAGGGCTTTGTTTACAATATTTAAGCCTAAAAAATGACACATATTCTTCATTTTTGTTTAAATAATTATTTACCCAGACACTTTAACGAAATTTCGTCAATTTTCAAAAAATTAAAAGTCATCGTTAGGCGTAGTTTAGGTTCGATATTTTCGCCCACAAATGTTCCATAGGGCTTTGTTTACAATATCTAAGCCTAAAAAATGACAAATATTCTTCATTTTTGTTTAAATAATTATTTACCCAGACACTTTAACGAAATTTCGTCAATTTTCAAAAAATCAAAAGTCATCGTTAGGCGTAGTTTAGGTTCGATATTTTCAGCCACAGATGTTCCATAGGGCTTTGTATATAATATTTAAGTTTAAAAAAATGACACTTATTCTTTATTTTTGTTTAAATAATTATTTACCCAGACACTTTAACGAAATTTCGTCAATTTAAAAAAAAATGAAAAGTTATCGTTAGGCGTAGTTTAGGTTCGATATTTTGGGCCACAAATGTTCCATGGGGCTTTGTTTACAATATTTAGGCTTAAAAAAATGACACATTCTTCATTTTTGTTTAAATAATTATTTACCTAAACACTTTTACGAAATTTCGTCAATTTTCAAAAAATCAAAAGTCATCGTTAGGCGTAGTTTAGGTTCAATATTTTCGGCCACAAATGTTCTATGGGGCTTTGTTTACAATATTTAAGCTTAAAAAAATGACACATATTCTTCATTTTTGTTTAAATAATTATTTCTCTAAACACTTTTACGAAATTTCGTGTATTTTCAAAAAAACAAAAGTCATCGTTTGGCGTAGTTAAGGTTCAATATTTTCGGCTACAAATGTTCCATGAGCCTTTGTTTACAATTTTTAAGCTTAAAAAAATGTTTTAAAAGTCAGCATCATCCGATCGGAGTGCTCGATGTACCTTTAAAATATGATTTAAATTAAAAATAAACCAAGTGTAAATATAAATAACTGTACTATCAAATCAGTGAAAGTAACTTAATGGCCAAATCACCATTTTTATGACTTAATATTATTAATGAAGCCCCATGCAACATTTGTGGCTGAAAATATCGAACCTAAACTACGCCTAACGATGACTTTTGATTTTTTGAAAATGGACGAAATTTTGTAAAAGTGTCGGTAAATAATTATTTAAACAAAAATGAAGAATATGTGTCATTTTTTTAAGCCTAAATATTGTAAACAAAGGCCCATGTAACATTGGTGGCCGAAAATATCGAACCTAAACTACGCCTAACGATGACTTTTGATTTTTTTGAAATACACGAAATTTCGTAAAAGTGTTTAGGGAAATAATTATTTAAACAAAAATGAAGAATATGTGTCATTTTTTTAAACTTAAATATTGTAAACAAAGGCCCATGGAATATTTGTGGCCGAAAATATCGAACTTAAACTACGCCTAACGATGACTTTTGAATTTTTGAAAATTGGCGAAATTTCGTTAAAGTGTCTGTGTAAATAATTATTTAAACAAAAATGAAGAATATGTGTCATTTTTTTAAACTTAAATATTGTAAACAAAGCTTTATAGAACATTTGTGGCTGAAAATATCAAACCTAAACTACGCCCAACGATGACTTTTGATTTTTTGAAAATTGACGAAATTTCGTAAAACTGTTTAGGTAAATAATTATTTAAAGAAAAATGAAGAATACGTGTCATTTTTTTAAGCCTAAATATTGTAAACAAAGGCCCATGGAACATTTGTGGCCGAAAATATCGAACCTAAACTACGCCAAACGATGACTTTTGATTTTTTGAAAATTGACGAAATTTCGTAAAAGTGTTTAGGGAAATAATTATTTAAACAAAAATGAAAAATATGTGTCATTTTTTAAGCTTGAATATTGTAAACAAAGCCCCATAGAACATTTGTGGCTGAAAATATCGAACCTAAACTACGCCTAACGATGACTTTTGATTTTTTGAAAATACACGAAATTTCGTAAAAGTGTTTAGGGAAATAATTATTTAAACAAAAATGAAGAATACGTGTCATTTTTCAGGCCTAAATATTGTAAACAAATGCCCATGGAACATTTGTGGCCAAAAATATCGAACCTAAACTTCGCCTAACGATGACTTTTGATTTTTTGAAAATTGGCCATGTTTGGATAGATGTTTTATCGAAAAATCGGGGTAAATCCTAAGTTAAAAGCTTATTGTTATTACTATGGCAATACAGCAATTTGATTAATTATGAATTTTAAACCATTGTCTGTAAATTAGTAGAGAAACCTTGGAAATTTACGAAAGGCAAAAATGGTGGAGGCGCCGGATTTGTGGCTGAAATTTATGGCTAGCTTCCAGTCGGTTTTTATTTAACATGTGGTGAAATATTTAAAACTATAGAATAACGCAATTTGTTTCATAATTTTTTTTCTTCGTAAAATTGTGAAACGATTCAAGTGCCTTATTTTACTACTACCATTTTCAATATCCCACCATTTATGAGATCACACCTTCGAGTATGTCCTGTAGGACAGTCCAGTAAGAATGTTAGTTACTAAAGCTACGAAATAAAATCGTTTTCAAAAGCAACTAGTTGCGCTAAATACGGCATTACCAAGAGACAATTGTTACACTACGGCTAGCAAATGTATACCTGACAGAGTGGCAAGAAAACTTCCCCGATGGAATCGTCCCTGGAGAACCTGTCGTAATCGAAGACGTGCAAGTGCAGCACCCTGGATTGCAGTTTCTGGATGGGGAATCCCTCGAAGTAGAACGTCTCGTTCCATCTCGGGTTGAGGGTGCGCCGTTTTATCTTCGTCTCGAGTCTGTGCTTCTTGTCGGGGAGGAGGGTGACTCGGACGTAGGGGTCGCTCGTGCCGGACAAGTCCTTCGCTGGCAGCTCCTTGCCCTAATAATACATGCACAAACAACTGTATTTAGTGGTAATAACACAAGTGCGATCATTTTTAGTCGTGTTGCTTGAAGCAATACGATTGATTTTCTTTTATCATGCACCATTAATTTCAAACACAGATTTCTCAACAAGAATATAAGATAACGTTCTGTTAATTCCAGATGGGAAATGAGAATACTCATTCATACAAAATATGCATTAGCGATGTAAAATGTTTTTTTTGTATCATTCAACAAATGGCGTGGCATTAGCAAGGGAAATAAATGTTTCAAAAAATTATTTGTTACTAGTCTTTTCAGGACTTAATTTTGCGGAGTTACTAACAGGTTGAATATTCACATATTCAGGAAATGTTTGTGCACTCAGATTACATATTACTCTTGTTTTTGTGTATATCAATGTTATTTGATTAAGCTTCTTGGATAACTAAAGAGCAGTAATAAAAATCCGTCGCGATGTGTTGATACTCAACAACACTACTTATTTTAACTGTCATTAAAACTTGAATAAACAACTTATTTACAAGCTGTTATTGTAAGTATTCGCAAAAATTAACGGTACCGCAAATGAAAATTTTATTTATTACAGAACACACATCATGTAACCCATTTTCAATTGAGTTATGACAACAGCAATCACCAGCGTACAAAAGAACCGAACCATATTTTTTTATCCATTATTTTACTCGCGCTACACACTACAATATTGGATTTCTATTGGCTGGTGTATGTACCTGAATGATCCGGAGGATGAGCGTGGTATTCTGGAAATCATATTCAAGAGAGAAGTGGATTTGTCCAACATTTTCCGACGGCTCTGAATTGTCGATGTACATGTCCACCAGAGATATCGACCGGTTCTGCAGGAATGGCATTTGCTGAAAAGTAGAAATACATATTAAAACAAAAATGACAGAATGAAATGGAATTAACAACTAATAAAAAAATACATTTTCAGAACAGCGCATGGAAAACTTTTTCCGATCTCAGATGTTTTTTTCCGTGCGCTAAATATTACGAAGTACGAGAAAGTATTGTGATCGTGATTTTTTTTCAAAATTTCTTTTACGGAAATATCCGTTTTGGGGCCCCTAGATGACATTTCAACAATTTCTGGAAAAAAAAAATTGTGTCTGTGTTTTGAAGTTTTAAACGTCAGTTTCATCCGAGTCTACAAAACGCTCTATGTACATTTAAAATACGATTTAAATTGAAAATAAACCATGAATGCGTAAATATAAATGCTACCATCAAGTCGGAGAAAGTAACATGATGACCACATTACCATTCTTACAATATGCATTCCCATTAAGATTTATGTGTATCTGTCTGTGCGCGCTGTATCTCAAAAACTACTAAATGAATTAGCATGAAACTTTTAACATAAGCTTTATTTAACAATCCGAAGAACTGAAAAGCTTTTGGCAAAATTTGGTACAGTGGGTGCTTACCTGAACCGTTTTTTTTTTGTTTTTCAACGATCATTTTTAAAATATGAAAAATATTACAAAAACTTTTAAACAAATCTTGAAGACAACAAAGAAATCTTTGGAAATATTTTTCATAACATGTTATGCATTAATTAAATGTTTTTTTCATGTTTGGTTTATAATTAAGAAACGATAATAGTTACATCAAATTTCAAATAATAATAATAGCGGAGAATTCTGAAATGAGCAACCTTTGCCCAATAAGTTTTTGTCGACATGTCTTTAGTTTTTGAGTAAACTGACGGTAAAGATGACTAGAATTTTAAGTATATTTTTTCATTTTCATCTTTCATAATTTTAACGTTTCAAACCTCAGAATAATCCAATACTACAACACGTTCGATGTACATTTAAATTGAAAAAGTACCATGAAAGTATAAATCAAAATTTCAGGACTTTTTCAGGAATTTTTTGTAAGACCTTATTTTCAGGATTTTTTCATTTTTTCTTTCATGTCTTTTTAAAGAACCTTTCTCTAGAACTTATTTTGCAGCACTTTTCTTCAAGGCTATATTTTCAGGAAACATCTTTAACGATGTTTTTTCAGGTTTTTTCTTTCCTGAATTTTTTTCGAGGACCCTTTTTTCAAGACTTTATTTTAACAACTTTTTGTTTTTGAGACTTCTTTTCATGATTTTTTTATCAGGATTATTTTTCAGGAACTTTTTTCACGAATTTTTAATGCTTTTTTCAGATCTTTTCTAAGTCGTTTTGCAAGACTCTTTTTGGGTTTTTTGTAGGACAAGTTTTTTTAGAACTTTTTTCAAGACTTTTTTTAGAACTCTTTTTCAGGAAAAAATTTTTTCTAGGACTTGTTTTTCAAGACTTTATTTTAAAAAGTTTTTGTTTGGTGCCTTTTTCAGGATTTTTTACCTAGATTATTTTTCTGGAACTTTTCTAATGCCTTTTTCAGGTCTTTTCTTAGGCTTTTTGGGATTTTTTCAAGAACAATGTTTTCAAAACTTTACGACTTTTTTCCGAACTTTTTTCAAGACTTTATTTTCAAAGGCCTTTTTTCACGATGTTTTTTCAGGACTTTTGTTTCGGAACCTATCTTTTTCGATTTTTTTTCAGGGCCCTTTTTTAAGATTATTTAAAAACTATTATGTTCAGGACACCAAAAAAGGTCCTGAACATAATAGCCTTTTTTATCAGGGTTATTTTTCAAGACTTTCTTAATGCTTTTTATCAGTTCTTTTCTAAGGCTTTTTTCATGACTTCTGTTAGGACTATTTTCTCAACTTTTTTCGGGTCTTTTTTAGGACCATTGTAGACTCTTTGCAGGACTTTTTTAGGACTTTTTTTCTGGACTATTTTACAGGTTTTTTTCAGGGCTTTTTAAGGCCTTTTTTCGAACTTCTGTAAGCCTATTTACTTATCTTTTTTATCAGGTCTTTTTCTAGGACCTTTCCGAATTTTTTTTTGTGACGACTGTGTTTTCGGGACTTTTTTCAGGTCTTTTTCAAGAACCTGTTTTTCAAGACATTTTTTTGTCAGAGCACTTTTTTCGGACTCTTTGTCTGGACTTTTTATCAGGACTTTTTTATTCAAGATTTTTTCGGGTATTATCTTTGGAACTTTATAACTCTTTCAGGGCGTTTTCAAAAATCTTTTTCAGGGTTTTTTTTCAGGATTTATCAAGATTTGTTTTGAAGACTTTTTTTAAGAATATATTAGGATTTTATTTGGTTTTCTAATAAACTAGTTTAAGATTATTTGAATTGGAAATATGATTTGTTATTTTTATCTTTCATAACTTTGACGTTTTAAACGTCAGTTTCATCTGATCTAAAATGAAAATAAACCATGGTAGTATAAATATAAATAACTGTTATGCAATCAAGATCGGAGAAAGTAACATGATGGCCACATCGCCATTTTTTTTAATAGGCATTTAGTTAAAAGATGTTTAGGATAAATGTACATTTAAAAGTGTCATGGGTATTATGAATCTTTTTAAAGGGGTTTTAAGTAAATGTCATTTTAAGATCTGTTGGCAATAGATTGTATACGGATTTTTGGTGAATTTTATATTTGCAGGTAGGCAACAGTGAATTTTAACCTTTAAAAGCTGTTGATCCGCCGGAACAGCTGAACATTGACTTCACCCAATGCCTTTGACTTTTATTTTCTCCTGTGACTGAACATTTTTGTCATTGTGCGTAATAGCGATAGTTATTGCGCACTTCTGTGCCTCGCATCCCTCTTTCTTTGTGGTGTAGCAATTCTCCTCTCAAAGCCGACTTCGTGAGCCAGCTGGAGGTCAATGAGGTGGGGCTCGTCCCTTTCTTTTGAAACCTCCCCGTGTTAACTGTTATATGGATATTTTCGTCTATTACTTACGCACTTAATTTGATATTTCTTCATCAGAAGAGTCGCCGGTGAAATTTGACAAACTTGAATTCATGAAATCACTGTAATATCTAACCTCAAAACTAGAAACGTCAAGTTAAATTGCCATTAAAATTGTTAAAGGGAAAAATTTCGAGATTAAACTTTAACGGGCATTTATCGGCTAAAGGACATTTAGACTGGTTGGTAATACTGCATATTCAATCCTAAATCTCGTTTAGGCTTAACTGTCCTGTAAAATGTGATAGACTTGTAATAGACTTACTTATTAAAGTGTTTTTTTTTTATTTTTCCATTCTATATACCTACTCATAATCATATGCCATAATCATAATCTTATATGTATTAGTATTCTAAAAGTAGAGATTTAGAATATTTATGAAGAGTAGAGGATTTTATGCATTATAGAATTAATTATTAATTGCTGAGTTGTTTAACGCGTTTTTTTGATTATGCTGATTTATATACTAATTTATAGAGAATATAGTGTATATAATATTAAGAAATATTCAAGTCAACGAAAACTACCAAAATTCGAAATGTTTTAAGTTTAAAGTCAACAAAATGGCGATCTTGATTTTTTTTTTATTATGAAGGTTTGCATATTGAAATTAATATTTATTTTATTTTAAGAAATTATTAAGAAAGATAAAATGTTTTTTTTGCGTCGTCTACGAGGTCATCCGCCACTACCGGTTTGTTATTTTATTTCTCATTTCTATAAGATCCAATGTTGTTAACGAAAATTGTGAAAATCCTAAATTCTCGAGATTCAAAGTCAAAAATAGAGTTTTGGGTTTTGCAAAAATGCTTAACTTCAGAACTCGTTATTTGATATTGATGATTCGAATGCCAAAATTCAGAGACTTTGATTTTTTTTTTTAAAGGAAGGATGATTGACGGAAATTTGGGTTGGGGAATTATGGATGATATGGGACATTGGCTTAGACATCGTAGATCATTCAGCCACAACCAATTTTTTATGATATTTGATTCATATTAAATGAAAATAGACATCCACAAACATCCATGCCCTCGCCGGGATCCGAACCCAGGACCCTCCGCATTAGTTCTGGCGCGCTAACGCACGCGGCTAGTGGGCCGGCCAGAGACTTTGATGCATTTTAAATTGATAAATGATATGATTATGATCATTTAAATGCTAAAATATAGCAAATTTAGTGTCGAAGTTTACAGTGAAAACTTTTGATTATTATAATTTATTTGTTAAAATGTAAAGAATCTATTTTATGTTAAAAGGTATTAAAAAATATTCATAATGAATTAAGATAAACTGCCAAAGGCAACAAATTCCCCTTTTCTACACTGAAGGAAAAAAATGAAACACTTGAAATTCGTGAAATTTCGACCATTTCCAAACCGCCATAAGTCGGCTTATTTTCAATCGATTTTGATGAATTTTTAAGGGCGAAAAACTTTGAAGTGTCTTCTTTAAAGTCATGCATGCGAACTTCGTTTTTTGAGTCCTGCGCAGGTAATTGAACACATTTCAATGCCCTTTTGGTGGATCAAGTCGACACATTTTTTCCAACTCGGTACACGTTGCCTAAGTTGGACGTTTTTGTTTGTTTTGTTCGGGGGTCGAAGGGTTCGAAAAGGGATCATTCCAATCTGAGTTTACCCCCTTAAAGTAGAATCATCAAATTTGGTTGAAAAGTCCCTGAGTTATGTGCGAAAAACCTCAAAATGCACTTTTTTCAAACATCCATAACTTGTCGTAGGAACTTTGTTCTTTGAGTCCTGCATCGGGAATTGATCAAATTTTAATGCCTTTATGGTGGATCGAGTCAACAAAAATTTTCCAACTCCGTAGACATTAAATAAAATTATGTCAAAATTAGACATAGTTTCCTGAAAAAAACATTTTTTTTCACAGGAGTGCTAGAGGGGGGCGGAAGGAGTTACGTTTAAGTTCGTAGGTATGACTTTAAAGAAGACACTTCAAAGTTTATCACTCTCAAAGATTCATCAAAATCGATTGAAAACATGCCGAGTGATGGCGGTTTGAAAATGGTCGAAATTTCACGAATTTCAAGTGTTTCATTTTTTTCCAACAGTGTATTTTTAAAACTGCTGACGTGTTAAACGAATGTTTTGATTATGATATTTTGTTTTTTAAAAAGTAGAAAATGTAGAGTGTTTTAAGTGGTATTAAATACATTCATGTGGAGATATTGAAAATTGCTAAAATCCGAAATTTTCGAGCTCACAATCAAGTTTTTGATTAAAAAAAAATGTATAACTAGCAAACACGGTATTTGATATTGGTGATTTAAATGCCAAATTGTAGCGATAAAGTATTAAGAGATAATCATGCTGAGTGAATAAAAATTGCGAAAATGCGAAATTCTCAAAGTTCAAAGTCAACAAATACTCGTTTTTAATTTTTAAAAATTCTGAGGTGTTAAATGCATTTTTTAATTAGGATATTTTATATGTTGAAAAGTAGACCATTCAGTGTACTAAAAAGTACTAAAAATATTTATGCCGAGACAGTGGAAATGACCAAAATCCGAAATTTTTCAAGTTTAAAATTAACAAAATTAAGTTTTCGATTTTGATAAATTATTTAACTTAGGAACGCGTTATTTGATTTTAATTGTTTAATTTCCAAAATGTAGCGAATTTTGTATTTTTTTAACTATTAAAAAAAATTCATGTAAATTTTTTTATTTTATCTTAACAAACTTAAAGTAACATTTGGTTCTAATTTCAAGAGTCACAATCTTGAGTCACATTAATCAAATGTTTGGGTGATTTGAGCCATCTCTGCAGACTGCTATTCAAAATGTATTCGCCCCCACAAAATGACGATCGGCCAATTTAGACGTCGATCGCCCACCAGAAGGGCGAAATCGCCCACGTTGAGAACACTAGTTAATTTAAATCTTAAATAAAACATACTTTTACTTAGTTAATATCACACTGTTTTTATATAAATAAACAGTGTGATATTAACTAAGTAAAAGTGTAAAATAAATTCAAAAAACGAAATATAGCCTGAATATATAAATATTCAACCTGTTCGTAACTCTGCAAGCAGAGTTTGCAGAGTTACGAACAGGTTGAATATTTATATATTCAGGCTATATTTCGTTTTTTGAATTTATTTAATACTTTCTGCAATAAGTAAGGTTGTTTCTATTTTATTTAAGTAAAAGTGTGTTTTATTTAATTTAAAATGTATCACGAAGTAAGTGCCGCCAACCTCAATTAGTTAATTCAAATCTATTTTTGTAAACTGACGTTCGGAATTATAGCAGATATCTCTTCATGATACATTTTTAATAAATTAAATACTGGAGCAGAAAGACTTTATTCGATAGCCTTTTGAGAAAAAAAAGAAAGTATGGAAGACGGAAGAACGGATACACACAAATTTTAATATACCCTGCATTTGTTTCTTTGTACCTTCTGAATAAATCTCTTGTGTGTCTAATGAACATAAAATATATTCGGTATTAAAAATGAAAACCCTCACTTATTGCAGAAGCATTAAACAAATGGGAACATATTTAAATATTTTTCATATGAATCTTAAACAGATGTTAAATAAATAGCAGTACTATTAATAAGATGCACATTTCTTTCGTGTCATTTAATATGTGCGTGGCATTAGCCAGGGAAGTGGTTGTTCCAATAGCCTTTTTAACCCTTTGCACTCGTATTTATTAGGGATAACACGTATAAGTCGACATACGAGTGCAAAGGGTTAAGACCTTATTTTGAAGAGTAAGTATTTAGGGTACTTTTAGTCTTTATATAATTTAAGATCGGTATTATGTCTGATTGTCCGGGCCGCGATTCTGAATGCCCATGCTATTGTATTAAATTTTTAGAAGATGCGGCCTCCGGTCCACTTCCAGCCTTCGCAAAAAATTTAACCTCACAGCCCCTAGAGAAATCCAATCGATACTTTCCCTGCACCAAATTTACGAAACAACTGTAGAACCTTTATATTACAAAGAGTGTGTGTGATATTAAAAAAAGTTACTTGTACTTTTTTTGAAGTTTAATTTCTTCATTTACACATTTTTTTACATCAGAATTTAAATAAATAATCACATTTTTGTGTAGGCCCTTCTTGTAATTCTTCCCGTTGTCCTCACCTCGGGATATATTTTTTTAAATTTAGTTTAAATAATTAAAGTTTGTTATTTCAGGAATACGACATCATGATTAAAAAGTTTAATCACTGCAACTAATGCACACACAGTTTATTAACATTTTTAATTAAATTGTTAGTGAGTGCACATTCGAAGCAACTCCATCTCCGCAGACAAGTCCCCAACAAATTGGATTGTCCGTGCCACCGCGAAATTATTAACATGTCTCTGCTTCGTATTAAATATCTCTTCATGTTTAGCGAAGCTTTGCATATCTCAACGGATTTAATTAACCGGCTCGTTTCGTAAATTTCACTTACCATTCTGGTTCTGGGCGCGCCTGGAACTATTCAACGTCTGAGCTCGTGGAAAACTAGTTTATAACTAAGGGATCTGTGCTCGTCTGGTGCTAGAAAAATGTCTAAATTTAACGAAACTGGCGCAAATTGGGTAAATCTAATCAGTGCCAGTTGATGTGCCGTTCCGCGATCGCAATTAACTCTTAATCGAATTAGTGCACCAGAAGAATGGATTCATCAGATCGGTTGCGACTTGGCGTCGGCTGCCCCTAATTTGATCCCGGGGCGTGATTTGCGTTTCCTTAATAATTCCTTGTGTTTGGGCTCATTCTGTTCGGAGTTAATTAAATTGCTAACGAATTAGGCCGTATTGGTTTTATTGATTAAATTCACGACTGGATGAAGCATGTGTCTACTTTCGTCTTCAGAATGACTCATAAATGCTTCCGGTTTAAATATTCTTAAAATGAGATGATCATAATTAATTGGAGATTTTTGGACACTATTTCAATCTTCCAAATCTCCATTGCTAGTTCCACAAATAAATGCTTTTTAAATAAACACAAAACAAACATTGGCTAACATTTCGTTAAAAACTACAAACATGATCATTTTGTGTTTTGAGCGCAAAGTTGTAATAAATAACAATTAAAATTGGAATACCTTACGTGCTACAGAAGCATTAGATAAATTAAATAGAGACGAAAAGAAAAGTAGCCTGAATATATGAATATTAAAAAAATAAAAAAAAGGACCATAAACAAATAACTTATTGCAATAACTACTTCCCTGGCTAATGCCATGCCGGATAGTTGTTTCAATAAATTATTTGTTTTTTGGTCTCAGTAAGACTTAATTTTACAGACTTGCGAACCGGTTGAGTTGATTAATAAATTCGGACTACTTTTCGTCTTTATTAAACCCAGATAAGCCTACCGTCCTTTTAAAAGGACACTACAATGTTTTCAATATTTTAAAAGTTTGGCGTTTTTCTCATAGATGGCACTACCTATATATGACAGAGAATTACTTGAGTATGTGTTTTGTGTTAGTGGCTATAAAAGAAATGCAACTGTGCCGATCCAGCAAGTGAACATTCGTACGAGTTTTGTGTATCCGTGAACATGTATGAGTGGAGGTACGTAGTAGTTATATTAGTATGTATTTAAAATATTTGATTTTTATACTATATATTTATAAAAGGTGAATATATAAGATAGATATAACCATGAATTTTTTTGGTTATATTTGCACGTGAAAATTAACTGTAAATTTAAGTGTCCTTTTAAAAGGACGGTAGGCCTTTTAGTTGCTGTATAATATTTTGGATACAATCTTTCAGAAGACCGTTGAAATTGCACGAGCTTATAGCTGAGATAGAAAATCCTGATGACATCCGTGAACAGCCAGAAGGAATTGTAATATTTCCTCCCGACGATGTATGCGAAGTCACAGATGAAGATTCCGGAGAGGAAGACAACATGAACCTCAACAATTTACCAGGGCGTCAACTCCGAGCACTAGCAGAAACAATTTTAGATTCTTCATTTGAATCGGAAGATTTAACACCATTATCAGAAATATTAAAACAGATGTCAAAAATACCAAAATATGACAAAAAATCTTCATATTGTTGGATAAATGAAGACTTAAGTCTGAATAATTTCAATTAATGGTTAGATACAGCAACTGTAAAGCAATTGCTAACACCTATGGAATATTTTAATCTATTCATCAATGATAAGGTAATAAATCTTATAAATACGTACACTTACGCTGCTCAGAAAAATAACACTGGAAATATAACACCTGATGAAATAAGATGTTTTATAGGCATTCTGATAGTAAGCGGATGTGTATGTTTACCTAGAAAAAAAAATGTATTGGGAAAAATCAGGTGATGTGGCAAATAAACTGATTTCTCAAGCAATTTCTAGAGATCGTTTTATTGAAATTATGAAAAATATACATTTCAACGATAATACTAATCTTAATAAAAATGATAAATACGCAAAAATTGGACCACTGTTCGATGCTATAAACAAAAACTTTCTAGCATTTGCACCACCAGAAGAAAATCACAGTGTCGATGAAGCTATGGTGCCCTATTATGGTCGTCATGGCTGCAAGCAATACATCGGTGGAAAACCCATAAGATGGGGTTACAAATTGTGGATGGGTACTACCAGAACAGGGTACAAAGTATGGTTTGAACCTTATCAGGGATCGTCAACAGTATTAGTTGAGCAGTACACAAGTTTGGGATTAGGTGCTAGCATAATTTTGCAATACGCTGATTTGCTGCAATCCAATTGGAAAAATTATCCATTCCACCTTTATTTTGATAATTTTTTTACCTCAATACCGTTGCTTTGTGAGTTAAAATCTAGGGGAGTCAAGGGAACGGGCACAATAAGAGAGAATAGAACAGCAAAATGCCCAACGTCGACCGTAGCAGAAATGAAAAAAAAGACAGAGGTGCTTTTTCTTATATGTTAGAAAAAAACAATAATATAGTGATTTGTAAATGGAATGATAACAATGTTGTATCAATTGCTTCAAATGCTAACACAGTCACTCCTCTGTCAAAAGTTAAACGCTTTTCCAGCAAAGAGAAAAAACATATTCAGATTGAGCAGCCAAATCTAATAAAAGAATATAACAAGAACATGGGAGGCGTTGATAGGTGTGACCAGAATGTAAGCTTGTACAGTATATCTATACGCGGTAAGAAATGGTATTTTCCATTATTTTCTCAATGTATTGATATGGCCGTGCAGAATGCGTGGCATCTTCATCGAAATGCTGGAGGCAAAATGGATAATCTTGGATTTAGAAGAGCTATTGGACAAAATATTCTTGAGACATACCAAGTTCCAAATAAAAGAGGCACATCGAAAATGTCTAATTCAACACATTTATATTTACGTTTTGACAGACTTGATCATATTATTGTGTACAAAGAAAATCAAACGCGCTGTGGGGTTTGCCACAAAAAGGTACAATTTAAATGTGAAAAATGTGACATTTCACTATATCCTAAAACATGTTTCAAAGCATATCACACGGCAGAATAAAATATATAAAATTTAAAATTCTACTTTACTTTTATGTTTTCAGAAATATTTTACGTTGTATTTGTTAATAAATAAAATGTTTATATATATGTAACCTGGCGGCCACAATAGACATTTGATTGTTTAATTATAATAGGTTTTATTTATAAGAAATATATATTTATTATTAATGCGCAGATTAGGTGACATCATGTGCCAGATGTTAATTAGCTTAGCTTGTAGATTTAGTTTGTATAAATAGGTTTTATTTTATTATTATAAGACATTCATATCTTAGCATTCAAACTATGTAGTAATTATTTCAATATTAATATTCGTCTTTATATAATCATTCACTTTTAATGTAATAATTAATAAATAAAATTGTTTTTAAAAACTCTAAAGTGCAAAATCAAAAGTTAACTGGCGCAGTCGGTAGGATCTCCTAAGAAGTTACACCTGAGAGGATATCAGATAGTGCTTCGTCCATTTTAATGGTTTATTGGAGATTCGAATAGTTCCACGTCGCAGCACCAGAGAGTTCTCCAACTATCGAGAAATCAAGCTCCGAGGGCAGCATTACAACGAGGGACATCATTTCACCAGTTCCACAACCCTGAGGGAACATCAGGACATGGACAGCGTGATTTTTGTTAAGTGGTAAGCACAGAGTTTTTTTTAGAGGTTTTTTATATATTTTAATTGTTCGTGAAATAATTTTATGTACGCGAGTGATACGTCTTCTGATTCAGATTCACCTTTAATAATTAATAATTCCCCAATTCGTATTCATTCTCCTATTAACTTCGTACTTGAAGAATTAATTAATAGTTTAGATCATTTAGAAATAAATTCAAATTTAAAAATGGAAAACGTAAATTATCAATTATTAAAATTAAATGTCGATACAATCCCTTCCTTCGACGGAAGTAATGAACTCACTGAAATTTTTATCTCACGGTGTGAGGCCGTGTTGGCTCAGTTTAGACCTTTGAATGATAATTTAGTCAATAGTTATTTAATTAATGCGATAATAAGTAAACTAAAAGATAGGGCGTTGATTACAATAGGTTCGCGAGCAGAACTGGATAATTGGCCTGAAATTAGAAACCATTTGAGGCAAAGGTTTGGTGATTTGCGAAACTATGACTGTATAGTTCAAGAATTAATTAATTTAAGACCAACGAAAAATGAAAAGTATTTGGATTTTGGCGAGCGTATTCAGGTATTAAGAAGTAAATTGTCGAGTAAAATTAATTCGTTATCTGCAGTTGAAATGCCAGATGCGGAAAAACGTATACATCAGCGTAGTTACGATGAATTGGCATTGAAAACATTCTTACGAGGAATTCGTGGTAATATACAAAGTATTATAAGATTAAGAGAGCCTGACACATTAGAAGAGGCAATTAATTATTTAATTGAGGAAAATAATTTTCAAAGTACATTAGATACACCGAATGTATCAAATTTTAATCAGTCTAATTTTAATAATTTTAATAATGGGTTTAATTACAGAAATTCTAATTCATCGAATTATAATCAAAATAATAGATTTAATAATCAAAATCAATTTCAAAGTAATAATAGATCTAATAATCAATTTCCTAGACAACAAAATCAACAAAATTTTATAAGACAACCTGTTCAACAAAATTTTACGAGTCGACCTATAAATCTTCAATTTAGGCAGCAACCACCACAAAGATTTCCCACAAACAGACAAGTATTTGGGAGACCAATGAATTCTCAAAATCAAAATTTTAGACCATATAATAATTATTCTTATAATCAAAATCGTACAAATTTTAACCCAAATTTTGGTAATAATCCAAATCCTAATTTCAATAATAATTCAAATTTTAATTCAAATGCTAATAATCAACCACCACGACAAAATTCAATAAGATTACCAAGTCCGACACCAATGTCGACCTCTACAACTTACACAAATCGTCCTAATTTGCATAATTTGGATGAGCCTAGATCATCCGTAAATATTAGTAGAGCCAGTAGTCATAATGAGGAATCTGAAGATAATTTTTTAGGATAAATCGCCTTGGGAAAACCCCAGTTGAAATTTTAGGTATAAGTAATAATTCTAGTAATCTACCTTTTATAATTGACCCTGAAACTAAATTAAAAATATTAATGGATTCTGGAAGTACAAGATCGTTTATTAGTCCTCGATTGGCGAGGAAATTAAATGAAAATTTATTTAAAATTGATCCGTTTGAGGTCACAAGTGCTCATGGTACCTCGCAAGGAACTCATAGTGTGGTCATTAATCTTCAAACATTATTTAAAACTAATTTCGCAGCCAAATTGAAATGTTACATATTTGACTTTCATTCTGCTTTTGATATTTTATTAGGAGTCGATAATATGATAAAAATTAATGCGTGTGTAGATTTTAAAAATAAATTAATAATAACTCCTCATAACGAAATCCCGCTTAAATTTCGGGATGACCAAGGCGTGTTAAATATAGATCATAATAGTATTAATAATAATTTTAATAGTAATAATGATAATAATTTTAATAATGAAATTAATAATGATTTAAATGATTCACCGGTAATTAAGCGAATATTAATTCCGGCTAGAAGTCAACAAGTCATACAAGTAGAAATTGAAAATATTAAAAATGGTGAAGTAGTAATACCCAGATTAAATGTTTTAAACTTTTTAGTGCCAGAATGTGTCACTGTTGTAAAAAATGGTAGGGCTTTTTGTACTGTTGTAAACAAAACAGATATGGATAGGGATGTAACCCTGAAAAAACCTTTTGTTGTAACACCCATCAATGGATATGATGTGGTGCCCCATCAACAAAATGCAAATAATAAATTAAATAAAAATTGCCCTAAAAATAAAAATAATAATAATATAAATATTTATAATGCAGAAGAATTTAAATTTGATTTTTCTAAAATAAGATCTGAACACATGAATGATGAAGAGAAAGCCGTTATAAAAAATTTAGTACTTAAATATTCAGATATTTTTCATATAAAAGAAAATGATTTAACTTTCACCAATCGAATTAAACATAGAATAATTACAACAGATGAAGTTCCTGTTTTTACTAAAACTTATCGTTACCCGGAAGTACATAAAGCCGAGGTAAATAAACAAATTAATGAGATGTTGGAACAAAATATTATTAGGCCATCTTTTAGTCCATGGTCTTCTCCTATTTGGATAGTGCCAAAAAAGTTAGACGCATCAGGCCAGAGGAAATGGCGTGTCGTCTTTGACTATAGGAAACTAAATGACAAAACTGTAGGTGATAGGTATCCACTTCCAAATATTACGGACTTGTTAGATAAATTTGGCTATAGCACTAATAATAAGATTATTCAAAATTTTAATAATACAGTTCAAGATATCGCACATAACCAAAACTTATTAAAAGCCAGAATTATGCAATTACAAGCAATATATAAGACAGAGGTCGATCATCAACATGTTCTGGTTGTAAAAGACTTATATAATCAACTTATACTACTTTTAGGTGTAATAGGAAATATACTACAAGAAATTATTAACTCATTAACTTTTTGTAAATTAAAAACATTGAGTCCTGATATAATTAGACCTCAAGATTTATTTGAGGAAATACAAAGAATTTCTGTTCACTATAATGAAGAACTACCTTTCGAATTGAAATTAGAAAACATTTTAGATTTTGAATCTGTAATAACAGTTAATTGTAAAATTAAGGAGTCGAAAGTTTATTACTTCTTGTCTCTCCCTATTAATTATGAACATTCATTTGATTTATATTCTATATATCCAATACCTTTTAAATTTGAATCAAAATACGTAACAATAATTCCAAATATAAAAATTTTAATTAAATCAAAATTTGATTTAAAAACATGGCCTCTAAGAGAAATGTGCTTAAGTAATAATAAACAGTTTCAATGCAGTGATAATTTAATATTGAACTATAAAGCGGATTGTGAAACGGAGATACTAATTAATGGAACCACTAAAAATTGTAAATATACAAAATTAGACATTCAACAAAATCATTTGGAAAAAGTACCATTTACAAACCAATTCTTAGCTGTTTTTATCAAGAAAGAAAGAATCAGAATTATATGTCCTGGAAAAGAAGAAACGAAGGATCTAGAAGGAGTCTTCCTCATTCAACCAGATAAGTGTGATCTTATCTACAAAAACTACAAAGTGCCCAAAATAGAAATAATGAACGGAACTCCGGTGTTAGTGAGTGCAACCGAACTCAAAGTAGACAATGATAAGATAAACAATTTTACTATTCAATTTAAAAGACTTAAACTAGAGGATGTTCCAGTGTTCTCCCCAATTCCAATTGTGCCAGAAACATTCGTACCCTTCAAACCTAGTGCATGGACACTTCTACTTTATGTTTTCGTGATAATAGTTATAGTGATTTCAATATATAAACAATTAAAAAGAAGAAGAAGAGCAGCAATCCTCCTTCAAGATAATAATTCGCCTTCTGGGATAAGTCGAATCTGAGGGGGAAGGTGTAACCTGGCGGCCACAATAGACATTTGATTGTTTAATTATAATAGGTTTTATTTATAAGAAATATATATTTATTATTAATGCGCAGATTAGGTGACATCATGTGCCAGATGTTAATTAGCTTAGCTTGTAGATTTAGTTTGTATAAATAGGTTTTATTTTATTATTATAAGACATTCATATCTTAGCATTCAAACTATGTAGTAATTATTTCAATATTAATATTCGTCTTTATATAATCATTCACTTTTAATGTAATAATTAATAAATAAAATTGTTTTTAAAAACTCTAAAGTGCAAAATCAAAAGTTAACTTATATTTTCTTATTAGTGCAAAGGCCTACCGTCCTTTTAAACGGACACCTCTTTTCTAAAATATCAATAACCAATTTTTTTTCAAATTTTTCTAGTCATTTTTAACTCAAAAGAATGCCATTTAAACAAAAAAAAATCGAATTTTTAGAAAAAAAAGTTTCAGGTCTATCTGGGTTAATGTAATGGTAACAACTTTGGCGACTTGCAAAAATATAAAAACATTTCCCATCGATTTAAAATTTTCAAAATTCCAAAATACATTATAATCTTATTAAAAACCAAAAATATCTTATCCACAGACTTTGGAATAATTTCAATTAAATAGAATGTTAAGTTGTAAAACAAATATTCATACTGATGACTCGAAAAAAGTATTCAAATAATTGCCATTGACTTGATACTAATTCATAATAATTGCTAAATTGTTAAAAAAATCAATTTGAAAAATAAAATACATAAGGATTTCTTAAAATCACCCCAAAATATGGAGCTAGAAAATGAATTTAATAAAATGGTGATGTGGCCATCATGTTACTTTCTCCGACTTGATGGTATCATTTATATTTACATTTTCATGGTTTATTGAAATCATATTTAAAATGTACGAGCGTTGCGTAAACTCGGATGAAACTGACGTTTAAAACGTCAAATTTATGAAACAAGGAAAAATTATACTTCAAATTCAAAAACTCGGTTTACTCAAAAACTAACAAGATTTCGAAAAAAACTTATTCTTTAGAAGTTGTTCATTTTGGTATTCTCTACAATTATTATTCACACACATTTGCTGTAATTATTATCGTTTCATAATTATAAACCAAAAATTGAAAAAAAATTAATAAATTTTTTTCTGGAATAGCAATGATTTTATGAAAAATGTTTTCAAACAAAAGATGTTCATTTATTTGTTGTCTTCAATGTTTGTTTACATATTTTTGTAATATTTTTCATATTTAAGAAAATATTGACAAAAAACAAAAAACAGTTAAGGTAAACACCCACTGGTAAACACCGGTGAACGAAATTTTACCAAGAGCTTTTCAGTTCTTCAGATTATCAAATAAGACGTATGTTGAAAGTTTCATATCAATTGCTTTATTAGTTTTTGAGATACAGCGCACACAGCCAGACACACACACACACAGACAGACACACACACACACACACACACACACACACACACACACACACACACACACACACACACACACACACACACACACACACACACACACACACACACACACACACACACACAGACAGACACACACAGACAGACACACACACACACACACACACACACACACACACACACACACACACACACACACAGACACAATTTTTTTTTTCCAGAAATTGTTGAAATGGCATATAGGGACCCCAAAACGGATATTTCTGTAAAAAAATTTTTGAAAAAAAAATCACGATCACAATACTTTCTCGTACTTCGTAACGGAGAAAGTAAAAAAACTGTGAAATCAGATACAAATAGATGTAAGACGTGCTAAAACAGATTCCTTAAAAAAACAAAATAAACGCTGGTAAGGGAAATACTAAATTATTATGGAATACCGTTTATTAGGCATCTGGTTCAAATTTCATTAAAGAATCCCAAATCAGGAAATTTCCTATAACAACAAACGATTATTTCGCCCCAAGAAATAGCCGAAGCTATTAATGGTCATTTCATAAATATAGGACCCAACCTTGCAGCCACAATTAAGAATCAAAGGTGATACAGCACTAAAAATAGAGCTTCTTCCGCTAATTCACTGTTTCTCCAACCTACTTCAGAAGCCGAAGACTTAGACATTATCAGTACAATAAAAACAGAAAACTCCTACTGTATGGACAAAGTGAGCTCGGTACTCCTGAAACAAATAAAAGAATACATTGCTCTACCTTTGACGGTAATAATTATTGCTGCTATAAGTGAAGGAATGTGGCTGTCTCAATTTAAAAACGCAATCGTGAAACAAGCGTACAAGAAGGGAAATAAAGAGGACATTAGTAACTACATATAGCTACTACGAACAGAAAGAAGACATCCTGGTGGTTTTTGGGATACCGTTCCAAGAAATCGAGCTGCTGAAGGGTAAGCATCCCCAAGGCAAATGCCAGCTATGGTATGGCCTGGGGAAAGTGACCCTTCATCTGAAGCAGAAGGAGACCACCCCGCAGACTGTTGAGGACCCTCCCATGGAGACCGCAGCAGTCACCCGACATGGCCCCCAGTAACCAGCACCCCAGCTCCGAGGCTAGACCAGGACGGACTGGTAAATACAAAAAGGGAAGTCTCTTTTTGCTTATTAGCATTTAAGTACTAACTACACAATCAAGACATTGATCTAACGTTTACAGGCAAACTCAATATCATGCAAATTAACCTCAGACAGTGCAAGATGGCTGTGGCGCACTTGTACCAACATCTAAATAACTACGAGGATAACATAGCCCTCATACAGGAACCCTGGCTAACAAGCGAAAGGGTTGCCGGTATGGGCACTCTAAAAGGAAAAGTGAATTACTTCATCTCCACTAAGCCAAGAACATGTATCTACACTCCTAAGAATGTGCAGTGCGTGTTCCTACCACAATTAAGCTCACCGGACCTCGCAGTGGTCAGTGTGGAGGGTGCTGAGGGCAGGACTCTGATCCTGGCATCTGCCTACCTTCTGTACGACAGTGAGGCCCCTCCTCCCACAGAGGAGGTGGCGGCACTCATCAAACACTGTGAGGACGGCAAACTAGATCTGATAATAGGGTGTGACGCCAATGCCCACCACATAGTCTGGGGCAGCAGCCGCACCAACCACAGAGGAGAATCTCTTCTAGAGTACCTCTCAACCACGACCCTAGAGATAGTGAACAGGGGTCGCGAACCCACGTTCGTGACCCCCACTAGACAAGAGGTCATAGACATCACCCTCGCAAATGCGAACACAGCAAAGCAGAAAGAGAACTGGCGCGTCCACCAAGACGTGTCTTTCTCGGATCACAGATGGATCTGCTTCAGTATAGGAGTTACGACCGTGGAACGAATCCTGGTTCGAAACCCAAGAAGAACGGATACGGAACTGTTCAACAACTGCCTATCCAAACACCTACAAAAGGATGTCTTCAGGCAGGAGACTGTAAACAGAGAGGCGGTTAAGAGACTGTCTCTGAAATTACAGACCAGCCTTTTAGACTCTTTTCACGAGGCCTGCCCCGCCAGGAAGGCAGGCACATCTGCCAAACCTCCCTGGTGGTGCCCAGAGCTTGACCAAAAAAGGTCAGACTCTCGTAAAGCTTTTAACAAAGCAAAGAACTCCCGACTTGAAGAGGACTGGGCCACCTTCAAAAGAACCCAGAGGGACTTTAAAATGACCGTTAGGAGAAACCAAAGGGCCTCATGGCGCAACTTTTGTGAGGGCATTAACTCCGTATCGGAAACAGCCTGCACCAAGAAAATACTATCTGGGTTCCGCAGTGCACAGCCAGGCATTTTTAAAAAGGAGGACGGCACCTATACTGCTGAGAATCCCTAGGTCTGCTTCTAAAGTCACACTTTCCTGACTCCAAAAGCGGATCTGATGCAAACCATCAAAATGACTCAGAATACTTCCCCACAGCGGAGGACTGGAACATGAGCATGGAAATCGTCACCGAAAGCAAAATATAATGGGCAATAAAATGATTCTCCCCTTTCAAATCGCTAGGACCGGTCGGTGTGTATCCTGCCCTACTACAGTGGGGTCTGATGCAGATACTGCCGCTACTGTGCAGACTGTTTCGGGCGTGTATTTCAATACAGTATGTACCGAGACCATGGAGGGAAGCCAAAGTGATTTTTATTCCCAAATCAGGCAAAACTGACTACACGACAGTCAAATCGTTCAGACCAATTAGCCTTACGTCTTTTCTTCTAAAGACCTTAGAGAGGCTGTGCCACAATTATATCAGGGAGCAGTGTTGCTTGAACAGCAAACTGCACCCAAGCCAACTGGCCTGCAGGCCTGGGAAATCGACTGAGTCGGTCCTTCATCATGTGGTATGCAGGATTGAAGGATCGCTGGCAAACAGTCAGCCCTAGGAGCCTTCATAGACATAGAGGGAGCTTTTGATAAAGTCTCCTACGCCAATATAGAACAGGGTCTAAACAAACACGCGGTCCCCACAACCATCATTAGATGGGTCGGGGTCATGCTAAGGAATAGAACTGTAACTGCCTCAATAGGTAAAGAAAGCCAAACAGTAGCTGCCACAAAAGGATGTCTACAGGGCGGGGTGCTATCTCCGCTTCTGTGAAATGTCATTGCGGACCGCTTACTACGGCAACTAAACAACGCAGGATACCATGCTGTGGGTTACGCAGATGACGTGGTAATCCTACTCATGGGAAAACACGAGAGTGTTCTGTCTAGCCTAATGCAGAACGCTCTCAAAATCATAGAGGAATAGTGCAAAAAAACGTCTCTCTCGGTTAACCCGAAGAAGACAGAATAAGATAGAATTAGTTCACAAGAAAAAGGAAGATCAACACAGGTAAACATCCCAAACTTTTTAATAACCAGTTATGCTTGGCAGACGAGGCGAAATACCTCGATATTATACTGTACTCCAAGCTTAACTGGAAGAACCACCTAGGACACAAGCTGAAAAAAGCCTGTGTCATCTTCTGGCAGTGCAGGGGTGCGCAAGGACTTTTGGTTTTAAACCAAAGGTGGCTCGATGGCTCTACACTGCAATAGTTAGACCAGCTCTGACATACAGAGCGATAACCTGGTAGCCGAGAACTAACCAATCGGTAAACAGGAAGAAGCTAAACCACCTACAACGATTCGCGTGCCTGGCTATGACGAGTGCAATGCGCACAACACCCACGGCTGCAATCAAAACTCTACTGAACCTGACGCCCCTTCACATACATGTAAAGGAGGTGGCAGTAAGCACATCCCTAAGACTAAAGGCAAATGGCACGTGAAGCCTGACAGCAAACGGTGTGAGACACGGGTAAATACTGAGAGAGGCGGGATTAACTATGCCTGAACTCAAAGAATCCCTCGACAGTGTCCCACCGAGACACCTGTTTAAGCGGCAATATGAAATATAAGATCAAATTAATGATAAACCAGAAATCACCATTTATACCGACGGGGCTAAGAATCATGAAGGCGTACGGGCAGGTATTTACCGCCAAGAACTTGACCTCAGACTCTGTATCCCCCCAGGTAGGAATATGATGATTATTCAAACGGAACTTTTCGGGATGCTTGAAGGTGCTCGGAAACTATCGGAACTGGTAGTCTCGAACAAATCCACTTTGTCCCTCACTGACAGCAAATCAAGCAAAGCTGCGCCATCGAGACCAAGGGTGGCCAGCAGCATAATGCTGGAGTGCAAGCAAGCTCTAGACAAACTAGCCGCAACCAACAGAGTCACAATATTCTGGATTAAGGGACATTGAAATAATGAAGGGAACGACTGGGCCAATAGGCTAGCCAAAAGGGCTGCCTTGAAAAGGAAAGGCTCTAAGGCTTTGCCACTGGCACCACTCACTATCTCCCAAATACTTAAAGGAAACTCCCTTGAAGAACACAAAATGTCTACAAACTGACAAGTATGTGGTCGCCAAAAAATTCATCCACTCACTAACACCGAAGCTAAGCAGGAAATACATCGAATTATCAAGAAGTAGTTTGCAGCTGCTAATCGGTACCCTTACTGGGCACTGCAAACTAAACAAGTACCTGCATAACATAGGGGTGGTAAAAGATCCCCTATGTCGGAAATGCGAGCAAGAAGAGGAGACCCTAAGACATATCCTGTGTGAATGTGGGTCACTCAAACAACTCAGGTGGTCCGTAATCGGAGAGGAGTGGCCAGATTGGTCACAATCGGGAAACACTCCATACGGCCAACTACTTGACTTCACAAGAAGTTTAGGTTGGCTTGAGGAGTAGGGCTCAGGAGGTGGCACAAAGGACCAACGAATGGTCTAAGTGATGGTCAAACCATTTGGTTGCGCTCCACAAACCATCATCATCGTCATCAAGGCCGATATATTTAATATCTCATATAGGAAAAATCATCGAGCTTGTTATCAAAAATAGACTTTCTAGTTTCTTTAACCGCAATGACACTTTGAACAAGGAATAGTATCGATTTTCAAAGGGGAAGTCAATGGAAGATGCATTAAACATGGTACTCCAGAAGGTTTATTCATGCCTGGATAAGGGCCAAACGTCTCTCTGGATCTTCGTAGACATACAAAAAGCTTTTGATACCGTAAATCACAAAAGTCTTTAAAAAAAAATGGATAGATTAGGTGTTAGGGGATTGGCCAACAAACTGCTAAAGTCTTATCTCCATGACGGAAGGAAGTACGTTGACCTATGCGGACAAAGAAGTTTGGAGGAAATAGTGCAGTGTGGTGATCCACAAGGAACTGTCCTGGGACCTATCTCATTTTTAGCGTACATCAACGATATAATTGAGATTGAATCACAGGGAACATTAGTAGCTTAGTTAGCTTATTAGCTATAGTTTGTACCGAAAAAGAACAAAAATGTCATACTTTTAAGTACAATGCATTCCGGAAGTACCCTCATATCCAAAACTACAAGGAAACCAGATATAATAGAATTTTACAACAGCACAAAAGGTGGAGTGGACACTTGATCAGACATGTGGCAGCATGTGTATATCAAGAAAAACGAAGAGGTGGCCTTTGTGCATGTTTTGTGGAATGCTGAATATGGCATCTATAAATGCGTATGTAACTTACGCAAGCAATTTACATAAATTAGGACAAAAACCTGTCAACAGGAAAAACTTTATGCAAGATATGTTCTTAAAAAAAAAGAAGGTCATTTTATGGAAAACCATGTAACTTCGTGTTATTCTTTTCAACTGGATAGACGTCGGATCGTTGTACGCACAATTTAAAATTATTACCAGATATACGGGGTGTCCCATAAATAAAATCCACATTAAAGTTATGTTTTTTTTTTTAATGGATTACCCTGTATTTTTTTGTCATTTCTGAATTCTAGGGAGCAAATAATGGTGAGTTACTTTCATATTCTCTATTCCTATCGTTTACCATTTTCGAAATATTTACAGATTTGTTGAAATGCATGGTACCGACGAAATTTTATATTTGCCCCAGTTATTAAAGTTGAACCATTACAATAATTTCTATTGTTTGGTTACAGATTCGAACTACAGCGCCAGCCATAATTTCATATAAAAAATTATACGGGGTGATAAAAAATGTGGGGTGCAAAGTCCTAACTTATAAAGTTGAATTACTTCGTTTTTTCAAATGGCACACCCTGTATTTAGTAACGCATTCTTACGTTGAATCCAATTATCTTTCAGGTTGTATTAGGGTTCTATATACCCAAACCAAGTTTTCTTGTATTCGGCGATTTTCATATCAGAAATTATTATTTAGTAAATATTATAATTTATCAAGCTTTGATATTGCGCAATTTATATCAGAAAGTTACCTAACCTAACCCAATCTAACCTAACCTAACCCAACCTAACCTAATCTAACCTAACCCAACCCAACCTAATCCAACCTAACCTAACCTAACTTAACCTTTTTTTTACAGACTTACAGGTCTATTTTATAACTCGGAACGATGTCGTTGTAATTCGATTCTCGTTCCGATAACGATTTTTCAATGAAACTCAATTTTGTAACTTTTCAAAATCGTTACGAAACGATGAAATCATTCCGTTGTAATCGTTCGGGAACGACAGCTCCGCTGTCAATCGTTAATGGATATTTTAACCTGATACTATTAGAATTATATATTTATATTTAATTTTCTCATGTAATTTGTTATTGGAACGAAGATAAGTTAATTTTTATTTAACTACATAATATCATTGTACATTGTGTTAAAATGCAAAATTATTATTCCTATATTACTAGAAAATTATTTACAAATCTAAAAAATGTATTTTCCGAGGAAGAAGTCAGCACATGAACTCGTATTTATGAGACACAAGTCCTTCTTTATTCTCGAAGAAAGCTTTAGAAACATGAATAGACAAATCTAAGAAATACTTTTATAATCCATTGCTCAACTTTTTTATTGGTCCTCCTGCTGCATGTAATTGTAGGGCTAATGACCTCCATAATATCCGGGTTTTGGGACTATTTATTCCTTCGAAGGGCTTCATTCCATTGTACTCTTCTAGATATATTTGATACTGCTGTGCAGTGATCTCTGGATCAAGATTTTTCACGACACTACTTCGACTTTCACGTTCAGTTATTATTAACACTTTATCACTAAATTAAATTAATTCAGTTCAATTATAAGTTGATTTTTGAAAGTATCCGCAAAAATAAGCACAATGTTTAGATTTGAAATGTAAACGTCAACTGTCACGACGCTGACGAAATTAGAAATGAAGTGAGCTACAAGTGTACTATTCATTCTAAAATCACAAGTTCATCGTTACGAATAAGCATTCAAGGTCAATGCCTAACGATGTTGGCTACAAAATAACATTTTAACCTAAATCGTTCGCAACATTGCAACTGACGTTCCGAACGATTATAGTTAGCTAACGAATCGTATTGTAACGATTGTTTATAAAATAGACCCGTTAATCCCACTAAAGGGCTCACGACGACAGTGTTTCCACTGGGTCTATTGACCCCCCATTTTTCTTTTGCACAGGGGGCTCAGTTGGTAATCGGCTAGTGGGATCAGCCTTTGCCTCGCAGACACTGGTGGTCCCTCTTTCGATATTCTATCCCGGTGCCTGCGTTTGGGGCGGTTGCACCCCTCTACTCTCCGGCTTCGGCCTGGACCTGCCTCTCCTCCCTCTCCTTGGCGTCGATCACCTGAAAGGCAAACTCCTTCAATATTTTCCACCCCTCTTCTGATTCGAGAAGAATGGCGCCAAAGTTGTGGAGACCCAGTTCCGTTCCTCACCTATCTTTCTCTCTGCTTCGCTTCTGGACAGGTGCCACCGCACACATATGAACATCGTGTGTTCTGGTGTATGAACCTCCCCGCAGTACAGGCAGGACTCGTCGCTGGCCCGCCGCATTCTGTATAGCGGGGACAATGTTGAGGGGTGGAATAAAGTATTTACAAAACGAGGGAAATTTATTTCATATCCTATTTTACCTGCGGGAGGCTAGTTTTTAGTTTTAGATTGTAAGTAGAATAATTTGCTATACATTTTGTCATGCAATAATTTAAATAAATCTGTATAGGTAGGACATGCGGTAACGGAATCGACAGCGCGGAACACGTTATGTTCTCCTGCTCGTTTACGCAGGAGCAACGAGATAGGGCACACGTTAAGTTTGTATCGGCTGGTATAGAATGGCCAGACAGCTATGAAGAGCTGGCTAATATTAGGCGCGAAAATAAATTTTGGGAAGTATTTAAATCATTTGCGGGCGATGTAGAGTCATTAAGAGCGGGTTCAATTAAATTAGATACATGCTTTGTGAGAATTGTCTATGCGCGCACGGTGAAGCAGATTCACTTATCAAATACGGCGTAACACCAGGATGGAGGCAAACGGGCAGCAAGCGGAACATAACACCAGAAGAAAGAAGAGGACGCATCAACGAAGAAGAGGATCGCACTTCGTAGAAGAGGACAAGAGGACTCATCGTCGCTGAAGAGCAGAAGAGGACATAAGAAGAGGACAAGAGGACCCATCGTCGCAGAAGAGGATTCAAGAAGAGGAGGACGACCAAAGAAGAGGAGAAGAAGAACGAACCGGGGCGCGCGCATTACCAGCCGGCGCCAACCTGTTAATTTTGTATTTCATGTTAATTTTGACTTTTTTATGGGATGGGGTGAAATAAATATATGTATGCCTGGGGATTGTTTTATTTTGTTTAATTTTAAGCGGGGACAATGTTGAGGGGTGGAATAAAGTATTTACAAAACGAGGGAAATTTATTTCATATCCAATTTTACCTGCGGGAGGCTAGTTTTAAGTTTTAGATTAAGTAGAATAATTTGCTATACTTTTTGTAACGCAACTTTTAAATAAATCTGTATAGGTAGGACAAGAGGACCCATCGTCGCAGAAGAGAAGAAGAGGATTCAAGAAGAGGAGGACGACCAAAGAAGAGGAGAAGAAGAACGAACCGGGGCGCGCGCATTACCAGCCGGCGCCAACCTGTTAATTTTGTATTTCATGTTATTTTGATTTTTTATGGGATGGGGTGAAATAAATATATGTATGCCTGGGGATTGTTTTATTTTGTTTAATTTTAAGCGGGAACAATGTTGAGGGGTAGAATAAAGTATTTATAAAACGAGGGAAATTTATTTCATATCCAATTTTACCTGCGGGAGGCTAGTTTTAAGTTTTAGATTAAGTAGAATAATTTGCTATACTTTTGTCATGCAACAATTTAAATAAATCTGTATAGGTATGCCCAGAAGCATCCATGCCCCGATAGCATTTGGGCTGGGTGATATCCCACCTCGACCCAGCGTCTGTCTGCCCATTGTTGCACCCTGGGGATCAGCGCCGCCGTCTATCTACCTTTTTCAGCGTTGTCCCACCTTCTCTGCTACTCCTCTAAGGAGTTCTTCCTGGCCTCCCTCTTGATCACGACTTTCGGCCTCTGATGATGATTGAGAGTCTCCTGAAAAATTTTAGCCCTCTCCTTCGCTAACAGGTCCACCGGAATCATCCCCGCGACGACAAATGCTGCATCCGTGGAAGAGGTCCTATAAAGACTCACCGTCCGTAGGGCAGCCTACCTCTGTACCGCCAGTAGTCTTTTTTGTTTCTGTCAGTGCTTAAGGCGCCAAACCACACTTCCGCTCTATATAGGATTATCGACTGAGTGGCCGACCATAGCAGTCTCCTCTTGCACTGTCCTGGTACTCCTATATTCGGCATCAACCAGCCCAGTCTCCTCCCCACGTCTGCTGCCTTGGTCGCGACCCTCACCAGATGTTCTACGAAGGAGCTATTGGAGTCCATTGTTATACCCAGATACTTGACACACTTTTGTGGTACTACGGAGTGCTCCCCCACCTTGAAGGTAACGGGCTGCATTTTTCTTCTACCGACGAACACAACGGCCTCAGTTTTGTGGGGCGCCAACTCCAGCCCATGGTCCTCCATCCAGCCAGTAATTTTACTCAGGGTTGCTTCCGACTTCCTGGTCAAATCTTTTTCGGTCCTGGCTGCTACCACTAGTGACAGGTCGTCAGCAAATCCTACCAGGCTCACTCCTTCTGGGGTTCCAGCCTGAGTACCCCGTCATACATAATACTCCACAGGGTCAGCCCCATCACCGCTCCCTGTGAAACACCACCGGTGACCTTCAAACGCTCCGTTGTCTCCCGTGGGCTGACCCGGATCCACCTTTTACTTAGGTAGCTTTCTACCATTAGCCTAATGTAGGGCTCGACTCCTCTCCTCTCCAGTTCCCCTAGAATGTACTGCCACCTGGCCGTATTGAAGGCGTTGCGGACGTCAAGTGTAATGAGGGCGCACCAGCGCCTAGTCCTCCATGTCCCACTCATAGCTTCTTGTACCGTCCTGGTTACAGCTGAGAGGGCATCCATCGTGGAGCGACGGGCCCGGAAGCCGTATTGGTTGTCTGCCAATCCCCCGGTTCTTTCCACCTCTGACTGCAGCCTCTTCAGAAGGACCCTCTCCATTAGTTTTCCTGCATGGTCAATGAGGCAGATGGGCCTGAGGGCTGCCACCTGCTGTCCCTGGTCTGCAGGCTGTCCCTCCTTCCCTGTGAGGACCAGTTCCGCCTGCTTCCACCGGTCAGGGAACTCCCTTCTCTGGATTGCCTCCGTTAAAGCTACCGCGAATGCCCGGGGTCTCGCCCTTGCCGCTAGCATAATGGCCTACGCTGGGATGCCGTCCGGTCCAGGCGCCTTCCTGGGTCTCATCTTCCTCACTGTCGCCTCTATCTCATCTATTGTGACTGGGGGGATCGCCTCCTTGTCTACTACTCCGTGTCCCTTTGGGGCGGAAACAGGTCTCTTGCTGCCGCCATCCTATCTTCTGAAGACAGGGATGGAACAGCCCTTCTCCTTCCCAGCTTTTTGGTGGCCAGCTTGTACCCCCTCCCCCACAGGCCGGTTTCCATCTCTGCGCACAACTTTCGCCAGCAGGTCTTCTGACTTCTGAAAATAGCCTCCTTAAGGGCCTTCCTGGCTATTGCTAGGTCAGCTTTGACCCCCTCCACCTCTGCTTTCCGGCCTCGCCCTCGTAGCCTCTAAAATATTCTCCTACTCGTCTGACAGGTCTTCCTGAGAGAGGCGATCTCCGCATTCCCCCAGTAGACCTGTCGACTATCCCCTACCGCCCTTGTCTTTCTCATGACGACCTTGCAGGCCCTCTGTAGTGCTTCCACCAGTACCTCCACTTCGCACTGCACTCCTCGTTCGTCTAATCCATCCATCTCCTTACTAAAGATGTCCTTAAGGGCTTCCGGGTCTATCGACCTCCAATCCCAGCGGCACTGCTGGGGCCTGTGGTCCGGTCGCCGACCGGCGCTCCCTAGCCGGAAGTTTATATATCTGTGGTCGCTCAGAGTTTCGGTTGATGCCACCTGCCACTCCTCAACTAACCTCGCCGCCTCGCTGGTGGCCAGGGTAACATCAATGTGGGACCTAGAGTTTCCTCTTGCGAACGTCGGCTCGTACCCGGTGTTACATACAACCCATCCCTGAGTCGCCGCCATCTGGGCGAGGATCGCCCCCCTATTGTCTTGTGTGGGGGAACCCCAATCTCAAGATTTTGCATTGAAGTCCCCGGCCACCACCATCTTACTAACTGGCACTACTGCTAGGCTGCTCACCATGTCACTCAGTGCCGCCTCATACTCCGCGATCTGTCTGTTCGGTGAGAAATAGTAGCAGCAGAATACTACTCCCTCCACCAGCGCCCAGGCGAATCCCTCGCCGGTACCCCGTTGGGTGATATTCCTCCCGTCCGTTATGACCACTGCTGCGCCATATGTGGGATCGATCACTGAGTTGTCTCCCAATGGTCTGCTCCAGTTAGGCTCGCTGATCAGCAGAGTCCCTGCCGACCTTTCCATGGCCGTCGCAAAAAGCAGTTCTTGTGCTGCCCGCGACCTATTAAGGTTCGCCTGTATTACGTATTACTAGCTCGGCGGCGGCTTGTCAGCCTAACCTTACCTAACCCAACCTAACCTAACCTAACTTAATCGTGTGAGCCACAAAATTTTGTTTCAGAGTTGACTGAAATAAATGAGGTATATCGCATATTAAAAATTAGAACATTTAGCCTACGGGCTACTACCATGCGTTCAACATTGTGTTTCAATTTGGTACGCTGTTTTTCATCTTGTAATGTTGGTCCGTTGCCTGCGAATGTGTGCGTTCGATCATAAGCACCCGTGCAATGTTAATGCGGTCGTTTGTGCTTTATATTCAGTTTTGCGTTTTACTTTTTTTAACATCTCGTCCTACTGCAGATATTTTGTTGGTAAGTAAAATACGTAACTACGAGCCCTAACAACTATATATTGGGACAAAATCAAATAAATATATAATTCAGGTATTTGACAGTTTGTTTATTTTTTTAAAATATATTTATAATTTAATACTATATAATTAATTAATTAGCAACAATTATGGATAATCAACAACTCAAAAAACCAAATTATTATTCTATTACCTTCTATTATCTCCAATTAACAAGAAAAAAGGTAATTTTGTTTGACAACTAAATATTGGGACATAGCACGAATTGTATTTCTAAAAAGGAGTAACATCGCCCTTATATTTAATGACAGCTCGAATTCGACTGGGCATTGACTCAACTAAGGATCTGCACGTTTCGGGAGCAAATCCATTCCAAATATGTTCTATTTTGGCTCTAAGTTCAGGTAATGTTCGTTGAGGGTTATTCCTCAATTTTTGTTTCATCTTATGCCACACTGTTTCAATGACATTAAGGTCAGGACTGCTAGAGGGCCAAGAAAGAACATTTACGTTGTGGTCACCTAACCACGTTTTTGTGGTCAGTCTTATATTTGTCACGCTTATGTCCACGAGCAAAATAACAGAGATCATTGGGTAAAATAAAGATGAAGTATAACATATCTCCCGTGTAAGTTTTCCCCTCTATTTCAACCAAAGATCATATTGGTTCCATCTTTCCTTGATTGCAATCTTACGAAATATAAAGTATAATGCCCGGTTTCTCCAACGAATCTTAAAATACGTCTCACTTAAGTATGTCTTATTTTTAAGTAGTTCTTAACTTTTTGTTCTGTTCCACTAAACAAATTTATACATATCTAGGTAAGATTTCATTACACGTGGCAACGATGTATTTTCGCGTAAACTTGACAAGCCGTTCTATGTCAAATTTATTTCTAACCATTTTTAACCCTCCTGTTATCGAGTTTAGAGTAGTTTGATAAGAAAGAAGAGCGAAATTTATTAGCGTCGTTGATATCGGTCCACAAAATTGTGGAAAATGAAACAACAAATGCTGCCACAAACAAACAGAAGTAAGAAGCATAGGATTCCATAATCCAGTAACTAAACACGTGCAGAGAGAAACATGAAGCATGGAATAAAAAAGTGTTGCAGAAAGTAAAAGAGAACTGTCTAAGACTGGTAGAGGTATTAATGAATGAGAAATCGGTGGTTGGGTTGTCGAATCCTTTGGACAGTAATGTGGATTATCTGCAATTTCTGCAGCATCTACATCAAATGCAAATGCATCCATCACTTTTAATAAATTATTAGCCATTTCAATGAATACTTCCAATAACAGACAGACGTTGTTGCAAATTGCTAATTTAGAATCCGAATCTTAAGATGCCATTTTTGGCGTCTTATAATGCAAGACCTTACAACTAAGATCTGATTTATGGTTGGTGCAACACTAAGAACGCCTTATTTTTAAGATAGGTTTTATATACTTAAGATTCGTTGGAGAAACCGGGCGTTAGTCTATGAATTCAAATCCTTTTCTTTTAAATGCTTCATTATGCCGCGGTAATTAGTTCTTCTAAAAATTAGCGACACTCATCTTAGCCACAAAAAAAATAACATAAATCAATGTGATTTGCACGAGACTTTACAATCATTTTAGTTGATAATAAAAACCATCTTGAAATAATGTAAATATAAGGTAGGTAAATATCTACATAACTATAGTGTTATCTATTCCAGGGGCCCTAACCTGTCTGTTTTAAACCAGTAATGATGGTCCTCACTGGCAGCAATTAATTCCTATCTCAAAAGCTAACCAGATTATAATAGTCACATGCCATACAACTTAAGTGATCTCATTTATAAATTGATGTTATGGTGGATACGACGGGAACGTATAATTTAAACCAAACTGTCCATCCTACGAGAATATTATTATTGTCGCATTCGATCTTATGGAATATTATTTGTTGTCACGAATATGGTGGCATTCCTTTGGCAAGGGATAATGTTGACCCGCTATTTTTAGGCTTCCCAAACTTATACCTGCTCAGGGCTCCAATAAACTTCAAAGCGACAAAGGTCCTTTGGTCATATAATTACTATATTGACAGTTAAATTAAAAGGGCTAAAAAAATATATGAGCTTATAATAATGCAATTGAACAGACCCTTCTGTAATTATCAGCTCCATTTTACATATAAAAAGCACACCGGACCCTAAATTCAGGAACAAAAAGCATTTGCCGTCGTGTCTTTTTATTTATTTTTTTTGTGCCTGTGTTAAAATTAGAGCACCCTTAAATAGGCACGTCCGTTCTATTCCACTGAGAGCCCATCGAGCTACAGGTTGCTGTTGAGCGTCGCCTGTAGAATTATTTCCACGGAATTCGCGTGCTCTGTCCCTTTTCCTCTTCCACATCCCCCACTGCTAGAGAACCTTTGTTCGAACAAGGTCTCTGCCTCGGGAATCGATAGGCTGCCACCCATCGATTTCGCATCAATCATACACAGAGCGGCCTAATTTGCGAATAGGAAATTAACGCCGGTTATTCCCGCTGTCCCGTTCGATATTGATAAAGATGATATCGTTCGGGGTCGGTAAAATTGCATTTCGTTATTTGTATGCTTCGATTTGAAAATGATAATTTAATCTGTGATGGATTGGTTTGATATTTTCCAGAAATTTTAAACTAAAGCAAGTGAAATAGTATTTGAAATCGTAATTCTATGACTAGTGAATGGAATTGTGTAATTGGGTTGCACAATATAAAAATGTGCTTACACAATATAGAGTGAATTTTATTTCCTTACCGCATTCAACGTTGAAATAATTTGATCAAACCTTGAGACCGTCTATCAAATTTTATTCTATTGTGCGTGTTCTTAAGTGCGTATTTATTATATTTGTTTATTTATTTGGTTTACAAGAAGCAATACTTGAACAACTTATGGTATGTAGGTACATGATATTTGTATTTTTTCTATTGGGCCATTCCATGCTATTTCAACAAAAGGTTGTGCTGGGCCATTTTTTTTTTTAATATTCTGCACAGACATTTATACATGTTTCTAGAGTTCAAAAATAATTTTAGAAAAAAAATTCTTGCCTTGTGGCAGAAATGTGGCTGAAGCATGAAACATGTACATTTTTGTGATTACAAGAATTTGTGCAAAGTGGTATAACTTTTTTCCAATTGAGCAAATTTTAAAATTAAAAAATCTCTTAACTTAGATCAAAGTGGCGAATATTTTAGTTTAATTTTCTTTTATTTGATATATTTACAAATTTCAGTTTTGTACTGTGTACTCTACTGGAGATACAGCTTTCGAAAAATACGAATTTTGTTGAAAATGGCTATTTTCACCAGTGAAAAAACATTTGGATGAGTTTAAAATACTTCAGATCTTTTGCCTCAGGTAAAATCTATTGTTACTGTTGCAAACTAAATTTGGTTTGAGTGTATTGCCCCTTTACCAGTTGAAAACAGGGTCGTAAGCATCGACGGCCAATAAATTTGAAAAAATATATCAAATGATAAAAGAAAATTAAACCTAAATATTCATCATTTTTAAATTTTTAAATTTATTCAATTGGAAAGAAAATTATACCGCTTTGAGCAAATGCTTGTAATCACAAAAATGTACATGTTTCAAGCTCCATCTGGGGACATATCTGCCACATGGTAATTTTTTTTTCTTTTAAAATTAGTTTTGAACTTTAGAAACATATAAATATCTGTACACAATATTTAAAAAAATGGTGCAGCACAACCGGGGGGTTGTAATACTTATGGGTGTGTGCCGCTTCATATACCATACAGTAGCGTTCAAGTGAATATGTGTGAAATCAAGTTGCCTTACTCAAACTGTGGTAAATCTAACCGATTTCGACGATCTTTTGAGAAATCAAAAGCAAAAAGTGTCCCCTTTGAGAGGGTTTATGCCAGGGGGTGTTCATTCCATACGATTTTTTGGTGCCATATATCAGTACTACGATCGAACGTATGGTGGCGCTGTCTTCAGTTTTTAGCAGTTTGTCTAAAAACCGTGCCTGCATTTTATAGTTTGCATATTGGCTTTGTTTTGTAAACATAACAACATAATTATTAAGTAGACGTGTTTCGTTCGTTCTACTGTTCTTTGCAGTTTTGTGTTGAATTACAGACATAACATTGATTCTGTTGAATTTAGTGATTGTATTATTTAATTGGTAAGTAAATTTATATACATTCTCATATTAACTTACTGTAGGTATATTACAGTCACCCATAAAATTGAATTGTTATTGTATGCCTGGATGCGACGACAGGATGTTGTGCAGAACGGATTTTTGCTTCAAGATAAGGAAAGATTTAAGTTATAGGTCACTAATATTTCAAGTTAAAATTAGAAAGTCACAAAGAAGACAACACATCAAGTGTAATATTTTAATGTTGTTTATACTGGAAGCTTCTACTTCGTTATACATTTTATATAATAAATGTAATAAGTTGTGGTTTGAACATAGTTCATTTTCCAATATTGCTTAAAAAAAATAATAATAATATCTCTTTATTCATAAAATATTGCACTTAAAACAAAGGTATTAACACATTATAAAGAATAACGTCAAAATACAAAAGAGAAACAAAAACAGGAAGAATGACCACTACGCATTAAAATTAAACTAAACTAAGCTTGATGCCAATTAACATTCTATTGGTGACAAAATACCATTACTTTGTTTGTAAAACTTAAACTTTGTATTTTCATGACTATTATTTGGGCAATTTTAACTTACCTTTATCGAAGAAATGGTAAACTAAAATTACGAAAACTATAGTCATGAAAAAGAAAATAAAATTTCGAACTTTTACAAAGTGTGTTATAAAAATATTTTAAAATTAGTGCCATTTTATACCAACCAATAAAATCCACGATAAAATAGTAGGTGGCGCTACATTTGCTACTGACACTTTTTCCCAATTCTATTGCTTGAGTTGACAATCTTAATTAATCGTTTATCTATGATTTATCGCCCGCTCCAAACAAAATGCATTTTTTTTTCAAATAACCATAACCTTGTACCAAATCATCGAACTTCGTTTTTTGAGTCCTGCATAGGTAATTGAACACATTTCAATGCCCTTTTGGTGGATCGAGTCCACACATTCCAACTCGGTACCGTTGCCAAAGTTGGACGTTCTTTTGGCCCAAAAACGTGTTTATTGTTCGGGGGTTGAAGGGTGCGAAAAGGGCTCATCCTAATCTGACTTTACTCCCTTAACGTAGTAGGTCAGTGATACACAATCTAAAATATTAATCTATGCAGATGACGTGAAAATTTTTAGATGCATCAATAATGTAGATGACTGCCATATACTCCAAGACGATCTAAACTTGATCCATTAGTGGAGTAATAACAGTAAACTTCCACTTAATATAACCAAATGTAGATATATGTCTTTCTTCAGAACGTCTACATGTTCTGAATTTAATTATTGTCTAGATAATATTAGACTTCAAAAGGTTAATGCAGTAAAAGATCTGGGTGTTTTATTTGACCAAGAATTATCTCTTGTGCCTCATTTTCAAGCAATACAGAAAGATGCTTTGAAAATGCTAGGATTTATTCGGCGTATTAGTGAACCATTTCGTGATCTACTTACTATCGTAAAATTGTATATATGTTACGTGCGTCCTAAATTAGAATATTGTGCCGCAGTTTGGTCACCCAAGTACGCAGTACATATACAATTGTTGGAGAGGGTACAAACAATATTTCTTAAATATCTTTGTTATAAGAAGTATTCAGCGTATCCTGATAACACAATAGGTTATAATGATTTGTTGTCAATGTTTAATCTTAAATCTTTAGTGTCTAGACGTGACATAATTTCGTTGAAATGTCTACATTAGATCATATATGGCAATATTGATGATGCCAATTTACTAATGCAAAATAAATATTTATGTGCCTAGATTTTCAGCTAGAAATTCTGTCACATTTTTGCGAAATCGGAGCAACACTAACCTGTATTTTTACTCGCCTATAAACAATATGATGCGTTTGTATAATAATGTTCAATTTTCGGTTGATATCTTTAACTGTAATATAGAACAATTTATTAAAGCAATTATGTCCTTACTATAAAATTAAGCTTTTTTTCAGCTTGTTTGCTATATTTTTTTCAATTAATTTTTAAGATTACTTTTGTGTCTCATGTTTCTTATTTCGTAAGTTTTCCCTGTAAATAGTTAACCTGTTTTTCTGTTGGGAAATAAATAAATAAATAAAATGGGATTTTTTTCCGAAAAAATCATCCAATTTGGTTAAAAATCGCTGAGTTATGTGCGAAAACACCCATTACTTGGTGCCAAATCATGTTCCTGAAGTCCTGCATCGGGAATTGATCAAATTTTAAAACCTTTATGGTGGATCGAGTAGACAAATGTTTTCCAAGTCCGTACACATCGTCAAAGTTGGGCATGGTTTCCTGAAAAAATCTTTTTTTTTTCACAGGGGTGCTAGAGGGAGTTGAAGGGGTTACGCTTAAGTTCGCATGCTTAACTTTAAAGAACACTTTTCAAAGTTTTTCGCGCTCAGAGATTCATTAAAATCGATTGAAAATACACCGAGTTATGGCGGTTTGAAAATGGTTGAAATTTCACGAATTTTAAGTGTTTAATTTTTTTTCCACTAGTGTACATCAATTGAATATAAATTAGATACTTATTTACCACAGTTTGAGTAAGGCAACTTAATGTTCACATATATTCACTTAAACGCATATATAGAGCGGCACATACCCATAAGTATTAAGCGGAATGCGGTTACCTATTTCCGATCACCCTGTAGTAATATGTCAAAGGAATGGAATGAATAGTCCCATGTTCTATTTTCGTCTCTTATTCTAGAATGAAAATAAACTACCAAGAGGAAAGTCTCTTGCTCAAGTGAAAAGACCATTTTCAACTGTAAAGCGTAACCTAGAAATTGCCAAAACAAAAAATCATCTGAAATATCGGTTATAGAAAAAATATAAATATCGTGTACCTATATACCATAAGTTGTTCAAGTATTCCTTCTTATAAATCAAATAAACAAATATAGAATATAATAAATACGCACTTAAGAACACGCATAATAGAATAAAATTTTGTAGACGAAATGAAGGTTTGATCAAATTATTTTAATCCGGGCAGGAAATAAAATTCACTCTACAATGCGCGCCTAAAGTATGGAATATATTCAGTAAAACCAAAATAAATTATTTTTGGAAAAAAATACTCGAACAGGTCTATTTTCTTTTATAAAAATACACATTTTTGCATGACAGTCGATTTTCAGTCGTCATTTGTTTTTGTGTTATGACGTCCGCTATTTTGTTTTTAAATGGCAACCCCCTATTTTTGTTCTTGATTTTAAAAGATCTTTTCATGGTCGAACTGGCAGTATAAAAATATTGCCATCTTATATAAGAAATTTTTCTAGTAAATGACAATTGAAGGTGAGAACTTGATATTTAGAGTTTTTGCAAAATGACCTTGTTCCAGCGCTTTTTTTCCAACCAAAAATGATCTTGACCTTCCATATAATCATATAATACAATATGGTTTCAGCAAGACGGCGCATACCCGCAATAGGCGTTTTTTTTCTCGAACAAGTAGAAATTCTTCTTGAACATTTTGAATATTTTCCAGGCTAATCATTCTGCGCATTCATCTCTCTCGCGTTCTATTCTATCGATCCTCCTCTGCCAATCCACCTATTCGTAAAGCAATTGTCAATAAACGCGCCTAGTACGGGGGTGCGCCGTCTTGTTGAACCATATTGTATTATATGATTATATGGAAGGTCAAGATCATTTTTGTTTGGAAAAAAGCACTGGAACAAGGTCATTTTACAAAAACTGTAAATATCTAGTTTTCACCTTCAATTGTCATTTACGCGAAAAATTTGTTATGTGAGACAACAATATTTTTATACTGCCAGTTCGATAATAAGAAGATCTCTCAAAATCAAGAACAAAAATAGGGGGTTGCCATTTAAAAACAAAATGGCGGACGTCATAACTCAAAAACAAATGACTGAAAATCGACTTTCAAGCAAAAATGTGTATTTTTAGAAAAGAAAATCAACCTCTTCGAGGATTTTTTCCAAAAATATTTTATTTCGGTTTTACTGAATATATTCCATACTTTAGGCGCGCACTGTATATTGTGTAAGTGCATTTTCATATTGTGCAACCCAATTACACAGTTCCATTCACTAGTCAAAATTTTACGATTTTAAATACCATTTCACTTGTATATTATGTGATACCCTACCGAAAGCTTTAGTTATAATAATAATAATAATAATAATAATAATCCCTTTATTTTAAGTTCTTTTACAGTGGTAAAACAATATCAATACTAAGTGTAAAGAATAGCTGATTACTTAAAATTGTACTTAGAACCTAAAACCGCAAGGCGTGATTCAGTCCAGGACTGTTCTTCCATCCAAACCTTGGAAATATAAATAACAAATTACATCTAGATGCCTCATCTAATAATAAACTATGTTCTCTTACACTCCGAAAAATAAATAAACAATTTCTAAGTATATTAAATAATGTACAATGGCCTACGCCAATATGCTAATATTAATTTCAATGTATTTGGAACAGAGACAACTATCCACATTGTCTAGTTAAAAGAAAAGCTGTGATATATTTTTTAAATAATTCAATTCCAGAGGAGATTTGACATGTGCTGGCAATTCATTATATAGTGAATAAATGTTAAACATAAAACTTCTTTCAAACTGTGCCGTATGATGCAGGGGTGGTGATATTAACGATCGCGATCTTATATTTATATTATGCACATCTGTCCGAAATGAGATTTTTTTATATAAAAGTTTAGGTATTCGATTTTTTAAGAGTCTAAAATAAAAGCAGTATGAGTGTAGTTTACGCCGATTTTTCATATTTAACCATCCGGAATTTTGCAATGCTTCAGAAATATGTTCATATTTTCTAATGCCATAAATGAAGCGTACACAAGAGTTTTGCAGTCTTTGTATTCTATTAGATGTATCTTGGGTCAAACACGGACCATAAACAATATCACCAAAATTAAGGTGAGAAAGAACCAAAGTATCACATATTTTTTTCTTTATTACCCGATATAGAGAATGTCTATGAGGAAACAAAAACTTTAAACCAGTGTACGCTTTATTAATGGCTCCAATGATGTGATTGTCAAACCTCAGAGCTTCATCAAAAGTTACACCTAAATTTTTTGCTTTGTCAACAATGCTAATAGATTGATCTTTCACAGATACAATTAATTTGGGTTTTAGAATTTTAACATCATTCCTTTTACCGAACAGTATAATTTGAGATTTATAATTATTTATTGTTAAGGAATGATTTTCAGACAGTTGGCATAGATTATCAAGATCGGTAGTGATATCAAGCAGGGCCTGTTGATAGTCTTTTAAATAGAAAGAATGATAAATTTGCGTATCATCAGCATACATTCGCATATTGCAATGTTTAATATATTTCTAAAAATTGACTAGTGTATAGAATAAATAATAGAGGTCCTAAAATGGACCCCTGGGGAACCCCTGACTGCAAAGCTCTTTCAGAAGAAACCTCTCCTGCATAAGAAACTGTTTGTGTTCTTTCTTCCAGGTAGCTTGACAAAACACAAATAGCTTCAGCAGAGAACCCAATATGTGCAAAAACAGATAATAATATTTCGTGCTTAATTGTGTCGAAGGCACGGCTAAAATCTAATAATATGAGTACTGTTAATTTTCCTTTATCCGTAGCTTCGAATATGTCATCAGTAATTCCTAATAATAACGAGGCGCAATTGTACCCTTTTCTAAATCCAAATTGAATGTCAGGTATAACATCATTTTTATTGAAATATAATACAATCTGCTGGCTCATAATCTTTTCTGTTAGTTTAGACAGCACTGGCAATATACTTATTGCTCGAAGATCTTTAAATTCTTTAGGAGATTTTTTTTTGGGGAGGGGTCTTATCAGAGCCTGTTTCCAACTTGTTGGAAATTTTTTATTTAAAAAGATGGTATTAATTATATGTGCAATAACATCAGCAAGATAAGGACAACATAGTAAAATCATTCTTAGGTTAATACCATCACATCCTTTAGCATTACTCTTAATTGTAATCAAAAAAGACAAAACCTCAATTTCGGTAATATAACTAAATTGGAATTGATCATGTACAATAACTTCACTTAGATAATCATTTATAAGTGCAGTAGAGGAAAGATTGGCAGTTTTTGGTATGTTATCAACAAAAAAAGTATTTAGGTCTTCGCCATTATTAAGATGCGATAGCAATTGTGTATCCTTACTTGGTAATGCGTCTATGCGTCTAAGTTCTTCCCACATTTTCTTAGGACTATTGTTTTGGCATAGATAAGTAAAATATGCTTTTTTCTCATTATTTATAGCCTGTGTTGTATAATTCCTCAACATTTTATAATAATCCCAATGTGCAGCAAATTTCGTTCTTTTAAATTTAGAAAGAGCTTTGTCTCTAAGAGACATTAGGAATTTAATATTATTCGTTATCCATGGCGCTTTCTTATTCGTTATTCGAATAATTTTTTCCGGGGCATGCTTATCAAATAATATCAACATTAACTCATTCAAAATATTTACTTTATGGTCAATATCGTCACTGTCATAAATTTTATAAAGAGGTAGATTTTGAAGGTCATTGTTAAAATGCTCCAAGTTAATATTTTTAAGATCACGAAACTTTAGCAAGATGGGACTTGGTGAATATGTGTTAAGTGCGAATCGGCACGAAATCATCTCATGATCAGATAGTACAAGACCACCTACTTTAGAATTTAAAACTGACGAATTATCCGTGGTTAAAATTACGTCAATTAAAGTATTTGAATTTTGAGTGAGGTGAGTGGGTTCATTTATTATTTGTAACAGGCCAAGACAATTACACATTGCATAAAAATATTGTGTGGATGATTGCTCAGAATTTAATAAATGTATGTTGATGTCGCCCATACAAAAAAATGTATCACTAATTGGAAGACACGTGGCGATACAATTCTCCAAGTTATCAACAAAATACTTATAAGCAACATTCGGTGGTCTGTAACATACACCGCAAGTAACTGTTTTTTTATTTGTTGCAATTGAAACCCAAAGATTTTCAATCTCGTCAGTTGTGGAAATGATTGTAAAATTGAAACAGTTTCGTATAAAAAATGCAACACCACCACCGCGCGATTTCCGATCTTTTCGTATTAACTTATATCCTGGTATGGAAATTAAATTATTTTGAATTTCATTTGATAGCCAGGTTTCTGTAATTCCAAATACATACAAATATGACATCGGTTTGATATTAACTATCAAGGTCGCAAGATATCTACAAATTTACTAGATTGATTGCCATTGATTTACCTTTTAGGAAACCATGTTTATTTTACTGATTATTTTCGTATGTTATATTGTTTAAAATTATTTCGACAATTGTCGTCACTTACTTTTTAACCAATGAAATCGAATAATGTTGATGACATGATCCAATATGAATGTTATGCATGGCAATACACCCTGGGTGGATGTTATTCATGATAATACACTATGTTGGTATTGCCTGACAACGCGTTACATTTTCTATAACGTATAAAACGTCAGTTATTGCAGTTTGCTCGCTGAATTCGATCTGTTCGTATTTTCGGGTAAAACGTCAGTAATAGTATTTACGGGCATTTCTCAAGCTTATTTTTACTACAATTATTGTAGCGCAGATTGATACTCGTGTGACATTTAGTGTCACTAAATTTAATATTTCAAATTATGAAGTGTAAACTTTCCGTTCGGTCAATTGTCTTCTCGAATCTAACTCGTGACTGATTTTTCCGACGCAATTATTAGCGTCCGGAACACTCATGCTTGTTGCTTCTAGAAAAATTTTCGCCGCAACAAGTAATCGTGATCTTGACGCTAATAATTGCCAGCAAAATCATAGGCACTCATTAGATTACTGTTGAAATTTTAGAGAAATTGTAAATTAGAACTATGCCGTGGTAGTATAATATGTTATTAATGCCGTTCTTTTTGTGAATAGGGGGGACTTTTGTGCATTTCCAATAATCCGGATACGTAGATGATGTTAAAATAAGGTTGAAAATGTGTAAAAGCAGAATAGCAAGAGCTGAAACATCATCATATTTCATAGCTTTGTGAATGCCATTTAATGTATTGTATTTAAAAGTGAGAGTGCTATATATTATAAAGAAACGTGTTAAAACTACATTAATTTATAAAATATTGCAATGAATTCTGACAGTGTGAGTTAGAAATTATTCATCCGGAAGTGGCTGCAGCAGCATGAGCTGCAACGAATGACTGGTTGCCTTAGAAGTGAAGACATTTGTACGAACTTCAATAAAATGCCTTCGCAGCCTATAAGTATGAAGCACCACGCGGTCACCTAATATACAGGATGATTCGTGACATTTTCCTGCCACGTAAAGGGTGTATTCTACAGGTCATTTTAAACAAAAAAGTTCCTATGAACACGGATCCGATTCTCAAAAATAAGCGAGTTATGGAAAACTTTGATTTCATTATCCGGTTAACGTTTAACCAGCGGCAAAACTCAAGACTTTGGGGGAAATCATGGAGTTCTAGGTGTTGAACTAACGGATTATGAAACGGATATAGCAGATTACTTTTGAGAGTTCTTCATACTACTATATAACCCTGGTATGAACACTCAGTGCTCCAGTCTTACATGTGATTTTGTAGCGTAAACATCGGACTCGGTCTTATCTGGTCTTATCCGCCGATTGACCCGTTATTGACCCATCTAGCGCGATACCCTTATCCGCTAGTTGACCCCAGCTAGTGACCCCGGCCTTGACGTGGCGCTGGGGCTCGGGTAAGTACAACAACTATAAAACTGTTTAATCAATCCCCTGGGTGCTAATCGACTAGGTGCGTTGCCGCGAGCGCTTTACCAGGAACCCCTGTGCCTCCCAATCAGCCTATCCACCCAAACGGTCCAGAAAGTAGCAGTGTTGTACTTAGTTGCCAAAGTCGGTCATAAGATCACCTTGGCACGTGAGAGTCGTATACTAATACCTGTGCCTCTCTGTTACAGAACCCAATTGTTTACTACCCTTCTGAGCTATGCCGGTAACATACTCTTGGTTGGCGTATATGAAGTTGAATGGATATCCGTTTAGTACTACGGTAAATACTTTGTTCACTGCACTCTCGATGAAACGAAATTGTAACATTAGGTAAATTAAAACACTTGTTTGGTTTCATATTCATATATTCAGTTGAGCATTCTCTAAAATATTGTTACCGACAGACTTAAGAAGTCGATATGCCAAAAGTGATATAATGAGCCTTGACTACACGCTGCTACCATTATCAGAGATAGCCATGCGTGGTGCGAAAGTACATAAATTCAAAGTTTCACCATAACTCGTTTATTATTCAGAATCGGACATAGGAATTTTTTGCTCAAAATTACCTCTAGAATAGCATTAAGCGGCGGGAAAACGTGATGAATCACCCTGTATTTATACATGTAAATATTTCAAGGCTGCGCGCAAACTTTCTGCGCAGGATATAGGCTCTGGCTTTAAGTTCTTCTTGAAGTCGGCCCTGGTGATAAAGTTGAAATCACAAAAGATGTCTAATGATTCATTGTTATGGAATGTATGTTGATATAGTTTGATGTTTGCGTGTGCGTAATTACTGGCAATTGTCCAATATCCAATACAATCAATGCTAGAGATTCCACCAGTGGCGCAGTATAAAAATTCCAGAACAGAAATATATACACTAAATTTGATGAACACCTCCACTTATCTGCCCCTTCACTCGAAATTTGAATACTGGTAAATTTATTTTTAAAGCATCAACAACTCTCCATGTAACAATGTAATATTAACAACGATGGTGGAAAAAAATGAAACACTTGAAATTCGTGAAATTTCGACCATTTTCAAACCGCCATAATTCGGCGTATTTTTAATCGATTTTGATGAATCTTTAAGGGCGAAAAACTTTAAAGTGTCTACTTTAAAGTCAATCATGCGGTCTTAAGCGTAACCCCTTCCACCCCTCTCTAGCGCCCCTGTGAAAAAAAAAGTTTTTTTCTGGAAACCATGTCCAACTTTGACGATGTCTACGGAGTTGGAAAAATTTTGTCGACTCGATCCACAATAAAGGCATTAAAATTTGATCAATTTTCTATGCAGGACTCGAAGAACGAAGTTCCTACGACAATTTGGCACCAAGTTATGCGTGTTTGAAAAAAGTGCATTTTGAGGTTTTTCGCACATAACTCGAATTTTCAACCAAATTTGATGATTCTTTCGGGAAATAATCTCATTTTGGCCCTACTTTAAGGGGGTAAACTCAGATTGGAATGATCCCTTTTCAAACCCTCCAACCCCGAACAAAAAACACGTGTTTGAGCAAAAAAAACTTCCAACTGGCAACGTGTACCGAGTTGTTGGATAAAATATGTCGACTCGATCCACCAAAAGGGCATTGAAATGTGTTCAATTACCTGTGCAGGACTCAAAAACGAAATTCCTATGGCGATCTCGCACAAAATTATCGGTGTGCATTTTGGGGTCTTTTTATTTTTTCGTTTGGAGGGGCGTAGAGCCCTCTCAAAGAGGACACATTTTGCTTTTGATTTCTTAAAAGATCGTCTAAATCGGTTGGATAGAAGCCGAGTTATGACCATTTGAACATTACCTAAATTTTTACAAATCTCAAATGTCTGAATGGAAAAATGGATGAATGATGGTAAGTTACAGAGATCGTTAAAGTGAGTCTTTTTTGAGCCTTGATAAAGTTTTTTGTTAATGGAGTTCTAAGGTACGAAATGCGATATTCATGATTTCGCTCAAACAATGAATTTTCGTGCAAAAAACCACAAAATTCGCTTTTTTCAAATACCCACAACTTTGTGCCGAATCGTCGCAGAAACTTCGTTATTTGAGTCCTGCGCAGGTAATTGAACACATTTCAATGCCCTTTTGGTGGATCGAGTCGACACATTTTTTCCAACTCGGTACACGTTGGGGGTTATAGGGTTCGAAAAGGGATCATTCCAATCTGAGTTTACTGCCTCAAAGTTGAGCCAAAATGGGATTTTTTTCCGAAAGAAACATCAAATTTGGTTGATAAGTCAGTTATGTGCAAAAAACCTCAAAATGCACTTTTTTTTCAAACACCCATAACTTGGTGGCAAATCGTCATAGGAACTTCTTTGTTTGAGTCCTGCATAGGGAATTGATCAAATTTGAATGCCTTTGTGGTGGATCGAGACTCCGTAGACATTGTCAAAGTTGGACATGGTTTCCAGAAAAAAACTTTTTTTTCACAGGGGCGCTAGAGGGGGTGGAAGGAGTTACGCTTAATTTCGCATGCATGACTTTAAAGAAGGCACCTCAAAGTTTTTCGCCCTCAAAGATTCATCAAAATCGATTGAAAATAAGTCGAGTTATGGCGGTTTGAAAATGGTCGAAATTTTGCGATATTCAAGTGTTTCATTTTTTTTCAACAATGAAAAACAGAATTTATCTCTGTTTTCATGCAATCATTCTAATGGAATAGAGAGACACGGATGTAGTTTAGTATTGCATTTATTGATGCGTGATAAATTCCTTTGGAATAATTCATAACAGACCTCTTATCGTTAAATAACGTAAAATAGCGATAATTTGGTAATTGCGAATCATATAAACAAAGGCAAAAATTGACTAATGTTAAACCAGATTTAATTAATCAATTTGTTTGCGTGTAAACCATGTTTTTTTTCTCTAGTATGTCTTTAGTTGCTAAAACGACCAGGTGAAACAAATATATACTTACATTTCATAGAATATAAAATAGCCACGATTTGTTTAGGCCGTTTTATATTTCTCAGAAACAGAGATCAGAACTTGCATATTAAATCAACGTAGGTTAAAACCGATCCATAGTTATCGTTGGCGGGGAAACAATAATCAACCTTTATTATTATTATATTACATGAAAAAAATTGTAGCTTCCAGGAAGTACAAAAATAAATAGGAAAAAGCACGTCCGGGTCGGAAATGTTCAGCGGCAAAAGAACATAATATTTTCAGTAATCCTCTTCCTCCTTGCGTAATCCAATACGACTGTATTTTATGGCAACGAGTATAAGCACACGTCGCGAATGATAAAATTACGGAAGCGTGTATATAAAAAGGTCAAATTTGGAAAATGGGGTGAACTTTTACGGCACTCACCGAGTCGCCTTTGACATTTTGAAGCTGCTTGTTCGCCGGCGCCGTCGGTGTGCGTGCTTCTGGTGGAAGTGCTCCAGCGCTGCTTCCTGCCGGCGATTTCGCCTGAGGACTGCCTGTAGTCCTGAAACCGAAACACACAAAAATCAATACCCACTCCACATCCGCTCACTATTTTTATCCCGCCACTCAGTCGACTTTCAAATTTAAAAACAAACTCGATAACGTGTGCTGTTGTTTTCTTCTTCGTGTATTTATTTAGAGTTTTACAGTTAGTTCGAGTACGGCGGGATCGCTAACAAAAACGAGTAAAAGTTGAGCGTTATTGCACATTTTAGCGTTGATCCGCTGAAATGTGCTATCGTCGAATTGCACTTTTGCGAGTTGTGTCAATATGTATCTACTGTAAAACTTTATGAATAACTAAACTACGGATATCGGATGCGAGTTTTACTGAGCAAATGTTTTTAGTTGGTGTTACACTTTAATCAATATTTGAAATTGGAAATGTTCTGCAGTTTACAGTAAACACATACATACATACATAAAGCCATAATAAAATATTTATTTAAAAAAGGGAACTTATTTTCTATCTTTCCTAATCTGAACCCTCCCTCGTGCACCTTATATAGGGTGAAGAGTCGTTTGTCCTCGGTTTGTCCTCGTAAAGACCTATCAATACCTTTTAGTAAGGTATCTAGGGCGTAATGAGTACAATAACGCCCCAGGTCGACGGTGTACAGCCAGAGGGCCTCCGGCACGAGGGATGTACGTCGACCGTGGGCGTTTTGCTCACAACGCCCGTGTTGCCTTCAACGCTTCATATCATACTTGTAGTTTGTATTTATCGAAGATTTTCTTATACTATCTTCTGACAGATTGTCGAAAGCCGCGTCGCGCAGATGTTTACGGCGATCGCACGCTTGATTTGCGTTTGGCGAATTGTTGACGGTCGATCTGTTGATAATTATTATAAGCGGGCGTTATGAGCTGGCGTTATAGATATAACGCCCTAGAGCGTTATTTGTCATTTAATATACGTTGTTTCCATGCCATTATCATTTAATAATAAACAAGTATGACATAAAATAACTTTTAATATTGCATGGACGTTTAATATAATACAATACAATAAATCTTTATTTCCACATAAATATACAAAAAGAATACACTTAATACAGAAACAGGCGTCAATTGGAAAATGGTTAATTTAATAAGTATAGTCTAAGTATTCATTTACACTATATGGTTCAATTCTTAATAACAAATCACGAATAGATTTTTTATATATCTTAAAATTACATTCTGTTTTGATGAGCTTCGGAAGTTTGTTAAACAATTTAATTGCATTGTACTCTAGTCCTCTTTCCATGAAGCGGTATTTATGGACGGGGTATGCAAAATTTTCTTTATGTCATGTTGCATGGCTGTGTTGTTGCTCATACTTTGCAAGTAGGTGTTTATTTCTCCATACAAATGTTAATTGTTCCATAATGAATAAACCGGCAACAGTCAATAGTTTATGAGCCGAAAATATTGATCTGCACGAATCTCTCGGTTTGAGTCCTAATATACCTCTCAGAGTTCTCTTCTGTACTAAAAAAAAAACTTTACTGATAAGTGATGATGTTCCCCCAAAACATTAATCCATATCGCAAGACAGTCTCAAAGTACGCATAGTATGATGTCATTAACACTTGAAATGAAACATTGCCTCTTAAAGATCTAAGCATATAGTTTGCTCTACATAGTTTTTTTACCACATAGTTAATGTGTTCATGCCAATTTAGTTTGCTGTCAATGATGACCCCTAGGAACTTTGCCGATTGGGTTATTTCTAATTCGGTGTCACCGAAGATCAAAAGATCTGGTATCGACTCTACCTCGTTCTTTTTAAAAACAATACATTTTGTTTTAGATTGATTTATAATTAACTTGTTATTTTCGCACCAGTCAAATATAATTTTTATTGCGTTTGCACCATTTCGGCATAGGTCTTGCCAAGTGTTCCCCGTTATGCATACGTTTGTGTCGTCGGCATAGTTTACTATTTAAAAAAAATGATTACTATTGAATTGAAAAAGATCATTGATAAACAAGTTAAATGGCAGTGGGCCTAGAATACTGCCCTGGGGTACCCCACTTTTGATGTCCAAGACTTCTGACTGCATTGCCTTATTATTTAGTTTGTATTCCACAAGTTGTGTTCTGTTAGATAGGTAGGACTTTATCCATGTATGTGAGATTCCTCGAAAGCCAATGTCGTATAATTTAGATAATAGAATATTGTGATCAATGCAGTCAAAAGCCTTGGACGAGTCCAATAGCTCGCCACAACATAGTGTATTGTTTTCTACTGCGGAATATACAAGCCGAGTGAAGTCGTGGAGTGCAGTATTGCAATTTTTGTTGGCTGTAAAGCCATGCTGGTATTTGGAGATTACATCGATTTTTTTTAAAAAGGAATTTATTTGTTCGGAAACTACATATTCAAACAGTTTTGAAAACGTAGACAATAGACTGATAGGTCTGTAGTTTTCGACCTTTTTTGGGTTGCCACTTTTAAAAATCGGAACAACTTTTGATAGTTTTAGACTAGTAGTTAAAATTCAAACGACGTAGTCTTTAAAAATAAAAAAGAATTATAACACAGTACAGTTATTTGTTTATTTTTTTATTAAAAAGGGATGGTTGATGGAAAAGGGATCGATGTGACATAGCCATGGATTTCCCATCCGAATAAAAATTAAAATTCAATTTCCTCATTATTTACGATTTATTATAAATCAAACGCTGAGAATTTAACTAACGTTAGGCTACATCCAAAATTTAAATTATCGTGGTCAATTGATTTTTATTTACGGGTTTTGTCAAACACAAATAAATCATTCCTTAACCCATTTTAAACATAATTTTTCAATACAAACGTGTCGATAAAAGTCAAGTTAATTAAGCGATCTAAACAATAAAATTTTGGGCAAAATTGTTTGTAAGTTTTTTTTTTTGTTTTTCCACGCGAACTCTCATTATAAAATGACAATATTTCAATGTCCAATAAAGCAGTGTTGAACGCATTTCTAATTTAATTCATAACACCAACGTGTAGATAAGAGTTTACTTAAGCGACTTAAACAATCAAATTTGAGGTAAATTGCTTATAACTTTTATAATGAGGTCACCCGAACCACCGTTATAAAATGACAAAATTTTATAGTCTAATTAAGCGGTGTTTAACGTATTTTTAATTTATTTTTAACTCCAACGTGTAGATAAGAGTTTATATTAGTGATCTAGATAATAAAATTTAAGATAAAATTGTTTATACATTTTTGATGATTTTTTTCTCGAGTCCACGTGAACTACCGTAATAAAATGACAAAATTTCAAAGTCTAACAAAGCAGTGGTTGACGCATTTTAATTTCAACTTTTAACACCAAGAATGTGTAGACAGGAATGTACTTAAGCGATTTAAATAATCAAACTTTGTTAAACTTGCTGATAACTTAATATATTTTTTTTCTCGAGGTCACCAGAATCACAGTTATAAAACTAAAACATTTTAAAGTCTAATGAAGCAGAGTTTTACGCATTATTATTTTATTTTTTAACACAAACGTGTAGATAACAATTTACTTAAGGGGTATAGACAATACAATTTTGAGTAAACTTTTTATGATTTTTTTACTCGGGTCCATTCGAACTACCGTTATAAAATGACAAGATTTCAACTGTAATGAAGCAATGTTTGACGAATTTTAGATTTAAATTTTTAACACCAACGTGTAGGTAAGAGTCTACTTAAGCGATTTAAATATTAAAATGTTGAGTAAAATTGACCATAATTTCTCTACATATTTTTTTCGAGTCCACGCGAACCACCATTAAAAAATTATGAAATTTCAAGTCCAATGAAGCAGCGTTGGCGCATTACATTAGTTTTTTAATAATAACACCAACGTGTGGATAAATCTACTTAAGCGATTTAAATAATAAAATTTTGAGTAAAATTGACCATAACTTCTTTATATATTTTTTCGAGTCCACGCGAACCACCATTATAAAATTATACTATTTTAAGTCCAATGAAACAGCGTTGACGCATTACTAATTATTTTTTTTCTACACCAAATTTGTAGATAAGATTCTACTTAAGGGGTCACTTCCCCAAAAATTAACAAAATAATCGTTAAATACAGATAAATCTCGAAACGCGTCTGCAGATGGCCAATTACATTATTTCATATATATTATATTTCATATAATTTTAATTCAGTGGTATTTTTAGTTATCATCAAATTTGTTTTATCTAGTAACACTAGAAAAGTTTAGCACTGTGTGTCCTTGTCAAAATGTTTTCTGGTTTTTTCATTTTAATAATAACATTTACAGTTTAAAGTTTCACATTTCATTTTAGAATAATTTTCTAAGTTAGTCTTGTATGTAGAAATAAACGATCTTAAACCAATATTATTTCGCTAGTAGTACTAGTAATAACATGCAAATTTCTTTTGTATCATTCAATATCCGGCGTGGCATTAGCCAGGGAAGTAGTTGTTTCAATAAGTTATTTGTTTATAGTCTTAGTAAGACTTAATTTTTTGCTTGCAGATTAACGAACAGGTTGAATATTCATATATTCAGGCTACATTTCGTTTTCTTGTATTTATCTAATGCTTTCTGCAACAAGTAAAGTTGTTTCTAATTTGTTTAAAATAATGGTTTTTTTGTTATCGATTCGACACATCGAGTCGACACAAAGACTATTTTTAAGTTTTTTGACTCTCCTGAAGTTTAGGTACACTTTTCTTCAAAACCATAAAAACCATCAATATGATTTTTGTTTGTTTTAAAGGTGGTGTCACCACCCATCAGTATGGGCGAAAATATTTTCGTATGTTGAGTGGCGAAAAATGTTTTTTTCATGTCATAATTCTGAATCCAATTAATATTTTTTTAAATTCCTCAACCATAAATGTATATTTTGGAGGTAAGAATATGTGTGCAAAATTTCAAAAAATCGGTCCAGTAGTTTTCAAGAAAAGTGTACCTTTAGTGGAAAACGGCTGAGGAAATGACCCCTGTAAACGATTTAGGCTGTAATGGCGGAAGTTCTCAGGCCAATTCAGTGCAAATTAGTGGAACATCCTGTATAAATTTGGATCCTCCCCGACCAGTACTCATGGAGATATTGAGGTTTTTGGTGGCGAAGCACGTGCACTAATTTTAAGTGCGTGCTCCCCATACGTGGGTCTAGCCGGGCCGCACGATATTTTTGGGCGCTGGAAGGATTTTTCGGCATAACTTTAATTAATTCCGAGCGGTTACATTTGTCTTGCGGAATCACGGAAAAGGTAAATTGGACTTGATGAATTGGATTTTTACAAATTACAAATTTTTTTCGGTTTGTGTTTTGAGATTTGGGGTCGTTGAGGGCCTAGCACGGCTAGGCCAGGTGGACAGTGATGCCAGTGCAGGGCGTTACTCGGTGCTTTGACCTTTTAATAGAATAGAGGAGGCCTATGGGTTTACCACCGATGCAGAGGGCAATCGGGACAACACGGAAGAGCTAGTGAGATATTCGGTAGAGTGGGTGGATGACGTATTCGAGGTCGTTGGACTCCATCATTGCGCAATGTATAAGCTGGTCAAAACTCTCGCAGTTATCCACGATGGACGAAATGGAGGCGCAACTAGATCACCTTGAGTGGTATACTCGAGAGCTGGCGAAAAATGAAAGCGTGCTATGGTGCATGCAGAATGCGAATCAGTGGTACAGTACGGCCAAGAGCATGGGGAATCGAAACGGGTTAGGAACAGGTTAGGGTATAGGGCCGGACAGCGCAGCGGCAATACGGGGCCATATAGCCTGATAGGTACGGTGGAATGGGAAGAATCAATTAAAGAGGACAGGGCGCCGCCTGCTGTTCAGACGGCGATGATCCAGATGGTGCTAGGAAGCGGTGTAGGGGCGCTAATCAGCAAAGAAGTGAGGAGGCAGCTGCATTGTCAGCCAAAATTAGGGGTAGTGGAAGATCTTGAAAGAGAAGTTAAAAAGCTATCTCTTAGGGTGGCTAGTATGTCAAGGGGGCAGGAAACAGCAAGAGTGGGCCAGAAGTCCAGGGCAGGTGATTAGCTCCTCAGTCACGGGAAGCTTAAAGAAGGGGAGGATGGGGTTGAGCAAGCAGGGGCCTACAGGGTCGAGCAAGCAAGAAACGGGGATCCATATACCAGGACAGATGGTAAGTACCAGGGTAGCGGGCAGCCCAGAACGGGGTAAGGAGGAAGAAATGGGAATTCGGCAGGATCAGGACAAGTAAGGGCGGGTAAGCCCGCTGGTGCTAACAGGGAGCCCGTGGAGCGAGGATGACGTAGAGGAGGGGGTTCAGGAAGAAAAGGAAGGCGACAGCCGGGCTAGCAGAACAATGGTAACAGTGTGTGCGTGAGAGTTCGGTTTAAGGAGAGGTCGTACAGCTATACGCTAAAAATCGCTAAGGAGTGCGTGAAACGGGAAGATGTTTGGACCAGGTGGAGCTGTCTTGAAAGACTCGGGAGGGAAGCGTTAAACTGAGGCTAAAGAGAGGAGAGAGGAACACGCGACCGTGGAGATAAAGGGGTTGGAGGAAGACATAACGGGGTACGATGTCCGTCTGCAAACGGCCGGATTCATTGGCGCAAAATTTAACGAGATTTATGTCACTAGATATGGCCCAGATCTTAAAATCGCCCTGGTTATGGGTACGGAGCATGTCATTAAAAGGCTTCTAAGGAAGAGGTTCATAAAGATCGGGTGGGCCCGCTGCACCGTCCAGGAGTTCCGGCAATAGGGTGAAAAAATGATAGTTTTTATGATTCTATGTAAGGGAGCGACCGTGGTTTCGATCATGGGTTCACCCCCAGCTCGTACAAATGCCTCAAAAATGGCCATTTTGGTAGTTTTTTCATATTTCACCCAATAGCTTATACTGTACATGTTATATGTGCGACTTTTTGGTCTTCAACCTTTAGATAAGGTCCATTTGGACCATATTTTGATGGTAAACCGGTAGAGTTATTGCCCTCTGAAAATATCGATTTTTGGGGGTAAAACTGCGAGATGCTTGTTACAATGATAAATATGTAATAATTAGATTATAAACCACTCCATTTACTAATTTAGACTCTAAACTGCACCGCAAGCGCATGAAGTTGGTTTCGACCGAAGAAAAACTTTGTTTTTGACATTCATTTTCGATTTTTTACCTCAAATTGGCGAAAAAATACGAGACTCTTATTAAAGTGATTAATAGGTGATGATTCGCTTCTAATCCACTCATGAGTAATTTGTGATCAAAAAGTCGCACATATAACATGTACAGTATGAGCTATTGGGTGAAATATGAAAAAACTCAAAAAATGGCCATTTTTGAGGCATTTGTGCGAGCTAGGGGTGAACCCATGATCGAAACCACGGTCGCTCCCTTACATAGAATCATAAAAACTATCATTTTTTCACTACCCGTCGCAAATCTAAAATTTTCGACCCACCCTAGCCGGCAATCCTCAGGCCAATTCGCTTGAAACTGGGTGAGTGTTTTTCTCACGGAAGTACTATTAAGCGCCGCGAGTGTGAGTAGGAAAGGATGGATAGAAATCCCTTTAAGAAGGGATGCATTACTAACAGGACTCCTCTTATCGAAAGGCATAACCTAGGCGGCAAGTCATCAGCAGGCACGGAGGTGATGAACAAACCACTGACATCAGGATAAGGCGCGCAATCCCAAGAAATGCCACTGCCTAAGGAAAAAATAATCAACGCCATTAGATGGCCAACAGGGAGGTTCAAAAGGGGCCTCGTGGAGCCAGGCCACAGTGGGAAAAGGTGGAAACGGACTGGGAGCCGTACCTGTAATACGAAGGGCTAGAGGCATGAGACCCATACTGCAAGGAAGGAGGTGAGACCCCTGAGAGCCAGGCCGACCAGGAGCTCCTATAGCAGCATAGAAACCGAAGACACGGATGGGCAAGGTGACAGCGCCAGTTCTGTGATTTCAGCAAGGAGAAGTCTGGCCGGAAACTTGGTGGTTGAGGCACCAACACTGAGAGCATCCTCAAGGACTTTGTTATCATAGTACGCGACGACAAGGCAAGACTCACAGTAAGAAGTAAGGCAGTAGCGGAGTTCAAGGGACTGAAGGGGGTCGAGACAAAAGAGGAGGTGGTGACGACGGCAGAGGATGCTCTTGGGATCAAAGGCGAGATCGCAGTGAGATGGATCAGGCTCTATAGCCACGATCTAAGGACTACCCTCGTCGAAGGCACTAGCGAGATTGTAAATACGTTTCTAGAGTTAAAGACCCTAAAGATAGGCTGGACTAGGTGTAGGGTGCAAACAAGGCTGGAACATCCGACACTATACGGTAGATGCCGGGGATAGGGACACTAAGCGATCGAGTTCAACGGGAAGGAATGCAAGGATGGATACAAAAGATGCAGACAGACAGGGTCCATGAAGGGAACGTGCCAGGAGACGCTATAATGACTTGGGCAGAGAGGCGAACCACTTGGCGGACAGCAAGTACTACCATGCGCTCAACTCAGCGAGACAGACGATGGAAAAAAGGGTCGCCACAGAAGCGGAAACCAATATGGTTCCGCGGAGAACGCATATGCCCTGGAGGTTGCTGGCTCGAACCGAAAAGGGGAATTGGGCCTCCAACCAATGGAAACTCGAGAAAGACGAAAGTTCGGAGGACCCATCAGGTAGGGATTCGGTTACTGCAGGTGAACTTAAATAGGTATTACGTGGCACATAATTTGCTGGAGGCAGTAGCACGGGAACAGGATATTCACATTATACTAGCGAGCGAGCTCAAGGATTCCAGAGTTGATGCGTCCTGGTACAGAAGGGGATATGGCGATACAGGTGAGAGGCAAAGCAAAGAGATGGGTCTCGGCATCAGGTAGCCCGAAGAAGGGCATGTATCGGGTGTTGTGGCACTATCGTGCTACGCTTTTTCTAACAGGACAATCGCGGATTTCGGGGACTGGCTTGCAGACATAGAGAGGCGCGTAAGGGCATTGGGTGACAAAGTCGTGGTGACCGGGGATTTATCACACCATTTGGGCGGTACCAGACCGTGGTTATTCTAGATCTCGTAGTGGCTAATCAAGGGATGAAGTCATCTTCATGAGGGGGGCTGCCAGCTTAATAATAGACCTAACACTGGCCTCGCCAGCCATTGCCGCGAGGGTCAGTAAGTGGCGAGTGGACACCCCTCCTGCTAAACAGCCCCCATCAGGTGGGACTTGACAAGTATGGACACAAATTAAGAGACAGCATAGGAAGCAGCCAGTGCACTGGAGGCACATCTAAGCAATATTGCCAGGAGACTCCGTACCGGCGGCGTGCAAATGCGCAATCAGAAGAAGGCTGAGCCCAATAGAGCGATCTGTTGGTGGAGCACAGATGTAGCAACGGTGAGGGCTAAGGCGTACTCGGTAGACGGACCTCAATTGGCGTAGGAATACTGGGGGAGACTTGGGAATAGTGGAGGAGGCACGTAAAGTATCAAAAAAAGAACTTAAACTCTTAATTAGAAGTAGTGAGGAGTCTTGGTGGAGGAAAATCTGGGAAGAGATTGAGGGGGACACATAGGGAAGGCCTTATAAGCTGTTGGCCAGAAAAATTGGTGCGAGGTCACCGTGCATGGGATCCATGGTACCGAGAAGCACCCAAGAGGTGGTCAGGATCTCCCCTACCACGGCAGGAAAAAAGACCAGTTCTGGAGAACTTAGTGCTCTTCACCGCGGACGAAGTGGCAAGGGCAGCTGGAGCCCTTCCAAACAGGAAGGCGAGGGGACAGGGGGAGTCCCTAACGAGGCCACGAAGGCAGTTAGATTTTGGAACCTAAAGGAGCTCACCGAATGTTTCAATCGGTATCTGAGGGTGGGGGTTTTTTCATCCCAATACAAAGTGGCTAAGCTTGTTCTGCTCCCCAAGATCGGGAAGCCTGCCAGTGAAGCTGAAGCACACCGTCCCATTTGTTTGTGGGACGGAGAGGGAAAGGTCCTGGAAAGTCTCTTTGTCGAAAGGCTGAGGAACAGGCTGCAGGAGATCGGGGGTCTAGCAAAGAACCAGTCTGGCTTCAGAAAGGAGCTCTCAACGATGGACGCCTTGATGAAGGTCGGGAGTTTGGGCGAATAGAAGTCTCAGGTGTGTTACGATGTAACAGTTACATTGTTGCGTGACCCTGGCACAGTGCCCAGGTTGGAAGAGTGCCCAGCCTCGTGCGAGGCTAGTGCCAAGTATAATCTGGAAAAGTGCCTAGTGTCTAGGGAATATAACCCTGGATCGCTCACCACAGTTCCCAGTGTTATGTTATAGTGGCTGCCGTGGTCTTGGACCCCTCCGGCGGATACCGTTATCCGCCGGTTGACTCCAGTGTTCAGTGCCTCACCTTGCCGCGGTACTGGAGCTCAGGTTGGAAACGCAGTGTTCAAAACTGATTAATCGACCCACTGAGTGCTAATCGGTGCCTCCGATATGCGCTCCTTGCTAACGAGGTCACGGGGGCCACCTTACACGTGCTAGTCAATAATATCTGGTTTGTCGTACCATCTCCCATCTTGCTACCCCGCTGAGATACGCCGGTAACAGGGCTGGGGGGAGAAGGCATTGCCTGGCAGTGGCATTAGATGTCTTTAACTCCTTTTTCTGGCAAGTAATAATGGAGGCGCTAGCAGAGAAACAGGTGCTGGCTTATCTTATGGCCAGGGTAAGAAGCTATTTGACTGACTGGCGCTTACTATGCGAGAAAGCGAATGGGAAACAGCAGGAAGTCACGTCATCAGCGGAAATGCCACGGGGGTTAGTGTTCGGGCCATTATTATGGTGCCTATCCTAGGACACGGCCCTTAAAACAACACTTCCGGATGGGCCCAAGCTGATAGGCTTTGCGGATGACCTGCTGGTCGTGGTGAGAAAGAGGGACATCGTGGCGGAAGGGCTGGAAAAGACAGGGTTCGAGGTGGCCACCCAGAAGACCACGGCAGCATGGCAAACCAGAGGGCGGGTGTACCGGCTGACGAAGGAACGCACAGACTGCAGACGGCCTTACGGCGTTCCGCTGGTAAATCGATTCTAGGGAGCACTTCTCATATTGGCCCCTTAAGACCAAAGTCTTGAGGGGCAAATACGTCCCCATGAAAAGAAAGGTTAGGTTACGTTAGGTTGGGTTAGGTTAGTTAGGTTAGGTTAGTTAGGTTTTCTTTTTATTTTATATTGGGCGTCGCGAAAAAAAAATCATAAAAAAGTTTTTGAAATTTTATAACGCTAGTTCAAAAAGAATCATAAAAAACTTACAAACAACTTTACCCAAAATTGTATTGTTTAAATCGCTAAAGTAGACTCTTATTGCGAATTTGAAATTTTGCCATTTTATAACGCTAGTTTGGGTGCAAGTGAGAAACAAAAATCACACAAAGTTATAAACAATTTTACCCAAAATTTGATTGTTTAAATCGCTTAAGTAGATCCTTATCTACAAGTTGGAGTTGAAAAATTAAATTTAAAATGCTTTATTAGTGCTTGTCAAAACCCACAAACGAAAATCAATTTAAGCACGATAATTTAAATTTTGGATGAAGTATAGTTTTAACGGCTAAGTATCTTGATTTATAGTAATTTTACATTGAATTGTAAGACATAAGATCATATGACCATATTATTGACAACCGTAAAAGGGCCATCGGCCTGTTGGTCTGTATGCAATTTGTATATACAGGGTGTTTCAAATTCTAGGCTCACCATGGGGATCTCGCTTATTAGAAGAGATAGAGGGTATGTTTAAATTTGGCACTTTTGCAGAATTTTATGCTGATTAATAATCAACTGAAAAAAATTAGCTAAATTCTTTTGTTTTCGAGTAAAGTCAAAAAACTGAAAAAGCTGATTTTCGTGTTTTCTTTATATCTCCGTTATGTAAGGAGATATTTAAAAATAGTAAAAACGTTCTTATAGCACTTTTTTATTATCTAATAGATGGCGTAAAAATTTTCTTTGTAACATGTTTCGTTTCTTTTCAACCATCATCAACTTTCTTATTTCTTATGGACGCCATATTTATTTTCACATCTGAATGCTCAATTTTTTATGATGACAACAATATAACACAACATACATTTAATGTATTAAGGGATTTCGAAAAAAACTTATTCTTTATAAGTTGTTCATTTTAGCATTCTCTACAATTATTATTAACATAATTTTGCTGTAACTGTTATCGTTTTATAATTATAAACCAAAAATTAAAAAAAAATAATAATAAATTTCTTTCTCGAATAAAAATGATTTTATGAAAAATGTTTTCAAGCAAAAGATGTTCATTTCTTTGTTGTATTCAAAGTTTGTTTAAATGTTTTTGTGATATTTTTCATATTTAAGAAAATATAGGCAAAAAACAAAAAACAGTTAAGGTAAACGCCCACTTCCGGTGCACGAAATTTTACCAAAAGCTTTTCAGTTCTTCAGATTATCAAATAAGACGGATGTTGAAAGTTTCATATCAATTGCTCTATTAATTTTTGAGATACAGCGCGCAAAGACAGACACACACACAAAGCCACACAGACACACACACACACAGACACACACACAGCCACACACACACAGACACACACACAGCCACACACACAGAGACACACACACACACACAGACACACACACACACAGACACACAGACACACACACAGACACACAGATACACAGACACACAGACACACACACACAGACACAAAAAAAACTTTCCAGAAATTGTTGGAATGGCATCTAGGGACCCCAAAACGGATATTTTCGTAAAAAAAAATTTAAAAAAATCACGATCACAATACTTTCTCGTACTTCGTAACGGAGAAAGTAAAAACTGTAAAAAACAGAGTTGTAGATAATTTTACGCAGTTTAATAAAATAAATTTAGAAAAATTTTAACGCCATTATTTTCCGAACATTTTTTAAATGGAAACCATAGTTGGCTATGACCTCATTCGAAAGACAATTTTTTCCTCTTCAATCCCAAATTACATATGACATAGTTATTTCTAAAAATAAGTGAGTTACAGTCATTTTTAATTATAAATCAAAATAATAGTCAGCCATGAAAAAGATGAAAGTAAAACAATTGCAGTTGTTTATAACAACAATAAAATATTGCAATTATTATTTTTATAGAGATTAACAAAGTTGGGAAAAAACAACATAAAGTATAATAATTCTTTAATTAACAAAATATTAATGAAATAGTTTGATCGAAACTGCAGTCACTAATAAACAAACTGTGTTTAATTTAGTTGAAACTAAAACATTGTTCCATATGTGTCCAATTTTTTGCCGGACACTGTTTATTAAAAAATGATATGTGTATTTATCGCTTTGACTATATAAATATGGACTACTAACGCCAACATGTGTGTATAGTGGCGCGGCAAGACAGGAAGTGCTTGAAGTACGTTACTAAATTGGCAGCCATTTGATGTCTATGACATATGACTCTATGAGCTCGAGACTTGGGAATGTAGTTTGTTGTGTTTTAATCGCTCCAATATTGTGAAACTGTGAAATTTATTAACACCATGGCGATATATTGCTCTGTTGAAGGCTGCAATTCGATCAATTATGTATACCACCGACGCGGTAATAATACTCGTTGACCGATGTATGGGTAAGTTAATTTTTAACCAAAAATACTGCCAACCTGACGAAAACAATATCGTTTAAAGCACGGGTGTGAAGCCGAGATACGAATATCGGCAACACGAAAGTATGTGGGCCACCCCAGGACAGTGGGGCGAGGGGGAATTTCAAATTTGCCGCTTTTGTAAAGATGGTTCCTTCGATGTTGCCAGATTTATCAAACATCTTATTATGGGGATTACCGTTTTTATTAATCTTAAAATTTCACTACAAAGTGATAATTTTAACAATTAAAATTATGTTTTAAACATAATTAGACTCATTATCGCTTAAATTTGTCATAAAAACTCATGAAAGTATAATATTACTGTTTATTAAATATAATCATGTGCATTGTATATTTTATACTTCGATGTATATGCGACAACGCTTAATGAGTCTCACCATTTTTATTAACTAACCTCAATAGTGCTATGAGTGCTAGAAATTAATGTTTGAAGGTAAGTTATTATATATTCTGTCTTATAAACTCGTCAATTGTATTTATTAGTAATGGAAACATCAAATGGCCGTATTAAATATTCTTGTAAATATCCAGAATGTCAAAATTCTTTCTTTTTCGATATAACTAATGTCGACTACAAAAATAAACATTTCTATAAATTTCCCAAAAATGAAGAATATCTTAAAACATGGAAAACCATTTGTGATATTGAACAGTCTTCATTGTTTAAATTTTCATTCATGTGAAGATCATTTTATTCATAAACATTTTGTTAACCATTTCCGCAAAAAAATAAATTGCAATGCTGTTCCGACACCAAGAAGTAAGACAATATAACTACAGTAATTTACTTTTTTAACTATTTTAATGCCATGAATCCTGGATACAAGCAAACAAGAAGAACGAAGAGACCTGATGGAACATTGCACCTGGACAAGACCCTAATACCCGATTGTTGTGATATTTTTATATTTGATAATTTTGTTAATAATAATGTATATAATTATTCTGTTAATATATTTTTTCCATTTTTATTTTGTGAAATCCAATCTTTTTTCTCTTACCAAAACCAGTAACTTCTTCATTTATGTACTATCTAAAAGTATAATCAATTATGTGCTCAAAAAACATAATTGATTATATTTTTAGTGTTATTAAATTGAAATATATCGTGTAGACGAGTATAACATTTTTAAATTTTGGCGGAAATCGTAGTAATTTGCCACCCCGACACCAGGCGGCGCCAAAAATCGTGTTTCCGAAATTTAACATGCAGGTTTCACTTCTAAAGGTATGTGTTCTGTGGTTTAAAGGACAATAAATAACACTATTTTTAACACTACCTGATTTCTCTACACACTATTGTTTAACCTTAAAATAATTTCACTGTATTTTCGGGATTGTAAGATCGCGTTGCTTTATAAATTGTAAAGATTCTGCTTTCTACTTTTTTACGTACCAGAGCGGGACATATCAGATTATATTAGATTCCTACCAGCGGACAAATATTGAGCAGTGATCATATGGGAAATGATCAGGCCATGTTTATTTAGTCGAAGATTCATCCAAACAAATAAGGTTACTGCACATAACTGATCACCCAATTTACAGTTGTTTAAATGATTTAGTTTACTTTAGCGAAATGCTTCGCGTCCATCGATTATTGAGGGTGTATCAAATCGGCGAGGGTGGAAATAAAGTTTAGTACAAGTCCCCTCTTAATTTTTCACTCGTCCCGAATTTATCTCTCCTTCATTTTCCCAATTTATACCCTTAAACTAAATTAGTCGCCTTCCTGACTAAGCGTCCTCCGTTTAATGTTTAATGAGAAAGAGGCCTCGGCGGAAATCCCCCTTCCCTCCATTCAGCAGGAATTTTATTATAAAAAAGGAAGTTATATAAAATATTTCTACAATCTTATTTAATAATATAATATTATAAATATATAAAAAATAAAATATTAATATAAATACATAAAAAATAAAATATTAATATAAATACATAAAAAATAAAATATTAATATAAATATATTGAATACAAAAAAATCATGTATGAAATGTCGCTTACCGAAGAGGATCCAAATTGTAATAAAAAAGCTAACTTTTAGAGTACATATTTTCAAAACGTCCGAACAGAGACTTGAGCTGCTTGCACACGTGTAATTTGACTATTATCGTGCATCGCTCGTTATATCATCACGGCCATGATAAAAAAATGGCAAGGCTTTCATAAGATATATTATTTTAATGGCAAATGGTATTGTTATTAATTTATTTCTTTACGGATTCGACTTTTACAAACATAGTAATTGGTGTGTGGCCTCTGAACCCAAGCGGTGTGGGTTCGAGTCACTTTTCTAACGATGAATGTCCGTCCATGTCCATGCATGTCCAGTGTTTGTCCCATTATATTTATAAAATGATTGTATAATACAAGTCGGTCGTTGCAGAATGCCCCAGGTGGATAAGCCAATTTATCATCATCCGCGCTTCCCTAACCCGAATTCCCGTCAATCACCCTTAAAAAAAATCAGTCTAGAGAGAATGGATGACTAAATATCGGTTAACGATACGCAAACAAATAATAGTAATTTACGATGTAAGTAATGTTATGAAGCTTTCTACATTACGAGAAAAAAGTTTGAAATTTTTGAGTAATATAAAAACAAATAATATTACGTGTGGTTTATTTGATCCCATTTCAATTTTTTTTTATAATTAAAAAAATGTTTAATGAAAACGCCAAAAAGCGAAATAATGTTAGTATGCCAATATCTCCATTGCAACGAGTTATGAAATACAAATAACAACACTAGTGTTGTTAAAATTTTTTTAACAACACTAGTTTTGTTAAACAGGTGTGAAGTTAGCAATAGATCTAGCAATTGATTTTAAAAATTCATATCTCGGAAAAAGAAAAGCAATTCGAAAAAAAGTAAACCATACCATTAGCGAAGGTCTAAATTAATAACACAAAAAGAATCAACCCTTAATTTTAACCCTTTATATTTTTTCATCCCTTTTTTTAAGTTTGCAATCAGCCATAACTAAATAAAAATTTGTTTATGAAAGTACCTTTATCAGTGATGAGAATAAGAATTTTTATTTAGTTATGGCTAATTGCAAAATTTGTCAAAAATCGAGATTTATATCGCGAAATGTGGATTTCTGCGACTTACGGAGAAATTATTTTTTTCTGGGTTGAAGGAGTGCCCGTAACGTTTTTTGACTTTTGATTATGAAAGTACCTTTATTAGTGATAGGAATAAGAATTTTTATTTAGTTATGGCTAATTGCAAAATTTGTCAAAAATCGAGATTTATATCGCGAAATGTGGATTTCTGCGACTTACGGAGAAATTATTTTTTTCCGGGTTAAAGGAGTGCCCGTAACGTTTTTTTGACTTTTGATTATGAAAGTACCTTTATCAGTCATGAGAATAAGAATTTTTATTTAGTTATGGCTAATTGCAAAATTGTCAAAAAATCGAAATTTATATTGCGAAATGTGAATTTCTGCGACTTAGGAGAAATTATTTTTTTCTGGGTTGAAGAAGTGCCCGTAACGTTTTTTTTGTCTTTTTATTATGAAAGTACCTTTATCAGTGATGAGAATAAGAATTTTTATTTAGTTATGGCTAATTGCAAAATTTGTCAAAAATTGAGATTTATATCGCGAAATGTGGATTTCTGCGACTTACGGAAAAATTATTTTTTTCTGGGTTGAAGGAGTGTCCGTAACCTTTTTTTTTTACTTTTGATTATGAAAGTACCTTTATCAGTGATGAGAATAAGAATTTTTATTTAGTTATTGCTAATTGCAAAATTTGTCAAAAAAATCGAAATTTATATCGCGAAATGAATTTCTGCGACTTAGGAGAAATTATGTTTTTCTGGGTTGAAGGAGTGCAGGTAACATTTTTTTGACTTTTGATTATGAAAGTACCTTTATTAGTGATAAGAATAATAATTTTGATTTAGTTATGGCTAATTGCAAAATTTGTCAAAAATCGAGATTTATATCGCGAAATGTGGATTTCTGCGACTTAAGGAGATATTTTTTTTTCGGTTGAAGGAGTGCCCGTAACGTTTTTTTGACTTTTGATTATGAAAGTATCTTTATTAGTGATAAGAATAAGAATGTTTATTTAGTTATGGCTGATTGCAAAACTTTGTCAAAAATGGAGATTATTATCGCGAGGTGTGGATTTCTGCGACTTACGGAGAATTTGTTTTTTGTCGAAGGAGTGCTTGTAACGTTTTTATGACTCTTGATTATTAAAGTACTTGTATCAGTGATAAGAATAAGCATTTTTATTTATTTATGGCAAATTGCAAACTTAAAAACAAAACTTTTTTGAAAGGGGTGAAAAAATATACAGGGTTAAAATTAAGGGTTGATTCTTTTTGTGTTAATAACTTAGACCTTCCCTAATGGTATGGGTAACTTTTTTTCGAATTGCTTTTCTTTTTTCCGAGATATGAATTTTTAAAATCTATTGCTGGATCTATTGCTAACTTCACACCCGTTGTTGTTAAAGGTGCCTAAACGTAACTCGTTGCTAAGGAGTTATTGGCATGACAACATTATAGGATAAAATAAAATAATTTTGAAATCAAAGTAATTCTCATATTTGGTTATTATATTAACTATTTAATAAACCCTTGTGCAGACATTTTAACCGGAAGGTGGAAATAAAATTAGTTTGTGTGCAATCAGTTAGAATTATAATATATTCCCAACAGTGGTGAAATTCATTAAACGATCCTCGGGGCAGATTTATTCTAATTTAAATAGCGAAACTAATCCCTTTGATAGCTAACCAAAGCTTAATTAGAGTGTGGCACGTGTGCGTGCTGCAATATCCTAAAAATTTCAGGACAAAATGAGTAGATTATGTGCTGGAACATATATTTAAATGAATTTCTCGTTATTAATTTATAGTAACGTGGAAAATGTATTTAATCCCTTTGGGGGCTCACTAACGAATCGTTCGTTACTTATCAAAACAATGTAATACTTTCCAATGTGAGTTCGTACGTCTGTCTGTAAATATCAAAAGCGAGAGTGACATTTAAATGCTAGACGTCAAAGTAAGTGGATACGTTCGCAAACGGCCTGTATTTATTATAATTTAAACAAAATTATAATATTTAATCTACAATAGACTAATATGAATACATAGACATAAATGTCCTACCATTCGTGATGGAGTTGCCTTATTTAAAAAATCAGTGATTAGTTAAACAACTCAAATGATGGGCATACCTAACAACTTTTTTTTTTAAGGAACGATGATTGATGGAAATTTCGGATTTGGGAATTATGAATGATATGGGACATTGGCTTAGACAGCGTAGGTCATTCAGCCACAACCGATTATTTGTAGATATTATTCATATATAAATGAAAATGGACAACCACAAACATCCATGCCCTCGCCAAGATTCGAACACAGGACCCGTCGCATTAGTTCTGTAATAAAAATTTGTTGCGATTTTTCGAAATTTATTGAGGAACACACTACTCTGGTCTTGCCTCGAAAATATTGGGACAGGGGACGAGTGCGGCCTAAGCAGTGTGTTAAAAGCATACGCCCCGTTTCTTGATTTGCAATTCTTTATTAATGCTATTTTATAACTATTTTTTTGCCAACATAGTGTGAAACTACCGACGAGAAGTTAACCTTGAATATTCACTGGTTTCCCCTGCGCATCCACCAAAAGACTATACAAATTTTAATTTTATTTATGCAGTGCATTTATAAGTTTATTTAACATTAATATTGTTAAAAATCAGAAACATATTTTTTCAAATATCGAATAGATCTTTTTGAAGTAAAAATACATATGCAAACTGCCAAAAAACCGCGAAACTGTTAAAAATTGTTTTTAACACTTTTTTGACAGTTTGTGTCTGTTAAATATACTTCCAGAAAGGTACTGCAAAAATGAAATTAAGTTTTAGCACCCTTTTGGATTTGATTTTTTTTTAATGTGAATCAAAATATTAAAAAAAATATTGATTAACATACTCAACAAACAGACAGTGCAGTTTTGAAGGGCTATTAAAAAAACGGCGCAACTTAAAGAAATGGGGTTTATTTTATCTTAATCGGTACATCATGCCGTTTTATGCATTAAGTCCTGAAGATGACACCAGAAAGATGATGACCCCCAGCACCGATACATTGATGAAAGAGATTTCTGAAATTTTCGGCCGCATTTTGGCACATCTCGATGGGTATAGCGCCGATTTCCTCCCGAATTCGATCCCTGAGTTCTTCCAAGGTGCAAGGTCGATGCCTAAAAACCTTTCCCTTCAGGTACCCCACAGGAAGAAGTCGCAAATGATCAGGATGAGGGGAGCGTGTGGGCCACTCCACATCACCTCTCAGAGAAACGAGGCACCCAGGGAACACCCGTAGCAGTTTCGTCCTTGAAACTCAGGCAGTATGGGCCGTAGCCCCGTCCTGCTGAAACCAGATGTCTCCCAGATATGCTTCCTTCAGCAGTTCTTCCAATCGAGGTTGAAAAAAATTATCCAACATGAAAGCATAATCATGGTGATGGTTGCGACCGTTACTACGTGGTAATTCATTATAGAAACACTGAATAAAACACTTACTAAGTTTTTTACCACAATTTATTTGATGTATGTACAAATATTACGTATACATACATATCACGACTTAAGTTTCGACGTTTTACTGTCATTATCAAGTGAAACAATTAATGGAAGAAGTTAAATTTATCAGTACGCGAAAAGGGGGGTGAGGGTAACAAAATGGTTTACAGTAAACAGGTGCAAAGATTTAAACATAATTAAGAGATTAAAGAATTTTGAAAAGCGGTGAGTACATTAAATCGGTCTGCTCGTTCAACAGATTAAAGAGGGAATTATTGCTTAGCCTTGCCCTTTTCTCGAACTGATAGAAACGTAACTTCTTACATTAATTGTTTCACTTGATAATGACAGTAAAATGTCGAAACTTAAGTCGTGATAAGTATGTATACGTAATATTTGTACATACACCAAATAAATTGTGGTAAAAAACTTAGTAAGTGTTATATTAAGTGTTTCTATAATGAATTATCACGTAGTAACGGTCGCAACCATCACCATGATTAAATCAGCCTGTATGGCACAACAGACCAAATTATACAACAAGTTAATGAAGAAGTACAGAAGAACCTCCCAGGATATCTGGCTCAATTCCCAATGCCTACATATCGTTGTCGCGAGGTACGCGAACATCAAAACCCGTTCTACCATGACAGCCGCGAAAACAGCCATCAAAACAGCCCAATTCACATGGATAAGATCCGAAATCCGAAACCTGCATCGGAGGAGAGACGCCATTCAACGTTATCTTAAGGTATTGCATTCGGAACTTACATTTAAACTTCATCCAATCGAGTTCAGAATATTTGATGATTTTGTTAGGGAAAATGTGAGTAAAGTCATACATATAAAAATCTAAAAAATTAGATACCCTCCGTAATAATCAAAACAAACCATCAGTCACTAAAAAGAACAACAAACCTTTAAAGTCAGTTTCTAAATTAATTAATGTATCAAACGTTACATACGTTACACATCAGTGCGACAGAACAAGCCCTTCTATCACAAAACCCTAACTACAGTCCTTATATTAATCACAAAACTCCAAAAACAACCATAGTAGTGGAGTCCGAAATTGCGTTAAAAAAGGTACAAGAACCCCTTATCCCCCGAGCACAAATTTCAAATATAATTAAATCATATCCAAAAAACTCCTCGTCAGATTCATCAACTATTAAATCCATCAAATCAGACGCTTCACTTAATGCCATAACAATCACGAAAGCTGACAAATCAAATTCAATTGTTATTTTGGAAACAGGTCAATATAATGACAAAGTAAATACATTTATTAGACAGGAAAACTTAGTTCTTCTCAAGAAAGATCCGACACCCTCATTTCAATCACAAATCAAAAATTTGCTAAAAAACATCACCATTATTTTGTTTAGTTTCGATAAATTTCAAATTATTAACAAAAATCCACTAGCCCCGAGACTATACGGCTGAGCTGACGCTCTCGGTTAATAACAAGACAACAAATGTTATTGTATCGTTAAATTACTAGGTAACAAGGTACTCAAAAAACGATTTTTTGATAATTAACCTCGGTTGAGGTATATTTCTACCGATTAAATCACACAGTTTTTCGACATTTGTATTTGTTAAATACGCTTCCATTCCATAAATAAAATTAAACATTTTAGCACTCTTGTGGTCTTATGTGCCAGCCATCGATCAATGGGCTGCTCGATATTCCGAATATTTTTTTAAAATACACCGTTTTGGTGAATGTGCCGGGAAAATATGTAGCAGGAAATTCTTGTCGTACATTAATCAAATGAATTGGAGAGTGATTATTCAAATAGGCCTTGGAGGCAGTACTTGAAGAGATTACGGCAAGACGTATAAAGCCTACAAAGCTGGCAAAAACTACAACTACCGCTAAATACAATATTTTGACAATTTGAAAGGAAAACGTGGTATGACATTACAATCAATTTGGAAGCATTGGCATTTCAATCGAAATCGAAAAGGGTCTTGCTCAAGGTCTTCCGACAACGGAAAAGTGCGGCTTTGGATTGTCCAGGCATTAGGTGCTGTAGCTAGTGGCCAAAAAACTCGAACCTGATTTTAGAGATATTGGTCTCTTGGCTTCAAAAAGAGAAACAATTTATCCATAACGAAACCGCAAAAACTGAAAAAAAATCTTTTTGCAATTGACAAGTATTTTACCTACTCCCTCCCACTTTGTTATTGATAAATTACCGAACTGATTTCACCAATCGTAAGCACCCATTACGAATATATAGAGCATATATAAATGTAAAATGTAATACACAAGTTGTAATAGTATTACAACTTATGTCCAACGCTATATATTATTTACTTATTTGCCAATTACAATTAACTGAGTCCTCCTTCATTAATCTGTTCCTCTTTAAATATCAAAAGTGACAGTGACATTTAACTGTCAGATATAATATATAGGTTAAAACAATAACTGACACAATAAACTCCTCGCCATGCCTTATTGGTACTTCCATCGCAATGCTATCTTAGCAGATTTACACGTCAAAACGAGTATCCGTAAATTTATTTTTCTGCTACCGACACTGTAAGTGGTTGATAACATTCGTGGTGTTTGTTGTCCTTGGCGACGGAACTGAACTTTTTACTTACAGACCTAGGAAAATAACAAACAGAAACGTAACGCTCCAATATATAGGCGAGCAACACATTTTCGTTTATAGCATCGGCATCCTTTTTACATAACCACTGCTTAAAAGCGTCGTAACACGATGCATACCTTTTTCGATTTTGTCGGTAACAGGTTCTAACACGCAATATTCGCAGCTTCGTTTGTATCCATGCCCGCAAAAAGTTTCACTGGATTGACACCAGTGACGGTTCGCGGGGTTTTTTCTAGTACAGCTGAGGAACAAGAGGTGGTAATACAGATAGGTGCGGTCACGCAGCCAGCCGTCTCTGCAACTGACCCTACCTACCAGTATTGCCACCTTTGTTACCTCGGCCGTACCAGAAAAAACTCCGCGAACCGTCACTGATTGACACAAACAAACAAAATTCGACTTTGTTTTTTCGGTTGCTGGGTTGCCATAGGTGACTATAAAATGTTTAATCCCAAATGTTACAAGCCGTATTTTAGAATATTTTCTGATCTTTTTTAAGTATTATATTTCCAGTAGCGGAAAAAAAATAAGCAACACGAAACGTAATGACAATTAACATTTTCGGCAGGCGACGAGCCTCGGCTCGAATTTTAATAAGTCCTACGTTCCTTGTTGCTTAAATAACTATTACGCTTACGCAATTTCTTTCATTTGCACGTAATTTGCTACTAACAACTCTAGTTATGTAATATACTATTACGTTATTGGAAGCTGCTATTTAAAATCCGAGATTGGAAAACAATCCGTTAAGAATTTGGAACCTGGATAAATCTAGTTTCAGTATAAATCATTCTAAAATAAAAGTGGTTGCTGGTAAAAACTTGCCATGCACTCACACAGATAGTGCTCCTCGAAGAGAGAATATTACGGGTTTAGTTTAGTCGTAGCTTCTGCTTCGGAAGGCAAAATGCCACCATTGTACACTTTTAAACGAAAAAAAAACTTGCTTGTAATTTAAAGACCTTTTAAACTATACTACCTTCGACTTAACGTGCTATTTAAAAATTTGGAATTCTTGACAAGCTCTCAGGGATGTCAACTGTTTTTGAGAATAATGATATCATCGTTGGATTCTTCAATACGGCTTTTGTAATACATTTTTGGGTTCCCACTCTCTCCGACTAGGCGTTTTCTCAAAAAAAAGCCTGATACGAGTGGTCTGGGGCACCCTGTATAAAAGGCCCACTCTTATATCCGTTCGACGTCTCCCGCTATTAAGAAAATATAGGTAACCGAATTTACACTCGATATAAGACTAACAGGTCTATTTTATAACTCGTAATGATGTCGTTGTAATTCGATTCTCGTTCCGATAACGATTTTTCAATGAAAATCAATTTTGTAACTTTTCATAATCGTTAGGAAATGATGAAATCGTTCCGTTGTAATCGTTCAGAAACGACAGCTCCGCTGTCAATCGTTAACGGATATTTTGACCTGATACTATATGAATTATATATTTATATTTAATTTTCTCATGTAATTTGTGGTGGATAGGAAATATACAGGGTCTTCATTTCAAAAGGAGCCACCCTGCATAACTTTGGATCTGAAGTAGTTACGGTTTTAAGAAAAATACGTCAATTTTGTTTTCGAGGGGGAACTTAAAAAACAAACTTTTATCTTTCGCCCCCTCACCCCCAGCCACCCCATCTTTATAATTTCAAATGGCACTTCCTATTGTGCGATACCTCATTTTAAAGAGCATAAAAATACTATCCAGCAAAGCAGAAATAATTGAAATCGGTTCATTTGTTTTAGACATAGAGGATATTGATTACAAAATAAGCCACCCTAAATAACCCTGGTTCTGAAGTAGTCACTGTTACAGGAAAAAATATGTCAATTTTGTTTTTGAGGTGGAACTTGAAAACACTTGAAAACACTGCAAACAATATGGCGAGTAAAAATGAGTGCCTATTTTGTTTCGCGGAAGTTAAGAAAGAAAACAGTAGACTTAAGTGTTCTGAGTGTGACAATGTAGTGCATAAAGGGTGCTTTCAAAACAAAAACAAAAAAGATATTGTGAAGACGGGAGAAGATCAATTTACTTGCTGTTTCAATCCATCGGAGAAAATTAACCTAGAATATGGAGGTTCAAGTGAAATTGATAACGTCAAGAACAAAACAAATGAAGTGGTAAGCAAAACTGACCATCTTAACGAGATTATTAAAATGAAGGATGATTTAATATACGAACTACGAGAGAAAAATGAAATTCTCCTAAAACATGTTAAAATCCTAGAGATGTACATAACCAAGCCATCTATTAGTGAAAATGCAAACAAACCATCATCAAAGAGTCACGTTATAGGAATCTCAACTAGTGATATGCCATCTGTTGCTGGAAAGGAAAGTGAACTGAATATTTCTACTGCAGGTAATAAAACAATTTCTACTCCAGGCAATAGAAAAGTATCAGTAAACAACAATAAAAACAAAGAGACTGAGAGATCAGGAAAAAATGTAAATACTCCGTCAGGGCAGACTGATAAAAAACATATATCACCAAATAAAGATACTCCGATAAATAACTCTGAATCACCTGAGGAAAATTCCAATCATCACAGCGGGCAATCGGTTGATTATCGAAAGAAACAAAAATACATACGTACTGGAGTAGCTGTAAATACATCAATCAAAGGAGCCCCATATCAAAGACAGGGGCATTTACATGTATATAGAGTTCACAAAGACACGACCGAAGAAATGATTTATAATTATCTCACAAAGGAAAAAAGCTTTAAAATCCCTGAATGTAAGCAACTGGCTTCGAAACATCCAAATGAATATAGTTCATTCAAAATAACATTTCCAATTGAACAACTTGATGACCTAAAAAACCAGAAATATGGGACGCTGGTATTCGTTACGAACGTTTTTTTCCAAAACTGCTGAAAAGACAAATAACGACGTAAAAGACGAACGATTTAACATTCTCATTATGAATGTTCAATCAATAAGGAACAAAATAAATGAAATTGAGCATTTTATTTTCGAAAATGGCAACGCATGTGATATATTGATGATCGTAGAACATTGGATGACGAAACAGGAAGCTGTGCTTTCCAGGGTAAAAGATATGCAAGCGGTTTCACACTACTGCAGGCAAACTTCAAAACACGGCGGCGTTGTGAATTTCATCCACCCTTCAATATATTCAGTGGACGAGGCGTGGGTTTCAGAAATGTCAATAGAAAAACATTGTGAATTGTGTTGTACTTTTATTCCACATATTAATACCATGTTTATTACGGTTTACCGACCACCGTCAGGAGACTTTAATATATTTATAGACATAATTTATTGCGTATTAGAAGCGTTATTTTGTAAAAAATATTTCATAATATTAGGAGGTGATTTTAACGTAATTTTTTTAGTACTGATATAAAGACATTAACAATAGTAGATATGTTGCAAGGCTATGGATTGATGAAATTGGTTAATTTTGCAACGCGTGGTAAAAACTGTATTGACAATAATTTCAGTAACCATGAAAATATTGACATTGCTAAAATAGAAACAGTATCATTGACTGACCATGATGCAATTGCAGTATCTTTGAAGGTAAAAAAACATTCCTGTAAGGAAAACAGACTTTAAAATTCGACCAATAACAACTCTCGGCAAATATAAGTACTATAATTTGTTGCTGCATGCTGATTTTGGTTTTATAGATTCAAACCAAATAGACTGCAATAATGAAACAAAACAGTTTATTAATATTTTAATAAGTCATTATAATATAGCATTCCCTGAGAGGTTGGTTCATAGTAGGGAACGCAGGTCGTCTGTACATTGGTTTAATGAAGATTTAAAACACATGCGAGAAACACTACATCTAGTTAGTGAAGCCTACTTGAATAATCCTACGGATAACATTAAACTACTGCGCAATAATCTTAAGGTTGATTACAAAAAATGTCTAAAACAGGCTAAAATTTCTGCAAATGACAACTACATTAAACAATCGGAAAATAGTATAAAGTGCATGTGGAATTTAATTAATAGAGAGCGGAATGGGAATAGTAGAAATGAGTCCCACCCCACGAGTGTTACTGCAGATATGTTTAACACTAATTTTATTGAAATGATAGAGTCTATAACAGAAAACATAACTAGCGACAATTCGGCGCGTGCCACTTTGTTATCAACGCGACAATGTTATGATTATTTCGAATTTCGTGAAGCTTCACCTGTAGAGGTTCGAAATATATTGAACATAATTAAGAGCAAAAAGACTCAGGACATATATGGTATATCACCAGAAATAATAAAATCTATAAGGGACATAATTATTCTGCCAATAATAAAACTTATTAATCAGTGCATTAGAGAAAATATATTTCCAGATTCTCTTAAAATATCTAAATGTATACCTATACTAAAAAAAGGAGATCCAAATGATACAAATAACTACCGACTCATTTCTATCATACCTGTTGTAGCTAAGATCTTTGAACTTGCACTATACAATCAAATGTTAAACTTTATTGAGAGTAATAACTTACTCTGTAAAGAACAATTTGGGTTTAGACATGGTAAAAACACTATACAATCAATAGTTAACCTTATGGATGATATTTTAAGGGGTTTGGAAAATAAATCATATGTACTAACCAACTTTATGGACTTGTCGAAGGCGTTCGACTGCGTTTCTCATAGCAAACTGATTGAAAAGCTATACTATTACAACTTTTTACCAACTAGTTGTAGAATGATTATGTCCTATCTATCCAATCGTAAGCAAGTAACTTCCTTTAAATCAAACATATCTTCAGAGATACTTGTAACATGTGGTGTTTCGCAAGGATCACACCTAGGTCCCTTACTCTTTATACTGTATGCAAATGACTTTCCGTATGCTTTTGCAGATAGTAGCATGAAAATAACTCAATTTGCAGACGATAACACGGTCTCTATCATTAATCGCGATACCAATGAATTGCTGTTAAAAGAAAATTATGCTCGCATGGAAGCTAAGAACTGGTTTGCTTATAATAAATTGAGCATGAATGAGGAAAAAACGGTCAGGATGATATTTTCCCTTAGGGAACATCATGAACTATTAGAAAAACATACAAAATATCTTGGAGTTTATATAGATACAGACTTAAAATGGGATGTCCATGTGGGTCAGGTGGCAAATAAACTTAATAAAAACATATATTTGCTGCGTAACCTAACAAAATGTCTTTCGCGCGACGTAGTTAAAACAGCATACTTTGCCCTTGTACATACTAACTTATCGTATGGTATAATATTATGGGGACATTCTGCAGCCGCAAACAGATTATTTGCATGACAAAGACGAGACGTCAGGATAGTTTTTGGTCTAGGTTATCGGGAAGACTGCAGACCTATTTTTAGGAGGTTCTGCATTCTTACTCTTCCTGGTCAATACATATTTGAATGTCTGCTATGGGCTAAGAAAAACCAACACCAGTACTTGACAAATGATTCATTCCATGAATATAATACTCGACAAAATGACCACATTAGACCTGAATATAGCAGACTTTCAAAGTCACAAAATGGATCGCGTTATTACGCACCTAATTTCTTCAATCTGATACCTGATCAAATTAAAACTCTTGGTTTTTCAGCCTTCAAAAATACTGTTAAGCACTATTTAATAGAGAAATGTTTTTACAACATAAATGACTTCATCACAACAGATCATACATTTTAAATATACGTGTTGATCTGCCCATTTTAATACATTCTATTACTGTTTTAATGTGTTATAGATATAGTTATAGTTTTTTATCTTAAATTTATGTAATTTCAATTATAACATTCAATTTTAAAACTTGTGTGCATCTTATTGTTGTGTTAATTTTAAGTATTCACCATGTTCAACTTGTATTTTTATTATGACCTGTGTAAACAATCTTGTATAGCACGAATAAAGTAAGTAATAATTTTATCTTTTACCCCCTCACCCCCAGCCACCCCATCTTTATAATTTCAAATGGCACCCCCTATTGCGCGATACCTTATTTTAAAGGGCATAAAACATACTATCCAGCAAAGCAAAAATAAATGATATCAGTTCATTTGTTTTAGAGAGAGGGTATTCATTTCAAAATAAGCCACCCTGAATAACCCTGGTTCTGAAGTAGTCACGGTTACAGGAAAAAATATGTCAATCTTGTTTTTGAGGGGGGTCTTAAAAACACTGTTTTTAGAATTTTTTCTTTCACCCTCTCACCCCCAGCCACCCCATATTTATAATTCCAAATGGCATCCTCTTTTGTGCGACACCTCATTTTAAAGGGCATATAAAATACTGTCCAGCAAATAAGAACTAATTTAAATCAGTTCATTTGTTTCAGAGATATTCATTTCAAATTATGCCACACCAAAGATTGTGTGGCTGGGGGTGAAAAAAAAATTATAGATACAGTGTTTTTCAAGTTTCTCCCTCTAAAGTAAAATTGACGTATTTTTGCTTAAAACCGTAACTAATTCAGATCCAAAGTTATTCAGGGTGGCTTGTTTTGAAACAAAGACCCTCTCTCTCTAAAACAAATGAACTGATTACAAATATTTTTCATTTGCTGGATGGATAATATTTTGTATGGCCTTTAAAATGAGGTATCGCACAATAGGGGGTGCCATTTGAAATTATAAAGATAGGGTGGCTGGGGGTGAGGGGATAAAAGATAAAATTCTAAAAACAGTGTTTTCAAGTTCCACCTCAAAAACAAAATTGACATAGTTTTTCCTGTAACCATGACTGCTTCAGAACTAGAGTTATTCAGGGTGGCGTATTTTGAAATGGATACTCTCTCTCTAAAACAAATGAACCGATTTCAATTATTTTTACTTTGCTTGATAGTATTTTTTATGCCCTTTAAAATGAGGTATGGCACAATAGGGGGTGCTATTTGAAATTATAAAGATGGGGTGGCTGGGGGTGAGGGGGTGAAAGATAAAATTTAAAAAACAGTGTTTTTTAAGTTCCCCCTCGAAAACAAAATTGACGTATTTTTTTCTTAAAACCGTAACTACTTCAGATCCAAAGTTATTCAGGGTGGCTCCTTTTGAAATACATTATATCATTGTACATGGTGTAACAATGCAAAATTGTTATTCCTATATTACTAGAAAATTATTTACAAATCTAGAAAATATATTTTCCGAGGAAGAAGTCAGCACATGAACTCGTATTTATGAGACACAAGTCCTTCTTTATTCTCGAAGAAAGCTATAGAAACATGTATAGACAAATCTAAGAAATACTTCTATAATCCATTGCTCAACGTTTTTTATTGGTCCTCCTGCTGTATTTAATTGTAGGGCTGATGACCTCCATGATTCATCCAAAATATCCGGGTTTTGGGACTATTTATTCCTTCGAAGGGCTTCATTCCATTGTAACTCTCCTAGATATATTTGATACTGCTGTGCAGTGATACCTGGAGCAAGATTTTTCACGACACTACTTCGACTTTCACTTTCAGTCTTTATTAACACTTCATCACTTAAAATTAAATTATTTCAGTTCAATTATAATTTGATTTTTGAAAGTATCCGCAAAAATAAGCACAATGTTTAGATTTGAAATGTAAACGTCAACTGTCATGACGCTGGCGAAATTAGAAATGAAGTGAGCTACAAGTGTACTATTCGTTCTAAAATCACAAGTTCATCGTTACGAATAAGCATTCAAGGACAATGCCTAACGGTGTTGTTTACAAAATAACATTTTTCCGCTACCGACAACGTAAATACGCATTTCATCCATGGTTACAGGTACCGTAAGTGGCTAATAACATTCGTGGTGTTTGTTGTCCTTGGCGACGGAACTTAATTTTTACTTACGGACCTAGGAAAATAATAAACAGAAACGTAACGCTCCAACATATGGGCGAGCAACACATTTTCGTCTATACCTACAGCGTCGGCATCCTTTTTACATAACCACTGCTTAAAAGAGTCGTAACAGGGCACATACCTTTTTCGATTTTGTCGGTAACAGGTTCTAACACGCAATATTCGCAGGTTCGTTTGCATCCATGCCCGCAGAAAGTTTCACTGGATTAACACAAACAAACAAAATTCGTCATTGTTTTCTCGGTTGCTGGGTTGCCATAGGACGCATAGGTGACTATAAACATTTGAATACCAAATGTTACAGGCCGTATTTTAGAATATTTTCTGATCTTTTTTAAGTATTATATTTCCGGTAGCGGAAACAATTTAATAAGCAACACGGAACGTAATGACAACTAACATTTTCGGCAGGCGACGAGCTTCGGCTCCGCCTCGGCTCGTATTCGCCTACCTCAAATGTTAATACGTCCTTACGTTCCTTGTTGCTTAAATAACTATTTAACCTAAATCGTTCGCAACATTGCAACTGACGTTCCGAACGATTATAGTTAGCTAACGAATCGTATTGTAACGATTGTTTATAAAATAGACCCGTAAATCTGCAATCGGTAAGGCGGACTATATTTTATAAACTGCGGGCCGGGCCGGGCTTTCCGATGGCCGGGCTTTGATAAATTTAATTTTATTATAATTTGGAAACAACTAAGTGAATTGAAAAAAAATGTTATTAACATGAATTTAATGTATTTTAAGAATTTTAAGGAGTACATGGGTCCAGTAATTTTATTTATTTAATTCAACATTTTTCGGGGAGGGGCCAGGCCGGGCCGGGCTTTGAATATTCAGCTCCGCGCGGGGCCGGGCAGGGCTTTGAACATTCAGCACTGGGCCGGGCCGGGCCCGCAACACATTTTCGTTTCATCGGGCCGGGCTGGGCCGGGTTTTAAATTTTCACCGTCGGGTCGGGCCGGGCAGGGCTTTAAAAAATCCGCTTCTGCAGGGCTCTGGTACAGATGGTAACCGAGGACAGGAAAACACTAATAGCTTCCTTTAATACGATAAGCATGTGAGTAACTACCGTGGAGCAGTTGAAGAACTTTGCTTCATAATAATAGTAAACAATAATAAAACCCATCATCGATTACTAGATCAGCGTTTCTGAATATTTTAGCTCCAGACTCCCACAAAAGCATCAACGTTTCCTGTTACTGATACTAAATCATTAAACATGAGAAAATCTCACTTGTTGCAGATCCATTAAATAAATTTAATAAAGACGAAAAATAGCCTGAAGATATGAATATTAAATCTGTTCGCAACCCTGCAAAATTAATTCAGGATATTAAAACCGTAGCTTTTTGCTCGTCTTCCACACCATTTTCATCCTGCATAAACGCCACAGCCCATTGCCTTTCAGCGACACTACTAATACAATTTGTTGATATGTGTCATCATAAATCTTCTTACCAGAAAACCCTTTCAAAAACAGATACAGGATTCGATTATTTTAAAATGTAAATTTACTTTTAAACCGCCAGCACTTGACCTAAATTTTACTTAAGCAACGGCATTCAGTTTAATTTTTAATTAAGTAACGCCATTGAATGTTCTTTATTAGAAATGATCACATTCAACTTTATATCAATACACTCCACTCGTTTAAAAAGTAACGCAGTATTTTACTGTCGGTGAGTTCCCAATGCTGACGCTGTTAGATAAGAGAACCTTTTATGTTGCCATTAATAAATGTAGTGCCTAGTATCCATAATAATGCACTTTTATCTTTTTAATGTAAAACGTAATGGGTTTCGCCACTATTTCGTGGCACAGTGCGTTACAAAGAAGGCGCCCTTGGAGAATGATTAAGGCGAAAAATTTCCAGCGCAATTTAATAAAGCACAATGGATGCAAGGAGGGATTCAGAGGCTAAGGTTGAAAACGACGGCCTCAGTCTAGACTGGGGGCAGATAAGGAGAGAAACAGGGAGGCCGATCCTTACATTGGAGACGACATCAGCGAAAAAAAATGTGTCTGCCATCGAATTCCTTTACGTTCAAATAGAATTTTTTACTGGCCAACTGTAAGATATATAAGTGCAATTTAGTGTGAATTCAATTGAATATTTTTCAGCGTTAAATTAAAATAATTGAAATATGCCTGTTTTGACAAAAAAAAATATACAGGGTGTTGAATTTGTTCACACACCATGGGGATTTTCATGTTAAATTTTTAACATTCAAATGCCATGGAATTGCTCAAATAAAAAATCCGTTGAATAATATAATAATATATTTACACTTTTTCTCTAAAATAATCTGGGAAGCCAATATTTAAACATTAAAAATTTAACATGGATATGGCGCGTGAACCAATTCTACCCGCTGTGTATTATACAAACATTAAAATATTCATGTGGACACTTTGCAAACTAGGATAAATCTGATTCATCAAGACGTTTTTACTTTTTTCGTTACGAAGTATGAGAAAGTTTTGTGATCGCCAAAAAATTTTCAAATTTTTTTTTACGGAAATATCCGTTTTGGGGTCCCTAGATGACATTTCAACAATTTCTGGAAGAAAAAATGATGTCTGTGTGTTTGCGTGTGTGTGTGTCTGTATGTCTGTATGTCTGTGCGCGCTGTATCTCAAAAACTAATACAGAAATTAACATGAAACTTTAGACATAAGTCTTATTTGATAATCCGAAGAACCGAAAAGCTTTTGAAGAAATTCCATACGCCGGAAGTGGGTGTAACTTAACCGTTTTTTTGTTTTTTTCCAATAATTGCTTAAATATGGAAAATATTACGAAAATATTCAAATAAATATTGAAGACAACTAAGAAATAAACAAGTTTTGTTTAAAAATAACTTTCATAAAATCATTGTTATTGGAGAAAATTTTTTTTTATTTTTTTATTTTTGGTTTATAATAGTTACAGCAAATTTATTGTAGAGAATGCCAAAATGAATAACTCATGAAGAATACATTTTTTTTCTAAATCCTTTTAGTTTTTGAGTAAACTGAGTTTTTGAATTTAATTTGAAGTATAATTTTTCCATCTTTCATAATTTTGACGTTTTAAACGTCACTTTCATCCGAGTCTACAGAACGCTCGATGTACATTTAAAATATGATTTCAATTGACAATAAACCATGAAAGCGTAAAAATTAATGACACTATTAAATCGGAGAAAGTAACATGATGGCCACATTTTTTTTTCATGCTGAAGAAGTGAAAAACACCTAAATTCACAAAAAAATGGTAATGTGGCCATCATGTTACTTTCTCCGATTTGATGGTATAATATGTACACTTTTATGGTTTATTTTCAATTAAAATCATTTTTAGTTTTGCAGAATCACATGATTCTGACGTTTAAAACGTCAAAATTATGAAAGAATTTTACTTAAGATTCTAATCATAATTACCGTAGGTTTACTCAAAAACTAAAGGCAATCCTAAAAAATAATAATAATGATTATTATTATTATTAAAAATTCTGAAAAAAAAGTTAGGGAAAAAATGCCTTGAAAATATCCCGAGAAAGTCCTGAAGAACATCCTCAAAATTACTCCCGAATAAAATGTTCTGAATAAAAGTCCTGAAAAAATAGTCCTGAAGAAAGAAGTCCTTAGAAAGCGCCGTGAAGAAATGAATCCTAAAAAAAGTCCTGAAAAAACGTTCTCACAAAAATCCTGGAAAAAAGACTGAATAAGAGTTCTGAGAAAAGTACAAAAAAAATTGTGGAAAAACTGCTTTGAAAAGATTTCGGAAAAAAAAATGTTTTAAAAGAAAGAGTCCTTTAAGAAGTCCCACGAAATTTCTAAGAAAAGCCCTGAAAAAACACTTGGTAAAGTATTAAAAACGTCTTAAGAAAAATTGTTCTGAAAAAAAATACCCAAAAAAGTCTTAAAAATAAAGTCTTAAAAAGTCCTGAAGAAACAGTCCCGAAAAAAATTCTGAAACAAATTCCCGAAAAAAGAGTTGAGAAAATGGCTTTGAAACGAAACCTGACATAAAAATGTCCTTAAAAGAAGTCCTGAAAAATGTCCTTAAAAAATGCCCTTAAAACAGACTTGACAAAAGTCTCGAAAAAAGGTTGTGAAAGAAAATTTCTCAGAGCATTGTCCTGAAAAGAGTCTTGAACAAATGTGCTGAATAGAAAGTCCTGAAAAAATCCAGAAAAAGTCCTGAAAAGGGCGAAAAAAACAGTCTTTTAAGAAAATCCTAAAGAATGAATTTAGGACATAAATATCCACTAAGAGTACTTACTTGTATTAGTAGCAAACATTAGCGATATAAATAAATAAATAAATGGAGTCCTGAAAAAGAGTCTCCTGGAAGAAAACCTGACAAAAACTCAAGAAAGTCCCGAAAAAAAAATCCTGAAGGCAGTTCTCAAAAAGAAAAAAAATGTCTTGAAGAAAAAGTCTCGAAAAATTCCTGAGAAAGAAGCCTGAAAATAAAATCTTGAATAAAATGTCATAAAAAGACCTGAGAAAAACTGAAAAACTTTAATAAGAAAATGCCCCTGAAGAAAGAAGCCCCGAAAAAAAGTGTTGAACAGAGTCCTGAAAATAGAGTCTTAAAAACAATGGCCTAAGAAAAATCCTTAAAAGAAGTACCGAAAAAATTCCAAAAAAAGAGTTCTTAAAAATAACGCCTTAAAAATAGACCTAAGAATAGTCCTGAAAGAGAAAGAGAAAAAAAAATCCAAAAAAGTGGTGATGTGGCCATCTTGTTACTTTCTATGATTTGATGGAATTACAGTTATTTATATTTAGAAAAAATATATTAAATTTAACTCTATGATAATTAAATAAACTCAGTATACTCGACAGATGTTTAGAGTTAAAGAAATTCAATAAATTTTACTCTATTACTCTAAATTAAATTTGAAACGACTTATGACGTTTTAAATTTGGAAACGTAAAATTTCACGTAATAAAACATTTAAAAAAAATATTAAAATTCATTCTGAAAAAATTCAATAAAATATTTAAAATTTAAGAATATTCAAGACATTTACTCTAAATTAATTTGGAAACGACTTATGATTTTTTTTTTATATTTGGAAACCCAAAATTTCACATAATAAACTAAAAATAAAAAAAACATTAAAATTAACTTAAAAAAAATGGTGATGTGGCCATCATGTTACTTTCTCCGACTTGATGGTATCATTTATATTTACGCTTTCATGGTTTATTTTCAATTTAAATCATATTTTAGACAATTCGAAATTGTCATTTTTGACGGTTAGAAATGTATCTTTTTACAATTGAAAAATGCCGTTTCTGACAGAATTGCAGAATTTTTGACAATTTGTAATTGTTACTTTTGGCCGTTGAAAATTGGCCTTTTTTAATATTGAAAAATGCTGATAGTGATAGTAGAAATTTTGACAGTCTAACATTTTTGGCATTTGAGAATTTTCTTTTTATTGTTGAAACGTGCCGTCTTCAGTAATGAGCAATTTTTTACAGTATTGAATAGTTATTTTCTGCAATTAAAAAGTTTTTTTTTACTGCCAAGTGCCATTTGTGATAGTAGTGCTATTTTTGACAGTTCGAAATTGTCACTTTTAGCAGTTTAAATTTACTTCTTTTTTAATATCATAAAATGCTGTCTTTGATGGTAAAAAACCATAATTTTTAGCAGCTGCAAATTTCATTATTTACTGTTGAATCGAGCCGTTTACAGTGGCGGAAATGGAGAATTTTTGACAATTCAAAATCGCCATTTTTAGCAGTTAAAATTTTCTTTTTTTTTTAATATTAAAAAATGCCGTTTCTGGTATTTTTGACCGCTGCAAATTTCTTTATATGCCGTTTATGGTGGCAGAAATGCAGCATTTTTGACAATTCGAAATTGTCATTTTTGACGGTTAAAAATTTATCTTTTTACTATTGAAAAATACCGTTTCTGGTAGTAGAATTGCACAATTTTTGACAATTTATAATTGTTACTTTTGGCCGTTGGAAATTTCCATTTTTTTTTTAATATAGAAAAATGCCGATAGTGATGGTAGAAATCCTGAAATTTTAACAGTTAAACTTTTTTGGCATTTGGAAATTTTCTATTTATTGTTGAAACTTGCCGGTTTCAGTAATGAGCAATTTTTGACAGTACTGAATAGTTATTTTCAGCAATTGAAAATTTCCTTTTTACTGCTAACGTGCCTTTTGTGATAGTAGTGCGATTTTTGACAATTCGAAATTATCATTTTTGACGGTTATTTATTCGAAATTTCTGTATGAAAGTTTTGACCCCCCCCCCCCCCCCCCCTCGAAAAATTTCTGCGGACGCCCATGAGTTAGGCTAGAATGATGAAACGTCCCGATTTTTAGGGATTAGTTTGGTTTGTCCCAGTAGCCCCACGATGTATTTTCAGGCTTATTGTATCCCAATTTTCATTAATTTATTATTTTACGCAATAATTGTGTACAGTTCAATTAAAAAAATCTAATCATTTGGTAGCATTTAAAAATATATTGCAAATTTATTTAATTTTTTGTAATAAATATGACGTGTCTCGATTTTAAGTGATGTCGACCTGGTCATCCTAACTTAGGCTATATAAAATTTATCAGGAATAAGGGCCTCACCGGAATTACTGCTAAAGGTCGATCTTAATTATACACATGAAAACAATATATACTTACTCTAGTTGCGCTCTGTTGACAATCCCAAATGAACATGAAACAAAGAGAAAAATTAAATTAGTACATTTAACAAGTATCTTTTAAATGATTTAATAGATTTAACAAACTTCTTATGGATATATTCTAATATAATTTTAATATGAAAATAAATAAAAAGAAGGTAATACCAACTTAAAATGGTTATTCTAGTGTAACACTAGATAATCGCAGTATTGTCAAACTTATTCTGTGGATATCTAGAAATTCTCGATCTATCTCGATAATACATTGAAAGTTATTATTCTTATACACTGAATCTAGAGCTGGCCACATGGACATGCATCCCAGGCCAAAAAAAAAAAAAATATACACTGAACAAACTATTATTAACGCCTATGTTCAATCGTAAGATAATCACATCAATGCATGGCATTTAATTGAAATTGTGTGCAACCAAATATACAAAGGTGACAGTGACACACTTTAACGAATTACGAATAAACTTAGATTAAATAAATTAAATACGGTATCACAGAATTCTGTTCGTTTGCCTTTGCTGATAATTTGAAAACTTGTAAGGATTGTATTTAAGTTCTTTTAATTTCTTATAAACGGAAAACGGAAGCTGAACGTATTTAAAACTGTGCTGCAATAACTCTTGAAGATGATATGGATCTGTTCTTCGTAACTTAAAATGTTAAGTTTAATCTTTTTCGTCAAAATGTCTTTAATCTTTAGTTCTTTTATTATGAAAATTACTCACGCAGCCAGTCATAGATAAACTAAATTAAGGACAATATTAAAATGAAGGTTGTCTGCTCGGGTATGCAACTGAAAACAAATCTCCAATTAATTATCTGTGTTCTTTCTTCGGTGGTTTAATACATTTTTATTCACACAATTTTTATAATTAAATAAAACTGAGTAAGTATGGTTGCCTACCCAATAATGCATTGATGTAATTAAATTACAATCGAACATAGGCATTAACAATCATATGCTCAGAGTTAAAATAAAAGCCCTGTAAATAAACCTAGCAAACTAGATATTTTCAGAGAGGCGATAAAGGATTTTAAATTTCTATTAAAATATACTGGGTTTTCCATTAAAAATAAAGTTTCTTTACATTTAGCGAAGGTCCTCTTACTTCATAAAAAAAACAATGTAACTTCTTTGTTGTTAAAAAACTCTTCGATCATTTCAATATTAATTTATAATTTTTCTGTGACTGTTCAAATATTGCTAATTTTTACCTTAAAAACCAGAATACTTTAGAAAAGGTTAAATTTAGCCAAATAAAAGTTATTGTGAGTTTAATTAGTATTAAAACCTACGTATAAAAATGCAAAAATATACATTTAAAAAAATATAGTTTTGATAACTTAAGCATACTCTCCAATATTAATGGGAATTATACATATTCACCAGTAATTATGCATAATATTCTATTTATCATATTAAACTTAACATATACTTAAAAATATTTTCCGATTATAGTGTCGATAATTATTTTCAACTTTTGTAAAAACCATTTTTTTAATCTTAAATATTTAAGGCCGAAAAGTTACTTCAGTAAGACACCCGGTACTAATTCACGTATCATCTGTACGCTTATATGAATGTTTGAAATATAGACGTTAATGTTTCCCATTTGTTCGTTTTGTTTTTTAAAATGAATGTTCCACTGTGCAGAATTTTATATTATTATATTTATTATTTAACAGCCCCGGAAACAGGTCCACAAGGCTAGCACAAGGTTGTTAGGATAAGACAGGGAAATTTGATTATAAGAATTCGTAATAAATATCTTGGAACAATCTCAATTTGTGGAAACACAATCCGATCATTTCTGCGGTATAAGAGAGCCGACATCGACGTCCCTGAATTATGTAAATATTTACTCCGAAATCTATTGGGCGAAGAGGAGCTGAAAGGAAGACACCGTGTTTTCCTCTGCGAGGAAAATGTAATTATTTATACATTAGGGACGAGACGGGGGGTTCTTATTTGTTGCCTCTCTCCTTCTGCTCAATTAATTAATTTTCTATTCAGGAAGTGGCTCAACTCAATTTTCTAGACGTAATCCTCCCGATAAAAATACAATTATCAACTGATTTTACATTCTCGGGCCATAGCCCTTGATTCTTGATAACTTGATTAATCTGATGAAATTTTAAACGAGTTTATAATTTTCTAAACAGATTTGCTTGCGGGAGAATTTATTTATATTTTTATAAAATGTCCCACAAGCAAATCGTTTTAGAAAATTATAAACTCGTTTATAAAATTTCATCAAATTAATCAAGTTATCAACAAATCAGGTGATAATGTCTGCGTAAATTGTTGCATTTTTCTTCATTATTTCTTTTAGTTTAAATAAAACAGTTTCTTTGTTATTATCACACTTTATTTTTTAGTGACTCGAGTTTTGATCATTAGCTGATCATTTTAAAACTTAAAGTAAATTAAAATACAATAAACACACGTATTTATGCAAAGTGAAATAAGGAGGAGAATACTAGGTCGATCTGACCATTGATTTTGGAAAATCCCTGACTATCCTTCGCTTTCTGAATTTCAAGGGATTCGAGTAGAACCATTTTTCGACCCTTTTCTGCGAAATGGATTATTTCTAGTAAGAAATAAAGTGTGATATTAAGAATGAAACTGTTTTATTTAAAAGTTCCAAAATGTATCACGAAGATAACGCCTCAACCATCAAACAATTTCTTTTAGTTTATTTTAATTTTCGCCAATACGATTTTTGTTTATTGTTTTTCGTTATCTTGTACGCGGTGACTATCTTTGGTTAAACTATGAATTTTTGAAAAAAAATATGAAGATGAGTTTTTAACTTAAGCTTTTCGCTCACTGCATACTTGTTAATTGTCCTTAAACAATACATTAATTGTAAGTTATATTCAATAGCGGCGTTCACACGTACGCGCAATCCCGCACCCTTGGACTGGCCCGTTCTAATCCCGCGCGACGGAGTGTACGTGTGAATGCAAGAACATCGCACACTTAAAAACACACACTTTTCGTTCCGATGTTATCGCACGGGATTAGGGCCTTGAAAATATTTAGTCTGCTTTAAAGTTTTGGCATTCACATGCTCGAATTTGTCGCGTTGCACCACTTTTGCTTAACACGATTGGAACGACCTGTTCTCCTCCTGTGTTACGGAGCGTTCCAAGAACTCACAAAAGTGTTACGTGTGAACGCCTAATGTATCGTTGTTTCAAAATCACCAGCTAATGAAAAAAATACAAAGCAATTAAAAGTTATTCTTTTAAACTTATTACTTGAAAAATTATAAAAAAAATAAATCAAATTCACAAAACGCTATTTACTAAAAATTGCATACTTTAAAATATGGAGGTTTTCACGTAAAGGTTATCTAAAAGAAATGTTATTGTCACTTTCACAGTATCAAGTAACACTATTTGCCTATATGGTGACTGCCTGGACCGGAATAGGAAAACGAAAATGAGGATCACGGATAGCCGTGACGTTCGGTTACTACAGAGAGGAAAATAAACAACTAGACGAGAAAAATATTACATGTGAACATACGCTAATTCTTCTTGTACAAAAACCTTTAATAAATTGAAGACAAAATAAAGTAGTAACTGTATATACATACAATTACACTACACCTGTATAACTTGTATATAATTCCACACCACACCCAAAGAAGTTTTACTAAACAAATATAATTAACTCGTTGATTATAATTGCAGCATTATTAATAGAACAATGGAGCAACGGATCAGGTAATTACTATTAGAGCAACTTCCAGCAACAAAATGTTTAATAGATTAGCGGGAATTGAGAGGACGAAGGAAACAAATCTGCGCGTGCGTGTTAATTAAGTTAATTGGCAATTGGATGTAGGGAACGCGGGGCCATTTTTCAACCTTAATTGCACACGGACGTTTAATTGAAGTACAAATGTTTGGAAGCAGATCGCCGCCATTAAAAGCGACGCCGCGTTTAATAATTGCGACAATTTGCATAATATCTCTCAACAGCGGCGGCGGCCTTAATACATTCCTGTTTACATTTGCAATCGTAAATAGTTTGTACTAGTTGCCGGATTACGCTTTGATGTATTTCCTTAAGGACAGATTTATTAATGGAGTATACATCTTCATACATATACAGAGAATGTCACAAAGAAAATGTATACATTTGGTTTTTTTTTTCTAATTTTAATAGATTAGGTTGAAACCAGATTAATAATAAGCCATTTATGTTACATATGTAAGTACATTGTATTATTGACAGAAAATATATGTAAATTGAAGCTACAAACTTTGTTTTTTAATAGACCACATGTGTTTTTATTTATCCCAAAAGATCCAATGCCGCCGTAATCGCGACAATAAAAATATTCTCTTAAGATCGAAACCTTTGTATGTACGTGAGCCGATATTTTAAAATTAGTTTTAAGGTTATATTTTCCCATGATTATATTACTTTAATTTTATTATTATTTTTATAAAATGGATTTTTCCGTAAATAAACATTATTATTATTATTATTATTATTATTATTAATTTTAGGTTCCTAGCGCTTCCACCATAAGCTCAATTCACAAATACCCTGTAAACCGATGGTTGCGACTATTATAAACCAACTTATTAGACAAGGGCTAATCAAAGTTATCACGAGTACACAGGAAACTAAATTATTTCCTAAAATGCTACCGCAAGTACGGAAACGTGATTGAAGTGCAAATAAAATTTATAAGTGATCCACCTAAAAAAGTTACTAGCAGATTGAACTCTTCAAAATGTTCGCAACGAAGTCAGCTCCAAAAGAAAGGTTGATTGAAACGAATCGCCAAAGTTGAAGGAAATCTGTTTGACGGGCGTCTCGTGAGGTAAGAGTACCAAATTCATCTAGCGCATATTGAAGCGTCAGTATTGAAAACCCTAATTCCAAAAAAAGTACACGCTCTTAACAAAGATGATCTGGACAGGATAATTCAGTTTTTTTGGAACAATGTGAAGAATACGCGCAATATCCAGACATATAAATTAAATAAATCAATTAACCGACACAATTGCACTAAATGAGCACCCAACAGAATTCGCATATTATGAAGGAACATCATGTAAAATAAAAGGTGTGGTGCAGCTTCACACAACACTGTTTGGTTGGACTATTCAACTCAACTGTAATTAAAAAAAATGGCCAATTCCAAACAAGCATATGGCGTTTTTTCACGAAAAAAATGCCGGGAGAGTACAACTCATAGCCTAGTAGGATGTATTTCAGCCAATGTGATACAAGAAAATCCATAGCAGCATGTTCACTCAACTGATGATAAAAGCAAAAGTAGCGGTAATCATTTGTTGTCGTCCTGTCAGAATATCAATCATCTAAATGGACGTAGCAAATCGTCGGGGTGCAGTTTGTAACTAAGAAACCAGTGAAACTGTAAAAAATACAACGCCAAGAAACACCGCGAGGAATAAAAAGTTTACGGAGTATTTGTAGTGCAAGAAACTATAAAACGAATGAAAACATTGCAATATGTCAGTTGTCATTATTATAGAATTTTATTCGTTATATTTTCTCACTAAATAAAACTCGAAGCCACGATTAATAATCGATGATATTTCGTCGGTAAAACCGAACTAGCACTTCAATAATAACATGCTCCGGACATGCGCTCGTATTAACTGAAAATGGATATTTGTATCAAGACTGACTAAAGAAGTTACAACACAAGAGGTCCAAAACTACCTGAAAGAAAAAAAAACAAGAAATCAACAGGGAAATCTCTCTAACTCGTTTATAGTGAAACAACTTCAACCCAAATTTAAGGATGGAGATTACTCCTCGTTCAAGATTGGTGTGCCAGATGAGTTATCCAGTTATGTAATCACTCCTGAATTTTGGCCAGTCAACACATTTATTAACATTTTTTTCAACAATAAGAAAACTAACAATAATCCCGTAAATTTTCAACTAAAGCCGGACTTACATCATCCGAAGTAGTAACAAATACAACTTGGGATATGTTATTACTCAATATTCGATCAATTAATGTTAACAAAATTAATCAAATCCATCTTGATTATGGCCATTTTAATTTAAAATTTTTATGTTTCACTGAAACTTGGTTAGACAGCAGTGATTTACAATCCATTAATTTCAACTCCTTTGCTTTAGGTTTTAAGTATTGTAGGCAAGGTCGCGGTGGAGGCGTCGCAATCTGGCACAACTCATACTTAGATGTTACCGATTTGAAACTACATAATTACTGTATAGACAACGTCATCGAAATCTGTGGTGTAGCTTAAGTATGCAATAAACAAACTACAACTTCAACTTATTTCTAGAATTACAGCACATTCTTGATTCAGTATACACTCAAAAAGTCAATATCATTCTCAATGGCGATTTTAATGTGAATTCAAGTATAAATGAAAAGAATTATATTATTTTAAAAAATTTACTCGTAAATACTCGTAATACTCGCAACACTTCAACAACTTCAACTTGTCTCGATCATATTTACACAAATTTGATATCAAACAATGTAAGTACTGTTGATAATATAATTTCTGATCATAAAACACTACTGTATGATTTCTAACTAAATCACGAAAAGATAACTCGTAAAATTTTGAGTAGGAACTTTAGAGAAGAGAATATAATCAATTTCATAAATGAACTGCAGTCTCAAAATTGTTTCAGTTTATTCTGAACAATATTTCAACAATAAATTTAATCACTTTCACAATACTTTTACTCGTATTTTTAATGCCAATTTTCCGCTCGGTGAAAAAAAATCTGCTTGTGATAAGTCATGGGTAAATGCAAACATTAAGCTATCTAGCTGTAAATTGCATGATCTTCATATATTACAAAAGCAATACCCTATCTTAAAATCAGTTTATCAAACAACTAATAAACAACATGAACAATGTGTCCAAAACACCAAACGAAACTATTATCAAAATAAAATAATAGGTTCTACAAATATTGCACAGAAATCATGGCAACTAATAAATGAAATAACTAATAAAAAAAGCCCACCTAAGAACACTACGTTAAAGCAAGATAATCCAATAATTGAAGATCCAGTTATCTTATCCAATAAGTTCAATTCATTTTTTTTAAATGAGCCATTATCTCTTCGTCAACACTCCCCCACTACCACCAGCACAGCAAGTGACTTATTTAATTGCCCGAAATCAATGTTTCTTCAACCCTTTGAAGAAAATGAGCTGCTACTAATAATCAATAAGTTAAAAAGCAAAACATCGCATGGTTTCGATGAGATCCCCGATTTTATTTTTAAATTATCAGCAATTTATATAATAAAATCGCTGACTTATCTAATAAATTTATCCTTGGAATTAGGAATATTTCCAAATAAGTTAAAACATTCGATCATAGTTCTAATTTTCAAAAAAGGAGACCGTTTAAACCGTTATAGACCCATCGCTCTGGTATCTGTGTTTTATAAACTTTTTGAACACTGCATGCACTGTAGATTAGAAAGCTATTTAAATAAGTTTAACATCTTGACATCTGCACAACATGGATTTCGCAAACAATTCTCAACCAGTACAGCATTACATTCTTTCTATAAATCCACAATTGACGACCTGGAATCTGGAGAACAACCAGTTGGTATATCATTCGATTGCATAGATACAAATATTCTGTTATAGTCGGGCCGCTGAGAGCTGACTGTGACTCATCGCTTAAAATCGTATGAATCAAGATTTATGTAAACGTATGTCCGTAAGAAAATTTGGTGCCACGCACCACCTAATATATTTTCAGACCGGTTTATCATTTGGCGATTTGCGTTCAAAATAATTAAACACGTTAAACAGCATAAGTTGAGACTCGTTAACTCGATCGAAATGAAATCTAAAGCGCAATACAAACACACTTTTTACGGCTATGTTATTTGACGTAGCGCTCGCGTGTTTTGTGTGTTTATATGAAGCGTGCCAATGCGATGCAAGAGTTATGCCTGAGCTTAGACCTACGTTTACGCTGCCCTATTCTTTAACACGCAGACACACGTTTCGTCTTTTTTTTCATACTGTTTCGTATATGATAGAAAAAGATAGATATAAAATGCAAAGCAATTTTTAGTACGAAAATGCATGAGTCACCGTCAGCTCTCAACGGATGAACTATAGATAAACTTTACATGTACGGTATAAGAGGACCAGCACATAACTGGTTTCGTACTTATATGGAGAATAGGAGGCAACAAGTCAAAATCTGTCAGACTTCAAAAAATGTAGTCTCAACATACCATTCAGATATCGTAATAATAAATATGGGGGCCCCGCAAGGATCCATCGTTGGTCCTGTCCTCTTCAATTTGTACATTAACGATATAACTAAATATATTTCAGGCAATGTAATTATGTACGCCGACGACACATCTACAATTTTAAGAAGTCCTTCGTCACATCAGCTAAAAGTTCAGTGCAATAACATACTAGAACAATTATCACCGTGGTTCGAACAAAATGGGCTTCTAGTCAATACTTCAAAAACAGTTTCCCCCAGATTTCACACTAAACAGTTTAAACAAGATCTAAAAATTAATATTTCTCTTGGTCAGAATTTAATAACATCAACTAATATGACAAAGTTTCTTGGTGTATACATAGATGAGAACCTTGATTTGACAAATCATTGTAACCACCTTGTAACCACCTTAAATAAATTCTGTTTTATGTTCAGAACATTGAAATGCTACTTGACAAATAACCAATTGAGAATATTACTTTGCGACAATTGAATCAAGATTGAGATACGGACTATGCTTCTGGGACACTTCAAAATCATGGCAAATACAACTAGTAAGACCTCCTGCAGGCCATATTTTAAGAGATTCGAATTGCTTCCCCTGCCTTGCCTGGCTATCTACGAGCTTTGTGTATATACCTACAAAAACCTAACCAATTTTACAGTAGCAAAACAAGTGCATAATCATGCCACTCGTAACAAGGAAAATATCTATGTTCCTCAATATCGTCTGAACTTAACTCAATGCTCTCCCTCAATTTTTGGGGACTGCTATTTAATAACCTTCCTGTTAGTATTAAGACCAACTCATCATTATCACTATTTAAGAAAACGCTATATACTTTCCTACTTGATAAGCTTTACTACAAAATAACGGAATTTCTGCCAAATAATTGATACTTTTAATATGTACACACTGTTTTTGTACTATATTTTGTGTTGACGTTTCTAATTTATATCTCTGTATACATTAATCTAGAAATAAAGATATATTATTATTATTATTATTAACTCGTACTACGCACTCGTTGAATCTGCAGATCGCTATTACTTTAAAAAATATATCATCGATAATTCAACTCGTGTATAAAAATATGTTTTTAAAACGGCGGACAAAAAACATTGTGGATAAAAAAATATTTACCTTCATCATAACAACCATCTTAATATTATGGTGATGGTTGTGACCGTTACTACGTGGTAATTCATTATAAAAGTGTATAAGTTCAGTGATTTCATCTTAATATTATCAATTTTAGTAAACAGCTAACTTGAGTTGAACAGTGACAGTTCGCGTAAGTTCTGAACACTTTTGCGGTGAAATATTATTAAAATGAAATTTTTTTCATGATTGTCATACCGATCCATGTACCAGTTAAGTAAATATTGACCTTTCACCAATTATACATTTAGTTGCGTTCATTTGAAATGATAAAATCAAAAAGAATTGCGTTGGCAATTTTCACGTGTGGGAATTGTATCGATTATTCTCTGTGTTTTTGCATTCAAAAAAGGAAATTTTTATTTTTATTATTTAATACATAACTTCAATTATTATAATAAAATAGAAATGACAATAACAATTAGAAAAATTAAATTACTAACGCAACATCACATTGTGAAAATATGAGTTGTATTCTCTCTCGAACACCATTATTCTGATCTGAAGAATTTTTTTGACTACTTAGGTATTATTATAAGAGAAAATGTTGTTACTGATGGCATTTACTTGAATTCACTACAATAATCTATCATGCCACATATTAAAGAAAACTTTAAAGAGGAGAACTTTTATTTGATGTATCTCCACGCTACCATTGACATATGAGGACCTACTTTGATAAGACTCTACCCAACATGATTTGAAGAAAAGGATCTCTAAAATATCTCCGCATTCACTATAACTCACGCCAATTGACTCCTTGTTATAGGGAATTATCAAGGATAAAGTTAACACTTTATAACCGGCAACAGTCGATGAATTAAATGTAGCAATCAAAAGAAAATGGAAGATGTGATGATTCTCCGAGTTTACAATTCTATTGCGACACATTGTCAGCGGCCCCTGAAGCAGCTTGAATACAGATGTTGAAAGATGAATTACTTTATAGTGTGAAAATTGGTAACCTTACATCAGACCTTCTAAAAACTAATTCATTCGAAAGGGTCAATTATTATAGCGCTTCTATTTTTTTTATATTCATCATTATTTGAATCAACTTAAATTTTGCACTGGGTACATATATGCTGATGATATTCAGCTGTAATATTTCTTTTCATCAGACTCTATCACCAACAGCGAGCATTAAAGTTGATCTACAAAATATTTTAACAACTTAAAAATGCTAGATCTAAGTATAAACCTTTTTTAGTTTTTGATACAAATAATCTCTGTGGCAGTATATGCTACACCTGAACGGGATCTATATATTATATAAAGAGCGAGCTAGTAATGTAGGTGTTGTTATGGACAAAATGTTTCGCTATAATTAGCTTCTTAATAGATGTCAGCGGTATATCTCAACTTAAAAAAGCTTTACCTACACAGAACATACTTTAACTAAAATTACCTTATGTGATACATTGGGGCTCTGACATTTTAATTACTTCTCCACGTTATACCATCCAGCAATCGATCAAAACACTGACCGACGCATACAAAGGGTGCAAAATTCATGCCTCCGATTTATTTACGGCATTTAAAATTTTTATAAAACCTCTCATAAACTTATTGATGCTGGTTGGAACAATATGGAATGTAGAAGGAATATCCATGCCAAGTGCTTATAAAGGGTGATTCAATTTGAATTTCCACATTACAATCTAAAATATTTTTGACACGCCACTGTATTTGTCAAGGGCAGCGTGTGATTTCTAACCTAAAAAGTTAAACAAAAGTAGTCATGGAGCAATATACGCAAGAACAACGTGTTAAAATTATCCAAGCATATTATGAAAATGGCCGATCGAGGAAAAGTGCATTTCGTGCTTTACGTGAAGTATTTGGTGCGCAAAATCGATCTTGTGAGAGGACAATTTGGAATGTGGTCCAAAAATTTGAACAAACTGGATCCGTAGCTAACATCAAAACCCCTCAGCGTGCTCGTAGAGGTCGTTCGGAACAAAATATTGCCATTGTTCGCGAAAGCGTGGCCGAATCGCAGCAGGTGGGCCTTACGTATTCCACTACACAGCGAATTTTAACAAAAGATTTGAAGTTACACCCGTACAAACTCCAAATAACACAGGAATTGAAGCCTCGAGACCATCAACACCGCCGTGTGTTTGCCGAATGGATAAGAGAACAAGGGGTTAATTTTTCAATGAAAATTATCTTTAGCGATGAGCCACATTTCCACGTTGATGGCTTCGTAAATAAGCACAATTGTCGTATTTGGGGATTGGAAAATCCAAGAGAGATTGTTGAAACGAAAATGCATCCTCTAAAGGTCACTGTTTAGTGTGCCTTTTGGTCCGGAGGCGTAATTGGCCCATTTTTTTTCGAGGATCATGCGGAGAACCCTGTTACGGTTAATGGCGTTCGTTATCGGAACATGATAACAGATTTTCTTTGGGAGCAGTTGGAAGATATGGATATCGAAGATTTATGGTTTCAACAGGACGGTGCCACCTGCCACACAGCAGGAGAAACGATACAATTACTGCGCGGCAAGTTTCCCGGTCGCATTATTTCACGTAACGGTGACTTCAATTGGCCGCCGCGATCGTGTGATTTAACTCCCGCAGATTTTTTCCTTTGGGGGTATCTGAAGAGCAGAGTATACAAGAATAAACCGAACACCATTGCAGAGCTGAAACAGGAGATCAGACGCGAAATAGCCGGCATAGAACCTGATTTGTGTCGCAGAGTAGTCGAAAATTTTAACAAACGAATTACGTCATGTCACATGAGCCGCGGCGGTCATTTACATGATATCATCTTTCACACATAATTGTAATGAACTAACCTTAAAGGGCAAATAATTTTTTTTATATTTTTCAACTTCTACGTGTTTTTTTTTAAATATTTTTAATGTGGAAATCCAAAATGAATCACCCTTTATTATTTTATTACAAAATTATATGCACTATGAAACCATCTTAGTTATACAATAAAATTATGTTTAGAAATGATGTACATAAGTTGAACACCAGGTGTAGAAGTCGAATTTTACTTCCAAAACACGCTTTGTACAAGAGATCATTTTCTATCAAATTCATAAAATATATAATTCTTTAGTTACGACTCTTATTGGTTTGGGAATATCTAGGTGCAAAGTTACAATTAATAGCAGTACTACTCTTCTCTAATGTCTGAAATGTATGTACGTAATTGTTATTGATCTGGGAAGTAACAGGGTTTTATTCTTACTATTTTTTCTTTTATTTATTCTCTTTACTAATTGTTCACATATTATTGTATATAAGTATCATACGTTAAGGTAGCGGCAACTAATGGCACGAAAGAATTTTTGGAGTCTCGCCTCGAAAGTAGCAATTATGAAATATATTATAAACCTGTATCTATATCGCTTAGCTGAAGAAAATTCCGAAATGTGCATAAAATTAAAAACGTCACTAATGCTGTTTTTATATCGCCTGTTTTATTATAATCAAATATAAACGTCTTAACTCCTTTCTGCATACTGCACAAAGCAGTTTGCATATATTTTTAGCTTTATTTAGCGGCTAGTGGTAAAAATGTATATTTAGATATATTTTAGAGACTAATAGTGTTGCCTAAATATCTAGTTTTCATAGGCATCTGGAAACAAGAGATTTTTGCCAGAATTAGCATTTGCATTATATGTACTGACAGTCGTTAAACCGCAAACTTTGTGGTGAATTTTGTAGGCCGATGTGTTACAGCTTGCCTAAATTTGGTGGTTCAAATTGTAGTCCCGTATGCAGTAAAGAGAACACTATTTGGTTATAAAAATTGTTTGTGAGACTTACAGAAACTGAAAACGATTAAATTTATATTTTCTTCAAAAAATAATTTTTGTATTTTTTCAAGTCTTGAATCCCATTCTGAACACTATTTTGTTATAAAAACTATTTGTGAGACTTACAGAAACTGAGACAAGCGAAATTTCTTTTGATGTAAATCGTTCGGACAACTGCTGGAAACGCCGAAAAACGATTAAATTTAATTTTTCTTCAAAAATTTATTTTCGTTTTTTTTCGAGTCCAGAATCACATTCTGAACACTATTTTGTTATAAAATATATTTGTGAGACTTACAGAAACTGAGACAAGCAAAATTTCTTTTGATGTAAATCGTTCGGACAACTGCTGGAAACGCCGAAAAACGATTAAATTTCATTTTTCTTCAAAAATTTATTTTCGTTTTTTTTTTCGAGTCCAGAATCACATTCTGAACACTATTTTGTTATAAAATATATTTGTGAGACTTACAGAAACTGAGACAAGCAACATTTCTTTTGATGTAAATCGTTTGGACAACTGCTGGAAACGCCGAAAAACGATTAAATTTAATTTTACTTCAAAAATTTATTTTCGTTTTCTTTCGAGTCTAGAATCCCATTCTGAACACTATTTGGTTATAAAAATTATTTGTGAGACTTATGTGTTACAGCTTGCCTAAATTTGGTGGTTCAAATTGTAGTCCCGTATGCAGTAAAGAGTTAAACAAAGACAGAAATTGGTTTCCATTATGTCGTACGAAATAAGGTTCCGTTACTGCATTGCGTTCCAGATATTGCACAACCTGTATTTTTGTAAAAAATAAATATTAAATTTTTACTTTCTCCGTTACGAAGTACGAGAAAGTATTGTGATCGTGATTTTTTTTTCAAAAATTTTTTTTACGGAAATATCCGTTTTGGGGTCCCTAGATGCCATTTCAACAATTTCTGGAAAAAAAATTTTTGTGTCTGTGTGTGTGTGTGTGTGTGTGTCTGTGTGTGTGTGTGTGTGTGTGTGTGTGTGTGTGTCCGTGCGCGCTGTATCTCAAAAACCAATACACCAATTGATATGAAACTTTGAACATAAGTTTTATTTGATAATCCGAAGAACTGAAAAGCTTTTGGTAAAATTTCGTACACCGGAAGTGGGTGTTTACCTTAACTGTTTTTTGTTTTTTTCCAATATTTTCTTAAATATGAAAAATATCACAAAAACATTTAAACAAATATTGAAGACAATAAAGAAATGCTATTATTTTGTTTGAAAACATTTTTCATAAAATCATTGTTATTCGAGAAAAAAATTTATTATTTTTTTTTCATTTTTGGTATACAATTATGAAACGCTAATAGTTACAGCAAATTTATGTTAATAATAATTGTAGAGAATGCCAAAATGAACAATTTATGAAGAAGTTTTTTTCGAAATCTCTTTAGTTTTTGAGTAAACTGAGTTTTTGGATTTGAAGTACATTTTTCGATCTTTCATAATTTTGACGTTTTAAACGTCAGTTTTATCCGAGTCTACGAAACGTTCGATGCACACTTAAAATATGATTAAAATTGAAAATAAACCATGGAAGCGTAAATATAAATGATACCATCAAGTCGGAGAAAGTAACAAGATGGCCACATCACCATTTTTTAAAAACATTTTCCAATTACTGTATCACTAAAGGTATTCATAATTATTTTTGTTTCATAAAAATAAAAATTCATGCAGTAAGGGGTTAATACATAACAGATTTTCTGGTTTTAATTTAGTGGCACGCTTAGCGTCCGGTACTTTAAATTACCTGTTTTGTGGCACGCCAATGCATTTGAGTTGCCGACCGTTGCTTTAAGGTTTGGATGAAAGATAAACAGGGTGAGATACCATCAGTGTTGCCAACAATGAGGATTAACATTCTACCAATGTTGTGCATTAAATCTTCCAGAAATATACTAGACTTATACGATTTGTCTTCTGTTGGTTGAAGTGGGACGACGGGGTTATTTAAATAAAATAAACTATATTTACTTATTTTTTATTATATTTTGCAAAATCTATATTTTGCAAAAACTTGTAAGATTTTGTAAAAAAAAAATATTATCTGTGATATATCCCACAACTTTTCTTTATAAAATTTTAATGCAATTATCATTGTTACATAATTAAATACCAAAAAATGGTGATGTGGCCATCATGTTACTTTTTTCGATGGTATCATCATTTATATTTACACTTTCATGGTTTATTTTCAATTTAAACCATATTTTAAATGTAAATCGGATGAAACTGACGTTTAAAACGTCAAAATTATGAAATATAAAAATTATACTTCAGATCCTAATAGACAGTTTTTTAAAAATGGTGATGTGGCCATCATGTTACTTTCTCCGACTTGATGGTATCATAGCCATTTATATTTACGTTTTCATTGTTTATTTTCAATTAAAATCATATTTTAAATGTACATCGAGCGTTATGTAAACTCGGATGAAACTGACGTTTAAAACGTCAAAATTATGAAACATGGAAAAATTATACTTCAAATTCAAAAACTCGGTTTACTCGAAAACTAACGAGATTTTGAAATAAACTTATTCTTTAGAAGTTGTTCATTTTGGCATTCTCTACAATTATTATTCAGATAAATTTGCTGTAACTATTATCGTTTCATAATTATAAAACAAAAATTAAATAAAAAATTAATAAATTATTTTCTCGAATAGCAATGATTTTATGAAAAATATTTTCAAGCAAAAGATATTCATTTCTTTGTTGTCTTTAATGTTTGTTTAAATGTTTTTGTGATATTTTTCATATTTAAGAAAATATTGGCAAAAAACAAAAAACAGTTAAGGTAAACACCCACTTCCGGTGTACAAAATTTTACCAAAAGCTTTTCAGTTCTTCAGATTATCAAATAAGACGTATGTTCAAAGTTTCATATCAATTGCTCCATTAGTTTTTGAGATACAGCGCACACAGACAGACAGACACACACACACACAGACACACACACACACACACACACACACACACATACACACACACAGACACAATTTTTGTTTTCCAGAAATTGTTGAAATGGCATCTAGGGACCCCAAAACGGATATTTCCGAAAAAAAAAATTTGAAAAAAAAATCACGATCACAATACTTTCTCGTACTTCGTAACGGAGAAAGTAAAAAACCAAAGAGATTTAGAAAAAAACTTATTGTTTATAAGTTGTTCATTTTGGAATTCTCTGCAATTATTATTAACATAAATTTGCTGTAACTATTATCGTTTCATAATTATAAACCAAAAATTTAAAAAAAAATAATACATTTTTTTCTCGAATAACAATGATTTTATGAAAAATATTTTCAAGCAAAAGATGTTCATTTCTTTAATGTCTTCAATATATGTTTAAATATTTTTGTGATGTTTTTCATATTTAAAAAAAAATTACCAAAAGCTTTTCAGTTCTTCGGATTAACAAATAAGACTTATGTTCAAAGTTTCATATCAATTGCTCTATTAGTTTTTAACATACAGCGCGCACAGATAGACACAGAGCCACACACAAATACACACACAGAAATAAACTGTTTTTTTTCCAGAAATTGTTGAAATTGCATCTAGGGACCCCAAAATGGATATTTCCGAAAACAAAAAATTTTAAAAAAATTTCAGGATGACAATACTTTCTCGTACTTCGTAACGGAGAATGTTAAAAGATACAAGAAAGAACATAGTATGAGTACGCGAACTTCAATGAGGTAGGTTCTTCCACGTAACCCACAGTAATAATATATTTACATGGCTAGGCTTATAATTGCAGCACACTTGACGCGAATGGTGTAATATAGGGAAAACATGCAGGAATGAATGTAAGCAAATTCGCAAAAAAACTGGATGTGACAATGATGCTGGGCATTTGCTTCTCTCCTTCTCTCCAAATACATTGGTATGCAAATTAATTTCTACTGTTATAATGATGAATATAAAATTGCAATTTTGTTTCCGGAAACATTTTCTCTCTCGCGTTGAAAATTATATGGATACGTGTTCTGAAAGCAAATTCCTGAAACACGAATAGCAGGTAATAAAAACTTGAACATAATTTAATACAGGGTGGCGCAAAACGAACGTTGTGGTTTGAATTCTTTATACCTTTCGTATTTAAGTAATTATTATAGTTTTTCTTTTTTTTTACTAATATGAAATATTTTTGGTTTAATTGTCAAAAACGATTCTTTTTCTGCATTACAAATTCGCTTTCCACAACCTTTCGCAAAATTTCAGGTATTATGACTTCAATTTCAGTGCGAATGTTCGTTTTTAATTGGGAGATGGGTCTTGGCTTATTAACAACGTACTCTGTTTATTTCAAATGTCACAAAAGGAAACAGCGAAGAGAGGTTAAATCCGGGGAACACGGAGGCCGATGGAAATCGCTTCTGCGCGAAATAATGCGTTCGCCAAAGAATTCCCTTGAACGAGCCATTAAGTCGCGTGCAGTATGCACTGTGGCTCCACTTTGTTGGAACCACAGAGTTGGATGGATTTCCGTAGCTAGCCTTAAAAAAATGTCCAACATCGTCCGATATTGAGTACCATCGATGGAAACTGCCGCAACAGAGTCGTTGAGTCTCTTGCAGTATGGCTCCATCTTGTTAAAATAACAGGGCTGGAAAACAATTCCACAGCTGGCCTTTAAAATTAGCAAAATCGTCCGATATGGAATAACATTGATGTAAACTGCGACACCGCCTTCATTTTCAAAGAAATATGGGACAATGATATTGAGCACCATTGGTGGAAACAGCCTTAATAGAGCCATTAGGTTCTTTGCAGTTTTCTCTATCTTGTTGGAACAATAGGGTTGGAAAACAATTCCGTAGCTGGCCTATAAATTTATCAAAATCGTCCGTTATTGAGTAACATTGATGTAAACTGCGACACCGTCTTCATTTTCAAAGAAATATGGCACAATGATATTGAGCACCGTTGATGGAAACAGCCTTAATAGAGCCATTGAGTTCTTTGCAGTATGGCCCCATCTTGTTGGAACAACAGTGTTGGAAAACAATTACACAGCTGGCCTATAAAATTATCAAAATCGTCCGATATTAAGTAACTGATGTAAACTGTGACACCGTCTTCATTTTCAAAGAAATATGGGGCAGTGATATTGAGCACCATTAATGGAATCAGCCTTAATAGAGCCATTAGGTTCTTTGCAGTTTTCTCCATCTTGTTAGAACAACAGGGTTGGAAAACAAGTCCACAGCTGGCCTATAAAATTATCAAAATCGTCCGATATTGAGTAACATTGATGTAAACTACGACGCCGTCTTCATTTTCAAAGAAATATTGGACAATGATATTGAGCACCGTTGATGAAAACAGCTTTAATAGAGCCATTGAGTTATTTGCAGTTTTCTCCATCTTGTTGGAACAACAGGGTTGGAAAACAATTCCACAGCTAGCCTAAAAAAATCCGTATCGTACGATAGTGGGCACCATTGATGGAAACTGCCATAACTGAGCCATTGAGTCCTTTGAAGTATGGTTCCATCTTGTTGAAACCAGAGGGTGAAAAAACTGTTCCACAGCTGGCCTAAAAAAATATCAACATCGTCCGATATTGAGTAACATTGATGTAAACTGCGACACCGTCTTCATTTTCAAAGAAATATGGGCCAAAGATTCTTTCGGGCGATACACCGGATTTAAGTGGGTGTAATTGTCGCTTGGATTCTACGTAGCCCATATCCTGCAGTTTTGTTTGTTTACGAAGACATTTAATTCGAAATTGGCTTCATTGCTCATTATCAAATTGTAAATAAAATTTGAATTTTCTTCTTTCTCCCTTGGCCGGAAAAATTAATTTCTATTTTATAATGCCATGTGGTATTTTACAAGAATCCAATATGGCGGCCTTAAAATGGCTGTGTTATCTTCAAGCAAACACAAACTAATTTATTAATCTGTTCTGTACAAAAACTTGTATGTCCTAAAAAATATTTTACAATCTGAAAATTTGTATTAATGTACCTATTTTAAGAAACCATTAAAAAAACATGGCGGCTCCAAAACTCAAAAATAGCAAAAAAATTCTTTTACAATCTGGAAATTCGTATTAATGTACCTACTTTAAGAAACTACTGAACAAAAAACATGGCGACTCCACTCAAAAATAGCAAAAAACTGCTGTGTCATTGTTTTCCGGGGTAAATCAAATATTGCTCAAATTTTGCTCATGGACATATGTTTTTAAAGTAGAAATACAAATCAGACAAAAAAAGCATGCCGACTCCAATATGGCGGTTCCAAAACTCAAAGAACGCGAAAAACAGCGTTTTCTTGAGGTTTTGTCATTGTTTGCTGTAGTTAATGGAGTAATTGCTCAATTTTGTTTAATTTTTTTATTGTCGAAAAGTCTGTACTTAAGACCTTCTAAATTTTCATGTTTGTCGGAAGCTCTCTGTGTTTCAGAAGGCTGTTTGTAAAATTTGCTATAAGAGTCTGCATTTTTTTAAAATTTTCTTATTTTTTTTAATCTTTAGTTTTATTTTAATTTTTCCATCTTATGGAACTACTAACAAATAAACAGATTTGTCTGTCTGTCTGTGCGCGCTGTATCTCAAAAACTAATAGAGCAATTGATATGAAACTTTGATAATCTGGAAAACCGAAAAGCTTTGGTAAAATTTCGTGGAAACATTTTTCATAAAATCATTTTTATTCGAGAAAAAAAAATTATTAATTTTTTTAAAATTTTTGGTTTATAATTATAAAACGATAATAGTTACAGCAAATTTATGTTGATAATAATTGTAGACAATGCTAAAATCAACAACTTATAAAGAATAAGTTTTTTTCGAATTCTTTTTAGTTTTTGAGGAAACTGAGTTTTTGAATTTGAAGTATAATTTTTCCTTCTTTCATAGTTTTGAGTTGTTTGAGTTTCATCCGAGTTTAAACAACGCTCGATGTACATTTAAAATATGATTTCAATTGAAAATAAACCATGAAAACGTAAATATAAATGGCTATAATACCATCAAGTCGGACATGATGGCCACATCACCATTTTTTTCATTCTAGTTGTTTTGATTTAATGTGGGGCGCATTTAATAACTAAAGCAACTTTAGTAGATTCAGGAATTTTAATACACATGAACTAATTTCAGTGGTCCTCTTAGATTATGCGTCGTTGCCTGCATTTTATTTTTATTTACTAAAGCGCCATCTTTTAACCTCCGCAAGAAAAGTAGCAAGGGTTTTCCTAGCCACTCTGTATTCAGGATACTTTTCATCTTCGTGTAATTTATTTTATGATTTTGGTTCGTTTTTCAATTGTGTATTGTTCCATTTCAAATTTACCAAGAATTCTTGATAAAAACCTGAAGTAGAATTTAAAAAAAACAATAAAATAAAAAGTTATGAGGAATTCAAACCACTATGTTCATTTAGCGCCTCTGTATATTTGAAATTCCAAGCAGGTATTGAAAAACACAAAGTATTATTAAGTAGATGGAATCAAAGAAGTGCTCTAGAGACAGTGAAAGGGATCAGTTGAATTAAATTAAATATCTTATCGTTAATTGGAATTTATTACAGGTATTGTTTCAATGAGGAAATATTGGATGGCTTCGAGCTTTGACATGTTATTGCAGGCAAAGGGGAATTTAATTAATATTATGATTATTCTAGATATAATTTTGATCCATACATCAAAAGGTAATTATTATAAATATAATTTTGATCCATCCATCAAAACGTAATCTCGTCCTTTGCTCGTATTTCAATTAAATTCAAAAGATAAAAATGTTTAACCTTTAGATTTATAACATAATAACAGTAGTAAGGGTTGAACTCTATTTATTATTAAGAATTTGTATGTACAGAAATTTAAAATATAATTAACGTTGTTGTAAGTAATAAGCTTGGAAAAATATGCGAACTAATTTCAAAAATTAAACGCTGCAAATAAATTACTAGATTAGATTAGATTGGACGGGGTAAATTGGCTGCGAAAAGCCTTACAGCACCGTGACCTGGTTAGGTCTTTTGTACTAAATCAACTAATCACATTGTAATTATTTTTATGAAACGTAGATACATACATATATTTATTTAGCAAACAATAGATACATAAATTTAATGTAAACCATATATTATGTTTCTATTCAAATAGGATAATCGACCTGCTGTCTTTCGGCCTTATAATAGTAGCAGTAAAAATGGTTCAGTAGGGGTCAGTAGTTTTGAGTAATGTCAACAAGTTCCGAAAGTGATATTTTACGGAAGCCTACGGCTCGTCCTGGGATCCAGGAGTCCCGTAAAATCACTTTTGGAACGTGTTACGTACAATATTTTTTCTGCAGCCGTTTTGTATGCTAAAAAAGCAAAAACGAATGTTATATGATAAGGGCTGTCATAATTAATAATAAAGTTGATATTATTGTCAAGGCCGCCTTCACATATGCCCAAAATCGTCCCGAAAGTAACAAAAATCGTCCCGAAAGTAAAGAAATCGTTCCGAAAGTGAAACAAAATCGTACCGAAAATAACTACTTGCGGTACGATTTATGTAAAGTGGTACTTTCAATTTAATAAATCATACCGAAAGTTGTATTTTCTGGACGGCCACAGATAAATATTTTTTCAAATGATTTTCAAATTTTTATGATTTTATTTGTACGTACAAATATCAAATATGTCATCCATAATAAACAAGAAAACAAAAGTTGGCTATTGTTTCTCCGATGACACAATTTCGAATTGTCAAAAATTCTGCATTTTTGCCACCGCAAACGGCACATAAAAAAATTTGCAGCTGTCAAAAATTGTGGATTTTTATATCGAAAACAATTTTTTGATATATATAAAAAAAAAGAAAATGACAATTTCGAATTATCAAAAATTCTGCATTTCTACCACCATAAACGGCACGATTCAACGGTAAATAAATAAATTAGCAGCTGCCAAAAATTGTAGATTTTTACAATCAAAAACGGCATTTTTTTTATTTTAAAAAAGAAAATTGGCATTTTTGTATTGTTAAAAATTCTGCATTTTTGCCACCACGAACGGTACGATTCAATGGTAAATAAAGAAATTTGCATCTACCAGAAATCCTGGTTTTTTACTATCAAAGACGGCATTTTTTGATAATAAAAAAAAAGAAAATTTCAACTAATTCAAATAAAACGAATAATTTTGTTGGTATCACTTTTTTAACTTGGAGTAGTTACTATAGTTTCGACAATTTCAGCTAGTGATTTTCAAACTATTGAACTACTCCAAGTTAATAAAGTGATACCAACAAAGTTATTCGTTTTATTTGAATTATTCAAAATGTATCACGAAGTGAAAGCCTCCACAACTACTTAAAATTTCAACTGCTAAAAATGACAATTTAGAACTGTCAAAAATTGCACTACTATCACAAATGGCACGTTAGCAGTAAAAAGGAAATTTTCAATTGCTGAAAATAACTATTCAGTACTGTCAAAAATGGCTCATTACAGAAACCGGCAAGTTTCAACAATAAATAGAAAATATCCAAATGCCAAAAATTAAAATTAACTGTCAAAATTTGAGCATTTCTACTATCACTATCGGCATTTTTCAATATTAAAAAAGGGAAATTCCAACTGCCAAAAGTAACAATTATAAATTGTCAAAAGATGTGCAATTCTGCTGTCAGAAGCGGAATTTTTCAATAGTAAAAGATACAGTTTTAACCGTCAAAAATGACAATTTCAAAATGTCAAAAATTCTGCATTTCTACCACCATAAACGGCACATAAAGAAATTTGCAGCGGTTAAAAATTGTGTATTTTTACTATCAAAAATGGCATTTTTTAATATTAAAAAAGAACATTTTAACTGCTAAAAATGGCAATTTCGAATTGTCAAAAATTCTGCATTTCTGCCACCACAAACGGCACGATTCAACGGTAAATACGAAATTTGCAGCTGCCAAAAATATGGTTTGTTACTATAAAAGACGGCATTTTTGATATTAAAAAAAGAAGTAAATTTCAACTGCTAAAAATGACAATTTCGAACTGAACAAAAATAGCGCTACTATCACAAATGGCACTTAGCAGTAAAAAGAAAATTTTCAATTGCTGAAAATAACTATTCAATACTGCCAAAAATTGCTCATTACTGAAAACGGCAGGTTTCAACAATAAAAAGAAAATTTCCAAACGCGAAAAATATTAGACTGTCAAAATTTGAGCATTGCTACTATCACTATCAGCATTTTTCAATATTAAAAAAGGGAAATTTCCAACGGCCAAAAGTAACAATTCCAAATTGTCAAAAATTGTGCAATTCTTCTGTCAGAAACGGCTTTTCAATAGTAAAAAAATGGCAATTTCGAATTGTCAAAAATTCTGCTTTTCTGCCATCACAAACAGCACGATTCAGCGGTAAATAGGGAAATTAGCTGCTGTCGAAAATTGTGGAATTTTACTCTCAAAAACGGCATTTTTTGATATTAAAAAAAAATAGATAACTCGAACTGTCAAAAATCGCACATATCTACCATCACAAATGGCACGTTGGCAGTAAAAAGGAAATTACCAAAAATAACTATTCAGGACTGTCAAAAATTGCTCTTTAATAAAAACGGTTTCATTTCAACAATAAAAAATTCCAAATGCCAAAATTTTTTAACCGTCAAAATTTGAGCATTATCTATCACTATCACTATCACTATCGGTATTTTTCAATATTAAGAAAGGGAAATTTCCAATGGTCAAAAGTAACAATTACAAATGGTCAAAAATTCTGCATTTCTGCCACCACAAACGGTACGATTCAACAGTAAATAAAGAAATTAGTAGCATCCAAAAATTGTGGATTTTTAGAATTAAAAATGGCATTTTTTTGATATTAAAAGAAAAAAGAAAATTTTAACTGCTGAAAATGACAATTTACAACTGTCAAAAATTGTTAATTCCTACTAGAATGTACAGTAATAATACAGCGATATCGAATAAAAAATTAGTCAAAGCAGGTCATGAAAAAAAAAACCGCATTTTCTTAGTTCCTAAATTTGAAAATATCCATATACGCCAGCTTGACACTTGCCAATAAGTTTAACTTTTATTCGATCGCACTGCATTATACGGTACGAGTGGAACTGTGCCCTTTCGCCGTTGTACGTCAACTTTTTTCGGATTCATTGAACATAACGTGGAACGCACTTTTTGTTATAATTTTTAATTTTGATGTGATTGTTAAAGTATACATTTACCGACTACATACAAGTTTAGTATATAAAATATTACTTTAATTTAATAAATTCATTTTTCAGGAAGCGGCAGGTGCCCCCCCTTGCCCTCACCTGCGGACGCCCATGTCTATACCTCGTTTAAAGTGGGTATAGTTACGACTGACACTGATGGCACTTTATATGCTGAGAAATGGCCAAGAAGTGTATCAATACGTATTTTTATTAATCGACGGCGTAAAGATAAATCCACAAAATCAATTAACGATGATGCTACTAGTCGTTCTACTTTTTTACATCATGCGAGTACCAATCCTGTCCAAGTGAACTAACGTCAGATGTCGGTGTCAGCCTCTATATCCGTCTTTATCATCTGTGCATCCGCCTAGAGAATTCTCCAGTTTAATGAACTTACATTTGTATTATCAAAACGTACGCGCTCCAAATTGTTCTTATTAAATACTGCCTTACCTCTGATGGAGCATGGCGTATTCATCCTCAGCGAAACGTGACTGATTAACTCAATTGCCAATTCTGAATTAGGTTTTAATAATTTCAAAGTCTATCGATGTGATCGCAACTGTGCTGCAACAATTATTTTTTCCATGACAAAATATTATTCTTGAGTATAAAGAACTTAAGCTAACAATGCTTTAAACTTTTACATTACTAAAGTCAAAATAGCCTCTTATCACTTTGTTAAATTTTAATGTCAACAAATTGTTTTTCAAAGCCACCTTCGATTTTTATTTAATAAAATGGCTATTGAAATGGTTGGTAAAATGAGTTTTCTGCAAATAACTTTTATTGCGTCAGGAATTGGGACAGGGTTGTTATAAGAAAAAATGTTTGTTTTCAAGTCTGCATGGAATGGCATAAGAAAATACAGGGGCTCAAATTTAAAATAATAAAAATAAAGTGCTTTAAAGTTTGAAATGTTTGACACTAAATATTGGACACCCTGTATAATTCATATCAATCAAACTTAGTTAACGGGACTATTAACAAGGCACTATTTTTATTTTTTTTCATTTTTTAAAACAATGATGCAAAACTGTTTTTTTTTTAGTTTTAATTTTTTTTGCTGATATCCCTAAATCGATTCCAATAAAATTATAGAAATATGTAGGCAACCATAAAAGGTACCTAAATAAGTAATACAATACATAGCATGTAATTTAAAAAAATATGTCATCATGACGTCACACTTTTTTGGGACACCCTGTATAATCAAAAATATTTTCCTGAAATGCATCATAGGATACAAATATATTCTACAAAATATCGAAATTCTAACTTAATTAGTAACTGAGCTATTGAAGACGGAAGATTAAATGCAGGACCCTGTATACCACCAAATTCTGACTACTCTATTTATCAGAGTCACTATGAGTCCATGGAGTCAATTTCAAATTCGAATATATTATACATGTTTGGTGACTACAACTTGCCTTCTGCTTCATGGATTAACGATGAATATGGTGTTAGAACAGAATCTCCTTGTCCGAAAATAACCTTAGTATCTAATACGTTTGGCTATACTTATTCACACCAATTGAATAGTGTCCATAATACTAACTCTCTTATATTAGATCTTGTCTTTGCGCCATCCGAATTTTCGGCCCACATAAACCTCTCCGAATCGTTATCTCCAATTTTACCATGCGATGCTGTCCACCCTCCCTTAGATTTAAGTTTAGAGTTTGGAATTCCACCTGGGAACACATGGCACGGCAAGGAAGAAGAACTTGTTTACGATTTTAAGCGAGTGGATTATACATCTCAACAGGGGCGGCTCTTTATATAGAGCCAAGAAGCCATGGCACTACCAGTAGTTTGAAGCTCAGCAAGAATTTTTAATTAATTCTTAAAATTCTTTTTGTTTTCCGTGTGTATTGTTTGATGATGATGGCGAGGTTACGTGGTCGAAGAATGGTGTTACAGATTCAGTGCATGTCTGGGACAAAATGTAAACGCACGATAAATGGAAAGTACACATAAATCATATTTTCAGCTTGTTCGGTTATTTAAAATTATTAACCTTTACTTTACAACCCAAATTAACCTTGGACTATGAAGATTAATCGTTCTTTCTTTCTTCGTATTGTAAAAGTGTCATCAACATGTTCCACGAGCCGCTACTGAGAGTCATACTAACCAAGTGAATTGTTTTATTTGAATTATTCAAAATCTACTAAATCTAAAATTAGCTTCACTTTTTTGGACGATTAAAACAAAAATTAGAAAATATATTTTCCTATTAAAAAAATTGGAAAATTATTTTGAACAATGGAGTGATTTTTGAGACTGTTTTCTTACTAGAATATCCTACATTTTTTATTATTAAACATGTTGTTTCGATTTTTTTTTGGCTAAATTTTTGATCATTTGGCCTAAATATTCTTTATTTTGACCTAAATTTTCGTAGATTGGAATAAAACAATTTCGAACCGAATTTTTAATCTTTATATTTTTGACCTGTATTTTCATTTTTTTTATGGTCTAAATTTTTGATTTTTTGCTCTAAATATTCTTTATTCTAAGTTTTCGATTTGATTGTTAAAATTTTTGATTTTTCGGTCCGCATTTTTGATTTTTCAGGCTGAATTTTTAATTGTAGTTCCAAATTTTTTATTTGATTTTGGTTCAAATATCTATAACCTGAATTATTCATTTATATGCGAGTTTTTTTTTTTTAATTTTTTCCGGTATTTTCGAGTTTTGTTTGCTGAAATTTTTGATTTTTTAGTCTGCATTTATTATCTTTAGGCCCGAGTTTTCGATGTATTGTCAAAATTTTTGACTTTCTGGCCAACATTACAGATTTTTATTATTCTTTTTAATGTTTTGACCTAAATTTTTCTTTATTTTGTCTTAACTTGTCGATATTATTATTAAAATTTTCGATTTTTTTGTCCGCATTTTTGATTTTTCATTTAGTTTGCATTTATTATCTTTAGGACCGGATTTTCGATGTACTGTCCAAATTTTTGACTTCCTGGCAAACATTACAGATTTGTATTATTTTTTCAAATCTTTTGACCTAAATTTCTCTTTATTTTGACCTAACTTTTCGATTGTTAAAATTTTCGATTTTTTGTTTAGTCTGCATTTATTATCTTTAGACTCGAGTTTTCGATGTTTTGTTTAAATTTTCACCGTTTTAGGCTATATTGTAGATTTTTTATTTTTTGATCTAAATATTCTTTATTTTGACGAAAAAAATCGATTGGTTTGTGGATATTTCGGATTTTTTGTTTGCATTTTTTATCTTTACGCCCGAGTTTTTGATGATTTGTCTAAATCTTCATTTTGGCCTATATTTTGTATTTTCGATTATTTTGGTTTCAATTTTTGGTCTTTTGGCCAAAATTTTCTTTATTTCGACTTAAATTTTCGATTCGTTTGTTATAATATATTACTATATGTAGATTCATTTGTAACTGACGAGTGTAAACTTATTACGAGTATGAACACGAATAAACTACATTACATTACATTACAAAAATTTTGTTTTTTTGGTCTACCACTTTGATTTTTGGGTACGAATTTTAGATTTTTGGTCTTATTTTTTATTTTTGTCCCATGGTTTAGATTTTCTTAACTTGAATTATTGATTTTATTTTTCGATTTTTTTTTTAATTTTAATTTTTTTTATTTTCAAACTTCTTGTTGGAACTTATTTTAAGCCAAAAATAGTTATGTTTGGAGCTGAAAATGGCAAATTATTTTTCTTTTGCTTGTATTTTCAATTTTTTGGTCTGCATTTATATTTTTAAACTAGGATTTTTGATTATTTGGCCGATATTTTAGATCTGCGGCTGTTTTGTTCCAAATTTTTTATTTTTTGACTACAATATTCGATTGGTCTATGAAGATAAAATAAGATAAATGGTTCTTTACTTCTTCAAAAAAAGAGGGGGTATATTGTATAAGTGGCTCTACCATCAACATGTTCCACGAGCCGCCACTGCATCTCAATGTAAGATGAGATGCTTGTAATATTAATGACGCCTGTAATGAATTCTATTCTACCATATCTCGTATATTAGATCTCTATATCCCACAAGTTAGTACGACCCGCAAGAAAATCTCCCATTTTCCCAAATGGTTCAGTAAAGAACTTAAAAATCTATTTTTTTTTTGAAGAAAAAATTACATAAAGCCTACTCGTATCTCGTTCTCTTTCTGATTATTTAAAATTCTGTATGATATGCGATAAATGCAAAACATTAGCAAACCATTGTTATTCAAAACATATAAAAGCAGTTGAATTTTCCTTTAAACACAATCCAAAAGTTTTTTGGGAATACGTTGAGTCTAAGCGTACATGTAATCAGATACCGACGACTTTCTTACAGGATGACACATTGATTACCGACACCGAAGGCATAGTGGGCGAGTTTGTTTAATTTTTTGGATCTGTTTACCGCCCATCAAGCATATCGAGCCAAACAAAGCGTGACTCAAATTTATTAATTGATAACACTCACATAAACGATAACAATCCGCCTTTTCTAAAAATATCGACTGTATTAAACGAACTTCTGTCATTAAAACCCAATAACTCATCCGGACCTGATGGTTTGTCTGCATCATTTCTAAAAAATTGTGCATTTGCACTTAGTCGTCCTCTCTGTCCCTTGAGGTGTATTTTCCGACGTTGAAAGAGTGCACCGATATATAAATCCGGCAATCAAAAACAAGTTCAAAATTATAGGCCCATATCCTTGTTATCGGTGGTACCCAAGATTTTTGAAAAATTGCTTACCATACAGCTCACAGCTATTTTACAATCTTCTATCTCCATGTGTCAACATGGCTTCAGAACTGGTAAATCGACAGCAACTAACCTCTTAATTTACGAATCTTATATTATTGATGCCTTCGCGGAGAGAAGTCAGGTGCATTCTATCTACACTGACTTCTCGAAAGCATTTGATACTGTAGATCACACAATTTTAATGAATACATTAAGTAGTGTTGGTGTTAATGGTACTCTTTTGCAATGGGTAAAATCATAATTATCTGGTAAAACTCAATATGTGCGAATAGGCCAATGTGTGTCTCGACCAATTAATGTAACTTCTGGTGTTCCTCAAGGATCCCACCTAGGACCTTTGTTATTTAACATTTTTATTAATGATGCTGTACGCTGCTTTCCGAATGCTAAATGTTTACTATTTGCTGACGACATGAAAATATTCATGAAAGTTCGAACATTGGATGATGACGTGTTGCTTCAAAATTACTTGCAATCATTTGGTGAATGGTGCCGTGATAACAAGCTTTCACTGAATCTTAAAAAAAAAGTAATATAATTACCTTCTCCAGACGTTTGTTCACCGTGATGTATGACTACTCTTTGCTGGGCGAATTAAATGCAATGCCTGGACCTGGGCATTGCATTTAATTCGAATTTAAGTTTCACCACTCATGTATCCAACATAGTTGCTAAATCGTACCAGCTTTTGGGGTTTATTAAACGTCACGCGAAAGATTTTCGTGATCATCGCACATGAATCCTTCTTTTTAATGCCCTAGTTCGCCCTCATCTCGAATATTGTTCTAGTGTATGGTCTCCTTACACCACTTGAGATGAGGAAAAGATAGAACAAGTCCAAGAAAAGTTTGTACGATCGTTAGCATTCAAGTGCAATTTAGTTGGCAGTTACACTGATTTACTATCAATTTTTAATATTGTAAGTCTTGACACAAGACGATTCAATTCTGATGTGGTACTTGTTTTTAAACTGCTTCATGGTATCGTTGACTGTCCTGACTTGATCAGTTTGATAGGTATCCATGATCCTTCTCGTCCTCTGCCTAGTAATGTCCCCTTTCATATTCCGTTTCATAGGACGGATTACGCCCAACAATCTGCAGCTACACGGGTCCTAAGACACGCCAACCTTACCGACCCAAAATTTCATTTTTTTGCGGAATCGATATTTTAATCTGATGTAATGTCTTGAACTGTTGATACATTTTAATCTGTCTTTTCATGTCTTGAACTGTATATATATTTTAATCTGTCTTGTAACATCTTGTATTGTGTATATATTTTATTTTATTTTTATTTTTTAGTGTAATGAAATGGCTTCCGTTAAATAAATACCAAAAGCCAAATAAACACATGTTGAAACCTTATACAGCGTCAGTGTTTTCATCAAGTGATATTATGGAGTTTCAACACGTAACAGTCTCACCAATTCTACATTCAAATAGGTAAAATTTATTTGCAAATGATTAATACCCAACTGTGACCTATTTAAACTAATTTTATTTCCGTTAAGTTAACCATGAAAAAGTAGTGACATCCTAACAATTTCAGTTCGAATATAAATTGATATCGACGATATTAAATTGATTAATTATTGAATCAATACCATAAATACAAACAATACATTTCAATATTCGTCACAGCAATGTTAAACATATTTCATTTCAATTTCCATACATGTGTAAAACTAAACATCCATTGTATGCACGTACGCCGGCTATCAGATTATGAATACATCGATTGATAATAACTCGGAGTCTATTCAGTGAGTATACTATTACTGGTTTGCTTTTGCCAATTGGCTTACAAATTCATCAACTATTATTTCGCATAATCGAATCACCGAATGCTGATCAATATCAAATATATTACAGTCAATATTGGGTTTAGCCTCTAGATATTAATTACACACGAAAAATATTTAGTCATTTGATGGTTAATACGTACAAGTTTTATTGTAGGGAAAGATATGCTTTTTTCACAACTGATATAAAAGTAGGCTTACACCTACTGTCCTGAACTTCTCTCAATGCTACTTTTTATTCTAAGGCAGGGGATTGGAACAAACTATCTGTTCAGGTTACAAATTATAACGAAAACTTATTGCGTCAGAAATCCTACGTATCGAATTAAAAAAAAGTCAAAATACATTAATTAATAATAATAATATATTTCATCCTTGATTAGATGTATTCAAAATACGCTTAGAGTCAATCATTACAGATATGTCCGTTAAGCTATATTACCACTGTTAGAACCAGTGGCGACTCGTGGAACATGTTGATGGTAGAATCACTTATACAATATCCCCCGCTTGAAGAAACAAAGAACCATTTATCTTCCTAGACCAATCGAACATTTTGGCAAAAAAATCCAAAATTTGGAACAAAACAGCCGAAGATCTAAAATATTGGCAAAAAAATAAAAAATCCTGGTTTAAAAATAAAAATGTAGACCAAAAAAATTGAAAACAAGCAAAAGAAAAATAGTTTACCATTTTCAGCCCCAAAAATAACTCTTTTAAGCTTAGAATAAGTTCAACGAGAAATTCGAAAATAATAGCAAATATAAAAATTTAAAAAAATTCGCACAATAAAATCAATAATTCAAGTTGAGAAAATATAAAATATGGGGCAAAAATAACAAGTTAATGGATCATAAGTGGCCTTTTCGTGGCCTCCGCTATAAAAATGGTGTCGTTGGGGAACCTAGAGCGTCCCCTGTTTAATGTTGAACAACTTTGGCTTGTCATTATTGAACGTACCGCTTTCTCCATAACCTCCGGACCCTCTAGGCGCACTGTACTTGGTAATATGGAAATGGGATCTCTCGGCTGCTCAAAGCGCTGATCGAGCCCCTAATTTCTGATAGTAAGATTGCTCTCCGAATTGAAATTTGTTGTCATGGTCCCCGATTTCTCAGGTTATTCATTGAAATCGAGTGAAAAATTATCGATATCGAGCGAGGAGGCCTGTTGCTAAGCCTCACGTCGTTAAATAACTTTGTTCTGTATCATACGTATTCTGGTCTGGACAAATAGGAAGTACGGTAGCCGTCGTGTCGTCATCAATCTTAAATTCTTGCAGCGTCATTTTGTGAAATGTTCGATGATAGTTCTGAGACTGATTTTTCCACATTTTTTCACAGATCTATTGGTACAGCAAGGAAAAATGTTCATAAATCAGATCTGACGTAGTCCTTGTCGTACCAAGGCAAATGCCAGAACTGAGAAATCAAATTAATAAACGCCCATTCATTCAACCAACAAGCATTTCACCTATCTAAACCTAACTAACACGCATCGAATCTGTTAAATAATTAAGGGTTACTACAAAAATTAAACACAACGTAAGAGACTTGACCATAAGGTAATCAGTAGAGATGGGCAAAACTGCTACTTTTGAATCACCTTGCTACTTGTGATTGCTACTTTCTAATATCAGTGATTTTAAACTGTGACTGTGATCACGGTTAGTAAACTTCGTAACATCTTCTGAAATTGTAAATGGTTTCTCAAAAATGTTTTTGATATGGTTCTGCTAATATTTGTCTACCTGGTCACATAAATAGTGTTCCTTTTGATATTATACCTGTGACTGAAGGTAATATTTTGGTTATATTATCTGCTATACCAAATAAACATATGACTATCCTTGATTCGAGAAGTATTTGGAGATTTTTGCAGAATCTTATAACATAATGTTTGTTCAGTAAATTTGAAAAGTTGGAAAGGTATGTGGTAAATGTTTTCCTATTTTGGTTTCACCTCTGAAAAAACGCATCTTTTGAAAGGTGATTTGCTCTGTTCTCAATGATTATTTTGAAATCAAATCATATGGATTTTTGAAAATTTTCGTTTGAATTTTTTGATGACTTGGCCAAAAACATCGCAGAAAAAAATATAAAATGTGCAGGTAGAATTCCATAAAAAATGATCCTCAATGGCCGAAGTACCGCTTATTCGAAATCAATTTGGTCTTTGTAAGTTCAACAATTTTCAATACAGAAAATCTTCAAAAATCCTTTTGAAGATTTTCGTTTTAATTTTTTAATACTTGAACAAAAACATCGCAGAAAAAAATATAAAACACGCAGGCAAAATTCCATAAGAAATCATCCCCAATGGCCGAAGTATCGCTAATTCAAAATCAATTTGGTTTTTGTAAATTCAACAATTTTCAATACAGATATGGATTTTTCAAGATTTTCGTTTCATTTTTTTTTAGCACTTAAATGAAAACATCGTAGAAAAAAATATAAAACGCGTAGAAAAACTGCTTTAAAAAGAAATGTCTTCAATGGTCGAAGTATCGCTTATTTAAAATCAATTTGGTTTTTGTAAATTCAACAATTTTCAATAGAGATATGGATTTTTGAAGAATTTTGTTATAATTTTTTGAACACTTGAATGGAAACATCGCAGAAAAAAATATAAAACAAGTAGAAAAAATTCCTTAAAATAATATCCTCAATGGTTGAAGTATCGTTTATTTAAAATCAATTTGGTTTTTGTAAATTCTTCAATTTTTAATGGATGATTGATATTTTTTCGTTTCAATTTTTTGAGCACATGGCCAAAAACATCGCAGAAAAAATATAAAAACTGCAGGCAAAACTCCATAAAAAAATATCCTTACTGACCGAAGTGCCGCTTATTCGAAATCAATTTAGTTTTTGTAAATTCGACAGTTTTCAATACAGAAAATCTTCAAAAATTCTTTTTAGGATTTTCGTTTTAATTTTTTAATATTTGAACAAAAACATCCCAGAAAAAAATATAAAACACGCAGGCAAAATTCCATAAGAAATCATCCTCAATGGCCAAAGTATCGCTAATTTCAAATCAATTTGGTTTTTGTAAATTCAACAATTTTCAATAGAGATATGGATTTTTGAAAATTTTAGTTTTAATTTTTTGTTAAAAAATGTAAAACGCGTAGAAAAAAATCCTTAAAAAAATATCGTCAATGGTCGAAGTATCGCTTATTCAAAATCAATTTGGTTTTTGTAAATTACAAAGTTTTTAATGGTGATATGAATTTTTGAAAATTTTAGTTTTAATTTTTTGAACAACTTAAAGAAAACATCGCAGAAGAAAATAAAACGCGCAGACAAAATTCCATAAAAAAATATCCACAGCGGCCGAAGTATGCTTATTCAAAATCAATTTGGGTTTTGAAAAATCAACAATTTTCAATAGCGATATGGATTTTTGAAGATTTTTGTTTTATTTTTTTGAGCACCAGAACAAGGAGCATTTTGGTAAATTGTTTTTATTTATTTTTTGCAATTTCAAAATTAGTTTCGTGGTATTATTTTAAAATGTATGTTTGGATATTTGCACTGAATCTTAAATTAAAATGAATTTCATTTTGGGTTTATTAAGGCGTCGAATTCTTCACTTTCGATCACAGCAAGTTTGTGGTTCAATTCCATGCCGGGCAAGATATTTTTTTCATTTTTATAAGATCTCAATTAATTAATTAATAATTGTTAGTACATAAGTTGTAATTTATTTCATTTTATATGGTATACCATGGCATTTTATAAATATTTGTCTTTTTCATTAAATATTTATTCAAAATTTAAATACAATACCGTGCACAAATGGGAAAATAAAGTAATGAATATTAAATAACATTTAGAAATGCCACCTTGTACTGTCTTCTTACAATTATGTTTTAAGTAACAGTCTCAGTTTAAGTAGCAATCACAGTTTGTCACAGTTTAAATAGCAGTGATTTTAAGTAGCAGTGATTTAACGTAGCAGTTATTTAAAGTAGTAGTGATTTAAAGTAATAGTGATTTAAAGTACCAGTGATTTTAAGTATCCGTGATTTTAAGTAGCAGTGATTTTAAGTAACAGTGATTTTAAGTAAGAGTGAATTTAAGTAGCAGTGATTTTAAGTAGCAGTGAAATTCGCCTATTAGTAACAGTAATGACCTGTGATTTTTCAATACCAGTGAAAAATTACAGATACGTGAAATATCGCCCATCCCTAGTATATCCCTAGTATATATATATCAGATAATAACGTTGCACCTAAGTAGGAAGTGTTGATTTTGATGATTTTGTGGCGAATAAGGTCTGGCATGTTGACTCCATTTCTGGTGTATATATGTGTCGGATTAGTAGGTGTAGTTATAATCATTTCGGGATATTTGACGGAGCGGTTGAGTAAGACAGAGCTGGTTGGATTGTTACTATTGTGGTTTTAATAGGTATGGTGGGAGTTAACATTTCTTAGGGTCTGGTTATTCTAATTGATGAATGGATGCTGGAATCAACAAAATAATATTCCGGCTGGTTCCATCCAGAAGATCAGTCTATCTTTATTAGCTGCTTGACCGATTCCATCTCAATTGATTTCTGGTTAAACACTTTTCTGAATAAACTGGTAATTCATCGTTTATATAGTATAGGGTCAGGTGAGGATTTGAAGGTAACAATCATTCAACCATCTTAAATGTTTTGTCCTATAACTTTGATCAATCCACAGTCTTAATTAATTTATATAAATAAACTTGATTACTAAGCCATAGAATTGATGTTCACATGCGGATACGAATAAAAGCGAGTGCAACGAGGGCATAGTATGTAGATACTTATGTTATACACTTCTATTAGTAACATTAATAATGATTAACATTTGAAACTTAAATAGTTTGCACACGGCACGTAGATCTGGAGTGAGATAGGTAGATCGTGACAGTATTATGTTCGTGTATTCCATGCCGCGTCGCTCACTCACAACGGCACCACTCTCCGAGAGGATATAATCACGTATGGCTGGAAGGCGGTAAGCCGAAACACGTGGCAAATGTATTTGCGATGCATGCGATAAAATTCGCTGATAGAAGGGTATGTAGGTAGAAACGGCTTTAGTTTACTGTAATGCCGATGTGGGGAAATTGGAAGGTTTTCGGGCTGGCTGAGATAAGATGATGTTACGGGGGTCTGGGGGAGGTTGTGTTGTGGCTGTCTTTATGGCCAATTGATTTTAGTGCCAATTTGTATGATGCTTCTGATCCCTTCGGTTCTATATTATGTTGTATTAAGTATACGCTCTAACGTTTTCACGGATTATTGAAGAACTGAAATATAAAGGGATTTGCTTTAGTTAAAATCAGGAGAAAACGTAAAAGTTGAATCTGATATTTTCATTTTTAATACGGAGAAATTATCTATTGCATACTTCATTGTTCATCCCCTTTAAGTAAATTTATATCTCTCATTATAAGGGAGAATGAACTCTGGTATTGTATAAACAAGAGTTAGATACCTTGTAATAAAATAAAATGAATCCTGCGAGAATTGTGTGGCTTATAGTATTCTGAAATTCTGTTCATTAGAATGCATTAAAATGATATTGGACAAATTTCAACCCGCAGCTTCCGCAATACCTATCCACAATGCGAAGAAGAGCATTTCCACTTATTTGATGACATGGCGAGATTGGAGGAGGCGTTTTAATAAATAGAAATGGGGGCGCACGGGCACTCGCTCGCCTGTAAGATAATATCGAGCATTTAACAAAGGCAGTCTCGGTTCACCAGGTACGATAGGCCATGATGTGGTGGTGGTGAATTTGCCGGTTTCGTGGATCATGAGGGAGAGGAGATTTAGCTGCATCAATAAGTAACTGGAGCAGTCGCGGGGGGTTGCGGCTTTTTTTTTAATCGCTGTGTACGCGCGCAAATGAAAAATCGGAGAGCCCGTGTAATTTCGCGGTTTCGGCATCCTCCCTCAAGGATTTTAATCAACACACCGCGGTGCCATAATTAAAAATTCCTTCGAGTATAAAAGGTCTTCTTTGCCGTGCCTAATTTACAGGAGGATCTAATTTTTTTTCAAATTAAAAACGCAATTTAATTTGTACACGAAAATCAATTAGAGGCTACTAACATTAAAGAGCTAAACGAATTACCAATACATTAAATCTGCTCTTTGTAATTTTTTTCGTTCGGTGTGGGTTGTTTTCATTGTTATAAAAGCAGGCCACAACCGCCACAAGGCAGCGTGCCAACCATTAGCTTAATGAGTGCCAAGTTGAGGAAATATTGCTAATTATTTAAGAGCTGACGTGAGGTGGTGACGACGGCGTGAACGCTTGAAGGGCAGAAACGCTGACGGCGAAGGGTGGTAGGCCCAGCGCCCTAACGAGATTGCGGGGTGAAATTCGAAACAAGCCGAAGGCTGGGATCTCCTTTGAGGGATTGATAGCTTTGAGCGATCCCTTTTAAGGAGACTGCATTCTTGATGGATTTCAGACGATGTAACAGAACGCGTATTATTGAATATATTTTATTGGTAACAATAGAATCTATGATGTATTGTGTTGTCTTGTATTTACTTTAGAAATTCGATGTTTAACTCATAAAAAAAGCATTCCTGTCAAATACTAATGCCGATCATCTAACAGAACACTGCCATTCATTTAATGATAATTTTAAAATCCTCCATAAACAAAATAAAAGCCTAAAACTAAATCTACTAGAGTCAATGGAAATCAACAGATTCAATAAACGCGGTGTTCTGTTAAATGACCAAATCGACGTCAATAATTCGCCTTTACTTAACATCACATAAGTGAATAATATGTATATGTACCGGGTGACCCAGGGATCTGTAAAAGCTCCGTAACTTGTTTGCTATTTGAGATATGAACTTCTAGTTTTCTTGAACTGGTACCCACACTTATTCTACATATTTTAAAAATATGTATGTTTTTGTACAGGGTGTCCCAATATACATAACAGAACAAAGTTATGTTTTTTTAAATGGAACACCCTATATTTTATACTTTATTTTCAACCCTCTTGAGAAGCTGATAAAAATAGTATAACATAGTATGGGTCTATTATGGACGGTTGGCTAGTTATGGGCAAATTTGTGGCAAAAACATGTACACATTAAAAGCATTGCAGAATCGTCCCTAGCAAAGATAGCATCATTATCTATATACTAGAAAATTTCCCATATCATAAAGAATAATACACATTGGCTTTGGTTCTCTTTTAATCATAGTGATATATAGGGTGTCAACATACGCAAAACAATGGATAACTATTTTTTTTCAAATAGAACACCCTATATAAGTTGCCACCAATCTATGGCATTTTTAATAAGCTTTCCAATGATATACAGTTTGTATAACAAAATATTAAGGATTCTTGAGATTTATCAATAAAAACATATTTCTTTTGCCACCTTCCGCAGATTTTTGGATTTTCAGCCAAAACTATACATTTTCATGAAAAATTATAAGAGACCAAAGTTGTAGAGCGAAAAATTTCCGATCGATGTGGGTCTTTCAACTTTCAAGATAATGCGTGCATTACCCGCCAGAGCGTGCAAAATCGTGACCGTATATGCATTTTAGCGTTTTCTTTTGAAATTTTTTATTAATAAATTGCACTATACTTTATTTTCCGCACCCTCTAGCGGAAAAACGGGAAAGTATAGAGAAATTAAAATGGCCCATATCGATTGAAAATGTTCCGCTCTACAACTCTTAATAGAAGCAATTTTTGCCAAAAATGCATAGTTTTCCCTAAAATGCAAATTGAAAATGTATGTATCAATTTTTTCGTTTTTCAATGGTTTTTTGTATTTTTAGCGAAAACTATGCATTTTGGGCAAAAATTGCTTCTTTTAAGAGTTGTAGGCCGGAATTTTTTCAATCGATGTAGGTTATTTGAATAATTCTATAATTACCCGGTTTTATGCTAGAGGACGTGGAAAATGAAATATAGTGCAATTAATTAACAAAAAATTTGAGAAAAACGCTAAAATGCATATACGGTCAAGATTTTGCGTACTCTGGCGGGCAATGCACGCCTAATTGCAAAAGTCGAAAGACCTACGTCGATCGAAAATTTTCCGCTCTACAACTTTGGTCTCTTATTATTTTTTCAGAAAATGCATAGTTTTGGCTGAAAATTCAAAAATGAGCAGGAGGTAACAAAAGAAAAATGTTTTTATGGATAAATCTCAAGAATCCTTAATATTTCATTATACAAATTGTACATCATTGGAAAGCTTATTAAAAATTACATGCACTGGTGGCAAGATATATAGGGTGTTCCATTTGAAAAAGAATAGTTATCCAATATTTTGCGTATGTTGACACCCTGTATAGCAGTATGAACAAAAAAGAACCAAAGCCGATTTGTATTATTCTTCATGACGTGGAAAATTCTTCAGTGTATAAAAAATGACGATAGCTTTGCTAGGAGCGCTTCTGCAATTGTTTCAATGTGTCCTTGTTTTTGCCACAAATTTGCCCATAACTAACCAGTCGTCCATAATAGACCCATACTATCTTATATTAGTTTTATTAGCTTCTCAAGAGGGTTGAAAATAAAGTATAAAATATAGGGTGTTCCATTTAAAAAAACATAACTTTGTTCCTTTATGTATATTGGGACACCCTGTACAAAAACATACATATTTTTAAAATATGTAGAATAAGTGTGGGTACCAGTTCAAGAAAACTGGAATTCGATATCTCAAATAGCAAATAAGTTATGGGGCTTTTACAGATCCCTGGGTCACCCGGTATATGTATATGTATGTATGTAGCGTGTATTTTTAGTTTAGTTTCCATTTTTTATCATGTTTTTAGTCATCTCTACAATAATTCATTTATTATAACGCAAATTTTAATTTTAATTCTGATTTCAACACATTAATACAACACCCCCCCCCCCCACCCTCAACGTTTGTTCCCATTTTTTTAGTATATAAGCGGTAATTGTAAAATGTAAAACCATTATTTTTCATCTACCTGATGAAGCCACTGTGTGGTGAAACAATTGTCGTAGAACAATAAAGTTAATTTGAAACCATACACTGTGTTAGTGTTTTATTAAAAAATACTAATGACTGACAATTGCCAACAACTGGTAAATAGTCATCGATGGGGCATAATTTATGGTTTTCATTTTGATGTTCTATACATTTTCCAATAACGCTTGATTAATATTTATTTGTATGTAGAATACAATCGTCCAGCTTTGACAAAATTGATTTATTTATGAACGGTCGGTCAAGTCTTTATAAAGATGCAATTACAATATAAAATATCAAATATTACAAAATATAATAACAGCAACATATGAATTAATACCCAACAAAATAAAAACAAGTACAACAAAATTAAATTAAGTGCGCAAGGTACATCTTAAATAGGTTTAAGGAGTTTCTAAAGAAATACAATGATGATGCGATACTGTTTACATAGCGATCCGTGAGACGGAACTATGCATACCGTGCGTGGTTCTATAGTAACCGATACGTACAAGATCCTTCCATCTAAAGCTAAGCGCACACTTGTCGGAAGCGGACCGACGGCACGCATCGGGTAAAATTGCTTAACACAGTTGTAAACTTGTCAACGCACATTTATCGGTACGGCATGGAACGGCAAAAAAAATCCGTCTGATAGGCGATCAAATCCGTCCGCTCTGTCCGATGCGTGCCGATAACGACTAATGTGCTATGCCTGTTGGAACTTGCCGACAGCAGAAACAGTTGAAATACAGTTGGTTTATTAACGGTTTACTAGTTCCAAAATGACAAAATAGTTTTCCTTAGACATACGGAAATAGTTAAAAAATTTCGTGTTGTCATTCAATAAATCTTTGAATAAATGAGTATATTCCCCAAATATATCACGTTTTAGACAGATGTCATCTATCCACATTTTTCGACGTTTCTTTTTCTTGAATTCATTCTCTAACACCACCGCTCTTCATCAGATGATTTCATAACTCAAACTGAAATAAAACATAAATATTCCGCATAGCCTTCATTTTCTGCCAACAATGTGCGATACAACCGAAGAAACCCGATGCGTGCCGTCCGTCCGCTTTTGACACGTGTGGGCTTAGCTTAAGAAGACAACCAGAAGACACATTGAGAGTTTAATTTATATGCTAAGAACTTGTGTTGTACATATTGCAACCTGTCCACATGATTAGCCTTGTTCACTTTATGGGTCAGAGTTGATCACATCAAGGTCTCGAATATTATTTACTCTACAAAGAGAAATATCGTTCAATTTTTAATTGTAAACGGCATAAACTGGCATTTGCTTATAGAATCGCGCCGATTTAGCAAGTCCGTTGAGGTAATAAACGAAAGCTGGTAGGTCCTACCCCCAAACCGAGTTCATTGGTATTCAGATATATTGCATGCAATAATATTTACAACTCGGCCTGTCACCCATTGGTGTTGCTTGTTGCAACGTACGCTTCGATATTTGAATGAGTGGCTCTCAAAAGGTTTTTAAAAGTACCATCGACTAATTCCGCGTGTTTATTAAACCAAGAATGTTAAATAATGTTGTAATTATCCCAAAATGTATTGTCGTGAATGAAAACGTTATTTCAAATGATTCAAAATGGGTTGAAAATAAGAGCAAAATTAAAATGTTACGCAATCTATGTACAACAAAAGCAAAATAAAACAGCGGCTAATAACAAAAACCAAATAAAAAAATGTTAGTTTTAAATTACTTACAAATACAAAAAACAATACAATAATATTTACAAAACGTAAACAATTTTATACTTAATTCCTAATCACTAGCACAGTCAGTATCTGACTCTGTCAAATCCGAGGACGAATCATCACTATTTAATGATATTACTAGTGGTAATACGTCGTCCATTACACACTGTTTTACAAAGTCATCATTAATAATTTTATTTGTGCTTTGGATGCAGCTGCTCCAAATTTGCGGAGTAACTTGGTCGAGGGATGCTTTCCAACAATGCTGAACGTCATTATCATTTCCTGAGGTTGCTATTATAATTTTATCATAATGATTTTTTGCAATCCCCCACACCTTCTCAATAGCATTGTACTGACAATGATATGGCGGTAATCGTAAAATTGAATGTCCATATCTTTTAGCCAGAATGTCGACTGCATACGTTGGAACACGGGGTTTATTTATTTTAAGTATCGGTAATAGCTCACTTTTCGTCATATATGGCTCGAAATGAATGTTGCGTTCCCTAAGCCACTCAATAATATCTTTTTTTTTTGACGCACTTGTCGGACACCTGTTTAATTGTCTTGAATGGTACGAGGCGTTATCCATCACGATGATGGAAGGTTCCTCCAAACTTTTTAGAAGTGACTCCTCAAACCACTCTTCGAACAATGTGGAATTCATTGATTTGTGGTAGTCACTGGATGAATTGCTTGAAGGAAATACCAAGCAACAGTTAGGAATAAACCAATAAACCCCTGTGAGTTCCCTGCATTCAAAATAATGAACCGTTTTCCTAGTGATAATGGATTTACAGATTTATTGGCAGCCTGAATACTTCCATCACTCCAGGTCTTCTTCACGGTTCCACTTCCTTTCGCAAATATCCACGTTTCGTCCAAAAAGACAACATTGCTGGGATATGGATTATATGTAAATGATCTTAAGAAGTACATCCTTTTTGAAATAATATGTGCTTGTTCGCATAAAATATGTCTATTATTATGTTTTTTAAATCTAAATCCCATTAAGTGAAGCAACGATTTCAACGAAGTTCTTCCAATTTCGCATAATTCCTTTCGTATGATTTCATCAAGAATTCCATCAACCGTCACAAACTTTTTCTGAGTATACATTTCGTACACGATTTTTCTGATTTCTCCTTTTACCGCATCAGGCATATTTTCCACTTTAGGTGCTGATCTATTCCTCCTTTTAATTGTGAGGCATTCACCACTTTTGCGTTGTGCACAAACTCTTTGAACTGTCTTTGTTGAAACTTGCATTGCACTCGCGGTTCTTTCATATACTTTATTTATCGACGTCAGTGGTCCACCATTTTCACGTTCAGCACAAAAATAGTCTAACACATTTAATAATATCATCCGCCCTTCTTCGCTCAAAACTTTTCTCGATGCCATTGTTATATCACTTCAACATAAAAACTGAGACTGAATCTGTAATCTTTACGAATCATATTTAAATATCCACAATGTTCAATTAGGACTGTAATTAAAAAGTCATAAATGTATTGAAAATGTTCAAATTGTTTTGAATTTACTTAACTAATCGCCTTAATTTTAACGATGCCCATGCAGAAAGCAGTAATCACTTTTAAAACAAATTGGATTGTGATAACATTACATTTGCCAACCTTTAAAAGTCATTAATATGTACTTAAGAGATCGGATTCATCGTCCACATTTTCTGTGTTCACAGTAAAGTTAATGATTCCAAACGATTGCTATAAAAACATTGTTTAATGTCTTATGTATATCTAAAACAATTCAATCACAAACAAAATAATGTTTGTATTGCTTTGAATGGGTATTTTATTGGGAACCACTGGCATTCACGACCGTGCGACGGGTCCGCCCTGTGTCTGGGGGCGGCCTTTCCTTTTACGACCACAGCGGACTTGGTAATTCGGCGCGCCTATATTCAGTGCCATATCATTATAGTTTGATCAACGGATCTTTGCGTGCACGTCATGGAATCTAGTTCTGACATGACTTTCATGCGTTTTCTCCGCGATAGGTTAAATCAGAGGAATTATTTTGTTTACGTATGTCGCCCAAGGCGACGACATACGGTATTCGATAAATCTATGCTTGAACAAAGACAGAACCTTGGTACGTAAGTTATTGCATGGTTCGTACCTGCTGGAGTGGCGCGGCGTTTCCAGCATTTTAACACGTAATATACATTTTTCTTCGTGCCATATAAAAATAGTTCTTTTAAGAACTAAGAACTAAGTTCTGTACGTGTGGTCCAATATCAAAATGTCAGGTAGACATCGGAATTCTGAGGCGCCGAATCTTATGGTCAATATTATGGCATATTTTACTATTTTTAAGAGGAAAACAACGGCTCTCTATTTCGATAAATGCAGCTAAAGAAATAAATTATGTTTTTCATTGTTTAATTACATCGTTGTTAATATTACATCGTTACATGGAGAATTGCTGAAGCTTTAGAAAAAAAAAATATGAACTGTAACCAGTATTAAAATTGCGAGTGAACGTTATTTAGTGTACAAATTTCAGTTTGTTATTTAACACGACATGGCTGTTTTTGCAATTTATTAGAGCGCCACTAGTGGAATCACTAGAGTTGATTGTAATTATGTTCAACGCTAGAGCAATCATCGCGAATAATTAGTGAGGGAAGTGTGTGTATCGGATATATCATTTATGAATATCGGGTACAGCAGAGGTCCCAGGTGAAACCCTAAGGAACACCGGATGTTGTCCAAATTGTATTAGAAATAAACCCATTAATATTTACAAATTGCATTCTCTCGGTTAAATAGGATCGTAGCCATTTCAGTAAGGGATCACCTAAACCTTAAGAATGAAGTTTATGCAATAATATTGAGTGATTAACACATTCGAAAGCTTTGCTGAAGTCCGTATACAGGGTGTAGTGGAACAAAACGGAACATAGGATTTTCAATGTTAATTTCTTTATAATGAAAAATTATCTTCCCTGGTCATTTTAGGGTAAACATGTAAATACATTTTTTGTAGAGTAAAAATTTCTGCATGCAGTCATGCTGTTATTTATTTTTTTGCATTTATAAAAACCCGAAAAAATAATAAAATAAAAATGATAATTTTCACGAAAATAATGGTTGCCATGAAATAAAAAAAAAGATGCGCTGTTGATCTGTTGGCTTCTGACAAATTGATTGAATACTTTATAACTGTTTACAAGTTTTTTCATTAGAAATGTATTGTATTCAAGAACAAGTGCAAATTGTGAAGTGGTGGCAGTTTTCGTGAAGTGCGGCATATGTTTGCCATTAAAGGGGAACACCACCTTGACCTTTTCAAAAAATCGATTTTTTTCTTTTTTCTTGGCTTAAAATATTCCTTGGGATGTGTACTTTAATTTAGCATTCATCCTAAGTCCGCCAGAAATATTTAAACCGGTTAAAAAGACGATCGTCACGGCACGCTAAGCGAGCGTCAGGTGCTCCTGGTAGAAGGCGGTTGTACTTCAGGGATATCGACACCAGCCAGCGATGAAGAAGGAGATTTTCGACGCTCGCCGTCCTGTCTATAGTACAATCGCACATAGGTGACAGTGACTCATCGCACCATGTTGCCTGAATTAAGTTTCTAGTAAACGTATGTCCATAAAATAATTCGATTCAGTCTAGCCGAGAAATTTAAAAATTCTCGAGCGTGCAAATATTTTCCTGACGAAACTTTGCGAGTGCATTTTTCGGCAATCGGTAAAGACAACTGGAAATTGGTCATTAAATTTAACCTTTTTATTAATGAAATGGATACAAGGTTAGAATAGATAGAATGAGTAAAAGATACCAGGGCGGGTTTACGCAAAATAGGAGCGAAAGTTTCAACGTTGTCCATTCTGGGAAGTCAATGGTCGATGTCTACCACTGACTTCGTAGAATAGACAACTTTTGCAGCTATCTGCCAGAGCGTACAGCCGGTATAGCTGCTTGAAATTACAATGATCAAAACTTTAAACGCGTTTATCTAGAAACAGTATTGTTCAAAACTGTCTAACGAAATACGGGCCGGATTTTTGATATTTTGAAAATTCGATTTTTGGTGCACATTTTTGTGACGAATTTTTGGGGCTGACAATTAGTTTTTTGTTCGGAAGGTCACCATTTTCGTAACAATCAACTTTTTCAAAAAAGCTCAGGTGTTTCGTTGCAAAATATTATGTAGAATCATATTCCGAAACGATTTTTATTGCAGGATGACTTGGGGGAGAAGGAATCTCCCCGCAGTGGGGCGATCTCTCGCAAGAGGACGTCTGCGCCACCTGGTGCAGTGGCCTCGAGGTGGCCGCGATCAGCGCGAAAAAAAATAGTTTGGAAGCCAAACCATCAAAAACGATTTGCCCTCCTGACTTGCTTTTATACCGAAAATAAAATACGAAAATGACCTATTTTTTCAGGCGTCAAGGTACCGTCTACTTTGTTAGATTCAAATTTTTTTTGAAGCTGTGGGTGTATAGAATATTGTGTTCAAACGGCAAGTTGATATTTCAAAGCGGCACCGCTGGGCGGGGATTTTCAAACGCGTTTTTCTCAGAACAGTGTTTTTTTTTAATTGGTGGAAGTTTCTCAAATACTCTAAGGACATACCCGCAAGGTTATGTAGCATGAATTTAAAAGATCGCCCGTTAAAATGTACTGATCAGATAAATATGATCGCATTAGTTTGAGACTATTCTCATTAAAGTTGTTTCTAATAGTATGTCATGCGAGACGTAATCAAAAGCTTTACTTGAATCCAGGAATGAAACTATTGATGTGCGTTTCTTTTCGAAAATATCAAGAATGAGGTTACTGCGAGCGGCATCAGACACATTCTTACGAAAGCCAAACTGCGAGGCAGAAAAAAGATTATTGTCCTCAAAATAACTCGATATCAGGATTTTTAAAAGTGACTCGGCAATTTTTGAAATCACTGGTAGTATAGAAATCGTTCATATCATTTACATCCCCCTTTTTTTTACGCCCTCAAATGACAATGACATTGAAATGCCTAAATGGTCTGACAAATGTTTATCTATACATTCTATTTTAAAATCTGCCTGTGCAACATTTGTAAAAATATTGTCTATACAATTGTTTTTGCATGTCTGGAAACTCACCGCTTTATGCAATTCAAATGTTTTAAGAATGTCTGTTAAGCACGTTTATTTGTACCCATTAGAGTTGAAAAGGACAACATTACATTTGCTGAACTGAAGACGATTGTAAAGAGAAGAGATTGATTGTAAATTGCCTACGCTTTATAATATGGATTCTTCAGATGATAACCAATGTTCACTAATTGCTGCAAAACTGTAGGATTTGTTGAAAAGCTATTAATTCATTTATTTTGTTTCTAATAGACTAAATATTAAGAAAAAGGATTTGTATTTGAGTTTGTACTGTCGTTAGGGACCTCCTCTGAATGTACTCTAAAAGGTCATTTTCAAATGGCCATAACTCGGCTACTATCTAACAGATTTCGACGTTATTTTGAGAAATCCATCTTTTCCTCCCTCTCTCTCTCTCCTGATCAACACCTCGCTCTTGCCAGTGTCACCATTTCCTCCCTGCTCAACTCCCTCTCACTCAAATACCTCAGCAGCCTCCCATGCACCTGCCACCTCTCATACATATCATTGTCATGCCCTGCGCACTCCATACGGAATAAATTGTTCACATTGGAGCTTCACACTGGAAACATGGGATGGCGTAAGTATCGCCAGACAGGCTAGAATTTGTTACAGCAAATGACGCTAGATGGCCCAACCTGCTAATACAATTTGAAAATCTCGTCCGTAAATCATTCAACGCCAAGCGATAATCGGAGAGGCCGAGTATATGTATACAAACAAAACCGTAAGTATGTGAATATTCGATTCATTTCAGTTTTTCGTCTGTTAAAACGAAGAGAAAGTCGTCCATGCCCTTCGCGTTATAAAAATATTATAAATAATGGGTCGTTATTGTGCCATTAAATCCTGCAAAAATTGCAACAGAAACACTTATGTGCATTCCTTCACTAGAAAGAAACCGGTAAGTGATATTTATTAAAAGTACATTTCTTTATTGGCTGTATGAAATTTTGAATGTCATATTGTTATTTTTTGGGACAAAATATTGTTAACGTTTATTTCTCATTGGTGACGAGGAAATAATTCGATTGTTTGATTCTCCTCATTTTCTAAAGTGTGTGAGAAATAATTTAATGAAATACCATGCCACATTCAAATGGAAGGGAACAAAATTTTCTTCTTGCTGGTTGGATATTGATATATAATATTATTATTATTATAGTGTAAGTAACCATTTGTGCAATTTGCAATAAATATATTATTTTAATCAATGAGTTCTTATAACTCCTACATTTGATTTTAATCAAGTACTGTGAAATTTGGAAACTCACTAGCTCTGCAACCCGTTCTACCCGCATCCTCGTTTGCTTCACCAGCACCAGCTTCCCATGACTACAGTGACGAATTAAAAATGCGGTAAATGTTTTATACAGAGAGTCGCCGATCTATTTTACTTTATCTATGATCATTATATTCACTCTTCGCGATACATCCCTGCCTCTCCTGAATTTCTACTTCCTTCTCCTTCTCTTTCACCCACGCCGCCGCATTCACTCCACTCTCTACCATTCCTTCGCTTTAGTTTCCGACAACCCTACCCTCTCATACATTCTCTTTCGCTCCATTCTTCATTTGTACTCTCCTACACCCACACACGTTTTTCATACTTCTCTCACCAATCTCTCCTCCTCTAATTCACACAACATCATCTCATATCTGACCACTCTCTACATTGCTACACTCTGTATATTACCTCTATTTTTTTTCCTGAAGCAGTATGTACCCTGGAGTGGACTCTTCCACCCCCAACATATGCTTCAAGAACCACCGCTGCTCTCTCTCGCTCTCTCTCTCTCTCTCTCTCTCTCTCTACACATTCATACCTCTTCGTACCCCATACTTCTACCCCATACATTGAAATCGTGCTCACACATGCATCACACAATTTACATGCCATTCTAAAATTGTTTTTCATCAATTTTCCCCACTTTTTCTCGCCTTACGCTTCATCCATTTTACGTGTTCCACGCACCCTCCTGTACTTTTAAATACGAAACCCAGGTATCTGAACACCTTAACCCTCTCGACTCTCTCACTCTTCCCTCTCTTCCTTTATTCCTAAATCTTATCCACTTCGTTTTCCCTAAGTTCACACACAGTCCTCTCTTATCTATATACCTCTCCCCTCTCTTTAACATATCCCTCATCCCTTCCCAGTCTCTCGCCATTAACACCATATAATCCGCATATGCCAACATCCATACCTTGCTTCTTCCAATCACAACCCCACCCGCTTGCCCTTTCCTCAACACTTCTTCCAACTCACTAATATATAAGTTAAACAAAAAGGGATCAGCGGGCAATTCAACTATTAAATACATTTAACCTTCCCAAGAATGTACATTATATAAAGTAGTTATAGAAGATGATATCTTTGTTTGAACTTACATTATGAAATTAATTATTTATTTGTCCTAAAAAAAATAATTGAAAACATGCCTATTTAAAATAATTATTTTCACTTTAATTAAATCAATTAAAAAAAATCCATTTCCGCCAACTTCTTGGGAAAGGACATTAATTTATAGTTATCAAAGTAATTTGTCACAGTTTACACTTAGAACAACTCAGTTTTTGTAACATACATATTTTACATTATCATACCCTGCCCTTAAAAGGGGATTGTGTTGAATAGTAACAATATTTTTAATTTAAGTTTTAATACCATATATGATAGACTGCGTATATATCAAAAGTTTAATTATTTCACTCGAAGAGTATATTATAATATATGCTGAGAAAAATGAACAGACAAACAAGGTATAGAACTCAACTTGTGGCCATCTAGGGAGTATGAGCGAGACGTCATGATTACAAAATTACAATTGCAATATTTCTTCGCGCGTAGGGAGTGAAGGAGCCCTCTCTTGCTCGTCGCGCTTCGTTAATTGCCAAAGTTAGTTCGCGCAGCGAGGAAAATAAGGTGTTTCGTTTAATTTGCGAAATAAATTACACGAAATTCCTTTTTAATTTAAGCGACTGTAACGAAATGCAGTTAGTTATGGAAAAATTGGGGTGGGAACATAATAGGACCACAATTGAAAATATGGTCCCCTGCCAAACTATACAGAAAGTACACAATGGCTTCGTGAATTATTCAGTGGACGATAATGCGGAAGTCGGGAATGCGTCCAAATGAATGATTGTAATTCAACTCAATTAATCGTGCAATTTAAATAATTCAGTTGTGGAACTTGTTGAAATACTTGGCTCAAATAATAATTCAATTTAAAAAATATACAAATATTTTAAAATAATACAGATATTTCGAAGGCAAGCACGTCGCACCCTTCTGCCACGAAACCTCACTTGACCCCTCAACCTTTATTAATAGCCACCGCTTCAACACCTATAAAATCACGAACCGCAAACATCTAATCTGAGTGGCCTTGAGGGTGCGAGCACAGAATATCCCCCAGTGTGCTCGCTTGTCGTGAGAGGCAACAAATGATCCTTCTGACCGAAGACTTTCCCTTTTCTCCCATGACAGTTATCCAAGCGATACTCCGACCGGCTAGCCTAGGTCCAGACGAACTCAATAGGGATGAATTCCCCAGGACAGACCATTATTATTACTGACTCCAATAAACTCGAGGACCATACCATATACAGGCTCCCGCAACTAAGCAGCTCCTCTGAAATATGAACGTAAAATTGTCTTTCTTAGTTGATTAGCTTTAATAGTATCAGAGCCTTCTTTATAACTCGTGCTTTTCTAAACAGTTCTAAATGCGTTTTCATGACTCCGTAAATAAGATGTATTTACACATTTGGTCACAGGAAATTACTCTGAAAGAGAATGGGGCGACAAATTGCAAATTGGGTCTGTTAAGAAGTTTAATCTGAAAAGTAGTACTCCATACATTTCTATTCAGACTAATTTGTACATAGAAATTTGTTTGCGTGTATTGGTTGGGTTAGTCTGTCTGGGCTATCGACTATAGGTCTTTCTGCCCGTATAACTCCATTATTTTTTTTCCAAAACAGCAGAAGGTGAATTAGTCAATTGTGAATAGTTGATTGAAAATTCAAATTTTCTGACATTTTTTGATGCAATATATTCATGCACACGTGACAGTATGTGACGACTAAAAATATGAAATGTTCGTGTATTACTCGCTATATAAATAGTTACTTTACCTGCTGGTGAAATACTTTGTACACTCTTGTAAGCATTTTCAACGTATTTGCCTTAGTTATTTTAATTAAACAAAAACAACCCATAATTTACAAACAAAGCATTAAGTAGTCAAATCATAATTGTGAAACACAATCAATTGTTTAGATACAACACAAGTTTTGTGCGTTGAACGATGAAGTGCCTCTTGGCGCAAGCGCTCTATCGACTTCTTTTTTTCCTATTTTTATTGTTAATAAAACACTGTGTATTTCTCAACCAAGGCCGCCGGCGTTTTCATAAGCCCCACATGATCGGCCCATTGTGATGAAAAGTTTCTTATATCTACTGTTCTTATAATTTTTAACTTTTTTTAAAGTATTTGCTGTGTGATTTAGCAGTGTCAAAAACTGATACAGGCTTAGTTTCTTGTCGTACGTGCAATTGTTTGATCCTTGTATTGAATAAAGTGAAAGAACATTCCGCATTACTCAACTCCATTCCCAACAAACTCAACATATGTAACGATAATTTATTAACTGAAAAAACACTCCGCGGTTAACAACTCCGCAACCAATTTAAGAACCCGTCGTTATGGGAATAAATCAGTCGCTATCAACTCATAACATTGCTACCAACAAGAATTAAGACATGTTAAGTAAATCAAATAAACAGAAAATAACTTAAAATTAATTTTATTTTTTTTCAAAAATCCATATCTCCATTAAAAACTGTAGATTTTACAAAAACCAAATTGATTTTGAATAAGCGAGAGCATTGAGGATATTTTTTTATGAAATTTTGTCTGCGCGTTTTATATTTTTTCTGCCATGTTTTCATTCAAGTGCTCAAAAAAATAAAATTAAAATTTTCAAAATCCATATCTCCATTAAAAATGATTGAATTTGCAAATACCAAGTTAATTTTAAATAAGCAATACTTCAACCATTGAGGATATTGTTTTAAGGAATTTTTTCTACGCGTTTTATTATTTTTTTTGCGATGTTTTCATTCAAGTGCTCAAAAAATTAAAACGTAAATCTTCAAAAATCCATATCTCTATTGAAAATTGTTGAATTTACAAAAACCAAAGAGATTTCGAATTAGCTATACTTCGGCCATTGAGGATGATTTTTTATGTAATTTTGTCTGCGCGTTTTATATTTTTTCTGCGATGTTTTCATTCAAGTACTCAAAAAATTAAAACGAAAATTTTCAAAAATCCATATCTCCATTAAAAACTGTAGATTTTACAAAAACCAAATTGATTTTGAATAAGCGATACTTGGACCATTGAGGATGATTTTTTATGGAATTTTGTCTGCGCGTTTTATATTTTCTCTGCCAATTTTTCATTCAAGTGCTCAAAAATTAAAACGAAAATCTTCAAAAATCCATATCTCCATTAAAAATTATTGAATTTGCAAATACCAAATTAATTTTGAATAAGCGATACTTCAAGCATTGAGGATATTATTTAAAGGAATTTTTTCTACGCGTTTTATTTTTTTTTATATGTTTTCATTCAAGTGCTCAAAAAATTAAAACGAAAATTTTCAAAAATACATATCTCCATTAAAAACTGTAGATTTTACAAAAACCAAAGTGATTTTGAATAAGTGATACTTCAACCATTGAGGATGATTTTTTATGGAATTTTGTCTGCTCGTTTTATATTTTCTCTGCGAATTTTTCATTCAAGTGCTCAAAAAATAAAACTAAAATTTTCAAAAATTCACATCTCCATTAAAAATTGTTGAATTTACAAAATCCAAATTGATTTTGAATAAGAGATACTTCGAACATTGAGGATATTTTTGAAAGGATTTTTTTCTACGTGTTTTTAATTTTTTTCTCTGCGATGTTTTCATTCAAGTGCTCAAAACTTAAAACGAAAATCTTCAAAAATCCATATCTCCATTAAAAATTGTTGAATTTGCAAATACCAAATTAATTTTAAATAAGCGATACTTCGACCATTGAAGATATTGTTTTAAGAAATTTTTTCTAGGCGTTTTATATTTTTTTCTGCGATGTTTTCATTCAAGTGCTCAAAAAATTAAAACGAAAATTTTCAAAAATACATATCTCCATTAAAAACTGTAGATTTCACAAAAACCAAGTTGATTTTGAATAAGCGGTACTTCGACCATTGAGGATGATTTTTTATGGAATTTTGTCTGCGCGTTTTATATTTTCTCTGCGAATTTTTCATTCAAGTGCTCAAAAAAATAAAACTAAAATTTTCAAAAAATCACATCTCTATTAAAAATTGTTGAATTTACAAAATACAAATTGATTTTGAATAAGAGATACTTCGAACAGTGAGGATATTTTTTGAAGGAATTTTTTCTACGTGTTTTATATTTTTTTCTCTGCGACGTTTTCATGCAAGTGCTTAAAAATTAAAACGAAAATCTTCAAAAATCCATATCTCTATTGAAAATTGTTGGATTTACAAAAACCATATTGATTTTGAATTAGTTATACTTCGACCATTAAGGATATTGTTTTAAGGATTTTTTTATGCGTTTTATATTTTTTCTGCGATGTTTTCATTCAAGTGCTCAAAAAATTAAAACGAAAATCTTTAAAAATCCATATCTCTATTGAAAATTGTTGGATTTACAAAAACCAAATTGATTTTGAATTAACTATACTTCGACCATTGAGGATATTGTTTTAAGGATTTGTTCTACCCGTTTTATATTTTTTTCTGCGATATTTTCATTCAAGTGCTCAAAAAATTAAAACGAAAATTTTCAGAAATACATATCTCCATTAAAAACGGTAGATTTTACAAAAACCAAATTGATTTTGAATAAGCGATACTTCGACCGTTGAGGATACTTTTTTAAGGAATTAAAAAAAATAAAACTAAAATTTTCAAAAATCCATATCTTCATTAAAAATTGTTGAATTTGCAAATACCAAATAAATTTTGAATAAGCGATACTTCGACCATTGAGGATATGGCAATTGGATAAGCAAATTTTTCTAGGCGTTTTATATTTTTTTTCTGCGATGTTTTCATTCAAGTGCTCAAAAATTAAAACGAAAATCTTCCAAAATACATATCTCCATTCAAAACTGTAGATTTTACAAAACCCAAATTGATTTTAAATAAGAGATACTTCGACCATTGAGGATGATTTTTTATGGAATTTTGTCTGCGCGTTTTATATTTTCTCTGCGAATATTTCATTCCAGTGCTCAAAAAAATAAAACTAAAATTTTCAAAAATTCACATCTCCATTAAAAATTGTTGAATTTACAAAATCCAAATTGATTTTGAATAAGAGATACTTCGAACATTGAGGATATTTTTTGAAGGAATTTTTTCTACGTGTTTTATATTTTTTTCTCTGTGACGTTTTCATTCAAGTGCTCAAAAATTAAAACGAAAATCTTCAAAAATCCATATCTCTATTGAAAATTGTTGGATTTACAAAAACCAAATTGATTTTGAATTAGTTATACTTCGACCATTAAGGATATTGTTTAAAGGATTTTTTTACGCGTTTTATATTTTTTCTGCGATGTTTTCATTCAAGTGCTCAAAAAATTAAAACGAAAATCTTTAAAAATCTCTATTGAAAATTGTTGGATTTACAAAAACTGAATTGATTTTAAATTAGCGATACTTCGGCGATTGAGGATGATTTCATATGGAAGTTTGCCTGCATTTTTATATTTTTTTCTGCGATGTTTTTGGCCAAGTGCTCAAAAAATTATAACAATTATTTCGTCCAACATAAAATACACTTATTTCATTGGTTCAAATTTGTGTATTCATAAATGACAACTCTATGTTTTCGATTTCGTGCTTCGGCTCTTTATTGGTTTATTGGGTCCTGTGTTTTCGTTTTTGTATTTCACTTGGCTATTGGCTGTTTCAGTCAATGTGGAAGCATCGCATGTAGCTTTGATCTTACGAAATGTCAATGTCATCAATTACATAAACGTGTAAAAGTGTTTTAAATGAATCCAAAACGGTTTGGAGAATTTAGTTTAAGTGAAATAAAAAACAATGTGGAGCACATACGCCCCAAAATACCGTGCGGTTGAAAAAATACGTCTGGAAACACTTCTCTGACTTTTGTAAAGAACGTAATCAATGCCTTGAAGAAAATACGTGAAATGAACAACTTGCTGATATACTCACTGATTGGGCTTTCAATATGCGAAAAATGGATGGAACTGAGTACACGGAAATGGCAATCAAAACGATTTGGAATAATACAGCAATAAAAAAATAATAATAGATTGTTAAAATGAATGTATATTCCTTACGAAATAATCTTAACAAATAACGATTGTCGCAAATTCGTTCTCTTTTTCGAAATAAATTATATTGCTTTAGGTTTCCAAGCAACATAATTTATTTCTCAAAATCGAATGAATTTGTGTTTCGACAATCATTAATACACTCGTTGTATTACTTGCGAAAATTTTCAAAAATCCAAATCTTATTTGGTTAATGATTTTATTTAAAAATAATGCTTCGAGAACAGAGCAAATAATCTTTCAAAAGATGCGTTTTTACAGAGGTAAAACCAAAATAGGAGAATATTTGCCACATACCTAAAACTTTTCAAATTTACTGAACAATCATTCTGTTTTTCTGCAAAAATCTCCAAATACTTCTCGAATTTTGAACTTAAACGAGGATAGTCGTATATTTATTTGGTATAGCAATAATATAGCCAAAATATTACCTTCAGTCACAGGTATAATATCAAACGGAACAACAGGTGTACAAATATTAGCAGAATATTGAGAAACCATTAATAATTTCAGAAGGTGTTACGACGTTTACTAACCGTGATCACAGTTTAAAATCACTGATATTAGAAAGTAGCAATCACAGGTAGCAATGTGATTCAACAGTAGCAGTTTTGCATCTCTACCATCAAGTCGGAGAAAGAAACATGATGGCCACATCACCATTTTTTATGATTTGCAGGTCCGCGAAACTTGAAGCCCAAAAATACCAGTCCGCCAAACAACATAGTTTGCGGAGCTCTGGTTTAGGTTATCGAGATAATTACTGCTATAGTTTTCAATAAACACATGGTTTTGTCAAATTGTCAAATGTTGGGCTGCAATAAAACATTTACGAAGTAGATCACTTAACCATCGCTTAACGCGTTGCAATTATACAATAGTTATAAAGAAATAACAATTCTGTACGAACTGTGTATCGAAATATTGAAGATAGATTAAGGTCTGGGTATCGTAGCATCCGTTCAGTCCAAAATATTTCTGCTGCAAGTGAAAACCCGGAATTATCAATTCGTCGATGTTCGCAGGTTTTGGGCACCGTTTGGCGCATTTTGTGTCAAGACTTGCACCTACACCCGTATAAAATTTACCTCAAGAACTGAAGCCCAGAGGTAAGGGACAGCGAAGAATTTACGCAGATTGGCTTTTAGAGCAGCAGAAAGTTGTTGCTGATTTTTCAGAGAAATCTTCTCTAATGAGGCACGTTTCCAGCTTTCTGTGTATGTTAATAAACAAAATTGCCGCAGAGCGGATAAGGAAAATCCTCATGCGGTTCAAGCAGCAGGAAGTTGCTGATTTTTTCAAGAAAATATTTTTCTCTGATCGGGCACATGTCCACCTTTCTGGGTATATTCATAAATAAAATTGCCGCATACGGGGTAAGGAAAATTATCATGTGATTCACGAGGTATAGCCCGTTCTCCGGAATCTGGCGGCTGTGGTCGTAAAAGAGGGTCGGAGCTCGGTAAGTAGGGGACGTAATATCTTTTATCTCAAACCAATCTTTATTGAGAAGTACCGGTGTAAAAGTGGGTATACCAATAGAGGCGAAGGACAGTAATAAATGTATGGGATGCAATTAGACAAACCACCAATACCTTTTCTTCGAGGGTGCGTCGATCCTCAGGGCGGACCGACCGTTTTACGACTTCGGTCGCCAGATTTCACCGAATAGGCTATACTATTACATACCCAAAAAGAAGTGACTGTTTGGTGTGCACTGTGTTCAGCCGGCGTCGTTGGACCTTTTTAATTTTTAAAACCGATGAAGGTCGGACTCCAAGAGTCGATAGTGAGCGCTATAGACGCATACTAACCAGGAAAAACGAAAACGAAATAACGAAATTAACCGAAATATTTACAAGAACGAAAACGGAATTTAAATTAAGTTGAGTTAAAAAAGTTTAATTGCGAGTTCTACCGCGTAGCTTCAGGAAAATTCCCGATTCTTTTCTCTCCCTCTTATGATCCCCCTTTCTGGAGTACAGTCCGTGTAACATGCACGTACATTTATGTAGTTTGCCACCCAGTCTACTTTAAAAAAATCGTTTAACAACTTAATTTCCAGTGCAGCTTTAATTACACAAATAGAGATTTTTAAGTTAGAAACGTAAATCTTATTTACAATCAAAGTTAATTTGAGTGATTATTCACTGTGTGTTAATGTTTTAACAATTTTGTTTTCATTTAAAGTACAATTATATTTTACTAATTTTATTACATTTTTTTTTAAACGGAACGCTCTGTTCACATTCAATTATTAAAAAAAAATAAGCATCGTTAGTGGCTGAATGGTCAAACCTATGCCAAAAAACAAAAAAAAAAACAAAAAATTGTGAATTTTGTGTTAATTGTTTTCACAGAAATGGAACTTGGCATCCATTCTTAGCAAAATTGGGAAGTTCCAAGTCGATGGCAATTGTTTTTATATTTTTTCCAAGTCTCTAAAATTATTACATTTTTTTCAAAACGTAACGCTCTGTTCATATTATAAAAAATGAAGTGTGAATAGTTTTCACAGAAATGTAATTTGGCATCCATTCTATGCAAATGTAAAAAACTCCTTGTTAGTTTAGGAGCTACGGCGATTCAAACTACTGAACAAAATTTGTAAATCTCCAACTGACATGAAAAATGTATTGATGTTAAAGCTAACCTAAACCTTCGATTATTAATTGTTTCGTCTAATTTTCCTAATGAAAAGAAAGCAATTGCAAGTTTAGTATAATTACTGGGGAAGTTAATTCTTACAGTTGATAGCAGTTTCAAATTTTCTTTACAAAACCCCAAAAACTTTAAATTTATTTTTATCTTTATACAAATACAGATTTTGATAGATCTAGATAAGAAATCTTAAATCGCGGGAGTGATCTACTTAGGAATGATTTTTTTTTAAGAGTATCCACCATTTTCAATCGATTTTTCAAATGATTTATTTTAAATTAAATTTAATCTGGCTCGGTTCGACATGAAGAGATGCTTGCCCTTCTTTGATTATGAGCCTCAGGCCCATTTATTTAATTGTGCTTACTCGCTACAATATATTTTTGCGTGTTTCTCAATTATGGTTTAGCGATAATCATGGCTGAAACTATCGAATTAGTAAACTAGCATTCAGGATCGTTTCAAACGTAAAGCGACAGTCGCCTGGAACATGAGTGACAGGAACATGAGGATCAAGGCAGCGAGATGAGAAAAAAGAAGTTACTTTTCTCATTTCGCTGCCTTGATCCTCATATTCCTGTCACTCTATGTTCCAGGCGACCATACATACGTATAACCAGAAAAGGAGTGGCAGTTGTAAATATGAAATTGGCGCTTGCAAAGTTTAAATTCACGATTTACGCGCCTTAAGTATGGAATTTCGAATAATGTATACAATAAACACTTGAAGAAGTTATGTGAAAAAATGAAGAAAAATAGTAAGAATGAAGTCAGCTGAAGTGGTCACTTTTAAAAAGTTGTAGTAATTACTTACTGAAAAACATTATTCATCCTATAATTAAGTAAACTGACGTTGAACAATGCATTACAAAATAAACAACAGCTAAACCTAGATTATTGTTTACATAATCGACAGTTTAAACTGCTATTGAAGAATCAGCACAGTTCAGCGACTATGGTCGAAAATGATTTCAACATTTTCTCCATAAATGCTATTGATTTCGTTCTCCTAATGAAAAGATGTAAGATGAGTCAGAGTCTATGATAATTAGCAAAAAAGTCCATAAGTTTTAAAAGTTTTTAATTTATTTTGTGAGATTGGTTACTATTTTCGTTTTACATTTACCATTACGTAATTGGTTTTCTGAAAGGTTTCAATGAAGTTTTTTGAGGTATCAACAAAAAAATAAACTTCAGAAAATCATTAAAGTAAATAATTAATTAACAATAGTTTATCGGCATAAACAATTAATCATATTAATTATAAGCAATTTGCATGCATACATATACAGGGTCTCCCAATCGACTGTCCACAGTGGTCACACTAAAAAAAATCTGTTGATGTATTATCATTGATCTTATCTGAGTGCATGTTTTAAAAATATAAAAAATATTTTTATGTATACAGGTTGTTACATTTTTTAATTACACCCAAAGTTGTATTTTTAATGGGATACCCAGTATTTTGTTCAATATTTAAATAGACCACATTGATATAAGACACCAGGATGTTTCAATCGTCAATTGTTTAGTAATTTACTCTTTTATATGAAAACAAACCCAAGCTTAAAGAATCACACCCTCTCCATTTTGAGAGATTTTAATTTCTTTAATCCGTTAAAAACTTTCTGTTATTTCAGCTTTTAATGGGTTGTCACTTTGTAGCGATGTTGTGATTTTTTTGGACGTTTACTCCAAGCGATATTTAGTTTTTACTTGATATATTTTTAAATATAAAAATCCATACATAAATGTTAAATCTGACTGGAGATCTTTTATTAAGAAATTAATTTCATTTTTCGAGAAAAAAATAAAAATGGTCTTTTCTGGTCTATAGTTATGAAATGATAATAGTTGCATCAAATTTATATAAATCTATCCAACCTTTAGAACTAGAGAGGGGTAAATCTTTCGAAAAGGTATTGCATAAATTGTGGAAGTGAGGACCTTTTTTTATTTCTCCACTATGGGTATGGGACCTAATTTTTTTTTAAATGAGTTTAGACTTTATTAAGAATCTTATTGGCGAAAATAACTATTTTTATGATGAGTCATAGAATCATATTACGAGGGCCATTTTTAAAGTAAGAACCGTTCTAGTTTAAATATAAATATAACCAACGTTTCTTAATTTTTTTGATTTCAACAATAACTATAATGGTATTTTTCCGAGCGGGAGATGGGGATCAGTAATGGACATAACTCATCTTAAATTGGCATAAAATATCGTCTACCCCATTTAACGGCTTGAGACTCATTGACAACATAGTCGAATGTTTAGAGACGCCATTTCTCAAAAAAAACTTCGGGGAAGGCTATGCGTGGATAGGATCCACAAACGGTTCTTACTTTAAAAATGACCCTCGTAGAATTATTTCGATGGCAATTGTTTTTAAATTTTTTCAAATCTCCAAATTTATTGTAATTTTTCAAAACTTAACGCTCTGTTCCCATTAAATTATTGCAAGACTTAGGGATTAAGCGTTAATAGATAGAAGTGTAATTTGACATCCATTCTAGGCACATTTTAAAAATTCCAAGCCGATGGCAATTGTTTTTATATTTTTTTCAAGTCTCTAAAATTATTACATTTTTCAAAACTTAACGCTCTGTTTACATTAAATTATTGCAAGACTTAGGGATGAAGCGTTAATAGTTTTCATAGAAGTGTAATTTGACATCCATTCTAGGCACATTTTAAAAATTCCAAGCCGATGGCAATTGTTTTTATATTTTTTTCAAGTCTCTAAAATTATTACATTTTTCAACACTTAACGCTCTGTTTACATTAAATTATTGCAAGACTTAGGGATGAAGCGTTAATAGTTTTCATAGAAGTGTAATTTGACATCCATTCTAGGCACATTTTAAAAATTCCAAGCCGATGGCAATTGTTTTTATATTTTTTTCAAGTCTCTAAAATTATAACATTTTTTCAAAACTTAAAGCTCTGTTCACATTAAATTATTGAAAAAGTTACGGATGACACGTTAATAGTTTTCACAGAAATGTAATTTGGCATCCATTTTAAGCAAATTTGGGAAGTTGCAAGTCGATGGAAATTGTTTCTATATTTTTTCAAAGTCTCTATAATTATTACATTTTCTTCAAAACGTAACGCTCTGTTAATATTATATTATTGAAACCCTTAGGGATGAAGTGTAAATATTTTTCACAGAAATGTAATTTGGCATCGATTCTGGGCAATTTTTAAAAGTTCCAAGTCGATGGCAATTGTTTTTATATTTTTTTCAAATCTCTAAAAAGATTACATATTTTCAAAACCAAATGCTCTGTTCACATTAAATTATTGCAAGACTTAGGGATGAAGCGTTAATAGTTTTCATAGAAGTGTAATTTGGCATCCATTCTGAGCAAATTTAAAAAATTCCAAGTCGATGGTAATTGTTTTTAAATTTTTTCATGTCTTTAAATTTATTACATGTTTTCAAGACTTGACGCTCTGTTTACATTATATTATTGAAAAACTTAGGGATGAAGTGTCAACAGTTCTCATAGAAATGTAATTTGACATTCATTCTAGGCAAATTTTAAAAATTCCAAGTCGATGGCAATTGTTTTCATATTTTTTTCAAGTCTCTAAAATTATTATATTTTTTTTAAACCCAACGCTCTGTTCACATTAAATTATTGCAAAACTTAGGGATGAAGCGTTAACAGTTCTCATAGAAATGTAATTTGACATCCATTCTAGGCAAATTTTAAAAATTCCAAGCCGATGGCAATTGTTTTCATATTTTTTTCAAGTCTCTAAAATTATAACATTTGTTCAAAACTTAATGCTCTGTGCACATTAAATTATTGAAAAAGTTAGGGATGAAGCGTTAATAGTTTTCACAAAAATGTAATTTGGCATCCATTCTTAGCAAATTTGAGAAGTTCCAAGTCGATGGCAATTGTTTTTATATATTTTTTTTCAAATCACTAAAATTATTACATTTTTCAAAACTTCACTCTCTGTTCTTATTTAATTATTTCAAAATTTAGGGATAACGTGTTAATAGTTTTCATAGAAACATACTTTGGCATCTATTTTAAGCAAATTTGAGAAGTTCCAAGTCGATGGCAATTGCTTTTATATATATTTTTTTTCAAGTCTCTAAAATTATTACATTTTTGAAAACTTCACGCTCTGTTCTCATTAAATTAATTCAGAATTCAGTGATAAAATGTTAATAGTTTTCACAGAAACGTAATTTGGCATTTATTACAAGCAAATTTGAGAAGTTTCAAGTCTATGGAAATTGTTTCTATATTTTTCCTAATTCTCTTAACTTATTACATTTTTTTAAAACGTTCTGATCACATTAATTTATTCCAAAATTAAGGAATGAAGTGTTAATAGTTTTGACAGAACCGTAAATTAGCATTCATTCTAAGCAAATTTAAGAAGTTTCAAGTCGATGGAAATTGTTTTTATATTTTTTCCAAGTCAATAAAATTAAAATAGAATGTATGATTAAGATAATCAGTTTTATATGGTATTAAATTTATATATAGTTTCTCCAAATCAAAAACGATATATTTTGTGTGAGAAAGTAAAAAACGAAAACGAAAAATTTCGTGTTGGTTCCAATCAGAATTTTTCGTTTCTAGTCCCTGATAATAACCGATTCGTTTTGGCACTAAATCGAGGATATTGATGTGGTTCCAACATGACGGCGCAACTTGCGATCCATTGGATTCAATGTTGGATGATGTTTTTCGAGAAATCAGGATCATGTGAATGAAAAGAGGTATTTTTACCCAAGAAAAATATTGATATGCGCATTACTTCACGTTTTGGCGATGTCAACTGATAGCGAGAACATGCGATTTAAAGCCTTTGGATTTTTCTTCTGCCGAGTTACGCTAAGAGACCTCCAAGTTTTAGCCGGGATCCCTGCCGAAATTTACGATTATTTCGAAAGGATCGACTGCTGCAGAAGATCCAGAGGCGCCCATTTAATTAATAACATGTTTTGTAATTATTGAAATACATAAAGTTATTATTTTTTTTTTAAAGGAAGGATGGTTGATGGGATTGCGGGTTAAGGAGAGTGAATGATATTAGGGAAATTGGCGTAAGCTACTTGGCTATTCTGCCACAACCGATTTTTTTGTAATAAATTTATATATTGATATGAAAGGACAACCACTAGACATCCATGGACCCGTGCGGCCATTTTTCATTCAGAAAAAGTGACCGCCCGGATGGGATTCGAACCCACGACCACGAGGCCCAGAAGCAGGAGCGCTACCCACTAGGCCACTGCGGCCCCACATAAAGTTATCGATTAATAAAAAAAATCCGCAAAGTTTCTTAAATCTGTGTTTGGAAACTCAAATTGGATATCCCTTTACACTTAAAATCAATTTTGTACGATTAAGATTGACGAACATTTTTTCAATTTTGTTCCATTTTAAATGTGGAGTAATTTCCCCGAGGAGGAATAAAGTAATTCCGAAAGCTTGATTTTATTGTAAAGTAAATAGTATTTTACTTGCCCCTTGGTCATATCCCCGATAAGAAATCATTTATATTCCAATAAAATAAAATACATTCTTACAGTTGTCACTGATTCGGTGCCGAGACGTCCGCACTCTGATAATGATACATTTATTAAAATTTCAAAATAAAAAAATAGTATATTATTAAACGAGTGAGAAAACGAGTTTAATACTATACTTTTTCGCATCATATTAAATAATTACCTAAAGATTTTTCTGTTTGTATTAAATTATAACGAATAATTTTTCTAATTGGAAATTGCGGCAGTTCGCTGACAAAAAACAAATCGTAACCATGGTAACAACTAAACTGTTGGGCAATGAAACCGCTATCATTAGATTGGACGTCACCTGTTGGGCAATGAAATCGCTATCATTTGATTGGATGTCACCTGTTGGGCAATGAAATCGCTATTATTTGATTGGACGTCACCTGACGAGAAAGTGATTCGGCCGAATAATGGACAACTGTCTCAATTAAAAACGATTTAACAACATTTATATTATTTAATAAGATGCGATAAAATATATTATCCGTTATTTTTCTTCGGTAAATAATATTCTCGTCTCGTAGGAAATACAATTCGATCTATATTTATTTTTTTGGCACTGTAATATGGTTTTATTGATATTCCTGCATTTGAATTTGTTTTCCTTGCGTGCGCAAATAAACTGGTGATATATATTATTATTCCGAGGAGAGGAGTTTTGCATGAAAGGGCCGCGCTGTCAAGCGCAGACCAGAAAGGGCAAACATGTGCTGAATTGTAGTGAATTGTGGTTCGCTGCCGATAGCTTATTCACTCTCTTCCCGACTGTTGTCTATCTATTGATTTCGTTTCGTATTCACCACGTCTTATTGTTTCATTGTTTGCGTGTTTTATTTATAGTTCAATTAATAGTCGCGATGGTAAATTCAACTTGGGGTTGATTCAATTTGAAGATATAAGCATTAATAATCATCGATTCGTTATCTCCGAGTTGCTGGCTGCTATTCCTCTAGCTTCCGTTAATTAATTTTTAACACGGAACACATAATACTGCAGAATTTTTTAACGCCAGGCGCCAAACATCCAGATGTGCTTTGCGAAGTTCCATATAACTTCCGTGTTATTGAAAAAAACCAAGGTTACCTCATTGGTCTAGTGTGAATTAATCTATTTGAGATTTAATATTATTTTACTCTAAACCGATATTGACATTGACATTGAAGCCCAATTTTTATGAATAAAATTTAAAAACAAATTCCTCTGGATTACAAAGGTGTCTTATTTTTTTGCCACAGTTGTAGGTGGAAAAGAACCCCGCTCATACGGCCTGAATTGAATGCCTACAGTACGTGAAACTTAATGGCTCATATGCATAAAAAATAAGTTTTTACTTATAGCAAAGAATTTAATAAAAGTAAGTTCTCCAAATATCTCTAAAAGTATAAGTGTTTACTTAAATTTGTACGCATCATCTTCAACTTTTGCTATTAGGTAAATACTGACAAATGTTTCGCTAAATATTTTTCCTAAAATTATAAGTCATCCGTGGTACGGTTGACGTATTTTTTTTATATTTCTGTTTAAGCAGAGTTTAAGTGGTTAATTCTTCTGATAATAAATTCTTCTATATTTTCTACAACATTATCGAAGTTTTTAATTATTTAAGGCTGTGGGAATTTCTTCCATCAATCCGTTAATAATGGAATCAGATAAGGAACATAACATACAGGGTTCATTATAAAAATAATGGGTATTTTCTGGGAAAATATATTTATTGATCGTACCGGTGCAAATGCTTAAAATTCTTCAAAATCCTATCCTCCAGCATTAATACACTTGCGGAGACGTGTCTGCCATGCCCTGAAACTCTTCGATGGGAATATCTTTTAGGAACGTTGAAACATTGCTTTTGGAGGTTTTCCATGGACTTCCAATGCTTTCCTTTTGGCTCTCTCTTCAGTCGGGGAAACAAAAAAAGTCGCTCGGAACCAAGACGGTACTGTAAAGGGGCTGGGGGACCACCGGGGTGTTGCTCCAGGCCAGGAAATTGGTAACGATGAAGGCCGTGTGGCTGGAGGGCATTGTCATGGTGAAGCCTGACCATGGCTTTGATGTCGGCCCTCACTCGCGCGACCCTTCGTTTTAATCTCTTGAGCACCTGCAGGTAAAAGGCTGAGTTGACAGTTGGGAGTCCGTAGGAAACATCTAAAAGCATGTTACAACCTTCCTAAGAATTGAGGCGTTTCAGGGGCATGGCAGACACGTCTCCGCAAGTGTATTGAAACCAAGGGAAAGTATCTTGAAGAATTTTAAGCATTTGTACCGGTACGATCAATAAATATATTTTTCCAGAAAATGTGCATTACTTTTATAATGAACTCTGTATCTAACTGGTGGAACAAAACTGCAATTAATTAGATCAGTGCCGTACTTACCTATTTGGAGGCCCTAGGCACAAAAATATTTAAGGCCCCATAAAGTTTGTTAACTATAAAATAAGTTAAGAATTTATTTTTTTTTCATTCTTTTTGCAAATGGTAACAAATACGTTTGCACCTGTTAACTAACCAAAGCAGCTTACGTACTTAAAAAAATCCGATTAAGACAAAAGTTACAAATTTTCAAAATTGTTCCTGCACTAATTGTAAGATTTATATATTAGCAGGAATTTAAAAATTTTTAAAAAAATTAAATCGCTGTGTAATAGTTTTACAAATGGCAATACATACTTTTGCATCTGTTTACTAACCAAAGCAGTTTACCTACTTTAAAAATTCCGATGAAGACTAAAGTTATCTATTTTCACAATTGTTTATGCACTAAGATTTAAATATTAGCTGGAATAAAACAAAAATCGTAAAAAAATAAAATCGTTGCTTAATACTTTTGCATCTGTTTACTAATCAAAACAGTTTATTCCTTCCATTCATATACATTTTTAATTTTCCCTGTAATAAGATTAAAACTCTAGCCGGAAATGAAAAAATCGTAAAAAATTGAAAATTGCAAGAAGAAAGTTCAATATTCTTAATTTATGAAAAATACTGTTGAGTAATTAAACTGCATTTTATACCAATTTTAGTACATTTAAGTTTTATTTTGGTCGGAAGTAAAGGAATATAAACATTCCAATAAAGAAAATTCCTATAAAGAATTGCCAGAAATTGCTCTATTTCTTCTACTTCTACCTACCCAAAAGGATGAAATGTCTCACAACAGGTGCTAAGTGACGCACCCTAAAACCGATGCATCTTTTTTAAATCTCTATTGAAAGGATGCAAATTTTGAGGCAAATTTAAAAAATCATATCTTAAAAACTCGCCGCCAAATCAAAAAATGTACCTGTAGAAAACTGGTAGGAGGGTTTCTTGTGAACAGATAAGATGACTTTTGCTTTAATTTCTACTTAAAACAGAGGGTGAAACAGCATCCCGAGAAATGAACCATAGGGAGCTTTCCAAGAATTTTGAAAAAATTACAAATGAAAGCTAGTCATACCCTTTATTAAGCGTATTTCAACTATTACAATTGGGAACGAAAAAGAAATGCATCCTTGAAATAGGTATAATTATTTTGGTTAAATTTAAAAAAATCATATCTCATTAATGGGACACGATATCGCAAATCTGCTGATTGTAGTGTTGTAGGTGGTTCTTTCTTAACTGATTAAAGTACTTTTACGTTAATCCTACTTAAACAGAGGGTGAAACCGCATCCCGAAAAAAAAATCTTTGAAAAAGTGCAAAATGACACGTCCTGCAACCGTAGGGAGGCTCAAAATATTTTGAAAAAATACAAATGAAAGCTATTCATACCCATTATTAACCGTAAGAATTTCAACTGTTGCGTTTCAGAAGAAAAACAATAGCAATAAAACCGTTGAAGCAATTTGGTCACATTTTGAAAAATTATACCTCGTTAAGGGAGCACCAAATAGAAAAATGTGCCGATATTGTAGGTTTTCTTTTAACTAATTAGAGTACGTTATTTTCTATTAAAAACAGGATGAAACCACACCAAACAAATGTCTTAAAAAATTGCCAAACGCGGCGCCACGGAGGCAATGTGGGGGTTCTAAAAGTTTTGAAAAAATTACAAATGAAAGCTGGAGGGACCCTCTACCAACTGAACAGATTTTAAACGAAAAAGAAAAAAAAAGGTTCCCAAAAAAAAGATAATGAATTGAAGGAAAGGTTTTTGGTTTCCCGCAAATAGATCAATATGATGCAGAACATTTAGAATATATAATTTTTAATAAATTAACAAAATTAACTTTAGATATTAAAAATTGTAGGGGATAACGCCTTCAATATGTCTGGTATGTTGTATATTTGGTTATTTTATATTATATTAATTTATGTACTTTTGGCAACATTGTAAAATATGAGGTACGGGACTGAAGGTGAAAATAAAGTCAGTCATAGTCCAGACTTCCTTGCGAATTATTCGAACCTTCTCCAAAACGTAAATTAAAACCACTCTGAGCTACCACACTGGCGACGAGGATAATTGCCATTAACTAGGAGCATAAATTTTTAAATTATAAATATGTCGATCGGGCAAATTAAAGAGTTCAAGTTAGAGTGCAAAAAATGGTGTACGTACATCGCACGTGTAAATCAATTCTTTATCGCGAATAATATAAAGGAAGAGAGTAAAGTGCCAATTTTATTAAGTGCTGTCGGGGACAATACTTTTGAACTTATGACGGATTTGTGTAATCCGGAAAAACCGGAAGAAAAAACCTTTGAACAATTAGTTGAAATTGTACAAAGGCACGTGGAACCGGAACCATCCGTTATCGCCGAGCGATACAAATTTCGACAACGGATTCAAGAAGCCGGCGAGCAGATTGCGGATTATGCCGCCGCGTTAAAACACTTAGCGCGAACCTGCAAATTTAAAACTAATTTGGACGAAAATCTTCGGGACCAAATGGTGTTCGGATTAAGGAGCGAGGAGATCAAACAGCGGCTATTCACATTGGGGGACATAGCATTCGCAAGAGCGTTCCAGGAGGCAGTCAACTACGAGGCAGCGGTCAACGATGCTCACCTTGTGGCAGGCAAAAAAATGGACGATAGGAACGTGGCGCTAAACCTTATCAGCCGACAACGCGACAACGCTAGAGGGAAGCACCATCGCGATGGAGAACACGGGTCTCCAGTGAAGTTTGGCAACAGCGGAGGACAACGCGCAGGCCTGAAGCATTCCAAAAAGGTAAACAACAATGGCGTACACCAAAACAGAACAAGTGTTAGTGGATGTAAGTGCAATTGTTGTGGATTGATGAATCATCGATCAGTTGATTGCTATTTTAGAAATGCAGTTTGTTATAAATGTAATAAAACAGGGCATATTAGCAAAGTGTGTAAATTTAGGCCGAAAAATAATTTTTATTTAGATGAAGTTCACAGTACACCTGATAAATCTGATATTGACTTTTTTAATATTAACAGTATTGACCGATACCCGTTAAGGATTAATATTCAACTTGCAAATAAAGATATTGAAATGGAAGTTGATACGGGTAGTGCGATTAGTGTAATTTCTTACAATACCTATAAATTGTTGTTTTCAAAATATAGGTTAAATTCAAGTGATTTACGTTTGAAAGCGTATAACGGTAAATGTATTGAATGTGAGGGGTATTTTGATATAAATATTAAATACGGTAATATGGAAATAATTTCGCCCTTGTATGTTATAAAAAATGGCGGCCCACCCCTAATTGGCAGATCTTGGCTGCGGAAACTACGCATATTTTCTTCATTGAAATTAAATCATGTTAAAATTGATACCAACGTTATCAAAGAAATGGTTCAAAAAAAATACCAAAATGTATTTAAGTCTGGTATAGGTAAATTTAGCGGGGGTAATCTTAAATTATATACTGTGGAAAACGCAACTCCTGTATTTTGTAAGGCAAGGCCTTTGACATTTACCATTAAAAATAAAGTCGAAAAGGAAATTGACAATTTAATTAAAAATGATATTATTTCTCCGGTTGAATATAGTGAATGGGCAACACCAATTGTTCCAGTAATTAAGAAAGATGGTTCAGTAAGAATATGTGGGGATTACAAAATTACAGTGAATCCAATATTAAAAATTGGAAAATATCCTCTCCCTCGCATAGAAGAATTATTCGTTTCTTTAAAGGGAGGTAAATATTATAGCAAAATTGACCTTTCACAGGCCTACGCTCAATTTGTTTTGGATGAACACTCACAAAATTTGGTGACAATTAATACCCATAAGGGACTTTTTAAATTTAAACGCCTACCATACGGTATAGCATCAGCACCAAGTTTATTTCAAAAAGCAATAGACATGTTATTTACAAATATAGAGGGAGTAGCAGTGTTTCTGGATGACATTTTAATTACTGGCCGGGATGAAATTGAACATAATAAACGTCTTTTCCAAGTTTTAGATAAATTAGAGAAATATGGTTTACGTGTTAAACTAAGCAAATGTAATTTTTTACAAACCGAAATATCCTATCTAGGTTATACCATCAGCGAAGAGGGGTTGAGTACATGCACAGATAAAATAGAAGCAATTGTGGAAGCCAAAGCACCACAGTCGTTAACTCAGTTAAAGGGGTTTTTAGGCTTGGTTAATTACTATGCAAAGTTTGTGCCAAATATTAACGCAAAATTATATCCATTATATAAATTATTAAAAAAATATATCAACTGGCATTGGGGCAATGAGCAACAAAAAACTTTTGAATTAATCAAAAAGGAATTAACTTCATCCAAGGTTCTAGTACATTACAACCCACAATTACCGATTATTCTGGCGTGTGACGCAAGTGCATACGGAGTGGGATGTGTTATCTCTCACAGTTTCCCAAATGGGGTAGTTAAACCGATCGCTTTTGCATCACGCACCTTAAATAAGGCAGAACAAAATTATTCACAGATTGATAAGGAAGCCCTGGCTATCATTTTTGGGGTAAAAAAATTTAATCAGTATCTATACGGTAATAGATTTATATTATTAACTGACCATAAACCGCTTTTATCCATCTTTGGTGAAAAAAAAGATATACCACAGATGGCAGCCAGCCGTTTACAGCGATGGGCTATTATTTTGGCTGGTTATCAATACGAGATTAAATTTATTAAATCTGAGCAGCATGGCAATGCAGATAGTTTATCCCGCTGGCCTGTGGATAAAGTCGGAGATAGACAAGAAGATATAGAACTTAATTATAGTAAAAGTGATGATCTTCCCATTGATTTTAAAATAGTAGCCAGGGAAACACGAAGAGACATAGTGTTATCTAAGGTAATAAAATATGTTTTACAGGGATGGCCTGAAAAATGTAACGATGAAACATTAAAGCCTTTCTTTTTAAGAAAAGATCAGCTACATGTTGAATCTAATTGTTTAATGTGGGGGTACCGCATTATTATTCCTAAAAATCTGCAACACATCATCTTAAAAGAAATTCATAAACCACATTTCGGAATAAGTAAAAGCAAATCTTTTGCACGGTCGTATGTATATTGGCCGGGACTCGACAGCGATATTGTTTTAATTTGTAAACAATGTGATGTTTGCCAAACAATTAATTTCTCACCAGATAAGGTCTCTGTCAGCCCGTGGCCAAGACCACGGACCGCTTGGTCTCGTATTCACATAGATTTTTTTGGACCTATATATGGAAACAAATACTTATTAATAATAGATGCTTATTCGAAGTGGATAGAAGTTTTTAAAATGAGTTCTATCGACGCAAGTTCAACAATAAGTTGTTTGAGAACAACTTTTGCTAGATATGGGTTACCTGAATGTCTGGTTAGTGACAACGGTCCACCGTTCACTTCAGAAAATTTTAAATCTTATTTAAAAAGTAATGGAATTCGACACATTTTTTCACTTCCATACCACCCCGCGAGTAACGGCGCCGCTGAAAATATGGTAAAAACAGCGAAAACATTTTTAAAAAAGGCACATTACGAAGGGAAAAATGTTAATGAAGCATTGCAATTATTTTTGTTTCATTATAGAAATACACCTCATACCTTAACAGGAGAATCTCCTGCGAAATTACTAATGGGCAAGAATTTACGATCGCGTTTAGATTTATTACAACCAAATTTAAATACAAATATCGAAATTAAAAATGAACCAAATTATTCCAATTTTAAAACAAAACAATTAACTGAGGGGGACTCAGTACGTTTTAAAAATTACCACGATCCTACCCAGCCGATCTGGCAAAGAGGGGAGGTAGCCCGTCAAACTGGTAATGTTACATTTGAGATAAAAACTGATGAAAACAAAATTGTTAAAAGACATGCGAACCAAATGCGACATTCATTACCTGCGAATTTTAAAACTTCTCCTGTTGTGGCAGATCAGGCTGATTTAAATAATGAGTTAACAAATAAAAGCACAGAGTTGGTCCAGCCTGAAGTGCCAGAACAGCGTTATAATTTAAGGTCTAGAATTGTATATAGTTAGGTTAAGATATTGCAACAATTATTGTTCTAATGTAAGAATGTACATTTGGAAATAATTTGATTTTATTATTAGTAAATAATTTTGATTTTGTTATTAGTAAATAATTTTGATTTTGTTATTAGGACAATTAGGACTTAAGTTAAGGAGAAGGATGTTGTATATTTGGTTATTTTATATTATATTAATTTATGTACTTTTGGCAACATTGTAAAATATGAGGTACGGGACTGAAGGTGAAAATAAAGTCAGTCATAGTCCAGACTTCCTTGCGAATTATTCGAACCTTCTCTAAAACGTAAATTAAAACCACTCTGTGTAGTGGGTACAGGCGAGCGCTTGTGTCGGTTGCACCGCGTGCCGTGTGGGTTCAAATCCCAGCTCGGGCGAAAGATTTCGGGGCCGCGGAATATTCGCTCGGGACCATGGTCGTTGTGTTTGTATCATTATTCATTTATTCATTTAATTTCGAATTTATTAAAAACAATGGTGGTGGCAGATGGCCTAGTAGCCGACGCCAAAAATTCCCTAATCATTCACTCTCCTTGACCCCGCAGTTCCATCCACGTCCTTCCTTTAAAAAAAAAAAAAAAAAAAAAAAAAACCACTCAGAGCTACCACAGTAAATATTCTAGATTGCAAACTAGAATACGAAATCATAGTGCAACAGCTTTTTATACCCTGTGCCAATCATTCTCTGTTGGAATCTGTGCAGCAAAAGAAAAAATAAGGAATTGCAGCAGCAGAATCTTCTTCTGCTGCAATTCGTTATTGTTGTTTTGTTCAAAATTTACTTACATTTTCCTCTGCTTTAACTAAAAGATGGAACAAACTGCTTGATACAGCAAATACTTTGTATGGATTATGAGAATGATGCTATAAGTGTTCAGACAGTCCCCAGTTGCTTTTTTTTAATCTGGAAGATGAAAGAATGTTACGGCATCCATCCACTACAAACACAGATCTTATCAAAGCCATGGTGAAAGAAAACCCGTGACTGATCGAAATGAACTTGAACGTGTTTCAACATTTTCAACTTTTTTTTATTAATTCCAAGAAATACTGTTGCTAATTAGACAATCCATAGGATTCAATTGCCAGAAAACGGTCAGAATTGGCGACCAAACGAGGCGTTGTTTTTCATAATGATAACGCCATATCACATGTTTCTTTACTCATTAGAAATAATTATTCTCATTTGACTGGGATATTTTACCTCATCCTTCACACTTTCTTCCGATTATTATTTATTTATTTCATTGAAAAATTCTCTCCGCGGTAAAAGATTTCATTCAATAAATGATATAAAAATGTAGCTTGATCAATATTTTGCTAACAAACCTTGGAAGTTTTGGAATTTGAGAATATTCTGCTGCACCGATTCCAACTTTTACAGAATGATTGGCACGGGGTATAAAAAAGCTGTAGCACTATGATTTCGTATTCTAGTTTGCAATGCAGAATATTTACCAGACATATTGGAAGTTATCGCAGCTTTATTTTACAATTCTTAATATCCACTCCTGTTAATTTATTTAAAATGATATCTTCTAAATGTTCTGCATCATATTGATTTATTTGCAGGAAACTAAAAACCTTTCATTTAATTCAGTATTTTTTTAAACATATCTTCTGATTATTAAAACTAATTGGTCAATATGACATATCGGGAATCAAGTCGATAATAATAGCTTGTTTTGCTTCAGCAATTAAAGTGTTTATAGTTTTATTAGTCATTAGATGCATAAATTCATCACAGGTTTTGTGCGAAAGGTAATTTGCTATACCTGGGCCACTGTTGTCAAATTTTTCTAATTAGTTCTTTACAGCGGTAGCTCGAGGATGTTCGGCGAGGAGGCTACGGAAGAACATTTGACGGAATAAGAGTAAGTAGTGTAGCACGAGGGGCATCTCGGTCTTAGCCTTCTCAGCGAACATCCACGAGCCGCCGCTGGTACTTTATAAATGGATCAAACCAGCTAAGGTAATCTAAACAGCTTAAAAATTACCTTTCCGTTCTTGCTGCAATCATCTGCTAAAATATACACTTGTTTAAAATAAAAACAACAATTAATTCCAAACAGCAAGTGATTTTTTTTTGTAAATTTATGTGGGCCTCTGTTTATGAGGGGCCCTGTGGCCCTTTTTCTGGCGAGGCCCCCAGCTAATGCCTACTGCGCCTATGCATAAGTACGGCACTGAATGAAATTTGTTTATTTCTTAAAATAACTCCTGGTTATACCAAAACAAGTCCCAAATTAATATAATTTGTTTTATTAAAGACCACAACAAGAACAAATACAACAACATGACTAAACTTTAACGACTTATTCAAATTCAAATATATTTCAATATCATAAATCAGATATGTATTAATTGTTTATAAATTTCCAAAGTTCCAAATTTCATTATAAAAGATTGTGCATATATCCTGGTTAAACCCCTAGAAACAATTTTCAATCTCATTCTAAAAAACTCCGAGTTCCCTTTAATTTGTAAACAAACAAAAATCTGTCCTGTATTCAAATCAGGCGATCTTAGCGACATTGCCGAATATAGGCCTATTGCCTTGTTGCCTAATTTTGCTAAAGTTTTTGAGATGACAGTCTACGATTCCATTTACCCGAATATCAAAAACCTTATTTCTCCATGTCAGCATGGTTTTATGGAAAAACGATCCACGGTAACTAATCTCAGCTGCTTAAGCGAATTTGTATGTAGCGAACTTGGCCGTAAAGGTCAAGTTGATTGTATTTACACAGACTTCAGCAAGGCCTTTGATCGTGTAGACCATGGTATTTTACTTAAAAAACTCACTGAATTCGGCTTTCACGTTAATCTAATTACTTTAATTAAATCATATTTATCCGACCGTCGCCTTCAAGTATCTGTCAATGGGCACTTTTCAACTACATTTCTTGCCTATTCTGGTGTACCCCAAGGATCAAATCTGGGACCATTACTTTTCCTTCTCCTCGTTAATGATTTAAGTACCTCCTTACATCATCCCCACCTGTTTTTCGCAGACGATCTCAAAATATTTTCACCGATTTTAGATATATCGTCTTGTCTGTCTCTACAGAGTTCACTTAATACCGTATCTGATTGGTGTCGTATCAATCAATTATATCTTAATGTTACTAAGTGCAAGACAGTTACCTATTCACGGAAAAATAATCCGCTTCTATTTGATTACCACATTAATGCTCAATCTTTAGAGAGATGTTCTATCTCAAAAGATTTAGGAATAGTTTTTGATTCAGAATTCACTTTTAAGGAACATATCGTCTCTATCACTTGGAAAGCTAGCCGAGCACTTGGCTTTATCATTCGTAATACTAAATTATTCACAAATCAAAGGGCTTTGATTTCCCTGTACGATGCATTTGTGCGTCCTATTCTGGAATACGGGGCAATTGTTTGGGATCCGTTTTACCAAAATCATATCAAATCAGTGGAAAACATTCAGCGTAAATTTTACAAAACAGTCTGGTTCAGGAAATTTGGAGTGTATCCTCCTCAGGGTTTTAACCATGATGCACTTTTGGAGGAATTTAATGGAGTTCCACTTGCTAAACGCAGACAAATACAGGGGTAAATATTTCTCTTTAAAATCATACACAACTTAATTGATTGTCCAGAACTGTTAATTAATGTAAACTTTCACACTCCTAGGTTGTCTATTAGAAATTTTAATTGTTTTTATTCTTCCCGTGCAAATTCTAATATTATTGAAAAATCCCCTGTTTAAAGAATATGTAAATTTCATAACGGGATTGCATCTGAGTGCGACATATTCAATTGTAGCCTGAGCCAATTTAAATTTTTTTTGAACAATATCTAATTTCTGATGTATATGATCACTGTAGCTTTGTTTATTTGTTGTGTGTCTATATATGTATATATGTGTGCTTGTTTACATATATACATATATGCAAGCATACTTATTATTTTTAGTTGAATTCCTTAGTTTTATTTAATTTGTAATCATTTTGTTTTTTTTCTCACTGTATTTACTCTGTAATTGGGCTTTTGCCTGTTGGGTAATAAAGATTATTATTATTATAATAAATCATTAAGCTTACTAATTTTCATTTAATTGCAATCGAGTGCACCAAAAGCACATGAAAAATTTCACCTTTTTGTTGAAAATTGTATCCCCATGAATCCGAAAGATATTTCGATTTTGTCTTTTAGAGAAGAGAATTTCTAGAGCGTAAAAAAATATACAAAAGCAATTGATATAAACTTGAAATTTGTAAATTTACTCAAAATTGCTTCTGCGTTAAGATTCTAATAAAATCTATAAACATTTCTTCACTAGATTTCAAAATAATTACAAGAAAATTGAAGTTATTATAAATTAAAAATTGCGAATTTCTCGAGTGTCCTCTTGTTTAAAAATAATTGGGCTAGATATTCTACATTAATTTCTTTTTTTGCAGTCGTACAGAAAATAAAACTTTCGGTATGATGTATTAAATCGAAAGTAGTACTTTACATCAATCGTACCGAAAGTAGTTATTTTCGGGATGATTTTGTTTCACTTTCGGAACGATTTTTTTACTTTTGGGACGATATTATTGCAAGTGTATTATAACAAATTTCCAGTAAAAGCATTTACTTATTTTTATGCATTTGAGCTATTAACCTTTTAAAATACATTGTTTCTGTGAATGTTTATTCTAATACCGACGGCAAAAGATGGCGAATGAAGTTTTTTTTATATACTTATGATATTTATAACTTACGAACTGCAGGTTGGAAGGAATGACTGTCATAGTACTCACCTGAAAAAGAAAGGATATACATTAATATTATAGACACGTTTTTCTAAAATTAATACAAAATGGTATTTATTCAGCCGTTTACTAATTAGTTCTATATACAGGGTGTCCCACCGAAACCACACATTAAATGTCTATAGACTTTTAATTAATGTATTGTAGTGAGATTTTCAGCATTTGTGTAATTTTCAATAAAAACATTTAAGATTATACGATTTCCGTTATGACTCAACACCAACTTTTTTATTTTAAATGGAATACTATAATTTTATTGCAAATTTGAATTCTGTAAGATAAATGATTAAATAACATAACCTCCAAATTTAATAGTTTTCGAGATATTTGACATTTTAAAAAATGTAGTGCTTTTTCATAATTTACTTTAAAAAGACGTATCTAGGAACAACATAAAATCGGCTATAAATAACCAATACCCGAAGATACCCAGTGGTGATTTATTTTTGGAATTCTAAAATACATAGTGTTCCAAATTTCTTGCTACATATAGCCAATTTTAAACCATTAAATTTTTAAACGGTCCACCCTATATATTTTTACATACTCTGGCGCAGAATGTAATTCTGCATTGATTTATACTATAATTCCCTATACCTATCTTTTTCATTTTCAAGAAATTAACATTTTTGTCAAAATATGTCAATATTCTGTGCAATAGAAAAAAATGGGTATATAATTTATCAAGCAGGACTAGAAAACAAAAAAAGATAACAGTTGTCTTAAAATCATATTTTAGGTTAAAATAAAAGAATTTGTTTTTCAAATTCTCTTTCGTTTCTGAGCCATTTCATAAATAGTTATTAAATGCGTGAAATAATGTTTTATTGTGGATGAAAATGTCATTAGAATGCGTCGGTATCACCCTTTTCAGACGGTTGTAAAAAAAAATAGTTACAGAAAAATAGCTAGAACAAATGGTAATCTACGAAAGATTTGTATTGCCTATAATATTTGTTCAAAATGTCCTTCTTGGACTCGAAGAACCATTGAGTCGTAAAGACGCGCTAGACGCTAGAATAACTGGTTCGTGTTGTATGACAATACTATGAAGATGTTTAAAGACACGAAGAGGTGGTGTTTATAAAAAAAGAACTCCTGTAAGTTTACTTAAATAATTAACGAATATTATTTCTAAAACTCACAACAAAACAACCTTCGATTACAACACCTAAGATAAGATTTCTGAGACGATATTGAAAATCCTTACAAAATCTGATTTATTATTGACGCTATCGAAAGATGAAGAGGATGGTTGCGACCGTTACTACGTACTAATACATAATTAAACTGAACAGCTTTAGAAGTTTAAAACAGCAAGATATTGGTTTCTTTAATTATTACAAAATCTATTTAAAATTTGTATGTATATAAATAATGGTTAAGAGTCCTCCAAGTTAACGACACCTTATATATCGATTCGTAGCCTAAAAGGGCAAGGTTTAAGCTTTCATTTCATTCGAAGTAGATGGTTCTAGGACCTTTGGTTGTTTTTCTACAGGTGATCAAAAATGACCTAAAACATGTTTTTGCACCTTTGCACCTTTGACACAGTTTTACTAACTAAAACTAAAACCATTTCACTACATTTGTTTTCAGATTCGGATTTTACGTGAAAACACCTATAAGAATCAATTGTCATTGGCGAGGCAATAAATCCATGTTGCCCTGTGTAATATAAGGAACTTGGTTTTGGTTTCACAATTTTTGGTTTTTATTCCGGCTACTTTCGAGCTTTGTTGTTTGATGTTTCTGGGAATAACTCATTCCTAGAATGAAAACTAGAGATCAACTGTATTAAGAGTCCCAGTAAAATCTATTATTTAAATCCAACTCACTCTTAATCTTAAACAAAATTTCGAAACATAAAACCTTCAATTTTTGTATCGATTTAATATGTACGTATTAGTAGTTCATATTATCAAGAAGAATAATTTAAAATAAATATTAATTTTACCAAAAAAAGATAGTTAAGACTCTGAATGTTTAAAATTCTTAACTAGTGAATTTATTGATTTTCTGTAACACATATCTACCTAGTAATTAGGAATTAATGCAGCTAATTGATTATTATCTCTTGAATGTCTACATAACATATCAGTAGCCCATTGAAGCTCTCTCATCTAAAACTATCTCTATAATAGCGGTTTATTTTCGGTTAGGTCATTATAATAGACGAGCTAATTCGCAATATCCGCTTTATTGGGATATATGAGAGTCATTAGGCCACACGAGGTCACTGCAATAAAACTACGTGCACCCCGTTCCTGCCCATTTACTATATGAGAACTACAACATCATTTGTAGTATTCATTGTATTTATTTGTAATGTGAATTATTATTATTTAATTTATAAAGTAATAATACTAATAATCCACCAAGAAGTCTCGGCCTCGAAACTAACACTATATTATAAAAGAGAAACAATTGGAGCAAATGTTTTCGGCTTAATTGCCCACTAACGGGGCAAATAAATCAATTAAGAAAGAATAACGCCATAACAAAATAAGAGAAAGGGGAAGCCCCAAGGAGTAGACAAGCAAGGCTTTTGTTTTTTTTTTTTGGAATTCTCATTGATTTTTAAGTAAAATGTCGGTAAACATTATTAAAATGTTAACTATAATTTTACATTTTCCATAATTTTGACATTTTAAACGTCAGTATCATCTGATCCTGGAAAACACTCGATGTATATATTTAACATATTATTTAAAATTACCATGAAAGTAAATATAAATAACCATAATATCATCAAATCGGAGAAAGTAACCACGATAGCTACCAGGCACGTAGAGGGTCTTATGAGTTTGACCTTTATTAATTTAAAGTAAAAAACAATTTACACATATTAAATACTATTCTCTAAAATTTCGGGGGGTTGGGGATTGTAACCCAGTAACTCCACTCTATATACGCCACATTATCATTTTTAATTTGTTTGGAAGCCATCGAAGCATGAATAAAAAAAAACTTGCAAATCACATTATCTCGGAAATACGGGTCGTGTGTTATTCGGGGAGAAGTTTTCTATGGAATCAAAGATACGTGCCCGCTGGTGTGGTGATGGTGGTGATGGTAGTCGTGGGTGGAAGGAGACAGAATCGCTCATAAAACTCATTGAATTTCCTTGCGAAAACAAGGCGATGCGAGTTGTTTGTCCGTTAGAGTTTTGCCCGGAAACGAAACAAAAAGTAGGATACGGTGTCACCAGGATAAAGAAAGGCGTAAATAAAGATCGGAAGGAAATTTATTGCATCAATATTTCACGAGTATTATTGATTGCCGAAGATAGAGCAAACTAGTTCAAAACATTTGAAACTAGTTGAAAAGTTTTGCTTTTTGGAGTATTCCTCAGTCGGAAACTCTAAAATAATAGAAAAATATCTGTTTCTCGTTTTTATTCAATTTATCTAAATAATTGTTTCCCGTCAATATCGACAGTAGAATGGTGTGGTTTAGTGTAGTTCATTAAACCCAGATTTGCCCAATTTTAAAGTCTCTCCTAAAATTATATCTAGAATATTGTTACCGCCAACTATCAGTTAATTCTTCGAATAAGTGCGCTTATTGATTATTCATTGACATTTTATAGAACGAAATATAATCTCATCGTGATTTTTAGACCTTAATCACTTGATTAACTTGATTTATATACAGGGTGATCCATCTCTGAGGTAACAAGCGAGTTTGTTGAGTTATGAGGCATTTTTGAAAAAATTGCCATGACGATTTTTGTTTCGAGGCTGACAAATTTTGATGAGATTTTCGCCTTCATAACCTTAACCCCCTAGCCACCCCTAACTTCCCCCCCCCCCCCTCCGATTTTAAAGAGGGAAAGTGGGTCGAGTGATCATTTAAAGCTCTTTTGATTCTGAATACAGCGATATCATTTGTTTTTGTTTTCATTGATTCCCGAGGGAACGGCAACACTTCGAAATTGCAATTTCACCAGTTTAACGCTACAAAAAAGTTAATAATCCAGTAAGGAATGTAATGATTTATTAACATAAAAGAACAAAACAGAACAAAATAATAATAATCTCAAAACATGAATAACTACCTACAGAAAATATTGATTTCCATACAGAAATAAAGATTCTGTTCGAAATGTCGCGTCGCGTCGTCTTACATTAGACACCATGTCTGGAGCTATCAAACGGCATTCATTCAATATTCTACCGCGCAAATCATCTAGCGGTTCTGGTGGCGTACTGTACACCTTTCTTTCAACGTGTCCAGGTGTCCCCAAAAGGTGTCAAATCAGGCGACCTCGGAGGCCGTTCAGTGGTACCACACCTACCAAAACATCGCCCAGGAAAAGCTTAGTCAAGTTATTGTCGTTCGGCCAAAGCGAAATGTGGAGGTGCACCGTCCTGTTGAAAATTTAGCTAGTTTTCTTGATATTGTTTATGCTGGAGGCTTCTACTTCGTTATACATTTTAAATATTATAATAAAACACTTTTAACTTTGTTTCGTATAACTTATATGTTTATTATTATTATTTTGGTATCTGTATCTTACCTGTATATATACCTTTGTAAATCGGTTTTTAAAACACTTCTTGTTTGAAAATGGTAATTGTATTACCGAAACTTAAGTCACAAAAATAAACATATAAGTTATACAAAACAAAGTTAAAAGTGTTTTATTATAATAAGTTTTCTTGATCACTATCTTCCCTTACAACTAGTTCTACTATGAAGGGAATGACTTAAATTTGTAGCCATAATGCCAATTGAATACTTTGTCACATCCGTTGGAGCAACTTCCATTCGAAAAATATAGTTCCATAATTTCCTGTCCTGGGGTACAAATTCACAAATTTTCGGTCGAAAAATTAATCATTTTTGATTAAGTAAGAATTTTTAAGCCGTATATTACTCTTTATAGTTTTGCTGTCCTTCTTCGAGAGTGTACATGATTTTTGGCAAGAGGTTAATGTCAAAACAACGTTTAAAATCATGTATAATGGGATGTGGCTGAGATACACGCACAAAGCTTGTTACCTTAAATGCAATTTCGAGGTGTTGCCGTTCCTCCAAGAATCAAAGAAAATGAAAAAAATACCGTTGTATTAATATAAATAATAATAACTTTATTTTCGGATAATATCCTTTTTACAAAAACATTTAGAGAACAAAAGCATACAAATCGCATGGTAAAGAGATATAAACTAATAAAATAAACATTCAACTTAACTAATACAATATTATAATAAACAGGTAACTAAAAATCAAAGTATGATACTATTATAAATTGATGCATCAATATATTTTAAATGAATCATAAAATTGTCATAGGAAACGCCATATAACATAAAATGAGGGGACATACATACTGCATTACTTAACCTAACCATTCTACAAAATGCATTATTTCTGGCATAATTAGACCTATGGAAAGATTCTCGGAAAATGTAAAATCTTCTTGTTCTGGAAGGTATGTTGAAATTAAAATATTCCAGAAGGTCGCTACAATTAATTAATCCATTAATAATCTTAAAAACTATACATAAGTCAGCACGTATTCGTCTTTCGCGTAAAGATGGTAGATTGAGTAAAGACAGCATATTACTGCGACTTTACTCTATTCTATTAAAACCGCACCTAAATGAAATGGTAAATAAAAATTTATTTTGAACCCGTTCAATTTGATAAATTTTATTATTGAATGATGGAGACCAAATGCAAGATGCGTATTCTAATTGAGGTCTTACTAAAGAAGTAAACAATAGTTTTTGAGTAATGACTGAAAAATTTCTAGCAAATCTATTAATGAACCCCAGCGTCTGCAATGCTTTGGAACAAATGGTATCAATGTGTTTTGAAAAAGATAGATTACAATCAAATAATACACCCAGATCCTTCACTTGTTTCACAGCAGGTAATATATGCCAATTAATTGTGTAATTATTTTGTATTATACGACCTCTACCAAAAGACAACGACATACATTTGTTGTAATTAAAAAACAGATTATTGTCAGTACACCACTCAAAAATATTGTTTAAGTCAACCTGTAAAAGTGCAACATCAGAGTTGGTATGTATCTCTCGAAATATTTTTAAATCATCAGCAAATAAAAGGAATCTACAATGTTTAACATATGAATTTAGGTCATTAATAAATAACAAAAACAAAACTGGTCCACAGTGAGACCCTTGCGGGACACCCGAGGTAACTGGAATTGGCTTCGAGACAAAGTTGTTAATTTTCACAAATTGTTTTCTATCAGACAAGTAACTGTGAATCCATTTCGTAATAGATTCTCCAAAGCCCATGGAATGTAATTTGTGCACTAAAATTGATTGTGAAACACGATCGAAGGCTTTGGAGAAATCTGTATATACTGCATCTACTTGACAATCTTTAACAAACGCATTAATAATAAAAGATTGGTAGACAAGTAAGTTCGATACAGTAGATCTGCCCTCAAAAAAACCATGTTGCTCGTTACAGATTACACTTTTACAGCAGAACATTAATTGGTTTGCAATTAGACTGTCGAATAATTTGGGAAAAGTCGATTGGATTGAAATGCCTGTATAGTCCTCAATATTATTTCTGCTACCACTTTTAAATATTGGATGAATGAAACTTTCTTTCCAGATCAAAGGGAATTGGCATGTTACCGATGAAATGTTAAAAATAATGTTCAGTGGTATACTTAGTGAAAAAATGTCTGAAAAACCATCAGGTCCTGGGTTGCATGAATCTGATAAAGAATTTATTGCTTCAAAAATTTCAGCAATGCTAATTTTAAAATTAGATAAATTAATTGAATTAGTATTGAACGAACGTACTGTGGCGACATTATTTGTTAGGTTATTGTTATTTACATATATATTAGAAAAATGTTCTGCAAATAAGTTCACACAGAATCACATTCTTTGTCTCTAAGATGCATACACTTAGGGAAGCCTGAAGTTTTTCTAGACTCGTTTACATAATTCCAAAATGTAGAAGTGTTAGTGGAAATATTAGATTCGATTTTATTAATATAATTAGAATAAAGTTGTTCTCCTAGCATTTTGCACTGCGAACGTAATGATTTAAATTGCTCATAATCCCCAAATTTACCAGAATTTTTATATTGAACATTAGCTTTCTTTTTTAATATAGTTAAATTAATTAGAGTCGAATTGAACCATTTTGGATAAGAGGATGACCGAACAACTTTAACAGGCACATATTTTTGTAATGCATACAAACATACATAGAATTTATCAAGAATAACATTTACATCATCACCCACGAGATATTCCTTCCAGGATATATTTGAAATGAACTCATTAATTCCATCGTAATCGGCAGCTTTAAAGTTATATACAATATCATTATAACGCAGAGAATCTTTAACGTCACAGGTTTTAACGGATAAGGTCTATGACACGTGATGAAAACTATCATTAAACAGAGGATCACTCGATCGAGATATCATAATATTAGACATATTTGAAAAAATTAAATCAAGAAACACAGTACGGTTATTAGGAAACATATTAATTTGATGTAAATTGTGAAATTCAAGCGATTCTGCTAAAATTTTAGCGTTTGCACAATTATTAACAGATGATAAAATGCTTATATAGTCAGAGGCCCACATTGCACGTGGTAAATTAAAATCAAATTGTATTCAAAACCAAAAGAGCTTTTCAAAGATATATCACTCGACTCACTTTCCCTATTTAGAAACAGGGGGCGAAGTGAGGGTCTGGCCAGGGGGTTAAGGTTATGAAGGTGGAAATATAATCAAAAGTTCTCCCCCTCCAAACAAAAATCGACTATTTTTTCACAAATGCCGCGTAACTCAAGAAAGTCCCTTGTTACCTCTGAGATGCACCACCCTGTATAATGGTAGCTGCTCGGTGCCGGCTTCGGGAATTGTAATATTCATTCTAAGAAATAGAAAAATAACTATTTGTTGCATAAAATAACTATGGATGCATGGATGAGAAATGAGGAACAAAACAAAGCATACGTTTCATATTTGGAATACTTGTGTGTATACAATATTTTTGAGCACTGGTGACAAACGACGGCTCCGCTGCGCTGCGTCGTCGTCCGTGTGTGGCCCATTAAAATTAAGCAATTAAAGTCTGTGCGTAACGTATGAAGATTGAGCAAGGTAACTGGTGACGAACGATAGCGCAGCACATTAAAATTAAGGACAGTTACTGCTGACGGACGATGGCTCCGCTGCGCTGCGTCGTCGTCCGTGGGTGGCCTGTTAAAATTAAGCAACTCAACTGGTGACGGACGACGGCTGGCTGCGCTGCGCCACACAGTGACACGAATTGTATAAATTACTGGACATCAGAATATCTAAAAATGGTGATGTGTCCATTGTTGTCTTCAAAGTTTGTTTAAATATTTTTGTGATATTTTTTATATTTAAGAAAATATTGGCAAAAAAAACAGTTAAGGTAAACGCCCACTTCCGGTGTACGAAATTTAACCAAAAGTTCTTCAGTTCTTCAGATTATCAATTAAGAGCAATGTTCAAAGTTTCATACCAATTGCTCTATTAGTTTTTGAGATACAGCGCACACAGGCAGACACACACACTCACAGACAAGTTTTTTTCCAGAAATTGTTGAAATGGCATCTAGGGACCCCAAAACCGATATTTACGTAAAAAAAATTTTGAAAAAAAATCACGATCACAATACTTTCTCGTACTTCGTAATGGAAAAAGTATAAACTATATATGTGTTAGAAAGAAATGATTCAGACAAAAGTTGTAGTGTTTAAAAATATCTGTATATTTTTCTTATAAGTTTGACCTTTTTGAGCGGTGTCGCGACAAGGTGACCTTGAATTTTATAAACGAAATGTCTTATTTTTTATTGCACAGTTTTTTAGGTCTTTCTGAGACCTTTTGAAAACACTGTAATTTTATACATTTTGAGTTAGCCGTTTCAAAATTATTGTGATTTTTATGATTCACAGTTTAAAGAACAAACCGGTAGATTAATTTTTTTATAATATATCTATAAAATATATTTTAATTATCTCCGTTTAAGATTTCATTACTCATTATTCATTTTCCTCTACAACGCGTCAGTGCATATTTTAACACATGTTACATTTAAAAAAAAAATCACATTTGTTCAAAATTTGTCACATAGCATTTCGAAGAACATTTTGTGTGGTAAAAATCGCGTAGATTTTAGCTGCTGTCTCGTGCGGTCTTTTGAAGTGTACAGTGTTTTATCCGATAAAGTCCCATTATTTCATCTAGTAATGTCTCCGCAAAAAGTTACACATACCTACATTGTTTTATTACAAAAATGTGAATAATCCCAAACATTACAAGATTATTAAACAATTTTAATCTACCGGTTTTTTTTATTAAACATTGAATCATTAAAATCAAAATAACTTTGAAACGGCTAACTCAAAATGAATAAAATTATAGTGTTTTGAATAGGACTCGAAAAGACTAAAACAATAAAAAAATGCAATAAAAAACAGGGTAAAATCTTATAAAAAATTAAGGTGACCTTGCCTTGACCTTGGCGATACCAAGTTCAAACTAATAAGATCAGTAAATAGAACTTTTTAAACCCTACGACTTTTATCTGAAACATTTTATTGATGGTTTTTAAGATTTTTCGATCCACTAATTTCAACAGTTCGTCCCGCTGTGCGCCGTCTTCTGTGGGTGGCCCGTTGAAATTAAGCAATTAAACTAGCCATGTGCAGCCTATTCAGATTGAGCAAGGCAACTGGTGACGAACGACGGCTCCGCTGCGCTGCGCCATCGTCCGTGCGTAGCCCATTAAAATTAAGGCAGGTAACTTGTGAAGAACGACGGCGCAGCGCAGCGGAGATTATATGTATACAGGGGCTCGGATTTCGCAGTGACAACATGAGCAACTTCTGTCAGGATACTGAAAAATTGCACAAATCAAATTGGTTTTATGAAGTGCCAATGAAAGTGTTAAAATTGCTATGCAAATTGGTTCAAGCCGCATCTCGGTATCTTGGATAGCAGAGAAGGGACGGCAAATGAAAGAAATAGAGAGATTTTGTTTTTGTTTTCATTTTGAACAAGTGGGCCATAACAAGTGAGTTTTGGGGGTGGATTCTTAATGAGCTATTAAACCTGCACCTTTTTGCTAATTTGACCATCTCTTTATCTCAAATACATGTTGGCCCAACGAAATCCGGGCACCCTGTATAGCCTATAACCTTCCCGGCGAGTCACCGAACAAATACCTAAAATTTTAAGACGATCCGACTAACGATTTTCGAGTTTTTGAAGCGTACACAAATCAACTTCAAATTTTTATACCGGGTGTTCGATAAAAAACGCCCAACGAACTCTGTTATTTATTGACCGATATGATTGAACTAAAAACCAAAGTCAATGGTCGTTAAAATACTAACAAATGGCATTAAAATTGATTTTTTTCAATAATAGCTTCATTGCCAAATAATAGTCAACTTAAAATTTTTAAATGGCTGCATATACTTTTCTGATTTTATAATATCAGACATTGAGTTTCTGAATCCAATTATGCCTATGATGTTGGTTTTAAGTTAATATTTATGCCAGAAAAAGATAGTAATAAATCCTGTTCACATGCTTTTTTTTAAATATATAATTACCGTCATTTTATAGTATTTAAACAGCCATTGACCTTCTTTTTTAGTTATTCAAACCTGTCAATAAATAACAGAGTTATGGCGTTGGGCGTTTTTTTTATCGAACACACTATATACCGGGTGTAACTGAATTCTGGTAGACCCTAAATAACATTTGCATTTCAAGATATATCTTTATGAAATTTAGTATGGTGTTTCAAGGGAATAAAGTGCGTCAATATGTCTACTTTTATTAAAAAATCCACTTCCGGTTTAACCGGAAATGACCATAACTTTTCTATTTCAAATGAAACACTCTGTATATTTTTGCATAAAAAAAATCGTCACTAAATTGTAAGTTCAGAGATGTATCATAAGTGACTTTTTAGTAATCAGTTTTTTGTTTAAAAATTTAATTTAAATTAGTGTTTTGTTAAAATTCAATTTAAATTTAAACAATAAACTAACAACCAAAAGGTCATATACACTTATAAACTCAGAATTTAGAGACGACTTAAATTACGTAAAAATATAAATCTCTAGGGTGTTCCATTTGAAATTGAAAAGTTATAGTCATTTCCTGTTAAACCGGAAGTGGATTTTTTTTCCTATTTTTAATTTTTTTGCTGATATCACTGAACGGATTTCAATAACATTTTCGAGATATGTAGGTAACCATAAAAGGCACCCGAGCAAGCAATAAAATATGTATGTAATCTAAAAAGATATATCATCATGACATCACATTTTTTGGGAAATCCTGTATAATCAAAAATATTTTAATAAAATACGTCCTGGGATAAAAGTGAACTCTGCAAAATATAAAAATCCTAACTCAATTAGTACCTCAGTTATAGAAAACGGGAGGTGAAATACAGGATCATGTATAACAAATCTGGTGGAAGCGCCGGGTAACACATGGTTATTTTAAAAGCTATTCAGAAGTGTAGTAAATAATAATTATAATAATTATAATTGTAAATGTAATTACAAAATACTTTATGTCAAAGAATAGTTTTTCCAAGCCACTTTATTTTTTATTCATTAAAATGGCTATTGTAATGATTGATTAAACGAATTTTCTGCAAATAACTTTTAATGTAAATTGCAATGGGGTTGTAATTAGACAAAACGTTTTTTTTTAATGCCGCTTGGAATGAAATAAGATATACAGGTGCTCCATTTAAAAATAAGAAAAATAAAGTGCTTTAAAGTTTGAAAAGTTTGACAAAAATTTTGGACACCATGTATAACTCATATCAATCAAACTAGGCTAATAGGACAGTTAGACAATATTTAATAAGAATCCTGTATAATTCTATTGATGGGGCACTATTTAAATTTTTTATTATTTTTTGAAGCAATTGTGCAAAACTGATTTTTCTAGTTTTTTTTTTTTGCTGATCGCTGAACCGGTTTCATTAGAATTTTAGGGATATGTAGTTAACCATAAAAGGCATTCAAATAAGTAACAAAACATACAGCATGTAGTCTAAAAAGATATATCATAAGTAGCAAAACATACAGCATGTAATCTAAAAAGATATATCATTATGACGTCACACTTTTTTGGGACACCCTATAAAGTCAAAAATACAAGCAAAGTCAGTAAAATATCAAAATCCTAACTGTATTAATAATTGACCTGTAGAAGACTGCAGGTGAAATGCAGGACCTTGTATAGTGATGAGAGATTCTAGTTTGAAAAGTTTTAAGATATATGAATTTTAAAATATTGTTCATTCTATCATTAAGCAATTAATTACGTCATAAATTAAATAAAGACGCAAATTTATATATTTTTATATAATCAACCTGTCCATATTTTCGCAAAATTGAGTCGTAGAAAGTAGAAACACAAAAAACAACTTCTTGAAACTTCCCTAGCTACTTTTCGTTTATTTCGTTTATTTCGCTTCTGCAGCAAGTAAGGGTTTTAAATTTTAATAATTACGCTATACGTGAAAGAGCACTTTAAAAGTTAATTTCATACGTAGCAGAAATCCACAGTAAAAATACGGCAAATCATATTTTAATTAACATATTTAACAGGAATTTAATCAACGTTTTATATATAATCTAATTCCGGAATTATGTGAACAAGAATTTTAAATGTGTTAACAGAATTTCGTGGTCTATGGCATATAAAATCAATACAGATTGACCCAAATTAATCAGTTTTAACTGGTTATTAAAGAATAATTTCTAAAGAATAAATCTGCTGTACACATACAGGGCTTTTTTATCACTAAACATACTTAACTTCTATGTTCAATTATAAAATAATCACCTCAACGCATGACATTTAATTGAAATTGTATGCAACCAAGTACACAACGGTGACAGTGACACAACTTAAATACGGTTTCACAGAATTCCGTTCGTTTGCCTTTGTCATTTGATAATTGCTGATGATTTGAAAACTTGTAATTAAATTTAATGTCTTATAAACGGAAGCTGAACTTATTTGAAACTGTGCTGCAGATATGGGGTTCTGTTCTAGGTAACATAAAACGTTGAGTTTCATCTCTTCCGTTAAAACGTGACTTCTTGTAGCCCATTAACTGTGAAAATTACTCATGCGGCCAGTGTAGTCAAAATTATGAACAATATTAAAAACTGTTCCGATGGATGGAAGTTTGCAACGGAAAACTTATTTCTAACACTTCGAATGCTGTTCGCGTTCTTATAACAATTAACTATTTGTCGATGGTGTAATACACTGTTTTCGCATCTTATTAAATAATATAAACGTTGTTAAATCGTTCTTGATTGAGAAAGTTGTCCATTATTTGGCCGAATCATTTTCTCCATAAGTGACGTCCAATCAAATGATGGCGGTTTCATTGCCCAACAGTTTAGTTGTTACTATGGTTACGATTCGTTTTTTGTCAGCGAACTGCCGCAATTTCCAAATAGAAAAATTATTCGTTATAATTTAATACAAACAGAAAAATCTTTAGGTAATTATTTAATATGATGCGAAATAGTATAGTATTAAACTCGTGAACAAGTTGGCCATTGTCACTCGGGTGAATTGCAAACTTCACCCTCGTGGCAATGGCCAACTTTCTCATTCGTTTAATAATATACTATTTACTACTAACACAATTTTGACAATGAAATAAAACTGAGTAAGTATGGTTGCCCACCTATTAATCCGTTGAGGTGATTATTCTACGATTGAACATAGGCATTAACAATCATATGTTCAGAGGTAAAATAAAAGCCCCGAATAACCAGAGGTGGCTATTGACGTGACGCTGGATGGGGCCAGGGTAGTAGAGATGTCAATAAAGATGGTCGCGGGTCGATCGACTCATTCATCCGGTGAGCCGAATTCTATCAGGGCGGTTGTCCTGGCCAATCACTAGCCCAGTGCCAGATTAAAGAATTTGTTTCAAAAACCAATAAAGATTTTCAAATTAATCTAAACTTTATTTGGTAATCCAAAGAACTGAAAGCTTTTGATGAAATTATGAAAACCGAAAGTGATTTTGCTGATTTTTTTTTAATATGAAAAATACCACAAACATGTTTATTCACATGTTAAAGATAACAAAGAACTGCACATATTTTGTAAAAAATGTGTATTTCATATTTGGTTTTCGTATTATAAGAGATAATTAGAAATGGAAAAAGTTTTGACTTAATGAATAGTTACATGAAATTTATAAAAACAAAAATTGCAGAGAATATCAAAATAAACAACTTAAATCAAATATTTTTTTCAACAACTTTTATACCATCAAAATGGAAAATTAAGGTTGGCCGAATCAACGTTTTTTATAGACGATTTTTCTTAATTCAGCAGTTTTTTTTTTATAGGTATACAGTGGGTATCAGCCAAATGGAATAAATTCGATAATAAATAAATGGAGGCGTGATCGAAAAAATGCTTGGATCCGTCGATTAGTATCTTCAGCTGCGCATTTTTTTCAGAAAAAAACTTTTTATACAGGGTGTGTCATGTAACAGAGGTCAATACCAGCTTTCTTATTTTAAATATAACACCCTGTATATTATTCAATTTTTGGATTTCTCAGAAAATTCTAGACATATAGACGTATCATGCGCTATACCTATCTTTAACTGTTTCGGAAATATTCAATGTTTTCAGATTTAGTGCAAAAATTAACATTAGAAAAAGAAAATTAAATCTGAAAACACTTAATATTTCCGAAACTGTTGAAGATGGTACATGAAATATGTAAATAAAAAATATGGAACTTTTCGAAGAATCTAAAAATGGAATAATATACAGAGTGATGCATTTAAAATAAGAAACTTGGTATTGGCCTCTGTTGCATGACACACCCTGTGTCAACACAAAGTTTGTGTTGAAAAAAATGCGCAACTAAAAATACCAATCGACGTGTTCGACCGTTTTTTCGAACACGCTGCCATTTATTTAATATATAATTTATTCCATTTGGCTGATACACACTGTATATATATTTTAATATTCAAGTCCTTTTCTGTAGATGATTCTTTTTTTTTAAATCAACTGTTCTTTAACAGATGTACTTTTTTAATTTATCTGTCTTCTATACATGATTTTGTTTGAAGCTTAACTGTATTATTACAGAAGACTTATTTAAACTCTTTTTACAGTTGAATTTTTTCTTAATTTAACTGTTTTTATTAGAGATAAAAAAAATTTAAATTCAACTTTACATTTATAAATTTAGTTTGTAATTAAATAGAATTTTATATATGATTTTTTTTTAGTTCAACTATTTTTTTTTATAGATAATTTTGTATTCATCTGTACGAATTTTTTACATATTTGGGTTTTTTAAATTCGACTTTTCTTCATGATGAAAATTCATTTCTTTTAATTAAAACTTTATTTTCTAATAAAAAAAATTGAATTCAATTTTTTATAATCGACAAAATTCTCTTAAAAATGATTTTTTCTAATTCCATTTTTTTACGGAAATATACGTTTTGGGATCCCTAGATGCCATTTCAACAATTTCTAGGAAAAAAATGGTGATGTGGCCATCATGTTACTTTCTCCGATGGTATCATTTATATTTACGCTTTCGTGGTTTATTTTCAATTAAAATCATATTTTAAATGTACATCGAATGTTTCGTAGACTCGGATGAAACTGACGTTTAAAACGTCAAAATTATGAAAGATGGGAAAATTATGCTTCAAATTCAAAAACTCGGTTTACTCAAAAACTAACGAGATTTCGAAAAAAACTTATTCTTTAGAAATTGTTCATTTTGGGATTCTCTACAATTATTATTCACATAAATTTGCTGTAACCATCATCGTTTCATAATTATGCACCAAAAATTAAAAAAAAATTAATAAATTTTTTTCTTGAATAGCAATGATTTTATGAAAAATATTTTTAAGCAAAAGATGTTCATTTCTTTGTTGTCTTTAATGTTTGTATAAATGTTTTTGTGATATTTTTTACATTTAAGAAAATATTGGCAAAAAACAAAAAACAGTTGAGGTAAACACCCACTTTCGGTGTACGAAATTTTACCAAAAGCTTTTCAGTTCTTCAAATTATCAAATAAGACGTATGTTCAAAGTTTCATATCAATTGCTCTTTTAGTTTTTGAGATACAGCGCACACAGACAGACACACACACACACACACACACACACACACACACAGACACACACACACACACACAGACACAAAAAATTTTTTTCCAGAAATTGTTGAAATGGTATCTAGGGACCCCAAAACGGATATTTCCGCAAAAAAAATTTTTGAAAAAAAAATCACGATCACAATACTTTCTCGTACTTCGTAACGGAGAAAGTAAAAAATTGTGTCTGCGTGTGTGTGTGTGCGCTGTTCTCAAAAACGAATAGAGCAATTGATATGAAACTTTAAACATAAGTCTTATTTGATAATCCAAAGAACTGAAAAGCTTTTGGTAAAATTTCGTATACCGGAAGTGGGTGTTTACCTTAACTGTTTTTTGTTTTTTCCCAATATTTTTTTAAATATGAAAAATATCCCAAATCATTTTAACAAATATTGCAGACAACAAATAAATGAATATGTTTTGAATGAAAATATTTTTCATAAAATCATTGTTATTCGAGAAACAAATTTATTAATATTTTTTTCATTTTTGGTTTATAATTATGAAACGATAATAGTTACAGCAAATTTATGTTAATAATAATTGTAGAGATTGCCAAAATGAACAACTTATAAACAATAAGTTTCTTTCGAAATTTCTTTGGTTTTTGAGTAAACTGAGTTTTTGAATTTGAAGTATAATTTTTCCATCTTTCATAATTTTGACGTTTTAAACGTCATCCGAGTCTACAAAACGCTCGATGTACATTTAAATAATTATTTAAATTGAAGATAAACCATGAAAGCGTAAATATAAATGACTATGGTAATCAAGTCGGAGAAAGTAACATGATGGCCGCATTACCATTTTTTTGTTATATTTTTTGCAGATTTAATTTTTGAATTTAAATTTATTTTTATTAGTTTAACAGTTTTCATAGATGATGGTTTCATAAGTGAATTTTTTGGTTCAACTGATTTTTGTACAGGAATTTCTTTTTAAATCAACTGTTGATTTATAAATTATTATTTGTATCTTCTACTGTTCTCTCTTATTTATTTATTTTTATAATTTTGTTTCTCTAGATGAAATTTTGTAAAATTGAACTGTTTTCTTATTGATTGATTTTTTTTTATTCAACCATATTTTTATACAAGGTTTTTTTTAAATCAAAATTATTTATGGTTGAATTTTTTCAAATTCAACTGCATTTTCATACGCAAAATCTTAAAAATTTTACTTTATCTTTGTAAATGGTGTTTTTTTAATTCATTTGTTGACTTATAGATTACTTTTCTAAATCAACTGTTTCTTTACAGATAAGATTTATTAATTCAAATTACTTTAATAAATTAAGTTTTTTACTTCAACTGCATTTCTTTAAAAGAAATTTTGTAAAACTCAACATTTTTTTAAAGATGAATATTTTTTATAGTAAATTGAACTGTTTTTTTATACAAGATTTTTTAATCCATTTGACATTGTTTCATTTTTTTTAAACATAATAATTTCTAAATAAAACTTCTTTATGGATGATAATGTCTCAGATTTTGCTCTTGTAATTTGCCGCTATACGCATGTGCATATTTTGCGTACAGGGTAAGCCAGAATTGCGCCAGCCCAACCAAAAATCCCAACCAGCATATAGGGGAACCTTGAATTGAAACGCAGTTCATTTTTTTAAAGGCAAACGAAACAGTTCAGTCACTGTTTCAATGCATTAGGCAAATTAACCAAATCAATTTTAAACGCTATGAATAGAAACAATTTTGATGCAATTTGTCACATTCTAAGGCATTCAAGGATTTTTGTAATATTTTGTCTTTCCAAAAATTTTCAGAAATTTTAGAAATCAAAAGTTTCTACGTTTCCAGTCTTCAAGGAAGCTTATGATTTGAAATCTTTAATGTGGCGGCTAAATAAAACTGCATTAAGGTTAAAATTTTACTATGCACTATTTTTACAACACGATAGATGTCGCATGCGGTATAATGAAGGAATGATTTCTGCTTTACAAATAAATACCTTTCAAGGTTATGTTCAAATTTGTATACGAATCCAGAAAATTGTCAACAAAGAATGTCGAATTTTTGCAAATCCTGTGCAAATCACAAGCTCTTATCGTCAGATGATTTGCTAGATCGATATTTAGGAGCTCACATTGGAAACAGCAATGAGTCTTTGAATAGTTGCATTTGGTTGATCGCGCCTAAACATTTGCATTCCGTGAAGAATATGGTTGAAATCCAACACCTTTGTCTGTTATAACTTTCAATGAAGGACAGAAGGGAATATTGAAAGTAATTGACACCTTGTGGATCACATTGGGGCTTTAAGTGGAGGCGTGCGCCACTCAACTAAACGCGTTACGAATCGACCGTGCCGAGCGAAAGGTAAGCGACGTGACAAAACGAGCAATAATTTAACAAAGAGAAGAGCAGGTGACCCATCGTGAATTTCGTCTTCATTGGGAAGGCTACTAACTGTACGGACCTGGCATTGCAGATGAATCGTAAATCCCGTCATTTACATGTTGTAATGTTCTAAAACTTCAAACGGGTTTTCCCAAAAGTTGCATTTTTATAACTGGTGTACACGATTACGGGAGAACAATTGAACGTAACGCCATCATTTTTTATTATAATCTACAGTCAACACTTGGCAAGGACCCGATCGTTCATTTCTGGAAAATTCCATTTTGTTGATTTTTGACAGATTCAAAAAGGACAAAAACATAGTAAAAAAATGACTTTTTTGGAAAAATGTCCGCCATTTTGCGAAAAAACGAAATTTTGAAAAAGTGCTGACATAACAACAATTAACAGTCTTGTTGAAAATTATATTTCAGATGACTAGGGTTGACCCAATCCTGTACACCGTTTGACCCTTCATTTCTAACAGGGGCGCTGTCAATGCCATCTCCAGGACTTTGAAGTCAACATACACATGTAAAAAAAAATGGTGATGTGGCCATCATGTTACTTTCTCCGACTTGATGGTATCATAGCCATTTATATTCACGTTTTCATGGTTCATTTTCAATTGAAATCATATTTTAAATGTAAATCGAGCGTTGCGCAGACTCGGATGAAACTGACGTTTAAAACGTCAAAATTATAAAAGATGAAAAAATTATACTTCAAATTCAAAAACTCGGTTTACTCAAAAACTAACGAGATTTCGAAAAAAACTTATTCTTTAGAAGTTATTCATTTTGGCATTCTCTACAATTATTATTCACATAAATTGTCTGTAACTATTATCGTTTCATAATTAACAACCAAAAATTAAAAAATTAATAATACATTTTTTTCTCGAATAGCAATAATTTTATGAAAAATATTTTTAAGCAAAAGATGTGCATTTGTTTATTGTCTTCAATGTTTGCTTAAATATTTTTGTGATATTTTTCATATTTAAGAAAATATTGGCAAAAAACAAAAAACAGTTAAGGCAAACGACCACTTCCGGTGCATGAAATTTTACCAAAAGCTTTTCAGTTCTTCGGATTATCAAATAAGACGTTTGTTCAAAGTTTCATATCAATTGCTCTATTAGTTTTTGAGATACAGCGCACACAGCCAGACACACACACACACAGACACACACACACAGACACACACACACAGACACACACACACACACACACACACACACACACACACACACACACACACACACACAGACACAATTTTTTTTTTCAGAAATTGTTGAAATGGCATCTAGGGACCCCAAAACGGATATTTCCGTAAAAAAAAATTTTGAAAAAAAATCACGATCACAATACTTTCTCGTACTTCGTAACGGAGAAAGTGAAAATCATGTGTGATATTCATTTGATCTACAATAACATAAAAAAAGTTTCGTATCGAAATCTTGTCGAGTTTTTTTTTTACAATAAATTCTTGAAAATTGGCTTCGAAATTGTCCAACAAGGTGTAAGTCCCCCTTAAGAATAAAAACATATTTACCGGATTTGTTATGAAATTCGACGTTCAGAAAAGGTAAAATCCGACTACTTTAAACGACAATAGTGTTATTTTAATTAAAAATATATTTCAGCAGAAACACACATTCTTCAGCAGTAAAAAACATCGTTTATATAAAAGATTTGTAGGAACCAAACTAATCACGATGCTCAAACGTTATCATCTTAACATCTCTCGATTCGCATTATCTACATATCCAGTTTATAGACCATTATTGAATCTGGAGGAATCAAATTTTATTCAGTTTAGAATTAGCAGTAATACATTTTCTATTGTCTAATCAAAGGGTAAAAAACTTCAAAAATTACTACATTCAATATTCTAACGAATTATTTTTCATTAAAAACTAACAGCGATTAATAATTTTGGACACACCAATACAATCTAATCGTTTCGAACAAACAAACACAATCTAAAACATTTAAATAAACAAATAGATGGTGATGATTTGTGATGTACGTGACGTCAAACTGTGATTTGGGTATAAAGGATCGAAATCTAGACATATATAGGAACACTGATATTTGAATTAGTTACCTGGCACTGTAATACTCGAAGAAGGCGACAAGTATTTCCAGTGACCTCGAAAAAGCAGCCCACATGTTTCGTCATGGCGTACTCAACAATGACCGAAACGAACACAAATCATTACACGACACTTTTTGTTGTTGTTTTTAAATGTTAACGTTCTTGTTAAATCTCCTCATGTTTATTTTCTGATTATTCGATAAGATTGATGCACAAAGTTTTATTAGCGGGCTGGACGTTGGTATAATTTTAATTTTACAGTGTCGAAAAATATTTCTTGATTTTGGATTTTTAGATGGTGGTATGGGTGGAATTTCGCTGATTGTAATTGACTTGCTTTGATTGTCGCGTTAATTATTTAAGCATAACCTGAAAAGAGATTTAATGTTAAACAGAACAAAAAATAACGACCTACAAATTAATGAAAATGAGAGCCTAATCCACGAAAAAAAAAATATAGTCAGAAAACGATTTCATACACTACTACTGATAGATTATAATAAGCTTAAATTGTAAATCTAGTTATTGATTTATTAAAGATAATCAACTAGTGTTTTCTTAGTTTACTTAGATACAAGTATAAGTATAAATTTAAAAAAAATCACATTAGTTTTTGTTCTATTTATTTAATATAAAAATTCCTTTGTCCACGATTACGCAAGTGTGCTGCGAAATTGTTCTTCTTTGGAAATGCACGTGTCTCTGACTAAACATTTTTGGTTGTCATTCAGATATTAACCGTCAAAAAAGTTGACCATAAATACATTTGTATAGATAGAATATTAACCTTTCAGAGCAACATAATGAGCTTGCCTTGTTTAGATTCGAAATATTTATTAAGTTAGGTATTTAAAAAAAAATGATTGTGTGGTTAATTTTGTGTTTCTATAAGTCTGCAATACAAAACATTAGGGCGGGTCGGACACCTAGCAACAAGATATATGATTAATTAATTTCTCACTTAACCCGTGGTAAAACATAATTATATATTTGATTAATTAAAACACTTGGTTTTGTTTCACTGATTTTATTTTTCTCTCTTAATAAATCAAAAAAATATATTTACGTTGTGAATGTCGTGGAGTAAACTAAACTTTAATAAACTTGAAATGTTTAAAAAAACAATAGAACAGGTAAACAGTCACACAAAAAGGAAAATACAAATAATAGGGCCTGAATATTTAACAAAGTGTATACAATATAATTTTCTCCATGACCACTGTAGATAGAAAATGAAAAAAAAAATCATTTGTCAAAAGTTTAATTGTCCAAAAAGGAATAATTAGAAAAGTTTTATATGAAGAAAAAGTTAAATATGGGGAAAATCGAAAAAAGTTGAAATTTAAAAATGTTATTTGACACTAGTAGATTGTTAATAGAAGTTAAAAATTTCATTCGGCAAAAAGAAGTTCAAAATTGACAATAAGTGGTAAAAAAGTAGATCATGATTTTTTTTTATTTTTCTAGAGAATTATTATTAATTGAAGTTAAAAATTTAGAAACTTACATTGAAAAATCATATCTTTTAACATAGTAGCAAATTTAAAAAAATAATAGGTTTTATTATCAAAGGAAGTTGAAAATCCAAAAGTTTCATCTGGCAAAAAAATATATTTGTCAAAAAAAAATTAACACAAAAAAATGGTGAAAAGTCTTATCGTCAATATAGTATATCATATCTGTTAAATTGATTTAATTGACAACATATATCTGAACAGAAATTAACAAGGGAGAAATGATGCTTTGTCCAAAATGGATTCGAAGTTTAAAAAAATATTTGTGAAAAATCCAAAAATTTTATATGACAAAAGAGTATTGATAAATCATATCTGTTAAAATACGTTGAAACTTGATATTAAAAAATGAATAATTACAGAAAAATCTGAGAATTTCATCTGACAAAAAGAAGTTAAATATTGACAACCTATTTCCGTAAAAAAAATAATAAATTATTTTTTTTTCAATCATTTGTTAAATTAAGGCAAAATGTAAGAATTATATCTGACAAAAAAATGAATATTAATAAATTTTATTCATTCAAAAAGCTGAAAACTGAAAATTTTGTTTGTGGAAAGTTGAATTGCCAAACGATGTATCCAAAAGAACAGAGTAAATAAGTAGAAATAAGTTAAAAATTGGATAATGGCATTTGTCGAAAGTTTAATTATCAAAAGAAGTTGGGGTATTAAAAAGTAGTAAATACTGTTAACCCTCTCTTTCCCAAATTCATTTTTGGCAATAATATTTTTTTAATTCTTGATTTAATTCTAATTCAAGAAAATTAAACTTAAAAAAGTGTCTCCTTATTTTTGCAGCAAACAAAATCATGACTCCATATGGAAAATGGTACCTAGAAAAATCAAAACACAGATTACGGGGACCTGATAAAAGATATGAAAATCCAAAAGTTTCATCTGGCAAAGAAAGTAAGAAATTTAAAAGAAAAAATTCTGCCTAATTGAAACATTTCTCCGACGAAACTTAAAAATTTTGTCACAAAAAGTTCAAAATACCAACATTTACTCTGACAAAAAGAAGGTAATTGCAACTGTCGAAAATTAAAAAAAATATATGATACAACGTACGATATTAAGAAGTCATACTGTCGAAAAAAGTTGAAAATAGTAAAATTTTACTCTTCAAAAGTATGATTGTCAGTAGAAGTTAAAAATCCAAAAACAATATTGAAAAATCATATCTGTTAAAATTGTAATTTTATTTAATTAAATTTTAATACGCGAAAAAAAAATAAAATCTATTTTATTTTATTTTTTATTTATTTATATAGTCAAAAACAGTTTAAATTTAGATAAAATATTTGTGAAAAGAACCGTATACTAAAAATTTTGTTATCAAATATAGTTAAAAATCTTAAAATTTGATTTGACGAAATGCAGTTAAATATTGCCGAAAGATTTAAAAACAAAAAATTATTTGCGAAAAGTTTATTTTGTCAAAATAATGCAAAGATCTAACAATTTTATTTGACAAAAAGAATTTAACAATTGACGAACCATATTTGCCAAAAAAAATTTAAAAAAAATACATGTGTGGTAAGTTTTATATTTTTGTTTTATAATTTTAATTAACTGACATTTATGAAAGATGAAAATAACAAATTTACTTCAAATTCTAATCACCTTTGCCGTCAGTTTACTCAAAAAATGAAGATATTTCGAAAAAAACATTATAACTAGTACATTTTGGCATTCTCTACTTATTATTAGTATAAATATACATAGTATAAATTATACATTCCATCATTATATACAAAAATGTTCAATTAATTTTTTTATCGAAAAACAATAATTTTATGAAAAATGTTTTTAAACAAAAGATGTTCATTTCTTTGCTGTCTTCAATAATTGTTTAAATGTTTTTTTTTATATTTTTCACATTAAAAAAAATATTGGAAACAAAAACAAAAAATGGTTAAGGTAAACACCCACTTCCGGTGTACAAAATTTTCCCAAAAGCTTTTTTAGTTTTTCGGACTGTCAAATAACACTTATGTTCAAGTTTCACATATGCGAACGGAATTTTATATATATTCTAAATAAAAAAAGTTTTCAATATTTTGCCCAAATTGCGTTACTTACATTTTTACTACTCTTCTGGTTCAAGAACGTTTAGCATATTTAGATTTAATAAAAACCATAAACTAGTATAAGCGGAATTTTTATTTAATTAAAACAAAAAAGTTATGAAACATTTGCTTTTATTGTGGCAGTTATTTTGAAACAGTTGTAACTGAAAAACTACGCTTCCGATATAAAAAGGTTTCAAACGTTTTGTCTTAGTTTTAATGAGAAATGCATACTAGCCCGAACGGAATTTTATTTTTTCTTCGAATAAAATGGTTTATAAAATCGTTGTCTGAACAAATGCTCACTAAAATCGAAAAACTATAAGCTAATTTTAAACCAATATTGTTATTAAAGACGGAGATTTCTTTTATAAGTTCCAGGAAGAATTAATAAGGGAGAATCCCCCATCAGGACCGCAACTTGCTGCAAAGGGGTAATTTCACTGAGTTTTGGACGTAGAAAGTTGAAACATTAATTTCTTTATTACCCATTGCACGTAAAAGAACTGTATATTAAAATTTCTCTAAATAACGTCGGCAATTTAACTCCGCTTACAGATTTCAGTAAGTTTCAATAGGAAAAAGTTGATCAATACAAAAAAACGTTGTTGTGCTTATTTATTTGAATATCATAACTCCAAAATTAAAGGTGCTGTGAAAAAACAAGAAACGCAGGTGGTATTATTGCGTGAAATACTACACAATGAGCCACTTCAAATATTCAAAAGATTTACAAAATCGTAGAAGAGAAGTTGTAAGCTCAGTTCCCCTAAAACTTGCGTTTTATACGTAAATACTCAAACACTGCAGTACTAATTCTGGACTCCAATGTATAAAATGAAGAATTATAAAATTATAATATTCTTTTGAAGTAAAACTCAAAACATAGAAATCTAAAAAACGCAAATTTGTTATTATTCATCCTGCTTACCTTTATGAAAATTATACGGGAAAAGATAAGGAATTTAATCCTGTTTACACATTTGAGCTGGCTTCAACCAGTTAAAAGGTTCACCTCATTAAATTTGGCATATTCAATATCTAATAACTAAGCCGCTCTTAAAAACAGAAATTAGAAAAGGTATTTAAATATAATAATGTAATTGTTACAAAATGAATATATTACAATCGACTTATTTATAAGTGAGTCCAGTGCTGCCAACCATGTGAGAGTAAACAAAGGCATCTGAATACTGAAAATTTCGGTAGACATTTTGTTTTATTTGAATTGATCTCTAATTATAACCAGTACTTTTTGTAACAAATTATATACCGGGTGTAACTGAATTCTGGTAGACCCCAAATATCATTTGCATTTTTACTTATATCTTTATGAAATTCAGTATGGTATTTTTAGGGAATAAACTGCGTCGACATGTCTACTTGTAATAAAAATTTCACTTCCGGTTTAACCGGAAATGACCATAACTTTTCTATTTCAAATGGAACACCGTATATATTTTTACATAATTTAATTCGTCTTTGAATTCTGAGTTTAGAGATGTATCATAAATTACCTGTTGAGTGTTAGATTTTTGTTTGAATTTAAATTAAATTTCCAAAAAAAACCCAACTTAAATTAAATTTAAACAAAAAACTAACAACCAAAAAGTCCCTTATGATACATCTACGAACTCTGAATTCAAAGACGAATTACATTTTGTAAAAATATATAGGGTGTTATATTTAAAATAGAAAAGTTAAGGTCATTTCCGGTTAAACTGGAAATAGATCTTTTATTAAAATTCCACCTGCTAACCCAAATTATTCTCTTAAAACACCATACTAAATTTCAAAAGGATATATGTAAAGATAAAAGAGATATTCGGGGTCTACCAGAATTCAGTTACACCCGGTATAGGGTGTTCCATTTGAATTAGAAAAGAGATTTCCGGTTAAACCGGAAGTGGAATTTTTACCAAAAGTAGACATATCGACGCACTTTATTCCCTAAAAACACCATACTAAATTTCATAAAGATATATCTTGAAATGAAAATGATATTTAGTGTCTACCAGACTTCAGTTACACCCGGTATACAATTTCTATTTAAGGAAAATGTTCACAGTCCAAACTTTTGTCCAATTCTTGTCCGACAAATCTTCTTGACTCCTTTATTAGTTTAGAACTTCCATCTAAAAAGGTGCCATTCAGGTGCGTTCTATGACAAAAAGCGTGGTTAACCATGTTCTATGATCATAAGGTATACTACATACCTAACAGTACATACATACAATATTACAATAATTAGTAATAAAACACGTACGCGTGTGTAAAAATATTGCAACAAGGCAATCGCTTTTGTGAACATATTTTTTTCAAGAAAATAATTGAACACGCCGATTTTTTTATTTAAAAAATGAAAATATTGTTTAAGTTTTCAAGTTCAGGTTCTCCTTACCCTACTCCAATAAAAGTTTATCCAACTGTATAATTATAATTGAAGGCAGTTGAACAGATATTATAAAAAAAATAAATTCAGAAAAAATTCAAAGATTGTACTCAGTGGAAAAATAACAATTGGGCTAAATAAGGCATTTAAATTGGGCACCATTGACTGCCTGGTCCAGGAAACTTCTTAAACAACTATTAAATTGGGTTTTGTTGTAAAAACAAATTTGTTTTCTGTTTCGCAAAAGTCACATGTAAAAACGTTAAGATATGTTGATTTATTTTCTGTTGAGTGAATGCATTGTGTAATGGATCAATTCAGTGAGAAGCAAAGAATAAAAAATTTAATATTACTGGGACATGATCGCAAAATGACATATGAAGAGGTGTGCAGTAGGGTGCAGTGAAAAAAAAAATTTAATTTTTCGACGTCATCTTGTGGCGGTACATTTGACTCAAAGTTTGAAATTTTTTGAAATTTTTCACATTTTAACCACAAAATGAACAAGGCTTTAAAAGGGGGGGGTATGGTAATGTAAAATTTATATGTTAGAACTACCTTTGAAACGCCGTTATAAGTGCAAACTATGACAATTTATTTGGATAACTATAAATGTATGTCCTTTCCGAAGAACTTTCTAGCAACGGATTTCTAAAATTAATTTAATTAACGTGAATATGATTATTTTTAATGGGCATGCTTTCACTTTTTCAAACATAGTTATTTAAGCAACAAGGAACGTAAGGACGTATTAACATTTGAGGTAGACGAATACGAGCCGAGGCGGAGCCGAGGCTCGTCGCCACATGAAAATGTGTTGCTCGCCTATATGTTGCAGTGTTACGTTTCTGTTTATTATTTTCCTAGGTCCGTAAGTAAAAATTAAGTTCCGTCGCCAAGGACAACAAACACCACGAATGTTATCAGCCACTTACGGTACCTGTAACTATGGATGCAATGCTTATTTACGTTGTCGGTAGCGGAAAAAATAAATTATTTATTTCATATTGCAAGTATTTAGTTATTTTGGCGCTAGATTTTAAAGAATTAATTGATTTGCGAGTCAATGGTTTTTATAAGTTTTCGGGCCTGCACATGCGGAATGTGCAATGCAAGCGACCGAATAAAGATCATTTTTGAGTTACCGTGAGAGTTGAGAGTGTTTCCCCCAAGTTTTGTTCCGCATTCGTATATTGTGTCCCGCTAAAAACACAACACACACAATTTCAAATCATTTTCTATTTATTTTATTCTGAACCGAGCATCGCCGCTTATAGGATATAAGTGGAAAGGAATAAGACGAAAATAGTTTAACCCTTAAATGCATCGTGTTGCCGTTTGGCAAATGTATTTTCTGGCTCTACATTCACTGCGGGAACGTTTGTATGTTTTTTACGCATTTTAGCAAAAAGGTAACAAACTGCTCACCTGTTTTTGTAAACGGTGCGGACCATTAATGCGTCGTAGATTTTTTTAACTGCAAATAATGCGCTCCGATTGGCATCTATGCACATAGTGTGATTATCAAAATACTGATTATCGCTGTTTTCATTAGAATTCGTACAACGAAAATTATTACCATCATACACCAAGGCATGTACATGTATCAATAATGTACCATAATACCATCTGTATTATTATATCTAGTGTATCTACAAGAATTTCATGCTTTGTGGCCGAATGGCTACATTGCGCATTCACGATTCTCTTATAGTAATTATCAGCACTTTTTTTATAATAAGTGCTTAGTTTCTTATTTACATGTTATGGTTAAAATATGTTCAAATGTCACATATATTTTCCAGGATGGATAAAAACCTTTATCCGATCGAAAGCTAGAGAGTTAGTGGGAAAATTTCACTGGCTTAGAGAGTGCAGATGAGAACGAGATATTCGAAGACGATGACGGTTTGAATGACCCTCCTTATGAACCTGCTACAGATGACGATAATGAGAATCAAAAAGATCGTGGAATGACTTCAGAACCCCTACGCGATATTTCCGTTGTCTATTGTTCAAAATTAGACCTCTCATCGATTACCTGAGTAAATTCAATAAAATACCTCTTGATGAACATCTCCCAATTGATGAGCAAATGTGCTCTACTAAATATCTGCTCATGAAACCTAAAAAGTGGGGATTCAAATTGTTTGTTTTGTCTGGAATATCTGGCTTACATCAACAAAAAGGAACTCAATATTCTAAGATAGTTGAGCAAGCTAAATTCAGAGCCGAAGTAGCCCTTTGCCTCACAGAGGGGTATCTGTAACCCCGAAAAGGGGTAGACCAAGTTCTAGCTCTGTTGAACAAGAACTACAGGCGAAGAAGAGGAAAGGGCCTACACAACATGTACCACCTCAGGATGTAAGACAAGACCAATTTGGACATTGGCCGATACGTGTAGATACCAAAATGCTACTTGCAAAGGATTCTCTCGTGTCAAATGCGAAAAATGTGGAGTCGGACTATTATGCAGTAACAGAATGCGCCATTTGGCAACTTACAATAATTTAGTAAGATGTGATTTTTTTCTTTATTTTTCCCTTAATATACAGTGTTTTTTTAGTAATGTCTGATAAATAGAAACTGTAAACAAAAAAATGTGCATTTGAGGGTTAACTTATTACATCCCGTTTGACATTTATTAAAAATAATGAAGTTTAAAAATTTAAAGTACACCAGATTTTTCGACAATCCAAAATAATTCCGCAAGAAAATCCGCCAACCGTTAAAACGAAAAATATTCCGCAATTCGGATTCAAAATCCGCCAGATCCAGCGGATTTCTGCTGACTTGGCTACACTGCTTATATGAAAAATGATGGGATTCCAACAAAATTCTTTATCTTGAAGTTTTTAAAGTCGCTGATTCCAAATCAAAAGTCAAACCTTAGTATATTATGCAACAAGTGTTATAAACGGCACTTTAGTCACGAGTTAATTAAGCACGAGCGGAGCGAGTGTTTAATAACGAGTGTCTAGAGAAGTTTATAACACGAATTGCATACTATACTTTTTCTACGACTAAATTGGTAAAATTTTGAAATCATTTTATAATCTTAAATGAACATGGTAATAGTACATTATTATTAAATTAGTCTACTTGGGTAAATATACATTAACAGTTACGTTAGAGACATTATGGCAATTGCTAAAGGAAATCATTGATTCTCCTAAATTTCTTTCATGTTTTATATTATTTATTTGATTGATGTTAAAAGTATTCTTTGTTTCATTTATTTATTTTTTATTTTGACAGATTGTTGATAAGTGACAACTAACTTGATTTTGAGTTTGAATTGATTTCAGCGATTTAAAAATCTGGAGCTAACTTCAGCCCATGAGTAAAATGCACAAAGTCACAGTTTGTCAAGGTGTATTTAAAGAACCACTTAGCGTCATGGAAACATATGCGATAAATGACATTTTAGAGGTTTGAGTAGAAAAAATATGTTATTATACTTATTGTAGCTTGCAAGATTCAAAAGTTTGTTCCTCAGTAGTCAAAATTTGTTTTTCTAGAGCCGCCATAATGTTTTTTTTTTACATTTTTAGTTTCTCCGTTACGAAGTACGAGAAAGTATTGTGAAACGTGAATTTTTATTCCAGAAATTTTTTTAATTTTTTTAATTTTTAGTTTATAATTATAAAACGATAATAGTACAGCAAATTTATGTTAATAATAATTGTAGAAAATGCCAAAATGAACAACTTATAACGAATAAGTTTTTCGAAAACACTTTAGTTTTTGAGTAAACTGAGTTTTTGAATTTGAAGTATAATTTTTCCATCTTTCATAATTTTGACGTTTTAAACGTCAATTTCATCCGAGTCTACGAAATGTTCTATGCACATTTAAAATATGATTTAAATTGAAAATAAACCATGAACGCGTAAATATAAATGATACCATCAAGTCGGAGAAAGTAACATGATGGCCACATCACCATTTTTCAATGCAATATTATTTTTCTTTTTTACGATGATGTATCACATGTTACAATATCACATAACAATTATTGATAAAAAGTATTGACTATTTCGCAGAAAAAAATGAATGTAAATTAAATAGAGACGAAAATAAGCTAGAATATTCAACCTAATATGCACTTAGACAATAAACAAATAACTTATTGAAACAACTACTTCCCAGGCTAATGCCACGCCGGATATTCTATGAAAAAAAGAAATTTGCTTGTTGTAAATAATAATACTACTAGTGAAATAACATTGTTTTAAGATGGTTGATGGACGTACAATGATTAACTTATTAAAATTATTTGAAATTAAATTTATTTTAAATCTTTACACTGTTAATGTTATTATTATCATAAAATGGGTAAATAAACCGGTTGAAAATTTATATAATCTTTAGACTTTATTTATTTTTTTTTTGGTATGTAGGAAGCAAAGTAATACTTTTTTTTCACAAGTGAAAAAAATTTGCTTCACTCTCCAGTTCCCTACATTTTTTTTTCTACGTCCGTAACTTTAAATAAATTTGACAAAACCTTAGTTAATTGTTATACAAAGTTGATTCGATATATTTAATTTTAATTCAATCAATAAATAGCGTTATTTGACGTTGGCGAAACGAAAATTTGTCAATTTTATTCCATGAATAAATAACGTTTTAACGTGGACGTTGGTGAAACCGGCCCTAACATGACACACTTTGTGCAAACAATTTTATAGTTGCGTTGAAAAATGAACGCTTTTGCGTGAAAAAAAGTACCGTTGTGGCAGTTTTTTTACGCTTTTTGAAGGCTTGACAAAACATATTTTATGAACGCAAATTAATAAAAAAGACTGTGCATTTTATAACGGACGTAGAAAACACCTTTTAACTTTGTATAACACATTCGTTTGTTAGTTGACCGCAGTTTCGGCAAGTACTATAGTTTTGATAATGGCAAGCGTATTTAATAATAATAATAATAAATTGTCTTTATTGTTGCAAACACAATACAGAAAATAGTGTATTTAAGGACAGGCGCAGTTCAGCTAAGTTGAGATCAACTTATGCTGCTCTTCCACTTAACCTGTGAGAAAAGTAAATATACATTACAAATGCCAAAACTGCAGTTAACTAATGTTTTATACAAACAAAGTTAAAACGTGTTTTAATAATCATTTATTTAATTTATTTAAATAAACAAGTGAGGGTCTTCAATGTTAATTAAAAATGAATGCATTTTTCAATTTAGTTTTTGGCTCTTAATTAATTTATTATTATCGTAGATATACATTCCTGTAAAAAAAATCATTCCAAAAGCACTTATTAATTTTCCGCGCAAGTTAAAGAAGCCAATTTAAAACACAAAAGCATTTCCCTCGCCGTTCTACAAACAGAGGGAGGATACAGGACTCCCACGAGAGTACGTTATAGCCTGGCATCCCTGCAAATTGTTTTTTCAGCGTCCAATCCGACCTTAATTTTCTCTTAGAACATTCACAGACGGTGCCCACAATGCTCCTTTCTAATCAACTGCTCCTGATAAAAATCAAATTAATGAATAAAAATGGGGATGGCATTTATATTTATTCTTTCATGGTTTATTTTCAATTTTAATGATATTTTAAAAGTACATTGTGCGTTTTGCAGGGTCGAATGGTGATTGAAACGTGAAAATTATGAAGGAATGAAACGACGAATTATACTTCACATTCTCATTTAATGAAACACTAACACAGTGCATGGTTTATGTTGTATTTTCTTGTTTTTTTTTTCATTAAATGTTCTCACAAAAACCACTGATTTTAATAATCTGCTTTTCAATTGTTTTATTCGGAATAGTTTTTAGCACTTCTTACACAAAGTCGTTCTCAAAATTTTCATTGGAAATCTTTTGAAAGTTCTGCAATGTCTTCTGGAGAATTTATTATTATATATTTATTTATTAGTAACTAACTGGTGGTAAATTTGTTTTGGATATTGGTTTTTGTTTTGTAGATAGACACCAATGTCTGAAATGATTTCTGGAGACTATAATAGAATCTATCAACGGATTTTTGAGAAAATTAAAGAAATTTAGCCGAAAGTTCATATTTTGTGATATCTGAAATATTTCCTACAGAATTTAATTATATTCATCAATGGATTTTCGAGAAAATTAAAAAATATGTACTTGTATTTTGCAAATCATTTTAATTTGATGAAAAAAGAATGATTAGTTGTTTAGGATATTTTTATATTGTTCTGGAATGTTTTATTGAAGAATTTATTTAAATCTATCGGCGGCTTTAGAGAATTCTAGTCTAGAGTTCATATTTTCCAACTGGCTTTGGATTTTTTATTTTGCATATTTATCTTCAAAAACTACTAAACTATTTAAAAAATTACTTATTCTTTATAACTCGTTTTTGTTGGCATTCATAATAATTTTTGTTTGTATAAATTTGATATAACTATTATCATTTCATGATTATAGATCACAGTACTCAACAATTTTCTATTTTTAATTTTTTCTCGAAAATCAAAGAGTTCATGAAATACATTTATAAACAAAACATATGCAGTTCTTTGTAATCTTTCACATTTATCAAAAACTTTAAAACATATTTTTCGTACTTTACGATTATGACGGGCGTTTACGCCCTCTGCCTACCGAGGTGTGTAAATGTAATTTTTTCGTCGGCTAGAGATAAATATAAAAAAAACAATTGCAATCGTCTTAAAATTGACACCAAATTTATTAAAAATTTATTCTAGATTGTGATTTTGGTAAAAATTGCAAACCTCTTTAATTTTTGTGATAATTCCAATTGAATATAACGCAAATGTATAAAAAATTATAATAATTTCAGCGATTGAAATATATAAATAAAAATAGTTTACATCGGCTTGAAACTCTTTAAATTTACTTAAAACTCATTCTAGATTATAATTTTGTAAAACGTTGCTAACACGCTGCCCTATTTTTTAAGATAATCCCTTTTAAACAGAGAGCTAGGTTTCAACAAAATATATTGATTTTGGCGATTTGAAAAAAATATAAAAACAAAAGCCATCCTCATAAAATTTTCAAAATGTACTCAATACTTATTCTAGATAATGATTGTGCGAAAACTTGTAAACGGCCCATTGCAAATTTTTGGGATAATAGTACTTAAACAGAGCGCAATGTTTAAAAAAACATAACTATTTCGACGATTAAAGACAAATATAAAAACATTTACCGTCGTCTTGAAACTTTCAAAATTCACTATACTATAACATTCATTTTAGGCTATTATTTTGTAAAAATGTGCAAACGTCCAGTCTCATTTTTAAAATTTTGAACAGAGCGCATGAATTTTAAAAATTACATTCTTTTCGTTGACTGTAGAAAATTTAAAAAAAGAATTGCCATGGGCTTCAAATTTTTCAAATTTACTAAAAATTAATTCTAAATTACTTTGCAAAACTTGCTCAGTCCCAACTAATTAAGATAATTCCACTTGAATAAAGCGCAAAGTTTTAAAAAATGTAATATTTTCGTCCAATGGAGAAAATAATAAAAACAATTGCAACCGGCTTGAACATAAAAAAAATATTTACCAAAATTAGATGCCATTTTTTCTAAATTTTATATTATTAATATTATTTAATGCTTACATTCACTATTTTTGTTCATTATAATGTATTTTATGTGATAAATTAAGAGATTTTATTTAATTAAAAAACGCAGTTTTGTACAGTGGTTGATATAATTTTCAAAAATTTGTTTCAAATTGATTGAGATTGTTCTTAAAATTCGGAAAATTTTCAAAATGTTCCTTTAAAAATATTTTTTATACGCTTTTTGACGTCGGTTTTTTCAATATTGTTTACAATTCTAAAAGATCCCTTTGAATTGTTTTTTTCTACAAAGCTGCCGCCGGCCGCCCCTTGTATTGGCTTCCCTAGTGCCCTCTTGCATCCCCCACCAGGAACGGCTCTGGTTACAACGAAAATAATAATGAATAATAATGAGCAAATAAAAAGAATCTAAATAAATGTCCATTTCCAAATGGTTTACAATTGATAGAACAATAACAAATGAACTATTCATCGCAAGCTCACTGTTAATTACACAATTACATAGACAATTAAAACTAAGTGATTTTCATTATCATTATTTATCACGTCTAAATCAATGTTTAAGTTTTAAATTGAGTTCAAGCAGATTTAATTTATATTCCTACATAATCTATGTAACCAAATCTGCATCATTTAGTTCACTTTGTGTCGATTTTAAACAGAACAAACATTTATACGACGGGGCAAAACTTTCATACAGAAATTTCGAATAAATAACCGTCAAAAATGACAATTTCGAATTGTCAAAAATTCTGAATTTGCCACCACCATTTGCAAACGGCACATAAAGAAATTTCCAGCTGTCAAATATTGGGGATTTTCACTATCAAAAACGGCATTTTTTGGTATTAAAAAAAAAGAAAATGACAATTTCGAATTATCAAAATTCTGCATTTCTGCCACCATAAACGGCACGATTTGATGGTAAATAAAGAAATAAGCAGCTGTCAAAAATTGTGGATTTTTACAATCAAAAACGGCATTTTTTGATATTAAAAAAGAAAATTGCCATTTTTGTATTGTTAAAAATTCTGCATTTTTCCACCATAAACGGTGCGATTCAATGGTAAATAAAGAAATTTGCAGCTGCCAGAAATTGTGATTTTTTACTATCAAAGACGGCATTTTTTGATATTTAAAAGAAAAAAGAAAATTTAAACTGCTAAAAATGATTATCAAAGTGAACTGTCAAAAATCGCACTACTATCACAAATGGCAGGTAAGCAGTAAAAAGGACATTTTCAATTGCTGAAAATAACTATTCAGTACTGTCAAAAATTTCTCATTACTGAAACCGGCAAGTTTCAACAATAAATAGAAAATTTTCAAATGCCAAAAATGTTTAACTATCAAAATTTGAGCATTTCTACTATTACTATCGGCATTTTTCAACATTAAAAAAGGGGAATTTCCAGCGGCCAAAAGTAACAATTATAAATTGTCAAAAATTGTGCGATTAAAAAGATAAATTTTTAACCGTCAAAAATGACAATTTCGAACTGTTATAAATTCTGCATTTCTGCCACCACAAGCGGCACATAAAAAAAATAGCAACGGTCAAAAATTGTGGATTTTTATTATCAAAAGCGGAATTTTTTAATATTAAAAAAAAAAAAATTTAACTGCTAAAAATAGCAATTTCTAATTGTAAAAATTCTGCATTTCTGCCACCACAAACAACACGATTAAACCGTAAATAATGACATTTGCAGCCGCCAAAAATTATGATTTTTTACCACCAAAGACGGCATTTTTTGATATTAAAAAAAGAAGTAAATTTCAACTGCTAAAAATGACAATTTCGAATTGTCAAAAATAGCACTACTATCACAAATAGCACTTAGCAGCAAGAAGGACATTTTCAATTGCTGAAAATACCTATTCAATACTGTCAAAAACTGCTCATTACTGAAAAGTAATTATAAATTGTCAAAAATGACAATTTCGATTTGCTATAAATTTCGCATTTCTGCCACCACAAACTGCACATAAAGAAATTTGCAGCGGTCAAAAATTGTGGATTTTTACTATCCAAAACGGCATTTTTTAATATTAAAAACAAGAAAATTTTAACTGTTAAAAATGGCAATTTCGAATTGTCAAAAATTCTGCATTTCTGCCACGCCAAACAGCACGATTCAATCGTAAATAAAAACATTTGCAGCTGCCAAAAATTATGTTTTTTTTACTATCAAAGACGGCATTTTTTGATATTAAAAAAAAGAAGTAAATTTCAACTGCTAAAAATGACAACTGTCAAAAATCGCACTTTTCTATCATCACAAATGGCACGTTGGCAGAAAAAAGGAAATTTTCAACTTCCAAAAATAACAATTTACAACTGTCAAAAATGGTTCATTTGTACTAAAATGTACAGTAATAATCTAACAATACAGCGAGATCGAATAAAAAATTAGTCAAAGCAGGTCATGAAGAAAAAAACCGCATGTATTTTCTTAGTTCCTAAATTTGAAAATATCAATATACGCCAGCTTGACACTTGCCAATAAGTTTAGGAGTTTTGGTTCATGGCCAACTTTGACTAACTTTTATTCGATCGCACTGTATTAAACTTTTTGTTATAATTTTAATTTTGATATGATTGTTAAAGTATACAATTACCGACCACATACAAGTTTAGTATATAAAATATGACTTTAATTTAAAAAATTCATTAAATTTTTTATTGTTTGCGAACTAGTCACGCTGTAAACCCTGCATGCACACGATATTAAACGACACAATTTAGACGGGCTTTAACTCAAGCGTGTTGCTATTTAAAAAAATTCTCATGCAATATTTGTACACAAAAATTGAATTCAAAACTTTCCAAGCAACACGCATTCGTGACAACGTCAGAAAGTTTTTGCTTGTAGACTTATGATTTTACTATTGATGAATGAAACACAATTTTGTGTGTTTTATATAGAAAATTGTGTTTCATTTATCCCTAACAATATACTAATTTAAATTTTATGTTTTTCCAGTACACTACGAAAAAAATATGTTTTTTTTTTTTGATTTTTTTGGCATAGGTTTGACCATTCAGCCACAAAAAAAAAAAGATGAAATGCACTCATAAACATTCCGGGGAAAAAAAAAATGGTTAACACATTTACACTCCAACATAAACGAGCTACATCAAATGAATACCGAGCAGCCCTCGGGGTTGATTTAAATCAACCGTGAATAATTAAACCTCCTTATGAAACTGCTGAAAGCTTTTTAAGAGTGTAATCATGTAAAATGTTAATGGCCCTCATCCGTTCCCGCCGTCCGCACCCTTAACGCCCCACGCACGAAGAAGAAATAAGGAGCAACCCGTTTTGCATTGTTACAATGCTGGACAGCTGTTACATCCCTTGTCCTCGATTACGTACATCGGTGGTTTCACGATGCCATTACCCCGCTAATATATTGCGGTATAAGGGAGGCGTAAACATTACAACGAATTTAACGATGAGATCCTGTTAGTGGGCATTAAAATGTAATGAAATCACTTTTAGACTTGAGCGGTTGGCAGTCTATTGGCGATAATTAATTTCTTAATTAAGTTACAACAGAAAATTTATACTTGATGAATGTAGGGATCGTTTATGTCACAAAAGGATTTATTACCGTGCATTTCAGAATTGCTTAAAACAGGTACGAAGACTAGAACAATTATTATGAATTTAAAGTAGAACAAAATTTGTTGAACTCTGTAATACCATTGAAATGTAACGTATTAATCCTTACCTAACGAATGCCGCCATATTCGCGGCAACAAAAAATATTCTCGCAAGATCTACGAGCGTATAACGTAAATTTTAATCTGCCGGCGCATCCATCAGAAGATTAATTTATAAACGAGCTCATTAGCTTTTAGTTGTAAAATCAAAGCAACCATCGCTTTAGGTTGTAATTTTTAAAAAACCAGATCGTTTATATAAATGAATTTAATAGAAAAGAATTAATATAATAAATACATTTAATAAGAAAAGAAAATGTATTAAATTTATTTAATTCGCTTGCAACAAGTGGCAGATTCCAATTTTTTATCATTTTTGAATTCTAGGGAACAAGTAAAAGTGAGTTACTACCTGTCGTTTACCGTTTTCGAAATATTTACAGATTTGTTGAAATGTAGGGTACAGGTGAAATTTTATATTTGCCCCAGTGATTGACGTTGAACCATTACAATCATTTCTATCATTTGGTTGAAGGTTTGAACTACAGCGCCAGCCATGATTTCATATAAAAATAATATACAGGGTGATCCAAAATATGGGGTGCAAAATCTTAACTTATAAAGTTCAATAACTTCGTCTTTTTCAAATGGCACACACTGTATTTAGTAATGTATTCTCGCGTAGAATCCAATTATCTTTCAGATTGTATTAGGATTCTCTATACCTCACCTCAATAGTTTTCCTGGATTCAGCGATTCTCATATCAGAAATATTATTTAGCAAATATTTCAATTTATCCAGCTTTTATATTGCACAATTTATCTCCCTAGGGAGAGAAAGGTTATTTATCTCACGATTTCGACGGCTAAGAAATCAACATTGTCTCTCTTTTGTGAAAAAAAAGGATTTTCGTACTTAGTAGTAGTAGTTTCCATAATTCGTACGAAAATAGTGAATATACAGTGGAAGAGCCGTAATAGTTGCTTACAACCATTACTGCATTATTATTATTATTATTATTTTCCAGAGATGAAATTATTTTTCCGAGTTGTAAATTTAAAATCATATTATGCAAAAATTAGAAACAATATTCCTTCGAAATCATATCTGAAAATACACCATTTTTTTAAGTAAGCATAAAATGTTTATTAAAAAAATTATTTGAGTCGAGTGAAAAATATTAATTTCCAAAATAAAATTTTGCAAAAAAATTAAAGTAACTAAGAATGTTCAAATTAAGTTTGGGTTTTTAAGATACAACAAATTTGAATTGAGTTATGGATATTTAAAAAAAATGAGTTGGGCAAGAAAAAATAATCTAAAAGAAAATGAAATACAGCAATAAAATCATGCAAACATTAAAAATAAAACTGAGAAGGTTCTATTTTTTAGAAAACAATTTGGTTTTTGAAAATACTCCAATTTTCAGAGAAAAAAAATCTAAAAAAATTCTGATGTTACTTTCTCCGACTTGATGGTATCATAGCCATTTATATTTACGTTTTCATAGTTTATTTTCAATTGAAATCGTATTTTAAATGTACATCGAGCGTTGTGTAAACTCGGATGAAACTGACGTTTAGAACGTCAAAATTATGAAAGATGGAAAAATTATACTTCAAATTCAAAAACTCATTTTACTCAAAAACTTAAGAGATTTCGAAAAAACTTATTCTTTATAAGTTGTTCATTTTAGCATTCTATACAATTACTGTTAACATAAATTTGCTGTAACTATTATCGTTTTATAATTATAAACCAAAAATTTAGAAAAAAATAATACATTTTTTTCTCGAATAAAAATGATTTTATAAAAAATGTTTTCAAGCTAAAGATGTTCATTTCTTTGTTGTCTTCAAAGTTTGTTTAAATGTTTTTGTGATATTTTTCATATTTAAGAAAATATTAGCAAAAAACAAAAAACAATTAAGGTAATCGCCCACTTCCGGTGTACGAAAGTTTACCAAAAGCTTTTCAGTTTTTTAGATTATCAAATAAGACGTATTTTCAAAGTTTCATATCAATTTCTCTAGTTTTTTAGATACAGTGCGCACAGACACACACACGCACATACACAGACACATTTTTTTTTCCCAGAAATTGTTGAAATGGCATCCAGGGACCACAAAACGGATATTTCCGTAAAAAAAAAATTGAAAAAAATCACGATCACAATACTTTCTCGTACTTCGTAACGGAGAAAGTAAAAATATGAAATTAAATTAAGCAAAAATTAACAACTAAGAAGGCCATATTCTTTAAAAATAATTTGGATTTTGAAAACATCATTTTTTAGGTTACTCATTTGGATTTGAGTTGTGGGAGCGTAGAATGAAAAACATCGAAAAATAAACATTAAATTACCCAAACATTTTAGAAAACCGAGAAGGCTTCATTATTTCGAAATCATTTTAATTTAGGAAAATATTCCAATTTTAAGGCGAGTTAATATTAAAATGTTAAATTTAATGAAATAATGGAATTTTCTTTTCAAAACCCAGCAGGATTAAAAAAAAAATCATAATCTTTATATTGTTCATTTTGGCATTTACTTTAATTTCTGTTTAAGTCACCATTTCATTATTATACACTAAAAAAATTCTCGAAAATCGAAAAGTTCATGTAATACATTCATTAACAAAATATGTGTAATTCTTAATCTTTATGGAAGATTTTTGTATTTAGAACTTTATTGAACAAAAAATAATAATAAAACGCTTTCCGATTTCCGGTTTTCGGCATTTTACTAAAAGCTTGTGTGTTATTCGCATTGTCAAATAAAGCTTAAAGGTTCATTTAAATACAATACTTCGTACGGAGAAAGTAAAAATGTTTTTAATTTCAAGATAACTTGGCAACACGTACTTATATTCTTTTTTAAGAGTCCTGGATACCATGCATAAATCTAAAACTCAGATTTTTCACTTACGAATTTATAAAATGTAAATCTGTTTTTACAGTTATTTCTAAAATTATTATACCGAGAACAACCAAGAGTTATATTTTTTGTTTTTTTGTTAATAACAAAGTAAAAATTAAAAATAAATACATTTCAAAAAAATAACTCTTAGTTGCCTTTTTTACCTTTATTTAGAATATATTTTTCCTGTAACCTTTTTTTCTAAAATGTATAATGGATGAGAAAAGTGCGATCGCGTTTCTGGAAATTAGTGATCCGTAATAATCTGCCAAGCGGCTAAACGAATAACCCTCGAATTAGGTGCACTTAGGGGCATGACTATGTTGAACTCTTATTAGCTTGAGAGTAAACACAGAAAAGGCGCGCTGCTTCTTAAAAAAATTCAGATCCATATGCCATCACATATTTTTGGAGAACACACGAAATGTAGCTTTATTAAATGATTTGAATTGCTTAAATAGATTGTTAATTAATGCATCTAGCGAACTTCGAAATATAATTCAGAATAGTATTGTGAACAATACATAATGTTTATGATGTGACTGACAGTCATTTTAGAAATATTTTATCATGGTAGCATTACTAAAGGCCGTACCTGTCGGTACAGTTAAAAACATTTGTAATACCTCACCTGAAACATCCCCATTTCACGAAAAATATAAAAGACTACATGAACAAAATTGTATTTTTTGGACATTTCGCGCAGATATTTTTGAAATATTTTATTTTACCCATAATTTACCAATCGGTACAATTCAAAACATTTTGGAGACCTCACCTGAAGCATCTCCATTTCACGAAGAAGATAGAAGACTACATGAACAAAATTTTATTTTTTGGACATTTCGCGCAGATATTTTTGAAATATTTTATCATGGTAGCATTGCTAAAGACCTTACCTATCGGTACAATTAAAAACAGTTTGGATACCTGACCTGAAGCATCTCCATTTCACGAAAAATATAAAAGACTACATGAACAAAATTTTATTTTTTTGACATTTCGCGCAGATATTTGTGAAATATTTTATCAAGGTGGCATTGCCACTGGCCTTACCTATCGGTACAATTAAAAACATTTTGTATACCTCACCTGAAACATCCCCATTTCACGAAAAATATAAAAGACTACATGAACAAAATTTTAACTTTTGGACATTTCGCGTAGATATTTTTGAAATATTTTATCAAGGCAGCATTGCCAAAGGCCTTACCTATCGGTACAATTAAAAACATTTTTGATACCTCACCTGAAACATCCCCATTTCACGAAAAACATAAAAGAGTACATGAATAAAATTTTATTTTTTGGACATTTCGCGCAGATATTTTTGAAATATTTTATCAAGGTAGCATTGCCAAAGGCCTTACCTTTCAGTAAAATTAAAAACATTTTGGAGACCTCACCTGAAACATCCCCATTTCACGAAAAATATAAAAGACTTCATAAACAAAACTTTATTTTTTGGACATTTCGCTCAGATATTTTTGAAATATTTTATCATGGTAGCATTGCCAAAGGCCTTACCTATCAGTAAAATTAAAAACATTTTGGAGACCTCACCTGAAACATCCCCATTTCACGAAAAATATAAAAGACTTCATAAACAAAACTTTATTTTTTGGACATTTCGCTCAGATATTTTTGAAATATTTTATCATGGTAGCATTGCCAAAGGCCTTACCTATCAGTAAAATTAAAAACATTTTGGAGACCTCACCTGAAACATCCCCATTTCACGAAAAATATAAAAGACTTCATGAACAAAACTTTATTTTTTGGACATTTCGCTCAGATATTTTTGAAATATTTTATCATGGTAGCATTGCCAAAGGCCTTACCTATCAGTAAAATTAAAAACATTTTGGAGACCTCACCTGAAATATCCCCATTTCACGAAAAATATAAAAGACTTCATGAACAAAATTTTATTTTTTGGACATTTCGCGCAGATATTTTTGAAATATTTTATCAAGGTAGCATTGCCAAAGGCCTTACCTATCAGTACAATTAAAAACATTTTGGAGACCTCATCTGAAACATCCCCATTTCACGAAAAATATAAAAGACTACATGAACAAAATTTTATTTTTTGGACATTTCGCGCAGATATTTTTGAAATATTTTATCAAGGTAGCATTGCCAAAGGCCTTACCTATCGGTACAATTAAAAACATTTTGGAGACCTCATCTGAAACATCCCCATTTCACGAAAAATATAAAAGACTTCATGAACAAAACTTTATTTTTTGGACATTTCGCTCAGATATTTTTGAAATATTTTATCATGGTAGCATTGCCAAAGGCCTTACCTATCAGTAAAATTAAAAACATTTTGGAGACCTCACCTGAAATATCCCCATTTCACGAAAAATATAAAAGATTTCATGAACAAAACTTTATTTTTTTGACATTTCGCGCAGATATTTTTGAAATATTTTATCAAGGTAGCATTGCCAAAGGCCTTACCTATCGGTACAATTAAAAACATTTTGGAGACCTCACCTGAAACATCCCCATTTCACGAAAAAGATAGAAGACTACATGAACAAAATTTTATTTTTTGGACATCGAGCAGACATTTTTGAAAAAATTTATCAAGTTAGCATTTACAAAGGCCTTATCTATAAGTACAATTAAAAACATTTTGCAGACCTCACCTGAAACATCCCCATTTCACAAAAAATATAAAAGACTTCATGAACAAAATTTTATTTTTTGGACATTTCGCGCAGATATTTTTGAAATATTTTATCAAGGCAGCATTGCCAAAGGCCTTACCTATCAGTACAATTAAAAACATTTTGGAGACCTCACCTGAAACATCCCCATTTCACGAAAAATATAAAAGACAACATGAACAAAATTTTATTTTTTGGACATTTCGAGCAGATATTTTTGAAATATTTTATCAAGGTAGCATTTACAAAGGCCTTACCTTTCGGTACAATTAAAAACATTTTGAGACCTCACCTGAAACATCCCCATTTCACGAAAAATGTAAAAGACTACATGAACAAAATTTTCTTTTTTGGGCATTTCGCGCAGATATTTTTGAAATATTTTATCAAGGCAGCATTGCCAAAGGCCTTACCTATCAGTACAATTAAAAACATTTTGGAGACCTCACCTGAAACATCCCCATATCACGAAAAAGATGGAAGACTACATGAACAAAATTTTATTTTTTGGACATCGAGCAGACATTTTTAAAATATTTTATCAAGATAGCATTGCCAAAGGCCTTACCTATCAGTACAATTAAAAACATTTTGGATACCTCACCTGAAACATCTCCATTTCACGAAAAAGATAGAAATAGAAAATATTAATTTTTGGACATCGAACAGACATTTTTGAAATATTTTATTATGGTAGCATTGCCAAGGGCCGTACTTAACGGTACAATTAAAACAATTTTGGAGATCTCACCTGAAACATCCCAATTTCACGAAAAATATAGAAGACTACATGAACAAATTTTTTTTAGACTTTTCAGACTTTGAACGGCTTAGCGTTTTCAAATCTGGGCTCCTTGTGTATTTTGCTAGTGGGTAATGAACATTACCTCCCTAAAGTGACCGCAGTAATCCGCTTATTACAACCGATTTTGAATAAATTAATGTTAGTGAACTATAGATGAATTAGATAATCAAACAAAATGCGATACTTGTCGCACTCTACATTGAGTCTTATAAAGACAGAGGCAAATAATGGATTGAAACAACAATTTTTCTGGTTAATACCACTGTATTATTATTAATTCATTGTAAGAACATTACAATAAAGAATTTGCTTGTTGAAATAGCAAAACTCTTTAGAGTACAATGTGCAAATACATCCTACCTAGTGTTTTTTTGTTTTGCGCAAATTATAAATTATTTAATTCAATATTTGTCGTGGTATTTGCCAGGAAAGTAGTTTCGATACGTAATTTCTGAAGTCTCTGTAACTCATTTTTGCAGGTTGAGAAAAGTACTAAATTTAGTTTTATGTTTTTCTTAAATAATAGCAATATTTGATACGTCAATTTTGAAAACAAGAAGTTTCGACTGGAATAATGATTTCTTGTGAAACGAAAACTACAGAAATAATATGAAGCGAGCTTGGAGCTGAGATTTACTGAGATAAAAATACACAAATCAGTCGTCACTTCAGATAAGACGCTCCCTCCCTTTTACAAACATACACAAGATTCCAATAGTCAGTCAAGTCAAATAAGTATAATTGTGCTGAACGCCAATATTTCATTCAAGTGGCTGGTCCACTCTAGGCGACCACATCCTTGTATCGCTACATTAATATCACATTTATCATACGACATGTACTCTTCTAGGGGTTTCACGGGTTAGATACAAGAGCAAGGGGTTGGTTTGTTTACATTTAGATTTCTTCGTCGCTACCCGCTTGAAGAGGGTATCTCTCTTTAAAATTCCCAATTTTAGACTCTTCACAGAGGCCCTCCCAGGACTCTTAAAACCTGCCAAGTAACGGTGCGGTTCCTCAAACACTTCTTTCATTGTAGCTACTTTTACCTAAAAGCATTTGTCGCACCTGCAGCTCAACTTCCTGCAGCTACTTTTACCTTCTCCTCAATTACATTTTGATATACATCAATTCTGAATTTTTTTATTATTAAAACTCTTACTAATTGTAGAAGCAAGTCTTGTAAGACTAAATTTTGCAGAGGTAAATATTGATATAAATTAAGGTTACTTTTAGATCTTAATTTAATAAAAAATCCTGGTATGATTTAAACATTTAAACGCAGGTAAACTATACCAATTAACAGAAACAGTCGAATTGCCTTCATTACCAATATGTAACCGTCAGAAGTGCATGTAAAGGCATAGCTGGGAGTGGTTTCTAATTAATAATTAATACAATAAAACACGCACAAACTTGATTAAGTGTGTATAGGGTCTACTCTGCAACATGTAACGAGGCTACATTGAAGACTTTCTGCGCCAGTAAATTAATTAGTAGCGCGAGACACTTAGGTAGAAGTGCGCCCCACCGTACATCATAAAGCTGGTGGAGAGTAGGGCGAAGGTGCTGTTATTGTTAGTAGTTAATTACATTCCCCCACCCTCTCCTTTGAAACAAGACACACACACAAACTCCACTTCTAAATGCTGACGTGTTTATACTGAAAATTAACGCCGGGTTACGCGTGTTTGCCCAAATTTTATTCGTATTCAAGGCGTATTCACTATTTGTATTGTAAGGTGTTTAATATGATTAGAAGGGCTGAAATACAGGGTGCCGATAGCCAGCTTACCTTTGTAATTATTATGACAATAATATTATCAGTCGTGTGTTCTTGCTAAATAAATAAATACAGGGTGTCCCAAATTGAGTGGGATAAAATTGCTTACTTTTTCATTATTAATAATAGACTTTGGTAAAATGGGCGAAGTTGTACATTTTTTCTGTTTACTGAAATTCCGTTTAGAAAGATTATATATTTAACGATATTTAGATAATACTGAAAATTACCACTTTTGAACCCTTACTTGACGAATGACAAAAAATATATTAACTTGAGACAAACTCACTTATTGCAGAATTATTAAATACAAATAATAAAGACGAAAAATAGCTTGCAAATGGCTAGTTACTTAATTTTCATATATTTTCTAATTCAGTGGTATATTTAGTTATTATCAAATTTGTTTAATTTAGTAACACTAGATAAGTGTAGCACTATGTGTCCTTATCAAAATGTTTTTTTGGTTTTTCATTTTAATAATAACATTTACAGTTTAAAGTTTCACATTTCATTTTAGAAGATTTTTCAAGTTAGTCCTGTATGTAGAAATAAACGATCTGAAACCAACGTTATTATCTAGTGGCACTAGTAATAACATGCAAATTTCTTTTGTATCATTCAATATCCGGCGTGGCCCTAGCCAGGGAAGTAGTTGTTTCAATAAGCTATTTGTTTGCAGTCTTAGTAAGACTTAATGTTGCAGAGTCACGAACAGGGTGAATATTCATATATTCCGGCTATTTTTCGTCTTTATTATTTGACAAAAAATATTTTCGTAAGATCGAATTAGCCAGCGCATGATGTAAATGTTAAGTTCGCGGTGCTTCCACCATTTGATCAATTTATTAGAGCTCATTTAGTTGTTTGTAATGCGATGGTTGCGAGGATTATACAAGTCTTTGTAAGACTTAATTTTACAGGATCACGAGCAGGTCAAATATTCATAAATTCAGGCTACTTTTTGTCTTTATTTATGTAAATACTTCTGCACAAAGTAAAGTTTTTAATTTTAGTTACATGTGAAGGTTATTTTGTTTGAAATCCCAACGTCAAAACAAATTTCTAGATGGCGGTTATCCAAATTCCGGTAGCAACTTTATTTGAAATAGACGCTATGTTATTTTTTTCATGCTTTAGCATGAATTTGTCAATGGCATTATATCATAATTATAATTTAATTAAACCATTACTTCAGTAAAAGTTTTTTGAACATTTTTTTTGTTTCTAATAACGATTAAAAAGTACTGCTTTTTCTCTACTGTTTTTGACACACTTTCAGGCAATTATTACCAAATTTTACTGCTACTTAAAATCACTGTTACTTAAAATCACTGCTACTTAAAATCACTGTTACTTAAAATCGCTGCTGCTTTAAATCACCGATAAACTGTTACTTAAAACATAATTGTAGAACAAGGTGGCATTTCTAAATGTTATTTAATATTCACTACTTTATTCTCCCATTTTTCCAGGATATTGTATTTAAATTTGGAATAAATATTTAATAAGAAAGACAAATATTTATAAAATGCCATAGTATACCATATAAAATGAAATAAATTACAACATATGTGAATGATGCCAAATAAAGGTTTTTTTTTACAACATATGTACTAACAATTATTAATTAATTAATTGAGATTTTATAAAAACAAAAAAAAAATAGCTTGCCCGGCATGGTATTGAACCACAAACTCTCCATTAAAAACTGTGGCATTTACAAAAACCAAATTGATTTTGAATAAGCGATTCTTCGATATTTTTCATGGAATTTTTTCTGTGCGTTTTATATTTTTTCTGCGATTTTTTCATTCAAGTGCTCAAAAAGATAAAATTAAAATTTCCAAAAATCCATATCTCCATTAAAAATTGTTTAATTTACAAAAACCAAATTAATTTTGAATAAGTAATTCTTCGACCATTAAGGATATTGTTTTATGGAATTTTGTCTGCGCGTTTTATATTTTTTTCTTCAACGTTTTCATTCAAGTGCTCAAAAAATTAAAACAAAAATCTTAAAAAATTCATATCTCTATTGAAAATTGTTGAATTTACAAAAACCAAATTAATTTTGAATAAGCTAAACTTCGGCCATTGAGGATGATTTTTTATGGAATTTTGTCTGCGCGTTTTATATTTTTTCTTCGGTTTTTATTAAAGTGCTCAAAAAAATAAAATAAAAATTTTCAAATATTCATATCTCCATTAAAATGCTGAATTTACCAAAACCAAATTAATTTTGAATAAGCGATTCTTCGACCATTGAGGATATTGTTTTAAGGAATTTTTTCTACGCGTTTTATATTTTTTTGTGCGATGTTTTCATTCAAGTGCTCCAAAAATTAAAACGAAAATCTTCAAAAATCCATATCTTTCTTGAAAACTGTTGAATTTACAGAAACCAAATTGATTTTGAATTAGTTATACTTCGGCCATTGAGGATGATTTTTTATGGAATTTTGTCTGCACGTTTTATATTTTTTCTGCAGTTTTTATTAAAGTGCTCAAAAAAATAAAATTAAAATTTTCAAAAATTCATATCTCCAATAAAAATTGTTGAATTTACAAAAACCAAATTAATTTTGAATAAGCGATTCTTCGACCATTGAGGATATTGTTTTAAGGAATTTTTTCTACGCGTTTTATTATTTTTTTGTGCGATGTTTTCATTCAAGTGCTCAAAAAATTAAAACGAAAATCTTCAAAAATCCATATCTTTATTGAAAACTGTTGAATTTACAAAAACCAAATTGATTTTGAATTAGCTATACTTCGGCCATTGAGGATGATTTTTTATGGAATTTTGTCTGCGCGCTTTATATTTTCTTTGCGGTTTTTATTAAAGTGCTTAAAAAAATAAAATTTAAATTTTCAAAAATTCATATCTCCATTAAAAATTGCTGAATTTACAAAAACCAAATTAATTTTGAATAAGCGATACTTCGACCATTGAGGATATTGTTTTAAGGAATTCTGTCTGCGCGTTTTATATTTTTTCTGCGATGTTTTTATTCAAGTGCTTAACAATATAAAATTAAAATTTTCAAAAATTCATATTTCCATTAAAAATTGTTGAATTTATGAAAACCAAATTGATTTTGAATAAGCGATTCTTTGACCATTGAGGATATTGTTTTACGGAATTTTTACTACTCGTCACAGGTATAATATCAAAAGGAACAATATTTATATAATCAGGTGGACAAATATTAGCAGAATCATACCAAACAAACATTTTTGAGAAACCATTAACAATTTCAGAAGGTGTTAGGACGTTTACTAACCGTGATCACAGTCACAGTTTAAAATCACTGATATTACAAAGTAGCAATCACAGGTAGCAACGTGATTTAAAAGTAGCAGTTTTGCCAATCTCTACTGTACAACACATTGTATAATAATATTGTTTTATTTTATTTTTTTACGGGATTTCAATATAAATATAGTTTTTTTTGTAGATCATTGAATAACACTTTACAACAGGCATGGGCAACCCACGGCCCGCGGGTCACATGCGGCCCCCAAGTAAGATTTATCCGGCCCGCCATTGAGTTTCGCATATGAACACGGCCTGCAAAATTTGTGAAGGTGGAATATTTTCTGTACGATAGCGATCGACAAGAAGACACGAGTAAATGCATGCTTAGGCCGCCAGTCTGCCTTAAGATCAGTTAGGTTAATAGTGTTATGGAGCTCTGAAAAAAATTAAGCTAAAAATATGTCGGGACCTTCAAGGAGTACACTTTGAAAAGATATTACACCACCAAACATTTGTAAAAATACAAAAAATTTACAGAGCAACTAAGAAGTGACGGAATCGAGATTTTTGTAAAAGCAGTGAAGAAGATCAAGAAATATCTCGGGCAAGTGATGTTGGTGAGAAAATGGCGGAATATACGACACCGTTCTCAGAAGGAGAATTTGTGAGAGAGTGCTTAATAGAATTGGAAAACATTTTGTGTCCAGAAGAAAGAAAAAAAGTTCGCAGAACAACAGTCACAAAACTGAAAGCTTAAAAGTCACTCTTGGAGAAATGGTGGAAAAGTGCATTGTATTGGATATGTGCTATAGCGCAACTAGCAATGTTTATTCGCGCAGTCGACCAAAATTTAAAAATAACAGAAGATTTGCTCGAGCTTTGAGCCTGAAAGACACTACAAGGAAAGAAAGTGTTTTTGAAGAAATTGTTAATGTTTTTTTTGTGTATTTAAACTGAACGGGGAAAAGCTAAGCCGTGTCGCTACAGATGAAGCTGATACAGAGAAGTTTGAGAGTAAAATCAGAATTATCGGGGGTAATACCACAAGAGGTTTAATTTGGCCGGATAAATTTTATCGAGCCATTGAATCGACACAAATTTCGAGAATGAATTGAGATGGAAAAATCCATGAGCGCTTTAGCACGAGTCGATTTTGCCTAATCTCAATTCATTCAAGAAATTAGCGATGAAATGACGAGTGCTTAAAATAAAATTTATCCTGCCGAAATAATAACCGCGAGTGGTATTTGTTGAGATAATTTAACGAATACGAACTATATTTATATTAACAATTTATATTAATTAAATGTACAACGGGTGAAAGAGCATTGTTTATTTGTGATGGAATTGTGTGATGCACCAATCATCAAAATCGTGTGTGGGTAAAATAAAAATGGTTGAGTGAAACGGATTTCAATTATATTTCACCGCAGAGGTATTCAGAACTGATACGAACGGCCACTGTTAAACTGAAGTTAGCTGTTTACTAAAATTTTTAATATAAAGATCGTTGTAATGGTGAAGGTAAATAAATTTTTAACCATTTGCAAATTTTGTTTGTCCGCCGTTTTAAATGCACCTTTTTATACATGAGTTAAATTATCACAGATAAATATTGATTTTAATTATCTGTTTACAGTTCACTGTATAATCTATCAAGAAAACCCGTGCGCTAAATCATATTTAAACACGTAATGGAGACAGTTGTTTCATGTGTAAATTTTAATAAAACAAGAGGTTTGAATCACTGCCAATTCCAGCAATCCCTGCAGGAAGATATATTTTTTCATTGTGAAGTTAGCTGGATCAGTAAGGGCAAACTGTTGAAGCAATTTTATGAATTAAGAGAAGAAGTTTGCAAACTTTCATGGAAATGAAGCGCAGACTAACTAGTCCAGAGGTCGCCATCATTCTTTTTCGCCATTACTTGTTATGATAAAACGGTATCATGAAGTTCAATACGGAGTGGACATATTTTGTAATAATAAAAATGAATTTGTTAATAATTTAAAATCGTGTTTGTTATAAGTTTATTTGTTCATTTCGTATAACTTATTACTTAGGTATTATAAGTTTTTTAATAGTATTATATTTATTTTTTATTTTTTTTTCACTTTTATTTTTATCTTTATTTTTATTTTTATATAGAATCATCCTCCTTACTTTGTATTTTTCCTTTGTAATTAGGCTTTGGCCTGTTAAGGAAATAAATATTATTATTATTATTATTAAAAGTGTTCTATATAGACCCCCAGGGGTCTATTTAACAAAAGTAGGGGTCGATCTAAGCCAGGGGGTATAATGGGGGTCGATCCGAATTGGAGGGTCGATTGGGGGTCGAAGGAAAAACAAGTGTAAAAAAATTGAAAAAATGTAAGGAGATATAAACCTCAATTTTCATATTTTCCGCTAGTGATCATAAAACCTTTTTTAGTGGAAAGGTTTTATTTAAAGGAAATGTATGAATATATATTTGGATCTCGCGTTTAGAAAAAAATATTAAACTATTTTAAGTCATCGTCATTTATGTCTTTATGTATAATTTTTTTTAACGAATATCATTATTGCAGGAAATACAAGCCATAAATATCAATAATTCTTTTCACAGTCCCAAAGTAGTCAATACACATATTTTTACACTAGTAGATAGACTTTGAGATTTAGTACATTTACGAAATTACGCTATCAAGATTTGTTATAGCCAAAAGACAAAAATATGGCTGATTTTCGAGGGGCGAGTTCACAAAAAAATACTTTTGTCGGGGTCAATGGAGATTTCAAAAAATTATATAGGGGTCGATGATCAAAAAAGTTTGGCGACCCCTGAACTAGTCCTACCTTTAGGAGATGATGCATGCCTACCTGATTTTGCATATTTGGTTGATGTCACCAGTTACTTGAACGGGCAAAATACAAATATACAGAAACAAGGAAAATGTATCCATGAGCTATATCCCCCGTATCACCCATATTAGATCTTTTCACAGCAAATTTAGGTTATGGGAAAATCAGATTATTATCATTTTCCCATGCTAGCTGCTCATAAAAATTTTCTTAAAAATGCTCTAGCACAGGAACTATCTTCATTAAATACCGACTTCGGGATTTTCGTTCACGTGAACTTATTTCACGTCTCGACGTGGACGTATAGCAAGTGAAAATCTACCTGCAAATTGAATTAATTGAACTCTAGGTAGATGATGTTCTAAAAAGTCAGCTGAAAGTCAAGTGAGGCAGAGCCCTGCAGAAGCGGGTTTTTGAAAGCCCGGCCCGGCCCGGCCCGATAGTGAAAATTTAAAATCCGTCCCGGCCCGGCCAGATAAAACGAAAATGTGTTGCGGGCCCGGCCCGGCCCGGCCCGTCCCCGAAAAATGTTGAATGAAATAAATCAAATTACTGGACCCATGTAATTTAAAATTCCTAAAATACATTGAATTCATGTCAATAATTTTTTTTCAATTCACTTAGTTGTTGCTTTCTAAATTATAATAAAATTAAATTTATCCAAGCCCGGCCCAGCCCGGCCCGGGTTAAATTATCCATCGGAAAGCCCGGCCCGGAGTTTGAAAAATACGGCCCGGCCCGGCACATGCAGGTCTCTGAAGTGAGGTATCTCTACGAAACTTTTACATGAGATATGTTTTCAAAGATAAATATTCAAATTTAAGTAATATTGTATGTAAAATAATGTTCCTCTGCGGAATTGCGGTTGTTACTGCTGAGCGCATTTTTTTTCCAAAATGAATAACTCAAAAAAGAGATCAAGGAATATCGGTACTAATCTAGAAAACATCTTACGAGCAAACTACATTACTTTCATCAGATATTGAACTTCTTGTAAAAGAAAGGCAATCCCAAGTTTTTCATTAGTTCTAGTTGTAGCTCAATGTGACTATAAGAACTTATTAAGTTATTTTTTTGTTGTTTTGTCATTATTTTGTTGTAATAAAAACGCTAGGTATGCTTACATATCTGTACATTTATTTTTTAAATAAATATTATTACTATTATTACCAATTGTTTTGTTTTGGCCCGTAGCCCACATTACATTTTTCTATTCGGCCCTCTACAACAAAAAGTTGCCTGCTTTATAACATGCACGGTTTTGGATTAATGGCGCCCCTGGGTCACAGAACGCTTGAATAAAAAAATATTTCACATATTACTGGATACATATAGACATTAAAAAATGTGCAAACTTATCTTTAATAAATTATCCATATTTTATGACATTTTTGTTTAAATTATTTATTTATTAACCCACATTTACTTGAGATTTCAATTAAAGGAAAGTAAATCTAAATCAAGTGATTAACACGTTGAGCCATCGGTGGCTGACTCTGGACTTTCCGTTTAGGCCGCGTCAACCAGCGGTGGCTGACAGTGAAATTACATTTAGGCTGCGTCAACCACCATTGGCTGACACTGACCTTTCCCATAGGCCGCGACAACCACCGCTGGTCGACAGCCTGTAACATGATATAGAACTATAAAATTTACACTGTTTTATGGAATTGCAGAAAATTTATTCAAAATTTACTTAATTTTGACACATTACAGGATTATATTAACTGTCGAATGAATGGATGTCTATAGGCGTCTCGTTCTAAACGTAAACACGCTTCTACTGCGGTAAGAGACATTGGTCTACAATATCAGCGCTTTTAAGTGGCACGCGTGGCCTGACGGGGACTGCCTTCAAAATCGGCGTAGCGCTCAATGTGTTTACATAAAAAAACACAAAAATATATTTTTTCACAAACGGAAGAGAAAGTCGACTTTTCAGCCATCGAAACCATAAGAGAATAGTAGGTTATATATCAAGGGAGAGAAATGCGTGATTTTTCCAGAGGTGCAAAAAGCTGGCCAAAAGTAGAAAAATGAAATTGAAAATTAGGGTATCACTTCTGCGTACTATATTAAAGGGAACGTTGTGTAGCTTCGAAACTCGGAGCTGTACGTCAGTCAGAAGTTAGCGCTGTCAGTGGCCCTCGCGGTAAGCTATTTCTGATCGAAATATTCGACGACTGTTAAGAGTGTATAATTAATTAAGTCATAGAAATATTTTACAAGTTGTTAAAATGGTATTGAGTAAAAGCTACAGGTGATCCGCTATTTTTTTAAGCAGCGACCTCAAAAACCATAATATACTGAATTTCGTTGGAACTCCATCATTTCTCACATAACTGGTCTACTATTTTGGATTTGCCATTTTGTTTTTGCAAAATTTGACTTCAGTCTCGGAATCAACTACCTCAGAAACCATCATTTATAAATTTCGTGGGAACCCCTTTGTTTTTTAAATAAGTGGTCCGCCATTTAGGATCCGCCATTTTTATTTAAAAAGGCTTCAAAAATCACCATTTACTGAATTTAGTTTAAACCCTATAATATTTCATATAAGTGTTCCGTTATTTTGTTTAAAAAAAATGACGTGAGTTTTAAAATTAGCGACTTCAAAAACCACCATATACTGAATTGCGTTGGAACCCAATCATTTTTCATATAAGTGTTCCCCCAGATGGATCCACCATTTTGTTTTTGAAAAATTAGGCTTGCATTCAACTGTTTGAAATATTAGATATGGCCAACTCTTCGCCTTTTGTATCTATTTTAATTTAAGCTAGAAAACCTTTTTACTCTGATAATACAACTAGTGTATAAAAAGTGCATTTAAAATAGTCGAGTAAGCGGTCACAAAGGTAAATAAAATTTTGCAAGTGGATAATAGTTTATTTACCTTCACCACGACAAAGATCTTCATATTTAAAATTTTATTAAACATCTGTAAATTCAGTTGTGTTCTTGATAATTCTAAATAATAAATAGTAAATAATAATGTACGGTGAAATATAATTTAAATTTTTTCCACTATTTTCATCCCGTACTATGTACTATATAAGTAAATATTGTTATTTAAAAAATGGTAGGGAGAGTACATGATGTGAAATCACTCCCTTTTTACACGAGCATCTTTGTTTCTGCTGTTCTCAATATATTTGCTTGTAGAATGCTTTGTTATGCCATCTAGCTGTTCCAAGTGCCAAGAAACCATTTATGGCGACGAATCGCTGTGGTGAAGTTGTGAAATGAGTTGTTTAATACTCATAATAGTAAAGCGTGCTCCTATCAACGGGCGCACTGTACTGATAACGGCCAGTAGCCAGAAACTAGTTTGCAGTTGTCATTGTTGTTGTTATTTCACTTTTTGATACAAGTTGGAGTGATTTATTTTGTTGTTCAGTGAAATAGTCTTCAGGAAATCACTTACAATTAGAATATCGTTAATGCGAATATTTTTTTTAAATTTTTAGGATATTGAATTTTTGTATTAGCTCAATTTAATTTAATTTAATTTAGTTAAAAAAGTAGAGATTTGGTAGTATTACTAATCAAGGAAGTCATATTAAACACTAAAATTTATTTTAATAGAACTGATACGTAAGACGTTAACAACAGAATTGATGAATTTAAATAAATAAAATGAATAGTTCTCAATATTACTTACTTCTCATCTTGAAACTTACATCTAAATTGATGTTATTAAAATACGGAAAGTTTTTTCCAATCGGAACCAAAGCATTAATATTTATAGAAAACAATTTAATAGCAGCAACAATGTGCATATTTCATTTTGCCGTCGTCGCCTCCGCCATATTTTACGTCGTCTGATATTCGGCTTCATGAAATATGCAAATGAACTTCCCAGCTACAACCGCATCTGGTTGGCTTCTGTGTAAAAGTTCACCCGCGCGGAAAATGTTTTATAGAAAAGTGCACTTTTTGATTGACGCCTCTAAAATTTACCCACAGATGAGTTCACCTACGACACAGAATTGATTACTTTTTTATAAAATTTGTTTAAAGTAATAGTTTTAAACACGGGGATAAAGTTATTATTGGCAGCCAACATCGCTTAGTTTTAATTGTTTCGCGGTTTATACTATATACTAAGGATGGACAATATTTCACGTACCTGTGATTTTTCACTAGTATTAAAAAATCACAGGTCATTACTGTTACTAATAGGCGAATTTCACCGCTACTTAAAATCACTGCTACTTAAAATTACTGCTACTTAAAATCAATGCTACTTAAAATCACTGCTACTTAAAATCACTGCTACTTTAAATCACTGCTACTTTAAATCACTGCTACTTTAAATCACAGCTACTTAAAATCACTGCTATTTAAACTGTGACTTAAACTGTGATTGCTCCTTAAAATCACAACTGTTACCTAAAAACGTGATTGTAAGAAGACAATGGAGAATAGCATTTCTACATATTATTTTATATTCAGTACTGTTTACTTCCATTTACTCGTATGTTCATGTTTAAATCACGATTTTCATCAATTTAAAAACAAATATATAAAAACAATTTCTACAAATGGTAAACCTAAAATGACTCAAAATTCATTTTAATTTAAGAATCAGTGCGAATATCTAAACATTGAAATAATACCACGAAATCAATTTTTAAATTGCAAACTTCATTAACTGAAAATTAAAAATAAAAACAATTCACCAAACTGCAAAAATCTCCAAATGCTCCTCCTTGTTCAGGTGCTCAAAAAATTAAAACAAAAATCTTCAAAAACCCATATCTCTATTCAAAATCGTTGAATTTACAAAAACCCAATTTAATTTTGAATGAACGATACTTCGGCCAGTGAGGATGATTTTTTATGGAATTTTTCCTGCGTTTTTTATATTTTTTCTGCGATGTTTTTGTTCAGGTGCTCAGAAAATTAAAACAAAAATTTTCCAAACACCATATCTCTATTGAAAATTATTGAATTTACAAAAACCAAATTGATTTTGAATAAGCGATATTTCGGCCATTGAGAATGATTTTGTATAGAATTTTTCCTGCGTTTTTATATTTTTTCAGCGATGTTTTTGTTCAGGTGCTCAAAAAATTAAAATAACAATTTTCAAAAATCCATATCTCTGTTGAAAATTATTGAATTTACAAAACCCAAATTGATTCTGAATAAGCGATACTTCGGCCACTGAGGATGATTTTTTATGGAATTTTTCCTGCGTTTTTTATATTTTTTTCCGCGATGTTTTTGTTCAGGTGCTCAAAAAATTTAAATAACAATTTTCGAAAATCCATATCTGTGTTGAAAATGATTGAATTTACAAAAACCAAATTGATTTTAAATTAACGATGCTTCAGCCATTGAGAACGATTTTTTATGGAATTTTTCCTGCGTTTTTTATTTTTTTTTCTGCGATGTTTTTGTTCAGGTGCTCAAAAAATTAAAACAAAATTTTTCAAAAATCCATATCTCTATTGAAAATAATTGAATTTACAAAAACCAAATTGATTTTGAATAAGCGATACTTCGGCCATTGAGTATGATTTTTTATGGATTTTTTTTGCGTTTTTTATATTTTTTTTCTGCGATGTTTTAGTGATCATAGTCACAGTTAAAAATCACTGATATTAAAAAGTAGCAATCACAGGTAGCAACGTGATTAAAAAGTAGCAGTTTTGCCCATCTCTACTATATACAGTGTGGTCAAGGAGTCAGGAATGCATGAAATACCTTGCAAAAACGGTTCGCGTTCAAAAAGTTTCTAAAATTTTCTATCTTTTGAAATATTTTAGAACTAAGCACACTCTCAATGGGAGCGTATTTGTTTTTTACCACATCCACTATTTTTCTCGTTAAAGTGAAAAAACACACTTTTTTAATATTGTAGTATAAAGTTTATATTATGCTGCATTAAGAAATTCTTGAAAATGGCATTATGGTGCATGCGCCGGGGGCTTAAAAGGTATTTGACCTTACGAGAATATTTACGAATATGTTATATTTTTAATAATCACGAATTTTGCGGTATTCATTAGGAAAGGGTTAATATTAACAAATATGTTTTTTCATCACATTCCCTCTCTTCTCGCCTCGGAAAATGTGGGAATGTCTTCTTTTTATTTATTACTTTATTGTTTCATTTAATTTCATTGCGCAGCATCACTTTTTTATTTTAAGTTTAGAAGCTGGATAATAAACATGTTATTTTTTTATCATGGCATATTAAAGTGAAGGCTAATAATCTCGTAAGTTGCGTGAATAATAAAATAAAACCAGAAAACCTGCTCACAAATTTATGTTATGCTCCTACACCGAATAACCCGGCATCCCAATAAAAAAGGGAACAAACAGCCCTGAATAGAGGGGCGAGGAAAATTATGCCGAAAAAAAAATCAATTTCCCATTCTATATTTCTGGTAGACAATGCGCGCCTAGATAAGCGCCTTATAAAAAGGTATTCGAGTGTCCTCCAATAAAGTATCCAGGGACATTTGTGTCTCGCGCAATTCCTCAATAATCCCTGTTTAAACGGTTCGCCTGTCAATACGAAAGTTTCGAGTTCCGGATTGTATTGATCGCGAGGTAGAGGAGGATTTTTTTTTTACTTTTTCCTTTTTTATTTTAAGTGGCACTATGTTCATTCCGATCTTGCTGCTGACTGGGATGCATATAATTAGTTTCCGGAGTTTTCGGTTTTTGCCGCTGCTGCATGCCCGAAATCCGTTGGACTAATTAAAGTTTCGTGTACTTACTTCTATTGGAAATAATTTGATCGATTTTCGTGTCTCGTTTTGATTAGAAATTAGTTGTAATTGAAAGTTTTTGAAGTAGGATCGTTCAAAGTAATAAAACGACTTTTTCTTTCATAATATTTTAAACATTATCTAACGACCTAGATTATAATAGTCTCAACCATCGCTTTGCAGACATATAAAGTGAGCTCATTTATGAATTAAACTAAATAGTGGATTCGCCGGGATTGAATCTCACGAGATTATTTTTTACGAGATAGTTGACAATTGTCGCAACAATCTCCTTACAGACAAATAAAACGAGCTCATTTATGAATTAATCTAATGATGGATGCACCGTACTTATTATTAAATTACCGTACATACATGTTAGATGTGATAATTTATTAGGGTGTAGACTACGAGAAATACACACTTATAATGATGTAAACTTACGATTTCAGGGGTGAAGCGAAGGTTTTCTAAAAAAAATTTAACCGAAAATATCACATACAAAACGTTTTTTCCCCTTTTTATAATCTCGTTCTATTGGACTATTTCGGGGATTTGCACATTTTTCTACGAATTTATTACATAAATCTGACAGTGTTGCCAGATCAGCGGAAAATCCGCTAGATCTGGTGGATTTTGAATCCGCATTGCAGAGTAATTTTCGTTTTAGCGGCTGGCGGATTTTCTAACGGAGTTGTGTTGGATAGTTGAGAAAACTAGCGTAATTCAATTGAAATTTGAACTTTATTTTTAAAACGTATATTTTACAAGGAGAAAAAGCACAAACATTAATTCAAAAAAAATAACTCACGCAAAAATTAATATATTTTCGAAAAATAAAGGTAGATGTTCTGCGAATATTCTAAAATATTTGAGGAACTCTTATCATATCAGACCTTATTTTCTTTTCGATTTTGGTTTTGCTTAAGTGTTCAACAACTTAAAACATTAGTTTTCAAAAATTCATAACCAACACAAATATTGACAAAGTTTCAAAAATCAAGATTAATTTTAAAAGTAAATGTATTATGATTGCAGAGTTTTTTTGGAATTCAATCATAGCCATATGATTGTTTTTTCTAGTTTTTCCTTGTTTCAAAATTCGTTTTAAAAAATTGAAAAAATGACACATTTTCAAAAATTAAAGTTACTTTTAAAGGAATATACATTTGTTATTAATCCATGTTACAGTTTTCTTTCTGAACGCATCTTTTGCATATTTCTACACCCTGTAAGTCTTTAAATAAAATAAGTTTTTTTTTTAAATCTGTTATGACTGATATTTTATTTTATTTATTGAAACCACTTATTTAAATTATGTATATTGATCTGTATAAACCCATTGTTATTAGCACATTAAATAATTTAAATTAAATAGATGTTTTGTGAAAATATAAAAAAAAAATCGTTTTTTTCTCTTCAACTACTTTAATATTAATTTTCAAAAATTAATCTCACGGAAAAATTGACACATTTTTAAAAGTCTAAGTTGATTCTTACGGTAGATGTTTTGTGAATATACTTACTAAAATTTTTGAGAGATTTTACATCAGTTTTTTTTTGTTCAACAACTTAAAATTTGATTTTCAATTCATAACTTACAGAAAAAGTAACGCATTTTCAAAAATTACATTAAGTTTTAAAGGGAGATTTTTTTGTGAGTGTATTAAAAAAATGATTTTTTATTCGTCTTCTACAACTTTAAATATTAATTTTCGAAAATTCATAACACGCATTTTCAAAACTCAAAGTTAATTTTAAAGGTAAATATATTATGATTGCATTAAAGGTTTTAAGGAATTCAATCATATCAGTATTTTTTTTTTCTATTTTTTCTTTGTTCAAATATACAACAAATTAAAAAAAAAATTTAAACATTAAAAACTCAGCCATTTTCAAAAATTGAAGATAATTCAGATGTTTAGTGAATATACTATTTTTTTTTTATTTTCGATAAATTCTATCATATCATGTAATATATCAAGTGTAGGAAATGACCATATTTAACTGCCAAAAATGACAATTTTCAACTGCCAAAAATTCCAATTTCCAACTACCTAAAGTGCCAATTTTCAAGTGTCGGAAACGACCAATTTTAACTGCCAAAAATGACAATTTTTAATTGCTAAAAATGACAACTGCCAACAAGGCAAATGTTTCAAGTGTCGGCAACTACCATTTTTAACCGCTAAAAATGACAATTTTTCATTGACAAAAAGGCCAATTTTCATGTGTCAAAAACGACCATTTTAAGCTGCCAAAAATGACAATTTTCAACTGTCAAAAAGGCCGATTTTCAACTGCCAAAAGGCCAATTTTCAACTGCCAAAAGGCCAATTTTCAAGTGTCGGAAACGACCATTTTTTACTGCCAAAAATGACAATTTTTAACTGCCAAAAAGGTGAATTTTCAAGTGTCGGCAACAACCATTTTTAACTGCCAAAAGTGATCATTTTTAACTGCCAAAAAATGACCATTTTCAACTGCCAAAAGGGCCAATTTTCAACTACCAAAAAGGCCAATTTTCAAGTGTCGGAAACGACCATTTTAAGCTGCCAAAAATGACAATTTTCAACTGCCAAAAATGACAATTTTCAACTGAAAAAAAGGCCAATTTTTAAGTGTCGGCAACGACCATTTTTAACTGGCAATAATGACAATTTTTAACTGCAAAAAATGACAATTTCAACTGCCAAAAACTATAATTTTAAACACAAAAATGAACACATTTTCAAAAATTTAAGTTTTGTTTAAAAGGTACATAAATGTGTTATGATAACATCGGACTTTTTAAAGAATTCAATCATATCGAAATTATTTTATTTTTCTATTTTTTCTTTGTTCAAATATTTCGATCAATTTTCAAAAATTCATAACTCACGCAGAAATTGGCATAGTTAGTCAGTTTTAAAGGTAAATGTTTTTTAAAGTTATCAAAATTTTTGAGGAATTAATATTATATCAGTATTTATATCTTAGCCAAAATATTAATTTTTAAAAATTCATAACTCGCGCAAAAATCGACTCAATTTCAAAAATCAAGGTTAATTTTAAAGGTAAATGTATTATGATGTCATCAGAGTTTTTAAGGAATTGAATCATATCGATATGATTTTTTTTCTAGTGTTTCCTTGTAAAAATGTCTGACCACTTAAAAATTCATTTTTAAAAATTTATAACTCAAAAATTAAAATTTATGTTAAATCTTGTGGGTATATTAAAAATTTCGAGCATTTGAGTATTTATTTTCTCAAAATTTGTTCAATTGTTCGACAACTTACAAAACATAATTTTCAAAAAATCATAACTCGGGGAGAACTTGGCAAATTTGTAAAAATTTAAGTTAGTTGTAAAGTAGAACTATTTTTAAATGTTTGTGGAGTTTAATTATATTACTAGTTAGTTACTAAACCTTTATTAAGACCTGGTTTTATACAGGGTTTTAAAGGGCAATTGACTAATTATATTACTATTTATTTGTTTTAGATTTTTTTTATTCGTCTTCAACAACTAAAAATATTAATTTTCATAAATTCATAACTTACACAAAAATTGACTCAGTTTCAAAAACCAAGGTTAATTTTAAAGGTAAATTGCATCAGAGTTTTTTTTATGGAATTCAATCATAGGGATATGATTTTTTTTTCTCTAGTTTTTCCTTGTTTAAATATTCGACCACTTAAAAATTCGTTTTTAAAAATTTATGACTCGGGCAGAAATTGACATATTTTCAAAAATCCAAGTGTATATTAAGGCAATTCCATCATATAAGTATTTATTTTTATTTGTGCAATTGTTTGACAACATAAAATATTACTTTTCAAAAATTCATAAGAAATTGGCAAATTAAAAAAAAATATATATTTTTAAAGGCAGGTATTGTAAAAATTTTAAAATTTTTGTGGAATCTTTTCTCTGTTAATTTTTTTAGATTTTTTTTCTTTTACTACAAAAAATATTAATTTCACTCTGTTGAATTGCAAACTTCACCCTCGTGGCAATTGTTAACTTTCTCACTCGTTTAATAATATACTATTTTATGCTTCGCAGAAAGTAACTCTTTTTTTATTATGTAAGTTCTCCAGCAGAATCGTTTTTCTAAAGAATGTAATTTTTCTAAAATTTATTGTTGGACGTGAATATTTATTTCAAATTGTTTTGGATAATCGAAAACAAACATTTGTAGAGTTTTTGTTTATTGCCTTGGCAGTCGCGGAATCGAGTGCTTCTGCAGCTGGCAGCATTGATAACACAGATGAGAGCAGGTGCGTTGATTTGAATTCATTCATTGTATTAAAAAAAATCGGTAGCTTTCTTTGTAAAATACATCAAAATTCAGACAGTTATTTCAATTCCGTATGAAGCATTTTTTTTTGAAATTGTCATGATCTTTTTAAAGTCTACCTTCCATCATTTAATACGGCGAGATTGACAACAAAATAATCAAAGCAGGTCACGAACAAAAAGCCGCATGTCTTTTATTAGTTCCTCAATTTGAAAATAATTAAACTTATAGATTGAAGTGTTTTTAGGAACTAAGAAAAGACATGCGGATCTTTGTTCATGATCTACTTTGACGATTTTTTTTCGTTCTCACGATAGTAGTCAAGTAGAAAAAAATAACAATAGTGTGGCTTGAATAATTTTGCTGTTCATTCAATTTCTCATACAGGGTGTTTTTTTTTAAGTTCCACCCCTCATATCTGGAAAACCGCGGCACGAATCGAAAATCAGTAAAATATGGGTTCAATGAATTTTAGGGGGAAGAAAAAACATGTAATTCGTTTTTGACCCCAAGTGGGCATATTGCATATTGGGGTCAACTTGTTTTTTTTTTAATGGGAATCCCATTTTTTTATTTCGGCATCGTCTTCTACACGAAAAAAAGAACAAACTTCTGTGGGAAATGTTTTTTTTCCTAGACCCCAATATTTCGAGAATTTTTAATTTTTAGCGCGCGGTTTCTACTTTTCTACTTTTCGATATTGTTTACAAACACACTAGGTTTCGTAATAAGAACCGAAATCACTTTTGAGATAACAGTTTTGATTTTTATTATTTAACAACAATTTTCGAAAATGCGCTCCATCAAGAGCCAAACAAATTAGGTGGACTATATCCCGCCAAACGTAGCATGCCGAAATTCAAATGAATTAGAACCAATCAGATTCTATATAACTTCTATTTTCAGGAAACATATCATGTAGAGTTCGAATGCGGCTTTGTGATTAGTTCTCTACTCGCATTATGTTTCGGCACATGATTGGTTTCAAGAAAAACAATGTTCAATGTCAAACGTCAGTTTGCGGGTAGAACGCTATTAAAATTAGTGAAAACTCCGCATTGGAAGTGTTTCTCTTGAAGTAATTCAAGAAAAAGGGAAAGAGGCCCAACCAAAAAGTTTGGGCGGAGTCACTAACATGACCTGTACTCGGGAAGTCATTTCTACAATATTGGAAAACGGGGCACGTAACGTGCGAAACGCGAACGGTACGTACTGTAAAGAAAATGTAAACTCCATATGGAATACCAGTGCTAAGTTAGTGCAAGAGAAGTACGTTTCTGATTTTTAAATTTTGTTTGATCCATTTAAAAATGTAATATTCAAACCGGCACGACACGCCCGCGATGACAGTAAATGTCATTCTATTTTGTTGTAATATTTTTGTTGGGATATAGTCTGATAAATTGCTCTCGTGCATTGTAAATTATCACAAGTTTGCACTCTTTCGACAAACTCAGTCGCATTATTTTAGGCAACAGCCCCTCGCCCTTCCGGGCTCGGGACTGTTGCCAAACAATACGACTTCGTTTGTCGAAATCGCACAAACTTGTTACCGATAATTTCCAATGCACTTGTGCAATTACTGTTGATAATTGAACGAAAAATCAAGTCACAGTACAACTGTTTTGAAAATCATTTTGAAATATCACAACAAATAATTACAACAAAAACAATAATTACAAGAAATTTTCAAAGTGCCCTCCATTAACAGCTAAACAATGGAAAAGTCTCATCTCAATATTTTGTCTAACCGAAATCAATGTTTTTCTTGTAATTTCTTGACAAGCCGCAATAATCCGCCGCCTTAGGTCTTCTCGATATACCGGTTTGGTCCTATAAATTCTTGATTTAATGTGTCCTAATAAAAAAAAAATCAAGTGGAGTTAGATCCGGAGACCTAGGCGGCCACGCGATCCATTGTCCAGGAAAATGGGCATTCAGAAAATCACTTTGGGGGTAGTGGGCAGGGGCCCCGTCTTGTTGAAAATGAATCAGATTTGCATCCAATATTAATTCTCCGTTTTCATCTACTTGCATTTCCAATGCTCGTACAATTTGGGGATATATCGTTTCTTCCAGGAGCGTTAAATATTTATCAGCATTCAAGTACCCATCAATCAATATGGGACCGATGATTGGATCACCAAAGATCCCGGCCTAAACATTTAGTTTTTCTTGGTATTGTGTTTCTGTGTCAAAAAGAACATGTGGATTACGGTCAGACCAATGCCGATTGTTGTGTGGGTTCACAAAATCACTTAAATAAAAGGTGCATTCATCCGAAAAACAAATGTGTTTCAAGATATTTGGATTGTGCTCAATCAGGTTCACCATCGTTTCGCAATATTGGATGCGAGTTTCTGCATCTGCTTCTTTCAGGAATTGATGGGTTTGGGGTTTGTAAGCTCGCCATTTGTTTTTCTTCAGCACTTTAAAGACACTCGTAGCTGACACATTGCTAGCACCGGCTACTGTACGGATAGATGGATGCCGGTTAACTACAAAATGACCCAAGATCTTGACTTCTTTCACTTCGTTGATCAACTGCCGGGGTTCGCGCCGTTCCACTTAATGACCCATTTTGAACCCCATACAGGTGGATCAATTCGGACCTCACTTCTATCTAATAAACCATTATGAAACTTGCGCGATTTTGAAGGTATCACTTAATACTACTTAAGACGTCAAAAACACTCTGACGTCTCTCGAAAAGTGCGCGCGAAAAATTAAAAATTCAAATTTTTCCACTTTCCAGCGCTGATATCTCGAAATATTGGGGTTTAGGAAAAAACGTTTCCCACAAAAGTTTGTTCTTTTTTCGGGTAGAAGATGATGCCAAAATAAAAAAGGGGTTCCCATTAAAAAAAAAAAAGTTGACCCCAATATAGGCAATATGCCCACTTGGGGTCAATAACTAATTACATGGTTTTTCTTTCCCTTAAAATTCATCGAACCCGTATTTTAGCAATTTTAGATCCATGCCGCGGATTCCCAGATAGGGGGGGTGGAAAACACCCAGTATAAACGACAAAAATAAATTACAATATTATTATTATTAATAATACTAATTTGGTTGTTAATTCTGTCTACCTCATAAATTACAACATTATCATTATTATTATTATTTATTACGTATCATAACACAAAATTCTAAACTCGTGAATTTTAATCATTAAACAGTATACACCCGCAGATTTGGAACCAAAAACGATGATAAAAGCAATAAAGCTTAACATATCCTGAAAAGATTCAGTTAGAGATACGTGCACGATAGAAATGCGGATAATTCCGTGAAATGGTGTCCTTAGCCCGAGGGGGTGAAAATCGCACGTTTATCACGGCCGTAGCACCAGCAACAAGTTGCACCTATTTGTCTGCACCATAAGGTACATCCAAACTTTTCGTCGACAGGGATTAATGATAGGTGTGGCACAATCATTTATAATGATTTCACCGGAGTGGAAAAATTTAATTATCTTCGACCCTATCTAATGGGTTGCGACATTCCATTTCCGGCTCTGACATGTTCAGAGTGAGGGGTCAGGAAGTTATGAAGTTGAATCTATTGATTAAAGTTTATTTAAATTCCATCATACATTAAAACAGTTTTACGCGCTTGACCTTAACTGAATCCTTGAGCCTTGAGGATTATGTTAACTTCAAATCACTAAATGTTAATTAACCATTTCTAAACTATTTCACGTATAACTAAAATAAGAGGTTGGATATTCATATATTCAGCTGCTTTTAGTATTTATGTACGTCATCGTTTTTGATATTTTTTTTAATATAGAAAATAAGAAAATACGAAAGATGATTAAATAAAGACGAAAAGTAGCCTGAATATGTATTACAAATGAAAACCCTTACTCCTTATAGAAGCATAAAATGAATTACATAAAGATGAAAAGTTACCTGAATATACACAGGCCAAAGAAAAAACGGTACAAATTAGAAATATTCATATTTATAATAATAAACGCATTAAAAAATATTTCCTTAAAAAACAAAATGTGTATACTTTGTAGATTGCAAAAATTAATAATTGCATTGTTGAAAAGTTTTTTTTTTTTTTTGACATAGGCCTGAGCCATACCGTCACACACGGCTAGTATTATAATTTATATATATTTGACATAGGGTACTTACTACTAGGTATGAAACAATATGTGAACGATTATACGGGGACACAAAATTAGGAAATAGGTTGTCAATGAGAGCCTTCATGACGTTAAGGTTACAGACTAACAGGAGGGGGCTCTTGGAAACATACCACATTAGAGACTGGAGGAATTAATGATATGCAACCTATATTAAGCTAGAACTAAATTTTGATATTAGCATTTTTAATAAAACTGTATATCGCATTATACACATTCATATTTTGTAAACTAAGAAGATGCGTCATGTTGATAGGGTAGAACACCGTATGTTTTATATCATAATACAGTTGGGCTGTATGAACCTTATTTTCATTACATTCAAAAACTATATGATTTATATCTCCAATAGCACCGCAGGAGCATAAAGGGTCTCCTTTTAGCTTAATTTTAAAGAGATGTTTAGGAAAAAGCCCATGATTAATTTTAAGACGGGTTATAGTTGATGATAACATTCGTGGAATTGAAAATGTTGTTATATGGGGTATACATTTGGGATGTGATGAGTGTATGAGTTTATAATGTGTATTGGGGGTGAGAGCCCAATATTCTTCCACGTCTTTCCATAGGGCAGATTTTATATCCTTATTAAGATCTTCGGGGATTAGGGTATTATATTTGATTCCTGGGTCTGTGTTGGCACCTAATTTAGCCAACGTATCTGCTTTTTCGTTGCCCTCTATTTTGCAATGACCTTTTGCCCAGATAAAATCAACTACCGATTGTTTGCAGTTAAATTCCCAACTAGTTGACGTATCTGATTTATTACGTAGTTATTGTCGTGTGATTTACAACCCTGTAGAGTTTTGAGGATAGACTGGGCATCTGTAATTATAACAATTTTGTCGATCTGTGTTTGAATAGCCCATTGTAACGACCTTACAATTGCTATGGACTCTGCGGTGTATATGGAAGAAAGATTATGAATAGGTTCATAAACTTCTATATTGTATAGTGGTATATAATAGCCAAAACCTACTCCATTCGGATTTTTGGAACCATCGGAATATATATGTACACTATTAGAAAATTCCGTTTTTAGATAGCTATTAAGAATTATTGTGTTCAAGTTATCAAATTGACAATAAGTAGGAAGAACAGGTATGATATTGAGGAGGCAGGTTTCATAACTTTTTAGGAATTCATAAGGCTTAGGGCTCGTATACATTTGGGTATGATGGGACGTATTAATAAATCCTGTTTTAGCGGTGGTGCGTTTCTTATATTCCAATATGTGTTCGTGAGTACCTCGTTGTTTAGGGAACTAATAGCTGTTAGGATGTGCATCTTTTCCGTTGACCTGTATTTGAGGATAGCTTTCTTCGACAGATATTCCCTTCTAACATGCAGGGGTGGTTCTACGCATTCGGCTAATATAGTATACGTTGGAGATGATTTCATCGCACCTATCGCAATTCTAAGGGCTTTGTACTGGATTCTGTCGATTTTCTGAATTGTGCTGTGGCACGCTGATCCGTAAAGAGTTGACCCGTAATCCAAAACTGAACGAATGTAGCTACGGTAAAACAGGATTGTCAAGGCCGGTTCTGCGCCCCACCAGGTTTTACAAATAGCTCTAATTACATTGATTCCCTTTTCGCACTTTCCTATTATATATTTTATGTGTAAATTCCAAGACAATTTAATATCCAAGATCATTCCAAGATATTTAACTTCTTTAGATAAGGATATGGTGTAGCCACAAGTCTTGATATGTGTTCTCCGAATTGGATGATGTCTAGAAAAGAGTACGATTTTTGATTTTTCTTCGGAGATAGCGAATCCATTTTTAATACACCACTGTTTTAATCTATATACTATGTCACGACACTTTTGAAAGGCTTGCGATATATTTTTGCAGGGTGTATGTAATACAAAATCATCGGCATATTGCACACATACAATATTAGGTGCAAAAATCTCATGTACATCAGCTGTGTATATATTAAATAGTATGGGAGCTAGCATGGACCCTTGCGGTCGTCCACTTGAAGTTTGCCGGGGACCTATAGTCTGTCCATTAACTTTGTTAATAATATATACATTTCGGTTTCTATATAATGCTGTAATGTTAATAGCAGCTTTTTGTGGTATACCCATTTGTATCATTTTGTTTTCAAGGATGTCGAGCACTATTGCGTCATACGCTCCTTCTAAGTCCACAAAGAAACAGGGGTGATAATTATTTTTTGCGAAAGAATTTTGTATGTTGGTTACAAGATCTACCAGGGCGTCCGTTGTACCATGATTTCTCCGAAATCCGTATTGTCTTGTGGGGAATTTATCGTTGTGTTCCAGCCACCATTCCAGTCTTAATTTAATAAGTCTTTCAAATATTTTAACAACACATGACAATAAGGATATTGGTCGATATGAGGCTTCCAGCATTTTATCTCTGTTTGGTTTTAATATCGGAATTATTACAACGTCTCTGAATTCTTGAAAGTGTTCCATATTAACCCACCATAGATTGAACAGATTTAGAAGATATTCTTTCCCATTTTCCGGCAGGTTTTGAATCATGGAGTAGGTGATTCCGTCTAACCCAGAAGATGTAGTTTTTACGTCTTTGAGAACAATATCTAACTCCTCAGATGTAAATGGATTGGTCAAAAAATGGGAAACGTTTATATCAGCTGTATGAGGTTGTGATGAGACAGATTGGTCTATAGTATGATCTAGAAAGTTTGTTGATATATGAGGAGGGATATTTACATTAGATTTGATTTTTTTGCCGCTTATCCTTTTCACTTGATTCCAAATTGAGGACATTGTTGCAGTTCTATTGATGTCAATGCAAAATTTTTTCCCACTTTCTCGAGCTTTATTTTTTAAAATCTTTTTTGTCTCCGCAGATTGTTTTTGTGCTTTTAAATAGTTGTCCAATGTACCATGAGACTTATATTGCTTTAGAGTTTGTTTCCTAGCATTGATTGCTAATGTGCATTGTTCGTCCCACCAAGGGGGGTTTGAATTAGTCGTTACTGGTTTGACCTTTGGAATGCTTAGATTGGCACTAGTTTCTATCGCCGAAAGGAGTACTTGGGACTTATGTTCATTCAAAGGCGTGTGTTGAATTGATTCATTTATATTTTTTGTGTACTCGGTCCAGTTTGCTACGTTTGTGTTCCATTTACATGTTGTTTTCCTTTTAGCCATGCGTTCATGATGACTATTGAGAGTGAACTGAATTACGTAATGGTCCGACCCCAAGGTGTCTTCGCAGGTTGTCCAAAGGATATTGGTACTTAGATATGGTGAGGAAAAAGTGAGGTCTATTGCAGATTTATTTTGATTAGGATTGCGTATTCGAGTTTCACTACCATTATTTAGAATCGTTAGATTGAGGTTGTCTAATACCTCGACTAGGATTTTTCCTTGATTATCCTGCGAGGATGATCCCCACAACAGATGATGCGAATTGAAATCCCCACCAACTATACATGAGTGCTTGTATGAATCAATGATCCTGAGCCAATCTTGAATAGAAGACAAATAATTTGGTGGTTTATAAACAGATATAATGTGTACTTCTTTATTATTGACCTGTATAGATATACCGCAATACTCATTTTACATTGAGCGTAATATGTCATCGCGAGTTCTTTGTATTGAATTTTGTTATAAATCAATATCATAACACCGCCTTTCCCGTTTTCGCGATCCTTCCGTATAGAGTGGTATCCATTAGCTTTGAATGTGAGATCTGGCTTAAGCCACGTCTCGGAAATAAGTGCAATATCTATTTCATTTTTATTTAAATATTGTATGAGACTATATTTATTGGCCAGAACGGATCTAGCATTCCATTGTACTAATTTGAGTATTTGGGGAGCCATTGTGATTTAGAAAATTAGTAAGAACATCTGCAATATTGGTCTTGAGATCATTATAAAAATTATCTTGTTGTAAAAGATGTGGATTTGATAGGATAGTGGCAAATACTTCTGTAATGCCCTCCGCAATATCATTTTTATATTTCACTAATTCATCCCTATAAGGATTGGGGGTGACCGGTTGTGTAAGTATTGGATTCGATGTGTCTAATTGGTTATATGTTTTCCGTTTCTTTGCTGTACTATTTTCAATAGGAATGATTTTTTTAAACTTATTTGTGGATATGCTTTGAGCGAGCACATCTGAGATATTTCTGAAGGATGATTAAGTATCAAAAACTTGGCGATATTGTGTATTTTGTTTATAATTATAGGGAATTTCAGGGGTCTTTTGGGTCTGATAGAGAGTAATATTTATTAGCGGATAATACGTTATTAAAACCAACCGAATTATTTGCGATTTTCTCGCATTCTTTAAATGACATATTCGTATCTGACATAAGTTTCTTAATTTTTTATTGTTTTATGTAAATAGGGCATTCTTTGGAAATGGAAATGTGACTGTTGCTTTTACAATTAATACACTGGGGGTTCGCCATAGTGCAATCACCCGCGTGATGTGTGCCACAGTTTTTACAACCTGGATTACTATTACATATTTTACTTGTGTGCCCATATCTATAGCAATTATAGCACTGAATTACGGGATATACGTAGGATTCAACCGGAAAATTTACTGAATTTATTTTGATATTTGCTGGTATTTTATTTCCTGCGAATGTGACAACCATAGTTTCTCTAGGGATATATGTGATATCCCCAGAATTCGATATTAATTTTCTTTTAAAACGATCGACATGTAAAACTTCGATATCAGATTCTATGTTGCTTTTTATATATTTATCGTCAAAACATGTATCAACAAAGCGTATGATGCCTTTCTTTTCCGTATAATGTCGAGGAATATATGCCTTAAGATTATTCTGCTTAAATATAGGGGACTCAATAATAGAATTAGCGGCCGCCGCCGTTTTCGCTAAAATTTTAACGCGATTGCGACCGACAGTAGACACTTCGAGTATTTTATTTTTTATTTGCGAGTTACCGTGTATCATGGCACCCACTTTTAGTGGGTGCAAACGACCAAGGTCCTTTTGTATATGTTCCACAAAAATTGTAAATGCATTATAAGTAAAACCATCTCGATATTTTAATATATTCGTATTATCGACGCTAGCATCAACCTCCATACTGATAGCGTTTTTGTGAGTGCTCGTCGATGGACCCGAGCTATTTATGTCTGCATTCGTATGTGTTTGATTAGCACTAATATATGCATTTACTAAATTAGTGACGGGATTATTATACCTTTCCACCACCTTACAGGATGGATCATGTTCATTTTCCCCAACGCCAGCCATGGCTAGCTGGGGTACTTGTTTACCGCGCCAAAAGGCGCGTTATGTATAGAAATTACTATATTAACGGCGTTATTAATTATAAAACCGCAAAAAAAGTTATAAATTGAGGATATTGTAATTATATTTTCACGTATAATGGGTAAATATAGCTCACTGCGTCCTCAACTGATAGCACGGCACACTGTACGAAACACGTCTCTATGCTACGGCTGTTCGCACTGAACTCGAAAGTTTTTTTTTTAATAGAGGATATTTCACATTAATGAAGGCTCTTCAAAAGTGGGTATTTATAATGCACCCGGTACAGTGGTCCAAAAGCCGAATCCCTGGCCAAAATCCCCAAAATCGCAAGTTATCGTACGAGGTAAGGCTTCATATATTTTCCAATAGATGGCATCAGAGCTTTGAAATCCAACATGGCAGATGTTTATATTGAATCCCTGGGCCATGGTAAACGCCCGAAAGTGACCATTTTCGAGACCCGCGCGGGACTGTGGTGTATGCACGCTTCCGAGTGCTCAAGAAAAAAACCTGTAGTTTTTGCAATTTTCATCAAAATTAAGTGAACAAAAACGGATATTGTTCCTGAAGGTAAGTGAAGTACGTACATTTTGTAAACGAACCAATTTTTGGAATTTATGGCGACGATATTAATGATGCAATACGAGTGCTGTAAATTACTCTGTTTCATTGAATTGCATTACTATCTGTAGAGAATTAGTTATGATCCCCGGAGATCTTACGGAGGTTTCAACGATTCCTAATGTGAAAAAGTATAGAAAATATAAAACCATTGGCATCACGTTCTCTTTTTTGCTCGATTGGTCAAAAACACGCATTTTTGAAGCAGTGTTATGTCGACTCGATCGGAGCCTCGTGGCCCACCTCGTTGGATTAGTGCCGCGGGGCGCTGCAGACCGTTTGTTTTTTGTAGATATACCTGGGGACCGTTAGAAATGTATCCGATGTAATCATAGATTTTCATATATAACCTAGATACCTAACTCAATTCGCAAAAGTGAAGCCTTGGCAGCCATTTGTAGGAAAGGTGAAAAGTGTAAACAATCTGTTTTATTTACGTGTGACAATTGAAAAGTGCTTTATACAATTCATAATTGTAGTTGTAATCATATAAACGATATTGTGATATAAGGTATATAGTTTTAAAGTGATTTAATTAATTGGAGTTATTGAGAACAATTATTCAGTAACTTAACCATCAACATGTCTGCCGAACGTGACGGACGTGAATTGTAAACTGCGAAAGTAAACAGTAAAAATCCGAGTGATAATAACAAGAAAATTTGTGGGTGCGGTGCAATAGCTAAATCTGGTGTACAGTGCATCGTATGTAATAATATCTACCATACAGGATGTGTTAAAAGGGTATAATCCTGCTGTGGAAAGGTGCTGAGTGGGAGCATAAGCACTCTTTCCTCTCAAGAAAATGTAGTGGATTGTGATATCGACTTCGAAAAGGAGGCCTATATGCTCATGAAGGATCTAGTAAGAGAATTAAAATTAAATAACTCGCTCTTACTAGATCAAAATAAACGCCTGGAAGAAGAAAACCGAATTCTTCGTCTAGAGGTTAAGAATATCTCAACCGATAAATTTCAAGCTGGCAAGCCTGTAGCGAAGACCGACAACATCTCACGGCAGGAAAAGTAAACAGCACAAGCCGCCGTAAGTAAACATCGTGAAGTTGGCGCGGATCAGCTACGAACCGCAAACAAACAGAATAACCTCAACGTACCACCGGTGGAAGTAACGAGTGACACGCTAGAAGTAATTACCAATGATAATACTTCTTTCACTACTGTATCCTATAAGAAGAGGCGTAGGGTGCCTGCGAAACCGTTGATGATAGGATCAGGCGGTAGTATTCGATCCAAATTGGCAGCTGAGCCTAGGAAAACATGGTTGTTTTTAAAACGTGTTAAAATCAATGTTAGTGAAGAAGACCTGCGGGAACACATTGGAATGATCCTGAACTCATTTCATCTGTGAACGTGTTAATACTAAAAGTGCGTATTCTGCATTCAAGATAGGAGCCGATTTGACAGAACACGACAAATTAGTAGATCCCAATAATTGGCCGGAAGGAATAATTCTTGATCGGTATATTTTTCGACGGGGCCGACAACCACCAAGCATCACCTAGTTGTATTAAACCTAGTAAAATAAATTCTGAAGTTTTAAATTTATATTTTGTCAATATCCAATGCATAAGGCATAAATTAAACGAACTCGAGGCTTTCTTACTCGACAGTAACATAAAATTTGATGCACTATGTGTTAGTGAGCACTGGTTAAATAATAACGAAGTGCCGTTGCTAAAAATGGGCGATTATAATATAGGATCATACTTTGCACGCTCAAATCATATTCACGGTGGAGTGTTGCAACTACATAAAAGTAATTCTCAACACAAAACATTAAGCAAATTAAATAATTTATCTGATGAAATTAATTGTGAAATAGCCGCAACGTTACTTCTTTCCTACAATGTATTAATTATTACCCTGTATAGATCCCCATTGGGGGACTTTAATAAATTTATGCTTATTATTAGCGAGCTACTAAGTCATATTGATACAAATAAGGTTGTTTTAATTGGCGGGGATTTTAATGTTAAATTTAACAGCAATGACTCCAGGGCCATTACATTATGTGATTTATTTGCCACTCATGGGCTTGCACCCCATGTAAAATTTAATACAAGGCTACATAATTGTTTAGACAATATTTTTAGTAATATTGATCCTGAAAATTTAATTACCAGATCACTAGACTGTGGGCTTTCAGATCATACTGGAATTCATGTTGAAATAAAAACCAACCTAAACCTAGTACGCAAATACAAGAGGGTAATTCGACCAATTACCCAAAGTGGTTGTTACAAACTTTTCATGCTATTGAGCAACACAGATTGGGGGTTTGTTTATACCAATTCTTGCATAAATAAGAAAGTAGAACATTTTTATAGTATATTAACTAGTTTTTTTAAATGATTGCTTCCCTGAAAGAGTTTCTACTCTCGACCCTAATAAAAAGAGGGTTTTCTGGTTTAATAATGACCTTCGAAACATGCGTGAGACATTAATGCTAATGAAAGATGCTAGTACCAAATATCCGAACCTCAAATCTAACTACATTAATTTTAGGAAAAGATATAGAAGTGCTCTGGCGGAGGCAAAAAAAACTGCTAATGCAGAATTCGTAATAAAATCGGGTAATAACCCAAGAGCTCCATGGTCTCTTATTAACTCTAGTCAACTAAAGTCAACTAGCGATAATATATGTGATATCCATCCTAATCATTTTAATCAACATTTTAGTAACATTGCGGATCAACTTTTACTAAACTTACCAACTACTGCAAATGATCCAATAAATTTAATGCATAACGCTAACCCAAACATAAGTCGTTATTTTAAATTACATGAGATTAGTGAAGCACAAGTGAGAGATGTAATTAAGAGCCTAAAAAATAGTAAGAGCCGTGATATCTATGGTCTCAGCTCTAATATTCTTAAATATATTACTGATGTCATCATTTCTCCTCTCACCAAGTTAATAAATTTGTGTTTCTCGACTAATATATTTCCAGACAGTCTGAAACGAGCACGGGTCATTCCGATACATAAAAAAGGAAGTAGAGGTGATGTGAACAACTTCAGACCAATATCCCTACTACCCATACTATCAAAAGTGCTCGAGAAAATTATCTTTAACCAAATAGCTGATTTTTTAGACGAACATAATATTATTTCTCCTTGCCAATACGGTTTCCGTAGGGGCAGATCAACCGTGGATGCAATTATTTCCCTCACTGAGGAAATTTTTGGCTGCTTTGAGACGGGGACTTGCTCAATTGCTACGTTCTTAGACCTCACTAAGACGTTTGATTGTATCTCCCACGACGTTCTCCTGCGAAAACTGTAATACTACAACTTTTCACCGCTTGCCTGCCGTATGATTACTTCTTATCTGACAAACCGACGGCAAACCGTCACTGTTGATGGATGTTCCTCTGAGGAGTTGCACTTAAAACACGGTGTTCCCCAAGGATCAATCCTTGGCCCTTTACTTTTTTTGGTCTACATTAACGATTTACCCTCACAAACATTAAATTGCTCCTTCACTTTATTCGCCGATGATACCACCGTGAGGAGCTCTTCAGGGGACAAATTATCAGCTTTCCAAAAGAGTAATAGCTCAGTGAAAATTGCAACTGATTGGTTTGTTGCTAATAAATTAACAGTTAATGCAGGTAAATCACAGACTGTAATATTTTCCTTGCAAAATGACATTACTATTACCAGTGCCAAGTTTCTTGGGGTTCATCTGGACAGTAAACTTACATGGCATAACCACAGTATGGAGCTCTCCAGTAGACTTTGTAAAAACATATACTTGTTGAGGCAGCTTGCTAACTCATTGCCAATCAATGCCCTACGAGCAGCATATTTTGGGCTGATACACTGTCATCTATCGTACGGAATTCTAGCTTGGGGTCATTCTAGCATTATGTATAGATTGTTTGGATTGCAAAGACGTGCACTACGGATAGTTGTATCACTTCACTTCCAAAATGATTGCCGGTGCTTCTTTATTAAACATAATATTATGACTGTACCTTGTATTTACATCCTGGAGTGCCTGATTTATGTTCATAAAAACTTACATACCTATAAACGGCAAATAGATATTCATGAACATAATACTAGAAATAGGAATCTAATTTGCCCAGCACATCTCCGTCTGTCGAAATCACAAAATGGAGTTAACTATTATGGGCCATTGCTGTTTAATTTATTACCTGATAATGAGAAGAATTTATCGTTTACCAAATTTAAGCTCAAAATAAGAGTATATCTGTTAGCACAAGCATTTTATAACATTCACGAGTTTTTATCTAGTAACATTAACATTTTATAACTTCATGTTCAACCATTTGCATATGTATGATTAGTATCTGCTACTTTACTAGCTTTTCTTTTTTTCTTTTTGTTTACTAAATTGCTTGTACACAATCAATTTTAATATGTCGACAAGACAGTTTTATTAATTATAACTCAATTTTAATGTGTGTATACAACTATTTTATTACGCTTTCTTTTTGTCTACAAATGTAACTCTTTTTTATTACTCAATCGAATCTAATATGTATTTCCATTTTTCTTGACCTGTGTAAAACGTCATAGTTCTGGCATAAATAAATGTATTATTATTATTATTATTAACCTCAAAATGCCTGCTTCTTGTTCAGCGTCTGGCTGTAAAAATACCTTTAAAACTGGAGGACCGTTGCAGTTTTTTGGGTAAGGATTAATACTTGTAAGAATAAAATGTAAAGGTTAATAATATGTAAGAGTCTGTGTATATAGAATAGGTATTAGTTATAATAATTTGTATTCAGAATAAAACACGTTTAACATTGTTATAGCACCATATTTATAATTTATCACTATAATTTCGACTATTCACTAGTCATTTTCATAATTTATGTTTGAAAATTATTGACGAATAGTCGGTACTATAGCCACAAATTATAAATACAATGGTAAAACAAAGTTTATAGTGTTTTATTTAAAATTATAATCAAGATGTATGGATCGTTTGAATAGAGAAGAATGGCAGGCTGCACAATATTGTAATGGTTGCTTGTTGCCAGTGGCGTATGGATTTCAAGAAAATTTACTAATTGGGAAGGCCAAATATAATGCGAAGGCGTTAAAAGGCGAAGGTGGGTAACTCATTAGTGAGTCAATTAAAGGAGTTGTGCCTTCACAAGGGAATGCTCCTTGACGTGGTGTTGGGGCAAGGTATTGCTACTGTCGACGAGCACCCTACGGTTATTCGGCCAACAACCGAATAACAATGGGGAGTGAGACGGGGTTCTATCGCCAATGCATTCCGAGGCTATACACAAACTGTTATAGTGATGGCCTCCTTCGTAGAGTCGCTTCCATCTTTGATCTATCGACCTCCCTTGGTCACCTCTTCGGTCACTCTGACCTTTCCGGCTCCCTATACTATTAAGGCTAGGGAGCCAAAACCTCTCATCCTGCTCACCCCCGCCCGGCTGTAGTATCGTGGCTTAGGGCTTGCACGAGGGTAAACGACGCCGGGTCTGTTTGTGCCCATACAGCCATCAGACCTGATATATCGGGCTTGTTGCTGTTCGTGGTCATGTCTCGCAGGCAACAAGCTTAGAGGATCTTGGCTTAGCCGCCCGGATCAATGTGGAAAGGAAACCACAAAAAACAAACACCTCAAACCAAGGCGGAACAGCATAGGCCGAGGGTTGCATGGCTAAGGAGGAGCTTAGTCGTCTCTATGCGAACTCTGGGTACCAGGCGATCCCCAGTTTCACTAGCCTTATTATGGCATGCGGGGCTCTGCTGTAATGGACTTTTCTACTTCCCTAGCTACTCGTGGGACTCAAATGAACCAAGTACTTCAATCTACTAAAGGAGTGGACGACTCCCTAACGTCCGGTGTTGCTGCAAAGGAGCCAAAAGGCGTAGAGCCTATGGAAACTAGCAGCAGAACAGGTGAAGAGGAGCTGCTGAAAAGCAGCGATGAGGAGCTCGTTGGCAGCCTTAAAGGTCTGAACACAAAAGACCAAAAGGTCAAAATGAGCGGTGCCGCAAGAAAGAGGATGAAGTTCCTCATCAAGAACGGCATGGAACCAGGGGAAGCTCGAGTAAAGGCATTAGTGCCTTTCAAGAGCAACCCCACGGCTGCTACCAAGAGACCTCGGTCAACAGGTAGCACGCCGGACACAACCACGGTCAAACGGACGAAAAGGCAGCCTGTGCCTAGCACCGAGGCCAAGGCTGTGTCCTATAGTCAGATTATGACGGGTGTGAAGGTAGGTGTATGCCTAGAAGGTTTTCCAGAAAACCTCATGTCGACGGAACAAATTGATGCCGTACGTGAGGCTATTCTGGAAAAAATAATTGAGGATGGTAAGGAGGGAACCGTGAAGCCCAGATTCCATCAACTTCATCAGAGGCCAGGATGGCTCGCACTGACGTGTGTAGACAGTGCCACAGCCAACTGGCTAAAGGGCGCAGCTGCCCATCTCAGGCTATGGGAGGGAGCCAAATTAAGGGTGCTGGATGAGGCAGAAATGCCTCATTCTAAGATCCTGATAGGCTACTTCCCAAACAGCCTGGAATACACAAATGCGAAGCTAATCTCGCTAATTGAGGCCCAGAACAGTCTAAAGGCCTCAAGCTGGAGGGTTCTCAGGAGAGATCCGAAGGGACCCAAGCTGGAGGTCACGCTGTCGGTGGACTCAAATTCCGCCGACAGCCTGGAGAAAATGGGCAACAAGATTTGCTACGGGTTTGGCTGGGTAGAGCTAAGACCCAAGGGCAAAAGAGCACCAAAGGGCGAAGGGCCAACAAAGGCCTGTCCTGACCCTTCTAGCTCAAAGGAGCCTACCAGCGGACCCGTTGGCACAACTCCGCCGCAAGCGGAAACGTGTGCCGATAAGGGATCCACCGCGGTAATCAAGGTAAGGGGGAGCTATACCCTGAAAGGCAAAAAGCCCAAGGCCAAAGAGCCAAAGGCTGGTGCCTCTGGGGTCTAGGCATCTCAATGGCGGGCATACGCTGCCTACAGCTGAACCTCCACCACTCCAAAGCGCCAACTAGTGCCGTGCACTGGAGGTTCAAGAAATCCAAATTTGGGATAGGCTTCTTACAAGAGCCCTGGATTAACAACGGGCAGGTAAGGGGTCTACCTAAAGAAAATTGCAGGTTAGTATACAAAGCAGACTGCACCAAACCAAGAGCAGTCCTCATGCTCAGAAAAGACATTAACTTTATTAACATTCCAGAATTCACCACAGGGGACCTTGCGGCAGCGCTGGTAGAGGTCCCAACGAAGAAAGGAAAAAGGCACATAGTCATGGCCTCGGCCTACTTCCCGGGTGACAAGGATACACCGCCACCAGAGGAGGTAAGAAGACTTGTGGAATGGTGTAGCAAAGGAAACAAACATCTACTCCTGTGCTGTGATGCCAACGCACACAACACCGTGTGGGGCAGCACGGACACCAATATTAAAGGTAAGGATTTACTTGAATTTATTATCTCTAACAATCTAGACATTGTTAATAGAGGTAGCGAGCCTACCTTTGTGAATGCAATCAGACAGGAGGTACTAGATATCACCCTGGCTGATGCCTTCACAGTAAGTACAATTAAAAATTGGCGAGTTCTAGCAGAACCCTCCTTATCAGACCATCAACAGATTGGGTTTGATATTGAGGTCACTAAGGAAGTTGTTGTTGAGTGCAGGAATCCGAGGAACACAGACTGGGGCCTCTACAGAGAGTGCCTAGGTCTGGGAACCGAAGACTTATGCCTCGACATCCAAACTACAGGGGAGCTGGAAATAGCTGCGGCTCTCCTTAAGAATTGCATCTTAAAGGCATACGAATCCAGCTGTCCACTTAAGAGGAGATCTCCTGACAGAGATGTGCCCTGGTGGAATAAGGATTTAGACCGCCTGAAGAGGCAAACCAGAAAAACCTTCAATAGTGCAAAGAAGACGGGCAACTGGGATGCCTACAGACAGGCACTATCAGAATACAACAAGGAGCTAAGGAAGTCGAAAAGGAAAACTTGGAGAGCTTTCTGTGATGGAGTGAGCGACACAGCCCCGACAGCAAGACTCCAAAAGGTCCTATCGAAAGACCACTCCAATGGCATCGGTTTAATTAAAAAACCTGATGGGAGTCACGCAGAGAGCCTCAAAGAAAGTCTTAGTGTGCTCCTGAAGACACACTTTCCGGGCTCAACTCCTGCGGACTCACTCGCAACAACTGCTCAATCTACGGAAGGAAGCATATTCCTACCAACCAGAGAGAGCAAAAGAAAGGCTGGTAAACTAATTACTAGAGAAAAAATTGAATGGGCAGTCAAAAGCTTCAAACCCTTCAAAACACCAGGGCCAGATGGCATATTTCCTGCATTGCTGCAATACGGGCTAGACATACTAGCTCCATACCTGCAAGCAATATACAAAGCCAGCTTCACGCTGGGCTATATACCAATGGAATGGAAGGAGGCCAGGGCGATCTTCATCCCCAAAGCGGGCCGTAGGCCACCTGATGAGGCTAAGTCCTACCGCCCAATCAGCCTCACTTCTTTCCTCCTTAAAATCATGGAAAAAATCGTGGACAACGACATTAGGTGCGGCGCCCTAAAAGCGAACCCGCTACATAGGCAACAATTTGCCTATCAACCTGGCAAATCTACTTTAGATGCCTTGCATAGCCTTACAACAGGCATAGAGGCATCGCTTCAATACAAGGAGATTGCACTAGGCATTTTCGTGGATATTGAAGGGGCGTTCGATAATACGACCTTCAAAACCGTGGAAAAGGGAGCCATCAGGAAGGGCATTGATATACCCACTATCAGATGGATTAAAGCTGTACTTGAAAACCGCAAAATCACGACAGGTATAGGGAGTGAGTCTGAAACGATAACCACGGCGAAAGGGTGCCCGCAAGGCGGGGTTCTATCACCCTTGCTCTGGTGCATCGTGGTGGATGAGCTCCTCACGACCTTGGCAGATAAGGGCTACAGTACGCAAGGCTACGCCGACGACATTGCGGTTGTCATCAGGGGTAAATACGAAAGCGTCGTATCGTCCCTTGCCCAAGAGGCCCCTAACACCATATCAAAATGGTGTCTGAGGGAGGGTTTCAATGTCAATCCGAACAAAACTGTGATTGTTCCCTTTACTTATCGCAGGAAACTCTCAATCAAAGCTCCCAAAGTAAAAGGACAAGAAATTGCGCTTTCCGACCAAGTGAAATATTTAGGCTTAGTGCTTGATAGGAAGCTTAACTGGAACGCGCATCTGGAAAAAACGATAAGCAAAGCAACGGCGGCACTCTGGATAGGCCGCCGGCTCTTTGGTAGATCATGGGGACTCAAACCTAAAATGATACACTGGTTGTACATCATGGTGGTCAGACCCATTATCACATATGGCTCACTAATATGGTGGACCAAAACAAAACAAGCAACGGCACAAAAGAAGCTCCAAGCTCTTCAAAGACTGGCCTGTCTTGGTATCACGGGAGCTGCACGTAGCACTCCCTCTGCAGCAATGGAAGCTCTATTAGACCTACTTCCCCTGCATGAACAAATCAGAAAGGAAGGTCTAATGAGTGCACTGAGACTAAACTGGACCAGTACAGGCCACAGAACCGGGCACTCAGAAATTCTAGAACTCGTCACAACCGAGTTCCTACAAACACCATCGGATATAATGCCGATCAACTATGACTTCGAATCAAGATTTGATGTGACTATTGATAGTCGCCAAAACAGTCTGAAACGAGTCACAGAACTAAAACACAACTCTGTACTCTGGTACACAGATGCATCCAAGACAGAGGTGGGCACCGGCATAGGCATATATGGGCCTAAGCATAAGGAATCAGTTCCTCTCGGACATGGCCCTTCTGTCTTACAGGCTGAAATAATAGCCTTAGAAAGATGTGCTCAGGTGTGCACAAAAAAGGGCTACAAAGGGGCACGCATATATCTAATCACGGATAGCCAGGCTGCCCTAAAGAGCCTTAAAGCGTACAGCTTTAACTCCAAGACCACTTGGAACTGTAAACAGGCTCTGAACCAACTGGCAAAGGGCAACAAGCTCACCCTAATGTGGGTACCCGGCCACGCAAGCATAAAAGGCAATGAGCATGCCGATATACTTGCTAAGGAAGGAGCCTCAACTACCATCATTGGACCAAAACCGACCTGTGGGCTATCGAAAGCACACAAAAAAGGCGTGATCCAAGAATGGGAAAAAAAGTGCAAAACAGACCATTGGAAAAATGCACCAGGTCAAAGGCAATCCAAAATGTTTATTGACTTCTCGCCAAATAGAGCCAAACAGCTCTTACGCCTCACCAAAACCGAGATAAGACTAATCACCGGTCTCTTAACAGGACACTGCCCAGTGAAGTACCATCTCCACAATATGGGCGAAGTGGATAACACCACATGCAGATTATGTAAATCGGCAGAAGAAACGGCCGAACACATATTATGCGAGTGTGTAGCTCTAGCTACCACCAGGCAGGCCCTAACCGGAGATATGGCGGTAACGCCAGAACGGATCAGGTCATTACCTCCCAGGAAATTAATTGACCTTGTCAGGGAAATTGAATTTCTGGGAATCAAATAGCAGTAGGGTATAAGTACAAAAGATCTAAACAGGTCGCAGTGCTGTAAGGCTCAGCACAGCCAATCGACCCCGTCTAATCTAATCTAATCTAAACTAAAGGAGTTGTGGTATCAATCCATTTTCTGTTGGTACGCAGGGGTTCTTCTCTATTCAAGCGATTTATACCACAAAGTAATCGCCTCCAACATTAAACATATTATTAATTTTAGATTTCCTTTAAAAAAACGATGAGATAAAAATGTTGGGTTAGAAATCTAAGAAGAAACAATTTTACACCAACAAAAGCAAGCAAACTTTGTTGCGATCACTTCAAAGAAAGTGATTACTTGGTTAGGCCGGGAACATATATAAGGAGATTGAGACCAGATACAGTCCCTAGCATATTTAGCGCTTTTCCAAGTTATTTGGAAGGTAAAGGAAGCATCCAAATGGTTTTAAAAAATGAAACATTAGGGGGTACTCTAACATCGAAGAACCTATGGAAGTTGATCTTTCAATAGAAAGTATCAGCAGTAGTACTTCAGTATCACAGCAAGATGTCAATGTGGAATTAGGACAACAAATTAGTGTGCAAAGCAAAATAGAGAAGGAAGTACAAACTGATGTTAGTGTTGAATTGGAACAACAAAGGAGTGTGCCAAGCAAAACAAACAAGGCCGTACAAAGTGAAGAAAATACGATTGAAAAAAAATTGAAACTAAAAATTAGAACTTTACAACAGAAAGTTAGACGACGCAATCAGAAAATTACAAATTTTAAAGATATGGTTAAGACGTTGAGAAATAAAGGCGTTTTGCAACAAGAAGCGGAAAATTTACTGACACAACAATTCAAAGGTACGGCGCTTGATATATTTAAAAATCAATCTAAAAATTCTGGAAGAAATGCCAAGTGTTTTAGTTATACCCAACAAATGAAACAGTTTGCTTTAACATTATATTATTATTCTCCTAAGGCATATGAATTTTGAAGGTTGGTGTTGGCAAATTAGTGCATGTTAAATTTGTTTATTTTAAAGTTAATTTTGTTATTTTTATTGTCTTCATTTTTCCAGGAGCATCCTTTACTTGCCACAGAGGTCATCCCTTACCAATTGGACATCATCAGTAAATGCAAAACCTGGATTTTTTAAAGAAGTTTCTGCGGCATTTTGTGATTTTGATTTAGCAGATCGTGATTGTAACTTAGTTGTAGATGGTATGGCAATACGAAAACAATCAATTTGCGATGGAAAGTTAGGCAAATTTATAGGTCATTGTGACTTTGGAGAAAATTTTAGTCTTGAAAGCGATGAAAATCTAGGGACCAAGGCTCTCGTTTTTATGTTAGTTTGCTTGAATGGGAAGTGGAAATGGCCTATAGGTTATTTTATTCAAACTAAGTGTGATGCTTCAATACAGGCTGAATTAATCAAAACTGCTATTATGCTAGCCAGTGATGCGAGGTTAAAAATTTGGGGCGCCACCTGTGATGGAACTGCTACCAATTTTTCAAGTTTTCAATTTTTAGGTTGCAATATATATGGGGAATATAAAACCATTAAAAATTATTTTAGGCATCCTAATAGAGACCAGGAAATTTGTTTTATACCTGATGCTTGTCATATGGTAAAATTAGCACGTAATGCCCTAGGGTCATTCCAATATTTTAAAAGTAATGAAGGTCTTGTGGAATGGCGTTTCATTGAAAATTTCAATAAATTTCAAGAAAGTATGGGCCTTAAACTTGCCAACAAATCAAGCAAGACCCATATTGATTGGAAAAAAAATGTTATGAAGGTGAAATTAGCTGCCCAAACTTTTAGTTCCTCTACGGCTGATGCCCTTGAATTTTTAAATCAATTAGGTTTTGAACAATTTCAAAATTGTGAAGAGACTGTTAAATTTATTAGATGCAAAGACAGGTTATTTGATTTTTTAAATAGTCGTAGTCCATTTGGAAAAGGTTATAAGAAACCCGTCTACGCAAATAATATAACATTTTCGGAGAATACTATAATACCTCTCATCGAATATTTGTACTCTTTAAAAGACAGCGAAGGTAATTTTTTATAAGGAAGGCGAAGAACCTTCATTATCGGTTTTGGTACAGTAGTTTCATCTGTATTTCAAATATCAAGAAACCTGTTACCTGATAGCCCTAATTACAAGTACTTACTTACGTACAAACTTTCGCAATACCATGTTGAATTGTTGTTTTGTCGTATTAGAAAAATGTTTGGATTTAACAATAATCCAAATGTTCTACAGTTCAAAATAGCACTGAAGCAAATTCTTTTAAAAAATAGTATACAGCCTTCTGCTGCTGCGAATTGTGTAGCATTTGACCTAAAATAAAATAAAAGATCAAAAAATGGTAAAAAAAAGTTTTCATTGAAACACAGGAGATATGTTCTAATGAAGATCTTAAAATGTTTTATGAGTTATATTTTCAAGAAAACAACAGTTCATTAACGCAGGTGAAGGAAAGTATACTATATTATGTTGGCGGATATATAATTAGAGGGCTTCTAAAAAAAATTTCTTGCAATTCGTGTGCTGAAAATATATTATGCTTGTAATCGGAACATAATTATGCTCACAAATATAAATTTTCCGTACTAACGGATTTCAAAAACCGAGGAGGATTAATATCACCTTCGGAAAGTGTATTCAAAATAATTAAAGCCACCGAAATTGAAATTAATATTGTAACAAATAATTCAAAGACTACTTTAATTAGAAACGTTGAAAGGAAAATAATAAATTTTGTAATTAATCAATTTGCTACGCAGAAAAATATTTTTCCTAATTTAGATTGTGAAATTTCATTAGAAAACAATCATAAAATTGATTTAATTGTATATATTTCTAAACATTACATAAAAAATAGGATGCATGGTATAGCAAAGTGGACAAATGAACATAATTTAAAAGTTAGTAAAAGGCATAAATTAAATAAACTTAAATAAATAATTTATAGTGTGTTAAGTATTTTAGGAATAGAAATTTATTTAATAACGATTTATTTGTGTTTACAATATAATATCTAGTATTATTTTAACACCTCGTATTCAAATTTTCCTCCATATTTCCTTTACTACAAATGGCCGCCATGCGACCTTGAGGCTTCACTTTCCAAGCAGCTTGCAAGCGGGAGTTAGATATCTAGGTTATATATGAAAATCTATGGATGTAATATGCATGGTGTCCATTAACAGAAATAAACTAAGTGCAACAGTATATGAAGTAACTAATTTAATGATTTATAAAACTAGGTCTTCTTCCTGGACCAAGAAGCAAGTGCGAATGATAGTGTGGATTCCACAAAATCAAGACACAGTGGTGGACGTCTTCAAACTTCTTTTTCCGAATCAAGCGACCGTTCAAAACGGAGGAAAGCGCAGAAATTGCGTGAGAGTTACAGCGCGGACGAGCTCTCCTACGCTACCAAAATGGTTCTTCGCGAATCTGGAGCTGTCTCAGCAGCTAAGGTCATCGACGATGTAACCTCCAAATCTCCCACGCGAGCAGCGAAGTACATATCTGCCATGCAAAAGGTCTCTAGAACGGAAACAAAAATGTCCCCAAACACTGCTTTAGCCCTCGTTCTTGATTCAAAATTAACTAAGTCGCAGTATATGAATATCACACACATACCACAAAATTATGCAATAGTACAGTTTTTCCTAGTTACAATTCCGTTTTGGAGGTCAACAAACTTTGTTATTTACCACATATTTCTATTTCTGAAAACTGCGCAAAATTTAAATTGTAATCTCTTCTGCATCGCACGAGTAAACGAATTTTGGAACTTCAAAACGATGTTTTGGATTTAACCCTTTGGCCTACTTTCCTTACGTCCAAATGCAGCAGTAGAAACCAGTGCGACTGAGGAACGTCTGGCGTGCCCAATTGTATGCGCACAAATTCATGGCACAACTGAAAACGTAAAATATGGACTTCAAAAAATTCTGCTTCGCAAGAAAATGCATTCCTTGCGCAGCACTAGTAACGCAAGCGTTGCGCCAGGAGTTGAGCTCGTACTCGATTTGATTGGCCCAAGCGGCTCGCCACGAGTTGAGCTCGTGCTCGTTGTGATTGGTTCAAGCGGCGCGCCACGAGATATACTCGTGGTCGTTGTGTTTGGCCCAAACATTTAAACACGAGGAGTACTCGTGGTTGTAGGTCAAAGGGTTAATGAGCCGCAATGTACTTAGAAATTTGATACTTGTTGTTAAGTGGGGGTTCGACGGAAGTTCTGGACAAAAAGGAGTACAAACAAAAATTTTCTAAAGAAGCTAGCTCCGATTCAAGTGTTCTCCTGACTTCCCTCGTTCCCTTACAACTTATTGGCTACGACGGAGATGAAAATTCAGAAACTGTTATAAAACCCTAGGCCTTCTTCTCCATGGTATTGTCGACCGATTCGACTTCAATTTAAACCCGAAACGTAACAATCGATAATCGAGGAAAAGCGCGTCATTGACAATCAAATTGCAACACTTGAACCTTTTCAGACCGTAATTGACGCCAAAGATTGCAAAGTGAGTTGCAAATTAAGTTTTACCATGATTGATGGAAAGGTTTGCAATACTGTAACTGGTACGAAGTCCTCAATGAGATATTACATTTGAGATGCAACGTCGAAAAAATTTAACGATCTGCAGGCTATGCCACAGATAAAAGTCGACGATTCAAAATTGATATACGGATTATCATTTTTGCATTGTTGGATACGATTTTTCGTTGGATATAAAAAAACGAAAAATGTCAGTCTCGTGGAGAAGAAGCTAAAAATGCTTTGAAAGAACGTAAAAGTTCTATTCAGAAAGGGTTCAAACATGAACTGCACCTCCTCATAGATCGACCAAAGCAGGGCATGGGCAACTCGAATGATGGCAATACGGCTCGGCGTTTTTTGAAAATACGGACACGTCTGCTCGCCTTCTTGGGGTCGATGCTGAATTAATGAAAAGATTTCATATCATTTTGCAAGTTATTTCGAGCGGGTTTAACGTCAAAGTAGATTCGTTAGAAAAATATCCTGATGATCGATTCGTTGAATTATACCCATGGCATTGTATACCCACAACCGTAGATAAGGTACTCATGCATGGCCCACGGATTGTCGAATTAGCTACTTTGCCAACAGGACAGCTCCCGGAAGAAGCTTAGGAGTCGCGAAAGACATACGGAATTACCGCGAACATTACTCACGAAAATGCTCGAGAGAATAAACTATTGAAGACATTTTTCTCTGACTAGCTACTTCAAACCCGCTTATTTCAAGCGAAAGACACCTCCCAAAATGGGAAAAAGTTTGTTCCCTGAAGCGATGGCGCGTCTAATTTATGAAAATTAAGTTTTGGAGGAGCCGACGCAGACGACGTTATTGATCAAAATGACGTTGATGATGAGAATTCCGATAGCGATTAATATGTATCTTCAAAAATTATGACATTTTGTAAAGTAGTGACGCTCATCAAGAGAAATTTAATTAATGTTCCAAACGGTCTCTAGGAGCGAAAATTATATTATTTTTCGTGTTTACAAGTATGTGAGGAATTATTTTGAAAGGAAGAAGTCAACCAAAACCTCCTCGCACGTCTTCTCTTTCTAAATTTATGCAAAAATGTTACTCGGGAAGACTTCAAAAGCAACAATTCGAAAAAGTAGAGGAAACAATTTAATTATTTAAAAAATATATAAAACAATATCACACTACAATCCTAAACACGAAAAATCTATTCGAGCTTTCGACTACAAATTGGATCATCCTTGGGAAAGATTTTAAATATAAATGAATGGAACCATCCCTGGCGACCGCCTAGTTCGAAGGCCAAAGACAAACAGGATGTTGTATGTCATTTTGTTTTATAAGAAATAATTTGTATAAATTAAAGAAATTAATGTACAAAATATAACTTTCACCAAAATTGTACCATTTTTCACGAAATATTCCCGTCATTTCATGTCTGCGATTTTGAGTTTCGCATTTTTGCATTCATTTTCGGAATCAGCGATCCAAAAAACGTTAATACTGGGTTCCCCATAATAGGCTACCCATTTTAATATTTGAATTAATTTTTTTTCAGATAACAAAATAAACTTTTTATTATACTAAATTACAGCTAACTCTTTGGGATTTATGATAACATAAATATTTGGCTAATTTAATTTTAACTTTTAAAAATCACGTCTTCTAAATGACCACCACCAACTTCAACACATTTTTCAATATTGGATAAAAAGTGGTTCATTACACGGCGTAGCAAACCTTTGTCTATTCCTTAAACTTCTTCACGAATTTTGACTTTGAGTTCCTCGATTCTACCTGGACGACTCGCAAGCACTTTGGCTTTTAAATATCCCCACAGGAAAAAATTGGGTGCCGTTAAGTCGGGGGACCTCGAAGGCCAAGGCAACTTTCCGAATCGAGAAATGAGTCGGCCATTAAACGTTTCTCGCAGAACCCGCATTGAGTTTCTGGCGGTATGAGCTGTTGCCCCATCTTGTTGGAATAGTAAGGCATTGTTTAGTAATCCTCGTCTATTTAATTCTGGAATGAGGAATGTCTCTAGCATGTTTACGTAGCGCTCGGATGTTACTGTTACAGCGCGGTTATTTTCATCCTCAAAAAATATGGACCAATAATACCAAAAGATCCTACTCCACACCACACAACAACTTTTGGATTATGGAGGTTCTGTGTAAAGATTTCACGAGGATTTTCATTTGACCAGTATCTAAAATTCTGTTTATTAACCATGCCGTTCAAATAAAAATTTGCTTCGTCGCTCTTAATGAGCGAATTGCTCCTTGATGTAAATTCAAAAATTCTTGACAAAATGCTTACCTTGCTTCTTTATCTTGGTTTATAAGTTGCTGTGCCATTTGGTATTTATAGGGATGAAATTTTAAATATCTTTGAAGAATTCGATCTAAGCTGCCCTTTGATATTTCTAGGAAAAGGGTGTGTCAATTAGCAGACCTTTTAGGACTTCTCGTAAACGCAATTCTAACTCGTTCAATATTTTCTGGTGTACGAACTGTTCTTCGACGTCCAGGCTTCTTTTGTACAGAACCATTTTCACGCCAATGACGAACCCATAACTTAACAGTTTTACGAGTTGGCGCGTGACCTCTATTGTTGTTATTAAACTGACGTCGGAATGCACGCTTAACTTCTTCTATCGAATTACTTCTTATGTAAGTTTCTACACAAAACACACGTTGTTGGACTGAGTAATCCATGAAAGTTAAATAATCATGATGAAAACTCACAAACTTCTCGTAGAAAAATAACGTTCCATAAAATTATTAATACAAAACTTATTTGTGACAGGTGCCTACTTGATCAATAATTAACTTAAATCCCAAAGACTACAGAACATAATCCCACAGAGATAAACTTATTTAGTTATCTCGTAGGGAATTAATTAATAAAATAAAATGGGTAGTCTATTATGGGAAACCCTGTAGTATGAATTTCAGCAAAATCGTACCATTCTTCGCGAGAAATGTCCACCATTTTGGGTCCGCCATTTTGAATTTCGCATTTTTGCATTCATTTTCGAAATCAGAGACCCAAAAAACTGTCAGTACAGGAATACCAGCAATTTTTACTGAGAAGCATTTGAGCAGAGATTCGGCTTTTGGGCCACTGTGCGCCGCGTCGCATTTGTAGGTATCAAAATGAGTGGGCCATGATTTGTTGCGATTTTCTGATGAGTCTCAGACATCAGATATCACTTTCAGTCATGGAAGACCACGTACAGTACGTATTTCTAGAAGGATAGAAGTTCATGCATTGATTTGTAGTGAAGAAGGTGCTCCAGGCACAAGTTTAAGTACTATTTCTTCAGAGCAAAAGTACTCCATCTTATCCAATAAAAATTGGACTTTTCACTGTTATATTATTAATATCAAAATATTAAAATCTCACGCAGATATACGACAGTACAAAACTACTTGTACTGTTTTTTTTGCCCACTGGCCCATATTCAACTTGTTCATAACTTTGCAAAAATAAGTCTTAATTTATTTTATGCTTCTATAACGGGTGAGTGTATTCATTTTTAATAGGAAACCTATTTGTATAATGTGCAAAATGATACGTACCAAGTCTACAAAACTGAAACATCCACTCTCACGAAAAATGAATTTAAATTCCCACGACGCGTGTGATATCTAAATCTAATAAATCAACATTTCTTCTGACATTTTATGTAATAAACTAATGTAACGCTTTTTACATAACGGCCATCTATTTAAATATAGCTGGAATTGCCGGATTATTTAGAGGCCACTTTGTAATTCTAATAGGTCGCCATGAATTTTAATGTCACCCCAAGGCTGTCACAAGTTCCATCTTTATTAAATATCAACAATATTTAATAGACCTCATTACGATTTCATCACATCTCTCCTTACCCCACTCTCTCCCTGTTTGATGCATAATGAAAATTAAAATGATATAATTATATCTCATCAATCTGCTGGAACGGTGGGTCATTGTATAATGAAAACGTTATATAATGTACAGACTTTCTGTATTTAGTAAAACTTTTAAATTAGAGTACTCATTCACACAAATAGTATATTTAAGGTAAAATTGAAATCCTAAGCTTGTTACAGGAGCATTAACGATCTTAAACCAATGTTATTTCTACAGTAGTATGCAAATTTCAGTTATTTCAATTAATACCGGCATGGAATTAGCCTGGGTAGTAGTTGTTTCAGTAATTATTCGATTTAAGTCTTTGTAAGACTTAATATTGCAGAGTTACGTTAAATATTCATAAATTTCGGCAACTTTTCGTCTTAATTTTATATTTATGTTCATTTATAAGTAAACTATAAATTATTAAGAGCGATGAGACTGATACTTAAGGGGGTCGTTCAGTGTAAAAATTATAAAAAATAAGTTATTTGTTTAAAGTCTTAGTGAGACTTTATTTTGCAATATTACAAACAAGTTAAATATTCTTATACTCGGGCTATTTTTCGTCTTTATTAAATTTACTTACCGATGTGAAGATAGCCACGGATTTTTCAGCCACGGATTTCCCGGCACCTTCACCGCCAAATACAAATTTCTTTAATTTTAATAATATATAACAAATCAAACGCTGAGAATGTAATTAACATTAGCCTATAGATGTACAGTCAATCCACAATTTAAATTATTTTTCTCGAGTCCACGGGAACTCTCTTTTTAAAATGACAAGAATTCAAAGTCCAATATGGCACTGTTTGACGCGTTTCAAATTTAATTTCTTAACAACAACGTGTAGATAAGAGTCTACTTAAACGATTTAACAGATTAAATTTTGGGTAAAATTGTTTATAACTTTTTTATGATTTTTTTTTCTCGGGTCCACCCGAATTATACATATAATATAGCAAACTTTCAAAGCCCAATATGGCACTGTTTGACGGTTTAAAATTTAATTGTTTAACAACAACGTGTAGATAAGAGTTTACTTAAACGATTTAAAGGATTAAATTTTGGGTAAAATTGTTTATAACTTTTTTATGAATTTTTTTTCTCGGGTCCACCCAAACTATATAGATAATATAGATAACTTTCAAAGTCCAATATGGCACTGTTTGACGCGTTTCAAATTTAATTTTTTAACAACAACGTGTAGATAAGAGTCTACTTAAACGATTTAACGCATTAAATTTTGGGTAAAATTGTTTATAACTTTTTTATGAATTTTTTTTCTCGGATCCACCCAAACTATATAGATAATATAGCAAAATTTCAAAGTCCAATATGGCACTGTTTGACGCGTTTCAAATTTAATTTTTAACAACAACGTGTAGATAAGAGTCTACTTAAACGATTTAACGCATTAAATTTTGGGTAAAATTTTTTATAACTTTTTTATGAATTTTTTTCTCGGGTCCACCTAAACTATATAGATAATATAGCACACTTTTAAAGTCCAATATGGCACTGTTTGACGCGTTTCAAATTTAATTTTTTAACAACAACGTGTAGATAAGAGTCTACTTAAACGATTTAACGCATTAAATTTTGGGTAAAATTGTTTATAACTTTTTTATGAATTTTTTTTCTCGGATCCACCCAAACTATATAGATAATATAGCAAAATTTCAAAGTCCAATATGGCACTGTTTGACGCGTTTCAAATTTAATTTTTAACAACAACGTGTAGATAAGAGTCTACTTAAACGATTTAACGCATTAAATTTTTGGTAAAATTTTTTATAACTTTTTTATGAATTTTTTTCTCGGGTCCACCTAAACTATATAGATAATATAGCACACTTTTAAAGTCCAATATGGCACTGTTTGACGCGTTTCAAATTTAATTTTTTAACAACAACGTGTAGATAAGAGTCTACTTAAACGATTTAACGCATTAAATTTTGGGTAAAATTGTTTATAACTTTTTTATGAATTTTTTTTCTCGGATCCACCCAAACTATATAGATAATATAGCAAAATTTCAAAGTCCAATATGGCACTGTTTGACGCGTTTCAAATTTAATTTTTAACAACAACGTGTAGATAAGAGTCTACTTAAACGATTTAACGCATTAAATTTTGGGTAAAATTTTTTATAACTTTTTTATGAATTTTTTTCTCGGGTCCACCCAAACTATATAGATAATATAGATAACATTCAAAGTCCAATATGGCACTGTTTGACGCGTTTCAAATTTAATTTTTTAACAACAACGTGTAGATAAGAGTCTACTTAAACGATTTAACGCATTAAATTTTGGGTAAAATTGTTTATAACTTTTTTATGAATTTTTTTTCTCGGATCCACCCAAACTATATAGATAATATAGCAAAATTTCAAAGTCCAATATGGCACTGTTTGACGCGTTTCAAATTTAATTTTTAACAACAACGTGTAGATAAGAGTCTACTTAAACGATTTAACGCATTAAATTTTGGGTAAAATTTTTTATAACTTTTTTATGAATTTTTTTCTCGGGTCCACCTAAACTATATAGATAATATAGCACACTTTTAAAGTCCAATATGGCACTGTTTGACGCGTTTCAAATTTAATTTTTTAACAACAACGTGTAGATAAGAGTCTACTTAAACGATTTAACGCATTAAATTTTGGGTAAAATTGTTTATAACTTTTTTATGAATTTTTTTTCTCGGGTCCACCCAAACTATATAGATAATATAGATAACTTTCAAAGTCCAATATGGCACTGTTTGACGCGTTTCAAATTTAATTGTTTAACAACAACGTGTAGATAAGAGTTTACTTAAACGATTTAACGCATTAAATTTTGGGTAAAATTGTTTATAACTTTTTTATGAATTTTTTTTCTCGGATCCACCCAAACTATATAGATAATATAGCAAAATTTCAAAGTCCAATATGGCACTGTTTGACGCGTTTCAAATTTAATTTTTAACAACAACGTGTAGATAAGAGTCTACTTAAACGATTTAACGGATTAAATTTTGGGTAAAATTGTTTATAACTTTTTTATGAATTTTTTTTCTCGGGTCCACCCTAACTATACATATAATATAGCAAACTTTTAAAGTCCAATATGGCACTGTTTGACGCATTTCAAATTTAATTTTTTAACAACAACGTGTAGATAAGAGTTCACTTAAACGATTTAACGCATTTAATTTTGGGTAAAATTGTTTATAACTTTTTCATGAATTTTTTTTCTCGGGTCCACCCAAACTATATCGATAATAAAGCAAACTTTCAAAGTCCAATATGGCACTGTTTGACGCGTTTCAAATTTAATTTTTTAACAACAACGTGTAGATAAGAGTCTACTTAAACGATTTAACACATTAAATTTTGGGTAAAATTGTTTAGAACTTTTTTATGAATTTTTTTCTCGGATCCACCCGAACTATACATATAATATAGCAAACTTTCAAAGCCCAATATGGCACTGTTTGACGGTTTCAAATTTAATTGTTTAACAACAACGTGTAGATAAGAGTCTACTTAAACGATTTAAAGGATGAAATTTTGGGTAAAATTGTTTATAACTTTTTATGAATTTTTTTTCTCGGGTCCACCCAAACTATATAGATAATATAACAAATTTTCAAAGTCTAATATGGCACTGTTTGACGCGTTTTAAATTTAATTTTTTAACAACAACGTGTAGATAAGAGTCTACTTAAACGATTTAACACATTAAATTTTGGGTAAAATTGTTTATAACTTTTTTATGATTTTTTTTTCTTGGGTCCACCCGAACTATACATATAATGTAGAAAACTTTCAAAGTCCAATATGGCACTGTTTGACGGGTTTCAAATTTAATTGTTTAACAGCAACATGTAGATAAGAGTCTACTTAAACGATTTAAAGCACGAAATTTTGGCTCATTTTAAAAAGAGAGTTCCCGAGGACTTGAGAAAAAATATTTGAAATTGTGGATTGACTGTACATCTATAAGCTAATGTTAATTACATTCTCAGCGTTTGATTTATTATAAACCATTTAAATTGAAGAAATTATTATTTAGTGGTGGAATCCGTGGCTGAAAAATCCGTGACTATCTTCACATCGGTAATTTATTTAATGCTTCTGCAACAAGTAAGGTTTTCTTAAGTTTAATTACCAACTATGTGTCAGTTGCTAAAATTAAAAGTAGAAATTTGAAAATAAAAAAAAGACAAGAAACTATGAAACTATGAAGACCCACAAACTAAGAAATGAAGATGCGATGAATACATATGGCTAAAAATAGAAGCCAGAAAACTAAAAGTTAAAAAACAAATATTGAATTTCAAGATATTATAACAGAAGCAGCAAAAGAAACAAGTGATACAATAAGGACAAATAGGTGACCAAAATTAACAGTTTGGTGGATTAAAGTAATAAAACACCAAGTAAATCGCAAAAAAGAAACATGGAAAAAATATTTACGAAATACCACAGAACGAGGAATTAGAAGGTCAAAGAGGCAGTTAGAGAAGAAAAAGAAACAAACTGGATTCAGTTTGGGATGAAGATGGAGAAGGACAACAAATAAAGTAAAAAATTGTTCCATAAAATGTTAAAGAATATTACAATATTAGAAGCAAAATTAAATAAAATACGCAAAGTTTGAGATTTTTTTAAGGAGACTTGTTCCGCGGTTTTATATGTTTTTAAACTTTATTTTGGCTACAATTTACCAAAGTTTCACCCAAATTGTTCAAGCAGTGAGCCTTATAGCAGTAATATTATATGAAAGAATTCTGGAAAAAAGGCTAGGAGAAATTATAGAGTCAACAATAGAAGAATCACAAAGTGGATTTAGAAAAGGAAGGAGTGTAAGACCACGTATTTATCATAAAATATTATAGAGAAGACCATAAAAATACATATTTTGCATTTATTTATATATAGAAACAGTGTTCGATAGAATGTGAAGGAATAAAGCAAGGACGATACCAAAACAAAGAACAGTAAACGAAAAATTCATAGTCTGTAGAAGAGAATACCAATTCCATAACAACAAGAAATTTGAAATCGACTATATTCAAAACAAAAGAAGTAGGGCTGCAATACCGAAGGTTCGAAGCTTTGAAGATTCAAGATTGGAGTTTTGAAGCTTCGATTATTTTTAAGTTACGAGTTGTCGAAGTTGTCGAAGTTTTAAATTCTGATTTGTCAGAAAGCTAGCCTCAAGAGCACCGATAACCGAAAAGAGGGTATGTACTAACCCTAATTTAGGTTAAATATAGATGGCCGGGAAAATTTGATACCAAATCAAAAGTCAATGTTTATGGAACGTGTCTGAAAAAATTTTGGATTTTTTTACCGCTTGGTTTCGGAGATATGTTCGACAACTTCGCCAATTTTACATGGTGATAATAATAATAATCTTTATTGTCTCAATAGCTAGGGAATAATAATGGGGAAAGAAAGGTCAGATCGCACTTTCATTAAATACGTTTAACCAGTTCAACTCAGCACATGTACCGGAAATATGGTCATATTTTCTAATACCCCATATTAACCGTGAACAGGAGTTCTGAACTTTCTGTATGCGTTCAATGATCACTTTGTCTAGGCATGCGTCATAAACAACGTCAGAAAAGTCGAAATGACTTAGTACTAATGCATTACAGAGTAGTCTTTTTGTATTTTTACAACTCATTCTGAAAAAAATGGTGGGACTTCCGGGAATGGAAATACCCAAAACGACTTTCGTCTAAATAACGATCATATTTTGTAAACGTTCATTTATTTTATTTTCAAGGCTAACAACTCATTCTGAACACTATTTGCTAATAAAAAATGTAAAAAATAACTTTTGCAGAAAATAGTGGTTAAATTGACCGGAAACACCTAAATAACGATAACATTTTTTTTTTGTTTCAAAAAACCTAATTATTTTTCTCTAGTCTAACAACTCATTCTATTGGAATAAATCATCTATAAATTGTACAACAAATTGGAAATGAATCTACCAATACGTGACTTGAAGCGCAAATCTGAATCAATATTTTACGTACTGAGTTTACAAAGGGTGTAGTAATATTATCTAATGTAATATCCAGTAAACTTTTAGTAGTGTCAATGGTATTTTTTATACTTTAGATTGTTAGGGATATTGCCAATTTTTTGCTTTAGCACATCAGTTGATTTCAAATGTTTCCAGAGGTATTTCGGTTCACTACTTATTACAGCGTTAAGATAAGCCTTTTTCTACATGTGATATCAGAGTTATCCATATTTCTTCAATTTTTAAAGTTGTTAAAATCCCTTGTAGATTTAAATCAATCTCTTATAGGCATTATCCCGATCTGCCAATATAAGCTTGATAGTACTTGTGAGCTACGGAGCTGTTTTTTCAGTGATTCGTAACGTCGGTAAGGGTAAATGAATATCAAAAAGTATCAGATTATCATTAAGAAACGAAACCTCATCATCAATCCTATTAAAGTACAATAACCGATCCATGTGCAGAGATTTTAAGTCATATATAAAAAAAAACAATTTTATTAATATTGTACACATTAAGGTATGTTAAAAGATTATCAGCTTCAGTAGAGTTAAATAAGGGCTTACAATAAATTAAATCATGATCTGCAAAATCGTGCATTTTAATTACACCTGTTTCACTAATATCGCGTTTATTCAATACAATAATTAAATCAATTAATGACTCAGTAATTGCAGTAACTCTAGCAGGTTCTTCAACGACCTGATAAAATTGACAAGTATCTGGAAAATTATCAAAACGCCGTGTGATATTTGTATCAAGGTTTAAGTTAATCCCCTAAAAATAATATATCCTGAAGGGAATAACTAGAATAGTCAGGAACAAAAATGAAGCAGTTGGGAAAGAACTAACCACAAGCACAATAATAGAATGTGTGAAGGAAAGCACCTGGCATGGTGGAGACATCTACAAAGAATGGACGAAAACCGATAACGGAGAAAACGTGTTCAGTAGTGAACAAAATTTTAAATAGTTTGATCATTTAACTGTGATGAATATGAAACAGTTAATTTGACCAAATAAAAATTAAATATCAGAATCTAGGGAGTTATGTGAATTATTACTTAAAGAATTAAAGTTGAATTTGTAACGGTCTGATAAACTTTTAAGATACAGAGTGGCAAGAAAGTTCGGTCGCCAAAGAAAACGAATTGTAGTCTAGTTAATTTTTGTTGTTTTTCATAAAATTAATACTGTTAGCCCTATTTTTTGTTGCCAGTAGTTTATAGTCGTTTTGTATATTTCTTAATCTTGAGTTTTAACCACCAATACTTCTTAGTCAAATTTTTTGTCACCGGTAATTCTTAGTAATTCTAAGAGTAAGAAATACTACAGGCAAAACATTGAAATACTGACGACAAAAATATGAAGACATTTTTTGGAAAGAAATTTCATCGTTGGTTTATTAAAGAAGTTAAAACTTCACTAAAAACCAAACTAATTTCCAGTAATACAAATGATTTGATAAAAACTTCAGTGAATCAAAGTTTGTAGATTGTGATAAAGTGAATTTGCGGGGTGGGAGTTGGGCCTATCATTAGGCACTGTGGTTTTTCAAATAAATTAATTTTCGGTAAAAGAACAGCAAGCCTACATGTTCCATCATTAGTTTTTCACCTTTGAAACCCTCTTGTGCATTTTATTGTTTCGAGGATAATATACCAGACCCACTCTCATTAATAAAGCCAAAGAGTTGGAAGGCTTCAGAAGTACAGAATAAAATCAATCTGAATATCAAGCCTTCGACACAACAGACTACACTGTATCAAACGTTAATAGCCGAAGTAAATTCAAACGGTTTCAAAAATTCCTCCGCGTGCGTTAATGCAGGCGCGTAGTCTTCCTTAAAATTAACCACTGCAGATCGCAACACTTCGTCAAGAATAACAGCCCAGGCGGCCCTTAAAGAACGCTTCATGTCTTCAACATTGGCATGACGTTTTGCACAAGCCGCTGCTTCTAGAATAGCCCATATAGCGTAATCAATTGGATTCAAGTCTACGGAAAATTAAGGCTGATCCGCAGGTGAAATGACCTGGAATTCTTTCTCGAATCCAAGCAAAAGTGGCATTCGCCTTGCAGAGTCTTGATGGAAAGTCCACCGACGGTCTCTAAAATGTTCACTTGCCAAGTTCTACCACGGCCTCCAACACGTTCCTACGATACACTTCTGCGGTCATCCTAATGCCCTGGTCGATAAACACCAAAGGTGTTTTCGATCTGCAGTAATTCTTGCCCAGACCATTTCTGGCGAAGGATGGGCTGACTTAAAAACTACCTTTATCACTAGTATCTTCTATAGTACGAGAGATTATTCGAGAAATTTGTTTCTTAAATTTTTAAGTTATATATCTCATCTGTAAGTAAGACTGAACGTGCCAATTTCCACGCCGAAGCAATCTCTTGCACTTGGTTGTCCTAGTAGCCGCTGTATTTGTAGGTAGTAAATGGAATTTATGTCTTTCATAACACTCCATTTTAAGCTTTTTACTGAGAATAGCCCCGACGCTGTCTCTGCCTATTCCAAGTTCCATAGCCATCGATCGTCTTGGATTTCCTGATGTTATAAATATTTTCACGAGTAACAGCAGTTCGCAGTAGTCCGCTTCTTACACGGCCAATCAAGTTTCCAAACTCCTCGTAAGGATAAATTACTCTTTGGACTGTTTTTTTCACGAAAAGCGAATTCACGAATAATGTCACAAACATCACAAGAGCTTATAATAGCGGCACGTTGCATATCTTACTAAATGTTTAAAAAAATGTCAACAGATTACAAAATATTAGAATTCAAAAGCCAAGGATTTAATGCAGGGTGTTCAGGGCGATTTCAAAAATTGGCGAGCGAACTAAATTGTCACCCTGTAGAAGTTAAGATATTGCTTAAACGATCAGTATCCGATTTTAAATGCATTGTTTTATCACGGTTCTTCTGAATGTGATACTTTTCAAGAAACAAACTATGTTACCCCTATAGGGACTGGATAAAATCATGGCCGCAGGTTCGAACAATAAAACATCAAAAAAACATGTGCTTGTGGTTCAATAGCCAAATCGGGCACACAGTGTTCAATTTGCAGCACATTATATCATGCTGGTTGCGTACCAACTGTTAGGGATCGAGTTTGATGAGTTTCTACGATGGCATAACCATATAGATAATCTAGGCAGGAAACTAAGTGGAATATGTTTTAATGTTAGACAACTTAAATCTCTCCTGAGTCAACATGCTGTAAAAATTGTGTACAAGAATGTCTTTATATCTAATATGCGATATGGGATACGTTTTTGGGGACATAGTAAATATTGTTCGCATATATTTGTTATTCAAAAACGGATTGTTAGAATCATTTTTAATCTTGAATTTAACACATCCTGTAGAGGGATATTTAAAAAATACAATTTATTAACCGTGTATTCACTGTATATTTATGAATGCCTAACATTTCTTTACAAACATAAACAATTATTTGAAGATCACAAAATTGTTCACGAATATGCTACAAGGCATAAAAATAACTATAATATACCAAAACACCGATTAACTGCTTCAGAAAATTGTTTAAGTTATAACGGCATTTTGTTATTTAATAAATTACCTTCGCTTAAGTGTATCAAAACTATCAAGAAGTTTAAAACTAATTTGTTTAAGTTCTTATGTAAAAAAGATTTGTATAGTTTAGAAGAATACTTTGATTAGTGATGTATGCTTACGTTTTTCTTATTATGACTTACTTTCTTTCTTATTGTATGTCTTATTATAATTTAAGAAAGAAATAAATACTTATTATTATTATTACGTAGAGTGAAAACCTGATGTGAAACTATGTTATCGGCGAGTGTGAGTGGACAACACGAATACATCATTGAGGACACATTTAACTTCGAGAAAGAAGCATACATTAACCTGACGGACTTGGTCGCCGAACTCAAGCTAACTAACTCTCTGTTAATCGATAAGATAACACGGCTCGGGGATGAAAACAGGAAGCTGAGTTCAGAAGTTAAAAAAGTGCCACCACATATTACCACTAAAATTCCCGTGGACGCAATTAACGGAAACAACTTGGCAACTTGTCATTGTCGTCCATGCTGGAGAGCCGAATCAGCTGTGCGACATAAACAATCGCGTTGTAAACAAATGTGTTAGTGTTAGTAAAACTCCTAAAATCACTAGTGCAACAGTTACAACTGAGAAACACAGTAAACAACGCAGTGAAAAGTCATAACACGCTAGTAAGAACATCGATAAAAATTGATTCCAAACCGTATCGTATAAAATATATAAGAATAAGTTAGTTAAGAATTTGGTTACCGGTTCAGGGAGCTCCATTCTCTCCAAGGTTGAAGCTGAACCCAAGAAGACTTGGTTTTTCTCAAAGAGGGCCGAAAACAGTGTTACTGTGGCTGACCTACGTGAACCTATAGAAATGATAATAACCTCTAAAAATGTCACGTGTGAAAAAGTTAACACTAACTTTGCGTTCAAAATAGGAGCTAACTACATACATCACGACTAGCTGATTGCTCCGTGCAACTGGCCTGAAGGACTTCTACTAAACCGGTATATTTTTAGACGAAGTAGCCAACCACCCGGGAAAGCCTAATCAGTATGGGCTGGTCAAGGATCATCGGAAATATAACAACAAAGAGGGTCATCGTAATAAATCGTAATAAATCAACACTGAATATATAATTCTAGATCATACATTCTGGTATCCTTCTTTGACCTTAGTCAGGTATTTGACCGCGTGGCTCACGATGTACTTTTGCGGAAGCTTTACTGCTACAATTTTTATCCAACTACTTGTCGGCTCATCAACTCTTACCTACTGAACAGACAGCAGCGTATGCTCTTCAATGGATGCTTATTCCCGGAGGTAACTACTACCTATGGGGTACCGCAGGGATCAATTCTAGGACCACTGCTGTTTCTGCTAAATATAAATGACCTTCCACTGCAAATGAGTAACTCCAAAATTCTGTTATATGCTGATGACACCACTTGTGTCAATAAATATGAAAACTTTGAATCCGCTACGGCAGATAGTAACTTGACCAACGATTTAATATTTAAATGGTTTAGCTCAAATAAATTAACGATTAACACCGACAAAACCGTAAAAGACTTGTTCACATTAAAAATGGGAAATACGCAATATGCCTCTTCAAAATTCTTGGGCATACACTTAGATTCTAAATTGGACTGGCATTCTCAGGGAGACTATATTTCTGCTAAACTATGCCGTGTCATCTTTTTATTGCGGAGTCTCGCAAACTCGCTACCTCAAAAAGCTGCGAAAACAGCATACTTCTCACTTTTTCAGAGTCATATCTCATATGGGATTGTAACGTGGGGGCATTCCACTATAATAAATCACCTATTTGGTCTACAGCGACGAGCAATTCGAGTACTATCTAACAAAAGGTACCGTGAAGGTTGCAGGGAATCGTTTGTAGATCTAAATATTTTAACACTGCCGTGCATCTATATTATGGAATGTCTCAAATGTGTTCTATACAGAACACACAATGGCATACACTCCTACGAGACACGTAACAGTAATCTTATTTGAAACAACAGCAATTAATTTCTAAATGCAGGAACGGCATAAATTATTACGGGCTTAAATTATACAATTACCTTCCTTCTGAATTAAAATCATGCACCGAAGCGGTGTTCACTAAACAAATAAAAACTTATTTGCAAAATAAAGCATTCTACAGTGTGGAAGAATGCCTATCCAATAGATTTAAAAAATTTATTGTGTGATTTTACATATAATTCTTTGATCATATAATTTTAATGTGTTTTTTTTAATCACATTTTATCGTAAGACTAGTATTTATTATTTGTGATTTTATTTTATTTAAAAAAAAAATATTATACTGATTCTGTTTATTTTATCCATTTACATCAATGTTTACATTTTTAATCTGTTCGTTTGGTCACTGATTATTGATTTTGTGTATTGTTTAATTATAATATTCAATATTCAATATTAGATTGAGCTATTCTGACTTTATCCCAGAACGTTAATAAGTTTCGCGGCAACTTTCTGAAGGTTATCTGGTCCGGGGGTTGGGGAGGAGGTTCAGCAGGTTCCACTGACGATGAGGTGTCGATTGTGTTCTGTTGCTTAAACATCACTTTCGACGCAAGTGAAGGCGGAAAACCATTCTTCACTGGTATATTAGCCAGCTTAAATTTTTACCTCTGAGTACATGTTATTATTCCATTTTTCAAACCTAATAGGGTGTTCATTTTGACTTTAAAGGGTGAGTGAGAGTGAAAATTAATGTAACGACCGGAATTCGTCGGTTTGCGATGCCAATCCAGGACAAGAGTGCTGTCAGTTATTCTGACAGAAAGGTATACAGCCGTCGACCTCCGTCTCAACTGCAAATTGAATATGTGTATTGAAGGTATTAAATGCATTCAAAGTGAGCTAAACCGATTCAAAGAGCACCGCGAGAATTAAGTCGTCAGCATATTTCATAATGAAGGGGGAGGGAACAGTAATTAAGAGAGGACCGCATCCAGTAAGTTGTCCATGACAATTTGAGCGAGTATTGGTCTCACATCGGTGTACCAAAGGTTTGTTTATAGAAAGACCCATTATAACTAAAATAAATATTCATGAAATTGGTGAGTTCAATAAAGCTAGTTTTAACTAAACCAGTGTGGGGTGAAATTAAATTAAAATTCGACTCAATGATGATCATCAACAAATCCATAGGCACGTAAATATAAAAACAATTAATTATTTTAAGGTTGTTATTTATTACATATTTATAGTTGCAGATTTCTACAATAAATCTTTAATGTCCAGAAAAAAAACTGTTGATTGACACTGGAGGCGTTTACTTCGTGATACATTTTGAATTATAAATAAAACACTTTCTTTGTTAATATCACTCGATTTATTAGTAGCGACTATAGTTTATATTATTAACAAAGAAAGTGTTTTATTTATAAAAAAACTGTTTTATATGAATGCAAAATTTTGTTAATTGATTTGGATTAGTCATTTGAAATAAATACAAATTTAAAAAAAAATACAGTTTAGAACCGGAAAACATAATTTTAAAATAGGTTTTAAAACTAGTAAACATTGATGAAATAAAAGATGAAATTGTTAAATTGGCTTAATCTGAGATTTATTAAGAGGTCTATTAAGCCTTTCACCGCCATCTGTTCGTCTCTCTAGCTATTATCTGCTGTTGGATTTGACTGGCGGGATACTATTTGTTTTAAAAACGATAATATTTACAAGCAATAATTATTATTTCCCCATCAGACTGGTTCCGGACCATAATCCTTATCAATTCAGTAGTAATTGGTTTAGATTGTAATAATGTCTAAATTGGAAAATATGTTAGAAATTTGGATGTAAACATTCGGAGCATTCTGTCTGTTCTGATTCCTAAATCATATTTCAGATGAACATAGACTAAATATAAAAATAAAGAAGAAGAAGAAAATAACACTAATTTACAAAATATTAACAAATTCAATTATGGAATGGACAAATGGATTTAATTTAATAATTATTCTAAAACTATACGATTAAAAAAAAATGTTTTTCAATTAATTTGGATCGAAGTAAGGGCTATTTATTTTATTTATTTAATACCTCATATCTTTCATCAGTACTATAACAATTCTAAAGCATCAAGCACACATAACTGAACAATATTCAATAGAACAGATATCCGAGAATACTCACGAATACCCTATTGTACTCAGCCTACATTCGAAGCAACACAATAAATTTAATAATAGAATTATTAATGCCGAACTTATACACCGTGTCCAAGATAAGAATGCACAGCATGGGGATCTTGAAAACGGTAAAAGATACAGGGTGGCTTAAATTAGGAAAAAATTGCACTATTCAGAGTATGTTTACATGCCGATCGCAGAAATTCATGATTGTTTATCGTTTTTGAAATTTTCCAAAAAATGCAATTTTTCAATTTTTTGTATTTATTTTAAAAGACATTAAAAAACTAATGGCACTTTATCGTTGTCGCTTTTTAAGCTCTACAAATTCGAATTTTTATCCAAAGTTTCATCTCCGAGAAATCGTCATCAACTTCATTTTTCTATATGGCCACAAAAGTAGAAACACCTTGTATACGGTAGCATTTTTTATTATTTTATATACACATTATGCTTCTAACGCCAAAAAAACAAATTTTAATGTTTTGTGGGTTCTTAATCTAGTAGGCGTTTAAAAAGTATGCATTGGAACAATTGCAATATTTTTATTTGATCTGTCACATTATTGTTAAAAACGTTCTAACGTATTTTTAAGTTGTTTGATTTGTTTATAAGAAGTTAGAGTGTTAAAATTTATTTGTAAGTGTTACGATGGAAAGAGGAAATTTCACAAACGAAGAAAAATTTTATATGTTGACGGGTTATATCTTGTGTCACAGAAATTGTGTAGCTGCTGAAAAGAAGTATTCTGATAATTATCCTGAACGAAGACAACCTTGGAAGTCCATGTTTAGACTTTTGGTATGTAATTTAGTTCATTCAAAAAACCGTTTTCATCTCGTAAAAAACAATCAAACGAAGAAAAAGCGAAAACTGTTCTACTAGCCGTTGTTGAAAATCCTGAAATATCCACAAGACAAATTGAACGTCAGACTGGGGTAGCTAGATCTACAGCCCACATCATTTTACAAAATAATAAATATAGAATTCAGTCAGGATCTTAAAACTGGTGACGAGAGCAAGTTTTTGTGAATGGTAAGAAATGTCAAGAAAATCACACTTTTCCTTTTCAAGTTATTTGGTCTGATGAAAGCATGATAACCAACAATGGCATTTTTAACAAACATTATTGGGCAATAGACACTTCTCATTTAAAAAATGGTGATGTGGCCATCATGTTACTTTCTCCGACTTGATGGTATCATTTATATTTACGCTTTCATGGTTTATTTTCAATTTAAATCATATTTTAAATGTACATCGAGCGTTGTGTAAACTCGGATGAAACTGACGTTTAAAACGTCAAAATTATGAAAGATGAGAAAATTATACTTCAAATTAAAAAACTCAGTTTACTCAAAAACTAAAGGGATTTCGAAAAAAACTTGTTCTTTAAAAGTTGTTCATTTTAACATTCTCTACAATAATTATTAACATAAATTTGCTGTAACTAATATCGTTTTATAATTATAAAACAAAAATTAAAAAAAAAAATTAATAATTTTTTTTTTTAAATTCTGAAAAAAAAGTTTTGAAAAAAATGAATGAAAAGCTTTCTGAAAATAAAGTTCTAAAAGAAAGAGTCCTTTAAGGCCAGAAGAACTCCTAAGAAAAGTCTTGATAAATATCCCGAGAAAATCCTAAGAAACGTCCTCAAAATTACTCCCGAATAAAATGTTTTGAATAAAAGTCCTGCAAAAATAGTTCTGAAGAAAGAAGTCCTTAAAAAGATTCCTGAACAAAGAAATCCTCAAAAAGTCCTGAAAAAACGTTCTCACAAAAATCCTGGAAAAAATCCCCAGAAAAGTATTAAAAAAAAGTTGTGAAAAAAATGCCTTAAAAAGATTTCTGAAAAAAAAACATGTTTTAAAAGAAAGAGCCCTCTTAGGAGTCCCATAAAATTTCTAAGAAAAGCCCTGAAAAAAATCCTGGGAAAGTATTAAAAAATTCCCAAAAAAGTCTTGAAAATGAAATCTTAAAAAAAGTCCCGAAGCAACAGTCCCCAAAAAAGAGTCTCGACAAAAATTCTGAAACAAATTCCTGAAAAAAGAGTCGAAAAAATGGCTTTGAAACGAAACCTGGAATAAAAATGTCCTTAAAAGAAGTTAAAATAGGCCCTTAAAACAGACTTGACAAAGGTGACGAAAAAAGGTTGTAAAAGAAAAGTTCTCAAAGCATTGTCCTGGAAAGGATAAAAAAAATCTTGTACAAAAGTGCTGAACAGAAAGTCCTAAAAAAAATCCAAAAAAAGTCCTGAAAAAAGCTTTAAAAAATCCTGAAAAACAGTATTTTAAGAAAATCCTAAAGAATGAATTTAGGATATAAATATTCACTAAGAGTACTTACTTGTATTAGTAACAAACATTAGCGATATAAATAAATAAATAAATGAAGTCCTGAGAACGGTCTCGAAATAAAATCGAAAAAATGGTGATGTGGCCATCATGTTACTTTCTCCGACTTGATGGTATTATTTATATTTACGCTTCCATGGTTTATTTTCAATTTAAATCATATTTTAAGTGTGCATTGAACGTTTCGTAGACTCGGATAAAACTGACGTTTAAAACGTCAAAATTATGAAAGATGGAAAAATTATACTTCAAATTCAAAAACTTAGTTTACTCCAAAACTAAAGGGATTTCGAAAAAAACTTGTTTTTTATAAGTGGTTCATTTTAGCATTCTCTACAATTATTACTAACTTAAATTTGCTGTAACTATTAGAGTTTCATAATTGTATACCAAAAATGAAAAAAAAAATAATAAATTTTTTTCTCGAATAACAATGATTTTATAAAAAATATTTTCAAACAAAAGATGTTCATTTATTTGTTGTCTTCAATATTTGTTTAAATGTTTTTGAGATATTTTTCATATTTAAGAAGATATTGGCAAAAAACAAAAAACGGTTAAGGTAAACACCCACTTCCGGTGTACGAAATTTTACCAAAAGCTTTTCAGTTCTTCGGATTATCAAATAACACGTATGTTGAAAGTTTCATATCAATTGCTTTATTAGTTTTTGAGATACAGCGCACACAGACAGACAGACACACACACACAGCCACACACACACACACACACACACACACACACACACAGACACAATTTTTTTTTCCAGAAATTGTTGAAATGGCATCTAGGGACCCCAAAACGGATATTTCCGTAAAAAAAATTTTTGAAAAAAAAATCACGATCACAATACTTTCTCGTACTTCGTAACGGAGAAAGTAAAAAGATGCAGGGCATCAGCACCGATTTGGATTGAATATCTGGATAGGTATTTTAGGTAACAGGATAATAGGACCCTTTATTTATCACAACAATTTAAATTCCGAGCGGTATCTTTACCTGCTGCAGAGTAAATTGGAAAACGCCTTGGATGAATTATCTCTAGCAATAATTAACAACTGCTGGTTTCAGCAAGATGGTGCCCCAGCGCATAACTCAAGAAATGTACGGGAATATTTATTGCAGAGGTTTCCTCAAAATGTATTGGAACTCACAGTAAAGTAGCTTGGCCAGCCCGATCACCAGATTTGAGCCTGTTAGATATTTTCCTGTGGGGTATGTAAAAAATCATTTGTATGACTCAACTTTTGAAAATGAAGAACAATTATTGGCAACGGTTATAGCAGCAGTTAACACAATCTCCTCAGAAATGTTAGATAAAGTTTTAAATTCAACTGTACAAAGAGCATACTTGTGTCTAGAAAATAATGGGAACTAATTTGAACATTTGCAATAATCGTTGAATTATTTTTCCTACGCCTACTAGATTAAGCACCTCCAAAATATTAAAATTTATTTTTCTCTGTTTTTTCTTGGCTTTAGAAACATAATGTGCGATACATCGTTAAATTTGTAATAAAAAATGCTACCGTATACAAGGTGTTTCTACTTTTGTGGCCATATAAAAAAATGAAGTTGATGATGATGATGTGACAACGACAAATTGCCATTAGTTTTTTAATGACTTTTAAAATAAATACAAAAAATGGAAAAATCAAAAATCGGAAAATTTTTATGAAAATTTCGAAAACGATAAGCAATCATGAATTTCTGCAATCGGCATGTAAACATTCTCTGAATAGTGCAACTTTTTCCTAATTTAAGCCACCCTGTATCTTTTACCGTTTTCAAGATCCCCATGTTGTGCATTATTATCTTGGACACGGTGTTGTTTCAAATTCAATTTAGTTTAATTTTTAAGTCAGTTCTGTACGTAGAAATTAACGATATTAAACCAATGTTATTTCTCTAGTAGTAGTAGTAATAACATGCAAATTTATTTTGTATCATTCAATATCCGGCGTGGCACTAGCCAGGGAATTAGTTGTAGTTTGTAGTCTTAATAATAATAATAATAATAATAATAATAATAATAATGGTTTATTCCTCAACGCATATACATCCAATGACAGAGAAATATAAATAATCATAAACTTACTAATTAATTAAAATTAAAAAAAAACAAAAAATAAAGTTAAAGAGAAAAAGCAAAGAAAAACAAAATCAAACAGAAAACACAATTAATAACACAATAAGATGAACTGAAATAAAATATATGCAGGTGACACGGTATGTTGACGCATTAGCTACTAAATATTTGCCTTAAGTACTAATGATTTAATTACTGATGGATTAGTGTTAAATATATCGAGATCAGTAAAATCGTTACAGAGTTTAACCATCCTAACTAGGGGAGAGTAGTAAAAAATATTCCCTACGACTACGTTGTCATAATCGGCGACTTCAACATGAATAAAAGCAAAATGAGGCAACTCTCTTCTTTTATGTCTAATTCAAATTTTGTCCGTGTTAATACCCCTCCAACTTTCATTATGTCTCAAAACCAATGATCAACTCCCGATGTCCTTTTATGTACTAGCAATATCCGTCATCTAATTAAAAATGTAGCATTAACTCCAGATTTATGTTCCGACCATTTATCAATACAATTCTCACTAGACATAGAACCCCCTGTACCCACTCACTCAAAAACAATTTACAAATTTAAGGACTGCGACACCGACAAAGTAGCACAGGACATCACAGAATATATTTCCCAACAGCACGATATTAATCCTCATACCATTTCCCAATTCATGACCAACATTTGAGAATCTATTAACAGAAATACTCCTACAATTATCAAATCTCCCTACAAATACCCTCTACCGAAATTCATCCTGAGACTGATTAAATATAAACGACAAATTTACCGAGACTTGCGACTGACGGACGAAGTACATTTACGACAAAAATTCAATAAGCTAAACAAAGACATTCACAATCTAATCCAAGAATACAAAAAAAGACTCGTGGATTCGTGCCTGCGAAAATATTAATAGAGAACATGGAAAACAATACTGGACAGAAATAAAGAAACTTTCGAAATATAAAAAGACAGACTTCCTTCAAAACTTGCGACATCCTATAACCAACCAGACAGTTAACGATGATAATACAATTGCGAATATTTTGCGGACTATTTTGAAGACAATTACACCCCTATAGTAAATAATACTTTTGACAATGACGTACAGAATTCCGTAAACTCCTGGTAATCCTCATTCAAAAACAATCCAACTGTTCATATACCCGATGACGACATAAAAGAGGAAGAGTACTACGATGCTCTATATAAAGGTAAAAATACCACTCCTGGTTATGACAATGTTCCCAGATTAATCCTGAAATCCCTTCCTGATAATATTCATCAACATATCCTGAAATTGTTTAAATATACAGTGCGCGCCTAAAGTATGGAATATAGTCAGTAAAATCGAAATAAAATATTTTTGGAAAAAATCCTGGAACACGTCGATTTTCTTTTATAAAAATACACATTTTTACATGAAAGTCAATTTTCAGTCGTCATTTGTTTTTGAGTAATGACGTCATCCATTTTGTTTTTAAATGGCAACCCCCTATTTTTATTCTTGATTTTGAGAGATTTTTTCATTGTCGAACTGGAAGTATAAAAATGTTGCCATCTTACATAAGAAATTTTTCGAGAAAATGACAATTGAAGGTGAGAACCCGATATTTAAAATTTTTTCAAAATGACCTTATTCCAGCGCTTGTAGCAATTTTTCCAAACAATATTGATTCTGACTTTCCATATAATACAATATGGTTTCAGCAAGACGGCGCATGCCCCCACTATGCGCGTTTTTTTGTTTTTTTTTGTTTTGTTTTCGAACATGTAGAAATTCTTCTTGAATATTTTGAATATTTTCCAGGCTAATTCTGCGTATTCATCTCTTTCGTGGGCTATTCTATCGGTCGTCGCCTGCCAATCCAACTATTCGTAATGCAATTGTCAAAAACACTCATAGTGCGTAGTTGCGCCGTCTTGCTGAAACCATATTGTATGTATGGAAGGTCAAGATCATTTTTGTTTGGAAAAAAAGCGCTGGAACAAGTTCATTTTGCAAAAACTCTAGATGTCAAGTTCTCACCTTCAATTGTCATTTACTCGAAAAATGTCTTATGTAAGATGGCAATATTTTTATACTGACAGTTCGGCAATGAAAAGATCTCTCAAAATCAAGAATAAAAATAGGGGGTTGTCATTTAAAAACAAAACGGATGACGTCATTACTCAAAAACAAATGACTACTGAAAATCGATTTTCATGCAAAAATGTGTATTTTTATAAAAGAAAATCGACTTGTTCGAGGATTTTTTCCAAAAATATTTTATTTCGATTTTACTGACTATATTCCATACTTTAGGCGCGCACGGTATATATAAAACTCAGACCATACCCAGGGAGTGGAAGCAGGGCATAATAACATGTATTCCAAAATCAGACGGTGATCCACTTCACGTATCTAGCTATCGCCCTATAACCCTGCTTCCAGTTCTAGGAAAAATATTTGAAACAATAATTAAAAATAAACTTTTGTCCTCTATATCCAACAATATTCCTCCATATCAGTTTGGTTTCCTCCAGAACAGATCCACAACTCTCCCCATATCTATCCTTACATCCAATTGCCAAACAGCACACCTCGAAAGCCAAAAGTCCGCTATTCTATTTCTTGACATCCAAAAGGCGTTTGACTCGGTTTGGCATCGAGGTTTGCTGTTCAAATGCAATTCCCTAAAAATCCCAGCACATCTCATACACCTAATTGACAATTTCCTTAAGGATAGGCTCCTCAATGTTCGCGTCCGAAATTCTCTTTCACACTCATTCTCACCACAACAAGGTCTGCCACAAGGTTCTCCCCTATCCCCACTCCTATACAATATCTTTGTGCATGACATGTATAACTTTGATCCTCAATATTTTAACCCTTCAGCCTATTGTTTACTGTTTGCTGATGATACAGCATTAATTGCACACTCATCCACAATCCCTAAAGCTCTGAATACACCAGGGGCTAATTGATTCAATTCAGCTTTGGTTCGCCAAGTGGAGAATTACCATCAATTCAAACAAATCTCATCTCCTAATACCCTTCCACCGTGCAGCAAATTCTCCTTTCTCAATATCCTTGAATAACACCCTTATCCCACCGTCGGCCACCTGCAAATATCTTGGTATCACCTTTGATCCCAAACTCACCTTTAAATCGCATACCCAAATCCTCAAACAAAAAATCATAAAAAGGGCCCGGTATTTCAGATCACTTACATACAAAAACAAAGGTATTTCCACCAAAACTGCAGTACACATATATAAGATGATATGCCGACCCTTACTTGATTATGCCTCTATCCTCTTCCATAATCCACGCCCAGCCGTACTAAGGAATTTGCAGGTGGGTGAGAGATCAGCGCTCAGAACTTTAACAAAAATCAGACACCCCAACAATCCACTACACAATCCTTCAAATACCTTACTCTATCAAAAATCCCAAATAACTCCAATTGACCAACGCCTTATCCACCTATCCTCTAAATTTGCCACTAATCCTCACATCTTACACATCCTAAATCATCTTTGCTTACCACGTAATCCCAATATCATTCCAAAAATTAAACATCCAGATACCGCCATATTTAAATTCATTTCATCTTTTCATCACAATAATCATAACTGACAGAGACGTACAGACTGAAGAAGACTGGCTGAAAGACCTCCGGTCGATAGCCAATTAAGAATTGCGGAAAACCATAAATGTTTATATGTATGTATATATAATTGTATCAATTCTTAAATAAAGATGTTTGTATATATAACAATTTTAAGGCTTCAACTTGCTGTATGTACCTCGATAGAAATGGGGACCATATGATCGAACAATATTCAAGTTTAGACCTGACGAATGCATAATACATACTTAACAATGTGAAGTTATCTAAAAATTCTCTGGAGTTTCGTGTAATGTAGCCTAAGATTTTATAGCTGGAGTTGCAAATTTCGTTAATATGTGCTTGAAAAGTTAATTTTCTGTCAAGCAAAATGCCTAGATCTTTAACAACATTGCAGCTAGAAAGTTGGTGGTTGCCGATAAGGTAGTTACACTTAATAGAATTGTCCTTTCTAGTAAAGGTAATAGAGTTACATATTTTTTTAAAATTTAAATCTAAATCATTAGTTGCACACCACTCTTCAATTGTTTGTAGGTTCTGCCAAAGAGGATTATATATATATATATATATATATATAAGTAACCTAGCGGCAACTATAAAGACTTCTATTGTTTTATGTTAATTGAATTAATTGTTTAATATCTATATTTAATATTAAGGCGTAATTAAAGTAGAGCGCATGTGATGCTTAGCTTGCATTTTAATTTAATATAAATAGTTGTTATTTCAGAGAGCACATTATTCAATACTCTGCATTCAAGTTCTAACGTTTATATTTTTTGTTGTTAATAATTAAGATTTATAATTGTAATTCATTATTTAAGTTTTCAAACAAATAAACCAGTTTTTAAAAAACATAAGTTTCACCGAAATAAATATAATTTATATATATATATATATATATATATATATATATATATATATATATAATATCCAGAAGGGGAGTAACGCCGTTGAATTTAAAATATGTAGAAATTGAATAACGGGTATTACGGCGGAGGGCTTTGTGGAGAAAGTAGAAACTCTTTTTTCACGTGTAATATTTCGCAATTGGTTTTATTGCTTCATCAGACACAACTAAAAATTAAGAGTAGAATAAACAATTTGACAGTGATTGTGAAGTTAACATTCTATGAGTTAAGTGAATTTACCAATTTTGGTTTGAAATTTACATTCTATAAAAATAATATAAAATAGTATATAAAAAAAAAAACTTACGAATTGAGTGATAAGGGTGTAACTAGCTAGATATGCCTTACAGATTAACATGGTAACATCAACGGTGGTGGACAATTACCAACATGGTACATGGTGCAGCAACACACGGCGAAAACATGTTAAAATCGGGGAACATGAGGACTATCGTCCATCTCCCGAGCGGTTAAAAATATATTACTTGTAATGATCAATTTATAAAACTGTTTGTAATAAACATTTTTGAAAACTTGTGTATGTAATAAAATTAAAAAATTAACGTTAAGTTGTTCGTTAATTGCGTGTTGAAAACAAAATGGAAACGATGAGAAAGGTAAAATTGCAAAAAACATTGATTAGGAAAACGAAAAACGGGAACGACGAATCGGTGTTATCACGTGGGTTTTGGTCGGGAAAGAAACGGCGGTAAGTCACGAGTCCCTGTGACAGGGTAACAATCCCTGTTGCCTGTCCGGAAGAGTTAATAAAGTGGTTACTCAATCTTAACCATCTTGGAAATTACGAACGGCTATAACATATACCTCACGCTCGTACATCTAGGCAACCTCACATACAATTCTCCCCGGCTCACTCGGTAACCTAACATCGCGCCAGTTTTTAAATGTTGACAGCCACGCTCGTGACTTACCGCCGTTTCTTTCCCGACCAAAACCCACGTGATAACACCGATTCGTCGTTCCCGTTTTTCGTTTTCCTAATCAATGTTTTTTGCAATTTTACCTTTCTCATCGTTTCCATTTTGTTTTCAACACGCAATTAACGAACAACTTAACGTTAATTTTTTAATTTTATTACATACACAAGTTTTCAAAAATGTTTATTACAAACAGTTTTATAAATTGATCATTACAAGTAATATATTTTTAACCGCTCGGGAGATGGACGATAGTCCTCATGTTCCCCGATTTTAACATGTTTTCGCCGTGTGTTGCTGCACCATGTACCATGTTGGTAATTGTCCACCACCGTTGATGTTACCATGTTAATCTGTAAGGCATATCTAGCTAGTTACACCCTTATCACTCAATTCGTAAGTTTTTTTTTTTATATACTATTTTATATTATTTTTATAGAATGTAAATTTCAAACCAAAATTGGTAAATTCACTTAACTCATAGAATGTTAACTTCACAATCACTGTCAAATTGTTTATTCTACTCTTAATTTTTAGTTGTGTCTGATGAAGCAATAAAACCAATTGCGAAATATTACACGTGAAAAAAGAGTTTCTACTTTCTCCACAAAGCCCTCCGCCGTAATACCCGTTATTCAATTTCTACATATATATATATATATATATATATATATATATATACCGGGTGACCCAGGGATCTGTAAAAGCCCCATAACTTATTTGCTATTTGAGATATTGACTTCTAGTTTTCTTGAACTGGTACATACTCTTATTCTACATATTTTAAAAATATGTATGTTTTTGTACAGGGTGTCCCAATATACATAACAGAACAAAGTTATGTTTTTTTAAATGGAACACCTTATACTTTATACTTTATTTTCGACCCTCTTGAGAAGCTGATAAAAATAGTATCAGATAGTATGGGTCTATTATGGACGGTTGGTTAGTTATGGGCAAATTTGTGGCAAAAACATGTACACATTGAAAACATTGCAGAAACGTTCCTAGCAAAGATAGCATCATTATTTATACACTAGAAAATTTCCCACATCATAAAGAATAATACACATCGGCTTTGGTTATCCTTTATTCATAGTGCTATACAGGGTGTCAACATACGCAAAACAATGGATAACTATTTTTTTTCAAATGGAACACCCTATTTACGTTGCCACCAATCTATGGAATTTTTAATAAGCTTTCTAATGATATACAGTTTGTATAACAAAATATTAAGGATTCTTGAGATTTATCAATAAAAACATATTTCTTTTGCCACCTTCTGCAGATTTTTGGATTTTCAGCCAAAACTATGCATTTTCAGGAAAAATTATAAAAGACCAAAGTTGTAGAGCAAAAAATTTACGATCGATATAGTTCTTTCAACTTTTAGGATAATGCGTGCATTGCCCGCCAAAGCGCGCAAAATCGTGACCGTATATGCATTTTAGCGTTTTCTTTTGAAATTTTTTATTAATAAATTGCACTATACTTTATTTTCCGCACCCTCTAGTGGAAAAACGGGAAATTATAGGGAAATTAAAATGACCCATATCGATTGAAAATGTTTCGCTCTACAACTCTTAATAGAAGCGTTTTTTGCCAAAAATGCATAGTTTTCCCTAAAAATGCAATTTGGAAATGTATGTATCAATTTTTGCGTTGTTCAATGGTTTTTTGCATTTTTAACAAAAACTATGCATTTTGGGCAAAAAATGCATCTTTTAAGAGTTGTAGAGCGGAATATTTTCAATAGATGTGGGTCGTTTGAATAATTCTATAATTACCTGTTTTTCTGCTAGAGGACGTGGAAAATAAAGTATAGTGCAATTAATTAACAAAAAATTTGAGAAAAACGCTAAAATGCATATACGGTCACGATTTTGCGCACTCTGGCGGGCAATGCACGCATTATTGGAAAAGTCGGAAGACCTATATCGATCGAAAATTTTCTGCTCTACAACTTTGGTCTCTTATTATTTTTTCAGAAAATGCATAGTTTTGGCTGAAAATCCAAAAATGGGCAGGAGGTAACAAAAGAAAAATGTTTTTATGGATAAATCTCAAGAATCCTTAATATTTCATTATACAAATTGTACATCATTCGAAAGCTTATTAAAAATTATATGCATTGGTGACAAGATATATAGGGTGTTCCATTTGAAAAAAAATAGTTATCCAATATTTTGCGTATGTTGACACCCTGTATAGCAGTATGAACAAAGAAGAACCAAAGCCGATTTGTATTATTCTTCATGATGTGGAAAATTCTTTAGTGTATAAAAATGGCGGTAGCTTTGCTAGGAGCGCTTCTGCAATTTTTTCAATGTGTACTTGTTTTTGCCACAAATTTGCCCATAACTAACCAATCATCCATAATAGACCCATACTATCTTATACTATTTTTATCAGTTTCTCAAGAGGGTTGAAAATAAAGTATAAAATATAGGGTGTTCCATTTAAAAAAACATAACTTTGTTCTGTTATGTATATTGGGACACCCTGTACAAAACATACATATTTTTAAAATATGTAGAATAAGTGTGGGTACCAGTTCAAGAAAACTAGAAGTCGATATCTCAAATAGCAAATAAGTTATGGAGCTTTTACAGATCGCTGGGTCACCCGGTATATATACCGGGTGACCCAGGGATCTGTAAAAGCCCCATAACTTATTTGCTATTTGAGATATCGACTTCTAGTTTTCTAGAACATTCATAACATTATGATTAATGCTATCAAAATCTTTTTTAAAATCTAGATAAATCGTATCTACCTGCCCACGCCTGTCCAACACTTCAGCGACAAATTGTGTAAAATTTACCAGGTTCGTGGAAGTTGATCTGTTTGAAACGAACCCATGTTGGTATGGCGTAATACTGTTCGAGACATGATGATAATTTTTTATTGACATAATACACTCAAGCAATTTAGCAAAATTGTTTATTATCGCGATAGGTCTATAGTCATTCACACAATTTTTGTCGCCTGATTTAAAGTGAGGACAAATCCGGGCAGCTTTCCAAACATCAGGAAATGACGCGGTTTTTAAAATTAAGTTGAAAATATGTTTTAGCGGTATAACTAGAGAAGCTATGCAATCCTTTACAAAAAAAGACGGTATTCCATCCGGACCACAAGTAAAGCTGGGCTGTAAGCGCTTAGCGGCTGAAAAAATATCATCATCAGTTAAATCTTTAAGTTGTACACTTGAATTGACACTCGTAGATATAGTCTGATTAACAACAAAATGAGAGACTGGTTTATATGCACTAGTGAAAAAGTTCGCAAAACAATTTCCTGCTCTGTGGCGTTTACAGTATTACCGTAATTCATAATACCGGAAATTCGGGAAGTTGACCTTTTATTGTTAACAAAGGACCAGAACTTCTTGGGATCACTTTTAATATATGATTCCTGTTGCCGAATATACGATTGATAGTCATTGTTAATTTCCATTTTAATAGAACGACGCAGTTCCCTGATTTTAATAGTGTAGAAATTTAGTTTCCGCTTTTTCTGTAGTTTTAGATATCCGGATTTATCGAAAATCAGTCTTTTAGTGTTTTGCGAAAACCACGGTGAGAATTTTGCTTTTACACGATGCTTTAGAAAAGGGACACTTTTATTGAAGATAAGATGCAGCTTTGAGTAAAATTGCGAGACAGCTGTAGCGGGATCATCGGTGGAAATAATGTCATCCCAGCAACACTCTAAGATGTCGTCATATAATATAGGGAAATTGGCCTTTTTAAAATTATATCGTGTCTCCTTTGAATTCGTCTTAAATATAGGTGGGCAAACATCTTTTAGAGAAACCTCAAAACTGATTGGAGGATGATAGTTGTCAATGCTAACAACTGGATCCGCTGGCTTTAACATTAAACAATTAATACTAGTAGTATGTAATACAAGGTCCAAAAGTCTATTCTTTGCGTTTGATATGTTGTTTGCTTGGATTAATTTATTATATGTAATGAAATTAATTACTGATTCAGTCTGAGGTGTTGAGTTATAGCCCAGATTCACATAGTTGTAAAAATGTAGTAAATTAAAATCACCGACAATTAAAGTAGGAGTTGCAAAATCAATGAGTTCTTCAATTAAATATATAACAGCAAGTTTGTGCAGTTGAGTTTGGCGGCAAATATACGCATATAATATTCAGTATATTTGAATTAATATGTAATTTTACGCCGACATCAACATTGTCTATTGATGGTCCAAATCTATTAATCAATCCGTTGTGGTAGATATTTAAGATCAACTGTAAGTAAACAACCTCCTCCACGTTTCCCAACTCTGTCAGCCCGAAATATAGAAAAATTAGAAGGAAACAATTCGGCATCAAAAATGCCGTCATATCTTAATAAGACTTAATTTTACAGAGTTACAAACAGGTTGAATAATCATATATTCAGGCTATTTTCGTCTTTAATCAAGCCATAAATATCAATATTTTTTTTACAGTTAAAGTAGTCAATACACACATTTTTTTCACACCTTTGAAATTTTCTACATTTGCTGAATAGCATGATTTGTTCAGAAGTTATAGTCAAAAAACAAAAATATGGCTGATTTTCGAGGGTCGTGTTCACCCTCTAACAATATTTTTAGCCGAAACGAAAAAATACGTATCGAATATTTTAACCCCCTCAACAAGTCGACACAATTTCATTCAAATCGAAGAGAAATACTAGGGTTAGTTCCCTTGTATTCCTTGTAGTCTAACTTCTCAATTTTATACGCGAATTTGAACAACGATTTCAGGATTTTTAAATGAAGCATTATTTACGTATTTTTACAACTCCATTTTCGGTAGAAATAGATACATTGTCACCGAATTTTTGAGTGGGTTGAGTTGTAGTCTGATTTGCAACTAAAGGACACATTTTACCATGCAACGTTGATTAAATTTTACAAATCTTATCTACCAAGAGACAAATTTTCTACGTTACATAATCACGCCCTCTTCATGGCATCCCTTTTTGGTAGAACTTACATACAGGGTGCGTAGAAAGTATCGCACCAAATGGGATTATACGGAAACGGTTTGACATTTAGATTTGATATTTAGTAGGTTTAAATTAAATATAAATACCCATATTTTAAGATGCGTTTCATTTGTTTCGCACGACTTGCTTTTTGTCAGAGGCCGCCATGTTGAATTTTTCTAAATAGCATCCTAGGTTTTTTTGGTATTATTTGAAAGATTATTTAATTAGAAGTACAACGTGGTACAACATTAGCATGTTTATTCTAAAATAACGTCGAAAATAAATAATTTAAAACAAAAATGAAATCAACAAGAAAACTAATAAAATCACAATAGGTGCTCAAATTGTTGTCCATTCACTTCTAGACAATAAGTGTATCAAGAAAAGCGCCCAGTGTATTATGCAGATATGCCGGAGGAATGTTTGTTATTGCAACTATAATTTGAGCTTCTAATTCATCTAATGTTGTTGGCCTATTTCTATACACAACACTTTTTATATATCCCAAGAAGAAAAGTCCATAGGTGTCAGGTCTAGAGACCTAGGTGGCCATTCAATTGCACCCCTCCGTCCAATCCATTGCCCTGCAAAATTATGATTTAAGAATTCTCGAACTTGATTACCGAAATGCGGTGGAGCACCATCTTGTTGAAACCATACATCTGGGTGCAAGACTTGCAGATTTATTGAATTTTGTTTAATCTCCTTTATTTTTGGTACAATTTGGTTTTACAATAGTTAAAAGTAAACATTTCATTTTTGTTTTAAATTATTTATTTTTGTCGTTATTTCAGAATAAACATGCTAATTTTATACCACGTTATACTTCCAATTAAATGACCTTTCAAATAAAACCAAAAAAACCTAGGATGCTATTTAGAAAAATTCAACATGGCGGCCTCTGACAAAAAGCAAGTCTTGCGAAACAAATGAAACTCATCTTAAAATATGGGTATTTATATCTAATTTAAACCTAGTAAATGTCAAGTCTGAATGTCAAACCGTTTCCATATAATCCCATTTGGTGCGATACTTTTTACGCACCCTGTATGTAAACAAATCAAGAATAGACCACACCAAAAGTAAGACTCGAATCTGATGAGTATTTAGAGAACACTGAAAATTTATACCACATGAATTGCACCAGATATCGAGACATTGTCGATGCAGCTCCAAGGCCAACTGGTTTTTTATGCATATGTTTTTATTTATATGTATAAATAATTATTTATGTCTCAGTAAAAAGAATTCAATTGTAGTATGCTTTATTAGCTACGATTTTTGTTAATTTTAATGGCAGCATTTGAAATGAGGCCACAAACACTTTCTACTGCTAAAATGTAGCCCCGAACTTCGAAAAGATTGGACAATTCTGAGCTAAAATTAGCTCGTGAAATGACTTCATTCATACAGGAAATCAGAACTTATTTTAATCAATATCTGTAATTACTTATGAATAAAACACGATCAGAAGGGATGAAATTATATTTGCAGACGAAACATATCAGTGAGTTGTTAGCACTACTAAATATCTGGTCGACTACACAGTACAGTTACAAAGCACATATTAGTATCGACATATGTTTATGGAAATATGAACCATTCATTTAATAGGAAATGAATCGTAGGAACACTCTCGTGATTACGGCTCTATGATATCAATAAAGTGCATTTTCATTTGAAAGTACCTGATTAAAATAGGTATCATAAAGTAATGGCTTCCAGCATTTATTGTATACTGACTTCCATTAAAACAACTAGAATTTGTTGAACGATTTTATTGAAACTTTCATAAAACGTCTATTTTCATGAAACAACGTGACGATTAAAATTTGAATAAAATCTAGCCAGTAGTTTGTTGTTTTTTTTTTGTTTTTCCGTTTGCTATAAGTAACAATAAATTTAAAAAAAACAAGTCAGTGTGTAATTAACTGTCAATTTTGCAAATTGTTTGTTCACAATTTCCTTCTGAACTTGAGAACAATGCCAAGAGTATGTCAACATCTACATTTTTTCCAATTAACTGATTTTGAACGTGGTAGTATAAAGCTACGCGCACACTTGTCGGAATCGAACGGACGGCACGCATCGGAAAAAATTGCTTAATACACTTGTCAACGAACATTTATCCGTTCCATGTCGTACCGATAAATGTGCGTTGACTCGTTTAGAACTGTGTTAAGCAATTTTAGCCGATGCGTGCCGTCCGACCGACGAGAAGTTAGCCACGACTTTCCAGCCACGGATTTTGGCGCCTCCACCATCAGCCGAATTCTAACAAATTTATTTAAATGTTATTTATCTGAAAGATTGATTTAAAACGTATTAAGCGACATTCAATAAACAATTTATAATTATAAGTATTCGATCTTAATTAAAATTGGCGACGATTTAAATTTTTGTGGTTGGCCACGGATACGCGCGAGACAAAAAATTCTATAAGTGCCGTCACGGATTTTGGCGCCGCCACCATCACCCGAATTGTGACCAATCTCAATTAAATATTAATTACAGCTGTTAGGGTGCAACCCCAGTCCAAATGTTTACACAAACATATTAAGGGATATTCTACTAACAATTAAACATAATTCGTTTGAAATTTTCGTCAAAACTCGGGATGGAATGAATTTTTAAAATTAACCTTTATTTTCAACAATTATACACCTCAGTAAAAACATTATAACATGCCGTTTGGCGCTACTTGCATAAACAAATTTCACATAAATATCACAAGAAACAACTACCGATCAATTTAAATTAATTGATTTATAGTGCCCTTCAAAAACAACTAACTAATGATTTTTTTTAAATAGAAAAAGAAATCGAGAAAAATTAAACCTCAAAAAATTATAAGTGCCGTTTGACGCTACACACATTCGAGTTTTAAACATAAACACGATAAGCAACATGAATAAGGTAACTTAAAACAATTTAGTTATGGATGTCGCGAGATACGCGAGTTTTAAAATTTCAAAAAATTATAAAGTGCCGTTTGGCGCTAGATACATTCGAGTTTTTACCATAGATGTGTGAAGCAACATGTAATAAGCAATTTAAAATAATTTGTTTATAGTGCCCTTTGGAAATAGAGAAATTACACATTTTTTAATCGATCTATGTGCACGGATACGGGAGTTTTAAAATTTCAAAAAATTATAAAGTGCCGTTTGGCGCTAGATACATTCAAGTTTTTGCTATAAATGTGTGAAGCAGCATGTAATAAACAATTTCAAATAATTTGTTTATAGTGCCCTTTGGAAATAGAGAAATTACACATTTTTTAATCGATCCATGTGCACGGATTCGCGAGTTTTAAAATTTCAAAAAATTATAAAGTGCCGTTTGGCGCTAGATACATTCGAGTTTTTACCATAGATATGTGAAGCAACATGTAATAAGCAATTTAAAATAATTTGTTTATAGTGCCCTTCAAAAATGGTGAAGTGGCATCCCAGCCACGGATTTTGGCGCAACCACCATCAACTCAATTATGACCAATCCCAATAAATTATAGCTGTTAGAGTGCCGTTTGGCGCTGGATACATTCGAGTTTTTGCCATAAATGTGTGAAGCAACATGTTATAAGCAATTTAAAATAATTTGTTTATAGTGCCCTTTGGAAATAGAGAAATTACACATTTTTTAATCGATCAATGTGCACGGATACGCGAGTTTTAAAATTTCAAAAAATTATAAAGTGCCGTTTGGCGCTAGATACATTCAAGTTTTTGCTGTAAATGTGTGAAGCAGCATGTAATAAACAATTTAAAATAATTTGTTTATAGTGCCCTTTGGAAATAGAGAAATTACACATTTTTTAATCGATCCATGTGCACGGATACGCGAGTTTTAAAATTTCAAAAAATTATAAAGTGCCGTTTGGCGCTAGATACATTCAAGTTTTTGCTGTAAATGTGTGAAGCAGCATGTAATAAACAATTTAAAATAATTTGTTTATAGTGCCCTTTGGAAATAGAGAAATTACACATTTTTTAATCGATCCATGTGCAAGGATACGCGAGTTTTAAAATTTCAAAAAATTATAAAGTGGTGTTTGGCGCTAGATACATTCGAGTTTTTGCTATAAATGTGTGAAGCAACATGTAATAAACAATTTAAAATAATTTGTTTATAGTGCCCTTTGGAAATAGAGAAATTACACATTTTTTAATCAATCTATGTGCACGGATACGGGAGTTTTAAGATTTCAAAAAATTATAAAGTGCCGTTTGGCGCTGGATACATTCGAGTTTTTGCTATAAATGTGTGAAGCAACATGTTATAAGCAATTTAAAATAATTTGTTTATAGTGCCCTTTGGAAATAGAGAAATTACACATTTTTTAATCAATCTATGTGCACGGATACGGGAGTTTTAAGATTTCAAAAAATTATAAAGTGCCGTTTGGCGCTGGATACATTCGAGTTGTTGCTATAAATGTGTGAAGCAACATGTTATAAGCAATTTAAAATAATTTGTTTATAGTGCGCTTTGGAAATAGAGAAATTACACATTTTTTAATCGATCCATGTGCAAGGATACGCGAGTTTTAAAATTTCAAAAAATTATAAAGTGGTGTTTGGCGCTAGATACATTCGAGTTTTTGCTATAAATGTGTGAAGCAACATGTTATAAGCAATTTAAAATAATTTGTTTATAGTGCCCTTTGGAAATAGAGAAATTACACATTTTTTAATCAATCTATGTGCACGGATACGGGAGTTTTAAGATTTCAAAAAATTATAAAGTGCCGTTTGGCGCTGGATACATTCGAGTTTTTGCTATAAATGTGTGAAGCAACATGTTATAAGCAATTTAAAATAATTTGTTTATAGTGCCCTTTGGAAATAGAGAAATTACACATTTTTTAATCGATCCATGTGCAAGGATACGCGAGTTTTAAAATTTCAAAAAATTATAAAGTGGTGTTTGGCGCTAGATACATTCGAGTTTTTGCTATAAATGTGTGAAGCAACATGTAATAAACAATTTAAAATAATTTGTTTATAGTGCCCTTTGGAAATAGAGAAATTACACATTTTTTAATCGATCTATGTGCACGGATACGGGAGTTTTAAAATTTCAAAAAATTATAAAGTGCCGTTTGGCGCTGGATACATTCGAGTTTTTGCTATAAATGTGTGAAGCAACATGTAATAAGCAATTTAAAATTTTAAGACATTGGGCTGGTCCATTTTTATGTCTTCCTCTTACACCACTTCACTGTCTACGCAGGAGCGAATTGGGCCCAAGAATGGCATCAAATTGCATTTAGTGACGAGTCCCGATTTTGCTTGTGGGCCCACGATGGTCGTAGGAGGGTCAGACGAATGCGTGGAGAAAGTGAAAATCCAACATTTTTTGTGGTACGCAACACAGCAACAACAGCCCTCGCATAAGGAGTGATGATATAGGGTGCAATATGTTATGGTAGCAGATCACCCTTGGTCTTCATTAACGGCAACCTAAACGCAGCTGGTTACATTTCCAATGTGCTAGAACCCGTTGCGCTTCCATATCTTCAGGGGTTGGAAAATCCCATTTTCCAACAGGATAATGCGCGCCCTCATACGGCAAGGGCTACAACACGTTTTTTGGAAGAAGCTAACATTGCCGTCCTACTATGGCCTGCTCGGTCGCTGGATTTATCGCCCATTGAACATGTATGAGATGGTAGACGACTGGGTAATTTATCACACCCTCCAGATAACTTACACGATCTCCAGCTACGCATTCAAGAAGCTTGGGACGATATACCACGGGCAGCTATAGATCACTTGATTGATAGCATGCCACACCCTCTAAATGAGTGCATTACAAATCGTGGCGGAGCAACTCACTATTGAAAAAAACTTTTTAACTTTTTGTTATTTTGTTTTCAAACTTTAATCATTATCAATCGTTCAACAAATTCTAGGTGTTGCAATTTTTATGGAAGTCACTATACAGGGTGTCCTAAATAGAGTAGGATTGCATGGGTATCTTTCTTATTTTTAAAGCTAGAGATCTGGTTAAATGGGCAATGTTGTGCAGTTTTCTATGCTGATTCAGATTATGTTGAGAAATTTTTAAAATTCCGAGCAGTTTAGAAAATATTAAAAAAAAACTGAAAATCGCGATTTTCAAAAAAATAAAATATCTCAATAATTATTAAAGATGAGAAAAAAAGTTTTAAATAAAAGTTACTTGGTTTAATTAGGCAAACATAGAAGTCAAAATAAAATTCAAGATGGCGGTTTCCGAGATATTAATACCAACTTTCTTATTTCAAATGGCCGCCAAATTTGATTTTTACACACATAAATAGACTTTTCTTTTCTCTTTTCAACGATGTACAACAACCTATGTCAAAATAAAAAATAATGGAAATATTAATTGTTTAAATTTTAATTTTAATTTTTTTAATTATTTTTAAAGCAAATGTAACAAAACAAAAAGAGGTAATACAACCAAGTAGTAAAATAACAATAAATTATAAAAAATGCTCAAAATGTTGACCGTTATTGGCCAAACACAATTGACAGCGTTTTACAACACTGCCAGTTACTTTTCGCAATGTGTTGCGATTAATGCCGTCTGTCACTGCTTCGCGAAGTTTATCCACATTGTTATAATTGAAGTTACTTCCATAAATTTTGTTTTTTAAAGTGCCCCACAAATAAAAGTCAAGAGGCGTCAAGTCTGCAGATCTGGCTGGCCACTGTACAGGTGTATTAGTCGCTATTACTTTATTATTAAAACGTCCATTTAGATAAGTAATAACATCTCTGGCATTGTGTGCTGAAGCGCCATCTTGCTGGTACCATATTTGCATATTTTGTGCCAAAGGTAAATCATCCAATAAATCTTCTAAGGTTGTTTGAAGAATTTCCAAATAACGTTGTGCAGTTAGAGTTCCATCAAAAATTATAGGACCAAGTAAACGATTTCCCATTATGCCATAAAAAAACACTAAAGCCGAACCGTAATTGGTTTCGCCGTGGAATAACTATGTGTGGATTTTCTTGAGCCCAATAGTGCTCGTTATGACGATTAAATAATCACAATTAGAAAAGTAAGATTCGTCAGTCCATAAAATTGTGTTTATAAAATCACCATTTTCCGTAATTTTGTTGATTAACCACCTGCAAAATGTTAATCTACGGATGTTATCATTTGGTTGTAAAGTCTGAGATAGGTGCAATTTATAAGGGTGAGACTTGTGCTTTTTTTAAATTGTTGATGCTCTAGACTTAGATACGTTAACTTCATTTTCTATCTACCGACATGAAATGTTCGGATTAGCTGCCACACAAGCCAATGTTAATTCTTCATCATCAACGATCATATTTCTATTTCTCTTAGGTTTTTTTTAAACTTCCATACAATTGCATATTTTCATCCAATCTTTTAAATACCTTAATGTCCGGCTGCCTTCTTTCAGGAAAGTTTGCTTGGTATGTTTGTGCTGCAAGATGGGGGTTTTTGTAACACTTGATGTAATTACAATATCGTATTGTTCAGATATTGAATAATTCGCCATTTCAAGTAATTAATATTTATCGATATCACAACAACTTAAGACAATACACATGTATGAATGATTAATACAACTGATAAACTAATGTAAGATGACAGTTAGTCGTTATAACAAATTTTGTTTTATTTTTATTTATGCCTACTTGTTTTAAACTTACAATTAATATTTCCATTATTTTTTATTTTGACATAGGTTCTTGTACATCGTTGAAAAGAGAAAAAAAATGTCTATTTATGCATGTAAAAATCAAATATGGCGGCCATTTGAAATAAGAAAGTTGGTATTAATATCTCGGAAACCGCCATCTTGAATTTTATTTTGACTTCATTTCTATGTTTGCCTAATTAAACCAAGTAACTTTTATTTAAAAAAAAAAAATTGCATCTTTAATAATTATTGAGATATTTGATTTTTTTGAAAATCGCGATTTTCAGTTTATTTAAATATTTTCTAAACTGCTCGGAATTTTGAAAATTTCTCAACATAATCTGAATCAGCATAGAAAACTGCACAACATTGCCCATTTAACCAGATCTCTAGCTTTAAGAATAAGAAAGATACCCATGCAATCCTACTCTATTTAGGACACCCTGTATTATCGTGCAAGACTAACATTATTTTTTTAATGTTGGACAGAAACATCGATGATAAATAGTACAGGCAGTCTATATTGCGTCATAAAATATAATGTGTACAAGACCACCCTCATTATTATTTTTTTCGAGAAAACGGCTAGTGGTAGTGAGTGGGAACAAAGAAATTGATTACCGAAGCTGTATTAAAGAATCAAGTGGTGATATTGTTATTCCCAAAAAAAAGTTGGTATGCCTGATAGCTTGCTTAAGTATTTCAATAACTCTAGATTTTTAAATAGTACGTTAGGTCGAAGGTATTGCCGAAAAGTATTGTTAACCCTGGGTGGTATCTAATCAGATAATCTCTCATGTTGGAATTGCCTAGCAACGCGTTGCTGCATTTTCTATAACGTATAAAATGTCAGTTATATCCGGACTTTTAAACAGTTTGCTCCTGAATTCGATCTGTTTGTATTTTCGGGTAATGTGTTAGTGCTTTCATCAGGAATAGTATTCATAGGCATTTCTCAAAATCTTGATAATCTCATTTTCACTACAATTATTGTGGCGCAGATTAATACACGTCTGACACTTGGTGTCACTAAATTTAATTTTTCAAATTATGAAGTGTAAACTTTCTGTTCGGCCAATTGTCTTCTCGAATCTAACTCGTGACTGATTCTTCCTGGGCAATTATTAGCGTCTCGACCAGTGGCGGCTCGTGGAACATGTTAATGGTAGAGCCACTTATATAATATACTTCGCTTCTCCCCTCCTTCTTTGAAGAACGAAAGAACTATTTATCTTCCTAGACCAAAGTAACTGGCGAAAAAGTGTTAATTAAAAATTCTTGCTGATATTGAAACTACAGGAAGTGCCATGGCTCCTCGGCTCTATATAACGAGCCGCCCATGCTTCGACAGCAAAATATACTACAATAGACAGCTGAAAAATACAATTTTTGGCAATTCAAAAATGTCGAAAAAAGGTATTTTTATTAGCTGAAAAATACTGTTTTTGGCAGCTGAAACATAGCATATTTGGTAGCTAAAGAATACCATTTTCTACAACTGTAAAATACAACTTGAGACAGCTGAAAAATACTATTTTCAACAGCAGGGGATTACCATTCTTGATAGCCGAAAAATACCAATCCCGACAGCTGAAACAAACCGTTATTGGCATCTGAAAAATCAATTTTTGACAACAAAATATACAAGTTTTGACAGCTGAAAATGCCATTTTTGACAGTGAAAAATGTAAAAAATGCTGCTTGATAGCTGAAAAGTACCATTTATACAGGGTGTATTTGAAATAACGAACAGGCATTTAAGGGCACATACACAAAATATTTGTGAACCCATTTCCGTCAAAATTTATTCGAATTTTTTTTTTTAATTTTCCTAATTTTTCGAGGGTTTTTAAACATTTTGAGAACCGATGCTTTTCTGATTTAATTAGGTCTGCATGGAATGTGTGTTTGTTTGTCTTAAACGCGAGATACGATTTCTTGCCTCCGAAATTTAAAGCGATATCGCAACGTTTTTTTTTTTTGTAAAAGATAAACAGTCCTCAAGTTCATTGACGCTTAAAGAACATTCAGATATTTCCTAAGCGCTTGTTGTAATTGGATATCTAAAGACGATGCGGTTTAAAAATTACGTCACATAACCACTGCCCCTAAACATGTAGCGTATTTTCACTCATAAACTTTAATAATTAATTGCGGGCTTTTTGTTACAGTTATAAACAAAATAATTGCGAATATTGTTTAAAAATAACATAATCTCTTTGTGGTTACGAGCCTGTTCGTTATTTCAAATACACCCTGTATAGGTGGGAAATGCTATTTTTGGCAGCTGAAAAATATCATTTTTGACAGCTAATAAATTACATTTTTGACAGCTGAATAATATAATTCTTAATAGCTGAAAAATACCATGCTTGATAACAGCAACACAATATTATTGACAACTGTATCATACCATTATTGTCAGCTAAAAATACAATTTTTGAAAGCTGAAAAATGCCATTTTTGACAATTAAAAATATGTGGAAAAATGGTGATTTTGATAGCTCAAAAATACCATTTTTATAGGTGTGAAATACCATTGTCGACAGCTGAAAAATATCATTTTTGAAAGCTAAAAAATATAGTGTTTGACAGCTCAAAAATATCATTTTTGACAGCTAAAAAATATCGTCTTTGACAGCTGAAAAATATCGTTTTTGACAGCTTAAAAATATCATTTTTGACAGCTGAAAAATATAATTTTTGACAGCTGAAAAATGTCATTTTTGACAGTTGAATAATATAATATTTGTCAGCTGAAAAATATCATTTTTGACAGCTAAAAAATATCGTCTTTGACAGCAGAAAAATATCGTTTTTGACAGCTTAAAAATATAATTTTTGACAACTAAAAAATATAATTTTTGACAACAACTGATAAATTTCATTTTTGACAGTTGAATAATACACTTCTTAAGAGCTGAAATATGCATTTTTTAATAGCTGAAACATACCATTATTAACAATTAGAACAAACCATTATTGACAACTGTAACATACCATTATTGTCAGCTAAAAAAATAAAATTTTTGACAACAAAAAGTACAAATTTTTACAACTGAAAAATGCCATTTTGACAATAAAAAGTGACCAAAAACGCTGCCTTTGATAGCCAAAAAATACCTTTTTTTTTATACGTGAGAAATATTTTTTTTAACACCTGAAAAATACCATTTTTCTTAGCTGAAAAATACCATTCTTGACAACTCCAACAAACCATTATTAACAACTGTAACATGCCATTATTGTCAGCTAGCAAATACAATTTTCGACAACACAAAAAATACAATTTTTGACAGCTGTAAAATGCCATTTTTGACAATTAAAAAATGTCAAAAATGCTACAATTGATAGCTGAACAATACCATTTCTATACCATTTCTATAGGTGAGAAATACCTTTTGGACAGCTGAAAAGTACCATTTTTGACAACTGAAAAATATTATTTTTAACAACTGCAACAAACCATTATTGACAACTGTAACAAACCATTATTGTTAGCTAAAAATAGAATTTTTGACACACAAAACACAAAAATACAAGTTTGGCCAGCTGAAAAATGCCATTTTTGACAATTAAGAAAAAATGTCGAAAAATGCTACTTTTGGTAGCTGAAAAATAACATTTTTATAGGAGGGAAATCGTATTTTTGACAGCTGAAAAATATTATTTTTTGACAGTTGAATAATACACTTCTTAAGAGCTGAAAACTACTATTTTCAACAGCTGAAAATACCATTGTTGACAACTGCAACAAACCATTATTGACAACTGTAACATATCATTATTGCCTGCTAAAAAATAAAAAATTTGACTACAAATTTGACTACAAGACAATTTTGAGAGTTGAAAAATGCCATTTTTGACAAAAAAATATCGAAAAATGCTGTTTTTGATCTGAAAAATAACATTTTAATAGGCGAGAAATACATTCTTTGACATTAAAACATTTTTGACAACTGAAAAATATCAATTTTGATATTTGAATAATATACTTCTTAACAGCTGAAAAATACCATTTTTAAGAGCTGAAAAATGCAATTCTTGACAATTACAACAAACCATTATCGACAAGTGTAACAAACCATTATTGTCAGCTAAAAAATATAATTTTTGACAACAAAAAGTACAATTTTTGACAGCTGAAAATGCCATTTTTGACAAATAAAAAATGTCGAAAAATACTTTTTTTGATAGCTGAAAAATACCATTTTAATAGGCGAGAAATACCTTTTTCTGACAGTTGAAAAATTACATTTTTGAGAACTGAAAAATATAATTTTCGACAGTTGAATAATACATTTCTTAACAGCTGAAAACTACCATTTTTAATAGCTGATACATACTATTCTTGACAACTGCAACAAACCATTATTGTTAGCTAAAAATACAATTTTCTACAACAACAAGTACAATGTTTGGCAGCTAAAAAATGTTATTTTGGACAATTAAAAAATCGAAAAATGTTGCTTTTGACAGCTGAATCAATTCTTAACAGGTAAAAATACCATTCTTGACAACTGCAACAAACCATTATTGACAATTGTATTGTAACACACCATTATTGTCAGATAAAGAATAGAGTACAATTTTTGACAAAAGAAAAAACTAATCAGAAACAACCTTACTTGTTGCAGAAAGCATTAAATAAATTCAATAGTTCTTTCAATAAGTTATTTGTTTATAGTCTTCCAAGGAGAGGATCAGATGTGTGACTCACCGATTTGATCCTTTTTTGGCACACTTGTAGGTCATGACTAGGAGTGTAACAGGTGCAAGTAATAGGGCGCACTATTCAGCCGTTTTCGAGAAAAAAATTGATTGATTTTAAAATTAAGATATTTAAATACACATGGATTTATAAAAACTATAAAAAGAAAATGAATGAACCCAACTTCAACAATGGGGTTCGATCCTTCGACCTTCCGGCTACGAATCGGAGGTATTATCGATGCGCCAAAAGGTCGGTATATGTTTGTTAACGCAAAATGTATATAAACATACGAATAAATAACAAATTTAAAAAGCATTTTTTCTCGAAAACGGCTGAATAGTGCGCCCTATTACTTGCACCTGTTACACTCCTAGTGTACACATGTGCCAAAGATGGATCAAATCGGTGAGTCACACATCTGATCCTCCCCTTGTTAGTAAGACTTAATTTTGCTTGCAGATTAACGAACAGGTTGAATATTCATATATTGAATTTATTTAAAAGAAAAAACTATTTATCCTCCTAGACCAAAGTAATTGGCGAAAAAGTGTTTTAAGATTTAATTAAAAATTCTTGCTGAGCTTAAAACTGCAAGCTCCTTGGCTCTTTATAACGAGCTGCCCCTGGTCTGGACCACTCTTGCTTGTTGCTGCTAGAAAATCGGCACTCTTGCTTCGCAGTCGTGCCGATTTTGCCGGCAAACTCATAGGCAAACGTTAGATTACTGTTGATTATCGGTCTGCCTTAAAGCTAATTAAATTCTCTTCAGTTCCTCGTAGTCGATTTATTGTTTATTCATATTTAGTATTTTTTCGGGCGAAAAAGAGGGGTCAAAAAAATGGTCATTTTTTAAAATATCTATAAATTTGCAACAAAAAAAAAATTCGTAAATTTCAACGATGAACTAAAATTACTTCCCTAAGGTTAAGGGCAATGCGTTAATTTCATGTTTCAGATAATCATCACCGGAGCTACAGTGACAACCATGATGCTACCTTCCGTTTAAGCTGCCTATGGTAAATGCAAATTATACCATAAGGATCTTAATATTTTTCAATAAAAAAAATTTCAAAATAAACTTCAATATACACTTCATTTATTGCAGCAAACCTACACTCCACAACAGAGAAAAAAATCATTAATTGGAGCAATATTTTCAGTCATTGTTGTTCCCCCTTAACTCGTTTTGACGTTATTTTAACATTAATAATCGAAAATCATGATTGAAATAGTCAGTTTTTAGCATAAAAAGGCGTAAGGTAAGCGGTTAAGTTAAAAAAGCTTTTGATATGTTGATGGTATTAGTGAATGCCATTTAAAAATCTGAAGTTAACATAGCCAAGCAAGCTTGCAGGGATGCCAACCTTTTTTGATAATAACAATGTCATCATTAGATTCTTTAATGCGGTTTTTGAAATACATTTTTTGTCCCAACTCTCTACGACTAGCCGTTTTCTGGTACAGGCCGGGCCTTTTAGGATGGCGAGAAGCGCGCAGCCCGAATAGCTCCGAATGCTCCGTTTACCGTCGTTCAGCAGATTTAAAAGTTTCTGCTCGGCGCACACTAGCGGAACGTAGGGAATAAGGGAATCATTTTTTGATCATTGTGTGGATTTATAATGAAATGAATATAAAGAAAATATATCTTGAATATAAAATTGGTTTACCATTGATTTACTGTTTTAATCACGTATGCATGGTAAATGGTTATAATGGTTCGTCGCCACTGAGGATTTTTTTAATTTAGCGGCAGCACGACACCGCTGCGTACCTAAGTTTCTCGCCATCCTAAGAGGCCCGGCCTGTACACGGGTGTAGTGCAACAAAACGGAACGTAGGATTTTCAATGTTAATTTCTTTATATTGGAATATATCTTCTCTGATCATTTTAGAGGAAACCTGTAAATAAATTTTTTGTGGAGTAAAAAGTTCTGCATGCAGTCATGCTATTATTCATTTTTTTGCATTTACAAAAACGTGAAAAAATAATAAAATAAAAATTAGAATATTCACGAAAACAAAGGTTGCCATGAAATTAAAAAAAAATGGTGCGCAGTTGATCTGTTTGGTGGTTACGAATGATAATAGAAATAATAGCATGAATCCATGCATAACATTTTGATTTAATTATAATAACACATTCAATATTTGCACCATCAACGAAAGTGATATATTAAAAGCTGCAAAGCATTTAAGCAATAATTTCACATCCGGCACCGATAACATACCGTCTTTTATTGTTCGTGATTGTATCGGTAGCCTAGTTAAACATCTATATCATATATTTAACCTTATATTAACGTCAATGAATTTTCCACGTATCTGGAAAACTACGAGAGTATCACCAATACATAAATCAGGATGTAAAAACAATATTGATAACTATCGTGCTATTTCGATACTTAATAACTTTGCAAAAGTTTTTGAAATGATCTTTGCTGATAATATATATAACCATGTTGGTGCCCAAATAACAACTAAACAACATGGTTTCATGAAAAAGCGTTCTACACAAACGAATTTATTAAATATCACTGAATATATATCGTACCATCTAGATCAACGTTTGCAGGTTGAAGTGATCCACACTGATTTCAGTAAGGCATTCGATACTATTAATCATAATATATTGCTATACAAACTAGAGCACTGGGGTTTTAGCAGTAGTATGATTGCCTTAATGAAATCGTATTTGTCTAACAGGATATCATATGTGGCATATAATAACTATACGTCAGATACATTTTGCCCATCAAGTGGTGTTCCTCAAGGGTCTAACCTTGGACCCCTATTATTTAGTTTATTTATAAATGATCTGGTCAGTGATATACAATCTAAAATATTAATATATGCAGATGACGTGAAAATTTTTAGATGCATCAATAATGTAGATGATTGCCATATACTCCAAGACGATCTAAACTTGATCCATAAGTGGAGTAATAATAATAAACTTCCACTTAATATAACCAAATGTAAATATACGTCTTTCTTCAGAACTTCTACATGTACTGAATTTAATTATTGCCTAGATAATATTAGACTTCAAAAGGTTAATGCAGTAAAAGATCTGGGTGTTTTATTTGACCAAGAATTATCTTTTGTGCCTCATTTTCAAGCAATACAGAAAGATGCCTTGAAAATGCTAGGATTTATTCGGCGTATTAGTGAACCATTTCGTGATCTACTTACTATCGTAAAATTGTATACATGTGACGTGCGCCCTAAATTAGAATATTGTGCCGCAATTTGGTCACCCAAGTACGCGATACATATACAACTGTTGGAGAGGGTACAAAAAATATTTCTTAAATATCTTTATTATAAGAAGTATTCAGCGTATCCTGATAACACAATACGTTATAATGATTTGTTGTCAATGTTTAGTCTTAAATCTTTAGTGTTCAGACGTGACATAATTTCGTTGAAATGTCTACATCAGATCATACATGGCAATATTGATGATGCCAATTTACTATTGCAAATCAATATTTATGTGCCTAGATTTTCAGCTAGAAATTCTGTCACATTTTTGCGAAATCGGAGCAACACTAACCTGTATTTTTACTCGCCTATAAATAACATGATGCATTTATATAATAATGTTCAATTTTCGGTTGACATCTTTAACTGTAACATAGCACAATTTGTTAAAGCAATTATGCCCTTACTTTAAAATTAAGCTTTTTTTTTTAGCTTGTTTGCTATATTTTTCTTGAATTAATTTGTAAGATTACTTTTGTGTCTCATGTTTCTTATTTTGTAACTTTTCCCTGTAAATGGTTAACCTGTTTTTCTGTTGGGAAATAAATAAATAAATAAATAGCAAACATATCCCGCACTTCACAAAAACTGCCAACACTTTACAATTTGCATTTTTTCTTGAATACAATATATTTTTAATGAAAAAACTTGTAAACAGTTATGAAGTATTCAATTAATTTGACAGAAGCCAACAGATCAACAGCGCATCATTTTTTTTTTAATTTCGTGGCAACCATTATTTTCGTGAAAATTGTCATTTCTATTTTATTTTTTTCTGGTTGAAACAATATTGAGTAATAACTCATAACTTATATTTCCCTAGGGAAATATGAAACGCTCATATTTCCCTAATAACAAAATCGTAGCAACATACCAAATCTTCAAAATACGACGCCGACACCGTTCACCAAATTTTTGTTCCCTCCAGTCTTTAAAATCTTCGTACACTTTGGTGTAAGCAGCTTTGGATTTTACCGGAACCAAACATTCTCGGTCTTTCGCCGCTTGCGTTAACACATAGTTTGACATTTCACCAATTTATGAAACAACGCAAAAATCAAACCAGTCAGCTATGATATTTACAAACAAGGCCCTTATAAAGTTACCAATCCGATAAATCCAAAAATTTACAATCCAATATTTTCCCATTTACAGAACAATATTCTTTCAATCAGAAAAAAACTATTGATTACAAGACGGGAAATATCCTATTCATATTTCCCTAGTTGTAATAATAGCTATATTTTTACGGGTTCTTGTAAATGCAAAAATGAAATAATAGCATGAGTTCATGTAGAAATTTTGACTACAAAAATGTTTTTAGATGTTTCCTCTAAAATGATTAGGGAAGATAATATTCCAATATAAAGAAATTAACATTGAAAATCATGTGTTCCGTTTTGTTCCACTACATCCTGTATACCTCGTTGAATAAAAATTTATTTGCACGAAATTGCAATTTTTGTTTACACTGTATAATGGAGATCCGTGCAACAAACAACTAGTGTTTACAAAATACTTCATTAAAGGGCGAATTGTTTTCCCCGTTCCCTTAAAAATAACACCACCTGGTAACTTGGTAATGACTTTATGAAAAATACGTGTGCACAAACACGAACCGACTACGGCGGCGTTCTCACGAGGCTTACATAATTGAATTAAAACAGGATCCCACCTGTTGTGCAGAATCGACCCTTCCGCGCCCAAATAAAAGATTTTTTGCGTATTTTTACATGATTTGTCGCTTTCGGGAGGGCGCAGGACTCACCAAAATGGTACACGAAATTAATGGTCATTTCACTCGTATTATTAATCTTTTTGATTTGTCTTGCGGTTTAGTCGCGGAGTTCGCGTGTTCACTGTTTAGAATTAGCATGCCAGACACTGTTGCTTTTAAATTAGTTATAACACCTGGTCGTGTTTGTGTGTGTGTGTGCGTGGGTGTTTAGAAAGAGTGTTGGTAGAAAGGACGCCGACGCGGACGCCGCAGCAGACCACCACTTGTAGAGCTGCTCGGTTAGGTGGTTAGAAACGACTAACGGAAAGAAGGAGAGGACTTTCGCACTCGGCCAGAGCCTGGGATTGGTGGGATAAATCGATATTGCCATAGAAACATAGTATTCGCGGTAGTTTTAACGGCTCGCACACATCATTTCACAGACACGCACAAGAACATAATGCTGTGTATTAGGATGCCTTGTTAGGCCCGACACGTGTTGCTATAAAATTACTATTACCATCACGCATTGTCATGAGGTCTATAGAAACAAACTGCTGTAATTTGTTATACCATTTTCCGTTGTACTTATATTAATATTAGTTTAACACACTTAACATATTTACATACATGATTTTACAATGAAAAGTAATGATTTGACTTTCATTTATGCATTGCTTTATTTTCATTATTTTATTCACATGTAAACATGTCATTATGAAAACCATAATAATATTAATTAAACGAGATTTATACACAAATTATTATATAAAGCAGTAAGTAGAATTAAAATATTATTTATTTCATTTCATATTTCAAACTCGTATTTATCTCCTAAATTGAATAGTATTAAGTATGACTTTATCTTCGCTGTCAATGAGGACGGAGATATAAAAACTTTAGAGCTACTATTTAACCAACAAATTATCAATTGCTGCTGTTCTCCTAAACATTCATTGTGATTGAATTTTTAATATTGTGGAAATACACACCCGCCAAATCGAACCTATCGCCATTGCCATAGGAATATTCCGCTAGATGGAGGAATTTTAACTTTCAGAATTTGAAGCGGACCCAACAGCAGTCTATGCTACGTTTTTTATAAGTTGGGTACCCTGATAAAAAAAATAAGCTGTGGCCGTAGGTTATGGCCTGTCAGAATTCCAAAATATTGTTTTGAAAAAAAAATATTTACACTTTGTAGATTACATTTTTGAAAAGTTTCTTATCGACGATATTTCACATTTATGAAGGCTCTGCCAAGACGGGAGTTTATAATACACCGCCGCAGCGTCGCATTTTTAGGTATCTAAAGTAGTGGGCCATGATTTGTTTTTGTTTTCTAATGAATCTCAGTCATTAGCTGTCACTTCTATCAGTCATTTTAGTTTTGACAAAAATGGTTTTGCTTAAGTAAAGAAGATAAGATATTCATTTTAACATTTGTTGCAATATGACAAATTATCTGCACTAAAGATTGTAAAAAAATACCCACAAAAGGGTTGGTCGGTTACAGGTATTCAATGATTAATAATTAAACTCAGAGCTTACGGTGACCATAATCGCAAACAGTGGAAGAACACGTATAGTACGAATTCCTAAAAGGATAGAAGATGTTCATGGGCACAAGTTTAAGTGCTATTTCTTCAGAGCAAAAGTACTTCGTCTTATCTATAAAAATTGGGCTCTTCAGTGTTATATTAATTATTTTAAAATATTAATTACTCACGAAGATATATGAGTAAAAAACTACTTTTACCGTTTCTTTTTGGCTGACGGTGTATTTGGTAATTGTTTCATTTCTATTTAAAATGTATTCTAAAAATGCTAAAAGCAGTCGAACATAAAGATTTGTATGTTACGCGTACATAATTAGACTTTATGAATTTGCTCGGACCTTAAACTTTAAAAGCCCTAAATTATGTACTTGTTACATAAATAGGTATTATACACAATCAATATGTGAAATACCTAAAGGTCATGATGGCTCTTACCATACCTGTATCTCTATAGAATTCTCAACTAATATTTGCTACTACAGTAGGTTTATTTTTATAATATATTTTTTATAAAAAACATGACTGAACATAACCGAAGACGTAACTGGTGGATGCGCCGGGCAAAACTTGATCCCGCATCATCTTTTGTGCGTAAAAGAGTTTTTAAGAAAAGTTTTCTGTTTTTTAATTAGTTCAATTTTTAAAAAAGTTTTATAAGTAATGACCGATTGTAATATTGAAATATTGGATTGATGAGACTGTTACTTGGTAAAACTCTATACCGAGAAGAAACTAACGTTCACATACACCATTACCCAAAATATTACAAATCTCAATGAAATGTTAATTAATCTTCTTTTTGGCCCTAACATAGAAGATTTAATTGAAATTTTCAGTTTATCTCTGATTTTGTTTAACATTTTTCCAGAATCGAATAATGGAACAAATGGTAAAATTAAAAAAAAAAAAAAAACAATAGTTAGTGTTTGACCTAATTTTAATGTGCACAAAAAATTCTTCTTCTTCATAGTTCTATTAATTACCAATATTGGATAACAATTGGATGACAATTTTTCTTCCACTTTGTTTAACTATGTTTAATGCGTAACATTCAAAGACATGGTAGAATTAAAAAAATCTAAAGTTATTGTTAGACCTCATTTACAAATGATTTTGATGACCAAAAATGTTCTTAATATTTCCAATAACAATATTATACATACATCAATTGGAACACCATTTATCTTCCACTTTGTATAAATATTTAAACGCGCAACATTCAAAGCCATGGTCAACATAAGAAAATCAAAAGTTACTGTTTGATCTCATTTGCAAATGATTTTGATGACCACAAATGTCCTTCATAGTTCTGTTAACAATATTAGACAACAATTGGAGGACCATCTTTTTTTCCACTTTGTTTAAATAAATTTTTCCTGAAAAGCGTAATACTCGAAAACAAAAAAAAACTAAAATTAAAAAAAATAGCTTAAGGTATTATTTGACCTCATATGAAAATGATTTTAATGGCCATAAAAGTTGTTCGTAGTTCTATTAACAATATTAGATAATAATTTTAGGAACATTTTTCTTCGGCTTTGTTTAAATTAAAAAAAATATACAGTTACTATTTGACCTCATTTTCAAATGATTTTGATGGCCACAAAAGTTCTTCGTAGTTCTATTAACAATATTATACAAAAATTGGAGGGCCATATTTCTTACACTTTGTTCGATTTTTTTTCCTGAAATGCGTAATTAACATTACCTAGCCTATTCACATATAAATTATTATGTTATATACACACAAATGCAAACAAATTTCAATCTCTGGATAGCTGTCGTAACTACCCTACCAGAACTCGAGATAAACTTATGCCCAATAAGGATAATCACGCCTTCTACGAAAAATCACCAGACTATGCTGGTATTAAACTTTATAATATATTACCAGGAACTTTGAAAGATCTCAACTATACAAAGTTTAAAACCGCCATTAAAGTAACGTTAATTCAAAACGCATTTTACAACCACGCAAAGATTGTAGAGTACTTTAGTTCTTTGAATTGAGACCACCATGGTCAATCATAATGGTCAATTAACTGGTCAATTGACTTTTTAATATGTTTTTAACCCTTTAACGACCAAATAGTTTCTTTTTCTGGCGGAGTAACTGAGCACCGCTCAGTGCTTGGCTCAAATGCCAGCATATACCGAGCATTTTTTGAAGAAAAAAAATTAAAATCATTATTTATTATGAAGTGAAATGAACAATAATATTTAACGAAATATATACAGGGTGTCAATTTGTAAACACCCCTCGACTTTTTTCTCTGAGGTCACTTGAAAACTGTTGTATTTAAAACACAACCAGCTTCACTCGATGATCTTCGGCAACGGATTATTACACAATGTACCTCTATTCCAAGTGTTTCAGAATGTGAGAAATGAGTTTGAAAGTAGATTGTATTTTTGTTTAGCTCAAAATGGAATGCATTTTGAGAATCTAATTAAATAAAATAGCATTTCATAGAAACAGAGTTTGTTTTATTTTAATTATACTTTTTGTTCAGCCCTATATTAAATTTAAAAACAATTCTTGTGCTGGTGAATACTACTCCAAAAAACGTTTAATTTAAGGAATCACAAAAGGGGTGATGCCATTTAAAATTTTGGGGTTAGGGCGAACGGGGCCCAAGGGGTCACTTACCCCATAACCAAAATATGGTAGTTCTAGTTCCCCTATCTGTATAACATTTGTATCAAATTGCGTTTTTCTAACTCTTTTATTTTCAGAGATATTCACATTGAAAGTTTTCAAATTGACACCCTGTATATACATATTATTTAGTAAAAAAAAAACAAAATATGTTCAAACAATAGGAAATTACAACTACAAATTTTAATAATTCTTTAAAGTATGAACGTTTTTATAACATGACACCACACTAATGCCAACGTTGCATTTATCACATTCTGATAATAATAATTCTAAAACATGTCTTCTTAAAATACTGAGATAATCACCCCTGAAAACCCGTCTGTTCTTTCAGTAGTTACCGAATTTGCACAGGCATAAAACTTTCAGGAGATGCTACTACGTAATACCACAATAATTCTAAAACATCTCTTTTTCAAATTCTGAGATAATCGCACCTGAAAGCCCATCTGTTGTTTCTGTAGTTACATATTTTTTAAATCGGTAAAAAATAGAAAAATAATTACTACGAGTATAAAACTTTCATAAGATATTTAGAATAGATACTACTACTTAATATAATGTAGAACATTCTTTTTTAAATTCTGAGATAATCGCACCTGAAAGCACCTCTATTCTTTCTGTAGTTACATTTCTCTACTCGGTAAAAAATAGAAAATCAATTGCCATAAACATAAAACTTAGAGGAGATAGTTAGAATAGATGCTACTACGTAATATCATAATAATTCTAAAACATCTTTTATTCAAATTATGTGATAATCGCACCTGAAAGCCCGTCTGTTCTTTCTGCAGTTACATTTTTTTTAATTCGATAAAAAATAGAAAAACAATTGCTACAAGCACACAACTTTCAGAAGATATTCATTATAGATGCTACTACGTAATACCATACTAATTCTGAAACACCCCTTCAACATAACACAATCTCGTTGAGATTTAACCGTTATTTTACTTTTACAAATTGATGAATTGATGAAAATGGATTTCCACAAGTTGCAAAATATTTTTTTTCTATGAATAATACAAGAACTTAAAATAAGTAGAGAAATAGAACATGGAAAGACTTGATAGTACACTAATTATTTATTTTGGCTATAAAAATCATAATAAAATAGGTAACTAAAAAAATGAATTTGAGCCACTATAGTGGCTCATGGTATACAGATGCAACAATTTGAAAGCCACTATAGCGGCTTATGATCGTTAAAGGGTTAATATGTTTTTAATATGTTTTTAATATGTGTTTTGTTTTTTTATTTATTTATGTTTATTTAATACTCGACTTGTCATATAGTTTTACTTTTACATGGCTAATAAAGAATTTGAATTTGAATTTGGATTTGAAGACATGGCCAACTTAATGAAATTAAAAGTTACTGTTTCACCTCATTTACAAATGATTTTGATCGCCACAAATGTTCTTCATGGTTTCATTAATAATATCAGACAATTGGAGGATCATTTTCCTTCCACTTTATTAAAAAAAAAATCCTGAAATAACTAATATTCGTAGACATTGTAACATTAAAAAAAATCTTAAGCAACTATTTGACCTCATTTGCAAATGATTTTAATTGTTAATAGAACTATGAAGAATATGTGTGTCCATAAAAATAATTTGCAAATGAGGTCAAACAGTAACTTTGGATTTTTTTTTTAATTTAAACATGTCTTTGATTGTTACGCATTTCAGGCAAAAAAATATTTGAACAGAGTGGAAGAAAAATTGTCCTCCAATTGTTATCTAACATGAAAAATATTTGTCGCTAATAAAATCGTTTCAAACACTAACTTTTGATTTTTTTAAGTTGACCATGTGTTCGGATATTCGATTCAGGAAAAAAAAATGTTATACAAAATCAAAGATATACGGAAAATTAGTTAATTCATTTTCGCAATTAAATCTTCTATGTTTGGGGCCAAAAAGAAGATTAATTTACATTTTATTCATATTGGTAACATTTTGGGTGATGGAGGCGCCGCGGCGGCGCACAGTGGGGCAAAAGACCACAAAACCTGTCATAAATTAAGGAATTGAAAACGGGCGATTAGTAAAATTTAGGGTAGTAGTGGAGTCTAGAGTACCTGTACTATCATATCCTAGCATATTGCGACTTTGCGAGTTACCCCCGACTGTCTTACCCCCTGCGAAAGTTAGTAGTTGAGCAGCACGCATCAGGCATACACTACAAGTGCCTTGTGCGAGTGATTTTCACGCCTCTGTTTAAGACTATTTGTTCAATAATTTAAATATTTTACCATGGAGCCTTCAAGTTCAGGTATGTAATCGTATTATTATATTAATACTTAACCGCACGTAATTTTAATAAACAAGCGCATAAAAAGTAACCGTTTTTATTTGCAATATTTTTGCCAAACAAAGGTGTAATTAGTAATGATCCCAGTGAGTCCCAGTTTTGATTTTTTGTTGGTGATGTGGCCATGATGTTACTTTCTCCGATTTTGACGGTAAAATGGTTATTTATATTTTCACTTTCATGGTTTATTTTCGGTAGTAATATACCTAGATCGAGGTTAATTATCAAAAAGTAGTTTTTGAGTACCTTGTTACCTATAGAACAATTAACAGAAAAAGCGCTAGAAGTTCGCAATAAAGACTTCAAAAATTACAGAGAGCATCATGCCAGAAAATGTAGTAGAGAGAAAACAAATGCCGATATTTTCAATTTATTTTTATTAAGTTCAGATGCCGTTATACCAAGCAAGCGAAAATTGCAAAAAAGAAAATGCAACATCTCCCCAATGAAGCAATAGATCTATTGAAGCCCAACAGTACTTGTTATTGGTAATAAAGATAGTGCTGATTCCAGTGAAGATGATGATATTGTCTGTGATGATGCTGATCATGATGATTGTGACAGTTATGGATCTGTAGATGATTATCAACTTTAACAATAATTCTAATTTTGCTATCACGTCTAATTTAAAGTTTGTAAAAAAATATGTCACTGAATAAATTTCGTAGAATAATTTTGTGTATTTTTCTTACGGCTAATAACTGATCTTAAAAGATATATTTAAGTCAGAAATCCGATTCAATTTTATTAGAAATAGTTCCAGCTTCTCCCCTGATGTTTTAATTATTCGTGGAAGGGTTTCTAAAGGAATTCTTTTAGTTTTTATTTTTAACTATTTTTCCATTAATTTGAAATCTAATTCTATACGAAACCCAAAAATTTAACTTTATTATGTTTTTATTACGTCGAAAACCGCCCTATTTTATCCAAGAGATGTTTTCCCTATTTTTCTGTTAATTTGGAGGTCGAATACTATACGAATCCAAAGTTTCAGAGACCTACACAGCCATTTCAATTTTCACCCCTTAAAACCACCCCAGTTTATCAAATAGATTAAAAAAAAACAATATTTTTCCTAGATTACGAACTTGATTTGGCCCTGTTTCATAAGTTTCAGAATTTTACTCAGTCCATTTCTATTTCCATCCCTTAAAAAACACCCAAATTTATCAATTAAATTGTTTTAATTATTTTTTTCTGTAATTATGATCTTAATTGGGACAAGTTTTGTAAGTTTCAGAATTTAGGCCAGAAAAATGTGCATTCTGCCCCACTGTCGGCACCAGGAAACCGTGGATGGAAATTCGTGGGTAACTTTTCGTCGGTAAACTTGATTATAATTTTTTTAATAAAACAGAATATTGATAGCGCAAACAAAAATGTTTTTTTCCAGTGAATTAATATCTCAAATTAAAAAAAAAAAACGAAAAACCAACTCACTAATTGTTACCTCTCCAAAATAGTTGTTACCTCTTCAAAAATAGAAAATATTAAAAATAACTGCTTTCTAACTTATATTGGCTTCCCCCTTTAAATAAATCAATTAGCATATAAAATTTCTCAATATTGCAACTTCTTTTAAAACAAACAATTCACTACATAAATTTACAAATAACTCAAAAAATAAATTCGTCAAAAGTCAGGCGTCTACTCATTAGAATACGGTGATTGCCGCCAAAGTATATATCGAGAAAACGAGTTTGAAAATAGAATTCAAGAACACAGAAGCTACATCGACGAAAAAACAACCTTAATCTTCAGGAAGAATAACACCAATTCCAGGGACTGAAAACGAAAACGAAATATTTACAAGAACAAAATCGGAATTGAAAATAAAATAATAGTAATTTAAGATACAAGTAACGTTATGAAGGTTTTTACATTACGAGAGAAAAGTTTTAATTCTCGAGTAATGTAAAAGCAAATAACGTTACATGTGTGGTAACACGGTTTATTTTATCCTATTCCTATTTTTTTAAATTAAAACAATTTTTAATAAAAACCGTCAAAAAGCGAAATCATGTTTGTTTGCCAATATCTCCATAGCAACGAGTTGCGTTAAGATACATGTAACAACACTAGTGTCATTAAGAATTTCTTAACACTACTGTTGTTAAAAGTACCTTAACGTTACTCGTTGCTAGGGAGTTATTGGCATGTTAACATCATAGGATAAAATGAATAATTTTCTAATACCGGTTTTTACCATTCTTATCAATTCTTAAAAGTGTCTCTGTTAAATAGAAACACCACGTATTTTATGTCAAAAAAGTCTTATTGCGAATTCCACTGGGCAACTCTTATCAAACTTTGGGAAAATACCTGGTTTTTATGTAGGTTGCCACCAAGTCTGCTTAAAGAAATTTCGTTTAGAAACTTAATTTTTGTGAGTGCAATTTAGTGCAACTTTGACGTATACAAATTAACAACCTTGAGTAAAATAAACGCAAAACTGGTGCGTATATTTCAATTAAATTTTAATTATTACTATGTAAATAAATCTGGAGAATCGACTATTAAGATACAGGTCTATTACGTATATGTAACCTGTATTACACAACCTTGGCATGCCGCCAATATTTTTTTGTTTCATATTGCTCTGGAATGGTGCCCAGCCTCGTACATTTGCAGTGCCAAGTGTCGTGCATATAACCCTGGAATGTTCATCAAAGTATCTAGGGTTATAGTGGCTGCCGAAACATCACCTCCTGACTTGGTCGTTGACCTCTCCGGCAGATACCGTTATCCGCCAGTTGACTCCAATGTGTAGAGTGCCTCATCTTCGCATGGTACTGGGGCGCAATCGCAATGTCCAAAACCGATCAATCGATCCACTGAGCGCTAAACATTTAGCTGCGGTTGCTAATGCACACATGCCGCAATCCACTATCCGTTCAGTGGTCCAGAAAGTCCGACATGCACTCCTTATTTGCTAACGAGGTCACAGAAGCCATCTTATACGTGCTAGTCTTTAATACCTGGCGTGTTCGCAGATTCCTACCACCCTCATTTTGCTACCAGCTGAGCTGCGCCGGTAACACCCGTGTTAACCGTTATTTTGTTTCGTTTTTCGAAAACGAAAACGATCATTTTTACAGGAGAACATAAAAAACAAAAACGAAACATTTCGTTTTCGTTCCCATCAGAGAAGAAATATATTTCGTCTTTAGTCCCTGTTGAATTGGCAACCATAATTTTAAAATATTACACACGTGCCAAAAGGACAAAAAATTCAATGTACGTCAATAAATGTAAATCAACAAATTTAACAAACGCAATACCATATTAACCCATACCTAACGAATATCGCCATATTCGCGACAACAACAAAATATTCTAGTAAGATCGAATGCCAACATATTCGCGACAATAAAAATATTTTCGTAAGATTGAATAGTAGCGCATAACGTACATTTTAAGTTCCCGGCGGCGTATTCACTATAAGATCAATTAAAAAATGAGCTCATTTTAAAAGCTAAATGATTAAGCCGATGTCAACAATTCCGCACTACTAAATTTATACATCCATTATTATTTTTTGTAATTATCTTAAGTGACTAATGCGTAATTATACATAAGCATATTATACCATTTAATCCAAAATAGTCTATAATTGAATTAAATATTGACATTGTTGAAATAATATAAAAAAATTGACAAGAATATACTCCAAGGGAGCTGTGGGATGGTTGTTATAGTGACATTTTGTTGTATTGTTAATTAACAAATTGAAAAAACATAGTGGTGTTGATTTAAATTATTTCTCTCAATCAACATTCTTTCCCTTAAATTACCACAGTATTTCGCTTATTACACATAATTTTGGATAAATAATTTGATTTGAGTTTCCGTTTATACACCTCGAGAAATATTGCATTTGTATATTATTATGCCAACTATTTTATTTTTAACATAGAGAAATTCCAAACGAAGCAGAAGCGAAAAACGGCGGTGGTTGAATATATTTTTTCAAATCACGATTTTTTTGACTACCGAGCAAGGTAAAAAAGACTTTTTACTAAACGTGTATTGTTTTTTTTTTATTTATTTTTTGTAACGGTTTCATTGGCGAAAGGAGCAGGATCATTTGTTAACCAATTAAGCGCGTATTGAAGTATTGAATTGTTAATTTTTTATGAAATAAAAATAGAATTCTTTGTCCTATTTATAATAGGACCCTACGTTCGATGTGTATACTCGTCATTGCTTGATTTTAATTCAGCGCTCCGTGAGGAGTGTTTTTAATTAAATTCCGCAGTTAACAGGTTAAGAAGGAGTCTGACGGTATCTAAACTTTTGCTGGACTCGGAAAAAGAGGACTAAAACGACCACCTTAGTACCTGTAGCGGCTATCCTGATTAGAAACAAGAAGCCGTGGAGGACATGAAGGTCAACATCAAAGATATTGACCTGCAAAGTGTTGACCTATAAAGTGTTCAATAGTACTAAGAAATAGATACTAATACTACAAAATAAAGTTTGTACATGCTTAGATTACGCTCAAGGTATAGATAGATATAGGACATTTCTCAATTTAAATTTATTACTTATCATCAGAGAGTCTATATTTTAATAATCTTCATTTCTCATAGGCACGCCAAGAAGACTACACACCAGCTGGCTAGAAGCATCGCAGATGAAAGAAACACGGGTTTATCTATAAACTGGGAAAACCATTGTTACTACTTACCCATTTCTAAAAATGAGTACAATTTGGCGATTTACGTACACTATTTTCATCCTATCTCCGTTTGTTTATTATATTCCCTCTTATACAGAGTGTGTAAAAAGTCCCGGATCAGTCAATTATTTCGGAAATTGTGCACAATACAAAAAAGCTTCCAATATAAAAGTTGTAGGACTTGAAGCAATCTATCAAGCTAGAACTCTTGCAATTATACAGGGTGTCCCAAAAAGTCGTGGTAAACAAAACTTCCGTTTTTTTTAAATGGAATGACCCTTTTTAAATCGCATTTCCTGATTCCGCTAAACATTATAAACAACAATTATTTAACATATCATATGGCTAAACTCATTAGTTTCAGAAATAAAAAATATTTAATAGCACGAATGCTATAGGAATGATTTTACCAACATTTTGCATTGTTTCCAGTCGAATCAAAATGTTCCATGTTATGCCTTAAAAAAAACATTGAATCTGTGTTAAATGCACCTCACTCAAGAATTATTCAACTAAATTATTAAATATTTACATTAAAATTAACCATAACTTTAAAACAGCAGTAAAAATTAATAAGAATAACCGATAATAAAAAATTGAGTGTATGAGGTTATTTAATTAAATGATGAAAATGTCCTCCTCCTACAGTTTGACAATGGGCTAGGTTATAATAAAATTTGTCGATGACGTTTTGTAACATTTCCTGGTTGATAGATGCACATTCGTCAATAATTCTTCTCCTCAATTCGTTCAGATCTGCAGGTTTGTCGGAAACACTTTATTTTTCAGGTGTCCCCAAAGAAAATAATCAAGGGGCGTTAAGTCTGGCGATCTAGCGGGCCATTCTATGGGGCCTCTTCGCCCTATCCACCGGTTAGGAAAAGTGTTGTTTAAATAAACTCTAACAACTTGCCCAAAATGAGGAGGAGCTCCATCCTGCTGAAACCACGTATGGCGTAATAGTGGTCCTACAGCATTCGTTATTGCTGGTACAATTTCATTTTGCAGCATGTGAAGATACATTTCGGCATTCAAATTCCCCTCTATGAAGAAAGGTCCCACTAATCTGTTGCCAATAATGCCAGCTCAGACATTTACTTTCTGGGGGTGTTGAGTATGTGTTTCACTCATCCAATGTGGATTCTGATCAGCCCAGTAACGACAATTATGTCGATTCAAAGTCCCGTTCAACATAAAAGTTGCCTCATCCGAAAAAACTATTTGATTTAAAAAATTGTTGTTTTCTTCATGTTTTTGCATCATTACTTCGCAAAACTCCAATCTACGATCGAAATCATCTTCTGTTAATTCCTGGACAAGATTTATTTTATATGGGTGAAAATTACTGGTTTTCAAAATATTTTCAATTGATTTAAAGCAAACATCAACTTGGGTAGCAGCTTTCCTCAGTGATAAATGTGGATCCTAAACAAAATGTAGTAATGTATCCATTTTTTTTTCATCAGTTGTTGCCGACTTTGGTCTTCCTGAACGAACTTTATCACTGCAAGACCCAGTTTCCTGAAATCTTTGAACTGTCATCACAACTGTAGATTTTGATATGGGCCGTCGGTTTGGAAAAGTAGTATTAAATAATTCCTTTGTTTCGCTAACTGTTCTTTGTCGGTCTGCAAAACCTCTCATCATTAATAAAGTTATACGTTCCCTTTCGCTAAGAGACATTTTCAGACTTTTCTAATTTGACAGTGACGAAAAACATTCTGGTACCAGCTTGTCAAAATGCAAAATGTAAATAATATCGTTTATCGCCAATCGGCACTAAACACATAGCTTTATGTCTTTCAATTCAAATTATTTCTGAAACTGATCGGTTTAGCCATATGATATGTTAAATAATTGTTGTTTATAATATTTAGCGGGATCAGGAAATGCGATTTAAAAAGGGTCATTCCATTTAAAAAAACGGAAGTTTTGTTTACCACGACTTTTTGGGATACCCTGTATAATTGCAAGAGTTCTAGCTTGATAGATTGCTTCAAGTCCTACATCTTTTATATTGGAAGCTTTTTTGTATGGTGCACAATTTCCGAAATAATTGACTGATCCGGGACTTTTTACACACTCTGTATATTATTATAAAATAATGAATAAATATTAATATTAAATATTATTGCATTAAATGAACTGCGTCGTATTTTTGTTTCCAACCGCGACTTTATCAAGAATATAATACGAGTACATAAATATTATTTTAATGTATGTTAATTATGTTTACCAATATAACATATTTAATATTATATAACTTCAAATAAACAAGAAAATGTAGATAAATTAATAATAATAATAGTTACAAGGTGTCGCAGACCACCTGTATCAGGCATTTTTTGAGAAAACGGCTAGTCGGAGGAAGTTGAGACAAAAAATGTATTACAAACGCCGCATTAAAGAATAGAATGATGTGACTGTTATTCCCAAAAACGGTTGACATCCCTGAGAGCTATATAAGAACTTCAGATTTTTAATAGGCGCGATAGGTCTAAAGTAATATCGTTCAAAAGTCTTTAAAAAACAATCAACTTTTTTTTCGCCTCTTAAATTATCAATTCAGTTAATGATACGTGGTATTAAACTACGTTAAAACAGCATATGACGCAACACAAACCTATTGCAATTGTTGCATTCAAAAATGTAAAAATATACCGGATGTCCCATTTAAATTAAAAAAGCTGACGGTATTTCCGGTGAAACCGGAAGTACAGTAGTAACAAAAAATATGGCATCAGATGCGTTATGTGTCATTATACTTGCCTGCAAAGTTTCATAAATTTAGCCCTTTTTGTTTTAAAGATATTTACTTGGTTCCATACTTTATCTCAACCCTGTATATTACTATCCTTAGAATAATGTGCTTCAGTTTCAATATTTTTATATTTGACATTTGCATATTGAATCGAAGGCATTTGTAATCTGAAAACTTTTAGAGCACCTGTGCCGAGTGCCAAGTTGTGCTAACAAATATTATTACGTTCCTGTAGAAGGATCGATTTGTATTTTTTGGCTGGTCCGTCACTCCACCTGCAGAAAAGATTTCTTGATAACAAACTTATCACACAGCAGAAGAAATAAGAAGTTGAAAGAAGGCTAGGCTTGTAAATATAATCACAAAAATTGGCACGAAAATTGTTTCAAAAACTTTAATCGGACCGACTGGAATATTTTATAAAACTTGAACACAAGTATAACTTCCTATCGTGAATACACCCCATAGATTCCACTTGGGGTTCCCTTCACTAACTTATAAATAGACTGCCCTCTCCCTAAATTCGTAATAAATATTCCATGTGGAAACACTTTCACGAAGCAATACTTTTATCTCCTTTTTTATAAGTCGTTAAATTACTGAAATGTTTTGATGTGAAAACAATGATAATATTTGAAATTTGGAAGTACTGCAACGCAAAATAATCAAAATTTAAATAAACTTGTAACTCACATAAATTTGAACAATTCAAATGATACGTTTTATTTTGGTAAAACTTTTTGAGTAATGAAATCAGGGGCGGCTCGTTATATAGAGCCAAGGAGTCATGGCACCACCTGTAGTTTCAAGCTCAGCAAGAATTTTTAATTAATTCTTAAAACACTTTTTCGCCAGTTACTTTGGTCTAGAAAAAAAATCGTTCTTTCTTTCTTAAAAAAAAAACATGTTCCACTGATTGAATGGATTTTCATATAATCATAATCTGTAATACGTTTTAAGTGCATTTTAACGGTTTTAAGTCGATGGCAAATGTTTTTATATTTTTTTCAACAGCGGGAAATTTGTACAAAGTTTCTTAACTCTACGGTCGGTTCGTTACGAAAATTCAAAATGTACGGTTGGAGTATTAAATGGATTTTTACATAATCATAATCTAGAATCTGTTTTGTGTAAATTTGAAGAGTTTCAAGTCGGTGGCAATTGTTTTTATATTTTTTTCAACAGCGGGAAATTTTGACAAATTTTCTTAACTCTACGCTCGGTTCGTCACGAAAATTCAAAATATACGGTTCGAGTATTAAATGGATTTTTACATAATCATAATCTAGATTGTGTTTTGAGTGAATTTGAAGATTTTCAAGTCGATGGCAATTGTTTTTATATTTTTTTTTAACAGCCGGAAATTTTTACAAATTTTCTTAACGCTACGCTCGATTCCTTACAAAAATTCAAAATGTACGGTTGAAGTATTAAATGGATTTTTACATAATCATAATATAGATTGTGTTTTGAGTGAATTTGAAGAGTTTCAAGTCGATGGCAATTGTTTTTATATTTTTTTCAACAGCGGGAAATTTTTACAAATTTTCTTAATGCTACGCTCGGTTCGTTACGAAAATTCAAAATGTACGGTTGAAGTATTAAATGGATTTTTACATAATCATAATCTAGAATGTGTTTTGAGTGAATTTGAAGAGTTTCAAGTCGATGGCGATTGTTTTCATATTTTTTTCAAAAGCGGGAAATTTTTACAAATTTTCTTACGCTACGCTCGATTCGTTACAAAAATTCAAAATGTACGGTTGGGATATTAAATGGATATTTAGATAATCATTATCTAGTGAGTGTTTTGAGCGAATTTGAAGAGTTTCAAGTCGATGGCAATTGTTTTTATATTTTTTTCAACAGCGGGAAATTTTTACAAATTTTCTTAATGCTACGCTCGGTTCGTTACGAAAATTCAAAATGGACGGTTTGAGTATTAAATGTATTTTCACATAATCATAATCTAGAATGTGTTTTGAGTGAAGTGGAAGAGTTTCAAGTCGATGGCAATTATTTTTATATTTTTTTCAACAGCGGGAATTTTTTACAAATTTTCTTAACGCTACGCTCGGTTCGTTACGAAAATTCAAAATGTACGGTTGAAGTATTAAATGGATTTTTACATAATCATGATCTAGAATGTGTTTGAATTTGAAGAGTTTCAAGTCGATGGCAATTATTTTTATATTTTTTTCAACAGCGGGAATTTTTTACAAATTTTCTTAACGCTACGCTCGGTTCGTTACGAAAATTCAAAATGTACGGTTGGAGTATTAAATGGCTCTTTACATAATCATAATCTAGAATGTGTCTTGAGTGAATTTAAAGAGTTTCAAGTCGATGGCAATTGTTTTTATATTTTTTTCAACAGCGGGAAATTTTTACAAATTTTCTTAACGCGACGCTCGGTTCGTTACGAAAATTCAAAATGTACAGTTGAAGTATTAAATGGATTTTTACATAATCATAATCTGGAATGTGTTTTGAGCGAATTTGAAGGGTTTCAAGTCGATGGCAATTGTTTTTATATTTTTTTCAACAGCGGGAATTTTTTACAAATTTTCTTAACGCTACGCTCGGTTCGTTACGAAAATTCAAAATGTACGGTTTAAGTATTAAATGGATTTTTACATAATCATAATATAGATTGTGTTTTGATTGAATTTGAAGAGTTTCAAGACGGTGGTATTTGTTTTTAAATTTTTTTCAACAGCGGGAAATTTTTACAAATTTTCTTAACGCTACGCTCGGTTCGTTACGAAAATTCAAAATGTACGGTTGGAGTATTAAATGGATTTTTACATAATCATAATCTGGAATGTGTTTTGAGTGAATTTGAAGAGTTTCATGTCGATGGCAATTGTTTTTATATTTTTTTCAACAGCGGGAAATTTTTACAAATTTTCTTAACGCTACGCTCGGTTCGTTACGAAAATTCAAAATGTAGGGTTGGAGTATTAAATGGATTTTTACATAATCATAATCTGGAATGTGTTTTGAGCGAATTTGAAGAGTTTCAAGTCGATGGCAATTGTTTTTATATTTCTTTCAACAGCGGGGAATTTTTACAAATTTTCTTTACTTTACGCTCGGTTCGTTACGAAAATTCAAAATGTACGGTTGGAGTATTAAATGGATTTTTACATAATCATAATCTAGAATGTGTTTTGAGTGAATTTAAACGGTTTCAAGTCGATGGCAATTGTTTTTATATTTTTTTCAACAGCGGGAAATTTTTACAAATTTTCTTAACTCAACGCTCGGTTCGTTACGAAAATTCAAAAAACACGGTTGGAGTATTAAATGGATTTTTACATCATCATAATGTAGATTGTGTTTTGAGTGAATTTGAAGAGTTTCAAGTCGATGGCAATTGTTTTTATATTTTTTTCAACAGCGGGAAATTTTTACAAATTTTCTTAACTCTACGCTCGGTTCGTTACGAAAATTCAAAAAACACGGTTGGAGTATTAAATGGATTTTTACATCATCATAATGTAGATTGTGTTTTGAGTGAATTTGAAGAGTTTCAAGTCGATGGCAATTGTTTTTATATTTTTTTCAACAGCAGGAATTTTTTACAAATTTTCTTAACTCTACGCTCGGTTCGTTACGAAAATTCAAAATGTACGGTTGGAGTATTAAATGGATTTTTACATAATCATAATCTTAAATGTGTTTTGAGTGAATTTGAAGAGTTTCAAGTTAATGACAATTGTTATTATATTTTTTTCAACAGCGGGAAATTTTTACAAATTTTCTTAACTCTACGCTCGGTTCGTTACGAAAATTCAAAATGTACGGTTAGAGTATTAAATGGATTTTTACATAATCATAATCTGGAATGTGTTTTGAGTGAATTTGAAGAGTTTCAAGTCGATGGAAATTGTTTTTATATTTTTTTCAACAGCGGGAGATTTTTATAAATTTTCTTAACTCTACGCTCGATTCGTTACGAAAATTCAAAATGTACGGTTAGAGTATTAAATGGATTTTTACATAATCATAATCTAGAATGTGTTTTGAGTGAATTGGAAGAGTTTTAAGACGATGGCAATTGTTTTTATATTTTTTTCAACAGCGGGGAATTTTTACAAATTTTCTTAACGCTACGCTCGGTTCGTTACAAAAATTCAAAATGTACAGTTGGAGTATTAAATGGATTTTTACATAATCACAATCTAGAATGTGTTTTGAGTTAATTTGAAGAGTTTTAAGTCAAGGGCAATTTTTTTTTTTTTTTTTTTTTTTATTATAAAGGAAAGATGATTGACAGGAGTTCGGGTTAGGGAATCGAGGATGATGGGGACTTGGCTTAGCCAGCTTGGGCATTCAGCCACAACCAATTTATATTAATAATATTCATATTTAAATGAAATGGGGACAAACACTAGACACCCAGGGACCCGTACGGCCATTTTTCGTGTTGAAAAAATGACCGTCCGGACGGGACTCGAACCCGCACCAACGGGGTCCAGAGGCCGGACCTCTACCCACTAGACCACCGCGGCCCCCTCAAGGGCAATTGTTTTTATTTTTTTTTCAACAGCAGGAATTTTTTACAAATGTTCTTAACCCTACGCTCGGTTCGTTACGAAAATTCAAAATGTACAGTTGGAGTATTAAATGGATTTTTACATAATCACAATCTAGAATGTGTTTTGAGTTAATTTGAAGAGTTTTAAGTCAAGGGCAATTGTTTTTATTTTTTTTTCAACAGCAGGAATTTTTTACAAATGTTCTTAACCCTACGCTCGGTTCGTTACGAAAATTCAAAATGTACAGTTGGAGTATTAAATGGATTTTTACATAATTATAATCTAGACTATGTTTTGAGTAAATTTGAAAAGTTTCAAGTCGATGGCAATTGTTTTTATGTTTTTTTTCAACAGCGGGAAATTTTTACAAATTTTCCTTACTTTACGCGCGGTTCGTTACGAAAATTCAAAATGTACGGTTGGAGTATTAAATGGATTTTTACATAATCTAGAATGTGTTTTGAGTGAATTTAAACGGTTTCAAGTCAATGGCAATTGTTTTTATATTTTTTTCAACAGCGGGAAATTTTTACAAATTTTCTTAACTCTACGCTCGGTTCGTTACGAAAATTCAAAATGTACGGTTGGAGTATTAAATGGATTTTTACATAATCATAATCTGGAATGTGTTTTGAGCGAATTTGAAGAGTTTCAAGTCGATGGCAATTGTTTTTATATTTTTTTCAACAGCGGGAAATTTTTACAAATTTTCCTTACTTTACGAGGGGTTCGTTACGAAAATTCAAAATGTACGGTTGGAGTATTAAATGGATTTTTACATAATCATAATCCAGAATGTGTTTTGAGTGAATTTAAACGTTTTCAAGTCGATGGCAATTGTTTTTATATTTTTTTCAACAGCGGGAAATTTTTATAAATTTTCTTAACTCTACGCTCGGTTCGTCACGAAAATTCAAAATGTACGGTTGGAGTATTAAATGGATTTTTACATAATCATAATGTAGATTGTGTTTTGAGTGAATTTGAAGAGTTTCAAGTCGATGGCAATTGTTATTATATTTGTTTCAACAGCAGGAAATTTTTACAAATTTTCTTAACTCTACGCTCGGTTCGTTACGAAAATTCAAAATGTACGGTTGGAGTATTAAATGGATTTTTAGATAATCATAATCTGGAATGTGTTTTGAGTGAATTTGAAGAGTTTCGAGTCGATCCCAATTGTTTTTATATTTTTTTCAACAACGGGAAATTTTTACAAATTTTCTTAACTCTACGCTCGGTTCGTCACGAAAATTCAAAATGTACGGTTGGAGTATTAAATGGATTTTTACATAATCATAATCTGGAATGTGTTTTGAGTGAATTTGAAGAGTTTCGAGTCGATCCCAATTGTTTTAATATTTTTTTCAACAGCGGGAAATTTTTACAAATTTTCTTAACTCTACGCTCGGTTCGTCACGAAAATTCAAAATATGCGGTTGGAGTATTAAATGGATTTTTAATCTGGAATGTGTTTTGAGTGAATTTGAAGAGTTTCGAGTCGATCCCAATTGTTTTTTATTTTTTTCAACAGCGGGAAATTTTTACAAATTTTCTTAACTCTACGCTCGGTTCGTCACGAAAATTCAAAATGTACGGTTGGAGTATTAAATGGATTTTTACATAATCATAATCTGGAATGTGTTTTGAGTGAATTTAAAGAGTTTCGAGTCGTTGGATATTGTTTTTATATTTTTTTCAACAGCGGGAAATTTTTATAAATTTTCTTAACTCTACGCTCGGTTCGTCACGAAAATTCAAAATGTACGGTTGGAGTATTAAATGGATTTTTACATAATCATAATCTGGAATGTGTTTTGAGTGAATTTGAAGAGTTTCGAGTCGATCCCAATTGTTTTTATATTTTTTTCAACAGCGGGAAATTTTTACAAATTTTCTTAACTCTACGCTCGGTTCGTCACGAAAATTCAAAATATACGCTTGGAGTATTAAATGGATTTTTACATAATCATAATCTGGAATGTGTTTTGAGTGAATTTGAAGAGTTTCGAGTCGATCCCAATAGTTTTTATATTTTTTTCAACAGCGGGAAATTTTTACAAATTTTCTTAACTCCACGCTCGGTTCGTCACGAAAATTCAAAATATGCGGTTGGAGTATTAAATGGATTTTTACATAATCATAATCTGGAATGTGTTTTGAGTGAATTTGAAGAGTTTCGAGTCGATCCCAATTGTTTTTTATTTTTTTCAACAGCGGGAAATTTTTACAAATTTTCTTAACTCTACGCTCGGTTCGTCACGAAAATTCAAAATGTACGGTTGGAGTATTAAATGGATTTTTACATAATCATAATCTGGAATGTGTTTTGAGTGAATTTGAAGAGTTTCAAGTCGATGGCAATTGTTTTTATATTTTTTTTCAACAGCGGGAGATTTTTACAAATTTTCTTAACTCTACGCTCGGTTCGTTACGAATATTTAAAATGCACGGTTGGAGTATTAAATGGATTTTTACATAATCATAATCTAGAATGTGTTTTGAGTGAATTTGAAGAGTTTCATGTAGATGAAAATTGTTTTTATATTTTTTTCAACAGCGGGAAATTTTTACAAATTTTCTTAACTCTACGCTATGTTCATTACGAAAATTCAAAATGTACGGTTGGAGTATTAAATGAATTTTTATATAATCATAATCTGGACTGTGTTTTGAGTGAATTTCAAGAGTTTCAAGTCGATGGATATTGTTTTTATATTTTTTTCAACAACGGGAAATTTTTACAAATTTTCTTAACTTTACGCTCGGTTCGTTACGAAAATTGAAAATGTACGGTTGCAGTATTAAATGGATTTTTACATAATCATAATCTAGAACGTGTTTTGAGTGAATTTGAAGAGTTTCAAGACGATGGCAATTGGTTTTATATTTTTTTATAAATATAAACACAGGTGTGGTATTCAATATGTCTCACAACGAAATAGTTGCAAGCATTTAACATCAGTATTAATCGGACTATAATACAAACCCTTTTATATTTTTATTTTATCCTACACATAAATAAACATGCCAGTAACTCCTTAGCAACAAGTAACGTTAAGGTACTTTTAACAACACCAGTGTTGTTAAGAAATTCTTAACAACACTAGTGTTATTATATGTATCTAACGCTACTCGTTGCCATGGAGATATTGGCAAACAAACATGATTTCGCTTTTTGACGGTTTTCATTAAACTTTTTTTAAATTAAAAAAATATAAATAGGATAAAATAAACCGTGTTACGGCACACGTAACGTTATTTGTTTTTACATTACGTTACTTGTATCGTAAATTACTATAATATAACCAGTAAAAAATATTGCAACCGTTATTGCCCTTGTAACAATTTAAACACCCTATTATTTTATTCAATAGACCTTGAATTTAATATCGCATAGATATAAATCACATTGATATCTAAAGTCATGAATATTTTACGGAAAATCCCATCCGTGCAACCTTATCCAAAATGTATAACTTTTTTAACATTTCATAAAACGCGCCGTAAAATTTACACCAGCTCCAAATTACGGACCTCGTAAGCATAATAATAGCGTGGCAGAAATTTTTCAATCATCCATCAGACAGCGAATAAAAAACACGACGGAAAATTATTGCAGAAGGTAAATAAGGGAAAATAATAACAGTGACGGGGGCATAAAGTACACACGAATTGCTGCGATGAAATCGTCGGGAGACGGCGGGAATGTTTTTATTGTGGCCGGAATACGAAATTTCGAGACACGTTACAGTCACAAAAATACTTACCTAAAGGCCGAAGTTTGTTTAATAAAAAAGAGAAAAAAACGGAAGCGGCTCGTTTTCTTTTGATTAGCAAAAGGGTCACGGACTCTGTAAAAGGGAGGTGGAAGGAATGTGATCCTTTACAAGTTCATTTCTGTGCTCACGTGAAATACGATAGATGTGGGATAGCTAATTTCTTAAATAAAGCGAGCCCGTTTTTGTTAAGCTAATCTTAATCAATTTTAATGGAGGCTATGAGGCAATTTAATTTTTGAGGTTAAAACACACATTATTCATTTTAGTTTTGACATTCTTAGACCTAGAATCATTTCGGATTTACTATTAAAACGATAACATATGGTCAGCCAACTGTTCATTTTTGGTTATGGAAAATTGTGTCTGATAAAATATATATTTCGTATTAATATGAAATGGATTACGGCTTACTCTTTTTTCCAGAATTTCCTCATGCAGAAGACGTGGATAATGCACATAATAAGCAAGAGTGAGCATCCGCAACGAAACGCGGATAATAACTGACTGTGGGACGTCGAAACGAGATTATTTCACTCTTATCTCTGCTTTTCGTTTCCATACCTGAATTTTTATCTTTTCATCCAGGTGAACTTATAATTGCATTCACATGTAACTAACAGTGAAGATAATCATGAATGACGTGCGCCTTTGATAAAATTTTTATTAAGTATGTATTATAAACAATACCCAGTGATGTATTTTTATGCTCATTCATTATAATAGAAACTCGAAGCGAGAATAAATGGATGGTATAGTTTGATCAACGGATCTTTGCGCGTGCGTTATTACCGAAAACTTGAACGACATACGAAACACGTTATTGCGTCTAATTTAACGTATCATAGAGGGAGTAAACGCATGAAAGTATGTCCGAACTAGGTTCGGCTGTTTATGACGTGACGCACAGATCCATTGATCAAAGTATATCGATAACAGTAGCTGGCTTTTAACCCTTACATAACGAATGCCGTCATATTCGTGACGATAAAAATTATTACAGTAAAATCGTTCCCAGCGAACGCGTATGACGTAAATTTTGAGTTCCTAGGGCATCGACCCAACGGCTGTTGGACCCATTCGAAAAATGAAACGTTTTTGGCACTCAGCTCTTTACTGATTGTGGTGTGAATGAAAAAAATTAAGTAATAATACTTTATACAGGGTTGCATAAAGGATGAATGGTGGTTACTAAAGAATTATATTTTTTATAAGTATTTCTGATAATGTGTAATTTAGTGTTAAAAAATTGATATTTTCAACACTAAATAAAATTTAAATAAACGCTGAAAATTGAAAATGTTTTACTACAGTGACACAGATTGATTCTTTGGTAATAAAATCCATTAAGCCAAATTAGTATTACTTGAAAAATAAGGACGCAATTACGGTAGAGCTATACCCTTACGCGAGATATTTTAGTAGGCGTAAAGTGACGCCATCTGTAGAAAATAGTTCCCGCAGAGCGGCAGGGGAACAACCGTATTCAGTCATATTTAGAAGCCCGATTTAAATCGATCTCTCAGGGCCCTTCGCGCATTTCAAGTTTCTTGTCGATTTAAAAAATAATCTACTATATTTTACGTAGTTTAAGCAAATGCTCTACCATATAATTTCCATAAATGTACATGTAATCGCATTACTTTACATCAACCAATGAAATAATGGTATAAAATCGTAACTTACTCTTCGGGTTTGGCATACATTTTTAACGAAAAAAAAGTACGCCTGTAGCCGAAGTCGAATTTTCATCGGGGAAAACCCTTTGTCTTCTAATAATAAATACCGACTTTATTTATCCGCAAGACGAAAAAAGCAAACAGTTTTCATCTAAAAAAGAGGTACCTAAGTAAACTTTAATCCAAAATCTAAACACTGGGTATTCGATTTGTTTAAATAATGCAATTTAAAATATAACATTAACCTGCCTCACGAATGACCTGCATCATTTTTTTGCCAAATCGTCAATAAAAAAATGGTACTATCTTGGGATGGGTGATATTTCACGCACTAGTGATTTTTCACTGATATTGAAAAATCACAGGTTGTTACTGTTACTAATAAGCAAATTTCACCGTGAGTGTAACTGTGATTATGACTGTACTTAACCGTGATTTGTTATTTAAAATTTCCATGGTTACCCAAACTTTGATTGCTACTTACAACGTGATCGCTATATAAAATTGCAAACTTACCCACATAACAGTGATTATTAATTGAACTGTGACTGATGATTGTAAGAAGACAATACAGAATAGCATTTCTAAATATTATTTTACATTAATTAGGTCATACTTCCATTTTGCTAACGATTTTAAAAAAATCGTACGAAAACTGCTCTTATGTTCATGCTTAAAATTACGATTTTCATGAACTGAAAAAAAAAACTAAAAACAAATGCTACAACAACCAAACTTCCCAAATTTGCTAAAAATTAATTTTACTTTAAGATTCGGTGTGAATACATAAACATCCCTTTATATAAATTTTAAAATAATAAGACGAAACCAATTTTCAATTTACAAAGGGCCCCATATGATTTATATGGAAAATGGGTTTCGATCAAATTTCACCAAACTTTGGGAAAACATTCCTCAGACCATCCCAAACAAAAGTCTCAGTTGGGCGCAGAGTCTGAAAACCCCTAGTTTAGGAGCCACGCAAGGTTGAAACAACCTCTGAAGGCTATTTCAAATTAAAAGAACCATTTTTCAAATCGAATAACACCAAGATATTCTGAGTTTGTTTCATGTACTTGATATTGTTTTTTTTGTCAATTTTATTGTCTGAACGAGTGTGTCAAGATTGCATTTATGTATAGTATGTTTGTACTCATGGGAGTCTAGTTTCGTTATACTATGAATACATGAAAATTCGTATTATCTGTTTTTTGAAGAAAATATTTCAACGCTATGCGCTTTCCACGAGCGTATGTCAAAAAAACAGATAATACGATCTGCCATATTTTAACTGTCAAAATTTGCATATTTGCCAATCGAAGCTGGCAACTTTTAAAGTTGAAAATAGCACATTTATAAAGGCAAACATTGCTTATTTTAACAGTAAAAAAAAGTCTATTTTGGTAGTCAAGTCAAAAATGCCATATATTTAAATAGTCAAAACTCTCCTAGTTTAACTGACAAAACTAACATAGAAAAAAAATTATAAAAACAATTGCTACAAATCTGCAACTTTCTAAATTTACTCAAAATATACCAGGCGATTCTACAATAAATACTCGTTCATTTAATCAAAATATAAAAAACAATTATCACGTACTTGAAACTCTCCAAAATGACTCAAAATTCATTCTGCAAAAACCTTTCGACTACATTTAAAAATAACTCCTCGAGAACAAACCAAATCGTTATTCTGAAGGTGAGATATTACAGAGGCAATGTACACGTAGAATAACATTTATGATATCCTTGATTTTTTTTAAATTTACTCAAAATACATTCCAATTTACGATTCCGCAAAATGCTTCTTCACCAATTTTTGAAATAATCACCCGAGAGGCTGAAAGACTTCTAGTTAATTACCTTTTGAGGTTATTTGTAAAAGTGTCTGAATAAATGTATTCTCTCTCTCTCTCTGTGTTCCACCAGAGAAAAAAATCGTCATTATGAACATGTGTCTTTTCGGAAGCAAAACAACAATGGAAAAATAATTGTAACATTGAAAAAGAACTTTCTAAATTTGCTCAAAACATATTTTACTTTATATATAAGAAATCTTTATTATCAGTAATTGAATTTAGTACATTTTTTTTTATTCCTACAGTTACAATTTTTCATATTTTGATTCCTGATAAGGAATAAGGGCTTTCGACCTTAGGTCTTTCCGCCTATTTTACTTTATAAATTTCCAAACGCTGAAATTTTCGTAACTTATTTTAAGTATATAGTAATAAGATTAAATAAGAATCTAAGAACAATACTTCTTTAGAGTTTAAATTAATCGTGCCAAAACAAAATTGGTGTTAATTTCAAAATTGCACACAGTTAGGATATCAAAAATTGGTACAAACCTGAACCTCACAAATTTAAGATTCAGGAAGACTATGAAATACTCCCCTTTATAATTTTTGAAATGATTGCACGGAAACAGCATTTAGCCAATTATAAAAAATTGCGACGTTCATAAAATGATTAAAAAAAATATTTAAAAAACTCTGAAAGTTTCTGAAAATACTCATTATGCTTAAAGATTTCATTAGAATCTGTAAATATTCCTTCTATAGATTTAAAAATAATCGCCTGAGAACAACAATTACAATTTAATAATTTAAAAATTACGAATTTCATGAGCCGAAAAAAAATAACTGTCACAAATCTTAAACTTTTCTAATTTATTTCTAACAGGAATTATATTATAAAATTCTGCAAAAATCTCCAAATGCATCTACAATCTTGAACTGAAACATAGCCAAATGCATATTTATTTGGCTGTCATTAATCATAATTCCGGACGACCAATTGATTTCACCAAGCAACATCTTTTTCGTTGACAAAACTCTTTAAAACATAAAAATAAAATTGAAAAACGAAATTTAAGATTATGTTCCAGCATAAGAAAGTGTAATAAACCAAAAATAAAATATAGTAACTGTGTAGAAGGAAATTGAGAAAGGATACGATAATAACTGTGAAAAAAAAAAAGATTTGGATCAAGAAGAGTATGATAAAACGAAGGGTATTTTTTGAAAGATTTAAGTAAAACAAAAGAAGACATTGAAGATATAGAAAAATGAATTCGTGGACACAGGCATTGTGATATGTGGTATATCGAAAGAAGAAAGAGGCTGAGTTGATGAAAAATATTTTGTACTAAAAAAAATCACATCTAAAACTGTAGAACACCCGACGAAGCAATACTATCAATTACATTTTGGAAAAATTACGAAATGAAATCACAAATGGCATTACCAAATACAGGGCCAGTTGCACATTACTGAGCGTGAATAATTTTGCATTTTGGTCACTAGGACACCCCTTGGATTGAAAATTTATACCATTTTTAAAAACGATGAATTCTGGGAAACTAAAATGGAAAATCATTTTAAATGTTTCTATTTCAAATGTCTCTTACCGGAACTAATAGATCCGCGGGAGAAAAGAAATATGCCGATCAAGGATCCGTAACGTATTGAATTGGCTATAAATAAGTAGTTCTAAAATAATGTTAGGTTCTTCATTTCCTGTTGCAATACAAAATGAAGAATATTTGTTTCGAATTAACAGTTAATTATAAAAAAAACATTTGTGTAATGAGTGTGATAAACTGAGGTATTCTATTTGCTGAAGAAAATATAATAAACACGTGGCGTGTTTCTAAAAATTGCAGGTATAGTTAGGCGAGTATGTAGAAAAAAATCGCCATAAAAAATATGAGATAATGCTAGGAATTAAAGATACACATTGTTCGAATATTGTTTTAAAAGAATAACATTGCAGTTTCTAGAAAAAAAATCAAACGCCATTCTGGGTATCTGATGTACGATAGACCGTGACCAGACATTTCCGCACAGGAAGACTGCTCACGCGAAAACTGCGCACAGAAAACTGCGCACAGCGAAAACTCCGCACCCGAAAACTCCTCACATGGAATAAGGCTCACACGGAAAACTCCGCACACAGAAAATAACGCACAGTGATAATTACGCACACGAAAATTACTCACATGGAAAATTACTCATATTTATCAATCCTCACAGGGTGCGCACAACAAATATTTTTGATATAAATATTACATTTCACATTAATTTAAAAGCAACAATGTACTATGTTTTTAATGTAATTTTTGAAAATGTGTTTATTTTTGGGTGTAATAAATTTTTAAAAATTATTGTTTAAAAAATACATTGATTGATTGATTGATGATTCTGAATATGATACAAAATATCTACCTTTAGAATCAACTACCATTTTTAAAAATGTATCAATTTTTGCGAGAGTTATGAATTTTTGATATTTTTTTTAAGTTGTCGAATATGTGAACAAAGAAAAATGAAAAAACAATAATACTGATTTGATTGAATTCCTTAAAAAACTCTAATGCAATAATACATTTAACTTTAAAATTAAATTTGCTTTTTGAAAACGAGTCAATTTTTGTTAAACACTTAAACAAAACAAAAGCCGTAAACAAAATTCAGTTCCTCAAATATTTTAATATATCCACTAACTGTAATTTTTAAAAATGTGTTTATTTTTGGATGTAATAAATTTTTGAAAAGTAATGTTTAAAAAAATACTGATATGATACGAAACATCTGCCTTAATCAGAATTAACTACGATTTTTAAAAATGTATCAATTTTTGCGTGAGTTGTGAATTTTTGATATATTTTTTTTAAGAAAAATGTAAAAAAAATACTGATTTGATTGAATTACTTAAAAAAACTCTAATGCAATTATAATACATTTAACTTTAAAATTAACATTGATTTTTGAAATCGAGTGAATTTTTGCGTGAGTTATGAATTTTTGAAAATTAATATTTTAAGTTAAGTAATAAAATTTGTAAAATGTAACGAATTTTAGGGCAGAAAGGCCGATAGGTCGATAGCCCTAATAAAATATCGTTTAGTACTACTATAACGAATTTTAAATTCATTTAAACTTTAAAATTTGTACTCTATGATAAAAAAAAATCAGAAAAAATATATTGAATTGCAGTAGAATTTGCAAAAGGTATAACGAGTTTTAATTTACAATGAAAATTAAATGTCTGTATTGGTTTATTCATTGAATTGATGAGACGAATTTGCTTTAAAAGATTAAGATCTCTAAACAGAACAATACATTTCTGATTTTCCGTTAAAACAATTGCCAAATTATAGCTAAAAACAAATGACAACATTCTAAACATTGTCTGGGGAAATGAAATATGCATTCTACGAATTTAAAAGTTGTAAAAAAAATTATTAAAAGTTCAAATAAACATTTTTGATTTCTCATCTTAGGTTAAAACAAAACGGTAATTTTCCAAACTGGAAAAGGAAAAATCTAAATTGCATAGAAGGATAAAAAAAAATAATCAAAGGAGAAATTTGTTTTAAGAAATTAAAATTCTAATTAAGGATTGTAAATACATACTAGCAAAGCCTTTAGTAATAATTTTCAACTTGGCTATTTCTACAAATAAATTTCCTGATTACTGGAAACGTGCTGTTATTACTCCAGTTCTTAAAAAAGGGGACTCTTCTCTGCTTAAAAATTACCGGCCAATCGCTATCTTGTCTAATTTTGCAAAAATATTCGAGCAAGTTATCTACTATTATCTTTATAGCCACGTCCAAATGTACATTTCTCCACAACAACACGGGTTTATATCTGGTAGGTCGACAATAACTAATTTGGCAACCATTGCGCAATATCTAAGCGTAACTCTTGACAATAGAGGCCAGGCGGATGTTATATATACTGACTTCTCGCGTGCTTTTGACATCATTGACCACAAAATTGTATTAAACAAACTTAGTAGTTTCGGTCTCACGGAAAATTTCCTTCAACTCATGGCATCTTACTTGGAAGGCAGACTAAACTATGTTCATTTCAATGGTTTCAAATCGCACACATATTTATCAACGTCAAGTGTACCGCAAGGGTCAAATCTGGGGCCATTGTGATTTGTCGTATTCATTAATGATTTAATTACATCAATATCTTGCCCAATATTAGCTTATGCCGATGATCTAAAAATATACAAGAATATCAACTCTATGGATGATCAAATTTCACTTCAACAAAATTTGGACTTGATTTCGCAGTGGTGCGAAACAAACAAATTATTTCTAAATATTGACAAGTGTTACGCTGTGTCATATAGTCGTAAGCGTGTAATTGCTGAATATTGCTATCATATCAATGGTTCCGCGATTCTAAGGAGCACAGGTGTTAAAGATCTTGGAGTTATTTTTGATAACCGCCTAAGTTTTATCGATCACATTGATAATATGTGTAATTCTGCAATGAAGACGTTGGGATTTATAATGCGAACTTCTAAATATTTCAGCAATATGTTATTACTGCGAACCCTATATATATCTTTAGTGCGCAGTAAACTTGAATATGCTTCGATAATATGGTATCCATGTTACACTAGCAATACCTTAAAAGTCGAACGAATCCAAAGAAGATTCCTAAAATTTCTATCTTTCAAAGCAGACGGTATCTACCCTGAACGAAATATAGATTATTGCCAATTATTATCTAAGCATGAATTTTCCTCTTTGTCATCGCGCCGTGATGAAAGCAGCGCTTCTTTTATGTTTAAAATAATTCATAACTTTATTGGTAGTGCAGAACTTTTAGGTTTAATTAATTTCCAAATTCCTAGATTATCATCTAGAAATTGTAATACATTTGCTATCGTTTCCGCCAATACTAATATATTGGTTAAAGCTCCACTTAGCCACATGTGCCGAAATAGTGATAAGCTATTTCCTGATATATTTATTAATAACCGAAATCCGCCATAATATGTATCATATGTACTGCTCTATTGTTGATTGTTTTCTTTTAATTTAAGAATATGTTAGAATTAGTTACAATTTTACTCTTACTTTAAATACTGTAGTATTATATTTCTTTTTTTTTTTTGTTATCCCTGTATTGGATTCTTCCGTTGGGTAATAAAATTTATTATTATTATTATTATTATTATTATTATTAAAATTAATTGAAAAAATTATAGATTTCTGATTTCGAATAAAAATTAGTGCCAAATCCGAGAAAGAAACAGCAACACACCAAAATCGAAAATTGTACGATTTAAAAAATTAATAATTGAATGAATATTTTTTTTTAAATTGGTTATTTAAACTCTAGAAAATAAACCCATTCGATGATGAGAAAGCTAACTGCAAGTAGTATTTGGTAGAAGGTAAATGTAATTATAACATTCTGTACGATTTGTCAATGAGCTATTGACCTGATGGTCTCTCAACTAATGCCGTATTTTTTTGTATACATTATTGTAGCATAACATAAATGAAGGTCTCTACAACACCGTTATTTTTGTATTCTGATATTATTAAATCGCATTGAAAAAATCATTATTGTGAATAATTCATTCAATAAATTTTAGATAAATGAGCTATTGACCTGATGGTCTCTACTTCTATCGTTATTTGTGTTCAGAGATATTATTAAATCGCATTGAAAAATTCACAATAAATTATTCATTCAATAAAGTTTAATTAATGTCATTTAATCGCTTACCAACAGTAGGAACTATCTTCATAACTGATAATCCATTTCCATTAATGTAATTTTCAATATTTGCACACACTAAAACACGCGAACACTCACTCACTCGGTGGAAGGAAAACTGCCGAATCGAACGGTTTTCAATGACTAAAAGGAGATTTAATCTGGAACGCGTTCATGCATCGTAGATAAGGATTGATAACAGACGGCGAAAGAATGTGTTTTTTGCAAACATCTACGCCGGATACTAATTGCCTCCGGGGAAAGGTCAAATGATTCGGCGGTTCGCACCTGGCAAAATTTTCCAGTTCCACCGGTGACTTTGTTCGGTGTTTTAGATTTTAACAGCGCGGCGGAGTGTTATTCTTAAATTTTAAAATACTTTCATTTGATCAGGCGGAGAAGTTGAAAGTGAAAATTGAAATATACGAAATAGCAGAATCAATCGTTTATTAAAACACGCTCTGTAGCGTAAATGTAGTATAAGCTTTGGAGTGTTAGAACCCTCTATTAGAATCTTCCATGTAGATACAGTAAAATGTAATTCTAATCTAATCTTAAATGATCAAACCTTAACAAAACTAAAAAGAAACAAATTTAACATACCTGTGATGGCATTATTATTAAATTGTTTATTCAAATTAATATGTTAGACATGTATACTTTCAAAAACACAGTACATTGTTGCTTTTAAAGTAATGTGAAATGTAATAACTATAGCAAAAATATTTGTTGTGCGCACCCTGTGAGGATTGATAAAAGTGAGTAATTTTCCGTGTGAGCATTTTTCAGTGCGAGTAATTTTCGTGTGCGCAATTATCACTGTGTGTTATTTTCTGTGTGCGGAGTTTTCCGTGTGAGGAGTTTTCGCGTACGGAGTTTTCGCTGTGCGCAGTTTTCGCGCGAGTAAACCTTCCTGTGCGGATATATCACTGAACCACGATAGACATGCGTGCAAAGTTTCGGTAAACAACAAAATTAAAATGACTCAAAATGCCTTTGATTAACAAGAAACTGAGTTATTTTTCTTACAAGAAAACGAAATGTAGCCTGAATATATGAATATTCAACCTGTTCGTTAATCTGCAAGCAAAAAATTAAGTCTTACTAAGACTATAGTCTTAGTAAGACTTAATTTAATTCATACCGGGTGGACCATTTAATGTGTTTTCAGGAAATATCTTCGAAACAAGAAACTTTAGAAAAAAATGACCCAAACAAAAAATGATTGTATTGAAGGGGGCCATAATAACATAATTTTGTTTTTTTCATAGATGGCGCTGTTGTTGCTAAATCGAGGTCAACTTAGTTTTTTTAAATGGAAACCCCTACTTTTTATTACAGAATCAGAGTCCTTGTTAAAAAGTGAGAAGAATTCACTCATCTAACTTTTTGTGTGTGGTGTGTGTGTGTGTGTCAAAACATGACGTCGGCCGTATTTCCATGAATTACAATTTTAAATTGAAAAATAGCTGGAAATAGCTGGATTTTGATGCTTTCTTTGACTGAACAAAAGAAAATTTAGTTTGGTAATCAGTCGGTCTTCTGCATTGACGGCGAAAACGTTACAATGGAGTGGTATACTATCGCGGAAAAGGTCGACATGATTTTCGTGTATGGTGAAGCTAGACGCAATGCACTTGCTGCGTGTGGCTTATACGCGGAGAGGTATCCTGATCGAGATCATCCGAGTCACATGACTTTTCTTCGGATCGTCAACTCATTTGTGGACACTGGCAGCCTAAAACGAACCAGACATCGAAGACGCACCGTAACCCAGGAGAATGCCGAAGTTGATATTTTAGCTGCAGTTGCAGTCAAACCCTACATAAGTTCTCGTCAACTGGCGCGGAGTTCAGGCATCTCCAAAACGAGTGTTCTGCGAGTTCTTCATCGGCATAAATTTCATCCTTACCACGTATCGTTGCATCAAGAACTTCATGGCGACGACTTCCAACATCGAGTGCAGTTCTGCAATTGGGCTCAGCAGCAAATACGCAACAACCGGAACTTCGTTTCCATGATTCTATTCTCGGATGAAGCAAGTTTCACGAATCGTGGCCAAATCAACCGGCATAACATGCACTATTGGGCGGAGGAGAATCCACATTGGATCCGACAAGGACTTTTTCCTGTGGGGATTGCTGAAGGACAAATGCTATGCCGACATACCGTTGACGCCTGATAACATGAAGGAGCGTATTCGCAATGCTTGTGCGAACATCAACAGAGACACCCTACGAGAAGTTCAGAGATCGTTTCAAACAAGGATCGCAAAATGTCTCGAGATGAACGGCCATCATTTTGAGCACCTGCTCTAGAGATGATTTCAAGTAAGTTAAACACAAGTGCGCGTCTACACACACTTCGACCCAATCGACTTCTTCTAACCTGCCATTTCTTTTCAGCTTCTTACAAATTACGCTCCAGCCGGACATCGACAACATCAACCTGCAGAGCGACATGGGGCTGTCAAAGCTGTCAGCAGCGCTCACGCTGAGCCCAGAATATAAAAAGCAAAATTGAAGTTATTTGTTTAATTTGAAATTATTATAAATTTTGAAATATCAACTTGGAAATGGATCAAAATTATTTATTTTGCATTTCCAAGTCGGTCGATCATACAATTACACTCTTGAATAAAATACTAGTTAAGTTTACGTCACATTCATATCCTTTACAAAAATAATAACAAAATAATGTAACGAACATTATTGGTGATTTTAGACGGGCATGTTCGCGGGTGCGCACACACACACACACACACACACACACACGCGCGCACACACACATACATGCGCGCGAAGTTCGAATACGCAAGCGTCCAAATGCAACAACTTCTTTTCGCGATTACAGCGCCATCTATCACTCTGACTAAAAAGTTAGCTGAGTGAATTCTTCTCACTTTTTAACAAGGACTCTGATTCTGTAATAAAAAGTACGGGTTTCCATTTAAAAAAACTAAGTTGACCTCGATTTAGCGACAACAGCGCCATCTATGAAAAAAACAAAATTATGTTATTATGGCCCCCTTCAATACAATCATTTTTTGTTTGGGTCATTTTTTTTTAAAGTTTCTTGTTTCGAAGATATTTCCTGAAAACATATTAAATGGTCCACCCGGTATATTCAGGCTACATTTCGTTTTCTTGTATTTATCTAATGCTTTCTGCAACAAGTAAAGTTGTTTCTAATTTGAGTTATTTTTCGATTACAAAAATTGAATCTACCTTTTAGGGTAAAACATGGCATGGATTTATAAAAAAAATCTGACTAAAATGAGAAATACGTTGCTTTCGTCATAGGCAATCTAACAGTTTTAAAAAGACGACAATTAACAAATTAACCACTTTCTGTCTAATACCACTGCGAATATTAAATAACACAGCAGATATCTTTGATATATTTAATCTACACATCATCGATTGTATCATTCAATATCAGCCAGGAAAGTAGTTTCAATAGATGATTCGTTTATTTCAGAGTTTTTAAGACTCTTAAATTGTAGAAAAGCATCGTATTTCTCACTTTAATTATAAATACAATATGAATGTGAATGAAATAAATTATGCTGGAAATTTCATCTTATGTAAATATACCGGGTGATCAATTTTTCAATTAAATATAAAATCAGATTAGTAGGTTAAACCTAGAGTTATTACGATATTTCATTAACTTGATAAATATGTTGTCTTAATACTTAAAAAACACACATTTTGCTTCTAAATTAATCAAAACAGGCTTGCAAACGTTGTATATTTTTTCACAAAACATGCTATAAACCACTACCACAGCTGATCTCTCTTTTTTATTAGTAATTTGTATTGTAATTATTTTATGTTTTGATTAAAAATAAAGCTGGCATTTTTTACATTGACATAAGAGTTCAATAAACTGCAATTGGTCCATATATCTATGCATAGTGGAACATAATAGCTATTTATGTAACAAGTACATAATTTAGGACTTTCTGGATGAGCCTTATCGCTTAAAGTATGAGCGAACTTGCGAGTGAGGACTATAAATAAAACGAAAGTATATACAGTGGCGCCCCTAAAGTATGAAATATATTAAGTAAAACCGAAATAATATATTTTTGGGAAATATCCTCGAATAGATCGATTTTTTTTTATGAAAATACACATTTTTGCATGTATTAAAAAAAACTCAAAATATCAAGTTCTCACCTTCAATTGTCATTTACTCGAAAAAGTTCTTATGTAAGATGGCAACATTTTTATACTTCCAGTTCGACAATGAAAAGATCTCTCAAAATCAAGAACAAAAATAGGGGTTGCCATTTAAAAACCAAATGGATGACGTCAATACTCAAAAACAAATGACGACTAAAAATCGAGTTTCATGTAAAAATGTATATTTTTATAAAATAAAATCGACCTGTTCGACGATTTTTACCAAAAATATTTTATTTCGGTTTCACAGAATATATTCTATACTTTAGGCGCGCACTGTATATTTTAATCACAGTGTGCATGCACTGCTACACTAATTTCATTCATTTTAAATTTTATACAAAATGGATGACCTTGATAAACAATCTAACTCACGCAATAAACAACCAAACTTTGCAATCTTCTTCAGGAATAAATACAGGGTCTTGCCAGGGCCGATCCTACCGGAGGGCTAGAGCGTGCATGGCACGTGGGCGGCGATTAGAGGGGCGGCGAAGCCCGCGGAACGAAAGACAAAGGTGCCGATTTTGTTTCCTATGTAAATTATTGAGAAAAGTAAATATTAAAATTATAACTATGGGTTTTAAAGACTTACGCCATTGCGCTGACCAAACATGAGAACAGTGCAAAGTATATTAAATGTCTCCAAAAATGGCGGGAGTTAAAAATCCGTTTAAATAAATAAAAATCATAGACAAAGAGCAACAACAACAATTTGAATTCTAGAGAAAAACGATGGAGGGATTGAGGAGATTGATTGCTATTGTGCACTTTTTAACAAGTCAATGTCTTGCTTTTAGACGAAGTAGTTCTAATCTCTATAGGAGAAATAACGATTTTTTTAAAGGCAGCAGAAATGCTAGCTAAATTTGACACCTTATTTTCAGATCATTTAAATAAAATTGTAAAATCTAAAGAGAAGTCGAAGAAGAAATCCTGCACTGTATGCAAGGGAGGCTCGTTATATAGAGCCAAGGAGCGATGGCACTACCTGCATATAAATATTTCGTACTACCTGCATATAAATATTTCTTTATATATTTTTTTAAATACACCATTAATCAATTTAACATACACCAAATTTTCTGAATTTTGGCCCCTTATAAACCAATCAAGTAACCGTCAGGATATAAAAACAATTAGGGCGACATCTATCCCCGATAGTCCTCAGTTATTGTCGACGGTGAAATATAATCGAAATTACACAAATGATTATGTATAGAAATAAATTAATACACGATAACACTTTTAAATATAATTGCTACTTTTGAATCACGTTGCTACCTGTGATAGCTACTTTTTAATATCAGTGATTTTAAACCGTGATTACGGTTAGTGTACATCGTAACACCTTTTGAAATTGTGATTATTTTAAAATGAGCGAAGAAGCATTTCTAGACTGTTGCGGAAACGTAAAGTGGAAAATATTTTGAGTAAATTATGTTGCAAATGTTTATCTATGTCTCTGAAAAGCTCATCTTCAAATTAACGATTTGCTCTGTTCTCGGGGAGTTGTTTTAAAATCTAGACGAGAAGCATATAAAGATTTTTGTAGAATCGTAAAATCGAATAAATTTTTGGTCATTTTGTAAAGTTTCAATTCTAATACTTGATAATCGTTTTTTTTTAATTTGTGTTTTGCTTCTGAGAAAGCGCATATTAATAATGATGATTTACTCTGTTCTCGAGGGATTATTTTTAAATGAAATAATTAACGTCGAATTGTCCAATAAAGCAGATTTCCTTACTTGGCTGGGTTCACAGCCTCGCTCGGCGGTGAAACTCCAGCCGCGTCCGTAAATCTGTTACTTTATTGCCTCGTTAAACAAATAACTATTTTACGGATCACTAAAAACTACAAAGCCGTATATACCCAGCATTAATTCGTTATGCTGGGTTTATACGAATTTTAACGTGAAGTGTTTAGTGATTAACTTTTAGCATTAGGAAAGATGCCGATCATACGAAAATTAAGAATTATGAATTTTAGATAATGCGCTTGCGTGTCGGCTTTGTAATTTCTGAAAATACTGTTATACGAGTAATTTTTATAATTAACAGAGAAGACTAAAAGTTAAGATCCAGTGAGTTTTAAAGGGGGATGAGCACTTGAATCACACGAGGGCAATCCACAAAGTGACAGACGTTTTGAAATAAAAAATAAACGAAGTGAAAAAACTAATTTTTATTATATACATTTTGAAGGTAAACTTTTAGGCTATTTTTCGACGTATTCGCCATATAAATTAAGGCATTTATCATAACGTTTTACAAGCTTTTCAATGCCCTCTTTGTAGAAATCTGCCGCCTGCGAGTTCAACCACTGGTTTACACCGGCATGGAGTTGAGCGTCAGTGTCAAATCGTGGCGTATCGAGCCACGTCTTCATCGTTGGGAACAGATGGTCGCTCGGTGCCAAATCAGGGCTGTATGCCGGATGACTGAAAATTTCCCATCCAAAATCACGCAAGAGCTCTTGAGTACGATTGGCTGTGTGTGGATCAGCGTTGTCATGGAAAAACAAAATTGTATCTTTAAGTTTTCTCCGACGCTTGTTTTGTATCACTCGTCTTAATTTTCGGAGTGTTTCGCAATACCTCTCTGAATTAATTGTTTGATCACGTTCAAGAAAATCAACGAAAATCACTCCCTGAGCATCCCTAAACACAGTAGCCATGATTTTTCTTGCTGACAGCATCTGCAGACACTTTCTCGGTTTCTTGGGCGAATGCGTGTAACCCCATTGCATCGACTGCCGTTTTGTTTCACAGGTCACGTGTTGTACCCAAGTCTCGTCACCAGTTACGATACGATCGATAACATGGTTTCCACTTTTGTCGTTCTCTTCCAGAAATGTTAGTGCTGCAGCAGATTTTCGGAATCCATATGGCACAAAATTTGTGGTATCCAAGTTTACCAACTACGATTTCATGAACTAAACTCCGTAAAATTTGGGGAAAATGTTCCAAAAGTTCCGTAATCGTGAAACGACGAATTTCACGGATTTTTTCATTCATTTTCACCAACAATTCATCGGTCCCAAGACTAGGCCCACCACTGCGATCCTCATCGTGAACATTGGTTCGGCCATTTTTAAAGTCAATGCACCACTGCTTCACTCGGCTTTCACTTATTATTCCGTTGCCGCACACGTCACAAATCTGGTGATAAATTTCAATCGGTTTGTAATTTTTCACCAACAAATACCTTATCACACCACGCACTTCACAACTGGCGGAATTTTCAATTGCAGCGCTCATTTTAAAATGTACAAAAAAGTACACCACGGCTGGTTGCGTACTAGGTGTAGAAACATTCTGTAGCCAAGATGGTGGCGCCAGTGCCGCCAACTGCCGCGCCAGGCCAAAACGTCTGTCACTATCTGGATTGTCCTCGTATATCCAAAAGAATTTATTGAAAATTTTAATAGCACATTATAAACATTTATTTTTTTAATGAACCTGCTGACATTTTCGTCAAGATCACAAGTCTATGCTTAAGAGGATAAGGGGCGATTGCCCCTTTGCCCCCTCTTTCGATCCGCCAGTGTATTTTAACTAAGTAACTATAACAACGTAAATATAAGCTTTATAAAGTCACTGTCACTAAACTATTATACAGTACACGTCCATCAGGGCCTTTATAGCCTTGCCAGTTTTATTCAACTCGGTCTTACGACCTCCTCTCACAAACTTTCTGGCTACGACTGTAAAGGCAATCCTGATGGACTTCTACTGTAAATACTATTTCCGTGTACAAAACTACTTAATTTATTTCAATTCCATGTTTTAGCAGATGATTTAGGATTAATGTGTAAATCTAGCGTCAGAGCTGATCAGCTGTTTTTCGACGCAAAATATGTGCGCTGTTACATTTATGTTTGAGAGTTTTAAGGAAAAGTAGAAAGTAGCGAACCCTTAAACGTTAATTCTTAAAATAGTTAAAAGATTATGGATGCCACCGTTACTAGGTGGTAGTCAATTTTTAGAAAATTTCGAATTAAACAAGTTTTGACAATACAACATATTATAATCCCTTACAAAGGTCGAAACGTGTGTTAGTATTGCTTACAACAGAGGTGCGACATTGTGCTTGTGTCTATTATTCAATAAATGTTGGTACAAAACGTCAATGGTTGTTGAACTTCAAATTACCTGAAGAGAATTCGAATAAAAATCTATAGAAATAATATTTATTATACGAATGTGGAATGTACGTAATTAGTCCCGCAAGAAAAAAGTAGAATAAGTAATTTTCTTGGGGGACTAATGAGGAATTCCACATGAGTATAATATAATATTTTATCCAAAATCGCCTCTAATTGTGTTAAATATTGAAATAATGTTAAAATAATAAATTTTGACGTACGTGGTGTCAATTTGAAATATTTCAAAAATCTCACGAAGGATCTATGCATTCCGTGAGAGAAATTTATTCTCTCACTAGGGGGTAATGAGCAACATTATATGGCTCAAATGACCACTCTAATTCGATTATTACACTCGATTTTGGAGAAAATCTAATATTTATACTTCTTGTTCTATATAGCACAAAAAATATTAAAAATAATTAATTTTAATAATCTTACCTGTTTAAAATTCTGGACTAGTTTTTGCATATTATAGCATTTTCAAGAGATTTTATTTAATTACAGACAAAATCATTTAAATACGTAAACAAAAACCTGAAACTTGCTAAAACTCGACAAGGGGATCTCTTAATTAAACCTACAGTCTATGTAATCCCTTGCCGTTAGAAATTCAAAGTGAGGTGAACTTACTTGGTGCATCTTAATCTCTTCTTACAGAAAATGTGCATGGGACACATGCTGAAAATTCCGACCGCACTCAACTGGAAATTGCACGAAAATTCTCGCTCGACAACGCAAACAAACAACAACCAAACCAAACTAACCGAAACCGTTTTACACAAATACACACTCGACACAGTCTTATCAGTCGTTTATCCATTAACTGCGGTTACATGGGAATCGACTATGGATATGTATTAATGTACCTGCGAACAATGACATTCGTTATAAAGGCCGAACGTAAATAATGTATAGAGATATGGACAATTTTGAAAGTTTAATCTTTTTGTTACACTGAAAGTTAATTAGTAATTCAGTGTGGATGAATGTATGTTTTATCAGGGCCTCCCCTTGTTGATAAAAGCGTGGATTAAAGTTCAATGGATGGTATTCTCTTACGAAACGAAACTTTAACAAGTAACAACGCATGTAATACAATCACCTTTACAGGTATATGTGGAGGAAATTATTACAGTGAAACAGAGATTGAAGGCTGTGGAGTTAGAGGAAGCTTTAATTAGTAACTATAATATAATAGCAGTATGTTAATAAATAAAACGCAGAGGTATTACAAGAATAAGACATATTTTAAATTATTTACAATCAAGTAAGAGAACTTTGCATTGTAAATTTGTTGAAATGACTGATAATACAGGGTGGAAACTTCGACTGGGACAAATTCGGTATTTATGAAATCAGAAGTATCAGAACAAAATCCTCGGACAGGTCGATTTTTGTTTTTTACTCCGCACTTTTTTTGCGTCTTCAAAAATAGCATGACGTCACTTGTCTTTCACGTATGACGTCATAGACATTTTTTTTAAATTAAAACCATTTTTTTTTGTTTCACTAAATTTGTAGCCCTTTTTATTCTCTTGACGACTGTGTCAAAATATTTTTTTATTTCAGTAATTGAAAAAAAATCCGTCTCATGCCGTACCGATAAATGTGCATTGACTCGTTTACAACTGTGTTAAGCAATTTTACCCGATGCGTGCCGTGCGTCCGCTTCCGACAAGTGTGCGCTTAGCTTAAGAGTGAAGCCTTGGCAGATTTCGTTTGGTCCCAATTAACAACAAATAACGTTTAAAAAAATACCAATTAAACAAAATAATTTGCCTAGTCAAAAAGAAAAAAATGTAGTAAACATTCTGAATACAATAAGAAAATTTTAACGTAAATTTAAACAATAAAAATTTCCATAATTGCAGCCTGCTTTGAATCCGGCCTCGATTATAATTCACCGGCTTTATTTTTCTTGCTCGTGCGTACGAACGATAAGAAATTCTCGACGATGGAATTGATTGATCTAATTATACTTTGTTAATTATACGGTGTGCAAAAAATGAATTTTCTGTAGGCGTCTCCGCGGCATGGTTTTAATGGCACTCGTGCACGGCATGTGCCATGGTCGTAAATCCTTGATATGTGCCGATAAAAAAAAATTAAACGACGCAATCCATATTTGCGGAACGTTAATCAAAACGTACGAGAAAAGCGTGTTTTACAAAACAGCCTGCATTTTGTTTTCCTTTGATGTCAATGTTGTGTTACCGGACGCGTGCTGCTGATAACTTTGAATTGTTAATTGTTGGCCGATTCAATCGGGATGAGATTTTTGGGAATTACCATTTACTCAGAATTAGTGGACCAGTTTGTTATTTAACTTTAAAAATTATTTTGCTAATTATAGATTAACGAGAAATAAAAAAAATATTCATTTACAAGCTATAACCATTTCGATTCTATACATATATTTAAATCTATGTTTCAAGCACCGTTAAGTTATAATTTTAAATTATTAAATGACAACAAATTTATATAAACGAAAATTGTAAAAAAAAAATCGTTGAAACTGAAAACAAATCATGAAAATATAAACATAAATAAATATTTTACTATTTAATCCGAAAAGTAAAATGAGGGCCACATCGCCTTTTTTTATACATTATGTACCGAGTTCATGTTAGCTCTGTAATTTTTCTACATGAATTTATAGTATTCATAATATATTACAGTTTGTATTACTATAAACGAACATATCTTCTGTGTATTCAGGTTATGATCTACATTAGTGTTTGTCAACGTGGCCGATATCACCCCCTGGTGGGCGATCCACGTCTAAATTGGGCAATTATCTGACAATCAGCATTTGTGGGGCAATGGTCATTTTGTGGGGGAGAATGTATTTTGAATTACCACCTTCAGAGATGGCTCAATTTCCAAAATATAGAGACATTTTCTGCTTTTTTTAAATATTAAAAAGTCTTTTTGATCTTACAAGGGGAGGATCAGATGTGTGACATACCGATTTGATCCATCTTTGGCACACGTGTAGGTCATGACTAGGAGTACAGGTACAAGTAATAGGGCGCATTGTTCAGCCGTTTTCGAGAAAAAAGGGTTTTATTATTAGCTGTGTGTTTATGCACCATTTACGTTAATAAAATAATACCGACCGCGTGGCGTATTGGTAAAAGCCATTTTTGTAGTTTTTTTATAAATCCGTGAGTATTTAAAAATATTAATTTTAGAATAAATTATATTAACCCTTTGAATACTGAATTATTTGAAGGTTTTTATGCCCATGGGACGGATTGAATAAATGAATATATAAAAGTAATACATTTTATTTGGAATATATTAGTGATATCAATACATTTTTGAAACAGCATTTTAGTTACAAAATATAAATAAAACAAAATACAAATATTTATATATAACAAGAACCAACTTAAAGTCTAATAATTTTGTACCGTGTGGTATTTTTCAAAACATGTCGGTAAATGCAAAGGTACCTGGCATTGTTTGCATTTCCAAGTGGTTTCTTTTCTTATTTTATGTTTATAACATATTATCATACAGCTCTAATTCTGCTTCATTGGAACTTTCATTTTCGCAGTCATATAATGAATGTTTTTATGTCAGACATCTTAGGATAGTGTATCAAAAAAAAAACAGGGGTAATAATAAAGATTTAGGAATTACCCTTATTTGCTTATGACTGTAAGATGTCATAAAGAAACGTCAGGTAATTATTTGCGATCAACGCCTACCGGTGCCTCAATCGTCAACGCCTGCTTTTTAAATACAGATGGCGAGTCAGACTCGTCCACTGTAACTTCGCCCAAGTAAGCAGACGAGTCTCACTCGTCAAATGTACCCAAAGGGTTAATTTCATTTTTGGGAGAAGGATTATTAAACAAATTAAACAGGAGATTGAAAAATCAATATATTGATTCCAGTATTTTGACTAAATTAATTAATTATCCTAGTTCGTGCAATCCTTCATCGCCCGAAAAGCACAATAGCATATAGAAAATAATATCGAACAAGTATTTATAAAAAAATAGTCTGGAAATACAATTATTGATTTTTCAATCTCCTGTTTAATTTGTTTAACAATCCTTCTCCTAAAAATGAAATGAATATAATTGATTCTAAAATTAAGATATTTAAATACACATGGATTTATAAAAACCATAGAAAAGAAAATGAATGAACCCAACTTTCATTTCCTTCAACTTTCCGAGCACGAATGAGAGGTTTTACCGATGCGCCAAAAGTTCGGTGAATTTTATTTAACGCAAAAGGTATATAAACATACGTATAAATAACAAATTAAAAAAAAATTCTCAAAAACGGCTGAATAGTGCGCAGTGCGCCCTATTACTTGCACCTGTTACACTCCCAGTCATGACCCAGACGTGTGCCAAAGATGGAGACACACATCTAATCCTCAAGTCCTCAGACTTTTTAATATTAAAAAGCACAAAATTCGCTACATTTTGGAAATTAAACCATCGAATCCAAATAACGCGTTCGTAAGTTAAATAACCAAAAGCTTAACTTTGTTGGTTTTGAAAAAAATGCATTTACACCTCAGCAATTTTTAAAAATTAAAAACAAGTATTTGTTGACTTCAAAATTTTGCATTTTGGCAATTTTCATAGATTCGACATGATTATCTCTTAATACTTTTTTAACTAACTTAACCCTTTCACTGCTAACAGTTTTAGGCAGCAGTACTCTAAATAAAATACTTTTTTCTAGTTAGTGTGTAGTCATACTGTAACTTACTTTCGAAGTCAAAAGGATTTGAAAAATTAAAATGCAATTCGTGTATATGTTGTTCGGAATTTGAGCAATTTTCCAAATTAAAAACTCGATTTTGTTGATGTTGGTCTTGAAAAGTATGTCAATTTTCGTACTTTGACATGAATATTATTTTATACTTTTTTTAAAACAAACTAAATTCTCTATATTTTAGCAATTTAAAAAAATCGCGAATTTGTAGCCTTTGAACTTGGAGGATTTTGGCAATTTTCGTTTACTCATTATTAATGTTTCTAAACACCTTTTAAAATAAAATAAATTCTTTACATTTTAACAAATAAATCATCATAATCAAAAACACGTTCAATACTATCAACTTTCAGATTTTGGCAATTTTCGTTAACTCAACATTGGATCTCTCTTAATACTTTCTTAAAATTTAATTATTTTTTTTATAAACTAAGCTACATTATTTTAGGGTTTATCATGTAATTTCTAGCTGTTACAAATTAAAGGGGGGCAAATTAAGAAGAGGACTTGACAAAGTAGGCGTTTGGTCCAAAAAGGTGGAGAAACATTGGTCTACTCTACATCACATTTTTAACAATTCATTGCGATACGAAGAATTTTGAAGTACTATTTCTAACCATCGACCCATTTCCATCTTGTCACACATTCCAAAGATATTTGAAATGTTTATAACTACTTATATTTCCGGGACGGTTAATATACTAATAGAGGAGCAACAACACGACTTCAGACTCGGTTGTTCACCCGCTACCAGTTTGTTAATATTTAAAGATTTTATAACAAAAACTTTAGAGAGGGGCCATCCTGTTGATTCCGTACATACCAACTTCGCCAAGGCTTTTGACACAGTCGACCTTGGCTTACTAACAAAATTAAATTAAATATTTGCTTGGATTTGTTCATATTTGAGTGCCATAACGCAAAGGGTACGGATTGAAAACTATTGGTTTCGTTTAATTCCTGCATCGTCCGATGTTCCCCAGGGTTCACATCTGGGTCCGCGCTTTTTCAATACTTTCAGTAACGATGTTGTTGCCTGTTTTAAGCATACTAGCTATCTTCTGCTTGCCGATTACATAAATGAAAATTTTCAGTGCATTTCCCGGCAAAATCACTTCGCAACAAGATCTTGACAGCTTTTATGATTGGTGTAACTTAAATAAAATTCGGCTTAATATAAAAAAAATGCAACGTAATAACCTTTTCTAAAATTAAATTTTTAATTTTGTTTCATTATTCCATCAATATCATACCCCTTGAGCGTGTCGATTCACTATAGGAACTAGGCGTGACCCCGACCAGTAACTGGAGTTTTTCAGGGCCCATCAATAATATAACATCTAAAGCTTTTCAAATGCTTGGGTTTACACTTATAAAGATATTTGTTGCGTTAGTTCGTTCTTATTTGGGATACTGTTTCATTATTTGGTGCCCATAATATACCTCTATAGAAACAAATGCGGTCGAGCTCTGTACTCGTACAATGAAAATTTGTAAGTTTTTTGAAATTTAAATTTGCCTCGGGAAGTAACTACCAGGACGTTCTTACTGAATTTAGTCTTTATTCGCTCGCACATGGACGTTTTGCAGTGACGTTTTGTTTGTTCACAAACTTCTGCAAGGCTCCATGAATTTTCCGGCATTACTTAAAGCTGTTGACAGTTACTACTGCCAAGTCGACCTTTTTAATACACTGGTGGAAAAAAAAATGAAACACTTGAAATTCGTGAAATTTCGACCATTTTCAAACTGTCATAACTTGGCGTATTTTCAATCGATTTTGAGGGCAAAAAACTTTGAAGTGTCTTCTTTAAAGTCATGCATGCGAACTTAAGCGTAACCCCTTACACCCCCCCCACTAGCGCCACTGCAAAAAAAACGGTTTTTCTGGAAACCATGTCCAACTTTCACGATGTATACGGAGTTGGAAAAATTTTGTCGACTCGATCCACCATGAAGGCATTAAAATTTGATCAATTCACTGTGCAGGACTCACAGAACGAAGTTCCTACGGCGATTTAGCACAAAGTTATGGGTGTTTGAAAAAAAGCGATTTTTGTGGTTTTTTGACTCATAAGTCCAAAGTTTTTCGACGAAATTGTTTTCATTTTTACGAATGAAACTTTCTTTGCATGTTCTTTGAGGTATGCACGAAAATTCATTGTTTGCGTGAAATTATGAGTATCGCATTTTGTACCTTAAGAACTTCATTAACAAAAAACTTTATTTTAGGTCAAAAAAGGCTCACTTTAACTATCTCTATAGGGTTGAAAAAAATGTGGGCCTTACTCATCACCATTCTTCCATTTTTTCCATTCGTCCAATAAAAACAAACAAATTACAATTACGGAAAAAAATGAAACACTTGAGATTTGTAAAAATTTAGGTAATTTTCCAATGGCCATAACTCAGCTTCTATACAACAGATTTTCACGATCTTTTGAGAAATCAAAAGCAAAATGTGTCCTCTTTGAGAGGGTTTATCCCCCACTCAAAAAAATGACTCTACGCCACTCCAAACGAAAAAAATAAAAAGACCAGAAAGAACGCAAGTTTTTTGAGTCCTGCACAGCTAATTGAATACATTTCAAAACCCTTTTGGTGGATCGAGTCGACACATTTTTTCCAACTCGGTACACGTTGCCAAAATAGAATGTTTTTGCCCAAAAACGTGTTTTTTTTCTTCAGGGGTTGAAGGTTTCGAAAGGGGATCATTCCAATCTGAGTTTACCCCCTTAAAGTAGAGCCAAAATGGGATTTTTTTCCCGAAATAATCATCAAATTTGGTTGAAAAGTCACTGATTTATGTGCGAAAAATCGCAAAATGCCCTTTTTGTTACAAAGACCCATAACTTGGTTCTAAATAGTCGCAGGAATTTCGTTCTTTGAGTCCTGCGTAGGGATTTGATCAAATCTTTAACTTGTGACTATTTCCAATAGTTTTTTTATTCTAAATTTTAATGTGTAACTTCATTATAATATTTTAAACTGTATTCAAATTATGTTTTTTAATACTTTTTAGTTTGTAAGACTGTATTCTATTCAACCTGTTTAAATTTCACATGGCCTTCCGTTAAATGAATATACAGGGTGTTCGAAAAGTATGGAATATCCCGTATAGCTCAGTAAATATCCACTTTAGGGAAAAAAGTTTTAAATAGAAGTTATTTAACACTTAGTTATCTACCACCTTGGATATATCAATTTTATTTTTTGCTATGAACAAAAGGGCAACGAATAACACTTACATTTTTTTTAAACGATAAGGCACATCTTTATTATACTCATTTGATAGAGTTTTTTCTCTCTTTTCAACGGCATACAACTCGATCACCTTTACATAAGAAACATTTCAAGAAAAATAAGAAAATGTCTTGGATATTTATTTTCATTTCATTAATCAAATTGTACATGTAGCAGTGGCGGTTGGTGGTACATTTTGATGGTAGATCCACTTAGCCTACAATATAAGTCCTTCTTTTTAAGGAAAAAAACTAACGATAATTGAAATTGAAAACCTTTACAGAAGCATTAAATAAATCAAATAAAAACAAAAAGCTCTAGGCAATTTGAACAACTTCAGAATTTCAACAATTTGTTTTCTCCTGCAATTATTTTGAAATTCAGCCAAGGAAAGTTTTCAGATTTTTGAGGAATCTTGTAGTAGAATTATTTTTGAGTAAATCTAGAAATTTTCCCACTTGCGGCAATTGTTTTTTCATGTTTTCTGGGCTCTAGGCAATTGAACAACTGCAGAATTTCAAGAATTTGTGTTCTTACGCAAATATTTCAAAATCTTGCGAATGACAGTCTTTTGTTTCTTATGGAATCTTGAAGTAGAATTGATCTTAAGCAAATCCAGAAAACTTCAAGTTTGTTGCAATTTTGTAAATATTTTTTTGAGCTTTGGTAAAACCCACAAATTCAGAATTTTAGCCGGTTGTGTTTTCGCGAAAATAAATCGAAATCTCGTGAAGGAAGGTCTTTTGGATCTTTATGGAATCTTGATCTTAAGCAAATCTGCAAAGTTTCACGTTTGTGGCAATTGTTTTTATATTTTTTTGAGCTCTAGGCAAATTAACAACTTCAGAATTTCAACAATTTGTGTTCTCGTGCAATCCGGTGAAGACAAGTCTTCGGATTTTTTAGGAATCTTATAGAAGAATATAGAAGAATGGATTTTCAATAAATCTGGAAATTTACACGTTTGTGGCAAATGTTTTTATATTTTTTTGAGCTCTGGGCTATTGAACAACTTCATAATGCCAATAATTTGTGTTCTAGTGCAATAATTCTGAAATGCAGTTCAGGAAAGTTTCCAGATTTTTAAGGAATCTTGTAGTAGAATTGATTGTGAGTAAATTTGGAAATTTTCACGTTTGTGGCAACCGTTCTTATATATTTTTTAGCACTAGACAGTCGAACAAATTTTAGAATTTTGACAATTTGTATTCTGGTGCAATTATTTTCAAATCCTATAAAGGAAAGTATTCGGATTTTTGAGGAATCTTATAGTAGAATTGTTTTCGTGTAAATCTGGAAAAAACGTTTGTGGCATTTGTTTTATACTTTTTTATGCTCTAGACAATTAAACAACTTCAAAATTTCAACAGTTAGTGTTCTCGTGCGAATATTTTAAAATCTCGTAAAGGATAGTCTTTTTATTTTTATGGAATTTAAAAGTAGAATTGATCTTAAGCAAATCCAGAAAATTTCAAGTTTATTGCAATTTTTTTAAATATTTTTTGAGCCCTGATAAAACGCAACTTCAGAATTTCGTCCGCTTGTTTTCTTACGGAAATAAATCGAAAGCTCGTGAAAGAAATTCTTTGGTTTTTTATGGATTCTTAAAGCAGAATTTATTTAAGCAAATTTGGAAAGTTTCACGTTTGTGGCAATTGTTTTTATATTTTTTAGGCTCTAGAAAATTAAACATTTTCAAAATTTTTGAATATTTTAAAATCTCACGAAGGACAGTCTTTTGATTTTCATAGAATCTTGAAATAGAATTGATCTTAAGTAAATCTAGACAATTTCAAGTTTATTGCAATTTTTTAAATATATTTTTGAGTTCTCATAAAACGCACAACTTCAAAATTTCAGCTAGTTGTGTTCTCGTGGAAATAAATCGAAATCACGTGAAGGAAAGTGTTTGGATTTTGATGGGATCTTGAAGTACAATTGATCTTAGCCAAATCTGGAAAGTTTCAAGTTTGTGGCAATTGTTTTTATATTTTTTGAGGCAATTGAACTACATATTTCAAAATTTAAACAATTTGTGTTTTAGTGCAAATATTTTGAAATTCAGCCAAAGAATTTTGAGTAATATTGTAATAGAATTAATTTTGAGTAAATTTGGAAATTTTCACGTTTGTAGCAATTGTTTTTATATTTTTTTGTTCTAGACAATTGAACAATTTCAGAATTTTAACAATTTGTTTTCTCATGCAAATATTTTGAAAATCAGTGAAGGGAAGTCTTCGGATTTTTGAGGAATCTTACAGTAGAATTAAATTTGAGTAAATCTGGAAAATTTCAAGTTTGTTGCAAATGTTATTATAATTTTTTAAGTTCTGGTCAATTGAACAACTTCACAATGCAAACAATTTGTGTTCTTGTACAATTATTTTGAAATTCAGCGAAGGATGTCTTCAGATTTAGAATAATTTAAAAATCCTTGCTGAGCTTGAAATTAGTGGTAGTGCCATGGCTCCTCGGCTCTACATAATGAGCCGCCCCTGACATGTAGTATTTAAAAACCGAATTTACCACTGTAAAATCATGAAAGGTTTACACTTTGAATATTTGCTGTGATTTTAGTTTAATTACATTATTCATCTGTTAAACAATTTGATATTATAAAAAATAAATATCCAAGATATTTTCTTGTTTTTATTGATTTTTTTTTAGATAAAGGTAATCAAGTTTTATTTCGTTGAAAAGAAAAAAAAACTCTATTAAATGAGTATAATAAAGATGTGGCTTGTCATTAAAAAAAAAATGTAAGTGTCATTCGTTGCGCTTTTGTTTATAGCAAAAAATAAAATTGATATATCCAAGGTGGTGGATAACTAAGTGTTAAATAACTTCTATTTAAAACTTTTTTCTCTGAAGTGGATATTGACTGAGCTATACGGGATATTCCATACTTTTCAGACACCCTGTATACATACATTATACAGTTTAGACTACTATATCACTTAAATTCAGATTTTTTTTAAAGTACAATGAATATTTTCTTAAATGTCAGTAGCCCATATTTGGTGTTACTTTTAAATCGATTATAGATATTAGCACAAATAATTATCATTACCGTTATTATTATAATTAAATTCTCGTGAAAGTGAAATCAATATTCAATCCACGAATTTTCCCAATATTTATCACTCTCTTTTTGGGAAATCCTTGCGTGGATTTCTCATTAAGCGCTATCGTATTGATACTTTTCGGCCTTGTAAATTTAAATATGTGCTTGTTTGAATAAATAAATAACAATTTGTTTAATAATGTGCGCTATGCAAATTGGACGAACGTTTGAGGTAAGCAGTCTACCGTTTAGGTTATACATTTTTTGTAATGTACTTAAGTGCCGGTTGATAATTTTTGTGGGTCGATCGCGATACTATTCTCGGTATTAATTGAACTTTTAAATAACAAAAGAAAGAGACGAGGATAAATGCTAATTGTTTAACGGCGTTTAACTGATGGCAATGAATTTGATTTTTTTTTAAATTAATTTGCTATATTGGAATATAGTCATGGTCGTTGAATTGACGATGCAATTTTACCCATTGTTGGACCAACCATATTAATTCTAAAAATTAAACGAACAAAAAAGTAAAGATATTAATTCAAATCATAAATAATAATAATAATAATGTAATGTAATACCTGCAATAAGTGAGGTTGTCTCAAGTTTATAATAATAATGCTTAATTGGTGCAATTACAATAAGTTTATTTAAGTCAAATAAATGTATCTATAAGCAGTATGCTACTAAATAAAAAATAACATTTTCTTATAAATAAAAAGAGCAGTATTTATAAAAAAAGCATATAAAATAAAATACAGCTAAAAATTAAAGTAAATAAAACTAATGTACCAACATAATAAAACAATTTTTATGAAAATAAATGAGTACATAGTTAAATAATTTTAATGGTAAGTCATGCTAAACAAGGTAATGGATGTGAAAATCTTATTGCTGTCTTTTTTATTCTACGTACAGTAATGTGAATGCTTTTGCAAAATCATTCAATTTTGATAACCAAGTTCATTGTTTATCATTTCTGTTGAATTCAAAAGATATTAAAAGTATTTCTTCATTGAAAGCATCTTATAACTGTGAACCTGATAGCATGCACCTTTAATTCCCGCATAAATAAATAAAGTCAATTTACTTTAGCACTTCCCTTACATATTTTATTTTCTAAATCTAGCTCTACCCGTAAGGTTTCTACTGCTTGACAATTTAGTTTTATTTAAATCGGTAACGATAGGGGAATAGCTGTCCAGTCTGCAATACGTAAACTGTTTGTAAACAATTATAATTGATCAGCAATACGGATTTACTCTAGGCAAATCAACAGTAACCAATAGCTTATATTTTAAATAATTTTCAATCGATTCTTTAGAACCAGGAGCCCAAGTTGAGTTAATTTACATGCAGAGGCATTCGATCGAATAAACTAATAACTAAACTCGAAGCACTTGGTTTTAGTAATCAAGTTGTGAGTTGATTATCAAGCTTTGTCATGGGGCGCACCGTGGGCCAGAATGCTAATCTAGTGCGACAAAATTCGATTTTTGTACAAAAAGTATAAAAAAAAATCATTAGTGTTGATAACTTTATAGTAGACATCCTAATTAAGGGTAAAAATACATTTTTCAACAAAACAATCGCATATAATCATTAAATCGATTAGCAATAGGCACAAATATAACATTCAATTTGAATGAAATACATCTATGCGCGCCTGGTTTAATTTTTAATAATTTCATGTTGCAAGTTAACAATGGAGCGGTTTAATAATTTATTTACTACAAGAAATACCTCAGTTACAGGTAAGTGTATTAAATAAAACCATTTAGTTATTAGTTCACATAATAAAAAAATGTAAATGTCAAGCAAGTAAAAGTTTTTGAATTACCAACCCGAATATCTCGAAACCTGAGCAACATGTTAAAAAATGTTTGAGATAAAAGTTGTAGGGTTCGGAGGCGGACATATGCCAGTGACCTTGGCGTTAATTTTTAAGGTCAAACGAAGGTCAAATTTTCAAATGGAACCCTCTATATTTTTTATTGCGGGATCGTATTCTACGGGAAGAAATACAAACTTTTTGTAGGAAAGCTTTTTAAGAGTTTTTTCACGAATTTTGTCCGTTAGGTTGTTTGAAATCTCAGATGAATCCAGGCATTTCCGTTTTTCAAAATTTGTTAAGAAATGTAGCCATCATGTTACTTTCTCTGATTTGATGGAATAAAAGGGATTTTTATGATCCTATTTAGTGGGATTTTGAAAAATATTTCTTGTTGGCCAATATGAAGATAATCAACGCAATCCGTCTGGAAAAAAAATGTCATCACTCTGAACTTAAATTTGATAGTGTAATGTGCACCTCGTGATTAAACAATTTTTCAAATGCACTCAGAAATTACATATTTTTGACATCAGAAAAAATAATTGATGCACCTTGATTAGGCACAAATTGGCTGCACTCTAAACTTAAATTTGAGTGAGTGAAAAATGCACGCCGTGATTAAAAAAATTCTAAAAATATCATCGCACGTGGAATTCCATTTTTCAAATGCTCTCAGAAATGATGTATTTTTGACATATCAAAAAATAATTGACGCAACTTGCTGGTAAACAAAATGCCGGCACTCTGAACTTGAATTTGAGTGATTGAAATGTGCACCTGCTGATTAAAGAATTTCTATAAATATTAGCGTACGTGGAATTTCCTTCAAATTTTTCAAATACGCTCAGAAATGACATATGTTTGACATATCACAATATAGTACACGCACCTTGCTTGTAAACAAAATCGCGGCACTCTGAACTAGGGCTGGGAATCTACAAAAGAATTATTGGAATATTCGAGTATTCGAATATTAGAATTATTCGAATATTCGAGTATTCGAATATTATTCGAATATTCGAATATTATTCAAATATTCGAATATTCAAATTTGCGGAAAAAAATAGAAGAATTCAATTTATGACAAATTTAATTCTAAAGATATTTGTATTCTTATCTTTTCTCATCAAAGTGATACTTTTTGAAAAAAAAACAAGACACACTTAGAGTGTACACATTACCGTATGCCCCAGCAAAAATGATATAGAAATAATTTGTATGAAAATTAGTTCTAAACCTATTTGTATTCTTATATTTTTCTCATAAAAGTAATGAAATTTAAAACATTTTCCAAAAACAAAAAAAACACCAAGAGCGTACCGACACTACTGCATCTCTTACAAAGAAAATGGTCATTTATAGGAAATTTAAATCTAAACATATGTATTCTATTTTTATGTTGTGCTTATAAAACTAATAATTTTTGAGATATTTGTAAACAAAAAACAAAAGGAAGTGTACCCTTTTCAAACATTGCCGCGTGTCCTAGAAAAAATGCTATAAACATAATTTATTAAAAATTTAATTATGAACATTTGTAATCTTAAGATTTTTCGCATATTTCCATTCGAGTATTCGAATAATTCGAGTATTCAAATAATTCGAGTATTAGAATAATTCGAGTATTCGAATACCTGAATACTCGAATACTCGAGTTATTCAAATATTCGAATAATTCGAGTATTTGAATAATTTCTTGAACGAATATTCGAATACTCAAATCATAAAAATTCCCAGCACTACTCTGAACTTGAATAATTTGAGTGAGTGAGGTGTATCTCGTGATTAAAAGAAATCTAAAAATATCATCCTACGCGGAATTACATTCAAGTTTTTCAAATGCGTTAAGAAACAACAAATTTTTTACATATCAAATAATAACTGACGGCTCATCGCGTTGCTTTGCTCCCGCACCTTTAATGCTAATGCCGAGGGTAATGCATGAATCATAGCCTGGATTCATCTAAGATTTCGAACAACATGCCGGACAAAATTCGTGAAAAAACTCTCAAAAAGCATTAAAAAAAAACGTTTTCTGCAAAAAGTTTGTATTTTTTCCCATAGAATACGATCCCACAATAAAAAAATAAAGGGCTCAATTTGAAAAATCAAAGTTGACTTTCGTTTGACCTTGAAAATGAACGCCGAGGTCATTTTCAAGGTCATCAGCGTATGTCCCCCACCGAACCCTGCAACTTTTATTTGAAACATTTTTCTCCATGTTGCTCAGGTTTCGAGATATTTGGGATGGCAGTTTAAAACGGGACACCCTGTATACAGGGTCTCCCAGACCACCCGTATTAGGCTAGTCGTAGAGAGGTGGGGAAAAAAAATATTAATATTAAAAACCGTATTGAAGAATCGAATGATGGCATTGTTCAAATTGTTTCAAAAAAGGATAGCATTCTTAAGAGCTTGTCAACAACTTCAGATTTTTAAATAACACAATAGGTGTCGATAGTGATATCGTTTAAAAGGCCTTAAAAAAACAAGCAACTTTTGTAGGAAACATAATTTTGTTATTGGCACCGATTTTGAATAATATCTGAATAAAATGATTAAATTTCAATTTTCCATGGCTAACTTATTTTAAAAGTTTGCATTTCAAATTAAAAAATATCAGATATGTTCAAAATGTCTTCCATTCACTTATATACATTGTTGAGCTCTTCTGGTGACACTATCAGTGGTCCTAAATATTGCTTAGAGCCACTAATAGTGTTAAGTGAAATTGAAAAAAAAAATCGTCATAAATATAAAACGTAACTCCTTGAAACATTTCAATATTATACATTATTCATAAATTAATCTACTTTATAAATTCTTCAAATTTTCGTGGTTGAAAATTGAAAGAATTCAATACTTCACAATTATAAACCGTAATTTCCTCAAAATTTTCTCCAACAGATATTATTTACAAATTTATTCAGAAAGTCCATAAACATATTCACGTTGTCAAGAGAATCGCAACGTTCTAAAGTTAACACGCGCTTTCAACAGATATATTAAAAAAAAAATCTTTAATATTAAAAAACGTAATTCCCTGAAACTTGGCGATAACAGACAATATTTATGAATACATTTAATTTCAAAATTCGTCAAGTGTGTGAATATATTCACATTATTAACAGAATCACAACATGTAAAGTTAACTACACGAAATACAACGCGTTTTCTAATACTTAAAAAGGATAAAATATAAATTTCAGGATATTTTTATAAACAGGCATTATTAACGAATTATTCTAATTCGAAATTTGTCAAATTTATGAAAATAGTCACTTTATTAAAAGATGTACAATGTTTGAAAGTTAACTCCACACGAAACACCAATTAAAAGAAAATATATTGTAAAAAATAATAAAGTCAACTTCTCATAATTTTACTCATATCAGAACTTAGAAACAACGTTGACTTTTAAAACCATCCATTTCTTTTTAAAAACATTACAGTTATCAAATATATTACGATAGATTCAAATAAATACTGCACGTACTCGTATAATTTAATCTGGATAATGATGGGATTGAATTTTTGTAATTTTAAATTGATCAGATTACTTACCCTGTCTTATTCTTTTTAAAATAAATTTGAATTATAATCATTTATGCGTTAAAAAGTCATTCAAACTCATTACAGCATTTGATGCGTTTTCTCAACGCATTAAAAAAATATTTCAAAAAAATCCAAAGGTAAATTTTTAAATAATAAGATTTGTTAGTATAATAATAATTAAGGATATTATGTCGTTTTTTTAACTAACTTCGCATTAATTTCTGCGTATCTGTGGGCACTGTATCTCAGAAACAAAATAGATTTTCAATTTAAACTTCCAACTTAAGCTTGAAGAATTGAAAAGGTTTTGGTGCAATCTTGAAAACCTTAACCGTTTTGTTTTTTCCAAAAATGTTTTATATACAAAAAATATTACAAAAAGATAACGAATAATTGCACATCTTTGGTTGATGATTCTTTCATTCACGAGAAAAAATTAAAACTTGGAAAATTAGGATTTTCTTTATCCTTAATTTTGAAATGATAATAGTTGCATCAAATATTATAAAATGCCAAATTAATGACTTCCGAAATTGAACTAGTTTTCAAAATTTACAACAAATACAAAACATTAGAAATACATGTTTTATAGTGTACTTGGAAAGAGTTACACGATATCCACATCAATATTTTTTGCAGGTGTTTTTATTTTCAGAGCTAGTCGTCCTTTGAATAAGTTTGTTGTTCAAGTAATTTTAGTTGTATGTAAAGCGATGTAGCAAAAATTATAAACAAGCTCGCTAGCTAAAGGTTAATACAATATTTGGAATTTAAGTTCTTGTTGGTGAATAATTCTGTAATCCATTGTTCCAAAATATTGTTTTTTTAAATTTATTCTTTTGTGTAATATATTAAATGCGCCGAGTCATAGTGGGAAATAAGAACTAGAGATGGGCGGAAAAAGGTTCTCATTTCGAAAATTTCCTATACCTTTCTCAAATTCTCAAATTTCATGACTCGAAATCACACACAGGTGTCACTTGACTCTTGACTCATTTCTAACAGTCGATCCTTTTAATCGACTTACGATTTACCCATCTCTAATAAGAACTGTAATTAATTTTTTTTTTTATATTTATTAAATATTTAATACATTATGTTTACACTAAATATTGGATTTAATTTCGAGAGTGGGCGAAAGAAGTGTGCAGTGTATACAATGAATGGAAGTCAGCATCGATTTTAGTGACCTGTTGCTGAACTTGTTAACCACTTGCTGCCACAGTTATCAGCTTTGTTCCTATACACGCAATGCCAATTTACGATTTACTAAAATTCAATTCATACAGTGGCGTAACTACAAGAGGGGGGAATTGTAATGCGGGGAGAGGAATTGAATTTTATATGTCACAAATTATCTGACCGAATTGACCTCGAGCTATGATAAATCCTTATAATTTTGATATTTATGTCCGAAAGCAACAGTTTCTCTAAGTAAGCAGCTGGAGGACATAAATACCAAAATTATTTCGTAATTATCACTGCTCTTAAGCAATTACATTTGAGAATTGCCCTCACTTACTAACCAATAAAATCGAATAATGACATGATCCAATAAAATTCTAATTACGGTGCGTAACAGACCACGTTGCATGTTATGCATGGCAATTTACCCTGGGTGGTATCTAATCAGATAATCTCTCATGTTGGTATTGCCTAGCAACGCGTTAGTACATTTTCTATAACGTATAAAGCATCAGTTATTGCCTTACTTTTAAACAGTTTGCTCCTGAATTAGATCTGTTTGTATTTCCCGGTAATGTATTCGTGCCTTTATCAGTAATAGTATTCATAGACATTTCTCAAAATATTGGTAAGCTCATTTGTAATATAAAAATATTTTCGTAAGATCAAGGCATGCATTTTAAGTGCCCGGCGGATCCACCAACAATTATGATGGTTGCAACGACTATAAACCAGGTTTAAATATTATTTTTTCTACCAGAAACATTATTTCAAAAGTAATTTCGAGCGACGTATTTGTAAAGTTGAAATGACTTCGTTCAGCAAAAGGCGTCGGCTTCGACCTTCGAGGCAAATTCCAGCCAAGTCGTCGACTGCTCCCTTTCATAACTCTCGCCATATTTTATGCGATAATGAAATAACTAGAAGTAAGTATATAATTTCAGGTAGGGTCGCATCCCCGGAGACACGTGGGGCTCGATTTTTGCACGTGATTAATGTCCGCCCGACATTTCTAATATCCGTTCAGCGAAAATGATTACATGGGCTGTTTTATATATAAAATATGGACATAAATAATAAAATAAAAAAGTGTCTGTGTTCATGCAACTGAGACTTTTTCTAGTAAGGGTGGAACTTATCATGAAATACGCGACAATCATCAGATGTAATTGGTTTCATGAATGTTTTGTTGGGTATTTATAGTTTTTGTTTATATTTATAGTTATTTATGTCATTTCATGTCTAAATCGAATAATCTAAAAAGATTAAAATGAAAAATGATTTTTTTAAGATACCTAATTAAGAGAACCTTCATTTAACTATGAATAAAATAAAATATATTGATAAAATCACAATCATTACTTTTAATCTGGCTTGGGTATTGAATATCTACGGCTACATTTTCTTGGAAAGGGAAAGTTAATGTTTAATTTCACTTAATTTAGAATGATTTATGTAAAAAATGTAGCTAATTTTAAAGAATAAAATAAAATTTATTAATATTATAAATATAATCAGAGTCGGCTTATCGTGGAAAACAGTCGATGCGCTAACGTCGGGGCGCTTTTTACGAGGGCGCCAGAAGTAAATAAAAGTCAAATAAATACAAGGTATTTTATTTTGACGAGGTTCAGAAGAATAGAAACCATCAATATGTAGTTACTCCTAACACTTCATGAAGAGAGACTGTCCAGCATCGTATAAAAAATTGGGCTCAAGGCCGACGGAGGCGCCGCCGTGATCGTTTAAAACTGCTGATTATAAAAAGTAGTGTAGCCATCTCGGAAGAATTTTCCCTTTGAATGAAAATGAGATAATGGGAGTTTACATACAATGCAAACAAATCAATTATTAGATTAAAAAGGTTTTGATTGAATTTGCTGAAGCAGTTCATTTATTTAATCCGTGTACTTGCCCGATCTACAACTAGATTTTTCTTTAACCAGTTTGCTGTTTTTGATAAGTATACTCGTCATGAAGTAATGGAAATATTTTGTGTTATGATGAGTAATAAGGTATAATGAATGAACAAATAAACATTTGCTTATACTCTGTTCCATTTTTATTTTTACTAAGGAGGCTATGGTTTCATTTTATAAAGTTTTACACTTTAGTAATGTAAACGTTTAAAGCATTGTTAGCTTAAGTTATTTATACTCAAGAATAATATTTTGTCTAGGAAAAAATAATTCTTGAGTACAAAGAGCTTAAGTTAACAATTACATTTCTAAAGACAAAACAGTCTCTTTTTACCTTGTTAAATTTTAATGTCAATAAATTGTTTTTCAAAGCCACCTTCGATTTTTATTTAGTAAAATATCTATTGAAATGGCTGATAAAACGAGTTTTCTGCAAATAACTTTTAATGCGTTAGGAATTGGGACAGGGTTGTTATTAGGAATAATGTTTTTTTTTTTAATTCTGCATGTAATGACAAAATATACAGGGGTTCCAATTTAAAATAAGAAAAATAAAGTGCTTTAAAGTTTGAAATGTTTGACATTAAATTTTGGGCACCCTGTATAATTCAAATCGATCAATCTTCGTTAACGAGACTATCAGACCTTATTTATTAAGTACCTTGTATGATTTTATTAACAAGGCACAATTTTTATTTTTTATTCATTTTTTTAAAAAATAGTGCAAAACTGATTTTTTTTAGTTTTAATTTTTTTTTTGCTGATATCCCTGAATCGAATCCAATAAAATTATAGGAGTATGTAGGCAACCATAAAAGGTACCTAAATCAGCAATAAAATACATAGCATGTAATTTAAAAAATATATATCAATGACGTCACGCTTTTTTGGGATACCCTTTATAATCAAAAACATTTTCCTGAAATGCATTCAACTTAATTAGTAAATGAGCTATAGAAGACGGGAGGTAAAATGCAGGACTCTGTATAGAACCAAGTAGCCATGGCACTACCCGTAGTTTCAAGCTCAGCAAGAATTTTAATTAATTCTTGAAATACTTTTCCGCCAGTTTAAATGAATTCTTAAAAAAACAAAACAACTGGCTGTGCGAATAAAAAAAAGATTTTTTTTGTTTTCCTTGTGTATTGTTTAGTGGTGAGATTACGTAGACAAAGAATTGTGTCGCAGATTAGGTGCATGTCTGAGACAAAATGTAAACGCACGATAAATCGAAAGTACACATACATCATATTTTCATGAAATTGAAAAAAAAAACCTTTACTTTACAACTCAAAATAACATTAGACTGTGAAGATTAATCGTTCTTTCTTTCTTCAAAAGGGAAGGCGGGGAACATGTTCCACAAGCCGCTACTGAGAGTGATACTAATCAAGTGAATTGTTTTATTTGAATTCTTTTTAAAATAAGTTTCACTTTTTTGATCAGTTAAAAAGAAAATTAGAAAAAAATGTTCTGCTATTAAAAAAAAAATTTAAACAATAAAGTAATTTTTGAGACTAATTTAAACAATTTCCTTACTAGAATATTTCATATTTTTTATTATTAAGCCTGTATTTTTGATTTTTTTGGATATAAATTTTTCATCATTTGGTCTAAAGACTATTATTTTGACCTAAATTTTCCATTTAAATGTTAAAATTTGGTCCGCATTTTGGATATTTCGGGCCAAATTATTAATTTTTAGGTTTTTGACCTGTTTTTTCGATTTTTCGGACTAATTTTTTTATTTTCTGGCAAAAATATCCTTTATTTTGACTTAAATTTTTGATTTAATTGTTTAAATTTCCGATTTATTTGACCGAATTTTTAATTTTTAGATGTTCTGAGAGAAGTTTTTTGAGTTTTTTTGTTAAAATTTTCGATTTTTTAGTCCGCATATTATTAATATGTACTTATTTTGTGTAATATCGTTTTAATTGTATAATATTTTAAATATTTTTAACTTTTAACATTTTAATTTTGTATACCTGTGAAGGTGGCTAACAACAATAGATTATTATTATTAATAATATTATTATTATTGCTATAATTAATATTATTATTATTATTATTACTATTATTATTATTTTTATTTTGTTTTGTTTGTTTGTTAAAATTTTTGTCCTCTCGGACCACCATTTTTATTTTCAGGCCTGAATTTTATATTTTTAATCTAATTTTTTTATTTTTTGTCCTATATTTTAGATTGAATTATTGATTTTATTGTGCCATTTTTTTGGTGTCTTTGGCTTATATTTTCCAATTTCTGGTCAGAAACTTGTTTTTGGGGGCTGAAAGTGGTAAATTATTTTGCTTCTACCTAAATTTTCGATTTTTTGCCAGCGTTTTCAATTTTTAGACAGGATTTTTAATTTTTTTGACCAATATTTTAGATTTTTGTATTTTCGATTTTTTTAAATTTTTGGGATAAAAGTTCTTTATTTGGATCAAAATTTTCGATTTTTGTTGTGTGCATTTTTATCTTTACGCCCGAGTTCTCGATGTTTTGTCTAAATTTTCACCTTTTTAGGCTATATTGTAGATATTTACAGTTGAAATTAGATATTTTAATTAATTGACTTTGATTTTTAGGTAGGAATTTTAGATTTTTGATCTTACTTTTTTATTTTTTTGGTGCCATATTTTAGATTTTCTTAACCTGAATTATTGATTTTGTTGTGGGTTTTATAAAAAAAAATTTATTAGCTATTATTTTCGAATTTCTCACCGGAACTTATTTTAAGCTAAAAAGAATTATTTTTGGGGCTGAAAATGGTAAATTATTTTTCTTTTGCTTGTATTTTCTAATATTTGATCTGAATTTGTATCTTTGGACCAGGTTTTTTGATTTTTTTGCCGATAGTTTAGATTTGTTCCAAAATTTTGATATTTTGCTAAAATATTCGATTTGTTTGTTGAATTTTTGGATTTCTTGGTCTGCATTTTTTTATTTTCAGACCTGAGAATTTAGACAAAACATCGAAAACTCGGGCCTAAAAATAAAAATTTACCGGAAAAAACATCTCTCATATAAATCAATAATTTTTTACTATAGCCTACGTTTTTTGATTGATTTGTTGAAATTTTTGATATTTCAGCATTTTTGAATTTCAGACCCGACGTTCTGGTCAAAATGTTTGATTTTTGTCCTATATTTTAGATTTTTTAATTTAGATTTGAATTATAGGTTTTCACTTGGAATTTTTTGATTTTTTTTAATTCTTTTTCTTGTGGTCAAAGTTTTTTTGGTTTTTGTCCTGTATTTTAGATTTTACAACCCACATTTTCAAATTTTTTTACCTGTATTTTCAAGGGTTTTGTATTTATTTATTTTAGGTTATTTATTTAATTTTATATTCTTTGTTTTAGTGGGTTTTAATTAAATATGGGGTTTATTTTTAGATAAAATTAATTTACTTTGATATAAATTTGGAAAATATAGTCTGTGGAATTTATGTTTAAGGAATTATTTAATTTTCGAATATTTGTAGGAATTTTTGATGTTTTGCGTCAAACAAAAAAAAAACGAAATTAGACATTTAATTCTAATTTAGGTTTTTCGTCTGATCTAAACTTATTTGCCAAGTAAATATAATACTAGACTTCATTCATCATTCGTTCAAGGCAGCGGCGGCTCGTGGATCTTTGTAGAAGAGGCTACGACAGAAATCCCGCTCGTGCTATATTACTTTCTCTTATAGAGGAAGAAAATATTTTGCTGCTGTTTTGGTCAAATTTTCTTTCGCAGCCTCCTCGCCGAACATCCACGAGCCACCGCTGGTTCAAGGGTTATCCGAGGAAAAGAAACAATCGGAAAACAACTGAAGGGCGAATTTATTTTTTAATTTATCAACACCAAACCATATGATTTTTTTTTCGAAATCTAGTCATCCATTCAATAATTATCGTTTTAAAAAAAAGATAATTGAAGTTTGGAAACGGTGGGAGTCAATTGTAAGCAATGCAGAAGCTTTATTATTGATTAGTTTATAAAATGTGTTTCAAATAGAAAGTAATCGCAGTCAGGGGCGGCTCATTATATAGAGCCAAGGAGCTATGGCACTACCTGTAGTTTCAAGCTCAGCAAGAATTTTTAATTAAATCTTAAAACACTTACTTTTTTGTAGGAAGATAAATCGTTCTTTGTTTCTTCGAAAAAGGAGGGGGGGTATTGTATAAGTGGCTCTACCATCAACATGTTTCACGAGCCGCCACTGTACATAAGTGGTAATATTACATGTTACACATTTATGTACAAAATTTAACATTTATATACCGTGTGTTCGATAAAAGAGACCCAACGCCATAACTGTTATTTATTGACCGATTTGAATGAACTAAAAAATAAAGTCAATTTCTGTTTAAATACTATAAAACAGCGGTAATTAAATATTTCTTCAAAATCAACTTCATTGCCAAATGATAGCCAACTTTTAATTTTCAAATGGCTGCATACACTTTTCTAATTTTATAAAATTATAGTAGGCATTGTTTTTCTGAATCCAATTATGCCCGTTATGTTGTTTTAAGTTAATATTTATGCCAGAAAAAGATAATAATAAACCTTGTTCACGTGATTTTTTTTTGGTAATAAATGTAGTGTGCCTTGAAAAAAATTCGAATCGACAAATGTTATTTATTGTATAAGTAATGTCGATCATTTGTTATTAGAGTGTGTTTCGGACAAAATCTTGAACAATAGCGAATTAACAGACATGTTACAAATTTATTTTCTATGTTATAGAAATCGAAGAGCTGCAGCACGGATTTATCATCTACGGTTTCCAGGGCGGCGAATACCAGAACCTAAATTTAGAAGGTTAGAAGGAAATTTGAGACGATATGGAGCCTTTAAAAAGCAGAAGAGAGTGGATCGAAAATTTCGTGCACTTGCAGAGTTAGACGTTCTACTTAATGTTTACAATAATCCCAGAACATCTAAATCGCAAGTGAATTAATACTTGCACTACTTATTTATTCTATTCTATATTGAGTTCTAACATAGGTACTTATTTATTCATGTTTGACATAACCTTACAACAAATGACATTTGTCATTTTTTTTCCAAGGCAGGCTAATTATAATTTTTAAAAAATATATTTTTAAAAGGTAGATTTATTTTAATTTTTTTCGACCAAAATATTGAACGAAAAAAAACATATTGAGCGGTATTGGATTCAGAAAAATATTGTCGACTGTTAAAAAAATAAAAAACATTATATGCTGCCATTTAAAAATTTTAAAGTTGGCTATCATTTGACAATGAAGTTATTATTGAAAAAAATCAATATTGATGCCATTTGTTAGTATTTAAACTACCGTTGACTTTGGTTTTTAGTTCATTCATATCGGTCAATAAATAACAAAGTTATGGCGTTGGGCGTTTTTTAACACACGGTATGCCTTATAGTATATTCGTAATTGGTCGCTTACAATTGGTGAAAACAGTTCGGTAATTCAATAATTACAAAGTGGGAGTAGGTAACGGTGTCTATTTAAATAAAAACATAAAACAACAATCCGTATAACCCAGCAATGGCAATGATTTAAAACATGAAATCTTTCCAATAAGAACTGTTTCCATATTTTTTTTTTCTTTTGTTTTTCATCTCGTCCGACGAAGAAATATCAGCTTATCGTATTTAGCGACTAACAAGGCCAACTTTTCCAATGGAGAAATTTAAAAGTTGCCTACGAAAGTAATTGGCTCGAAACTTGGGAAAACACGAAACAATCTAGTTTCGAAACTAATAAATCTTGATAGACCCGTTCCTCCCCCACCCTCACCTCTCTAGCTCGGCAAACATATTCATTTTTATTGCGACGTCCCCTACAAACATCCCCAAAACACCCTTAAATCAATTTCGGCCCGGCAGGCAAACACAACCGAAAACCGGAGCGTTAATGCAAATACAAAATTCCCTCGATTAAACCGACGGTTAAATATGATGTAGGAGTTAACCTTTGGAATTGAGTTGGGCGAACAGGTGTAAATTACTTGATTTTTTTTTGTTCGGTGTGAAGCCATACATTATTTATTTTCCAGAAATGCCCGGCGTTGCAGAAATTTTATATTTAAATTTACGATGTTTTTACGCGGAATTTTATGTTTCATCAAATATCCAACTGTTTTTAACGCTAAATTAACACTATGAATTTTACACCTCTTCTGATTAATTTAAACTTTACAAGGTGAATAATACACAAAAATCTGACTGGATGACAGCGCCTTTTTATTTCATTTATTTATTTAATCATACGCCTATCTACCGCACTTTGGTATAAACGGCGATAGCGTCTTCATTGATTAAAGTACAATAAAAAGTTTGTAAATAAAAGTTATACCGGGTAACTGTAATTGATTAAGACGTTTTTTATTTGTCCCACAAGTTTTGAGATATTCAAGTTATTTAATTCTTGGACAATTTTGTCTCAATTGATTTTGAAATAACTAAGGTCATTAAAACTGCCAATAAACGAGAGATATTTTAGTTTTAAAATTTTTTTTTGATAAAACTGATATTACATCGAGATAAAATCAATCACTGAAGGAAATAAAAAATACAATAAATATAAATCACGGAGGCATGTTCACACTTTTGATTCATCTATATACGGAGAATCTTCGTTTATTATTTATTTAATTATATTAATACTCCGTAATTCGGGAAATCATCGAATATAAATCACATAGTTAATCGACCAAGAAGTCGATTGCTGATCAAATACAATCACTGCCACGTGAAGAAACTTTGGAAGAAAATCCTTTCTAAATAAAGCTGAGAAAATATATAAACAAGAAATATAATAAAGCTTTGGAGGATGATAATTTCTGGGATTGCGAAAATATAATTTTCTGAAGAACAAAAAATATAAGAAGCAGTGATTTTCTAAGAAATAAACACCGAATGAAGATTAATCAAGAACTAATTAAGGGTACGAATGATTACGAAAATGCAATTGAAGAAAATTGAAGAAATATAGTCATCATTTTTTTCACGAATAATATTGAGTGTTTTTTTGAAGAAATAAACACCTTATATGCAGCAAAAATTACAGCATTTTTGTAAATTGAAAAAAAAACATACTTTTCTTAAAAAATAATTCTAATCGAGAAAATATGTTAAAGAATTATGTCAAATAAATGATACATCTATAACTAAGCAAGTTTTCTTAATTTTCTAAATACCCTCTATATTTTTTCTACATTTATTCATTCGGGTTTTTGAATTTTTGCATCATTAATTGAAAAAAATCATCACTTTCTTAAAAAGTAATTCAAATTGAAAGAACAAATAAATTATATTAAATCAATGATGCATCTATAAATTAGTAAATTCTTGAATTTTTCGAAGCACCCTGTTAATTTTTTCTACATTTTCAAACCTCACACAATTTTTTGTATTGTTACAATTCTAATTTAGAAAAATAATAACTTTCTTAAAAAGTGACTCAAAACAAGGGAATTATGTTAAGTGAATGATACATCTATAAATGACCTAATTCTCAAATTTTTCTGAGTGCCCTGTATGTTCTTTCTACATTTTTAAACGTCGCCCAATTGTTTGTATTATTACAATACCAATTAAGAAAAATAATAACTTTCGTAGAGTTATTTAAATTAAGAGAACAAATGAATTGTGTTAAATCAATGATATATCAATAAATTAGCAGGTTCTTAGAATTTTCTTAGCGCCCTGTATATTTTTTTCACAATTTTAAACCTCACTCGAGTTTCTGTATTTTTTTTATCACTATTTAAAAAGAAACACTACTTTCTTAAAACGTGATTTAAATTAAAAAAATTAAATTAAATCATTGATACATTTTCCAAATTTTCTGAACATCCCCTATATTTTTTCCACATTTTTAAACCTCACGCGAGTTTTTGTATTATTCCACGTTTGACTTAAAAACATCGCAATTCTTGTAAAACGTGATTCAAGCAGAATAAATAAACAAATTGTGGTAAATAAAGAATACATCTGTAAAATGACAAGTTTTCAGAATTTTTTATACATCCTGTATATTTTTTTCATTTCAATTTTACAACGTTAATTTAAAAATAAATCATAACTCTTCTGAAACGAGTTTTGGTTTGGAAAAACAAACAAATTAAGGTAAAACAATAACGCATCTATGATAGGGTAAGTTGTAAGACTTTTCACAATTCCTTGTATATTTTTGTTTACATTTTTAAATTCAACACCTTCAGTTTTACACCTTTGATTAAAAAAATTCTCAAGTGTTGTAAAAAACAATTAAGATTTTTCCCTCTGGAAAATGACACGTTTTCAATATTTGGAGAATACCCTGTATATTTTTTCTATATTTATTAAACCCAACCGAGTTTTCTCAGCTTTACATTTGCAACTTGATAAAAGGAACAAATGAATTGTAATTATTCAATAATTTTTTGATAAAAATAAACTAAAATAAAAACATTATTTTGAAGATTTTTGGTGGAAAAGAACAAAATTGTTTTATTCACAAAAAGTATGTTTGAAGAAACCAAAGTATTCTATTAAAAATTAGTATTAAAAAATAAACATCTTGTAGATAACAACTTTCTTCTTGAAGAAACCAAAATGTTCTATTCAGGAAAAGAAGAAACAAACGACATTTTTTTTTCTTCTTTGAATCGTAAGTTTTCTATACAAAAAAAGGAAGCTGTTTGAAAAAATAAGCAATTTGAAGATATTTTTTTGAAGAAACGAGAAATTTTGAAGAAACGAACGTGTCGTGGCCAACATTTTTCTTCAAATCACGAATTTTCTCTGCAAAGAAAGGAAGATCTTAAATAAACAACTTGGCTCCCCAATATTTTTATTGTTTCTTGTAGAGAAAAAAATACTCTACACAACCGTGTCCTTACTTATTTTTTTACTTTCCATATAAGGGGGGAAAGGGGTGGAAATTACAACTACTATTTTAGCAAAAATATGTGGTGCCGTGGAATTGTTGGAACAAAAATCCGTTGAACGTTCCGAAATTTGCGGATCATTCTGTTAACGGTAGTGTGGTTTACTGCACGTGCACTATTAGCAGAATAGTTCGATATTACCATTAGGATCTTTTCATTCAACAAATCCATAATAACTTAAAATACGCCTACATTTGTGATTAAAACATTAACGTGACAGCTAACGTTCGACGGCTTATTGTTATAGCAATTCCAAGGCACCACCTACTTTTGCTAAAATAATAGTTTTAATCTCCTCGATTACCCCTTGTCAAAGTTGGACAATTTTCTACATAAAAAAACATGTTTTTTCCATCGCGTTGTTACGGGGGGTGGGTTGGACTTGGGGTCAAAATCAACTACACATTCTTAAAGATAAAACTTGAATCTTTCCCAAACTGAAAGATTCATCGATTTTCGAGCAAATGGAACCAAGTTACGACGGTTTTAAAAATCGAGTTTTTTCGCGATTTTTCGAGTGGCGCTTTTTTTTGACGCCGAGTGTAGTTTCAATATTGTTTCTATTTCACCTAGACATCTTCAATCAGCCGTGTCCGATCCAACGGACATTGGGTTTTAATATTTGTAAATATTATAAGTATTATGATTATCCAGAAGACCTAGATGATGCCAAATTCTGGTGTGAACTGGTGTTTGCCGAGGACGAAGAAGTGGACCAAGAATTTGAAAGAGTATTAAAAGATAATGCAGATATAGAATATTGCTCTAGTGGCGACAGTGATGATGAATTTGATATTCTTCTCGAAGTAAAACAGCGAAATATTAGATTAAGAGCAGATGAATTGTTCGTAAGTCAGTAAAACATACTGAACCAAGATATGCACTTGAGTGAATACATTTTGTTGTTATTAGTGTTAAATTGGCGGAATTTTTAAAAATGATGGGTGGTTATCTGTCCTCCGTTTCGAGGGTTAATAGCAAGGATCAACGATGTCACATGTCATAAAAACAGAAATAAATCATTACAAAAATATTTTTTAAAGTTGTTGATATAGATATTTATGCATCAAGGGAGATATGGAATGTTTTTTTCCCAAGGTTGACAGGGTTACAAACTGAGGGCCTCTGGTCCGAGGTTTGTAAGTCAAGCGAGGACGAAGAACATGAATATCTCCCGCGGTGCATACAATATTTTATTTTTTAGTAATTCGTAAAAATAATCAGTATATCGATCTGCAATATGTATTTGCATGGTTGCTATGAGTTTGTTTTAAATCAAATTGCCCGCATTTTATGAACTGACGTTTATTTATTTTGATTTGATTTGATGTTAATGCTTTAACAATAAACGTACAGCTGTGAATAAAATAGTGAACCTGGGAGAAAAGTTTAATTCCTGTCTCGCTATAAAGTTGGTCGTGAGCAGACGCAAGATTGTCTATCTTCAACCATCATCTTGAGCGAAGAATTTGGAAAGTGTACACATGATTTGTCAGGTAAACAGGAGCAGACCTCATATCTCCCAAGGGAGATATAACTCATATCTCCCGTGGGAGTTATGAATACGCTTTCATGCCTTGTATCCACGACGATAATAGTAAATATCATACTACTAAAAAATAAAATAAATTTATGCATTAGTTATATTTGTATACTATTTAAATACGTCGATAAAATTCTTGAAACTGAATCGTGACAATTTATAGCAATCGTCCAGAAAGTCGGAAAATGGCGTGGAAAATCGCTGATATCAGAAGACGAGATTTATTTCAGCGATTCCTTTTTCAGCCCCTCGTATAGTATTCGAATAAATGGCATTTTGAAATGTGACCCTTTGAATAAATAAACAAAGAAAAAGCAGCAACTGGTAGAGGGAAAGAAAGCGGTCCGTAATATCTGACAGCTGGACGAATAACAATATACGCCTCGTCCGGGACCGAATAGCTTATAAATGTGAACAAATACTTGTCTGGGAAATATTGGTGCCGGGAATGGGAAATGACGGCTCGCTCCATCGACTGGAGGATGTTTTATGTTCTCGTGTTCTCTACCTCTGAATTTTTGAGGTCAGCTCCTGAATCGATTCGATGTATTATTTTGTTTCGGTTTGTGTGAGATAGAGGATCCGGCGACTTTTTAAGCACATCATCCAGCGCTTCTCAAAAGTTTTAAAGCCCTACCCATATGTGTAAATTAATGTTATATTTAATACAATAGAATTAAAAGTACTGTTCTCAATATATTGATATATTGACAGCCTAAAAAGCCATCCGTTACGCAGAGTGCGGATTGCTGGGTACTGAATCAGTGCCGGCGGTGAGCATGTATCCGATTAAGGGGAAATTTATATACACGTTTTCGTGCCATAGCAAAATGCATTCGCCACTACATTACATGATATGTAGATGACAATAATATTATTGTAAAGATGAAGTTCAGGCGCAAGTCTCCTTTGAGGTAAATGTCCAACTTATTTCTTTGTTTTGTGAGGAGCTGGATAACAGAACTAAATCCTTTTTCAACTAAATATGTTGACGGGAATAAGATGAGAAGTGGTTCAGTTTTTCAGTTTGTGGATAAGTGTCCATAAGCTTCACCCAGGCTAACTCATAACCGCTCTGCTTGAAAATTATTTTCGCGTCACTTCAGAGGCTAGTTATACTTCAGATCTAGAAACTCCGTCTGCAAAGAGTTATCAAGCTTATCCACAGCTTCAAACGAGAATGGATCTAGAATCCAGTCCGGAATTTGTAATTTGTAACTGGTCAAGGTGATCAGCAAAAATTAGGATTTTGTCTTCTGGGAGTTCAGCGGTCTTGTTGTCTGACACTGAACACTTTTTAAGGGTCGGAAACTGAATCAGCTCTTATTGGCCAATATTTACCTTGTGAATATCAAACTTGGCGATTAATGATAAAATAATTCTTTTGGCCTTGATAAGGTTCATCTTGTCTCCTTGAAGCCGTATATTGACTTCGTTAATTTTTTCAAAAATATCCGTAAGGTACGCAAGTTCCAACTTGCGTTGCTTCAAATTATCACTTAAAACAGGATCAGACGTGTCGAGAAATTCAGTAACCGTTCAAATAATTCGAAGAAACGGCAAATAGTTTCCTTTGGAAAGCCACCTCACGGCCGTATGTAGAAGCAAGCGTTCGAATTCCTCATCATTTTCATGGTAAAGTTGTTAGAACAGACGGTCATTGATGGAACTAGCTTTCATCTTGTTGACACCAGTAATAACCAGTTGTAGGGTTTTATGCAGGACACCACTCATTTTTTTCCCAGCTAAGTGTTGACGATCAATGACGCAGTGAATATTGATGACCTCGGGCACTTCTTTCTTAAGGTGAAGGTGAATTAGAAAACCAGCATGACGATATGAGATGGCAGGAGCACCGTCTGTTGCGCAAGCGCTCACGTTTGCTAGGGGAATCTCTTTTTCCTCAAAATAATCTTGCACCACTTTAAAAATCGACGATCCCTTCGTATCAGTGATCAATGTTCTAGCAAACAACATTTTCTCGGTAATTTTCCTTTGTTCATTGATAAACCTCACATAAGCTAATAAGCTAATGAAATTGCTTTGTTATCAATTACAGTTGATTCGTCAATCTGCAATGTAAATTTACCTTGTTTCAACAAATTAGTGAGTTCGATAGCCATTTCGTCAATTCGCCTGGAAACAGTATTGTTGCTCAAAGGAACCGATTGACTTATTTTATTACTAGGGCCCTCGCCTAGCATGATATCAACAATTTTTTTTTGGTGTCCGGTAAAACAAAAGTTTCGCCAATTGTGTAAGGTTTACCACATTTAGCGATTAATAAAGACGCCTCGTAAGAAGCAAGAAGACCTTTGTTAAGATCGGTTGCTTGTTTTTTAAATAATTCCCTCACATTAGGTCGTTTATCAGATTTAGCTTTGAGGTTTTGAAAATAACTAAGTTCTTGACTCACTTTATCACTGTGTACTCTTGATAAATGATCTTTCATTCACGAAGGCTTTATGGCTTCATTACTAGTAAATGTTTATGTGGAAACTGAACATTTTGCGGCGACGCGATAAAACCGAATTTTAAATACTCAGCTAAGTATTGACGAACTTCTACACTAGGCTAGTGAAGACTGAAGCCGCATGTAGGTCAATGGCAAGTGTGTTGTGATAGCAGGAGGGCATTGAGTCACCAGTCGGCCGTGCTGAGCAACAACAGATGGGGAACACAACATAAAAAGAGACAGTAGCAAGAATAAAACGAAAGAGGTGAAATAAGTCAACAAAAAGGAAAAGAAAAATCAAGAAAAGAATGATGATGCTAGACCTACATAGTCGTCTTCAGAAGACGAGGAAAACTTGATGCTTGCATATTCTGCAACGAAATATATGCATCCTCCAAATCAAAAGAAGGACGGATCCGGTGCAGCATCTGCCGAGGTTGGGCTAGTGTGGTCAAATGCAGAGTAAGATGATGACACTTTTTTATTTTGTACTTAACAAGAACAAAAAAATGTATTTTTCTCTTAATTGTGAGTTTCCTACGAATTTCCCGTACAAAAAGGCCAAAAACAGGTTCTCCGCAGTTTTAATAACACCGCATGTGTTTTCCCCGACCTCCATGCGAGTCCCTAACTTATCCACGCACAAAAATTGAGTCGCGGAATGGTGGCGAAATTTGCTTGCCGTCACCGGCTTCTAGTTGAAGTTTAATCGCCGTCGATCGGCGCACTTATTTCCTGGCACAGTAAAACGAGAGACTTTCTTTCAGATTTTGCCTGTGGAAGAAGCCCAATAACGGCTTCTGCGAAGTATTAACAACCCCGCGTAAGTTTTCTCGGAGCACCGCGTGTTTGCCTAACTTTTCTACGTAATTGAACCCGAGCTGCAATCGGAAAAAATGATGTAAAGAAATGGGTGTGATACCAACAAAGTGCATTTTATTGAAAAGTTCCTGAATTCCTGAATCAAAATGTATAAGTTTCATTTGGGCTTTAGGAAAGGATTTAGCTGTACCACAGTACTGTTAAAAGTCACCGACGACATCTTAGAAGAATCCGATGCGGGTCAAATGACTGCGCTAGTACTTCTTGATTACAGTAAAGCCTTTGATACCCTCAATTACCAAATCTTAGTTTCGACACTCCATTACATTGGTAATTTGCCGATCAGTCGGCAATAGATCTGTTAGATAATTAGTTAGTTGGAAGAAGTCAGGCTGTGAAATTAAACAATGGCTTATCACACTTCAAGGAGCTTATATTTGGTGTTCCTCAGGGATCGATTTTAGGGCCTATTCTGTATACTATTTCACTTCATCCATTATAAATAATCTAAAACATTCCAAGTATCACATGTACGCGGATGATACTCAGTTGTACATTTGTTTTCGACCCGAAAATTATCACGATACATTAGTTAAATTGAATTATGATCTTAATACATTATTTAACATGTCTCTTTCTCATGGACTCATTCTAAATCCGTTAACGTCAGCATATCTTCTATTCGGGCCAAAAAGAAAATGTTTGGAATTAGTGGAGAAATTTCAACCTTCAATTAACAACCAACCGATAACACTTACTTCCACTGCTAAAAACCTAGGTATTACTCTGGACAATACTTTTAGATATCATAACTTTATAACCAAATGCATCAATATTGCATATTGTAATCTCAGGTCCATATGTATATCATAACCGGGAGTTACTAACTCGAAAAACAAAAATTCTGCTATGCGAATCAACAATCTTATCGCAATTCACTTATTGATCTCCATTAGTACATCCTTGCCTAGATCAAATGACGAAATCACGCATTGAATGAATTCAAAATTCTTGTTTAAGAATAATTTTTGGGTTGCGTAAATTTGATAAAATCTCAGTCATAAATTATTAGATTTAAACTGGTTAAATGTGGATAACCACCGAATACTGCAATGTTATTCTTTGTTTTACAATGCATCCTATGGCAACCTAGCAACCGAGAAAACAATGTCTGTTTGTGTCAATCCAGTGAAACTTTCTGCGGGTATGGATATTAACGAAGCTGCGAATATTGCGTATCGAACCTGTTGCCGATAAAATCGAAAATGTGGTACGAGTCGTGTCGTGTTACGATGCTTTTAAGCAGTGGTTATGTAAAAAGGATGCCGATGCTATAGACGAAAATGTGTTGCTCGCCTATATATTGGAGCGTTACGTTTTGGTTATTTTATTATTTTCCTAGGTCCGTAAGTGAAAAATTAAGTTCCATCGTCAAGGACAACAAGCACTACGAATGATATCAGCCACTTACGGTACCTGTAACCATGGATGCAATGCTTAGTTACGTTGTTGGTAGCGGAAAAATGTATTTTATAGCAATAATTTTATTTTAGTTTTATTTCACTGTACGTACAAAAATTCACATTATAATTTATCTGTTTTATTTTAGTTGTTAAACAATTGATTGAGGTGTAATGGAAGAACAGAGTGTGCTCTGGCATATATTTGAACTGCATCTCATTTTTTCTCCGTCACAGAATATAGATTTTTGTTATTTGATTTCTGTATTATTGTTTAATTTGTATATATGTCTGTAACTGGGGAAAAAATAAAAAATATTATTATTATTATTATATGTTGATAGAATTAAATATATTAAAAAATGTCGCATTGCAACTTATTATTGATTTCTCCTAAACAATCCGCGAAGAAAATTATGTGTTTAAAACGGCAATAACACAGATTTCATGACTTGGCTGGATTCACAGCCTCGGCGGACAAACTCCAGCCGCGTCCATAAATCTGTCAATTTTTTGCCTTGTTAAACAAATAACTATTTTTTGATTGCCTAATTTTAGTGAAATTGTCATATAAAAAATATGTTCAACTCATAATGTACTGTATTAGCCTTCTTTAATGACAATAATGTGTTTTGTTTCCTTTTGTCGAAATATATATTTATATATATATATATATATATATATATATATATATATATATATATATATAGTAACCCTGTTCATATTGAACCTCGTAACAAGCGCAATCGCGATCACTTAATTAATACACAACACTTTTAACACTTATACCTTAACTCATCTATTAATCATTAACCACTACATTTAATTATGATATTGTAATGATTCACGTCATTATTAATATCATAATCGACTATTGTAAATAGGTTAAATTGGCAGCTTCCCTGCGCTTAATACCAATATAGGTCACCCACTGAATTTTTGAATTTACCCGCCACCCGCCATCAGCGGACAGTAAATACGATTGGTACTACCGATCTCCCCACCACCTTTTCAAATATACGTTGGCAACACAACTGCAATTTAACCTATCCCATCTACCATGCAGTCATTGTTCAATAAGATGGCCGACGACGTTTACTCGTGTTTATCGTCCACCATGTGAATTTTTAAATCGTTTTTAATCTGTTAACATCCACGTCTTGTGGAAAGTTTTTAATGTGTAACTTGTTCATCGTTCATGGCCACGCTTAGTTCCTTAAGTGCGGTAGTTTATTTTTAATCTTACATGTAAGTAATCAACTCTTCAGCCTTCAGCACATGTGCTCACATAACCTTTCACTTTTTTCTTTCACGCTAATTATACTTTTATTAATTGTAGCGTCACCCTGATGAAGCAAATAAAGATTTGCGAAAGCTCGGTATATGATAAATAGATGACTTATTAACACCCTTTTTGGTCGGATTCCCTGATACGAGGACTTTTCTTCGAAAAAATTTGTTACTATTCCCAACAAGTACGACCGTTACTTCCCTCCAGCATCTATATATATATATATATATATTTTAATATGCACGTTTACCGCATTTTACTCCACCAGCGGGGCAAGACCGGGCATTTGCACTTTTGTAGGGGAAAACCTTTTAACTATGGAGAAAAATACATTTTGATAAAATCTGATAGCTCAACACGCATTGAAGACAAATGTTTCAATTTTGCAAAAATTTCTTTGACCGTTTAAAAATTTGCAACTTCAAACATTTGGTATCCGCTTTTGCCTCACTCTCCCCTAATGCTATATTGGCAGTAATTGTCATTAAGTAATGGGCCTTCCACACAACAGCAACTTGCCTGCACGGTATATTTTTCGAAACTGCACAAACCGATTTGTGTAGGCAGGTCTTAAGTAAAACTCGCACGTGTGGACGGCCCATTAAGCATGCACGTATGGAAGGTAAGCGTGCACACACAATCCCATATCGCACTAGTACGATAATATTTATCGCAAGAAGTTGCATTCATCAAGCGTGCATGCGAACTATTAAATTTTGACAATTTTGTTACTTAGTGTAATAATATAAAATAGATTAATAGTCTTCGACTAATTTCATGTTATCAGGGCATTTTCAGTAGAATTGTAAAATATAATTTAACAAAATTATATTTTTTTTTATTATAAAGACGAATAATAGTCTGAGTATGTGAATATTTAACCTGTTCGTGACTCTGCAAAATTAAGTCTTTCTAAGACTACAAATAAATAACTTATTGATACAACTACTTCCCTGGCTTCCAATAAGTTATTTGTTATGGTCTTAGTAAGACTTAATTTTGCAGAGCCACGAACCGGTTGAATATTCATATATTCAGGCTGTATTTCGTCTTTATTAAATTTATTTAACAAAATTAAATGAAAAATATTTATTCCACATAAAATTATTAAAAGGAGTATTATTCAGTAATTATAAATATTTCCTGTTCTGCTTTTTGATTCTCCGCTTCGCGAAAGGAAATAATAACTCAAAACAGGCATTAATCATGTCTTAGCGCAGTATATATTTTTTCTTTATTATATTACGCCCTCCGCCGCCTGCTGTATTAACATTAGTATCTCCCCTCCGAAGAAGGATGAATAATTCATGGGGGCTTTCAATTAGGACCGCACGCAATATATCCTTATTTGTTATAGACGGCAACAAGTCCCATTTTACTTTACCGACCGCCAGCAACAGCGCCGCAAGTTTTGTAATTATCGGGACATTACTGGATGATATATTCGGTTTAAGGGTTGGTTTACTTCCCTCCAGGATACCTCTAATGGAGGCGTCCTCTCTCTACTAAATCGATGATGTATTGAGGTCAGCCGGAGGGTAAAGCTTACAGCCACTTCAATTATTTCAACTAATTATATTAGTCCTGTACCTGCGGTGGATTGTAATTGTAAGATAATTAATTTAAAAATGGTTAATAGAATTAGTGGACAAATTCAGAAATAAATACTCATTTAAACTCGAATATTTGTGCGGTGGTATGTGCGGTTGGATACAATCAAGACGAGTTTCATTTGTAGAGTGCACTTTTGTGGTCCACTATTTTTTATTAATAACTAATGGATGAATTAGAATTTTGGCTGCTACAGCAAGAAAAAAATCATAATAGCAAATGGCAGGAACGAAGGCTTGTAAATAAGTAATTTAAATTTGGTTCAATAACTGTCGCTGGAGCCTGCTGATTGGCGTAATTATCTACGGATGGATGAGACGGCATACAATACGTTGCTATAAATGGTCAGTCCATTAATCCAGAGAAAGGTCACAAGCCATCACTCCTTATGAGAGATGGACCGTTACTCTTGGGAACTTAGCAACTTAACATTTCCTACAGCTATTTTACCACCTTGGGGTCCTTTGTTGTAGATAACTCTAGAATGTTATCAAGAGCACGATTTCTTTTTATTCTATCATTGTAGTTATTGTGCCTTATTCGGCTTCGAGAACAAAATCCCTACCCCAAGTGCCATTACGTCAATTTTTTTCCGGCGTTACGTCTGGCTTTGGTTCTATCGCCATTAGCCATCATCAATATTTTTAATAAATATATATAAGTTATAAATTAAATTAATAAATGAATAATAAAAGACGTATACAGCAACCACGGACCCGAACGAATACTTCTCGAAACCGAAAAGTCTTTCGTCCGGATTGAGAATCGAACCCACACGGCCGCGGTGCAGCCGGCACAAGCACTCGCCTGTACTCACTACAGCACTACACCAACGGACCGCCCATTACGTCAATATTTATAATACTCACTTGTTCGGAGCTCACTGTTCAAAGTCTGAATCAAGACCGACAGTGGTTTGGATTGATGATTGCACACCGTGTGGCTGGAGTCCCTTCGGCTCAGCGTGATAGATTTTAGGATCACAGGAAAATACAGCCTAGGCCACCAATCCATTTTAGTTCTCCCACATACGCCGCGGCGTGTTTTTGTACTGAAATAAACCATGTTGTATGGCCAGCTTTAGTAATTGCACGCGGCTTCTTGATGTAAGCGTTAATCAATTCATTCATTTTTAACACATGCTCCAAATAAATTAATTTCATTGGTATTTCATAACTGTCGGCAATAATGCCAAGAAGAAATTCGTTTTAACGAATTTAACTGGGCCTGTTGTAGTATCAACAATAACTGTGACTACTTTCCATTATGTTACTACATTTATGCAGTGCGCGCCTAAAGTATGGAATAAATTCAGTAAAATTTGTATTATTTGTTTTACGTCATCCGTTTTTTTTAATGACAACCCCCTACTTTTGTTCTTAATTTTGAAAGATATTTTTATTGTCGAACTGATTTATTGTCGTAAATGACAATTGAAAGTGAGAAACCACAAATTCTATCATCAACACAAAATAAACAACAACACCTTTGCCAGGCAAATGCAATTATTAAATTACGTGTTGGAACTGCCAACTTCTTGAATAAAATAAATGTGCTAAAATACAATATTAAACTACAGTGGTGCCTCGCATAACGAACGCCTCGCACAGCGAACGCTGCACACAACGAACTTCCTTTTCGTTCATTTCACGATTCATACAACGAACTTCGCTTCACACAACGAACTTTCCTTCACACAACGAAGTCGCCCTATCTTCTACGATCACTGCCGATTTATTGCATCCTTCCGCGCAGGAAGTCGTTAGACTCGTTAGTCACTGCGTAGTACGCTTGACTTACGCACGTATCGCAGCAATTGTTCTTCATTACGAATTAAATCGCACACGTATCACGGCAGTCGTCCTTTTAAGATAAACTCAACATTTTTTTTATATGATGGGTTCTAAAAAAAGCAGGAAGGTGATTTCTCTTGAAATGAAACAGGAAATAATTAGAAGAAGTGAATGTGGGGTAAAACAGTGTGACCTCGTCAAAGAGTTTGGCCTCAACAAGACCACCATTTTCACCATTTTGACAAACAAGGATGCAATAAAATCAGCCAAAGTAGCCAAAGGAGTATCAAAACTATTTAATGAAAAACATAGATCTTCAATCCACGAGGAAATGGAGAGGCTATTAGCGATTTGGATTAAGGACAGGCAGGTGAAAGGTGACTTAACAACCCAAGATATTATCTGTCACAAGGCCAAGATAATTTATGAAGATCTAAAGAAAAATATCCCTGGAAGTAGCAGCAATAAAGATAATAAAGAAGATTTCAAAGCCAGCAGGGGGTGGTTTTTTAGATTTAAGAAAAGGTATGGAATCCACAGCGTTAATATGCATGGTGAGGCTGGCAGTGCTGATAAAAAAGAAGCAGAAAAGTTCTCTATTAATTTTCAAAAATTTATTATGGATGAAGGATACTGCCCACAACAAGTGTTCAATGCCGATGAAACGGGTCTTTTCTGGAAAAGAATGCCGAGCAGAACCTTCATTACAAAAGAAGAGAAGAAATTGCCAGGACACAAAGCCATGAAGGACAGACTTACCCTTATGATTTCGTCTAATGCCAGCGGAGACCTCAAGATCAAACCTCTATTGGTTTATCACTCTGAAAATCCAAGAATTTTTAAGAAAAATAACGTTATTAAGTCCAAATTGCCCGTCCATTGGAAGTCCAATCAAAAAGCCTGGGTGACCCAAGTTATCTTCAACGAATGGATTCAGGAAACCTTTGCTCCTGCCGTGAAGAAATTCTTGTTGGAAAAAGAACTGCCGCTCAAAGCCCTTCTGATACTTGACAATGCCCCTTCTCACCCAAAAGACCTAGAAGAAATATTGCAGGAAAATTATCCTTTTATCAAGGTGCAGTATTTGCCACCAAACACCACATCCATTCTCCAGCCAATGGATCAGCAAGTTATTGCGAACTTTAAAAAACTCTACACTAGAGCCCTCTTTAATAAGGTGTTTAAAGAATGCGAGTTTGGTGGAGACAATATGACTATCCGAATGTTTTGGAAGGAGAAATTTGATATCCTTTTGGCAATACGACTTATACAGAAGGCCTGGGAAGAAGTGTCACAAAGGACCCTCATTTCTGCTTGGAAGATGCTTGTGCCTTCGTGGATTCAGGAAGAAGCAGTAGTTGATGACACAGAAGTGGTGAAGGACATCATCACAGTGGCCCAAAGGTTGGAATTAGAGGTAGAGGAAGAGGATGTAGAGGAGCTTATTGAGGAACACAAAGAAGAGCTGACAACTGAAGAGCTCCAAACACTTCTGGCCCAACAACAGGATAATGCTCAAAGGGAAGCGTCATCTGATAACGAGGAGCAACAATCAAACAATCAACCAATTCCAACTGCTGACATCAAGAACATCCTGGTCAAATGGAAAGCAGTTCAGGAGTTTACCAATGCCCACTATCCGGATTCCGCTGAAGCAAACATGATCAACGACCTGTATTCCGATACTCTTGTCCGTTATTTCCGGCAGATGTTGAAGAAAAGAGAGAAACAAACGACTTTGGACAGATTTTTCACTGCACCATCGGCCAAAAAACGGAAAATGGATGAAGATGTGCAAGATTCGATTATTTCTTAAAATTAAAAAATGTGTGTTTTTTTCATTATGTTTTTAGATGTATCTAAATAAAAATAATAACAAAAATTTATCTTTTTTTTTATGTCATCTTACCATATTTTATGCCACAGAACGAATTATTTATTTTAACATGTATTGTTATGGGAAAACGCGTTTCACATAACGAACTTTTCGCATAACGAACTTGCTCCTGGAACGAATTAAGTTCGTTGTGTGAGGCACCACTGTATTAGAAATCATTAATAACAAATGCCACCTATCGAAAAATATATTAATGCTGATTCAAATCAATCTCCAGTCAACAAAATAGAAATCCGCAGAGTGAATCAAGAAAAACTCCAAAATCCACTGGCGCCTTTATCATCATAAGACGAGCTCAACGAAGATAGCGAAGACATTGACAGCAGCAAATAACAACAAAAAATCACCGAGCGGAATCGTCTTCCAAACAAAACAAAAACTCCGGTAAACAACCTACACCAAAATAAAAATAAGGATAAAACGAATAATTCCTTCCAGACGAATTATAATAAACCAATTGTTGGAACAAATAAAAATTCAACAAACATTAAATCAGCTACAAAATTAGGTCATATATACATAACAAGTTTGGAACCCACAATAACTAAAGAATCGCTTCTACAGTATGTTACAAATGTAAAACCAAATGTAGCATTTACAATTGGAGACCAAATTAAGAAGACAGCAACCTACACATCTTTTAAAATTAGTTTTCCTTTACAAGTCATAAAGGAGGTTTATGATCCTACAATATGGCCTGAGGGAACGTCTGTGCGAAAATTTCAATCCCAGGGAAATTTTCGCAACTCTCGGGTTCAAAATTGGAATCCGTAAGTCATGCAAACCAACAAACTCACAACACTTCACATAATAAACCATCAAACAAAATATATAATACTCCCGAGTCCAACACTGATTTCAAAATATTTAATGTGAATATACGAAGTGCGATCAACATAATAAATGAGTTAGAAATAGCTGTGAAAGAAACGAAACCCAATATAATATGCCTTACCGAAACATGGACAAACAAAAATAATGTAAATCTGATTAATATTCGAGGGTTCACAAGCATAAACACATATTCGAGAAAAACACATCAACATGGGGGTGCTATGATACTCGCAAACAAAAACCTATGCTGCAAAGAATAAACGAAAATCAACAATTACAATATCGAAATGGAAATAGAATGTGCAGCTTGTACAATAATGCTAAAAAATAATAATATTGGCATCTTAACTAACGGAAATGTAAGAACATTCTTAGACCAACTTATTCTTATTTTAAACGATTTGCACTCAATCTGCAAATTTATAATTCCATGTGGCGATATTAACATAAATTTACTTAACAACTCGATGGGAACTAAATTAATAACCGATCTATTTAATTCGTTCAAACTAATTAACAAATTGAATGAACCAACCAGGTTACAAGTAATTAACGGTAGACTATCCGCGACTCAATTAGACTATATGATAACCAACTATCCGGAACATTGTTTTACATGCGAGAATGTAAATTTGAATCTCTTTGATCATCTTGCACAACTACTGACATTAACTGAGGCAACAAATATTGTAGAACAGAATAAAGTAACCGAGTTTAAAATCGTCAGGCAAACAACAGATCAAAATATATCGGAACTAAAACATCATCTGCAAAAGGTCAACTGGGATATTATAAAATCAAACGACATAAATAGTTCATTCAATGCATTCATAAACGAATTTCTATATTGTTTTAACATATCTTGCCCGAAAAGAAAAATAAAAATCAATCGGAAGCCAGCAAGACAGAAATGGATCACGGACGAAATAATAAAATCATCACAAAATCTCAAACAAACATATAGAACAATGGTTGAATTAAAATCAGATGAATGGACTAGCATTTACAAAAAGGAAAAGACAGCACACAAACGAAAACGAAATAGCAAATGCTAAAAATAAAGTTAAAAAAATATGGTCGCTCGTAGATGAGGAATTGGGAAGAGTAAGAACACAAAAACATATTAGCATCATAAACAATGGAGAAAACAAAGTAGAAAATCCGGAGCAAGTTGCCGACATATTTGGACAATACTTCGCTACAGTAACAAAGGCTAAAGTTCAGGACTACTTCGGAAAAAATGTATCTACATCATGCACAACTCCAAAGATAAACTTAATGAACAGTATGTTTCTTCGTCCAATAACATCACAAGAAGTACACAAAGTGATCGGTAAACTAAACAATAAGACAAGTGCGGGAAATGATGAAATATCAACACCAGTTATAAAAGCGGTAAGCCACCTCATTATAGAGCCCCTAACTTATTTACGCCCGGTTTCTCCAACGAATCTTAAAATAGGTCTCACTTAAGTACGTCTTATTTTTAAGTAGTTCTTAATTTTTTGTTCTGTTGCGCCAAACATATCTTAGTTAAGATTTCATTACACGTGGCAACGTTGCATTTTCGCGTCAGTTTGATAGGCCGTCCTATGTCAAATTCATTTCTAACCTTCCTGTTGTTGAATTTTGTGTGGTTTAATAATGGCGAAAGTGCAAGCGAAGCGTGTTAAGGGAAAGAAGTGCGAAATTTATTAGCGTCGTTGGTATCAGCCCACAACAACAAACAAATAGAAGTAAGAAGCATGGGATTCCATCACCCGGGAACGAAATACGTGCAAAGAGAGAAAGATTCCCTAAAAAGTGGGTAAACATGAAGCATTGAATAAGGAAGAGTGTTGCAGAAAGTAAAAAAGAACTGTTTAAGACAGGTGGAGGTACAGCTGAAGATGACGATTTTATGTTATCATTATTGAATGAGAAATCGGTGGTTGGGTTGTCGAATCATTCGGACAGTAATGTGGATTATCTGCAATTACTACAGCATCTACATCAAATGCAAATGCACATCACATCTAATAGATTATTAGTAATTTCATGAATACTTCCAATAGCAGACATACGTTGGTGCAAATTGCTAGTTTTATAGCTTAGAATCCGAATCTTAAGATGCCATTTTTGGCGTCTTATAATGTAAGACCTTCTTATGACTAAGATCTGATTTATGGTTGGTGCAACACTTTAAGAACGTCTTAATGTTAAGATAGGTTTTATCTACATAAAATTCGTTGGAGAAACCGGGCGTTAGTAAATATTTCACTCGAAACCGGTAAATTTCCTAGTGCTTTAAAAATCGCGCGAGTCGTGCCTATACATAAAAAAGGATCGGAAACTGAAACCGAGAACTAGCGCCCAGTGTCAGTGATAAACTCGTTCTCAAAGATTTTTGAGAGGATCATCAGTGATCAATTATGGGACTACATCAACAAATTCAAACTAATTTCGCTAAATCAACATGGTTTCAGAGAGGGAAAATCAACAGAAAGTGCAATGGTAAATTTCATAAACGAAGTGTACCCTCAAGTAGATGCTGGTACAAAAGTAGCTTCACTTCTCTACGACTTTTTTGTAGATGCTACATTCGCAAGGCAGAAGTTATCAGCACTAGGGATTAGAGGAAATATACTTAATTTAATTAGTTCCTTTTTAACAGATAGGCAAATGTATGTAAAAATAGAGCACAAAAAGTCAAAATCATTCAAAATTAGCGAAGGTGTTGTTCAGGGTTCAACTTTGGGACCATTAATATTCTTATTATTTATCAATAATTTGAACGAATTTGTCAGAGATGGGCACATAATCAATTTCGCTGACGATACTTCAATAGTAGTTTTGGCGCAAACACCGAACGAACTTCTAGATAAAATAAACATCATTCATTCCCAGGTGCAAAAAAAATAAATTAATACTGAACATGGAAAAAAACAGTTAGTGTTCAGTTTTATAATAGGAAAACTCTAGAACAACCAATAACAAATGAGTCGCAAAATACTAAATTTTTAGGAAGTTTTATCGATGCCAAATTGTCGTGGTGTCGCCAAATTGATTACGTGTCCGCAAAGCTGATTATTCAATATTAAAATTCAGCAATTCGAGAAAAACATTGATAAATGTGTATTATGCATTAGCATATCCACACTTAGCATACAATATAATGTCCAGGGGAGGAGCTACCAGCGTCCAACGAATTTGTATTTCTCAAAAGCGCATCATTCGTCTCATTTTCAATCCCCCCACTGCCCTCACAGTCCTCAAGGGCGGCTGGGATCGGACCGCCGGTAGCTACTCGCTTCTAAGAGATCAAACATCTCGTCAAGCTAGAATAGGCCTTTGGTCAGACTAGCACCGAGCATATGAGGAGAGGTTTAAGTTGGTAGGCGCGATCCCGGCGAATCCAATACTACCCCAATACAGGGGTGTCTTATGAAGATCTCCTCTCCTCACGTCAAAAAAAAAAAAAGTCTAATTTTCAATTTAAAAAATAGAGATTCGTGTCGGGAAATTTTCGAAACCAACAACTTACTTACAGTAATGGGTATTTTTATTTATAAATGTGCTATATACGCAGCTCAAAATTTAGATAGCCTCACAAAACATGTCCACAATCATAACACTCGTCATAAAGATAAACTTCAAATACCAGCCCACAATAGTGAGCTGTACAAAAAGTCTTCCTTGTATTCAAGTATAACCGTGTATAATTTGATCCCTCAACATCTAAAACCAAACAGAAACATAGAGTGCTTCAAAAAAAACCTGAATAAAATTTTAATCAATAAATGTTACTACACGTTTAACGAATTTTTAGAGGACAAGTAACATTAATACAACTTTTAATTTGTTCATCATTGTAAATGCTGTTGAATGTATTTACGTGATTTTTTTTATATTTATGTATTTATTTTAATGATTTGACGTCTCACATCCGCTCAAATGTTTACCCATTTGTAAATGTTTTTATGTAGTGGCTGTAGTGAATAAAGAATAATTTACTTTACTTTACTTTACTTTACTCCTGACAATACGCAAGCCCATGTGAAAATTCTTGAACATTTTAAATCTCATCAGGGCTAATTCTGGGCATTTCATCTCTTATGCAATGTTCTAGTTCCGCTAAATTTTGTCTGTTGGCGTAGACCCATGAAAAGTAACCAAGGGGTCCGGGGATCTCGCGGGCCATTCTATCGGTCCTCGCCTGCCAATCCACCTATTCGTAATGCAAGTGTCAAAAAATGCGCATGGTGCGGGGGCGGGGGCGCACCATCTTGCTGAAACCATATTGTATTAAATGAAGGGTTAAGATCATTGTTGTTTATAAAAAATGCTACAAGCGCTGGAACAAGGTCATTTTGCAAAAACTAAATGTCGGGTTCTCACATTCTATTGTCAGTTACTCGTTACTCGAAAAATTTCTCATGTAAGATGGCAATATTTTTATTACGGTAAATACTTTGTTCACTGCACTCTTGTTTGTAAATTAAAACACTTGTTTGGTTTCATATTAGTATATTCAGTTTCCTGGCACGTGTTTCGGTCAATGACGACCATTCTCAATGGAATCACAAGAATAACTAATTGATAATTATATAATAATACCAATTAGTTTATCTTGTACTTTCTTTGAGAATGGTCATTATTGACCGAAACACGTGTCAGGAAGTTGAATATACAAATATAAAACAGAACAACCGACTGGAAGTTAGCCATAAATTTCCGCCACGAATCCGGCACCTCCACCATATTTGCCTTCCGTACATTTCCAAGTTTTCTCTACTAATTTACAGACAATGGATTAAAATTCATAATTAATCAAATTGCTGTAGTACCATAGTAATAACAATAAGCTTTTAACTGAAGATTTACCCCGATTTTTCGATAAGACATCTATCGAAACATAGTCAATTTTCAAAAAATCAAGTCATCGTTAGGCGTAGATTAGGTTCGATATTTTCGGCCACAAATGTTCTATAGGGCTTTGTTTACAATATTTAAGTTTAAAAAATGACACATATTCTTCATTTTTGTTTAAATAATTATTTACCTAAACACTTTTAAGAAATTTTGTCTATTTTCAAAAAATCAAAAGTCATCGTTAGGCGTAGATTGGGTTCGTTATTTTCGGCCGCAAATGTTCTATAAGGCTTTGTTTACAATATTTAGGCTTAAAAAATGACACATATTCTTCATTTTTGTTTAAATAATTATTTACCCAGACACTTTTAGGAAATTTCGTCAATTTTCAAAAAATCAAAAGTCATTGTTAGGCGTAGTTTAGGTTCGATATTTTTGGCCACAAATGTTCTATAAGGCTTTGTTTACAATATTTAAGTTTAAAAAAATGACACATGTTCTTCATTTTTGTTTAAATAATTATTTACTTAAACACTTTTACGAAATTTCGTGTATTTTAAAAAAAATCAAAAGTCATCGTTAGGCGTAGTTTAGGTTCGATATTTTCGGCCACAAATGTTCCATGGTCCTTTGTTTACTATATTTAAGCTTAAAAAAATGACACATATTCTTCATTTTTGTTTAAATAATTATTTACTTAAACACTTTTACGAAATTTCGTGTATTTTAAAAAAAATCAAAAGTCATCGTTAGGCGTAGTTTAGGTTCGATATTTTCGGCCACAAATGTTCCATGGTCCTTTGTTTACTATATTTAAGCTTTAAAAAATGACACATATTCTTCATTTTTGTTTAAATAATTATTTACTTAAACACTTTTACGAAATTTCGTGTATTTTAAAAAAAATCAAAAGTCATCGTTAGGCGTAGTTTAGGTTCGATATTTTCGGCCACAAATGTTCCATGGTCCTTTGTTTACTATATTTAAGCTTAAAAAAATGACACATATTCTTCATTTTTGTTTAAATAATTATTTACCTAAACACTTTTACGAAATTTTGTGTATTTTCAAAAAATCAAAAGTCATCGTTAGGCGTAGTTTAGGTTCGATATTTTTGGCCACAAATGTTCCATGGGCCTTTGTTTACAATATTTAAGTTTAAAAAAATGACACATGTTCTTCATTTTTGTTTAAATAATTATTTACCTAAACACTTTTACGAAATTTTGTGTATTTTCAAAAAATCAAAAGTCATCGTTAGGCGTAGTTTAGGTTCGATATTTTTGGCCACAAATGTTCTATAGGGCTTTGTTTACAATATTTAAGTTTAAAAAATGACAAATATTCTTCATTTTTGTTTAAATAATTATTTACCTAAACACTTTTATGAAATTTCGTGTATTTAAAAAAAATCAAAAGTCATCGTTAGGCGCAGTTTAGGTTCGTTATTTTCGGCCACAAATGTTCTACAGGGCTTTGTTTACAATATTTAAGCTTAAAAAAATGACACATATTCTTCATTTTTGTTTAAATAATTATTTACCTAAACACTTTTACGAAATTTCGTCAATTTTCAAAAAACAAAAGTCATCGTTAGGCTTAGTTTAGGTTCGATATTTTTGGCCACAAATGTTCCATGAGCCTTTGTTTACAATATTTAAGCTTAAAAAAATAACACATATTCTTCATTTTTGTTTAAATAATTATTTACCTAAACACTTTTACGAAATTTCGTCAATTTTCAAAAAACAAAAGTCATCGTTAGGCTTAGTTTAGGTTCGATATTTTTGGCCACAAATGTTCTATAGGGCTTTGTTTACAATATTTAAGTTTAAAGAAATGACACATAATCTTCATTTTTGTATAAATAATTATTTACCTAAACACTACCTAAACACGAAATTTCGTTTATTTTCAAAAAATCAAAAGTCATCAGAAGAACAAGAGTTAACAAATTTTAGCTTGCTAAAATAATAAAAAAGTTGAAAATTTGAAATTCTATCCAAGGGTCCCCCCTTTTTAGTTTTGCTCAAAAATTGCATTAAAAATGATTTCCTGGAAAAACCACTGGTTCGATTCGGGGTTTCTATACGTAATTCGAAGAATCTCATAAGGACGCATTAGATAAAGTACTTGCACAAGAACAAATGTCAATTTCAAGCACGTGAAGCGCTCGCAAAGAAAACGTGAAAATAAAAAAAAAAAACTTTTTTAATAACCATCCCAGATCGTTAAAGTGCACTTTTTCTTCATTAGAAGAAAGAGACAAATCGATTGAAGTTAACAAATTTCAGCTAGCTAAAATAATAAAAAAGTTGGAAATTTGAAATTCAATACTTTTGTTCAAAAATTGCATTAAAATGTATTTCCTGGAAAAAACACTGCTTCGATTCGGGGTTTCGAAAGACCTCATTAAGACGCATGAGAAAAAGTAAGCCATTTGCGATCGCCAAAACTGCCTCTTGATTTCCAATAGAGAAAATGCTAATTTTTGACATCATGCAGTTGCTTTACGAAAGTACTGAATTGAGGTTTTTTCAAAGACCAAGAATTTATGCTTTTTTTTTTAATTTTAACTCACAAAATCCATAAATGCGTGTTTTAAGCTATCCGTTTGGAAAAATCAAAATTACTTTTTCATTCCTACGCCAGTATTCAAAATGGAGACAATGATGATTTTAAAATCGCTTCGTTGTTTTTTGAAAACTTGTCTTTTTAAAGAATCATGAATTTATACATCTTTGAATTCGTCAATGCATTTCAGAATTAATTATCCATTTGCAAAAGTCTAAATTTTCTTTTGATTCCCATGCCAATGTATAAAACATGTTTTGCAAAAAACTGGCTTAAGACTTTTTTAAAGACCACGAAATTGTGCAGTTTCTGACATTAAAATCCTCAAAATCCAATGTGTTTTGGAGTTATCCGCTTGCTAAAACCATTGAGTAATTGAGTGAAGAAAATATTTTTACTTTCTCCGTTACGAAGTACAAGAAAGTATTGTGGTCGTGAAAATTTTTTCAAAACTTTTTTTATGGTAATATCAGTTTTGGGGTCCCTAAAGGCCATTTCAACAATTTCTAGAAAAAAAAATGTCTGTTTGTCTCTCTCTGTGTGTGTATCCGTGCGCGCTGTATCTCATAAACTAATACAGCAATTGATATAAAACTTTGAACATAAGTTTTATTTGATAATCTGAAGAACTGAAAAGCTTTTGGTAAAATTTCGTTCACCGGAAATGGATGTTTTTTTTCGATATTTTTTTAAATATGAAAAATATCACAAAAATATTTATACAAATATTGAAATCAAAGAAATGAACATCTTTTGCTTTAAAACATTTTTCATAAAATCATTGCTATTCGAGAAAAAAAAAAATATTTTTTATTTTTATTTTTTGTTTATAATTTTGAAACGATAATAGTTACAGCAAATTTATGTGTATAATAATTGTAGAGAATGCCAAAATGACTTTTTTTTTAATCTCTTTAGGTTTTGAGTAAACTTTAAATTTTTTTAAATTTGCGTTATAATTTTTCCATCTTTCATAATTTTGACGTTTTAAACGTCAGTTTCATCAGAGTCTACGACACGTTCGATGTGCATTTAAAATATGATCTAAATTGAAAATAAACCATGAAAGTGTAAATATAAATGATACCATCAAGTCGAAGAAAGTATCATGATGGCCACATCACCATTTTTTCTTTTTAGCTTGGATTATGATTCTAATTCAACTGTTATTGTTTGTTTTCTAGGCCCGCTTGATACATTTCATTGCCATTGTTTTTCTGTTTTTCTATAGCACGGAATATTTACGTATTTTGACATATACGCTAATACAGGGATCAGCAACCTATGACCCACGGGTCATCGAGTGACCCATTTACTAATTTCAAGTGACTTAAGTTCCGAAAAAAAGTATAATATATAAAAATAAATTATAAAACATTAACATGAAACTAATATGTTGAGAATAAAAAAAAATTGAAAATAGATACTTTCGTCCCTTACGTCTCCGCCCTAACGCAGAATAATGGCGGAGACGTAAGTGACAAAATTGGCGCGGCGTGTATCGTTTTCTCAGTTGTAGCACATGTTCAGTAGCTTAGTGACGCAGCTAATAATTATTAAGCAGTTACCTAAGTGAAATAGTTATTATTATTTAAAAAAATATTACTATGAGCAAAAAAGAGGTTATTTCAAGATGTGTGAAAAGAAAAGTATGGAAGTATCATGTCGTTCAATAAGTAATGCCCCATATTTTTTTTCTCCAAAATGAGCAAAAACTGAAAGTTGTACTTCTAGGTACTTCATGTTCAGTGTTTCTCCTCCCGGTGGACGAATTTTCAAATCATTCCAACAGGTGGCAGAACTGTATTATTATATTACAATAAACAAACAAAAAGCAAAAAGAGGTGTGGAAAGAAAAGTATAGATGTATCATGTCGTTCAATAAGTAATGCCCCATTTTTTTTTCTCCACAATGAGCAAAAACTGAAAGTTGTACTTTTAGCTACTTCAAGTTCAGTGTTTCGCCTCCCGGTGGACGAAGTTTCAAATCATTCCAACAGATGGCAGAGCTGTAGTGAATTTTCAAAATGGCCTCTGTTAGTTATCCTCGTAACAAACAGCGAGCAGTGATTGAGTTCTTGATTGCAGAGAAAGAAACTGTGGGAAATATCCATAAACGTTTGTGTGCAGTGTATGGAGATTGTGCTGTCGATAGGAGCATTGTCGGGATGTGGCCAAAGAGAGTTAAGGCGTCAGAATTCCAACAACTCAACTCCAAGATCTGCCACGTTCCGGGCCACCACTCCATACATGGTGAGGCGCGTGGATGTCATTATTCGTACGGACCGCCGCATCACAGTGCAACAATTGGCCTCACAGCTGTCAGTCAGCAGTGGAAGTGTGTATGCAATCATCAAGACTCTCGGATATTCAAAAGTTTGCGCAAAATGGGTCCCAAGAAGTCTGAAAGCAGAACACGGGATGCAAATAACAACCATGTCATCCGATTTGTTGGCGAGGTTTGATGCTGAGGGGGAAGCGTTATTGTCCCGTATTGTGACGGGTGATGAAACCTGGGTGCGTTACTTTGAGCCGGAAATCAAAAGACAGTCAATGGAATGGCACCATCCTCAGTCACCAAGAACGAAAAAATTCAAGTCAACTCCCTCTGCTGGAAAAGTCATGGTTACTGTTTTTTGGGACAGTAAAGGTGTCATTCTTGTCGATATGATGCCAAGAGGGACAGCCATTAATTCCGAAGCATACGTGAAGACCTTGGACAAACTCAAGAAATGTTTCCGGCGTGTTAGGCATGACAAGAATCAGACTGAAATCTTGATCCTGCACGATAATGCACGCCCGCACACAAGTCTCAGAATCCGGGAACACCTCACCAAATTGGATTGGACATTGCCCCCTCCACCATACAGTCCAGATCTGGCACCGTCAGACTTCCACCTCTTCGGACCTCTTAAAGACGGTTTGCGTGGAAGGCACTTCGATGATGATGAGAGAGGAAAGGAAGGAAGCATGGTACAACATTTTAGAAATAATAAATGCTTAGAATTTTTGGAAGAATATCGTCAATTTATACACACCCGATATATTTTAGAATTCCAAAAATAATACTCTAATGGGTATTATTATTATTGGCTTTTTATAGCCAACATTACATCTCTTCGATTTTATTTTGTCCGGAGATACGTATTTTTAAAGTGAATTATGAAAAAGCACCAAAAAAATAAAAAAAATCCGAAATCGGGAGTTTGACCGTAAAGTGCAATTCACCCCCAAGTTTTAATAAACGTCAAACATCCCGAAAACTGTTAAATTTGGAGGTTATTTTATGTTATGATTTTTCCACAGAATTTTATGTAGAATTCAAATTTGCAAAAAATATAGCATTCCATTTATAAAAGTAAGCTGGTGTTGACTTTCGGTATAAACGGAAGTCATACAATCTTGAAAATATTTTCGTTGGAAAGAGCACACTCGATTACATCTCCATAAAATACAATAATTAGAAGTCTATATACTTTTAATGTGCGGTTTCGGTGGGATACCCTGTATAGAAAATATTGAAAATGTTTGTTTCGAACGTAATTTCCGGCAGTAGTTTTGATTTAATTGGAAACGGAACGTTAATTAAACATTCGTTTAACTGAATATTTATTTAACAAATGAAAGTATCCACAATCAAGAATGCAGCGTTTAATTTTATTCTATTTGCATTGCATTGTTAGTTTCAGTTATTTGTACAATTCAATTAAAAATAGAACAATGATCATGTTTCATGTTTGCGTTCATTAATGTGGCTATTATTTTACAAATACATTTTGAATTCATACGATAATTCACGTATCAGAGTTGAAAGTGATATTTTTCTGTTCGAGGTGGAGGTGTAGTTAAGGTACCCAATACCACGCACAACGGATAATAAACATTTCAACCTTTTTGGTTTCTTAACTTTTTATTTTAACGTAATCATGTGTGCCGATATCTAAGCGGAAAAAGTGTATTTTTTCGCGCTAGCAACAGATTACTAGGGACGCAATCTATTCTATTTTATATTAGTTTATTTATGGCCACACATTTAGGACCCTTGATTACTAGTAAATTAGGATATACGAAATAAGAAATATTACCGCATAGTATTTAATATTTAAATGTATATTGAGTCGCTTACGATGGATGAAAACAATGTGTAATTTATCAATCGCAAAGTGAGAGTAGGTAATAATATATACACAAGAGTTGTAAATAGTATATTTCATAACGAGGGCAGAAAGTGTCAAATATCTAGCGAGTGTGAAGTTTGACGAACGAGGCGAAGCGCAGCGTTGCCAAGTGAGGAAAACACACGAGCAATAAGATGTCACACTTTTGCCCGAGTTATGAAACAAATCTATTTCTTCAACGTTTTATTAATATTTCTAAGTACAACATCATTAACCTTAAAATAAAGATTAAAAAAAATAAAAACAGGGAAACTAATGGGATGTATCGGAATTTATGGGACATGAATTGGAATTGTAAATATTGAATGTAAAATGATTATTAGTGCAGTTTGTAAAGGAAATGGGATGTGTGAGTGTACTGCGTGAATTGACATTGTGTGTCACTGTCTACTGTGCAACGTTAGTTTGTGTGGGTGCAGTCTGATTTGTTACAAGATGAATAGGTAACTGTTTGCAAATAAATTACAATGAAGCTAATAGCAAAAGTTTTCATTAACTTACCTAAAAATATATATAATTACAAACACAACGATTCTGACTGACAGAAACTGTCAACATTTGATAGTTCGTATGAACGCTTGATAAATGCAACCTCTTACGAAATGATATCACACAAGTGACGATATGGGACTTTTGACACATAAATAATATTGTCATGTTTCTAGCCCACTTAATTTCGCGCTATTGACAAGTTTCTTATGGTGTCGTAGGAAAAAGCATTTTACGCATAAGTGAAACAATTACGTACAAGCTGCATAGCGACGAGTAGCGTAATTTAACAAGTGCGTAATGCTTTATAACTCACGTTATGTATGTACTATACTTTATCTATATTCATTTTACTTTATAAATGATTCTTCAGTCCATAAATGTTCTCTAAACATTCTTGTATTGCGAGAAAATTGTTGGCCGCTTGCTTCGACATTTTCGATTTCGCTGCCAGTTTAAATGCAACCGATGAAGACACCAGTCTGAATGTTCTACTGGCAGTTCAAGATAATAAACACATGTTCACAACGGAATTGGGACATTGCATAACATTTCCTAACAATCCTGAAAGAAAATTCTAAAGTTCATATCAACGTGCATATTGTTCACGAGTTGTCGAAAGATGATTCAGATCGCAGACTAAATTAAATTATCCCTGTCGGTTTAAAAAAAATCGATTTCTTTTTCTTCATTTTTCTAATCTAATGGGTCTTAGAAATGAGCCCGTAAAAGGGTTTGTTAGCTTTCTCTCTAGTTCGAGAGTTATAGCTAGTTAAACATGACGGCGCATGGCCGATTCGCGCGCTCCTTGGTCGCGCCTGCGTGTCCATGCTTGTTTGTGAGTTCTTTTTTATTGTGAAATGGGCCGTAAATGGTCACGTGAACGTAATTACTGATTGTTACTACTCGAAGCCCCAATCACACCTGAATTCGTTTACTGTATCCTAGAGTTTGTCTTAGTTTTTACTGCAATCTCTCAATTAGTTTTTTGCGAAGAATGTCACAGTAACATCAATTTTTCACAATAAAAACGGTACGGTACGTTTTTCATCGTTTTGAGTATGAACACTCATTAGATATTCTAGTAGGGAAGTTGTCGATTCGATGGTAAAATTTAATTTTTGCCAATCCTATGAAAATCATAAGCACTTATCGTCAGATGATTTGCTAGATCGATATTTAGGAGCTCACATTGGAAACAGCAATGAGTCTTTGAATAGTTGCATTTTGTTGATCGCGTCTAAACATTTGCATTCCGTGAAGAGTCTGGTTGAAATCACAACTCATTTGGCTGTTATAACTTTTAATGAACCACAGAAGGGAATATTTAAAGTAATGGATACCTTGTGGATCACATTGGGGCTACAAGTGGAGGCGTGCGCCGCTCAACTAAACGCGTTACGAATCGACCGTGCCGAGCGAAAGGTGATCGACGCGGCAAAACGACCAATAATTCAACAAAGAGAAGAGCAGGTGAAGAAATCAAGGCGCAAAAGGAACATGCAAAAATGAACCGACAAATCCAAGAAGAAACCTTTGATATTGGTGAGTTTTTTTTATTACCATTATTTTAAAAATAGATAAGCAAATAAGTAAATAGTTTCATTATAATTGAAAGAAAATTGTACATGAGAACATCATTTGACGTTTTTATGAGTGAGTTTATATTTTTTAAATAATACCTATTGATAATTAGAAGTAGGTAGTACATATGTATTATTACTATTCTGCTAAAACGACAAGTTTTTATGGTATTTTTTCTCTTTCTTTTGTTGCTTCTTAGAGACGGATGATGAAGACAAGTTCGAAGAAGGAGAAGAAGAAGAAGAAGACACTGTAGAGGATAGCATCTACCAGGAACTTGAGAGCTTGGAGGAAATGGACATACCTGAAGAAGCTGCAGAAGATCCAGGACCATCTGAGAGCAAGAGGATTAAAGTAGTTTCATTTGCAAGGGGCGTCAAAGAGATTTTAAACATTAAATTGTTCATTTTGTTAGATCGATGTAAGGTATCTGACAGAAATACCACGAGAATTTTAATAGCTACTCTAGAAGCACTAAACCTTGCCCCTTTTGAGTACAAAGTCTCGAAAACTTTATTATATTCTAGAAGGCAAATGTTCAGAGAACAATATACTAATTTTTTTTTAGATACAGTAAACATTCCTGAAAAATAGCCCGTGGTTAAACTTTTACCGGTTGTTTTAAAAAATGAACAATGTGAGCGAATAGCTATTGCTATTTCATATAGCGAAAAGGAACAGCTGCTGGGAGTTCCTGTAACAGCAAACAGCTCTGGAGACGAGCAAGCCGCAGCCGTATATGAATGTCTACATGAATGGGGTCTTCCCGACACCGTCAAGGCGATGTGCTTCGATACTACAGCATCCAACACGGGAAGATTCAAAGGAGCATGCGTCATATTGGAGCAAATGTTAGGAAGATAATTGGTATACCTAGCCTGCCGTTACCATATCTTGGAAATTCTGTAAAGAAGCGTATTCGACACAAAAATGGGATCAACCACTGGACCTCATCCAGACATTTTCAAGAGATTCCTCATTGCGTGGCCCAAGATAGACAAAGGAAAATTCGACACAGGTATCAGTGACAATACAAAAGCAGCTAACTCCAGAAGTAATTGCAAATGTTAGTGCTGAATTCGAGACCAAATTAACCAAGAGCCATCCCAGAGATGACTACAAAGAGCTGTTGCAGTTGGTTCTCATATTTGTTGGATCACTAGACGGCAATGTTGTGGATTTTAGAACTCCAGGAGTCATTCATCACGCTAGGTGGATAGCAAAGGCTATTTACTGCTTAAAAATGTTCATTTTTCGTCGTCAATTTAAGATGTCTAAAGAAGAAGAAAGTTCTGTGCGTGCCATTTCTGTTTTCATAGTAAAATTTATTGTAAAGCTTGGTTCAATGCCCCAAAAGCTCATCTTGCACCAGAGCTAGATTTAGGTATTTTGCATAGTCTGTTAGACTATAAAGAATGTGACAACGAAATAGCAGAAATAACCCTGACCAAATTTTCGAATCATTTGTGGTATTTGAATGCAGAGTTGGTAGGATTATCGTTTTTTGATCCACAATTACAGACGATGAAAAGTTGTTAATGGCTAATAAATTGCTCAGTAGCACAGATGAACCAACAGAGCACGCTAGGGTTGTAAATCGAAAAGTTAGGAAAGAAAAATTAAAAGAGGTAGTTGATGGAGGATTAGTAAATTTACTTACCAAATAAACGTTTACATTCTTTGACCGATTTAATATAAAAACAGATTTCCTAAGACATCCAAACACCTGGCCTCAAAATAATGACTTCCAAGAAGGATTGAAAATTGTCAAAACTTTAAAAGTAGTTAATGATAAAGCTGAGCGTGGTGTTAAATTAATAACTGACTTTAACGACCTTCTGATAAAAGATAAAGACCAAAAGCAATACGTCTTGCAAGTTGTAACCAAATGCCGAGCAATATATTCTGACGTTTCAAAAACTACTTTAACAAAAGCTCTAGAATAGATTAGATAACTATGTAAAATTATCAACTCATGTAGGTACTACGTCTGTATCTTTTCTGTGTCTGTTTTGTATGTAATATATACCTGATTTTATTATTTTTAAATAAAAATGTCATTAGACTTATCAGTATTACTTATTTTTTTAAGCGTGTTTTTATTTTTCACCTTCTGGAAATATGGTTCCATATGTCAGCTTTTTGGCCAAAAATTTGGATTATTTCAAACTATAAGCGACGAGCGGCACGGGTTAACGTCGTTTAATCGAGCTCAAATTTCGGCTATCCCAATATCAGGAAAGGGGAATCGTTTAGTGGGGTCCAGACGACCAAAATTCCGACATCGATTTTTTGCGGTCACCCTAATAAATATCTTCCTAATACCAGCGAGAAGTGCTGCCATGTAACAAGTGCCCCACAATGCCTCTTATCAAACAAGTATAATATGCTATTTTTTCTACTTTGGTTTTGGTTAAGGATTTATTTCTAAAATAAAATTTATACCTAAACGTAGTAAGTTTTATCTACATTATGTGGCAGCACTGAAAAAACATTTTTATGTTTCGAACGAATTTAATATTTGACTAAGTATTTCTACGGCGATTTCGTTAGTTTATTTGAAAAAATAATAAATCTCTAATATTATTCGCACACCTCCAGAAATAAGACAAGTTACCAATGGTGCGATAAACAAAGTATTTCTAAGTAAGTTGGAACCAATTTAAGCTTATAGTATGCTTCGTAGTTCATACGTGTTTACATTTGTTTCTTGTTTCTCGAGCAAGGCATCGATTCATGCTAATTAAAAATCCACACCGAATAAAAAAAAACGAAAGAAGCGGCTCTTTTTCGCCGCGAATAAAACCTACATTGTACCCAGTCTGTTTCTTCGGTACTATTGGTTCTTCAAACAAAACGATAATATAATAAATTTATCTGAACTTTTGGCCAGAGTGCGTTGACATGAAACGTCGTCGCCGAGCGCTTTGTGAATTCATGCGTACGCCCGTTCGATTGTCACCGAGTTCCTACGGTTTCCACACCGGTAAAAATTGAACAATATTACGCCTCCGTTTTCTTTAACCTTAGTGGTACTGGTGGCGAACTCCCCAATATGCATTATAGAACATTTTCATTGTGTACCGCACTGGAGGGTTCCAATTATCCTATGAATTATCGTTAACGGCAATTTTACATTTTGATCACGTTTAAGTACTGCCAATCGCGACAACCAAAATTTTACCACAAACAGTAAATAACGAGAAAAAACTGTAAAATAAAAAATCTCATAGTTTTACTGTTTTTGATTTAACAGTAAGTCGATTATTAATCCAATGTAGAAAAAATACTATTATAATGCATTATAACATGGTAGAAAGAAAAGTTTTCATGAGCTTTAAATCATTTTATTTTCTGGCAGACTAAATTACGATCTCCATCTTGCAGTTTTCTTCCACGCAAGATTCCATTATATTTGACAAGATGGATGGCCACAATTTATTCCACCTAATTTCAAGTAATTCATCCGGCTTTTTGATTAATACCAGGGAAATTAATTACAATAAAGATGTGCCTTCGTTTTAATAATAACCCGAAAGGAAAAGGGATGCGACTTTTTTTTAAATTTTATTCTAATTAATGAAACTGATGTAATTTTCTTAATTAATAATGCAGATTTCGCGAAAATTTGATTACTAAAAATAAGTTCGGTGGCAGTGTTTGATAATTACCCAGAGGAATCTGCGATAGTCGTAAAATATGAATGCGAAATTTAATAAATATGAATGAGAATTGGGCATTTATCATTTGTTAATTGTGTGATTTGATTAAATCCGGAGTTGAGTTGAATTCTTGAACTGTTCTTTGCAGCTTAACTTATTTGGAGTCAAATTATATGAAATTATATTGGAAGGACCAGGCGGTTAAACAGAGTGTTTATAGTTTCAATTTCCCGCGCAGAAACAGTTTCTAATGCCTTATGTGCTTAATGCAATTTTAATTTTTGTAGTAATTTGAAGTAATTGAAACTTGGAACAACAAATATTTTCCTTTGCTATAAATTGCCTGGAAGTATTTTTTTATAAAAATGTGAGGCGCTGGAGACATCTGAACACTGCGACCTCTGGGCCTATTGTGTTTCCCCCATGCTGGTTACTTATGTAAATAGCTCGAGTGCTTCTACTAGTCTTGAGCTTCTTTACGATGTTGGTATGTTAAGCGCCTCATCTACCGTAAGATTATTACTCCTGCAGGCAATTGCTTTACATTTAAAAAAATCTTAAATCTTAAAGGTACAGTCCATTTTTTTCTGCGAGTTACAAACAAATGCACGAAATTTGAAATACTTTAAGAAACGTCACCAAAAAATTTAAAAATCTTTGGCTTTATTTGGTTTGTCCTTTTGTGTTGAGTTATATACAGTATGTTTTTTTTTATCGTGGGCCATAGGATTTTACATGTTAAAAATTGTACCTTGTGTTAATGTATGTTTTAACATATAATTTTAAAGCAAATTTTAGTTGATAATAAATAATAATAAATCAATTATTTTTCTACATGATGCGCTTAATTAGAATATTTTAAACTTGTTTTATTGCATTAAAAAGTGCTTTTGCTCGGAACCGAGTGATCGGGATACGCTGCAGAAAAGTTGTCAACTATTTTCATAAAATAGAAATTCCCTGACTTCTTGTAGAAACATACAACTATTTCGCTGCTGGGCAAACCTCATAATTGTCGCTACAAATTCCACCCGTTCTTCAACAGTATAAACAGACATTTTCTGGTATAAATTCGTTTGATTACTTGTTACTTGCCTCACTAATCAATGTGACATTTCGTAAATTCAAGGTACTTTGATTATTTTTGCTCAGTTATTTATATTAAATAGTTTCATTTTTTAATGGAATAAAACTTGTTTAAGTTATTCTAATTAAGCCCATCATGTAGAAAAATAATTGATTTATTACTAACTAAAATTTCCTTAAAAAATTTCATGATAAAATATACATTAACACAATGTATAATTTTTAACATGTAAATGGCCCACGATAAAAAAAATATACTGTATAAGTGTTCTTTATTTGATTCGATTCGCGTTGTTAGGTCAAGTTAGTTTTGTTGGTTTGCATTTCAGCAAAATTTTGTCAGTGTGAGTCAAGCTGGGACTCTAAATAATATTTTTCTACGTCCGTTATAAAATGTACAGTTTGTTTCATTAATCTGCGTTCATAAAATATGTGATTCCTGAACCTTTCAAGTAGCGTGAAAAAAGTGCCATAACGGTTCATTTTTTCACTCTTTTGCGTGAAAAAGTACCGTAGCGGTTCATTTTTTAACGCAACAAAAAAATTGTTTGCGCAAAGTATGTCATGAACGCTTCGCAACACGCCGCGAGTTCCGCCGATAAATATCAAACATTCGTTTCCGATCAAGAAAACTTGATGATTATTATTATTTTCTTTATTTAGAAGAAGTATTATTGCTTTGATTAAGGTTTTATCAAATTTATAAATTTATTTAAAGTTACGGATGTAGAAAAAATTGAAACTCGAGAGTAAAGCAACTTTTTTTTACTTGTAGGAATTGCTGCACTCGCCTTCGGCTCGTGCGGCAATCTTTCCTACTCGTGAAAAAAAGCATTACTTTACTCACTTGTTGCATAAATAACTATTATTTTATCCTATAATGTTATCATGCCAATAAATCCTTAGTTAAGTTGCGTTAAGGTATCTTTAACAACACTGTTTCTTAACGCAACTCGTTGCTATGGAGATATTGGCATACAAACATTATTTTGCTTTTTGGCGATTTTCATTAAACATTATTTTTAGGTTAAAAAAATAGAAATAGGATTGAATAATCCGTGTTACGACACACGTTTTTGTTTTTAAATTACTCAAGTATTTAAAAGCAACCGCTCCCACGTGGCTCGTGCTTTCAAACTTTTCTCTCGTAAGGTAAAAACCTTCATAACGTTACTTGTATCGTAAATTACTATTATGGGTGTTTGAAATGTAAGAATGTAGCAACATATCTCAAAATTATTAATAATAAGTCAAATATTGGATACCATTCGCAATCGAACTGCCATGCACGTGCCGATTGCACCCAAATGCAACGTGATGTATTTTTAAAACTACAAGAAGAGCTAAAAGAACGTGTAGCTGCAGGCGAATATAATACAAACTGTACCACAGTTCCAAGGCCCGCTAAGAAAATATTATAATTCTACCCACCTAGATTGCTTGCGTGGTTTTAATAGTAAATGAAATTAATTTTACAACAGTGCAACGGCGACTCGTGAAAGTACGGAAGAAAATACCCAATCTTTATAAAAGTAAGTAGTGCATTCTGGGCGGTTGTAACGGAGATGCATTAACATCTCTTTCCCTCTCTTTCTTCACCTAGTCTTGGAATTTCACGAAATTCCACTGCAACAGTATTCAATGAAATAATAGGCTAAAACAGATGTCGGCAACTTATGACCCACGGGTCACCGAGTGGGCCACTTCAGTTCCGAAAAAGAGTATAATATATACAGTGGTGTGTTGGAGGGGGAACGTGGAGGAACGACGCACAGTGGGTCAGGGGGGGGGTCCAAAAGCGCGCATGGCTAAAAAAAAGCCGCCATAATGTCGATCTGCCTTAGTGATGCGTTTATATACACCCTATAGATTAGCGATACAAACTTGAATAACCCCCATTTTAATCGGGGTCGAAGTAGGCACAGTTTGAATTGCTTCGATTTTGAAGACGCATGTGAAATCATGCTAATATCTTGACAACTTTGGAAAGCTGTAACTTTTAAGAGGCTGGATGAACCTCGATGAAATATGGGGTCCTCGAAAGGTCTGAAAATGAAGAATTTTTCGTGATGGTTTCATCGCCGCCAACTGCAGCCGAACAAAATAACGGCGATTTTACTAACGATGTAACGAAATTTTGTTGTCAAATTTGGAAGACAATAACTTTTAAGACTGGGTAGGACTGGGGATCAGATTACAAGGGCTCGAAAGCCCTGAAAATGGAGAATATTTTACCACAGTTTCATCACTGCCCGGCAAAATGGTGGCTTTTTTACGATATTTTGCCAAAAATTCCGCAACCACCCAAAATGTTGTTACAAGTGCGGATAAATGAGTAAAATAAATAAATAAATAAACAAATAAATAAATAATCACATAATTGAATAAATACATGTTTCATTAAATGTTAATTTATTCAATAAAGTGAACAATTAATTAAAATTAAACTGTATTTAAAACACATCTGATTCTAAATGAAGTGGAAAATAATGTTCAAGTATTTATCTTGGTGTCTCGTAGACACATGTTAACTGTTTTTGTCTCTCGGAAGACGTTCAGCTCGTTTTCGAAATTGAAATATTTTCAATCAGTGTATCGCACTGGAACGCTCCGGTTTAATGTTGTAATGTTTTGCGTGGATCCTGATCATTTCATGATTATTTGTTGGAACCATGGTCAAACCAGGTAAGTAAAATGTAATTTTCGGTAGGAAGCTGCAAGAAATACTAATAAATTTAGGTTTTTGTAACGTTTGGAAATGTAAGAAACCTGGATATAAATTGTATTGTTGTTATTGCAATAGAACAATGAAAGTTCATGAAAAATGGATGATGTAAAAAAACTTGCACGTGCTACATAAAGCACGTAAAAGTAATATGATTATAATTTCATTCGATATTAAATTATATTATTTATGCAATTTCAGTATATTTTTCGCAATACAGTAATGTTTTTTTCAAATTTTGAGTTTGAATTAACATTTTAACTCTGACCTCAATTGTACTAAATTTTATCAATTCTTATAACAGATTTCTCCAGAAAGTTCTATTGAGAATTTTTTTGACGCCAAAAAGAAGTCTGTGCTTGTCATTTCCAACATAGAGGAGCATGCATTAGGCCATGGTGCAGATGTCACTACGTATTTCGCAAGATCGTTTGTGGCGGGAGTAAAAAGAAGATTATTGGAATGTGGTCAGTCGAAACCGAAATTAGAAAAGAAGTACGCAGCTTGGCTACAAACGTATCTGTACAAAAAAAGTCGCCTAAAAAACGCCCTGCATCAGAACAGCAAATGTGTAAAGACTTTAAAGCTTTATGTGTATCGCAAAAGAGACGTCGAACTGCTGGTTTGTATACTATTGTGAAGCAAATCATTAAAATCGTCACACTGAGTTACTAATTAATTAATAGTTCATTCCATAAAACATATATTTAAAATACCACATACATCCATACTATGGAATCTGAGATTGCAAATTTTTCATTTACAGGTTTCGGATCAAGCAACGATGGCAATACGGCTAGGAAATTCTTCAACAACAGCGAGATCACTGCTCAAATCTTAAACATTGAAAAGATTTGCAGTGATTTTGACCGGAATTAACGTTGCGGTCCATCTGGATCCAGAAAAATCTGGCGATTACGCTAAAAAGACCTTGAAGCTGATGTTGAGCAAATATCTTTTCTGGATTATGACACCCACCGTGCATAAAGTTCTTTGTCACGGACAAGACATTATTGCGCACTGCATACTGCCGACAGGTATGGAAAAGTTATGTGCAATCTGAAAGTGCTATCTTTGTATCATATTAAAAAGAACTTTGTGACAGATTGATTAGTCATGCCCGTAATACTTAATTTTTTAAACATCACTGATTCACGACTTTTATCTGTTGAATTTGAAACAGTATCTATTTCTTTATAGGAACTTTATCGGAAGAAGCATTGTAACATCGCAATAAAGACATGAAGAACTTCAGAAGTCAGTTTCGTAGGAAAACTTCTAGAACTGACAATTTGTACGATGTTTTACATCGACTGCTTCTGACTTCCGATCCTGTTATTACCCACCTTCGTGCGAGTTCCAAAGCTAAAACGAAGAAGCAGAAGTTGACCCCTGATGTCCAGAAAATGCTCAGGGGCGAACACGGAGAAGCGAGTCTTGATTCATCAGAATCTTCGGAAGACGATGGTGACGAGTAAACACATGCAAAATGTAAAATAAGCAATCTACAGAATAATAAATATATACATATAAATGCGATTACAATCATTGTTTTTACCTGAGCAGTATTTGTTGGCTTCTTTTACTTCATACTTTTCGCACATTTAGAATGTGCAAAAACACGTTTCCGGTAATGCGGAATTTTTTTGCAATTTATATCAAATTATTGAAGTTTTTTTTACTATTTAAAAGATTTTTAATGGTTTCGAGTGGTTCTGACCAGTTGCGGAATTTTTTCGCAATAGTTTTTGCAAAAAAAATTCGGTTGTGCGGCACAGTTCAGAAATACAGTTTAGAAGATGTTTTGAAAAGATTTTGATAAATATTTACAAGAAGGCCGATGCGCGCTTTTGGACCCGTTTCGTCCCACTGTGCGACGTTCCGGCACCTTTTTTTCAGAAACGGAACGCGTTTGTGTTTGTTAATATTTCGTATAGTAAGAATAAAAAATAAATAAAAAATCTTACAAGGAAAACAATAGTTTGCTTAAAATAAGATGATCTCCGAAAAACTTTCAGCAAGCTGCTTGTGGAAAGTCGCGGATTATTTTTTTGCTCTCACCATGCGTTCCCTTACTTCTTATTTTACCAATACACCATTGAATATATAAAAATAAATTTTAAAGCATAAACATGAAACGAATATGTTGAGAATAAAAGAAAAATTGAAAATAGATACTTTCAATTTCGTCCCTTACGTCGCCACCCTAACAACATGCACCGTGCGCTGCAGAGTAATGGCGGAGACGTAAGGGACAAAATTGGCGCAGCGCGTATCGTTCTCTCAGTTGTAGCATATTTTCAGTAGCGGAGTGACACAGTTACACAGCTAAATAATTATTAAGCAGTTACCTAAGTGAAACAGCTATTATTATTTAAAAAAATATTACCATGAACAAACAAAAAGCAAAAAAAGGTTATTTCAAGATGTGTGGAAAGAAAAGTATGGATGTATCGAAACTGGTGACAAATTGGTATGTACTTTGTGTACAGATGTAATTACCGCCCGAACTTACAATATTGAGCGACACTTTTCTTTAAAACATAAAGATGCAAGTGAAATGACAAATTAAGATAAATCTGAATACATTTAAATTCAATAAAACGAAATGCAGCCTGAATATATGAATATTCAACCTGTTCGTTACTCTGCAAGCAAAATTAAGTCTTACTAAGACTATAAACAAATAACTTATTAAAACAACTACTTCCCTGGCTAGTGCCACGCCGGATATTGAATATATTTGCTAAACGTGTATTAAATTTTGGAAAACAAAATACATTCTAAGAGTTTTATTACCCGCTACAACAGCGGCGGCTCGTGTATTTCCGTAGGTGAGGCAAAGACAAAGATGCCGCTCGTGCTGCACTACTTACTCTAATAGAGGAAGCAAATATTCCGTTACTTTTTCGGTCAAATTTTCTTCCGTTGCCTCACCGGCGAACATCCACGAGCCGCCGCTGCGCTACAATCACGCTACATCTGCCAGTTTCGTTGGTATCAACGGAAAACTATTTATAGACGGCGAGTTTTTTAAAAACGCATTCATAAATTGTTCCGAACACTTATTTAACGACTTCGCAAATAAAAAGCAAATAATTAAGAGAATAAAAAAAAATGCCATTGTCAGCTAGAACAGGTTAGCGTCGCGTTGAAGATATGGCCAAAAATATTGACGAACAGGTCAAAAATAATTTGTTATCTAGTGACATAAGTAACATTACACTTGATGAAAGTACTGATATAAATAGTATGGGTAGGCTTGCAATTATTATTAGATTTGCATCAATAAATAATTCGAAAGTCAATGAACAACTGTGCGTTCTTGTTTCAATAAATGACACGACCAAAGGCATTGATGTTTTTCATCAAATACAAGAGTTTACAAATTTCAAAAATGGGATTTAAAAAGTAAATTGTTTTCAATAAGAACTGATTGTGCTCCAAGTATGAGAGAAAAAAATGTTAGATTTGTAACACTAATGGAAAATTAACTTGGCCGCTCACTTTTATCTTTTTATTGTATCACACATGAAGAAAATTTATTTGCAAAGGCATCTACGCAACAACTTAAGGATGTAATGGAAAAGGTTGTTAATATCGTAAACTAGATAATATCACGATCAACATTAATCCAAAGGCGATTCAAAACTTTTTTGGAGGAAATTGAATTGAAATATGGAAGTTTGCTGTTACATTCTGAAATACGATGGTTAAGTCGAGGCAAAGTTCTTAATAGATTTGTAGAGTGTTTTGATTATATACAAATATTTTTTCACGAAATCGGTGAAAATGATCTCGAACTCACTTTTAAGACTTTTGTTCTTAACAGACATAATTAATCATTATAATGATTTCAACGTACGACTCCAAGGAAATAACCATACAATTTTGAAATATACAGTGTTTTCACGGATGGAGTTGACAAAAGAAAAAAAACTTTATTATTAATTTTACGGCAAAAAGTCATTCTTTATAAAAACTTCTGCTTATCGAAAAAAAATGTTTGTCATCAAACAAATTGGGATCAGATGTACAGGGTGTTAATAAATTTAAAAAAACAACAACAAAATGCTTCAAGAGATAAGAATTATTATTTTTTATTTTATACAAAATGTTTATTAAACAATTGATAATTTTTATTCCACATAACTATCTCCCACTTCAACACACTTTTCCGCTCTCCTAATTAATTTATTGTACACTTTATGAATGTGGCACATTTAGTTCATTTATAGCTTCCTGAATGCGCTCTTTCAATATTTCCGTGTCATGTGGCAGATTATTTGAATATACTCTTTGTTTTACGGCACCCCACAAGAAAAACTCTAAAGGAGTAATGTCAGGTGACCTAGCAGGATAATGAATTGGGCCAAACATTCCTATCCACCTTTCACCAAAATGCTGATAACCATTGCCTGATCAAAACCGTTGAATGAGCTGGACAGCCATCGTGCTGCCAAAACATGTCATTGCGAATTTCTGGCTCTAATGTATTTAGAAGTGGTAAGATAAATACGTGCTGGTTTAAACTGTTCTCTATAAAATATGGTCCAATGATTCTATCAAAGATAATTCCACATCATACGTTAACTTTTTTGTAACAATGTAGATGTGTCATCTTCATCGTATTTTTTCTTCGTTTTCTTCCATTCATTACTCAGCCAGTTTCAGTGACTTTTTTCATTAGTTTTCGTAGTATTTCCTTAGACACAGCCGTATTTGAAATTTTTTCGTGGAAAAGATCAATTGCGTATTGATAAGAAATCTCATAAAATCACGAATTATTTTAAATGGTAAAAATTATTATTTTTATTTGAAAATTTGTATTTATGCTACATTTTAGCTTATAAACAACTTTGTTTAATAAACATTTTGTAAAAAATAAAAAATTATGGTTCTTATCCCTTAAAGCATATTCTTGATTTTTAATTATAAACACCCTGTACATCTGATATCAATTTTTTTGATGACAAACAATTTTTTTCAACAAGCAGAATTTTTTATAAAGAATGACTTTTTGCAGTAAAATTAATAATAAAGTTTTTTTTTCCTTTCGTCAACTCCATCCGTGGACACACTGTATAAGGAATGGAAGGGTTTTACATCGAAATTAATATTATTTGAAACTGACAACAAAACTAAAAAAATATTTTCTTTCCTTTGTTTAAAAGGGAACACGAAAAAGAAAATATCGATGAAAGCAATCTAAACATGTTCGAAAGTTGGATTTTCGTCATTAAAAGTGAATATGAAAATCGATTTCAAAGTTTTAAGAACCATGGCGAATGTTTACATTTATAATAAAGCCCGACGAAATAGAAGAAAATGTTTTAAATTTGCAGTATTTTCAAAATCTAAAAATTGAAAATGTTAGTTTAGAAATGATTGATTTTAAAAATTCAACGTTATGGACGGATACATTCAAGGAATTGCGGAAAGATTTGGAAAAAAAAGAAGATAATCATTTCCTTATGATATCAACGTGTTGGGCATCACTTCCTATGAAGTTATCATCTTTGAAAAAAAAATGGCTTGGCCATTTTGTCCACATTCGGTTAACTACCGAAAATTCAGATGCTTGTATTCGTCTTAAAACGACTGACTATACACCAGACTTGACTAAATTGACGTCACAAGTTCAACATCAGGGGAGCCATTAATATCGAATACAACGTTTATAAATAAAGTTCATTCAACTATGTTTGTTTTTATAATATTTATAATTTTATTAGTTTTTATAATAATAAATAAAGTTTATTGTAAATATTGTAAATATTTTCTTAATAAAATATATCTCATTATTCACTAAAACACTGTTTTCAAATGAAAATATCACTAACCCAAACGTTCCTTTAATATTCACATTATGATTGATTTTGACCCGCAGCCATAAAAAGGTTGCCGACCCCTGTGCTAATATCTTGAAAATTCAAAAAAAAATATGCATAGAAAATAGCATAGTTCAATGCAGAATTGAATTCTGCGTCAGAATATATAAAATATACAAGGTGTTCAATTAAAAAATAATTATTATGGTTTCAAATTAACTAAATGTGGTAGGTAAGTAGTTTAGAACACTAAATCGGTTGTGTATAAATTGGCGGATAATCTACACGTGGCGATGTTCTTCCTAAAATTCTGAATAGAAAAGACTGTTTTAAAATTATTATTTCATTCAAATCATTTAGAACCAATCAGAACCCCCAAATTGTACCAGGTGACTTGTTTTAATAAACGGAAAAACCGCATCGTACCACGAAGTTTTTCCGGAAAAACTTCACCATGCTAGTCAGAGTTGGACTTTGTCACCTTTCTGGTATTAAAAATGTTTGATAACTGAAAGCATATAGTAATATAATACAGTGATAATAATTGCACTATCATTCACGTGGAAATTATGCTTCGATCCCAACGGCGGAAATTCTCTCTGATCGACTGCCAAATGAGACAATTTTCTGACAGATTGGGCAAGTCCGAACAGGCCCAGTAAATTTTTTTCCTGTGTCTCGTTGGTAACGCAAACTAGGAATACAAACATATAAACGTCAAATTAACCCACCAACTTTTCAATTTATTATCTTGTGGATCAGTGAAATTAATTAAGGTAATTCAAGATTTCGGGTTTCGATACAAAAAGGAATAATGAAATCGACGATATAATAGCAGGTACCGTACCTAAAAAAACTTCAAAAACACATAATCTTCAAAAATGATTGATGAACAAATAGTGTTTAACATTGGAAACTGTTCCATCTATCAAATTTTTGAAATACTAATAAAACCAATTAATAAAACCGTTTAAGAAATATGTCTTATTTATTTGTAAGAAATGTGTAAGGAAATTGCTTTTCATGAAATAATCATGCCAAAAACCACTCAAGTTTTATTTTTATCCAGGAAAAACTTCAAAATTTTTCACTCAAACTTTGTTGTTTTCTAAAATTTAACTCGAGCAAAATCACCAAATCGCTCGACCTGCGGTCGCGCGATTTAAGACGTGATTTTGCTCTCGTGAAATTAATAAACAACAAAGTTATCGTGAAAAATTTCGAAGTTTTTCCGGAAAAAATAAACCTCTTGTGGTTTTATTTATGAAAATATCACTGACCCAAACGTCCCTTTAATATTCACATTGTGATTGATTTTAACCCGCAGCCAAAAAAGGTTGCCAACCCCTGGGCTAAAACATGGATTTAAAATGATGTTCAAGATCCTGAGACTTTTCCTGTTAATTTTAATGTTTATAAATCTGATCAATCATGTGGCAGATACGGTGGTGCATCTAATACGCAGTTTTCCACTAAAGTAATTTCATTTAATATTGACTTATTGCTGTGCATTTCGAGTAAAATCAAACATCAATATTAATTTGCTTGTATATTGAACCTTCCACTTTCACAGATGTGTATATGAATTGAATATCAATTTTCCAATATGCATGTTATTTGAGCTGGTGCATTCAATTATTCTGATTTTACTGATAAACAATAGAGTTCTTGATTTTGATCTGGTGAATCCTTAACAATAATAATAATATTCACATTATTGCGCAACAGGATTATCCATTTTAGGCCAGTGCAATTAGCGCAAAAAAGGAGTTACGATCGTAATTATTCTGGTAGTGTCAATTTTTTAATATGTTTTTTTAACAATAAATGTGGAATTCCTCATTAGTCCCTTGAGAAAATCACCCATGAGCTCTGCGAGATGGTATGACGCTTATGAATACGTGTTTACACAAACAAATAATAACCTTAGTAACAACTAAACTGTTGAGAAAGTAAATTCATCGTCATTCCATTGGTTGAATTCTGTTGGGCAATGAAACTACTATCATTTTATTGGATGTCATCTGTGGAGAAAATGATTCGGCCGAGTAATGGACAACTTTTTCAATAAAAAAACGATTCAACAACGTTTATTTAATTTAATAAGACGCGAAAATAGTTATTTATGCAACAAGTGAGTAAAGTAATACTTTTTTTCACGAGTAGGAAAGATTGCCGCACGAGCCGCAGGCGAGTGCAGCAATTTCCTACAAGTGAAAAAAAGTTGCTTTACTCTCGAGTTTCATACAAAAATTTTTCTACGTCCGTAACTTTAAATAAATTCGATAAAACCTTAATCAATTTTTATAAGTAATAATACTTTTAAGTGAAGAAAATAATAATAATCGTCAAGTTTTCTTGATCGGAAACGAATGTTTGACATTTATCGGCAGAACTCGCGGTGTGTTGCGAAGTGTTCATGACACACTTTGCGCAAACGATTTTTTAGTTGCGTTAAAAAATGAACCGCTACGGCACTTTTTTTCACGCAAAAGGGTGAAAAAATGAACCGTTATGGCACTTTTTTTCACGCTTCCAGAAGGCTTCAGAAAACACATATTTTATGAACGCAAATTAATGAAAAAAAATGAACATTTTTTAACGGACGTAGAAAAAAATTATTTTATCTCTAATACTTGATATAAACCGAGATATAAAGTTGTTGCTAAGCAACAACCAATCAGAAAGAGAGTGACCGACGTTAACCGGCAAGGGATAGCCGCATGTGATTAGAAGCGGAAAACGGAACACAAGAGGCCCATCTCCTACCATTGTAAACCGGTTCCACACCTGGCCTTATCCCATCCAGGACGGGCCGTCGTTCTTCACCATTTCGCAAGCGTTTAGTGAGAAAGGATTGTCGATATTTTTTGCGTCGTTATAACTAGCGACGGCGTGTGTTTAGTCGACTTGAAATGTCGGTTTCATCGGGAGCAATTTGCTTCATTTGTGAGACTTCACTTCGAAATGCGAGTATGAAACGAGGAATCACCTCACATCAGTCGCTGTTGAAAAATTTCACAGAAGTTGCACGTTGCTTGTCAAAATAACTACATGAATGATAAACTCATGGTATTTCTTCGTAGCGGTGGAACGTCATCGCAAACTAGGTGCCTCAGATCGAGTGGCTCCAAATTTGAGTTCAAGATAAAGTGTCTTCTTTGTGGTGAAGAAGTAACTGAAGCATATCTTCTTCAAAGGCAGAAGAAGTTACCTATGTCAAGACGTGATCCTGTACATAAGGTGGCGAAGTTGTCTGTGGATAAGACGATTATCAAAGCAGCGGGAGAACGGGGTAATGAGTGGGCCCAGCAGGTGATTGAACGCATTTCTCTACTGCCTCAAGGCTCTGACTTGATGACACAAGATGCAAGATATCGCCACAAAAAGTTATTTTATGTACCTTATTATTTGTTCTACAATTCAGACGAATGTCAGTTTTCACTGGAACAGTTAATGGGTAAAAGGAGACTTTCGGCCTAACATAAAAACTATCAGAGCGAGACTTGAAAGCCACTATTGTGATGATATCCTCATTGTTGAAAGGGGAAAACGAGCTAGTAGTGTATTTCAAAAATACTGGGTACAAAATAATTACTAACCAGTGGTATTAAGATAGGAGCTCCAACCTCATGGAAGAACGCTGTCGGATTGTAAGAGCTACTACAGATATTATTTGAGAAGATCATCTGCCTGATGAAGCCACTATGTGGCGAAACATATGTCGCAGTGTTCGACATTCAAAATTTGTGAAAATTCTTAAACACACGTGTTTTACTTACTACATACATTATGGAATTTCACCAAGTAACAGCCTCATCAATCCAAGATTAGAGAAGATATACGTTCCAATGCGTACCCATTGGAAACTTACAGTCCATCAGATGACTTTCTTCGAGATGTGAACTCTGTGATTTCACGAACAGTGTCCGAATTTTATGAGTGAGTGATAGGCAAAGGCAAACAAGGCAATACAGGAGGATGGAAAAGGAAATGCGTTGCTTTACCGCATGCACTGATTTTAGCAGCAAGGCTCTTTCATTTTATCACTTCTAACTGGTATAGGGGCCTATATGTACAAAATATTTGGCTCAAAAAAACTCATTGATGTTCACTCAGCTGTTGGATTTTCATGCTCCTATAAAGAGGCAACTCGACTTGAACAGTCTGCCATTCTTCATCCGGAAATTCCACTCAAAGATAATGCTTTTGTACAATTCGTATTTGATAATGGGGATTTTAATATAGACACTTTGGACGGATGTGAAACATTTTATACAATGGGAGTTATTATAGCTGTTCTCCCTCTTACATCTGTAGGGCCAGATCGAAACATTCAGCGTGTCCAGCATTGATCCTCAAGTGAACAAGTGGAAAAATTTGGTTCTATTCCTTTGAAATTTTTTCAAGGAGTGCAGAATAGTGGTTTGCACAAAATCCGAGTTGAAGATGTTGCACAGATCCATCCGTTGTCAGAAGATATTTTACCCACGCCAGCTAACATTGTTTGGTTGTATGAGAAATGGTCTAAATCTTCTCTACTCCTTGGGTGGAATGGATTTATGAAGAAGATAATATCAGATGGAAATTATGAAATGTCCACTATTCATCAACTCCGCACCTACTCATTATGGCATAGTGCTGACTTCCTTGGAATTGGAAATAGCCAGTTAAAAAAGCGGCTATCACAATCAACAAGTCACCTTTGTATCGTTTGACCAGCAACTCTATGTGAAAGCACGAGATATACTTGCGACCGGGCTGTTCCCCACCTTGAAAATTGTCATTGTTAGGCTTGAAGGGTTTCATCTGCTAATATTGTTCATGGGTTGAATAGGGCTTATCATGGCTGGTAGCGGTTTGAAAGAGCTATAAGCAACCAGTTATGAAGAAAAGCATTGAAAAAATCCTTTCAGATCATGCATACAGAAGGGCTGTTAGAGGTAATATGTTGGTACGTCGAGCTTTGGCGTGATTGATATATATATATATATATAAATATATAAAAATATTTTTCAACATCGACATTTCTGAAGGATGCACATATTCTCGTACTAAAGCCGAAGGTCTTAGCAACAGATTTAGAAATGTTGGTGATTTGTTTAATAAAATTTAGGTCGGTTGTGAATAAAATAGATAAATTCTTTACCTTAGAACAGATTTTAAGCTGAGAACCTATTATAGAATGTGTTGCCAAATAACGATTAGATTTTCTGGAAAATGACATTGAGCAATATTTATCAATATAAAGTACTAAATCATGTATCTCACACAAAGAGTTAACAAAGTCAACTCACCAAGGAGGGGTAAATACAAATACATACAAAAATGAACATACGTTTTTCCTGCATCCAACAACTCCGGCAGGAGTGGAGGATGTAATAAAAGCGATGCAAAACAAAAAATCCAGTGGGGTTGATGAAATATCAGCTTTCCTACTGAAAAAATGCGCTAAAGAAATATCAACTCCCTTATCCCATCTCATCAACGAATCGATAAGTAAAGGAGTATTTCCAGATAAACTGAAATTAGCAACAGTCAAACCTATTCACAAAAAAGGGGATACTACTGATAAAAAAAATTACAGACCCATAAATCTTTTAATTACATTCGGCAAAATTTATGAATACGAAATAGCAAAACAAAGTAAATTATTTTTAAACAAATATAATGTACTGTCAAAGCACCAACATGGTTTCACTACAAATAAAAATATAAACACTGCGCTGTTTGATTTTGTACAGTTTGTACTCAATTCAATGGAGCACGACCTGCTTTGCTGTGGAATCTTCCTTGACCTTAGCAGAGCGTTCGACTGCGTCGATCACAACCTCTTGCTAGCCAAGTTGTACGATTACGGATTTCGTGGAGTGGCACATTCCTGGTTTAAATCATATCTGTCGGAAAGAAAACAGTTCGTGGAATTAGAAAATGAAAATGGTAAGATACGGTCAACGGTTTTGGACGTGAAATTGGCAGTTCCGCAGGGCAGTATTTTAGGGCCCCTTTTGTACATCATTTTCACTAATGATATATCTGGACTATTACAAAGCAAAGATACTTTAATATCAAGCTACGCAGATGATACTAACCTATTATTTAGTAGTAACAATTATCGTGAGATGACGAAAATGATAGAACCACATATGTCAAGAGTAGTAGATTGGTTCGACAAAAATAAATTAGTTCTAAATCCAACTAAAACACAGTGTATCATTTTTAAGAAGAGCGATTACACACCAACACCCAAAACTGTACATATAGATAGCACCGATATACTAACCTCAGAGTCGGTAAAGTTATTAGGCATACACATAGATGACAAACTAAGATGGTTTAACCACATAGATTACCTAAATAGCAAATTAAGCAGAACTTGTTACATGTTGCGAACCTTAAAACCCAATGTAGCTTTTGAAGTACTAAAAATGACGTACAACGCAAATTTCGAGTCACTCCTAAGATTTGGAATCATCCATTGGGGGAGTTCCTCACATGTAAACTCAGTTCTAATAATGCAAAAGAAGGCACTCAGATGCATGCTAGGAATAAAACCATCCTCCTCCTGTAGAGGGCTGTTTAGGGCAAACAAAATCCTCACTGTTGTGGGAGTACACATAGTGGAAAGCTTGGTTTTTATGTGGAAACATAAGCATCTATTTGCAACGAATAATAACCATCATATATATAACACCAGAAATAAAGAAACTCTGGTATATCCAATACACAAACTTTCCAGCACGGAAAGGGGTGCGGAATACACGGCATTAAAAATATTTAATGCTTTACCAAGCCTACTAAAACAGGAAACTTCATTTAAAATTTATAAAAAACAGATTATTGAGGTGCTGAAAACTATTGAACCTTATAATTTAAGCGAATATTTTAATTATTTTAAATTGCCAAATTTATTGTAACCATTATTGAGTATAATTCTTTGACGCTAGTCCACCAAACTGTAATTATTATTTTGTTACTATGTAATTATGTATGGAGGAATAAAGATATATTATTATTATTATTAAGACACCAGTTCATCAATGTTGCGTTGAAAGAGTATATTATCATTTAGAGAAGACATGTTTGTGGAAGTTTTATATCGTCCGCAAATGCTAGAACGCGATATGTTAAAGAATTTAAATGAACAGCGAAGGTCCCAAAATCTTGCTGGACCCCAGATTGCATGCCAAATTTGTTACCTATGATAATTTACATCCATAACTTTGTGCCAAATCGTCGCAGGAACTTCGTTTTTTGAGTCCTGCGCAGGTAATTGAACATATTTCAATGCCCTTTTGGTGGATCGAGTCGACACATTTTATCCAACTCGGCACACGTTACCAAAGTCAAACGTTTTTTTGCCCAAAAACGTGTATTTTTTTGTTCGGGGGTTGAAGGGTTCAAAAAGGGATCATTCCAATCTGAGTTTAAAAAATAGCCAAAATGGGATTTTTCCCGAAAGAATCATCAAATTTGGTTGAAAAGTCACTGAGTTATGTGCGAAAAACACCCATAACTTGGTGCAAAATCGTAGTAGTAACTTCGTTTATTGAGTCCTGCATGGGGAATTGATCAAATTTTAATGCCTTCATGGTAGATCGAGTCGACATAATTTTTCTAACTCTATATAGTCAAAATTGGACATGGTTTCCAGAACAAAAACTATTTTTTTCACAGGGGCGTTAGAGGGGGGCGGAAGTGGTTACGTTTACGCATGACTTTAAAGAAGACACTTCAAAGTTTTTCGCTCTCAAAGATTCATCAAAATCGATTGAAAATACGCCGAGTTATGGCGGTTTGAAAATGGTCAAAACTTCACAAATTTCAAGAGTTTAATTTTTTTTCCACCAGTGTATCTGAATGGTATTCCGAAAATCGTTAAGAACCCACTTTTTCTTCGGAGGGGAGGGGGTGTATTGCGTATTACATGTTATGAAGGAGATGCGTCCCTGCCTTTGTTATAAACACTTTATGTATATATACAATTTCATTTATTCAAATAAAAGGATAAATATTCTATGTAAAATATAAACATACATGTACAATTGGAAACGATGAAAAACAAAACAAAAAAGAATTAAAAAAATTATGACTTAGTTGTTCTTGTTTATTACTGCACAATTTATCAATATCTGAATGAATCGGTGTTAATTGTAGACGCATATCATTTTCGGCATCATGTCGATTTCTATACTTGGTTTTTATAGCGACGAATGTGAAAAAGAATTTCTCATAGAGGCAGGCTGTTACGAAAGGTATTAATTCTTCTACCGCGCATTTGGACATTTTTTTTCTGACTGGATTGGAAGTGTGTGTGCATGTACTCTAGCGGCATCGAAACAGTGTGGCTTCTGTCCACCCCAGATCGGAGATCTGGAGGTTGCAGGTTGGATCCTCCCTGTCAGAGGCATGTTCACACTTTCGATCCAGTTATATTCGAAGAATTTCGCTAATTATTTCTTTATAAATAATATTAACTGCCATTGAATCGACCCCTAAACTTGAACAACAACCAGCTGTTGATACATATAGGACAAAACCCAATTTAAAACATCGAGCTAGTAAATAAGGACATGCTGAACTATCTACAACAAACCGAAGGATAAGACATAGAATTACACCACATAACGGAATTCCAGACGAAGCTCACCGACTCCAAAGTAAAACACAGTTTACACACAAAAGAAACATACTACACATACAAAATACATACTCACTCTAATAAAGTAGAAACAACAAAGGTAGAGACTATATAAGAACAGACAACAGAAATATTAAAACAATAGTCAACAGACGAAACAAAACTGTACAGACAATGACAAAACAATATAAAATGCATACCTTTGGTATACCACATTATCAGTCACAACAAACTAATTCCTAACAAACAGACAACTATAGGTCAAGATAATTATGGAATTTTCTCAAACGTTCTCCCCACTGCAAGTTGTGCCACAAGGCTACCCAATCTCACCAACAGTATACAACATATATTGCTACAGCATCTACAACCATAACCTCATCGACAAGTCACTGGTAAACCTCAACTCATACATCCCACAATTCCGACGACACAGCTATCATTTCACACAATAAAAACTAGACATCGCAGTACACAAGCTCCAACTACAAACCGACACAACAATGAATTGGTTCCATAAATTGCGGCTCACACCCAACCCTACCAAATGCCAATTTATTATCAACCAAAACCAATGGCCAACATCAAGTACCTTGGTATAATATTTGATATAAACAATAAATTCAAGGCGCACACACAACGGATAAAAACAGAAATAATTAAACGGCCAAGATACTTCCGCAGCCTGACATATAAAAACGAAGGCATATCTACCCACACAGAAGCAAGAATATACAAATTAATATACAGACCCATCATCGACTACTGACTCATCATACTCGCAAATACCACGGAAACTACGAAACGTACCATAGAAAAGGCAGAACGCAAATCCATTAGAATCATATCGAAAATCAGACACCCCAATAATCCACTCCACAAAATATCTAACGAATCCCTATGCCACATCACCAACATCCCACCCATACTGGACAGACTGGAAAATCTCAGGCAGAAATTTAGAGCCAACGAACACAATCTAGACGATCAGGGACGATCTCTGCATAAAACGTGAGATAAGATGCACCACCATAAAACACCCCACGAAGACCCTCTACGACACATACAGAGAATAACCTCCACTCATCCTCATTGCCTCAAGTCAAAAATATCTACTTATTATTTTATTGCACCTTACATGTATATACTAAGGGCAGAAAGACCGACTGGACGATAGCCCTAATAAAATCGTTTTACTACTACTAATATTAACGTAATTGAAAAACAATTTATTATAAAATAATTAACTTACTACCAAAATGGCGGACTCGCGGCAAATTTAAAATCTAAGCGTTCGATGTGTCGAAATCTCAATCGGTATAATATACAGGGTGTGTGGATAAATAAAATGGCTCTACATTTAAAATCGATAAAAGAATGCGCCATATAAAATACTCAAAATCAAAATCAACCAAATCAAAATCAAAAATCGCAAAACTGAATAATGTTTTTAAAATATCAAAGACAAATAACAACGTGGTATTACATTAGGAAAAGAGAAAAGAATTAAAAATGTGAATATCTTCGTAACGGCTCGTCTGATATCGGATTATTGCAGTGCAAATGAAAGAGCTTATCGAGTAGATTCGGAAAATGGCAACTTCCGGTGCTCCAAAATGGCGTGTTTCGTATCAAATGAACGGGCGTGAAGCGTAGATGTTGAATATTACAATCTTATCTCGAAAATCTTAAGTTTCATTTCCGGTGCTTCAAAATGGCTCGTGTTTGGTATCAAATGAACGGGCGTGAAGCGTAGATGCCGAATAATGTATTGTGCGTGACGTCAGAAATCTGATTCTGTAATCTGACTGGTTGAATGAACTAGTTATTTCATCATCATTGAATATAACGAGTAGTTATTATGAATTCCTCTTTATTAAAGTAATCAACTTATTTCGCGATGCATGATCTTAGAACAGTGATTAATAATCGCAAGTTTTTGCGTAAAAGTCGAAGTATTATTTCGGTGAAAATCCTCAAATTAGAAAAGACAATCGAAAAACTGCGGAGAGACCTTGAATTGCGAAAAATTATAAACAACGAGTTGACGAAACGATTAAAACAATTAAAAATCTAAACGAATGTAATATAGTTCGTGTGTGCTAATTTGTGCAAAAAGTGCTCAAGGTTGCAATTGAAATCGGTAACGGAGGTGGATTCGATAAAATTCTGATGCAATTCCAATAATCGAATATGCTAGAACATTCCAGAACAATATCGGCGGATGTTTGATAAGTTATATATTAGCGAACGGGAAAGTTTTCCTCCAGTTTCAGATCAACTCTTGAACGAACAAGTTTGTAAGTTTGTGTAAGTTCTTGTTCCTAAATATTATATAAAGAGGTAAGTGTCTTATACTTACTGGAAACATGCAAGTAAAATTAATTTATTTTCAGAATGTTTACCTGCAAGATTTGCGCGGCGAATTTCACCCGGGTGGATAACTTGAGGAAGAATCTCAAGAAATCACCCGGTTGTTTTGTGCAAAGTATGCGGCCGGGTGTTGAACGGGTCGGAATTTGGCGACCACGAATGTAACGGTGCTCCCACGGCCAAGAAGATCAAGCTGGCGACTCGATCATCGACGGGAAAGGCGGCCCCATCATCCAAGCTGAGGTGCACCGGCTGTGATGAAGACTTTGCAATACCTCAGCTCCTCGTGGGACACTTGATATCGCAGCAACATCTCAACAACAATGCTGAGCCCCTGGAGGACGGTTTCCATCGCAGGCGGACCAGACGGACATCCCCACATTCTTGGACCACTGCTGGGGGAAGTTTGTTCGTTTGGTCGATGGGATTCGGGCGGAGCACCGTAACATGAAGACCAACATCGAGTTGTTCGGGCCAGGGGATGCTGATGTGCAGTAGAGTGGTTTTAGCATGTATGGGGAGCTTCTAAGTATGTGAAAATCAACGGGACAACCCGGAAACTTGTTCGTATAGATAAAAACCTAACAACTGTACATTTTGAGGCATATCGAAAATCGCTTAACCGAGCCCTAACCCTCTTAATTTTGAAAAAGTAGGTTTATACATTTTTTTTTCATTTCGGTCTCCCCTAATATTAAACCGTCCACCCTTATGGTCAAATTATATATTGTGTCGATAGAGGATGTTAATACGAATCCAAAACGAATTTATTTATTCAAATCGGACTAAAATTGACGCAATTATGATTTTTTTAAATTATATCATACTTGTATATTTTGATTTCGTGGTTTTTTAGATATTAACAATTAATGTAGTTTTACTAAAATGTCTTGTGATACTCTTTAAAGGGTAATAATAAAATTTGCTTTTGTTCCTTTGTTGGTTAATAGAGTATTAAATTCTTCAATTAATTTTACTTTTCGGTCTAAAACAACAAAAATTTAGCTAACAATCTTACGGCCGGCAATATAATCCTAACATTGGGGCCAAATGATGGATTCAAATTGCATAGCCCGCACCGATTAATAATATTTAATAATAATTAAATCGTTTATATTGTGACCTAATCCTTCAGCGACGGTAATCAGAAGATGAACAGCAGTGCATTTTTTCCTCGTTGTGCTTGTGGTTATGGTTCAATTTCCTGATCCAGATCTGAGGCAGTATTATTATTCAAATCAGCTGGGCTGTTATTACAATTTTCGCTGCCATTTCTTGATCAGAGTATCTCTTCCTTCTAGCCCCTTCTAAGCGCTTCAAATGTCATTTCTTTGTCTTCGAGTTTCTTATGGCTTTGCTGCAGGTGATGTTTTCATAGAATCAATTTCTAATTTTTCGAGTTTACGGAAATACAGATTAGGTTGCAAACCAAAATACATTGCCAAAATCTGGCCCAAAATGATTTTGCAAGGAACTTAGTATCATCTCAAATGATTTGGAACCAAAATCTGGCCCAAAATGATTGTTGTAATGAGTTTATAGAATAATTTAAGGCACGTTATTTGAGATTTATCTGTAAAAATTTCAAGCATTTGCGGGAAGAAATGTCACATTTACAGAGCAATTTCAGGGAAAAGTGCTCTTTTGGTCCAATAAATTCGTTTTCAAACGCAGCCATTTGTGCTATTCTAAAGTTAGATTAATTTTCTTTGGATAATTATAAAGGCACATTATTTGAGATTTATCTATCAAAATTTCAAGCGTTCGTGGAAAGAAATGTGGAAGCTACATGGCATTTTCAGGAAAAAGTCCATTTTTGATCTCTAAATACGTTTTGTGTTATTCTAAAGTTAGAATAATTTTCTTTGAGTATTTACGATGCGCATTATTTAAGATTTATCTGTCAACATTTCAAGCATTTGCGGAAAGAAATGTGGAATTTATAGAGCAATTTCTGGAAAAAGTGCATTTTTGGTCCACTTAATTTGTTTTCAAACGCAGCCATTTTTGTTATTCTCAAGATACAATAATTTTCTTTGGGTAATTATAAAGGTGCATTATTTAAGATTTATCTGTCACCTTCCATTCTCTCTCTGCATTAATAGAAATTGTCTTCAATTATCATTGTTTGCAATGTATTTTCAGGAGCAACATCGAACAAATCTTTTTTTTACAAATTATTTTTCTTTATTTACATGTGCAGCAGTTTTTCAAGAATAGTGCTTACTAAAATTTTGCCATTCTCTATGCCATATCAACACTTTTTTGATTTTTAGGTTCTATATTTTGGAATTTTTAAACAAAACTATTAATTATATTGCGTGCATTTTTTATTTTTGCCGGTATTTTCGAGTTTTTTGGTATTAATTTTTGATTTTTGTCCTTTATTTTAGATTTTGTTACCTGAATATGCATGCATTTTTTAATTTTTTTTGCAATTATTTCCGAGTTTATAATAATATAATAATAATAATAATACTTTATTCATACCATTACCAAACGGTTCACACAAGTCACAAAAATCGTACAATGGGATGCAATATAGTGCTAAATAATATGTTAAATAATAACACAATATAAAAATATACGGGCCGGAAACTTATTTTAGGCTAAAAATTTAATTTTGGGGCTACAAATTTTTCTTTTACTTTTTTGCTCCGTTTGGGCTCGAATTTTTGATTTTTGGCCCTATATTTTGGACCTAAATGATTAATTATTATGCAGGTATTTTCTTATTTTTTGTTGATATTTCCAAGTTTTTGGTCTAAATTTTTGATTTTTTGTCCTTTATTTTAGATTTTGTAACCTGCATATTGTTCTTTCTTCGTATTTTTTTTTTAAATTTTGTGGCGGGTTTCGATTGTCCAGTCAAAAACTTATTTTGGACCAAAGAGTTATTTTTGGGGCTACAATTTTTTTTGGTCATTTGTGATCATTCGCCCAAATATTCTTTATTTTGGCCTAAATTTTCGATTTGTTTGTTAGAATTTACGATTTTTTTGTCAGTATTTTTTATTTTTAGGCTCGAATTTCTTACTTTTGGTCCTATATTTTGAATTTTAACCTGAATGATTGATTATTGTGTCTGCATTTTCTATTTTTAAAACCGGGTGTTCGATTTTTGATTTCTTGGTTCCGATTGTGGATTTTTTTTTAGTATATATTTTAGATTTTTGACCTGTATTTTCGATTTTGTAGATTAAATTCTTGATCTTCTGTCTTACATTTCCTTTATTTTGTCCGTTAAAATTTTCGATTTTTTTGGTCTGAATTTTGTTATTTTTATGCCCGAGTTTACGATTTTGGGTCAAAATGTTTTAATTTTTTGGCCTATATTTTACATTTTTTACTTGCGACTTTGCGGTCTAAATTTTTGATCTTCTGTAAAGTTTTCTTTATTTTGGCCGAAATATTGTTCAATTTCTGAATCTGCGTTTTTGATGTTCAGTCCAGAATATTCGATTTTTGGTCTAAATTTATGATTTTCTGTCATATTTTTGATTTTGTTGTGTGACCTTTTTTTATTTTTTGGCTATTATTTTCGAGTTTCTGGTCGAAAACTTACTCTGAGCTAAGGGTGAAAATGGCAAAATTAATTTTCCTTTACTTGAATTCTCATCTGCATTTTTTACTTTTAGTCCAGGGTTTTTAATTTTGTGGCCGATATTTTAGATCTTTGGCCTGTAATTTCGTTTTTTGTTCCAAATTTTTGATTTTGATCAAATAAAGTTCATCTGCAGATAGGGTTCTTACACTCATTTTGAAAGTAACTTTATAATTTCGTTACAAAATGCCACCGAAAACATCAAACCACAGGTCACAAGAAAAGTACCCGTCTACTCTCTTGCAGACTGTGGCGCAGACTAAAACCTCTGCATCAAACTAATAGTACCAAATGTCAAAAGATAAAAACGAGATTAATCGTGGCTCTCTTATAAAGCAATTCCAATTTCAATGAATAGAGGGGCGTTAAAATATTCATAACTTCGTCAATTTTAGTTTAATTTCAACAAATAAACACGTCTTGGATTCACATTAACGTCCTCTATAGACATAATATATAATTTGGCTATTAGAGTGGATCGTTTAATATTAGGGTGGACCAAAATGAAAAAAGGGGATAAACCGACTTTTTCAAATTTTAGAGGGCTAGGGCCCGGTTACGCAATGTTCGATATGGCTCAAAATTTACAGTAATTAGTTTTTTATCTATACGAACAAGTTTCCGGGTTGTCCCGTTGATTTTCACATACTTCTAAAATAAGAACCACTCTAATGTGCAGCCTGAATTAAAATCGGTTCGAAGTCGTGACGCCTGCCACCGACTTGTAAGGAATTTATAGGCAATTGAGCTCTGTGGTCAAAATAAAGAGTGAAGAGTTTAAGGTAAGTCATAAAAATCTATTACAAAATCGAAAAATAAGTGCTAATTGCTAGCAGGAACGAGATAGCGGATTGGCCCTGCTGCGAGTAGTGTACCTGGAGGTTAACTGTGGCAGGTACACCCCCATTTGCGGCTCCTCATACGTCAAGCTGCCCTTGGAGATTAAGAAGAAGCCTGTCAGATTCTTTTGATAAGTCGTGACAAAGTCGGACGGTACGATTCCAAAAGAATGTATATCCCCCAAAGCCCTACTTTGCTACTTTCCACCATTGAGGAAATGTACAACTAGTAATAGCAAGGCTAATAATCATGAGCAATGGCACTGTGAGGGCAAACTTACAACCTTTAATTATAAAATTTGGAATTGAGTTTAAGAAAACTTTATCTACGAATTGATTTGATGCTCCCCATCATTAGTCATTCAAGATGTTTATTATCATATTTCGGTGCCACCGATTCAAAAATTGCATTAGTTATACCCTATAAAATTAATCATATTAATTACAAAGCTGTTTTCACTTCCATACTTATTGTTATAGGTATTATATACTTATTTTATTTATTTATATATTTGTAATGTATAAATGGTCTCCATTAATAAAGTATTATTATTACCATACTCATACGTACGCAAATGAAGTAGATAGAGTAAAGTAACCAAGAATCAATGTAATGAACTTTCAGAAATAATGTTCGAATATTCCTCCTCTCGGAGCTTTATTGGATTTATTTACACCCCACATTTCAAAGATGAAGATGAAACTGGGGGGAGGGGGGCATTAGAGGCCGCTGGCTTTCTCCCCAATTCAATTTCATCTTTATGCATCTTTGGCGTCGCATTAAAATAAATCAATATTCTAACTTCTGCTTTCATTTACTTTCCAACATCTTTATGAAAGAAAAAAAAATCAATTATAGATTCTTAACAGCTAGTTCTGCATTGTTTTATTTGAGTGGGTATTTTAAAACACAAAACGCAAGACATGAAAACAGAATACGGAAACTGGCCTAAAATTTATTACTATTTGTGTTGTTTTCAATTCTACATAGTGGGCAAAAAACGGTACAAATTGGAAATATTTATATTTGCAATAATAATTAACGCATTAAATATTGCTTTGTAAAACAAAATGTGTACACTCTGTAGTTTACAAAAATTATTAATTCGTTTTTTTTATCGAAGATATTTCACATTAATTAAGGTAACCTATAAAAATTGGGCGTTTCACTGTTATATTTATTATTTAAAAATACTAATAATTCACGAAGGTATAAGAGTACAAAACTACTTGTACCGATTTTTTTGTGGTGCAGTGTCGAGTGTTGCATCGTGATTCAAAGTCATTGTAAAAGATTCCTTAAAGTGTGTCTCTGCCTATATGGCAATCTCCCAGAGTCGGCCACGGCTCAAGTTGTTCCCGATGCAAAATAAAATAATTTATGAAACAAAATGATGGCGACCGTTACTATGTGGCACTTCATTTATCCCTAAAAGAATATGTGTTATCAGATTACTGATTAAAAACTAACGGGTGTTCAACAATTTTTAAAGTCTTGGGTGGCTGTGAAATCAAACATGAAGCTCGATTCTTCCTTCGCATAGTTGAATTGACGTCTCAAATATTGACTGTTAAACGACAAATAAATTCTTGTTTACGTGATGTGAAAGCAATTGTGCAATGTTTTCCTGACACAGAATCCCTACAACACAGAAAAGGGCATTTATATTTCTAATTTGAAAATGTCAGATTTAGTCATTTTACGTGAAGTAAGAATCGACATTTATCCAAAATCGGGTGTAATAATCGAATTAGAGTGGTTATTTGAGCCATGTAATGTTGCTCATTACCTTCTAGTGAGAGAATAAGTTTCTCTTACGGAATGCATAGATCCTTCATAGGTTTTTTAAAATATTTCAAATTGACACCACGTACGTCAAAATATCTTGTCAAATTTTTATAAACATTATTTCAATATTTAACGCAATTAGAGGCGATTTTGGATAAAATGTTCTATTATACTCATTAGAGTGGTTCTTATTTTAGAAGTATATGAAAATTAACGGGACAACCCGGAAACTTGTTCGTATAGATGAAAAACTAATAACCGTAAATTTTGAGCCATATCGAACATTGCGTAACCGAGCCCTAGCCCTCTAAAATTTGAAAAAGTGGGTTTATTCCCTTTTTTTTCATTTTGGTCCACCCTAATATTAAACGGTCCACCCTAATGGCCAAATTATATATTATGTCGATAGAGGACGTTAATGTGAATCCAAAACGTGTTAATTTGTTGAAATTGGACTAAAATTGACGAAGTTATTAATGTGTTACGGAACTACAAGCCAAAATATCGGCCGGAAAATCAAAAACCCTTCACTAAAAGTAAAAAATGCAGACCGAAAACATGAGAATTCAAGTAAAGGAAAATTAATTTGCCATTTCCACCCCCAAAATAATAAGCTCAAAGTAAACTTCAGGCCAAAAACTCGGAAATAATAGCCAGAAAATAAAAAATAAAATCACCCAACAAGATCAATCATTTAAGTAAAAAATCTAAAAAATATGAAGAAAATCATAAATTTAGAATGAAAAATTCGAAAATTCGGGACTGAAAATTAAAAACGCAGATTAAAAAATTTAACAAAATAAGGAAAAATTTATACCACAAAGTAAAAAATCTAAAATAGAGGCCAAAAAATGAAAAATTAATAGTCGTGGCCAAAAGTCAAACATTTTGACTCGGGTCTAAAAATAAAAAATGCAGACCAAACAAATCAAAATTTTCTGCCAAAATAAAGGAAATGTAGGACAGAAGTTTCTGAATTTAGACTACAAAATCGAAAATGCAGGTCAAAATCCAGAAATATATACTAAAAAAAAATCCACAATCGGGACTAAAAAATCAAAAATTTTGACCAAAACTCGAAAACTCTTCTTTAAAAATAAAAAATGTAGACACAACAATGAATCATTAAGGTTACAAATTCAAACTATAGGACCAAAAATAAGAAATTCGAGCCTAAAAATAAAAAATACGGACCAGAAAATTGAAAATTTAGGCCAAAATAAAGAATATTTCGACTGAATGATCACAAAAGACCAAAAAATTAGTCAAAAATCGAAAAAAACAGGCCAAAGATCTTAAATATGAGCCAAAAAATCAAAAATCCCGGTCTGGAAATAAAAAATGGTGACCAAAAAATTGAAAATTCAAGTAAAAGGAAAACAATTGTTCTTATATATTTTTATATTAATAGAATAAGTATAATTTTTCATAATTTCGGGCTCTGTTCAAAAAATGTATCACACAATTTGATAAAGGTGTGTGTCCAACTTTTTCAAAAATCTTCATGTCGAATGAATTTGGAGTTTTTTTAGGAAAGTTTCAAATCGATTTTTATATTTATTTCAAACCACCAAAATTATAACAATTTTTTGCGATTTTTCGTAGTGATTACATAAAATTATGACAAAATCCGGTTTGACTATTGTTTTTGTAAATTCTTGGGAGCATTAAAATGATTAAAAATTTTCATAAGTTCGCGTGCTGTAAAAGTAAAAAATTGGTTTTGATATTTATCCAAATTTTCCCAAAATCATAATTTCGAATAAATTTTGAGTTATTTTGGAAGGTTTTAAATCGTTGGCAGTTGTTTTTATATTTATTTCAAGCCACCAAAATTATAACAATCTTTTTCCGATTATTCGCACTGATTTCAAGGAATGATCACAAAATCTGGCGATGGTGTGTAAGTATTTGTTTACGTAATAATAATCTCTAATGATTTTTGAGTAATTTTAGAAAATTTCGAGTCCACAACAATTGTTTTGTATTTTTTTGAGAGAATTAAAATTATTACAATTTTCATTATTTCACCCGCTGTTCGAATAGAAGTATCACAAAATTTGGTTCAGGTGTGTATCCAGATTTTCCCAAAATCGTAATTTCGAATGATTTTTGAGTTATTTTGGAAAGTTTTGAATTGATGGCAATTGTCTTTATATTTATTTAAAGCCACCAAAATTATAACAATTTTTCACGATTTTGCGTGATAACTGATTACATAAAATCTGCTGATTTTTCACATAATAATAAGAATTTCGAATTATTTCTAAGTAATTTTAGAAAATTTTAAGTCGACAACAATTGTTTTTATATTTGTTTGAGAGCATTAAAATAGTTACAATTTTCCATAATTTCGTACGCTGATTTGGTTTTGGTGTGAATCCAGATTATTCCGAAATCATAATTTCGAATGTATTTTGAGTTAGTTTAGAAAGTTTCAAATCGATGGCAATTATTTTTGTATTTATTTGAAACCATTAAAATTACTACAATGTTTCATAGTTTCGCGCGCTATTGAAATAAAATGTATGTAAAATTTGACGTTGGTATGGATCTATCTTTTTAGGAAAGTATAATCTCGATTGAATTTTGAGTAATTTTGGAAATAGAACCATAACCACAAGCATTGCATTTATCAGTGAAGGGATCTTATCTGCTTTAGACAAGTGTAAAATAAGTGAAAGAAATGCCGCGCATCTTCTAATTACCGTCGATGAAGGATTAGGTCACAAAACATCGAAATATACAAGTATGATCTAACTGAAACATTCACAACTCTGTCAATTTTAGTCAGATTTTAACAAATAAATTCGTTTTGAATTCGTATTAACATCCTCTGGCGGCACAGTATATCATTTGACCATTAGGGTGGACCGTTTAATATTAGGGGGGCTAAAATGAAAAAAAGGGAAAAAAACGATATTTTTCAAATTTTAGACGGCCAGGGCTCGGTTAGGCCATGATCGATACAGCTCAAAATTTACAGTTATAAGTTTTTTATCTATACGAATAAGTTTCCGGGTTATCCCGTTGATTTCCACATACTTCGAAACTCCACCATATATGCTAAAACCACTCTAATACTCATGTGGAATTCCTCATTAGTTCCTTAAGTAAACTTTTTCTTGCGGGACTAATTACGTACATTTCACATTCGTATGATAAATAACTATTATGTTTGATTCCACGGCCACCCAATGACTTCAATAACTCTTGGACGCTAATAACATAAAATGAGGGATTGAACACTTGTCATGATACAAGTTTCGGTTAAATATAACCATTTTCAAACGCTCACATTTAAACGAAACTCGTGTCAGGAAATATGAAACATAACAAGCGCTTAATGACCAAACTACCCTTTATTACAATTACGTTTCATCAAGTGTCTAGCACACAAAGTGATAACTTTCCACATAAAATAATTCAGGAGTAATCTAGATTGCTTGTTGTATTCATGCTAAACGTGGATCAAACAAGCGTAAAGAGAGGCAAGTCCGGTGCTTTGCATTCTCTCCGCTCTTTTGTGCATACTCGATTTAATGCGGGACTTTTCGAGTATGTTGCAACTGAAGGCGATGAAATCTGTTTAAAGCTTTTGGGTTGTTGGATATTTGATTATTTTCACGCGAAAGGATTCATTTATTACCAGGGCCTAAAAACGAAAAATAATTCGTTTGTTTCTGATCTGAACGAAAAATGTTTCGTTTTCGTTCTTTACGTTCTCACTCGTTTTCAAGAAACGAAATTAAATAAGGTTAAGACCGGTTATAACTATATTTAAATTTAATACAATATAAACCTAATTATCTTCACAGTCGATATTTTAGATTTATTCAAATAGTAATAATTAAAATATAATTGAACTTTAAATTAATAAAAGAAAAACTGTTATAACATTAACACACAATGAATAAACACTCAAATCAACCCTAGTTATAGATACGATATAAATATCTAGCTTGAAAATCTCCATTTCTATAATTCAAGTTGCACTGAATTGTAGTCACACAAATTAAATTTTTAAAGCAGACGTGTTAAACTACATAAATTTAAGCGCACGTTAGACGGATTGTAATCTGGAAAGAGCCATCATAAGAGGGAAAGTAAAGAACCGGGGATTTCCCCGAAACCTTAGGCTGGTCGCGCAAGGCGATATTTTTAAGGAATTTTTAAATCGCCCAAAATGAATCCCACAAAAGTATATGAGTGCGAGTGCACGGGCGATTGAAAAGTCACGACGATTTATAAATTACCCCCGGACCTATTTTGCAGGCGACGCAATTATCGCCCAACGTTTTCTGCAAAATAGAAAACACGTGGGTAAATGTATGCGCTCGCAATAGGCAATTAAAAATCGCTGTGTTCCTAGGAATTACTTCTTCAGACAGCACACATCCACCATGTTTAATGAAAAGACTAAAGATTTTTAATCGCCCGTGCGCGAAATAAATTATTGTCGGGAGATATTTAATTTTGCAATTTTTTAATTGCTCAATAAAAAATCGACCGTGCGCGATCGGCTACGAGCTACGCGGCGGAAAAAACTCGAATTTAAAAACATTTGCCAGAAGAATAAAACGTTCTGAGATAACTTCAAATTGATGCTAAAAATTAAAAAATATCCCCTTTGGATAATCTTACTTACACGCCATTGTTTTCATTCCGAAGTTACATTCGGTTAAAAAAGTAAAAGTTTATCTTCCCTTAAGTATATCTTATATTCCTACGGGATCACCCTTGTATTAATTTCAAAGTTGCATTTTTGAAATTCCGCTGAAGAAATTAAAAAAACATTTGCTACAAAAATGGAACTTTTTAAAGTTACTTTAAATAGATGCTACAGTTGATTCCATAAAAATTCTAAAATACCTTCTTCCTCAACTACTAGATAATCCTGTATAAACGCCAAAGTGTTAATTTCGAAGCTACTTTTTTACAAATAACTTTCTAAAATAGATGTTACAATGTGGTTTCATAAAATACCCGAAAAATCTTTTTCCTTAATTACAAGATTATCCCACTGGAACAGCCTGGGGTTAATTTCAAAGTTACATTTTTGATATTCGGCTAAAACATTGAAAAATATTTGCTACAAAAACCAAACTTTCTGATTAAAACAATTCATTGCAGGTTATAAAGACCTTACATTAACAAGAAACAAAAATGGCGCTGAATAACTTAAAAATATTACAGTGGAATTCGCGTCCAATATCGTCTAATAAAAATAGTTTAATCTTTTTTCTCGCAAATAATTCATACGATATAATTCTTATATCAGAATCATGGCTTAAGCCAAACCAAACATTTCAACATAATCAATTATAGTTGTATTAGAAGTGACCGACACAATGGCGGAGGAGGCGTCCTCATTTTAATTAAAAACAATTTAAAATATGAAAACTTAAACATTTAACACAAATTTGATAATATCGAGATATGTGGCATGAAATTACATTCCAACAATAATTCAATCCATTTAATATCGGTGTATCGTGCACCACGAGTCAAAATAACGAAACAACAATATATGAACATTTTCTCACAATTGCCAAAACCGTTTGTATTGGGTGGGGATCTCAATGGCCACCACCCTCTATGGGGATCCACATTCATATCAACGGCAGGAAGAATATTATCCAATGCAATCGTAGATTCCGACCTCACACTATTAAATACAGGTAGCCCGACTAGAATAACTGGACCCAATGACAATAATTCTGCTATAGATGTAACATTAGTAACACCAGAGTTAGGTTTAAACTCAGCATGGCGGGTGCATGAAGACTCACTTGGTTCGAATCATTTTCCCATAGACATAGAGATAGATTTTACACCACAGAATATTAAAAAGATACAAACAACACGAATATGGAATACGCATAAAGCTGATTGGGATCAATTTCAAAAATTAACTCGGGATAACTGTCAGCCAACAAACCAGTTAACAGAAATTTTAAGGTCAAGTGCAGACGGTCGATACAAAAAATAACACAAAATCAAACAGAACGGAAAATAAAACCTCTTTGGTGGGATGCTGAATGTGACCAATTAATATTTCAACGAACAACCCAACTTAATAATTACAAACGCAACCTCAATATAGAGGAATTTGTAAAATGTAAAAAAATATGTGCACTCGTTAAGAAGAAATTTAAAGAAAAAGCAAAGCAATCATGGATACAATTTTGTTCTACTTTCAATAAAAACACACCTATGAAGAAGATCTGGTCAACTTCAAAAAGGATATCAAATAAAAGTATAAACACGCAATCTATTATTCCTGATGATTTGTATAATGAGTTTTTATTAAAGTTCGCACCACCATCCGCTAGCCCAGAAGAAATCCAATATGATAAGACCAATATAAAACATCCAATTATGAAAGATGTATCTATAGAGGAACTCAATATTGCCTTAAACAAAGATGAAAATAGTGCACCTGGAATTGATGGGATAACATACAATATGATAAAAAACAGTGATACAACATTTAAAACATTTTTCAGAAATTCAATGAATAAATTCTTAACCACAGGTTGTGATGACCATGCATTTAAAAAAATTGTGTTACACCCAATCTTTAAACAAGGTAAAGATAAAAAATTATGTCATTCCTACCGATTAATCTCATTGCTCCCCTGCCTTCTCAAAACATACGAACGAGTTATAAAACTGAGGCTTGAATGGTGGTTGGAGCAACACAATCAACTACCAAAAGGACAGTACGGCTTTCGAAGAAATCTAGGGACGATTGATGCACTAACATTAGTCACCAGTATACAAAAAACCTTTACCGATAATGAATATCACTTCGCCATATTTTTAGATTTGGAGGGTGCTTACGACAGTGTAAACTTGGATATTTTACAGCAAAAACTAGCCAATATGGGAATACCAGGGCAAATATCAAAAAACATTATTAGCTTGTATAAAGACCGAGAAATATACATAAAAAATAATAACAACAACTACATCGGACCAAGAATGACTTCTAAAGGTTTACCACAAGGCTCTGTCCTTGCCCCCTTATTATTCAACGTATATACAGCAGATCTACATCAGTCAATAGCATGTGATATAATACAATACGCAGACGACATATGCATTCATTTTAAATGCAAATCGGTGCCCCAGGGATTGAAAACTGCAAAAAATCTCTTAGCCAAGTTCACAAAATGGACAAATGATAACGGTTTCTCAACATCACTGGATAAGTCAGCACTCGTCATTTTTTCAAGGCACCACCCTACTAAACATCGGAATTTAACAATCAACAACAACAGCATTAAAATAGTGAAATCTTTTAAATACCTAGGGATGGTCCTCGACTCAAAATTGAAATGGAAGCCCCACATCGACTACATGAGAGCGAAGGTAGAAAAAGGAATGAATTTTTTTAAATCCCTACGCAAAACACATTATGGTGCAGACCCTAAAATATTATTATTATTTTATAAATCATTCGTTAGATCGGTAATAGACTACGGAAGTACATTGTATGGCTCGGCGTGCAACACCTTATTAAAGCAAATAGAGACATTACAAAATAGAGCAATTCGAATATCCATTGGTGCGATGCAGTCTTCCTCAACCCTGGCGATACTAGCCGAGAGCAACGAATCTCTTCTAAAATACCGTAGAGAATACTTGGCCTTTAAACATTTCCTTAAAATTAATAAATCAAATAATTTAGTGCAGAGACATAATATTCAAGACGTCGCAATTGCAAATTTCACAAACAACTACTGGCTAAAGAAAACCGAACCACCACTAGTAACAGCATTTGCTTCATTAAACAATAGTAAACCTATACGACACTCAATTTTTAATTTAAAATATGAAATCTTGACATTCGAGGCAAATACACTGACACCCAATTACCCCGAAAACTCCAACGAATGCAACATCATAATTAGAGATATAAAAAAATATCAAAACTATATTCCGGTATACACAGATGGCTCTAAAACTGAGGACGGAGTGGGATATAGCGTATGTATTCCCACAAAACTTGTACACGAAAGTTATAAATTAAACGAAGTCACTATTTTCACTGCCGAAGGTCTGGCAATTACAGAAGCTTTAACATGGGCAAAACAAGAAAAACAAAACATTATTCTTTTCACGGACTCGATGTCTATAATCAAAGCAATTGACAATAAGAGTAATAAAAAACTGAATCACCCCATAATAGCAAAGATCATATCACTATTATATAATCTCAAAATGATTTCATTGAATTCTATTATGGTATGGGTGAAAGGACATTGTGGAATTAAAGGGAACGAAATGGCCGATAAACTCGCAAAGGAAGCTATTGCAAAGGATACAACTGATATAAATACACTAACAACAGAGGACATTATTGCAGAATTCAAGAAGAAACAGCGCATCGAATGGAGTGACGAGTGGAAAATATCCAATCAAAATTTTACGTCTCATTATTTTCACATTAATACGAAATTGCCATATAAAGTTGACCACATTTTTAAAGAGAATTTGACAACATTTGAAACAACAACAATAACGCGGCTCCGAATTAACCATGGAGCATTTCCTGCACATTTACATAGAATAAATTTATCTGAATCACCTCTCTGCCATTGTGGAAGTTTCGGAGACTTGAATCACATAATTTTCGAGTGTGTAGAATATAGCGACCCCAGAAAGACATTATTAAATAAATTAGTACAATTGGGTGTACAAATGCCTTTAAATTTAACCTATTTATTAGCATTAGATAATTCAAATATAAATAAAAAGCTTGCATTATATTTAAAAGTTATAAAACACAAAATTTAGTAGATTAAGTAGGATACCCTTAATAACACCTCATAACTCTAGTGTGAACCGCCCAGGGGCCCCCTCCTGTATGTCGAAACTTAAAAAGCCGTGAAGGCCCTCACTGGCATATGCATCCCTTCAATCCTAAGTTTGTGCTTTAGAATTAAGATAGGAATTAAGTTAAAAACCTACAAGGAAACGGTTGTGGCAGATGGCCCAGTTGCCGAAGACAAAAAAAAAAAAAAAACAAACTTTCTGAAGTAACTTCAAATAGATGCTAATTTAGGATTCCATAAAAAATCAAAAATATCCTTTACATCAATTATTACATAACTCAACTAAACGCCATAGTATTCATTTCGAAGTTACAGTTTTTAAATTCGGTAAAAAATAATTGAAAAACCATACTAACAAACACGAAATGTTTTAAAGTGACTTAGAATTGATGTTGCTACGCCGTTTCATAAAAATCGCAAAATATCTCGTATCTAAACTATAAGATAATACCAATGGCACATCCTTGTGTTCATTTCTAAGTTACATTTATTGAAATTCGGTTGAAAAAAATTGAAAAACATTTTCTATAAGGATAAAACTTTCTAAAATTATTAAAATAGATGTCACTACGTGATTCTATAAAAATCCTAAAATATCCCATTCTTAAATTACAAGATAATCCCACTTGACCGTCCTTTTGTTCATTTTAAAGATATAATTTTTGAAATTGGGTTAATATACGAGGCTTGTTCAATTGAAACCCATATTTGGTCAGGTTAGCCTTGGTAACACTTGTTATCACTCAACTGATATTTTGCAATATTAGTTGTGCTTGTAAACATCACACTGATCAGTACCAATCATTTATATATGACAACGATTTTAAGTATTGTGACTTTAAAATGGCGTTTGTTCCATCCAAATATAATCAGCGTGCAGCCATTAAATTTTTGTGTGCTGAAGGTTTGCAACCATTGCAAATTCATACGCGAATGCAAGCAGTGTATGGAAATGCATGTTTTGCGTATCTAACTGTCAAAGAATGGTGTCGAAAATTTAAGAGTGGAAGAGCGGAGACGAATGATAAACCGCGACCAGGTGCTTTGATTACTGCAGGAATTACAGACAGGAATGTGACATGTGTGGAAGGCCTGTGAAAATCGTCGAATTTCAATCAGAGCAATTTCAGAAAATGTTGGTGTGAGTATACGATCTGTCCATACTATCGTACACAAACAGGGTTAGAGCAAAGTTTGTGCTCAAGTGGTTCCTCGCCTTTTGTGAGAAGACCAAAAAAGCTTGCGAATGGGCTTATCTTTGCAACATCTCACGGAATACAGGCAAAATGCTAATGACTTTCTTTCGTCAATAATTGCTGGCGACGAATCTAGGTGTCATTATTTTTAACCATCCAGTAAGCTGTCATCTATGCAATGGAAACATGCAAATTATCCGCCACCAAAGAAGTTTAAAGTTAAATCTTCTGCAGGCAAGGTCATGTTAACATTTTTTCGACCATGAAGGACCCTTGCTCATAGAGTTTACAGAACCTAGAGTGCATATCAACGCAAACCTGTATAATGAAACTTAGAACAAGGTCCATCAAGCAATAAGACGAAAACGCCCAGTGAAGCTCTCACTTGGTGTCATTCTGCTGCACGACAATGCTCGGCCTCATGTTGCCAGAGTAGTGAAAGAAAATCTACAACGAAAGAAATTGAGGATATTAGAGCATCCACCCTATGGTCCCGATTTATCGCCTTGCGATTTTCACATCTTTGGGCCACTTAAAAAGGCGTTAAAAGGTAATCGTTTTCGGTCGGACGAAAAGTACAAATTGCCATAAAAGAATTCTTCGCGCAGCACCCACAAGAATTCTTTAAGCAGGGTATACATCAATTGGTGAAACAATGGGATATGTACCTTAATTGTAGTGGTGATAATTTGTGAATATATTTGCCAATACATTTTTTCTGGACCAAAGATGGGTTTCAATTGAACAAACTTCGTACTACGCTAAACCGTTCGGTAAAAGTTTATGGGGTTGCCGTTGTAAATTTGAAGAAAAACTCATCACACGATTGAATCAGTTCTCCTCATGTAAAATATTTTCAACTTTCTTATGCACAGTTTAACATGGCATGCGTAGTTATACTGTGCAGAAATGCGACGAAAAAGGAATCTTAGAATTAATTCTAAAAGTACTTACTTTACGAGTATGGTTGCATAATACTTTCTTGTTGTAAATTTTCTTCCCAATCGTTTTATCTAATAAAAAATGGGTCATTCGATTAAAAAAATTGAATTGTTGGTGTTCTATAAAATTTTAACCAAATACTGGGACGTACGTCATATTATTACCAATTAAAAAAATTGAATTACGAAATATTTAAGAGAGCACTTAGATACTGACATTTTAAGTACACTTAAAATTGACAGTTTTCAATGACTTTACTCATAGATATTCTCTAGGTACAATTAGAGATATAAATCATATTTTTATCGTATTCTTAAGAGAAGTTACAGGCAGATTTCAAAATACCTTTTTGAGTTCAAAATTTTAGAAATAATTAATTTTCTTGAAAACTTAAAGAGGTAAGTGCACAAACGTTCCTACAAAATATGTTGCAATTTAAACGAGGAATCCAAAAGTTTAATAATATATAGGGTGTTCCATTTAATAACAAATTTGGCGCTACTTCCGGTAGAACCGGAAGTTGAAAATATTTCAAATAAGGAGAACTGATTCAATCGTATGAAAAGTATGTTTTTCCAACTTTTAGTACAACGGCAACCCCCTAAACTTTTGACGAACGGTTTCGCGTAGACACGTAGATTTGAAGTGCAATAACTACACTCATGAAACTTTCTAAAATTACTTAGAATAGATGTTACCACGTGATTTCATATAAACTCCAAAATATTCATTGTCCTAATTACAAGATAATCTTACAGTAATATACATGTATTAATTCCGAAGTTAACAGTTTTTGAAATTAGGTTAAAAATACAAGAATATAGCTTTCTGAAGTTACTTCAAAGAGAGGATCCGTGATTCCATAAAAAAAAAAAACGTGTTTTTAATGATTACTTCACCGAATCTGTTCTTTTCTACCGGTATGGATAAAAATTATAGCCGAGCTCCGTATAGAGGGCGAAGTAATATTTTGTACCGCATGTGGAAAAATGGTAAATTACTTGAAACATAATTTTTAATGAACCTTTAAATTTTAGTTCTAGTTATTCATGAAAATTGTAATAATGTCTTTGATTAACCCATAATTGGTGTCAAGTTCATAAATGTCAATTGTTAAGTGTATATATCGATTAAAGAAATACATGGAATGGATCTATACCTGAAATCTAAATGTTTATACTATGTATAAAGATAATAATCAATTTAGACTATTGTGTTAGACTTGCGTCTTATAAATTGTATTTGTTCGAAAATAAGATGTTTTAAACAGCATACAAAATAGACACAAAATTTCAATTTATTTGATTTTTGTATAATTCAATATTCGTCGTGGCATTAGTCAAGGAAGTAGTGGTTTCAAAAAGTAATTTGTTAATTATTTACAAGTACGGCATTTTTAATTTCCTATTATTATTAATGTTAATAAATATATGTGACTTCATTTTGTTCATTAAAAATGTATACCGAGTGTCTGGGATAAGGGGCGAACATAGGGATTTAACATGTAAAATTAAATATGTGTAATTATTAGCTCCCCTATTCATTTTAGAGAAAAATCGTAAAGAAATATTTTTTAGAGAATTAAAAATTGTAAATGTATCATCCATTTAATTTACGTTTGTACTAGAATTCACCTCAGAAATAATAAAAATAAGTTTAACCATTTACCATTTAAATAAAACCCTTGCCATGACTTTGACAAATGTCATGTTACGGTGAGAATAATTTTGCTAGTCAAATATCAATTCACGCATTGCAATTACTATGAACAATAATCTGAGTTATTTCAATGACGAGAGCGTATTCATTATTCATTATCAAAACATTTTGCAATGGTGTCATTTTACTCAGAGTTCGTGACATTACATGCAAACGGAACAGAAGAAACAACGATGAATTGGAAGGAACAGTTTTGGGTTTGATAAATGCTAAACCAACAACTAGCATACGATGAGTGCAACGTGTCTAAATTCTCTGTACACAAAATTCTGAAGAAGCATGGTAATCATTCTTAAAAACATCAATGCCATCAGGAGATACTGTTAGTGGATGAAGAAAGGAGGCGTGTATTCTGCGAAATAATACAGGATCGATCAAATACAGACCATAATGAATGCTAATAATTTACTTTCATATAACAATAAAACAGTAAACATTCAGTTTTTTAATAGTCACCAATTGTTAATTTAAATCAGAGCACCAAATTTCTTGAGATTGCTGAGGACGAGCAACTCACCTGGTGTCAGCATGTTGATTATGTTCGTAGTAAATTAAATACTGCTTACTAAGCAGTTCTTAAACTAAAACCAATTTTACCACGAGAGTCAATCATAACTCTCTACTACTCATAGGTATATCCTTATCTCTCCTATAATATACCAGCGTGGGAAAGAAGTCATATTCAAAGGATATTCATAGCCCAGAAAAGAATATTAAGATTAATTTGTAACAAAATTAGATTAGAGACTTGCCGTAGTTTATTTAAGGAGGACAACATACTTACATTAATATGAATTTACATATTTAAAATAGCAACATTTACTGCGAATTAATAAATGAACTAAAAACTAAACTAAGCTTAACTTTTTGCAGTCTGTTTTCCCGAAGAATGCTAGTTCACACTTTACAACGAGCCCAACGTTATTGTTCATAGTAATTACAATGAGTGAATTGATATCTGACTAGAAAAATTATTCTCACCATAACATGACATTTGTCAAACTCATGGCAAGGGTTTTTTAAATGGTACATTGTTCAACTTATTTTTATTATTTCTAAGGTGAATTCTAGTATAAACGTAAATTAAATGGATGATTCATTTACAATTTTTAATTCTCTAAAAAATATTCCTTCACGATTTTTCTCTAAAATGAATAGGGGAGCTAATAATTACACATATTTAATTTTACATGTTAAATCCCTATGTTCGCCCCTTATCCCAGACACTCGGTATAGACAAACTTATGTACGACGTAAATACAATAATTAGGTTACAAACTGATATGAGAAATCTGAAAATAGCAGTTAGTTATTTCCCAATGTGTCAATAGGTGGCAGCACAATCCAGTGTAGGTAGTGTTAAAAAGGCGACCGCGCTCGAAGGTGTACTGTGGAAGAGCAAAAGGACTTCCTGCAAATCATATCCACAAGGAAATGTCTCCTGTTTAGGGTGAACAGTGTTTGTCGCGTAAAGCAGTACACAACTGGATCGAGAAATTCTGACAAGGGAGCCCAAAAACTGTTGACGAACATCGAACTGGCCACCCCGTTCAGATTGCGAAAAAAACGTCCAGGCCTACTGACGAGAGGAATATTGCTGCATCGCGATAATGCTGGGCCGCATGCGGCCCGATTGACCCATCGAAGATTGAAGAATTAGGGCGGCAACTTCTTGAAAATCCGGCTTACAGTCCCGACCTAGCTCCCATCTGTTTGGTCCACTCAAAAGGCATCTTGGCGGCAAACATTTCGAGGGTGATCACGATTTTCAAAAAGAGGTGCGCATGTGGTTCAGGCGGCAGCCCACAGAATTTTATGCAGCAGGTATTGGGGCATTAATAAAGCGATGGGATTGGTGGAGACTTTGTCGAAATATGAAACTGGTTTTTATGTTATTATTTTTTTATAATACCTTTTGTGACCCTTTTGTGACCCTTTTGTGACCCTTTTGTGACCCTTTTGTGACCTAATTACTGAATTCCCCTCGTATTTTTGCGTTAACATATTTCATTTTACTACTTGTATATTTCAATATAATAATGCATATTTGTTGCATATTTTCGAGGTTTTAAATGCATATACAGGGTGTTTCAGAGCTCTGGGAATGGTCAATCATGTGCTTATTTGTCAACATTTTGAAAAATGTTTTATACAAAGGTTGTGCAGAATAGTGAGCTGCACGCCCTAAAAGTATTTAAATTTATACAGGGTGTTTCATAACAAAGTTACAAACCAAACTATTTTTTTTAAATGGACATCCTGTATATTTTGGCATTCTTGGATTCCTTATTACTTGGAGATTAAAATGACATAGGTTGTGCGGATTGAAACCGGGCCGTTTTCGTGTTATTCAGTTGTTTAAACAAAAATTTGAAGAAAATTGTTAAGTGCTCCCCTGAAACTGATAAAGATAATTCATTCTAATTTAATGGTAAAGTTTAGTTGAACTTTAGTCTTCTGAAAAAAACTGAAAAAAAAATCCCAAAATTACCTAAATTACAAAATAATCTCACTTAAACGCCATAGCGTTAATTCCTTAGTTACATTTTTTAAATTTGATTAAAAAACATTAAAAACAATAGCCATAACAATGAAACTTTTTAATATTACTTAAAACAGATGCTACTAAGCGATACAGAAATCCCAAAATATCTCTTCCCTTTATTACAAGATAATCCCACTGAAACACCCTTGTGTTAGTTTCAAAGTTATTTTTTTTTAAATTCGTCTAAAAAATTTAAAAATATTTGCTACAAGGATAAAACTTTCCAAAGTTAATAGATGCTAATACGTGTTCTATAAAAATCCCAAAATACCCCCTTCCTCAAATACAAGAGAATCCATTGTAGATGACATTCATAGTGTTCAATTCGAACTAATATTTTGCAATTCAATTAAGAAAATTAAAACATAATAACAACAAGCCAACGCTTTTGCGTCATTTCTTATACTTTCTGTTTCTGACATAAACTACGAGGTGTTTGTGTTTAACGAAGACATTTTTAAAAATGGTGATGTGGCCATCATGTTACTTTCTCCGACTTGATGGTATCATTTATATTTATGCTTTCATGATTTATTTTCAATTTAAATCATATTTTAAAAGCACATCGTGCGTTTTGTAGACTCGGATGAAACTAACGTTTAAAACGTCAAAATTAGGAAAGATGAAAAAATTATACTGCAAATTTAAATACTGAGTTTACTCAAAAACTAAAGATACTTCAAAAAATGGTGATATGGCCATCATGTTACTTTCTCCGACTTGATGGTATCATAGCCATTTATATTTACGTTTTCAAGGTTTATTTTCAATTAAAATCATATTTTAAATGTTCATCGAGCGTTACGCATGAAACTGACGTTTAAAAATTATGAAACGGAAAAATTATACTTCAAATTTAAAAACTCAGTTTACTCAAAAACTAAAGGGATTTCGAAAAAAACTTATTCTTTGTAAGTTGTTTATTTTAGCATTCGCTACAATTATTATTAACATAAATTTGCTATAACTATTATCGTTTCAAAATTATAAACCAGAAATGAAAAAAAAATTAATACATTTTTTTCTCGAATAACAATGATTTTATGAAAAATATTTTCAAACAAGATGTTCATTTATTTGTTGTCTTCAATATTTGTGCAAATGTTTTTGTGATATTTTTTGTATTTAAGAAGATATTGGCAAAAAACAAAAAACGGTTAAGGTAAACACCCACTTCCGGTATACGAAATTTTACCAAAAGCTTTTCAGTTCTTCGGATTATCAAATAAGACTTATGTTCAAAGTTTCATATCAATTGCTCTATTAGTTTTTGAGATACCGCGCGCACAGACACACACACACACACACAGACACAACTTTTTTTTCCAGAAATTGTTGAAATGGCATATAGGGACCCCAAAACGGATATTTCCGTAAAAAAAAAATTTGAAAAAAAAATCACGATCACAATACTTTCTCGTACTTCGTAACGGAGAAAGTAAAAAAGTTATTTTTTATAAGTTGTTCATTTCGGCATTATTACAATAAATTTGCTGTAAATATTATCGTTTCATAACTATAAACGAAAAATAAAAAAAAAATGTTTTCCCGAATAGCAATGATTTATTAATATTAATATTTTCATATGTTCATTTCTTTGTTGTCTTCAATATTTATTTAAATGCTTTTGTGATATTTCTCATATTTACAAAAACATTGAAAAAAAAAACAAAAACAGTTAAGGTAAACCCACTTGCGCTGTACGAAATTTTACCAAAAGCTTTTCAGTTCTTCGGATTATCAAATAAGGCTTATGTTGAAAGTTTCATATCAATTGCTCTATTAGTTTTTGAGATACAGCGCGTACAGACACACATAGACACCATGTTTTTCAGAAACTCTTAAAATGGCATCTAGGGACCTCAAAACGGATATTTCCGTAAAAATTTTCACAATACTTTCTCGTACTTCATAACCGAGAAAGTAAAAACTGCTGAGTACGGTAAAAACCGGTATTAGAAATGTATTTTTCGCATCTTATTAAATAATATAAATGTTGTTAAATCGTTTTTGATTGAGAAAGTTGTCCATTATTCGGCCGAATCAGGTGACGTCCAATCAAATGATAGCGGTTTCATTGCCCAGCAGATTTCAGCAAATGGCATGACGACGATTTTAGTTTCTCAACAGTTCAGTTGTTACTATGGTTACGATTTGTTTTTTGTCAGCGAACTGCCGCAATTTCCAAATAGAAAAATTATTCGTTATAATTTAATATAAACAGAAAAATCTTTAGGTAATTAGTTAATATGATGGGAAAAAGTATAGTATTAAACTCGTGAGTAAGTTGGCCATTGCCACTCGTTTAATAATATACTATTATTTCTTTTTCGACCTTAAACGAAACATTTAAATTCCGTTTTTGTTCTTGTAAATATTTCGGTTAATTTCGTTATTTCGTTATAACGTTATTTCGTTTTCGTTTTCGTTTATGTTTTCTTTCCGCCTTCAGTCACTGTTTATTACGCTGAATTTTAAACGAAAAAAAATGTTACAAGCAGTCATTTGTTCAGTGGATCATGCAAATTAGGAACCTTAAATGAGCAGATGCACAAACAAATTTGTCATTGCTTTCTTTTAATCTAAAGTGCATTGAAGACAATAATCTTTTAAATAAATAAATAGTACAATGAAACAACAAGTGTCACACGGAAGAATTAATGACACGTCGCGGCCCAATTAATGGCGGTCCACTCGGACAAAGCACATTATTTAGCTTTTTTCATAACGCGCATTTAAAGATAGATGTGAGCCTAGAAATGGCGCATAGAAGTGCAAAATTGCGGGTTTCATATTTGTTGTCAGACCTGCTTAGCCAATTTAAGGCCCAACAGAAAATCCTCGCCCACATTGACAGGTCCGGATTAAGGTACAATGGGGCCCTAGGCAAATTTATCCCTGGGGCCCCTTCTAAGAATGAATCCAAACTAATTAAATATGATATAAAGGTTTCGAAAGACAGTTTTAATGCAAAAAAAATTCAAATCGCAATAACACATTGAAATACAAAATCACAAATATAAGTAACCCAAAATCAAATTGGTGGTTTTCTTACTTTGGAGTTTACAAAATCGGCAATTCAAGATTTGTGGTTAATTTCGTTGAATAACTGTTTTTTAATATTTAATAAAGCTATATCGGTAAATTTATCATGATTTATTGTACTGCGGAGATAAGTTTAAATTATTTCCAGAGATGAAAATGATCTTTCCTCGCTTGCGTTAGTAACGGCTAAGGTTAAATATATCCTGATATATTTGGAAAAGAAGAAGTCAATTGATTTTCGATGATAAAACGATGTATTTTTCCGTCGTATGTAACATAAAATCGTCTGTCATAAAACTTTGAACTTGAATTCATTCGTTTAAATTTAGATCATTGTCGTACACATCCAAATTTTCAATAAAAGAATCAACGTTATTTGTAGTTATATTTTTGAGCTCAGTCAGCACAATGAATTTTTACTTTCTCCGTTACGAAGTACGAGAAAGTATTGTGATCGAGATACATTTTTCAATTTTTTTTACGGAAATATCCTTTTTGGAGTCCCTAGATGCCATTTTAACAATTTTTGGAAAACAAAAATGTCTGTCTCTCTGTGTGTATGTGTGTGTGTGCGCGCGCGCTGTATCTCAAAAAATAATACCGCAATTATCATGAAACTTTGAACATAAGTTTTATTTGACAATCCGGCTTTTGGTAAAATTCCGTACGCTGAATGTGGATGTTTTTGTTTTTTCCAGTAATTTTTTAAATATGGAAAACATTACGAGAATATTTAAATAAATATTGAAGACAACTAAAAAATGAACATCTTTTGTTTGAAAATATTTTTCAAAAAAATCATTATTTCAACAAAACTTCAATAAAGAAATGTAGACATCTAACTTTTAAATCGAGACAATTGCCAAAAATAGCCATTTTCAATGCTCAAAAATCGAAGAAGCTTTGATTTTTTAAAACCTGACCTTAAATAATTGAGATTCGAAATTCCAGAAAAATTCAAGCATGTTAATCATTTAATTTTTCACCCAATCACTATCAAAACCACGCAAGAGCATTTTTAAGCGTTCGAATATTAAAAAAGCGTTTTTTTTTTCTGAAAACATTTCATTTCATTCTGAAATCATCAGGCTTGAATATTCAAGCATAATCAATGCACTTTATTTACCTAGTTTTTCATTAAATCTCCATTAAACACGAAAATGGGTGTTTTCAACGCCCAAAAATAGAATTTTTCAAAGACCAAAAGAAATGCAGACTTTCAAGTTTTACAGCATTATTTCGGAATAACTTGGCTTTAAAATTATTCAAAATCAAAGTGTGTTAAACATTAAGTTTTTCAGATAAGCACAATCGAACCAAGAATGGCTATTTTTAAAGGTTTTGAATAATGCTTTTTCGATTTTCAAAAAAGCATTATTTCGATTTTCAAAAAAGCATTATTTCGATTTTCAAAAAAGCGTTATTCAGAACCGGAAACAAATACAAGTTAAAACTTTCACAAAATTGGTAATCAATGTATGTAATTTATGTTTGATATAAAAGAATAACAATGTCTGTTAAGGACCTAGTTTTTCAGATAATCATTAAATCCAAAATTTACAAGTTTCAACTTAAATTTTTTTTTTTTTCAAAAACTGTTTTAAATACAAACCTACAACTTTAACAGCATTATTGGTAAATAATTGGACTTTCATTTTGTAAAAAAATTCAAAGAACGTTAATTATTTAGTTTTCTAGAAGATAATCACCATCAAATCCAAAAATTGCGACTTTCAATGCTCAGTTCAAATCAAAAGTATTGATTTTTTTTAAATCATCTTAATCATTGGCACACATAAAAAAAAACTGTAACACATTTTTTTATTTTATTTTATTTTAATGTTGTACTGTTTATCTCGTGGCATACGTGACAATAAAGAATTACTATTATTATTATTATTTTACTTTAATATTATATAAAACAATCAAGCAATGTTAATAATTTAGTCTTCTAGATAATCAAAATCAAACCCCACAATGGCCATTTTTAAAGTTCTAAATGGAAAAAGTATTGATTTTTCAAAAATTGATTTAAATACAGATTTTCAGCTTGACCATCGTTATTGGGCAATAATTGGGATTTAGTATTATAAAAATCAAACTTTGTTAATTATTTAATTTTCTAGATGGTTAAAATTAAACCCAAGAACGATCATTTTTAAAGCCCAAAAATCCAAAGTGTATTGATTTTTCAAAAACTGACGTAAGTACAGACTTCCAACTTTAACATCATTATTGAGGAATCATTCTAGAAAAACCAAACAACACTAATTATTTAGTTTTCAAGATAATTACCATCAAAAACCCAAGAATTGCGATTTTCAATGTTCAAATATCGAAAAATCTGATTTAAATGCAGACTTAGAACTGTAATAACATTATTGGGGAATCATTGGGCTTTACTATTATAAATAAATCAAGCCATGTTAATTATTTAGTTTTTGAAATAATCAAAATCAAACTCAATAATGATCATTTTTAAAGCTCGAAAATCGAAAAAGTATTTATTTTTTAATAACTGACAAACGCAGCCTTACAACTTTAACAGCATTATTGTGGAATAATTGGGTTTTAATATTTTAGAAAAATCAAATCACAATAATTATTTAATTTTATAATAATCACCATCAAACCCAATCATTTCCATTTTCAAAGCTCAAATGTAGTATTGATGTTTCAAAAACTGACGTAAATGCAGATTTAACATCATTGGCACATAATTGAGCTCCTTTGCCAAAAAAATGAAACCATGTTTATTAACTTTTCTAGATAAATTAAAATTGCAGAGAATCCTAACAACTTATAAACAACACGTTTTTCCGAAATCTTTTTAGTTTTTGAATAAACTGACTATTAGAATTTTATCGGAGAAAGTAACATGATGGCCACATCGCCATTATTTGTTTATGTTGTTATACGATTCCGATCGTCTACCAACTTCACAAATTTTTATTTTTGTGTGTGTGTGAGATAATCGGAAAACAAAATGGGGCCCCCGAATCTGTGCGGGGCCCTAGGCAACTGCCTAGTTTGCCTAGGCGGTAATCCGGCCCTGCTCATTGAGAAGCGCTGTTATAAAGGGCAAGAGCCATAAAACGGTTTAAGATGCTGTTTTTATTATTTACACGACCGCACTTTAATTATCGATTTACCGTCTAGGACGGATCTTTAAATTGAATTTGTGAATTAATTTCCACTTGTTTACGAAGAATAAGTTTTATTATTTCTGAAAATATTCGTAGATGATTGGATCAAAAGTGTGAACATGCTTCTGGCAGGAATCGAATCTGCAACTTCCAGCTTGCTAGACTGTGTGTGCTGCCATTGGCGCCGAAGTCCTACAGTTTCGTTTCCATTAGATCACATGCACACTCTCTCAATCAGCAAGCACAATTATATACGAATATTTTCGGCGTGCAAACAATTAATACATAATTATCTATGATTACATTACATCAGGTAATCAATCAGTTCTTGAGCTAATTTAAAAATTATATTTATAATAGCCATCAATGTTAATAATTATTATAATTAATCGTTTCTAAATTTAAAATGCAGTCATTACAGATACAATATTTCCTTATTAAGAATAGCAGAACAACTCAAATATTCTGCAATCTGAAACGTACCCGATAAATCAACGAAAGCACTGAGGGCAAGTGTGCAATAACAATGCGAACGCAATTAAGATCTCTTGGAGGCTCTCATTCTAGAAGAGAATGGAGTTGTGCCACTAAATCTGTTTAAATAAATTTGGGAGGTCCCTGCAGAGGCCCACATATGTCTGTGTATCCACTACAGAACAAATAATCTTAGTCCCGGAAACACGCGCACTTAATCTTAAATAATTGAATATCAGCTAGTGCAGGTTGTTCTCGGGTGTTTGTGCCAAGCTGAAAGGCTGACAAGCCATTTAGGTCAGCTAGGACATTAGCCTGACAGGTTATTTTGCCCCAATTGGATGAAATATGCTTTTATTTGCAGCGATTTCAACGTGTTATTCTCAAAAGTTTCAATTCCACAATTCCGGGCGAATAGGTGCACGCAATTTTAATTAACCGAAACTTTGGGATCGACCCCTGAATATAATTAGCATTATCATCGGTTCGGATCCGTGTTCCTTCCTTTCATAACTGTTGAGAGTTGCCCTAATCCCTCACACATAGTCTATATTTCCCGCGCTCGGATCTTCCCTTCCAGGACTATAAGCGCCTTAAAACGGATTTGGATGATGAGTTCCCTGCGTGCCTACCCATGTTTACTTTCAGTTTACATTCTGCGAACGGATCATCCTTCCTTGTGGCAATTACAAGACTCGTCCGAAAACTAAAAGGAGAACATCAATATTTCACTTTGATCGGACTTTCGACTCCGGCTTACAACTTTATTAGATTTGTTCGTTCTCGAAGCAGACAACTTTATTTATTTACAGCGCTGATATTGTCCATTCTATTTTCTTGAAATTCTTTCATCAGTAATAACTTAATTAACAAGATATACAGGGTGTACAATTATAAAGGGCGTATAGGGATTTACATGTGAAATTTAAAACGTGTTAATATGGGTTACATGATTTATTTTTAATGCTTTTATTCCTTTGTAAGCTGAATTATTAGGTACATTGCTTAATATTGTCGATTTAATGTCAAATTTGTCATTGACAGTCATTTTTAATAAAAATTAAAGGTGTGCTATTGTTACGGCTGTACCTGGTACGCCGTAACCCAACCCTTATTATCATAATCCGGTGTCCGGGCTGTGTCCAGGGCAAGTTTCGGCGAAGAGTGTAATTCGACCATTCCCCGATCATAAAAGGATCAGCTGGTAATCCATACATTTGGTGACCAAGCACGTCTTCCTAGAACCAGCCCTCGTTAAACATAATGGACAATTAAGAACAATGTCGAAATACGCGGATCGACCAACCCCCGACATAAAGGGCTTAGCGGAGATTTGGGACATCTGCATGCCGGACCAATTCACAGAAGATGAAGGCGGTTTGGCAACGTTGTGTAAGTGGTGGTGAGTTCATTTTCCAAATATGGAAATAGGACAACTGACCCCACCGCTACTTTTCTCGTTGGGTCCCGCCCCAACCCCTTTTGGAAGACCTCAACCGAGGACAACAAAAAAGGAAGAAGACAGACTTGCAACAGAATCACATCAGTAAGCAGCTACGCGACATTTGTAAATTATTTGTAAATATTGTTTGATTTTTTTTAATATACGGCTTTTATCTACGAGTACACTTATTTCATTAAGTAAAGTAAATACGGGAACATCCGCAACAGCTATGATATAATATAATAATATAATTGTCACAATTAGGAGATAAAGTAGAAATTATTCTTTAAATAGTACTTTTGCTTGGTATTGCCTTTTTAGGAGATTCAATACTATACAAATCAGGTACTCTTCTTAACTATTTCCCGCCCGCGTCCCATTTTTAGGACGCAGATTTAGCATTTTTTTCAGAATAATTTCAACCGATATATAATTTATTTTTGAACGAATGTAAGTACTTTTAGAATACACTAATAGCTGTCAACACTGCACCTACGTTATAGTGAACTGTCAGTTTTAAAACATAACCTCGCATGTCAGTGTGCACTCTGTTTTTAATCCATATAAAAGTCGCAGACATCGTCACAGGTGAACACGTGCAGTACGAGATCTTTTCATATACTTAATTTTGGGTGTCGGCAAAAAGCCATTGTGTGGATTCCCAAACTTTAGCATGTTATCGGCGCTTAGTTTATCTACGCATCTTAAAAAATGCGTAATTATCTTAATTTGCATTTTATGAGCTAACCATTGCTCCTTTTCAATATTAACATAAATTCCGCATTATTGAAATTTCCAAACGAGATAATTTTAAAAGAAGTACAGCTGCCAGTAACAACACAATGAAGATGAGCCTCTACCCGCTGTGCGCCGATTTACCGAGGGCATCGTTAAGACCGTTTTCGCAGAACAATTAGTGGAAATGTGCAGTTGCCAGGACAACACAATGGGCTGTCGATCCGCCTCTCGATGCCTACGTGACAAAATCGGTTCGAACCGAAATTGTTCTTGGAAGAGCAATTTGCCGGTTAAAACACGTGCGCCGACCTCGACGCTCCCGCCACACCCTACCACCACCCGCAACCGGGAGAAGAGTAGGGCGTGGACCCCGTAAAAGGCCATGGAGCGCTCCCCAGACGAGGAGATGAAATTCAACAATCGGTCAGCCAATACCATCGTCCGAACATCTACGACGCCACGCCGCCGCCGCCTTCGTATTCTTCGGGCATTCCAGTGCTTCATGAACATTGAGTGTTGGTGACTTTATTGACCGTGACTTTATTGACCGTGTACATATTTTTATATTTTTTAACTTTGAACATTTTTTTTTATGTCATTGTAATAACTTTCTCCATATGTAAATAATAGCGATTGTTATCGCGCCAATCAGATTAATTCTGCCTTCACCCCATCCTTTGTGTTTCTTGTGCTGTGTCTCATAGCTACACCGACTCCAAGAGCTAGCTGGAGGTGAACGATGGCGGTTTTTCACACCCCGCGCAGCGACCCCCCCGTGACAAGTGTCACGACCCAGCGATACCAAGGAACAGCAGGAAGATCAACCTCGTGATGTCAGATCCCAACGGGGCCGCTCCGGCCACCGTAACTGGCTGTTCGTTCCTGGACGGGGCCGAGTGACGCGCTCACGATGAGCAGAAGGAGAAGCAGGAGAAACAAGCACTGCTACCAGTCCTTGTACAATGGTTACTGTAGTGTCTCGAGTTATAGTTAAGTTATAGTTATATATAGTTAAGTAGTGAGTTTTTATTAATTACATTATTACCACTTGAGACACTACAGTGGCGACGAGGATTATCGGTACGTACGGGCGCGATTTTAAAGTAAATCGGCTAAAATTTAGTGCGGCGATAAATGGTTGACAAAGAACAACGAAACATAGACACTCCGAAAACAAAAATGTGCACGGAAGTGATTGGACATTTACGCGAATTCGATCCTTCGACATGTGAATGGTCAATATTCATAGCTAGAATTCAAAATTATTTCTTAGCTAGTAAAATTTCGACGGAAGGAAGAAAACGTGCGATTCTTCTAAATGCGTTAAGCGAAGAGGCATATAAGTTGTTATACAATCTACTGTTACCCATTAAACCAGAAGAGACTGAATATAATACGCTGGTGGTGACGCTAAATGAACATTTTAAACCTTCAGAAAGTGTCTTCGCGGCGAGATATTCTTTTTATACGGCAGTGAAAAATCCGCACGAGTCGGCAAAAAATTGGTCCGCTCGTTTAAGAAGTTTGGCATCGCAGTGCAATTTCGAGAGACGGGAATTAGATTTGCTGCTACGGGACATATTCATCGTTGGATTCGAGAAGGGGCCGATACAGGACAGGCTCATGGAAGAAAAAAAATCTTCAATTTTATCGGATTTGATTAACATCGTTTCAGCTAAGATGGCGACGCATGGACGAACGATCGGCGTGAAGAGCGAACCTCTCCATAATTTCCGGGACAAGCGCATCCCTGCGCAGCGCAGCTCAACGTCATCAACATCGAGGACAAGAATGTCAGCGCCATCGGCGACGTCAGAAGCAGCGCCATTTAATAAAAACGGTACATGTGCTGTGTGTGGTCGCAAAAATCATTCTCAAGATAAATGTTTCTATCGAAATCGGAATTGCAATATTTGCAACAGGAAAGGACATTTGGCACCAATGTGTAGAAATAAAAATCAAGTTAAAAATAATTACAATTACATTGAGGCTGACAATGAGAATGTTAATAATACAGATTTATTGTTTAATATAAATGAGTCAGGCGTTGACACACCAATATATATTGATATTAAAATTGAAAATGTACCCCTGTCATTTCAACTTGATACCGGTGCAAGTATTTCAGCAATTTCTGATAAAATAAAACAGAAATATTTATCAAATTATAAAATGTATTCAACCAATAAAATTTTATATTTTTATATTGGAGATCAAATTAGTCCGATAGGGTATTGCAAGGTTAATATCACCTTTAGGAATATTACCAAAATTGTTGATATTTATATAATAGAAGGTGGTGGTCCTCCAATTTTGGGAAGAAATTTTTTAAGTACGTTTGAAATTAACTTGGAAAATTTATGTTACATCACACAAAATGGTGATCAAACTGTAACTCAAATTCTAAATAAATTTCAACCTCTATTCTCCCCAGGATTGGGTACTTTCAATAAAGGCGTTATATCATTAAAATTAAAGCAAAAGGTTTCAACAAAATTTTATAGGGCTAGACCCGTGCCTTTTGCGATGCGCGAAAAAATTGAATTGGAATTAAAGCGGTTACAAAATTTAGATATTATTTCGGCTGTTGATTTTTGTGAGTGGGCGGCTCCGATCGTCCCAGTTATGAAAAAAGATGGGTCGATACGAATTTGTGGCGATTTTAAGGTTACCATAAACCCTTATTTGGAAGTTGATCAATATCCATTGCCCAGTATTGAATTGTTATTTTCAAGATTGCGGGGAGGCAAGCAATTTACAAAACTTGACCTATCTCAAGCATACCAACAAATAAAATTAGACGATAAGTCCCAGGACTTAGTAACAATTTCAACTCATAAAGGCATTTTTAAATATAAAAGGTTACCTTTTGGAATATCATGCGCCCCCGCAAAATTTCAAAAGATTATGGAATCATTGTTACAAGATATTGAGGGCACAGTATGTTTCTTAGATGATGTGTTAATTACAGGGAAAACTAGACAGGAGCATATTGAAATTTTGATTAGGGTTTTAACTAAATTACAGGAAGTAGGATTAAAATTATCACTAGATAAATGTAGTTTTTTTCAAGATGAAGTTATCTATTTGGGATATAAAATAGATAAAGACGGATTACATCCACTAAAGGATAAAATTTCAGCAATTGTTAAGGCTCCTGCCCCCAAAAATGTGTCTCAACTTAAATCTTTTCTCGGACTTGTTAATTATTATGCTAGATTTGTTCAGAATTTATCAGCAATTCTACATCCCGTATATGCTTTGTTAAAGGCAAACAAAAAATGGGAATGGAGTAGAAAATGCGACATAGCATTTAATAAAATTAAAAATATTTTAATTTCAGCTAAGGTATTGGTACATTTTAATCCTGAGTTAAAAATTAAATTAACAACAGATGCTAGTGCTTATGGAATAGGTGCAGTCATGGAACATGTTATGCCAGATGGCAATACACAGCCTATTGCGTACGCATCACGAACCTTGTCAAGTTCTGAAAAAAATTATTCTCAGATTGAAAAAGAAGCATTAAGTATAACTTTTGGTATCCAAAAATTTCACCAATATTTATATGGTTTAAAATTTATATTAGTGACTGATCATAAACCCCTTTTAACAATTTTTAATCCAAATAAGGGGATACCTCAGTTTTCAGCTAATCGATTAAAGCGATGGGCGTTAATTTTATGTAATTACCAATATGAGATCGAATTTGTTAAATCAAAGATGAATGCAGCTGATCTATTCTCTAGATTACCACTGCAGCATAACTTTCAATCAAAAGATATTGATGTATTTGAGGTTGATGGTATGAACTTTTTGTCAGAGGTTGAAAGCTCAATAAATTTTGAATTGATTGAAAAGGAGACTAAGAATGATAAAATAATTAAATTAGTAAGTAAACATATTCAGAGTGGATGGCCTAATAAATGTCCGAACAATTTATTAATTAAATATTTTCCTTATAGACATGAACTTTCAATCATTAAAAATTGTATATTTTGGAATAATAGAATTTTGATTCCTGAAAAATTAAGAGTACAAGTTTTAAACGATTTACATAAATCACACTTGGGTGTTGTGAAAATGAAAAGTCTGGCAAGGTCTTATTTTTGGTGGCCCGGACTTGGAAAGGACATCGAAATTTTTATTAAGACATGTGTTGGATGTGCCATTCACAGACCCAGTCAACCAAAGGGTCCTTTAAATAATTGGGAGTGGCCAGAAGAACCTTGGTCCAGAATACATGTGGATTACATGGGACCATTTCACAATAAATATTATTTAATTGTGAAAGATTCACATACGAAATGGGTGGAAGTTTTTCAAACGTCTAATATAACATCCCTTGTTACAATACAAGCAATGCGAAACCTATTTTCCAGGTTCGGGTTACCTCGAACATTGGTATCAGATAACGGAAAACAATTTACGTCATACAGTTTTGAAAATTTCTTAAAATTAAATGGGGTTAGTCATATTACTATACCACCATATAATCCACAATCTAATGGGGCAGCTGAAAATGCTGTAAAATTAATTAAGAATGGATTAAAACGAGCACTTCAACAAGAAAAATCTGATATTAATTTAATTTTAAATAATTTTCTTATGGATTACAGGAACACTCCTCATATTACTACTGGTGAATCTCCAGCTAAATTAATGTTTGGTAGAAAGTTGCGCACTCGTTTTGAATTGTACAAGCCAGAAATTTCAAACAAAATTACTCCGACTAAAAATAAACTAAAAAATAGTCAGACAAATCAGCAGAAATATTACAGAGGTAAACGTAATATTATATTTTCCGAGGGAGAAAAGGTTTGGGTTAGAGATTATAGGAATATAAATCATCCTTCCTGGATTTTAGGAAACATGATTAGAAAAATAGGAAAAGATGTATATGTAATTAAAATTTTGGAATTAAATCTTACATGGAAAAGACACTCAAATCAAATTCTTAAATATTCACAAAATACCAAGACTGTTCCATTTGGAATTGATTCTAAAATTAATAAGGAAATTGTAAATAGTGATGGTAGTAAAATAAGTGATAGTGCGATAACCGAAAATATAATCGAACAACCTGCGGTAGTTGTTCCCAGTACAAGTGTTAGTGTAAGTGATGAGCGGATTTCGGATCGCCCAAGAAGAACAATTAAACCACCAGATCGTTTAGTGGTAGAGTTTAAAAGAAGATAATTTTTTAGAGTATAAGATTAGATTTTGTATATATGTATTTTAAAAGGGGAGAGTTGTGATGTATTGCAAACATTTAGGATTGTTTTAGTATTAGTAACGACATCTATGGATACGCGCTCCAGTGTATTTGTTTTTGACTATAAAGGTTTTTGTAAGATATATAAAAAACGACACAGTCGAGTTTTACTCAGCAGTGTGTTCCCGGTGTTCAAATAAAGAAGAATTAGTTAAGTAGTGAGTTTTTATTAATTACATTATTACCACTCGAGACACTACAGTTACGACGGCGTCTATCGGGCCAGAACAGGATTCCGTGCCCACATCACCCCGGACTGCATAACTCCAGCCACACCTCCATCCAGGAAGCCCAGCCACACCACCCATACCAGCGATGACGGATGGAACGAGCTGTACGTCGGCAATACCAACATCCCGACGGCAACCAGGATCAGCACCAGGACTGCGCCCGATCTTAGTGCAGTCAGGATGGAGACGGCAACAGACGCCACGGGAGAAGGTAGCTGGGAACGCCTGATTCCCATATTCATGGAAAAACCAGCACTTTCCATGGCTACAGTAGCTACATTGACTACCCTGCCACGAGTCCAAGTCATCACCACCTGCGCGAGAGCCTTCCAGATGCCCTCCGTTACGACAGGGAAGGACCAATGGGAGCGCGTAGTGCCAAGGGCAGTGGAACGACCTTTGGTTGCAACGGCAACAGTAGCCATCGCTCCACCACCGACTTCCCTACCGGTCGCTGAGAAGACCACACTGAGGATTCTCCGGTCTGTCCAGGTGACTCAGCTTCCACCACCGACGGAAACACAACCGCAGCTGCGCCAGATATTTGCTTGCCCGAAGATGGACACACAGGGGTCACACAATCAGAGGCGTAGATTTCCACCACACACCTCTGCCCGCAGACGACGCCTGAGGAAGATACGCCCTCCGGCCCACCTACAACCGCCAATCGTCTCAAGGCGCCGCAACAGATGCTGCTTCGGACGCCGCAAGCAGCGACCGCCTCGCCTCCGGAAGACAAAACCGGACGACCGCGACTACCATCACGATTATGGACCCGCAAGCCGTGACGCTCGAGTTCGCTAGTGCGATCACGACCAATGACAATATACTTAGTGTTAGTTCCCCGCGAAAAGACGCAGTAGTTTAAGTGCCCCCATGGCGACCACCGCAAAGTGTCTAAAATTTCGGTCGTTGCATCTCCTTCCCGAAAAGGTGGAGGGCAAGGGGAAAAACACCGACCGCAAAAACACCGACAGACACTTTGGGAAGGAAACATTTGCCGCACGTGCCGTCGAGACCTTCTTGGGATCAGGTAGTCGGTCTCAGTTCTGCGGGATCTTAAGAGGACGGGCATTTATGTGATTATTAAAATCTGGCGCCGAAAAGTAAATCTGAAGATTTAATTGTCTCACAATATAAAATAATTATTGGTTGTTACCCACTTTTAAATTTAGTAAGATTACCGGATGGAATGGAATAGATGAAGTAGAGGCAGATTTCGCAATAAAGTTAAATAATAGTAATTTATGATATAAGTAACGTAATGAATCTTTTTACATAACGAGAGAAAAGTTTGAAAGCACGAGTGACATAGGAGCGAGTATTTTTAAATTATCGGTAGTAATATACCTAGATCGTGGTTAATTATCAAAAAATCGTTTTTTGAGTACCTTGTTACCTAGTAATTTAACGAGACAATAACATTTGTTGTAACGCTCTCGGTTAATAACCAGTTGACAACAAACGTTATGTCGAGATGAATTACTAAAAGGTAACAGGTACGAAAAAAATGTTTTTTGATAATTCATCCAAGCTCGCAGTATATTTGGGTAGATAATTTACCAAATGAAATAATCATAAGGAACAGGAAAAGTTATGGTTTATTACAAGTTGAATAGTTTGCTTTGCTACAATAGTAAAATTAATACTTAATGTCAGTGTCATAATGTCATGAACATCATGTTTTTATAATTTTAAAAGCTACTCACCTAATTACCGTTTTTCTGTTATCGATTATGACAATGCAAAATAGCGGAAAGTATGTTGTAATACGGTTTATTTTATCCTATTTCCATTTTGTTAATTTAAAGAAAATGTTTAATGAAAACCGTCAGAAAGCGAAATATTGTTTGTATGCCAATAACTCCTTTGCAACGAGTTGCGTTGAGATGCATTTAATCAAACTAGTGTTGTTAAGAATTTCTAACAATAGTGTTGTTAAAGTTATCTTAAAGTAACTCGTTGCTAAAGAGTAATTGGCATGTTAACATTATTGGATAAAATAAATTACTTAAATGCACGGTTCTGTTTTCAATTTACGTTATTGTATGTTATAGTATGAGGGGTGTAAGATAATGACTGAATTAGTTTTTAAATTAACATATCAACTTCATTTATATTTGTTATAATTATAATAAATGGTTAATATTATATATTAATTAATGTTATTATTTTTAAAAATGTTTTTAAAACAGTTCGGCCGAACAATAGCCCCCCATAAATCAGATTCCCACAGAAGGAAAATTTACTATTAAAAATAAAAGCATGATTCTTAATGTTATTGAGGGGTTAATAATTTTTTTCCTGCCTGGTGAAGTAAGAGCTCCATTAAATTATACAATCTAAGAGGTAAAGGAACAAAGAATATCATGAGTCTTTCATTTTAATCAGGGTTCGGAAAATATCCGATATTTATATTAATATCAATATATCGGATATATATCAACTTCTTGATGTTTATTCTTGGTCATTAATATTAATGTTTATATGACTTATTAATTATATAATGCGCATACTTTATTTGTATTATATTTATTTATTGCAAACAAACACAGTTGCTTACAAGATAGTAAAAAAATAACATTTAAAATGTCAAAATTTGACATTAAATTGAAAATTTTTTGAAATGAAGACTTTTTTGCTCTTCACTATGTTTTCAGAGATAAATTGAAGAATTTTCATAGTGAGGACCTTTTTTTTGAGTTTTTTTTGCTCACACTTACTTTTTCATTTTTAAGTCACTTCAAAAATCAACTCTTTTCGACAAAAAAGAGTCATTTCGCCCATCTCTAGTTTAAATTAAAGCAAATACTTACTATTCATTGCTTCAACTGGGAATATTTGAGAAATAGGGGATTTTTTTGGTATTGTGTTTCATAAATATCCATGATATATATCATCGAATAAATATCATGATATATATCGTGATATATATCATGGTATATATCCGATGATATATAACGTTTGAACCCTGATTTAAATTAAAACTCTAAAACGCACACTGGTGTAGTTTCAAACCGCAAAATACTTAGAGAAAATTATTAATTTAAATAGCTATAATAAAAATCTATTTTGAAATAAGGAGCCATGCTTTCGAACATGTATCTTATACAGATGTTCGCATGATTCACCCCCCAAGTTTTCTACCTGTTTTCGACCGTCCCTTTAAATTTTGAAAGGAATTCGTTCGAATGAATGCGTTGCATCTCAATATCCGGTCCAAACAAACATTCATGAAATAAACTCAATTCATATTTATTTCATATTACACGTATTTTCGAGTTTTAAATGGCAATTATTAACACATAAAAGCATTAACACATGTAAAGTGAAATGAGAACGAATAAAATAAACCATGAAATGAACATTAGATACATAATTGGGGCTTATTTGAAAGTGCAATATACACAAAATATCCATTTATATGAATTTTATTAACGTAATTTCATTTAAAAAAATCACTGAAATAAGGAAGAAGTGTAAATCTGGAATGAGCAAATATTATTTCTTTCGATTAAATGTTGTTGCAAATAAAATCATTTATGAATTATATAACTATATCAAAATCTTTGTTTTAATTAATTCTATCGACTATTTTTCTGACTTTATGGTTTCAACAAATCGCATTGCTATATTTTTTTAATTATGAACCAGATCAAAAAATACTAAAAGTTGTGCAACCCTTAATCAGTCTTTAATTGTGGAACCCTGGATTGGCGTGGAATTTACTGGTATGTATTTATGTGACGATTTAAGTCAATACATTTAAATTATGATCTTAGTCAACTCATTTTTCTAAATAATCATCAAGTTTCTATCAACAAATAAAACATTGTTTTTTTTTCAGTTTAATGTCATAAGTACATAGAAACGATATTCTTAAAAATACTTGATTATAAAATTTACACAGAAATATTGATTTTGCTGCTATTTCTGTGGCTCAGCGATTAAAAATACTTCAACAATGAATCAAATACTCGATAGAGGTACACATATTGTGGTTGTTGTCTTATTACAATTACATTCATTCTTGCCTTAATCAAATTACATTACACAGTGTGTATCAGCCAAATGGAATAAATTCGATAATGAATAAATGGGGTCGTGTTCCAAAAAACGCTCGGATATGTCGATTAGTATTTTTAGTTGCGCATTTTTTCCAATAAAAACTTTTTATACAGGGTGTGTCATGTAACAGCGGCCAATACCAACTTTCTTATTTTAAATGCAACATCCTGTATATTATTCAATTTTTGGATTGTTCAGAAAATTCTAGACATATTTCATGTACCATGTCCTATACCTATCTTCAACTGTTTAGGAAACAAACACACACACACCGAAGCATTTTTTTTTAGAAATTGTTGAAATGGCATCTAGGGACCCTAAAACGGATATTTCCGTTAAAAAAAATTGAAAAACGTTTCACGATCACAATAGTTTCTCTTACTTCGTAACGGAGAAAGTAAAAAAGAATATTATTTGATTACAAAAATTCGCTACAATATACTCAAAAACTAATAAGTAAAAAAACAGTTGAAGATAGGTATAGGACATGGTACATGAAATATATCTAGAATTTTCTGAACAATCCAAAAATTGAATAATATACAGGGTGTTGTATTTAAAATAAGAAAGTTGGTATTGGCCTCTGCTACATGACTCAACTAAAAATACTAATCGACATATACGAGCGTTTTGTCGAACACGCCCCCATTTATTTATTATCGAATTTATTCCATTTGGCTGATACACACTGTATATTAAATTTATAACCAAATTGACCTATGTATGCCCGTTTAAATACAGCATCTACCAGCATATACAATATAAAATACAACTCTAGCTCAGTTTAATATTCCCGATTTTAACAATAGAACAGGTAAATAATATTTTTTCTAAGTATGTTTTTTTTTAATAGTTCGGCAGAACAGTAACCCCAATAAATCAGTAATTTGCATTTGTGATAAAGGGTTTAAAATAGTAATCGAAAATAGTATAATCTCAAGTGGATTTTGGGAAAACGAGATTCATTCAAATAGAATTTTTGTCATTGGTGCAGGAAAGGAATACAGCTCGAGGATTGGCGCATTGTATTCATTGGGCATTAGTCCACGTTGACTTGATACCAGTTTACGAAAACGTCTCGCCTGTTCATCCTTCTTATAATTTATGGACGCGACGCATGTAAACAACCCTGACGAACCACTTAAACACCCTCAACAACACGCCATAAATTGTGGTTTCTTTTCTTCCATTATGCCGCCCGCTTGAAGAGGGTATCTCTCTTTAAAATTCCCAATTTTAGACTCTTCACAGAGGCCCTCCCCCATGGACGCTCCAGTGCGTCATGAACAATACCCGACGACCCGAAATGCCCACCTCGAAATGCCCCCGACCAGCTGTGTGTACTCTTGGAAAACGGTTCCAACACACGAAGGCGTTGGAACCATCACCGCCCACAACACCAGCCCAGGACACATCAGCGACAATCACCCGTTTGCATACGAGGACACATGCACCGGCGCTCAGCAAACCGATTGACAACAATAACATCGAACCAGAACACCTCCAGCTCCAGCCGCCCCAAGGACTGGAGAGACAGACTGTACGTCTTGGTTTCCGCCGTGCCAGTGCACGACAGGATGTCAACTCATCCCCGGCCGGACCAGACGTGACTGCTCCTAGGATGCGGCCACTCCAGGCATCCAGTGATGCCGAGATACGGTGTGGAATGTCCGAATCCCCTCGCACCTCACCCTCGGAAGGATCCCCAGGGACCAGTATCCCGGCCAGCACCCTAGGACCCAGGCATCCAGCGATGCCGAGATCCGGTGTCGAGATGACCAAATCCCCTCGCACTATAACCGCGCAAGGATATCCCGAAGGACCAGTGTCTTGACAAGCGTCGAGAGTAGCCAGTGCTGCCTCCCGTATACGCCCAACAGCAGTTTCCAGTGGAACTTGGATCCGGTGTAGAACGCCCGAATCTCCCTCGCACCTTAACCTCGGAAGGATCCACCCCAGTAATGACATACCCACGATGACGACTTCAACTGGCAGCCATCATTTGTACATACTTTCTACGCTTTTCAAGATTCTCTCATTTTCCGGGGCCGTTTGTTATCGGCGCTTAGTTTATCTACGCGTCTTAAAAAATGCGTTATTATCTTAATTTGCATTTTATGAGCTAACCATTGCTCCTTTTCAATATTAACATAAATTCCGCATTATTGAAATTTCCAAAAAAAGATAATTTTAGAAGAAGTACAGCTGCCAGTAACAACACAATGAAGATGAGCCTCAACCCGCTGTGCGCCGATTTACCGAGGGCATCGTTAAGACCGTTTTTGCAGAACAATTAGTGAAAATGTGCAGCTGCCAGGACAACACGCTCCCGTCACACCATACCACCACCACTCGCAACCCGGAGAAGAGTAGGGTGTGGACCCCGTAAAAGGCCATGGAGCGCTCCCCAGACGATTTGATGAAATTCAACAATCAGTCACCCAACATCATCGTCCGAACATCTACGACGCCACGCCGCCGCCGCTGCCTACTTTGCCGCCGCCGCCTTCGTATTCTTCGGACATTCCAGTGCTTCGTGAACATTGAGTGTTGGTAACTGTTTATTTTTCGTGACTTTATTTTTATTGACTTTATTGACCGTGTACATATTTTTATATTTTTGAACTTTGAACATTTTTTTTATGTCATTATAATAACTTTCTCCGTGTGTAAATAATAGCGATTGTCATCGCGCCAATCAGACTAATTCTGCCTCCACCCCATCCTTCGTGTTTCTTGTGCTGTGTCATAGCTACACCGACTCCAAGAGCTGGCTGGAGGTGAACGAGGGCGGTTTTTCACACTCCGCGCAGCGAAAGTTACAATAAATCTAATAATATATTTAGATCCTCCATTAAAAAGTGCTCTAATAATGTCTGAGTGCAAAATGCGCAATAGTAATAGTTTTCGAATAAAAAAGTAAAAATGATAATTGAAATTTTTTATTTTTCCGCCACTTTTTGAAAACAAAAAAGGTAAATCAAATTTCTCAACAGATTATTAATCTACGTTATAATTCGCATCTTTGCCCTAATTTAACTAACCTCGTATCTCTTAAGATAACTGAAATCCCCATGGTGCCGCTCGAAAAACGGACACCCTGTATATGAAACTCTGGAATTTTTCAAGATCAATTTCAACAAAATCGCGTTTTGATTTTGAAAAAGTTCTGAACATTTTACTTGATTTTGATGATTTAAATTCTAAAATGTAGAGAATTTTGTGTGTCCAAAAAAACACAAAGAAATATACATATCGTTCAAAGAAAGTTGCCAAAATCTGTTGTTTTTCAAGTTCAAAGTCAACAAAATCGCGTTTTTAATTTTGAAAATTTCCGAAACTTACGAACGCCTTACATGATTTTCATGATTGAGTTCAAAGTCAACAAAATCGCGTTTTTAATTTTAAAAATTTCCGAAACTTACGAACGCCTTACATGATTTTGATGATTGAGTTCAAAGTCAACAAAATCGCGTTTTTAATTTTGAAAATTTCCGAAACTTACGAACACCTTACATGATTTTGATGATTTGATACAAAATGTAGCGAATGAAGTGTGTTTTAAAAAATATCAAGAAATCCACATATCGTTCGAAGAAAGTTGCCAAAATATGTTGTTTTCCTAGTTTAAAATCAACAAAATCTCGTTTTTGATTTTGAAAAATTCTGAAACTTATGAACGCGTTATTTAATTTTGCTGATTTAAATCCTAAAATATAGCAAATTTAGTGTGTTTGAAAAAAGTAATAAGAAATAATTATATCGAGTCTTTCATAATTCAAAATCAACAAAGAAATTTTATATAATATGTTCCAAGTTCAAAATCAACAAAATCAAGTTTTTGATTGTGATAAATACTTAGGAGCGCCTTATTTTATTTTGATGGTTTAATTTTCAAAATGTAGAAAATTGTGTGTTTTATAATATTAAAAAAAGTTTCATTTAAAATTAACGGAATTTCGTAAATTTACAAGTTTTTTTGCTCATAGAAAAGTTTAATAACATTCTAATCTAAGGTGATTTGAGTCATCTCTGATGGCAGGTATTTAAAATGCATTTGCCTCACAAATGCGGATTGTCAGAAACCGCCCAATGTAAACGTCAATCGCCCACCAGGGGCGATATCTCCCACGTCGATAAATACGAAGGCTAAACGAAGATCATAAATCGAACGCAGCTAGAAAATTAAAATTTTTGACGAAAAACATGAAGGCATTAAAAATGATTTCCTAAAAATCCAATGGTTGGATTCAGAGTTTCCATACGCCACTGCAAAGATTTCATTGAGACACATCAGAAAATGTACTTGCGCAAGAACAAATGTCAATTTAGAGTCTGTGGCGCATTCGCAAAGATAGTTAAAAAATGTAGGAAAACGGTGAAATTAAATTTTTTACATGTTTTGTTCTTTAAAGGAACGAGAGGAATCCATTGCTGTTTTGAAATTTTAGAACAACTTTTTGTCTTTTGTTATCATAGGCGTTTGTAATTTAAAAATAAATAAAAATGCATTTAAAAAATTACATAATTCAGTAGCCTGAATATATGAATATTCAACGAGTATGTAATAAAAACATAATTCGTACATATACAGGGTTGGGCATATGTGTCGGAACACCTGATTTCTGGCTAAATGTCTGTTGTTTTCTTATTACTTTAAAAAGAAATGTGTATAGTTTTATTTATACTGTTACGTGACGTATTTTGATTTTCTACAGCTACCCAATTTTTTGAGATATGACGTCATCGGCAGTTTTTTTTTAATGGAACACCCTGTATATTTTTACATTTTCGAATATATACTTTTCCAACAATTGCAATAATGTATGGTCTAAGGGGTGTGCGACTTGTGGTTTTTTAAATATTAAATAAAATAATTGTCCATCGAGTTGGCTTTTTACATCTTTTTATTCTGTTTTCTGATAAAACAATTTTGTGTTTTTACGTTTTCTGTAACTAACAGATAGTATCCATGTGAAATATTAATTTTGCTGTTCAATTTTCGATGAACGAACTTAACGTGAAAAAATTACGTTGTTAAGAGATCTCCACAAGATGCATGCAATATTTTTAATGCAGCATTCCCTGAGAGCAATTTTAATATTTATAAATCAAAATTTTCAACGGTTGAACGAAATGTTTTCGAAATTCACAAATTTCATTTTTTATTATTGTATTTATTATTAAAAAAAAAAACACAAGTCGCACACCCACCAAACCCTATATCATTGTAATTGCTGAAAAGGTGTCTATTTGAAAATGTAAAAATATACAGGGTGATCAATTAAAAAAAAACTCTATCTCGAAAAATAGGGTAGCTGTAGAAAATCAAAATACGTCACTGAATAGAATAAATAAAACTATATACATTTCTTTTTAAAGAAATAAGAAAACAACAGACGTCAGAAACAGGTGTTCCGACACATATGCCCAACCCTGTAAATACAGTGTAGGCGCCTAAAGTAAAACCGAAATGTAATATTTTTGGAAAAAAATTTCGTACGGGTCGATTTTCTTTAACCCTTTGTCTTCCAGGCAGTTTTTTTGTGTAGGCCTATTTATCTCCCGACGGTACTTTTAAGTCCGCAGGTTTTGTTCCCCCTATACTCCACTATTATTGATCAAACTCCTTTAAAACGCCAAGGGTACTTTTAAGGACTGTAGAAACAACATAATGTTTGTTTGGTAAATTTGGTAACACTGATTTTTGTCACTGTTTTCATGCTTGTTGTGACAGCTTGGTGGTTAGAAAGCAACGTGTTCAATTATATTGAAAATATCGTGGTATTTGTTGTTTGAAAAATTGAAATCCAGCAAGCAATTAATGTAAGTAAGACCTTTATTTATGTTGTCTATTAAAATATTTGTATGTTTAGTCCATTTCAAACAAGATACACATCTTTATCTATATGGTACTCATAAGTACCTTTGGCGGTTAGTGTATAATTTATCGAATTTTATTATTTTTCAAATTTTTACAGAATGCCATTTCCTTGGGAAAGTAAACAGCGTTTGACCGATAAGGAGTTACTGGAAATAGTGGATGATGACGAATTTTTTGCCGAGTTTGATTTGGATGAGGATAATAATGTACAGACAGATGTTGAATCAGATGCTGAATCTGGCAATGAGGATCAAAATGAACATGTTTTTATTAGTCAAACAAAAACTCTGAACAAAGAGAACCAAAGGATTTGTGTGAAGAGGTTGAATCCGAACCAACGCAGGAAATAGAAGGTAATGAAACTGAAGACCCGATTAGAGAGGAGCCTGCACGTACATGGCAAAAAGTTGAAAGATCAACTACTATCCTACCTGAATATCAACTTGGTTCTTGGGAAGAAACTTATTTTAGAGATTGCATAACTGCTACGGATGTCTTTGTAAAGCTTTTGGGTAATGTAATTCCAGATATTACTTTCCAAACAAATTTGTATGGTACTCAAAATAATAAGACACTAAACATTACACAGAATGAAATGTTAGCTTTCATCGGATTGAATTTCCTTATGGGATATCATGTTCTGCCAAATCTAGAAAGTTATTGGTCTTCCGCAGATGATCTGAAACTTGAAATTGTACCAGAAACCATGTCTAGAAATAGATTCCAAACAATACTTGCGAACTTACATCTCAACGACAATTCTCTCATTTCCAACAATAACACAGATAAGCTTTACAAAGTTCGGCCCTTTGTTGACTCACTCAATGTGGTATTTTCAAATTATGTAGGAGAACAGAAAATGTGTGTTGATGAATCAATTGTGAAATTCAAAGGTCGTTCTTCAATCAAACAATATAATCCAATGAAGCCTGTGAAAAGAGGTTTCAAATTTTGGATGTTATCAGATATGTCTGGCTTTGTTAAAAAGTTTGAAATATACCAAGGTAAAAACGAAAAAGTGAACGAAAATTTTAAAGATTTCAATTTGGGAGAAAGAATTGTCCTAGAGTTGACACAACAAGACTGGAATAAGGGCAACGTCTTGTATTTTGATAACTTCTTTACAACTGTAAGACTTTTGGAGAAATTAAAACTAGAAAACACTCTAGCTTGTGGGACAATTCGATCAAACCGAAAAGGGCTTCCAACAGGAATGATAATTGACAAAAATTTAAAGAGAGGTGATTTTGATCACAAAACATCGAACACTGGCATTACTTTCTTCAAATGGAAAGACAATAAAGTAGTGACACTAGCCTCCAATTTTCATGGAACTAAAAGTGTACCGATCAAACGAAAACTGCGAGATGGTACCATTTCTTATATTCCTGGACCAGAAATTGTTTATGACTACAATAAATTTATGGGAGGGGTTGATTACCACGACCAACTACGCCAATGCTATGGGATTGATAGGCGCTCAAAAAAATGGTGGCACAGAATATTTTGGGGTTGTTTGGAAATCGCTTTTATAAATGCTTTTGTTGTATACAAGAAAATAAGAGAAGAACCCATAACCGTACTAGCCTTCAGAAGAGAAGTAACTCTTGGATTGTGCAGCAGATCTCCGAAACGTGAGCAAGTAAAAAGAAAATCTGTAGCTTCGGGCCCAGCCTCCAAAAAAAGGCGTTACAACTACAGCGTATCTGACGAAATTAGGCTGGGTAATAGAGGAAATCATTTGCCCCAATTTGTTGATAGGAGAGGAAGATGTGAGATGTGCAGTGCTCAAGGCATCTAATCAAAACCACATTCGACCTGCTCTTTATGTGGTGTTTTTCTATATGTGAATGAAAAAAAAAATTGTTTTGTACAATATCATAACATATAGTTTTTCATAATAATAATTTCATAATTTTGTATAATGTAGTCCTAAGAAAAGTTTGTAAGTTTGTAATAAATTTTCAGGAAATAAACCCATTCCAATTTTTTTTCTTTTCCACTCAGTTACACTCAAAGGTACTTATAAGTACCAGTCAAAAAAATATATGAAATTGTAATTTTTTTATTTTTTTTTTCAATTGGATTATTAAAATTTACCTAAATAAACAAAAATAAGTCACGAAATAATACAAATTAAAACTACTTATAGGGGTGGCATTTTAAGAATTACTAATTTTCCGGTACTTACGAGTACCTTTGGAAGGCAAAGGGTTAATAAAAGTACACATTTATGCATGAACGTAGATTTTCAATAGTAATTTATTTTTAAGATGCCTTGATTTTGAGAGATCTTTTCATTGTCGAATTGGCAGTATAAAAATATTGTCATTAAATAAAACACTAACACAGTGTATGATTTTAAATTAATTTTATTGTTCTACAACAAATGTTTCGCCACACAGTGGCTTCATCAGGTAGATAAAAAATTATGGGTTTACATTTTACAATTACCGCTTATATTTTGTTTATGTAGGATTTTGAAATTATCATTAAATAAATGGCAGTGTTCTGTTAGATGATCGGCATAGGTGGAATTAGATTTTCCTTGAATAAAACAAATTTTGTGTTCTTCAAACTTCGTCCAGTTTGTCCAACGTAAACTTTTGGACAATCTCTACAGGTGTGTAAGTATACTCTCGATTCTTTATTTCTGTTTGTTTTATTTCTGTTTATTTTTTAAGAATTTTTTCGAGTAAATGACGAGGCAAGAACCCGACATTTAGGCCCGTATTCATAAAGATTCGTATTATGTATTATGTGACGGGCCGTTAACTATAAATGCTAAACATAAAATAAAAATCTAGACACATATCTGGTAGCAAAGAGACTTTGTGCCCAGCAAGAACAGCACAGGAACTAAAATTGATGACAGAAGACATTTTAGATCATATAAAAGAAAAAAGATTGTATAAGAACAGTGATAGAATAACATACATGAAGATAAACAAGGATATTTAAAAGAATATCAGACAGACCAAAAAATGGTTAAAAGAAATAGAAGAATATGAAAGGAGATACGACAGTTTCAACATGCACAAAAAAAATAAAAACATTGACAGTTACAAAGGAGACAACAAGCAACAATGTTAAAAGATAAGCAATATCATCATAAATGTGATTAAAAATCGAAAGAGATGAAAAGACGACATTAATGAATTATTTCACAATAGACCATAATTGACGAGTAATGAAGACACCGAGACCAATAATATTACGGAAAGAGGTGATACATGCCACGAAATAAACCAAAGATCGTAGGGTAAGTGGACCGGATGAAATCTCAATAGAAGTCATGAAGCTTATTGAGGAGAAAGGGATAGACGTCCTGCTTAAGCTGTTTAACTTGTAGGGTCGCCTGGAGCAGGGAAGCACGAGGATTTTAGGATCAAGGCGGTTAGCTGAGGAAAAAGGAGGAGTAACCAGGGAGATATAAATAAATAGAGAGTTATAAAAATGTAAACAGCAAAACTACACATTATTCCTTACGTCTGTAATTCATTAACTTCTAATAAAATTCCTGTTCCTTCTTCAAGAGTTTCAACTGATAAAGATATTTTATTATTATTTAACCAAGCCAGCGTTAAAAACTCAATCTATTCCACCGGGAAAATTCAGAAGTAAAGAACGCTCCGATTACAGAACAATAGCGTTCTAAAAACGTTTTTAAGAATTATTCACAATCGCATTCACAAAAGATTTATTAAAAAATTAGCGATAACCAAATTGGTTTTAGAATTGGAATCAGAACCAGAGCAAGCCATTAACAATGTCTTTTGGAAGTCTTCATATAATAATGTACCTGGAACTTTAGATTCTGATCTTGTCGTTTTTACAAATGACCAGAATTTTTAAGGATCCTCTTTATTCGATTTTCAATGTACATTTTATAATTATTCGCCAATGTACGGCGAACTTCTTTATGGGCGTTAAAATATTTTAGCCTAAAAAACTGGTTTTACTTCTTTGAAAAGGATAGTGCTGTTTAATTCAGATTAATCGAATGGCAAGTTTACTACAACAATTCGGATAAAGTTTTACAGCATTCATGTGTTTACTTTCGAGAAAATATACGTCCAACATACAGTAGATTGTATTATAGAATGATAAACATGTTTCATTTCAGTTAATTGCATGTTAAAATATTTACCTAATCACATTCAGTAAATAATTTATAAAGCTTCGAAAATCAGCTCTCTATAAAGTAAGTTTTTCGTGTTTCCGGCGTTCTAATTCGATCGTTTCTTAACAGTTGTAAACAACAACGTAAATAAACGGCAATTATGGGTATAATTGAAATAAAACTCTTGTTTAATTAATGTAATCTGTTTCCTGGCACATGTTTTGGTATATTACGAGTATTTATTGTAAATGGTCCTAAAAACCGAAACACGTGTCAGAAAACTGATTATATAAACATCAAACCAAACACGAGTCTTATTTTAATCATATCCACATTTGTGATATTGTTTCATCAAGTGTGTAACACAAAAAGTGTTAATTTTATTGTAACAAAATTAATTGCGATTGCATTACATTCCCCAGTAGCCACTGGCAGCACATGTGTGTTGTATTGACCCTAAAGTAAAATCTGGTTGGAAATTAATGGATTAGGTAATGGTCGTGAAAATCCTAACGTACTAGCTGTAATATGTTCCGAGCTGATTTTATTGACCCTAAAGTAGTAAGCTGGGATGTGAAGTGTATTTTGGTGTTAATTAATCAAAGTTTCTATAGAGGTGTTTGCATCATTTAAGACCCTGCTGGATATCCAACGTTAAATATAGGCACTCGGGCGTAATATAGGGCTGAATGTGGTCTGGGCTTGAAATTACTTGTGATCAAATTCATTAATTTATTACGGTCAGCATGTAAAATACTAGTTCAAGTATTTAGTGGGCTTTTCTGTAATCAATATTAGATATTTTTCACTTGATAGTTAATAAATTTAGGTAATGTAACCCTTAGCGAACGATTGCGACAATAAAATTTATTCATAATATTTTGCATTCCCGGCGCGACCACCATAAGATCAATTAATCAATGAACTCGTTTTAGTGGTCTGTGAAGCAGCTATTATAAACTAGCTCATTAGTTAAGGGTTAAACGGTAACATGAACTGTATTATTCAGCAGGCGAATTTCAAAAGGAAACCTAAATCTTAAGTGCACGTTTCTCAAACGGCTGTATTATTACACTCTAGAAAATGTAATAAAATATGATTGAAAAAAATTCTGTCAAGGCTCTAAAAAAGTAGACGATCGTAATGGAACCGACATGTAAGTGAAGAAGAGGGAAGATCATATTACAAAACTTTATCTCATTCATGTGCGTAGTAAATTTCTGGTGTATTTAATTTGAAAATTTTAATAGCACATTGAATTAAAAAAACCATCACCCGACGTATATACGCGCGCCTCTGGTTGCATTAGGTACAATCCATTAATAATAATAATAATAATCAATTTATTTCAGGACAATACATAGTAACTAAAATTAAATTTACAACTTCAGAATAGTCCATAAGCACCTGAAAATTGTCAAAACAAATATAAGCTTGAATGCTATGTTTAATTACTTATTTACATTAGTGTATCCACTTATTGTTCTTTAAAATTTGCCACAAATTCATTGATTGAGTAGGGCTCAATGTTTCTTATATATTCAAAAACCAACTTTTCAAAGTGTTTTAGTTTCTTTGAGACCTTGATGACTTTCGGCAGCAAGTTGTAAAATCTTATACATGCATAAAATGCACACTTTTCTGTCTGAGAAAGTCTTTGTCTAGGATATAACAAGTTTTCCTTTATATCTTGAGTCCTCTCTATTACTATTTTTAGTAAATAGCACTTTATTTTTAAAACAGAAAAGAACACAATCAAACACATAAATACCAGGAACAGTTGAAAAATTATTAGATTTGAATTTTGATCGTTATATCCCATCCCCATTATTATTCTTATTGCTCGTTTCTGATATATGAATGCTTCCTCTATGTGACCACTGCCCCAATGAATTATCCCATAACGCACTATGGACAGAAAGGTTGCATAATACATATGCACTAATATATCATATGACACGTTTCCTTTTAATGTTCTTAAGTTATAACATTGCTTACTAAGTTTAGCGCATACGTTTTGAATTTGTTCTGTCCACGTTAATGTATTACTGATATGAAGCCCTAAGAAATTGAGACTTTTTTTGAGAGGTAAAACATTACCATTATCTAAAGATATTTGAGTAGGGGAATTTTTTTTATTTGAGGTGGTGAAATATATGTAAAATGTTTTTTCAGAATTCAATTAAGTTTATTTTGTAAAAACCAATTTTCTAATATCTGAAGGAGATTTGTTAATTCCATTTTTAACTCGTACATATTCGTTGTAGTTACTAATATGTCCAAAGTTGCATTATACAATATTACTACAAGATACCGCAGATTTTTTTTTAACAACAAAAGGTTTCATAAATAGATTTGAAAAAAAAACATAATTATAGGATTTTTTTTTAAACTACACTTATTGAGCTAGTCGAACATTGGTCAGGCCTCTATAGACGAGCCATCCCTGATTGTATCGTACCTAATAGATAGAGAATCAAATTGTGGAAAATTTCCACGAAAACTATTCCTGTGTTATTTATCCGAAGGATTTTACCAAAGGATGGTTGATGGTAATTCTGGTCAAGAAAGCGGGGATGATAGAAATTTATTCTAGCCAGCTACGTCATTCAGCCACAACCGAAATATAATATTTCATAATTTGTATTTATATGAAAATGGGGCCAACATGAAGCCGTACAGTAAATTCTTCATTAGAAAAACTGACCGCCCGGATGTGACTCGAACCCATCGGGACCCAAAAGCAGGAACTCAACCCTCAATTTTTGCATTCGACAACTAATTAATAAATCCCATTCAATTAAGCAAATCCCTAACTGAGCGCACGTCAGGAAACTTATCGAGTCAATAATGCGTAATCGAATTAAGGAGCCAATACGGAAGCAAAAAAAAAATAAGGGAAGAGGGAAAGAGAGAGTTCAATATTGATTTATTTTAATGGGCATGGATGCAGGCGTCTTGTTCCTTGCAGCGTCAAGTTTTCGAATAATTAACGAATTCTTGGCCCGGTTTTCATTTATTTTTACGAAATGTACCCTTATTTATATTCCTCTGTACACTTTTCTTTCGGTTTGAAGCGGTTAATTCGTTGACGTTAATGAGCAAAGACGCGTTTCAAGTTTTTTTTTTTCGTTTGAGGCTTGCGGGAAAATGGAATTTTTGTGTTTTAATTAAGGACACATTTCAGCAGTGATCATTATCTTAATTGGATTATAATTCGTTTATTTTTTTGCCTAATTGTACAACAATTTCGTTCGGGATTTTTATGTAAAAAGAAAATCTAAGCTCAGACGTATAACAAAAACTTATGACTGAATTATAAATATTTTAACACTCAAATGAAATAATAACGTTATAACCAAAAGTTAGTTGAATAATAATAAGTATTTATTATATAATTTTGAATACTACTAAAATAGTTTATATTTGCATTGCTTCGTTACAACTAACCCTGTCGGGAGAAGAGAAACATAAATACTACGAAAGAGTACAACAGGAAATAGACGAGGGAACAGAAAATATAATGATAATAGGAGATCTAAATGGAAGGATAGGAAGACAGAACAATGGAATAGAAGAGATAATGGGAAAAGAAGGAAAAGAAATGAAAAACAACAATGGTGAAAGAATCATCCAATTATATATTGAAAACAATCTAGTGATAACCAACACAAAAGAATTCACAAATTCACAAGAACACAAATTTCAATAAAAGAAAAATCAATTATAGACTATTACCTAGTCAACAGAAATAACTGCAATAAAATAAAGAATGTAATAGTTTCAAGACAGGCGGAAGTGGGATGTGACCTCCACCTACCATGGATGGACATGAAATGGAATGAAATTAAAATAAAACCGGATAAAAGGAGGAAAAAAGTAAAAGAGAAGATAAAATCACACAATTTGAAAGAAACTCAAATACAAGAGAAATACCAAGACATATTACAAAGAAAATTCAAAGAGGGAGACAAAAGTTCTGACATAGAAAGAAAATGGGAAAGATTCAAAAGAATTATACAAGGAGCGGCAAAGGAATGGTGTGGAAAAACTAAAATAGGAAATGAAATGAAAAAACCAAATTGGTGGAACGAAGACGTAAAAAAAAGAGATAAAAGTAAAAAAGAAGAAATCGATAAGGTACTTACAATCCAAAAAGACCGAAGATTACGAAGAATATAAAGAAAAAAGAAACGAAGTGAAAAGAAGAATAGCGGAAGCAAAACAAGAATCATGGACAAAATTTGGACTTTAAACAGAATCAAAAATTATTCTATGGAACATTAAAACAACTAAAATGGAAGAAAGAACCCAATATGATGAACATTAAAGACAAAAACAGAACAGTATTAACAAATGAAGACAAGATAATGGAATGATGGAGACAATATTTTCACGAACTAACGGATCAGGAAATGGAAGAAAAAGAAATAAGCGAAGAAGAGACGCAAGATTTAAGGACAGATGAACTGGAAGAAATAACTGAAGAAGAAGTAAAAGATGCCATAAAAAATAAAGAATGGAAAGGCACCAGGAATAGACGAGATAACACCAGAAATGATAAAGTAGATGGGAAACGAGGGAGTAAAACAAATAACAGAATGAATAAATTACATAATAAAGAAAGGGAAAACACAAAGGCATAATTCTACCGATGCATAAAAAAGGAGAAAAAAGGAAGATGTAAAAATTATCGGGGTATCACAATAACAAGCATACCAAGAAAAATAAAGACACGAGTATTGGAAAAAAGAATGAGAGACAACTGGAAAATACTATTGAGGACAGTCAATGTGGTTTCAGAAGAGGAAGGAGTACACAGGACCTAATATTTATATTAAGCAAGAAAATGATAAATAAGAACAGAATATTGCACATCTGCTTTATTGACCTGGAAAAGGCATTTGACAGAATCAAAGGAGAGGACGTTGAGGCATTAAGAGAATGTTTATTAGAAGTGAACTACTCCAATACTTTAGCACCAGCATCTTTGTTAATTGTTTTTAAGGTTTCAAGATCTGCAGACTGGTTTAAACCAGTGGCTGGAACGAAAGTTTGGAAAAATTTATATATTTTTTAATAAGAATATGAACTGGCAGGTGTTCTAAGAGAGAGAGATCGAGAAGAAAATAATAAACGTAATCAAAAATATGTATAGAGAAAATAAAAACGTAGTAAGAATGAATAATGAAGAATCGAAGGAATTTCAAATAAAACAAGGAGTAAAGCAAGGATGCGTGCTAAGCGCACTATTATTCACGTTAGTGCTAACTATGAAACAAGCTAAAGAAAAGATGAAGATGGTAAAAGTAGGACATTGGAAGATGGAAACAACTGAAATATCGGAGCTACTCTTCGCCGACGACATGGTATTAATAGCGGAGACAGAAGTAGAACTACAGTATAACATAGACATAATACAAGAAGAACTTAAGAAAACAAATATGAAGATAAACCAAGATAAAACGAAAACCATGATAATAGCTAAAGAAAAACTGAATCATGAAATAAAAATAAATGGAAAAAGTATACAACATGTAGAGCAATATAGATTAGGGACAATAATTCAAAGCAATGGAAAAATTGACGAAGAAATAGAAGATAAAATAGGAAAAACTGCAAAAATCTACAACATGCTAAAAATCGATTGTTTTAACAGAAAGGAGATAACAAAAAACACAAAAATTGAAATTGTTAAAAAAGTGATTAGACCAACACTAACGTATAGTAGCGAATTATGGACAATGTCGAAGAAACAGATAGGAAGAATTAACGCAATGGAGATGAGATTCATAAGGAAAATTGCAAACAAAACAAGAAAAGAATAAGAAACGAGACCTGTTTAAGATTTAAAAGTTACCCCCACCCCTCCCCAGGGGGAGGGGGGTGGTTTACATTTCACACCATATGATAGAGCTCAAAAAACAAATTTAGACGTATTTTTTTCTATGTCAATCCGATTTGTATTTCGGGTGTACGGGTGGTCTGAAACACCCGTTATATGTATTTCGCAATATTTGAAAATAAAAATATGTTATTATTAAATATTTTCCATAATTTTTTTCACGGATAATCGCCATCAGTACACTCCCATGAAGTTATTCTCCGGGGATTTTTGTTTACGCTAGGCTTGTCTTTATGTTATAAGTTTATGAGCTTTAATCTATGAATAAACCATATTATGAACAATTACGAACTGCCCCTTATCCTGACACCCGTAACCAACATGACGCATAGTGGTTCAGAATTCGAAAAACCTGGCCAAAAGTCTAAATCTTGATAAATATTAACATAAATGGGTAGATTACGAATTTGATGTCAAAACTGAAAACTCAAAATGGCGGATCCAATATGGCGGACATAAGTGATAAAATTATTATTGTCTTCACTGGAGAAATCCAATATTTTAGAAAACCAATGATCCCAGCTCTCCGGTGATTATTTTATAATTTAGTCAGGGTTTGTAGAAGGTCTTTTTTATACCATAAGATGGTATAAATTTAGAGTAAATTTTGAAAATTTTAAGATGGTCACAATTGTTTTTACATTTATTTGGCTATACTGAAGAAATTCGCAACTTTAACAACAATTTAATGATTATTTTTTAAATTAGTGAAAAACTTCCATTCTTATTTACACCTATTACCATGATTACGAACAGAATAAACGTGTCATATAAATTACGATTATTTCTATTCTGTAATTTGAATTTTCTATTAATTAAAACTTAATGATATTAAAAAAAAATAATGCACCAAAAAATCACCACGGATTAATTAATAAAATGGTTTTTGGCCTTAGGCTTCGAGTCAGTGGCACTCTCCGACCTCGGGCAAAAACCATAACTTATACTATACAGGGTGTGTGCCAATTGACGGGAAACTATTGTGATTGTAAACAAATCCAAAAAATTCTTTTTGCAGAAATATCCAATTCGTCGATTCCGACAATTTTCGTAAAAAACTGTGTGTCTGCCTTTATGTCTGTCTGTCTGCCATATTTATTTTTTACTTTATTCGTACAAACAACGGGAAACTATTGTGATCGTAAAAAATGTCGAATATTTTGTTGCGGAAATAGCCATTTCGTTGATTCCTACAATTTTTGTGACAAAAATGTGTCTGTGTCTGCCTTTGTGTCTGACTGTCTTATTTATTTTTACTTTCTCCTTACAAAGTAATGGAAAATATTGTTATCATCAAAAATTTCCAAACATTTTTTCTTTTGCGGAAATATCCAATTCGTCGATTTCGACAATTTTTGTTACAAAATGTGTGCCAGCCTTTCTGTCTGTCTATGTCATATTATTTTTTTTTACTTTCTCCGTACAAACTCCGGGAAAGAGTTGTGATTGTAAAAAAAATCCAATTTTTTTTTGCGGAAATATCAATTTCTTCGATTCTGACAATTTTTGTAAAAAAATATGTGTGTCTGGCTTTGTGTCTGACTGTCTGTCATATTAAGTTTTTACTTTCTCCGTACAAACTACGGGAAAATATTGTGATCGTAAAAAATTTCCATTTTTTTTGCGGAACAGCCGTTTCGTTGATTCCGACAATTTTTGTGAAAAAAAGTGTCTGTGTGTATGCCTTTGTGTCTGTCTGTCTGTAATATCTATTTTTTTTACTTTCTCCTTACAAACTAGTGGAAATTATTGTGATCGTAACTTTCCAATTTTTTTTTTTGTGGAAATATCTATTTCGTCGATTCAGACAATTTTTGCAGAAAATTTATGTATTTGCCTTTATGTGCGTCTGTCTGTCATTTTTATTTTTTACTTTCTTCGTACAAACCACGGGAAAGTATTGTGATCGTAAATCATTTCCATTTTTTTTGCGGAAATCGCCATTTCGTTGATTCCGACAATTTTTGTGAAAAAAATGTGTCTGTGTGACTGCCTTTGTGTCTGTCTGTCATATTTATTTTTACTTTCTCCTTACAAACTAAGGGATAATATTGTGATTGTAAAAAATTTCCAAATATTTTTTTTGCGAAATTATCCATTTCGCCGATTCCGACAATTTTTGTAAAAAAAAATGTGAGTCTGCCTTTGTATAGGTCTGTCTGTCATATTTATTTTTTACTTTCTCCATACTAACTAAGGGAAACTATTGTGATCGTAAAAAAAAACCAAACTTTTTTTTTTGTGGCAAAATCTATCTCCGTCGATTCCGACAATTTTTGTAAAAAATGTGTGTCTGCACATCTGTCATTTTTATTTTCACTTTTTCCGTTACGAAGTGCGAGAAAGTATTGTGATCGTGATTTTTTTTTCAAAATTTTTTTTTACGGAAATATCCGTTTTGGGGTCCCTAGATGCCATTTCAACAATTTATGGAATTTTTTTTTGTGTCTGTGTGTGTGTGTCTGTCTCTGTGTGTGTGTGTGTGTCTGTGTGTGTGTGTGTGTGTGTCTGTCTCTGTGTGTGTGTGTGTGTCTGTGTGTGTGTGTGCGTGTGTGTGTGTGTCTGGCTGTGTGCGCTGTATCTCAAAAACCAATAGAGCAATTGATATGAAACTTTGAACATACGTCTTATTTGATAATCCGAAGAACTGAAAAGCTTTTGGTAAAATTTCGTACACCGGAAGTGGGTGTTTACCTTAACTGTTTTTTGTTTTTTGCCAATATTTTCTTAAATATAAAAATTATCACAAAAACATTTAAACAAGCATCAAAGACAACAAAGAAATGAATAGCTTTTGCTAAAAAATATTTTTTATAAAATCATTGCTATTCGAGAAAAAAATTTATTAATTTTTTTTTAATTTTTGGTTTATAATTACGAAACGATAATAGTTACAGCAATTTTATGTGAATAATAATAGTAGAGAATGCCAAAATGAACAACTTCTAAAGAATAAGTTTTTTTCGAAATCTCGTTAGTTTTCGACTAAACCTAGTTTTTGAATTTGAAGTATAATTTTTCCATCTTTCATGATTTTGACGTTTTAAACGTCAGTTTCATCCGAGTTTACGCAACGCTCGATGTACATTTAAAATATGATTTCAATTGAAAATAAACTCCTGAAAACATAAATGTAAAGTCGGAGAAAGTAACATGATGGCCACATCACCATTTTTTACTTTCTCCGTGCAAACTACGAGAAAGTATGGTGATCGAAAAGAATTTCCAAACATTTTTTTTTGCGGAAATATCCATTTCGTCGATTTCGACAATTTTTGTTAAAAAAAGTTTGTGTGAGTATCTGGCTTTGTGTCTATCTGTCTGTCATTTTTATGTTTTACTTTCTCCGTACAAACTTCTTTTAAATTCCTTATTTGTTCTGTTTTACTAATTTGACTAGGAGGAGATCTTTCCTCTAAAATGATCAGGAAAGATATTATAGTATTCCAATATAAAAAAAATAACATTGAAAATTCTATGTTCTGTTTTGTTCATCTACACCCTGTATACATATACACATCATAAATACAAGATATTTAATAAAATATAAAGTCGAATTTTTCAACGATATTGCACATCAGCAATAAAAATAATCCTACACTGTGGAATGCAAGTGAATGCAGCTAATTGTTGTTTATCACGTTAAAGGACACTATAATAAATAGTTTTATTGCTATAGGAACACAGGCATATACAGGCAAAGAAATATTTTCATGAATGTTTAAAATGCATCTACCTATTTTTAAAGCAAATTCCTATAATTGCTAACAAAAATTTTATATGCATATCAAATGTAATAACCATTAATTTACCTTCAGGAAGATCCATAATAACAAGGAAAAAATCCCAGGACATAAAGATTAGTATTTGTAGTGAAAAACCGACGCCAAACTTTCACATCGTCCGAACGTCTCCCACGCGTCTAACAAAGTAACAAGTTTGAACGCGAATTACGAGGCATTTTGAAGTAGATACAATCATATTTTTCCAGTGTGGCATCCCGTAGAGCCCTCTGGACACGATTATATTGTACTAAACTCAAAATATTAACTTTAATTTTTCGACTTTTGGCCAGCTTTTTCGAATTCTGAACCAATCCTACAACTTGGATAAAGGCTCTCGTATAAAATATGTCTTTTAATGTACTGTTAATTTTCTAAAACAGTTATTGATACATTTACGGTAACAATTTCTTCTGCAATAATCTGAATGCTAGTTTTGCCAAGTATTATGAATTAATATTGGCCTTTCTAAACATTGTACTATTTTATTAACTGCAGGACCAATTAAGCACATTAAACAGGTTCGTTTGATATCTGTAATATTTAGAAACTTGAGAGAAAGTCTCCACCCCAATTATGTAACATCAAAGTTGCTCAACGTGACACCGGTAATCAAACGTGTTATCGTAATACGACTATCGTAACGTACGATAATTGTCAATCAAAGTGGAATCATCGCATTGGCGTGTCACGTTACAGTGAATTATTGTGTTGAGTGAATGGGCAAATTGCGAGGTATCGATGTGGAATGGTCGAACACGTTGGTCTGCCCCAATCTGATAAAGCTTCGACACGTGCATCAATACTGTTGCAGCAGGCCTTGGCCTCGAATTGCAACGAGACGTCTGACTCGAACTGTCGTTTTTGATGCATTACGGCCATCCATTTCCTCTGGTCACATCAAATCGATATACTCGACTGACTTTAGGTCATGTACTTCGAGTACACCAAACGCTGGATATTATTTATTACCATCGTGAAAAATCACGGAGAATTTACTTTTTCCCTGTTGTTTTTAAATTTGCCGTCAGCTAATAGACCATTTGCGACTTCCATAGAGCATATAACTTTTACCTAACTACGAGTATAACTTATAATATACTATAATATAACGTGCACAGTGCACATTATGAGAGGCTGGGGAATTTAATATTAAATTTACTTTAAAAATTGAGAATTTGAAACATTTCGAATCTAATCTCAGTTTTTATTTGGTAGAATTAATATCTATTTTCATTTTACTATCGTTCACAAAAATTGTATTTATATATTTTTTTAATATTACCAAAAATACATATTAATGTCGATGGTCTTTTTTAACTCGATGTATTGAGTTTCAATAAATTACCATCTCTCTGTCGGTATATACAATTGTGACAAAAAAATGGTACACCTTTGACACATTAGTAATTTACTACTGTGTCTTTTCTCTAAAATACATTCTTGTAAATTGGGTTTTAATGCCTAATCATTGAGCGCGTTCATCAGGCAAAACAGTTGGGAGTTTACTGCAGCAGCGGCTCATAGAGTTCCGTAGGGGAGGCAAAGACGAATATGCCACTCGTGCTGTGCTACTTACTCTTATAGAGGAAGCAAATATTCCGTTGCTGTATCGGCCAAATTTTCTTCCGCAGCCTCACCGCCAAACATCCACGAGCCGCCGCTGGTTTACTGCCAATCGTTCGGGAATATTCTGATGATCGCAATGTTGATCATGAACCAGTTCATCCAGCCGTCGCTTCCCAAGAGTACAAATTAGACCGATTGGTGTTGGAATTAAGCGTTGTAGTTGTTGAAGTCATGGAGATTGCCAAGTCTTATGAATATAAACATATAATTTATCACGTAACTGAAAGTGAGAAAATGCACAAATTGCTGATAGGTAATTGATTTCTTATTGATGCTTTTGTGTAAATAGCTTAAGTTGAGTAATATTAAAAGTACACAAACAAAGCATTGCTATCAAAATGGCCGAATAATTCAGATAGAGAGTGATTGGCACCAGACAAAAAAATGTGTCCTATTTTTGTTGCCGCAATAGTACAACGTGTACTTAAATATTTGTAATATATCTATGTAATCACTTCAAATCACTTTTGCCACCTTCTTAAAATTGTGCACTGGACTATTACATTGTTACCAAATGTTAATTTCAACTGCAGTAATTATAAAGATATATTCTGTTGAAAATAATTTATTGAATGTTTAATCTTCATTTTGGATCATCTATCTGAGTATTAGATGTTGTCAAAACATATCCTACGAATAGACCGGCGATTCAGGGAAACTGGAAGTTAAATCGTCAGGCAGATCAACTGTATTACAAAAGGTTGTTGAATATGTTCGCCGACAACTAGAAGAAAGCTCCGAGATTTACGTTTCAGTAACCGACGTTAATGAACTGCTGCGATGGTTCTGATGCATCACTAGCGGCTAAAACAGTTATTGTTATTAGGAAGTAACATTGATTCGGTAACTGTTACTAAGAAGTGATTTGTTATTGAATCGGTTATATGAGTTACTGCTACTAAGAACTAATACTATTAAATCGGTTACTGTTACTAAGAAGTGATTAATTACTAAATCGGTTATATGAGTTATTGTTACTAAGAACTTATACGTTATTGAATCGGTTACTTTTACTAAGAAGTGATTCATTACTGATTAGCCCTCCTCTTATAAAATAACCTTTGAGGAAAATCCTCGTCAGTGCCATTTTTCAATAACGGTTACTATTATTATTTCCTAGTAATTCGGTTAGAAAGTAGCAATTAGTGAAAATAACGGTTACCACTACAGGATAGGATATTTTAATATCAGTAGATTTATTGAATAAATTGTTGCACTTAAGGCTTTACTCATTTAGGTTTCCTCAGCTGCACTTACTTCTTTAATTTTGAAAACATCATTACTATTAATACAATATGATTTTTTTAATGAGTGAGCATTCGAATATGACCTTTCATCGAATAGAATAAAGGCCATCGCGTACTTGAACCAAGAGAAGCGAAGCGCAGCGAAGATGAATTTTTCCATTATACAGGGTGCGAAATTTATCCTGGACACCCAAAAGATTACGGAAACGACGATTCGGAGAAAAACAAACTCTGTATATTTTCTGTTTTCTGTTTTCTTCTCCACCTTTTTTTTAATGCTAAATGTTAACATCCTACGCATTTTACTTAGTCATTATGAATTTCATAACCTATGTTTTCTTTTTTTTTTTTAATATATTGATTTTACTGTAACGATTAGTTAACTTAGTTTATAGATATGATTGTAATTTTAGTTAGTCTTAACTTTAACTTTGATATTAAATTTTTTACTGTTACTTTGTATATATCACCCCTGTAACTGGACCTGTGGGTCTGTTGGGTATTTGATTTAAATAAATAAATAAATAAAAAAAAATTATTAGATATGAAGGGTCTAATGTAGCAGGCATAGGTATTTTTAATTCTAAGTAGGTTTGCAAGGTCATTTCAAGGTCAACCTGTTATTTTTAAATGGAAACTTAACTGTAATTTTCATTAAGGAATATTAATCTACGAATTAGAGGAAATAACTTTTATCTGAAACATTTTTCTCTTTAGCGCTTACCTTACAGAAAGATCAATTTAACAGGTGTTTAATGGCGAACATTATTGCTGGCATTTTGAATCCATTCCTTCAAATTTTCTTGAGTGGTAGGAACATCTTTGTTGACTTTTTTTAAGTATCTCCATAAAGAAAAATCATGTGATCCAGCAAGTCAATACAATGAAACAACTCGTGTATCCAACGACCATTATAATTATGAGCCAATAATACGCAGGACAGCTATCATGTTGATACCAAATATTCAATTTTACTCTCAAATTCAATTCTTCCATCAGTATTGGTAATTCGATATGAATAAAATACTGGTATCTCTCACCGACGAGAAGTTAGCCACAACTTTCCAGACACATATTTTGATACCTCCACCATCATCCGAATTATGACCAATCTCAACAAAATATTATTTAGTCCCATATTTGATTTTTAAAAAGATGTATTGTATTGAAGGATATCAAATCAATATTTTATAGCTATTTGATTGTAATTTTAATAAAAAATGGCGGCGAATTAAATTTTTGGGGTCTGGCGAGGATCCACGCGGGACTGAAAATTACAAAGTGGCGTTTGGGGCTAGTTGTACTTGACTATGTTAAGAAACATTTTTTAAAAATTAAACATTGCAAAAAGTAAGCACCAGAGAAAACAAATGTGGAAATATTTTTTTTTAATCAGCCACAGATTTTGCTTTAAAAATTAAATATTGCAAAAAGTAAGCACCAGGGAAAAAAATGTATTCAGTAAAAGTTATTTGTTTTAATTCGCAGATTTAGATGCCCTAATAAAAATTATGGTTTACATTTAAAAAACACAAGTTGACCTTGAAATGACCTTGAAAACCTAGTTATAATTAATGTCTGTCGCAGTAGCCCCTTCAATGCAAACACATTTTATTTGAAACATTTTTTTCTCGGAATCTTCGTTTCCATAATATTTCGGGTGTCCAGGATAAATGCCGCACCCTGTATACAATCCTATGTGGAAGTCGCTGCGTTTCACTGCTCCAAAGTGCGCCTAATTACACAAAAATAAATATAATGGAAAAATTATTCTTTTCATCGCTCTAGTATGCGAGGGCTTTAAGTTTTCGTCGTACAAATTATTCAAAGAACGTTCCAGGCACCCTTTGTTTTACTCAATATCTTCGAAGATATATCGCAAGGATACTAGTAAGGTAAGGTAACGATTTGTTAATTATAGTGGAAAAATATCGAGAATAGAGATAGATAAAATAAATTTGATAAGTGCGATAAATTTCCACAAGAGGGCGATGCATTGAACTTTACAGTACATAACCAAAAAGTAGCAGAAGTATCTAGAAGACTTCTAGATTACTTTAAACATTAGTTTGCGTTTAGTAGTTATTTGATGTGAGCGAGTAAGGAGAAACATCGATGAAAATAAGTTTCTTGCAGCGATCAAACGTTTTCCGCAGTCGGAAAGTCTACGCTCTGTTAGATAAAGTTCATGGAGACTCCTTCCTTAAGAAATGTTTACATCTAGATTAAATGAGTTTAAACATGGCCGCACTTCGGCTCGAGATAAAACGAACTCAGGACACACTATTGAGGTCATCACTTCAGATATGATAGAAAGAGTCTGTTATATGGTCATGAAAGGTCGACGAATCAAAGTGCGTGGGATTACCGAAGCCGAAGACATCTCCACTGTGCAATGCAAGTTGGTTGCGGCGCTTGCTGACTCTCGACCAATTCAGCGCAGTATTATGTGATGTTTAATCGGAATCCGCAGGATCATTCATAACCGTGGACGAAACCACGATCCACAAGATGCAGTCAAGGTCAAGCGCGCACTCAGAAATTTGACTTTGGGGGGCTCACTCGTATAATAACTCAAATACAAACATATGTGTAAACTGAAAATCATGAAAATGACATTTTAAATAAAAGTGCAATATAGCAATTGCATTATAATTAAATAAAATTTCAAAAAGCACTACTTTGCAATGGCCAGGTTTGATGGTTAACACTCGGTATATAAATATCTTGGAAGGGGGGGGGGGGGGTCAAGCCCGATAGCCGCCCCCCTGGGTGGAGACCACCTGGTAAAAGTGCTCTAAAGAAGGAAAAGACTGTGTTGGCTGGGAAGGTGATGGCGTGAGTCGTTTGGTATTCCCAAGAAATTATCTTTATCAATTATTTGGAAAAAGCTCGCGACTGCTTGATTGAAGGCATTACTACTCAAGGAACTCGTCTCATTAAATATTTGAAAAATGTGTGTACCATGAAACGTTTGAAAGCCGAGTTCAGAAAGAAATGGCCACGATTGGCGAAGAGAATAGTTCTCTTTTGTCATGACATCGCACAACTCACACCTTTGCAATTGCAATTAAAAACATACACCAATTGGACTTTGAATTGGTTCCGCATTCACCCTACTCTCCAGCTGCGTCCGATTTCTTTTTGTTACCCAACTTGAATGATTATTTTGCAGAACTTGAGAAATCATACTTTTGTGATAGAATGAAAAAAAATAGATTCTCGTTGGAGTGTGAAGACGCCCTTGAAGGAGACTTTGTTCAGAAATAAATATAAACTAAACTTAAATGGCGCTTTTTAATAGATTTTCAAACGACCCTCGTATTATAATGTCTGTTAATGTCTATTGTTTTCATAGCATTTTTCTGATAGGGTTATCGTTAAGTGTCGTTTTGTCTGCTGAAGAGTATATTTATTTATAGTAAACGAAAATCTCGTTAGGCTCTTAATTTGCACCTTATTAGTGTTCAGTGTTATATTTAGGCGATCAGAAATCAGTGTTTGTTGGTCAAATTTTAAGCGCAAATATTCGCAGGCTCAAAATGAGATTATTATTATTTTGATTGTTTTTTTTTCTTGGTACCTTTTCATTTTCATTTTACTAAAAACTGCACGTACGGACAGAAAGACCGATAGGTCGATAGCCCTAATTAAAATCGTTTTACTACTACCTCTACTCACAATTGATATTTGAAATGAAATTAGATGCAGTCGCTGAAGATTATTTAATAATTAGGCGTGATATTTATCAGCTGTACATATGGAATTAGTTTGAGCGGGAAATTTGAACGACGAACAATAATTTCTGATATCCGGTTATATCATTTATCCCAACATCCTCTTGATTTACTAATTTATTGCGATTTGGTGTACAATAATTATATTTACAATAAACACACATCAGCGGGATTATTAGTTTAGTTTGAAACATTGATAATTGAAAAAATAAACATTATAATCTACTGTTTGCAATTAACATCCACAAATCTGTTTATTTTGCCTGTATGTAATTTTTAAATACTTATTGCTTATTATTTATTATGATGGAATTTCATTAATAATATGAATAAATCAACATAATTTAATAAATAATAACTTCATTGCGTTATAATTATAAATAAATCATTATGTACAAAGTTTAACTACAGTTTATAAACTACAATATATACACATCATTTACGTGAAATCCAGCATATAAATCGTCTATTCTAACACCACTAGGCATTCCATAGGGATACAGCGTAGAAGTAATTCTAATCTACAAAGTGAACTCCACAAATTGTTTTTAATTACCTTAATATCTGCTCACAATTATTTACCACACCTGACATAAACAAGTACATCGTAACATGCGAATAGTGTTGGGGTGTAATTTATTGGTGCTTTTACGACAATTTATCTGTTTTAATGGACCCGTTTCAGTTCACCTTAATTATTATTATTATTTCCTGTGCACAGGTTGTTAATTGTATATATAGGCCTTCAATTTATTTAGTTCATGTTGGCACGTTATTTAAATATATCTGCAAATTTTTGTTTTATATATTGCGCGAAAGGGAATATTAGATGTAAATTGCGACGCTGTGTTCGTTATAATATTGCATTTCCATTATAAGATATTTTGCAGTAAAAACATTGACATTAAAAAATACCTTATTCCTGCATGATCCCTAGAACAATAGAGAGTGACAGAAAATACCCTCTACAGCAGCTCAACTTAACCTGCGGCCCGTCAAGCTTTTGTTAGGCATCGAACTATGTCTATTGAAGGTATAAACTGTCTGTGGACCCGAACCCGTCCGACTAAAACGCGAACGTTTTCACTGGTGCGTACTAGAGATGGAAAAAACTGCTACTTTTCAATCACGTTGCTACCTGTGGTTGCTACTTCCTAATATTAGTGATTTTAAACTGTAACTAGATCACATCACAGGAAAAAAATATAAAAAACGCAGGAAAATTTCTATAAAAAATTATCTTCAATGGCCAAAGTATCGCTTATTCAAAATCAATTTGGTTTTTGTAAATTCAACAATTTTCAATAAAGATATGGATTTTTGAAAATTTTAATTATAATTTTTTGAGCACCTGAACAAAAACATCGCAGAAAAAAATATGAAAAACGCAGTAAAAAATCCATAAAAAATCATCCTCAATGGCCGAAGTATCTCTTATTCGAAATCAATTTTGTTTTTGTAAATTCAACAATTTTCAGAAGAGGTATGGATTTTTGAATATTTTAATTTTAATTTTTTGAGCACTTGAACAAAAACATCGCAGAAATAAATATAAAAAGTGCAGGAAAAATTCCATAAAAAATCATCCTCAATGGCCGAAGTATCGCTTATTCAAAATCAATTTTGTTTTTGTAAATTTAATTATTTTCAATAGAGATATGGATTTTTGAAGATTTGTGTTTTAATTTTTTGAGTACTTGAACAAAAACATCGCAGAAATAAATATAAAAAGTGCAGGAAAAATTCCATAAAAAATCATCCTCAATGGCCGAAGTATCGCTTATGCGAAATCAATTTTGTTTTTGTGAATTCAACAATTTTCAAAAGAGATATGGATTTTTGAAAATTTTAATTTAAATTTTTTGAGCACTTGAACAAAAACATCGCAGAAATAAATATAAAAAGTGCAGGAAAAATTCCATAAAAAGTCATCCTCAATGGCCGAAGTATCGCTTATTCGAAATCAATGTGGTTTTTGTAAATTCAACAATTTTCAGAAGAGATATGGATTTTTGAATATTTTAATTTTAATTTTTTGAGCACTTGAACAAAAACATCGCAGAAATAAATATAAAAAGTGCAGGAAAAATTCCATAAAAAGTCATTCTCAATGGCCGAAGTATCGCTTATTCGAAATCAATGTGGTTTTTGTGAATTTAATAATTTTCAATTGAGATATGGATGTTTGAAAATTTTTGTTTTAATTTTTTGAGCACTTGAACAAAAACATCGCAGAAATAAATATAAAAAGTGCAGGAAAAATTCCATAAAAAATGATCCTCAATGGCCCAAGTATCGCTTATTCGAAATCAATTTTGTTTTTGTACATTTAATAATTTTCAATAGAGATATGGATTTTTGAAGATTTTTGTTTTAATTTTTTGAGCACTTGAACAAAAACACCGCAGAAATAAATCTAAAAAATGCAGGAAAAATTCCATAAAAAAATATCCTTAATGGCTGAAGTATCGCTTATTCAAAATCAATTTGGTTTTTGTAAATTTAATAATTTTTAATCGAGATATGGACTTTTGAAATTTTTGTTTTAATTTTTTGAGCACTTGAACAAAAACATCGCAGAAAAAAAATATAAAAAACGCAGGAAAAATTCCATAAGAAATTATCCTTAATGGCTGAAGTATCGCTTATTCAAAATCAATTTGGTTTTTGTAAATTTAACAATTTTTAATATGGATATGGATTTTTGAAAATTTTCGTTTAAATTTTTTGAACACCAGAACAAAAACATCGCAGAAATAAATATAAAAAATGCGGGAAAAATTCCATAAAAAATTATCCTCAATGGCAGAAGTATCGCTTATTCAAAATCAATTTGGTTTTTGTAAATTTAACAATTTTCAATATAGATATGGATTTTTGAAAATTTTCGTTTAACTTTTTTGAGCACCAGAACAAAAAAATCGCAGAAATAAATATAAAAAACGCAGGAAAAATTCCATAAACAATCATTCTCAATGGCCGAAGTATCGCTTATTCGAAATCAATTTTGTTTTTGTAAATTCAACTATTTTCAATAGAGATATGGATTTTTGAAAATTTTAAATTTAATTTTTAAAGCACTTAAATATAGCACTTTATAAAAATATAAAAAAACGCAGAAAAAATTCCATAAAAAATCATACTCAATGGCCAAAGTATCGCTTATTTAAAATCAATTTGGTTTTTATCAATTTAACAATTTTTAATATAGATATGGATTTTTGAAAATTTTCGTTTAAATTTTTTGAGCACCAGAACAAAAACATCGCTGAAATAAATATAAAAAATGCAGGAAAAATTCTATAAAAAAATCATTCTCAATGACCGAAGTATCGCTTATTGAAAATCAATTTGGTTTTTGTAAATTTAACAATTTACAAAAACATCGCAGAAATAAATCTAAAAAATGCAGGAAAAATTCCATAAACAATCATTCTCAATGGCCGAAGTATCGCTTATTCGAAATCAATTTTGTTTTTGTAAATTCAACTATTTTCAATAGAGATATGGATTTTTGAAAATTTTAATTTTAATTTTTAAAGCACTTAAATATAGCACTTTATAAAAATATAAAAAAAAACGCAGAAAAAATTCCATAAAAAATCATACTCAATGGCCAAAGTATCGCTTATTTAAAATCAATTTGGTTTTTATCAATTTAACAATTTTTAATATAGATATGGATTTTTGAAAATTTTCGTTTAAATTTTTTGAGCACCAGAACAGAAACATCGCTGAAATAAATATAAAAAATGCAGGAAAAATTCTATAAAAAAATCATTCTCAATGACCGAAGTATCGCTTATTGAAAATCAATTTGGTTTTTGTAAATTTATTAATTTTCAATAGAAATATGGATTTTTGAAGATTTTTGTTTTAATTTTTTGAGCACTTGAACAAAAACATCGCAGAAATAAATATAAAAAGTGCAGGAAAAATTCCATAAAAACTCATCCTCAATGGCCGAAGTATCGCTTATTCGAAATAAATTTTGTTTTTGTAAATTCAACAATTTTCAATAGAGATATGGATTTTTGAAAATTTTAATTTTATTTTTTGAGCACTTGAACAAAATCATCGCAGAAAAAAAATATAAAAAACGCAGGAAAAATTCCATAAAAAATCATCCTCAATGGCCGAAGTATCGCTTATTCAAAATCAATTTGGTTTTTGTAAATTTAACAATTTTCAATATAGATATGGATTTTTGAAAATTTTTGTTTAAATTTTTTGAGCACCAGAACAAAAACATCGCAGAAATAAATATAAAAAATGTAGGAAAAATTCTATAAAAAAATCATTCTCAAAGGCCGAAGTATCGCTTATTGAAAATCAATTTGGTTTTTATAAATTTAACAATTTTCAATAGAGATATGGATTTTTGAGATTTCTGTTTTCATTTTTTGAGCACTTGAACAAAAATATTGCAGAAAAAAAATATAAAAAACGCAGGAAAAATTCCATACAAAATCATCCTCAATGGCTGAAGTATCGCTTATTCAAAATCAATTTGGTTTTTGTAAATTTAACAATTTTCAATATGGATATGGATTTTTGAAAATTTTCGTTTAAATTTTTTGAGCACCAGAACAAAAACATCGCAGAAAAAAATAAAAAAACGCAGGAAAAATTCCATAAAAAATCATCCTCAATGGCCGAAGTATCGCTTATTCAAAATCAATTTGGTTCTTGTAAATTTATTAATTTTCAATAGAGATATGGATTTTTAAAGAATTTTGTTTTACTTTTTTGAGCACCTGAACAAGGAGGAGCATTTGGAGATTATCGTGGTATTATTTTAAAATGTATATTTAGATATTCGCACTGAATCTTAAATTAAAGTTAATTTTGAATCATTTTAGGTTTACCATTCATAGCAATTGTTTTTACATATTTGTTTTTCAGTTGATGAAAATCGTAATTTGAACATGAACGTAAGAATAAATGGGAGTATACAGTATTGAATATAAAATAATATTTAGAAATGCTATTCTGTATTGTGTTCTTAGAATCACGTTTTAAGTAACAGTCGCAGTTTAAGTAGCAATTACTGTTTAGGTAACAGTTGATTTTAAGAAGCACAGTTTAAGTCACAGTTTAAATAGCAGTGATTTTAAGTAGATGTGATTTTAAGTAGCGGTGATTTTAAGTAGCAGTGAAATTCGCCTATTAGTAACAATAACGACCTGTGATTTTTCAATACTAGTGAAAAATCACAGATGTGAAATATCGTCCATTCCTAGTGCGTACAGGTCCACCGGCGGTTCGCCCCGTAAGCAGACATAAAACCAAGCATGGTGGCCCTCCAAAAATAAAAAAAGGAACCAGCCGTGGGCGTTACACTATTTAAAAATTATCCTATAGTTGTCATTTGTGCCCGAGAAAAAAAAGGTTGAGTATGGTATTTCTAAAGTAACTCAGTTACACCTGCACGGATCTCACGGTCAATGACTTGTTAGATAGATTTCATAACAAATCCCAATACTACTACTACTACTACAAATTATAAATTGGTCAGGAAATCCGACCCTATTTTTTTTTTAAATTTGATAACAAATTTTAATCATTGATCAGTTTATACATAATTGAAATATTCATTTGAAAGAAAATAATTACAAACTCGAAATGTATTCATAATAAATAAAATTCTGGCGTTGTTAATCAACTGAACGTTTCAAATGAAACAGCGCTAACTTTCGCAATTAAAAAACCCATCAACACTCCAAACCGCCACCAATAAACCACCCTTTGATGCATAATTTAATGCTGCCAGTGAAAAATACTTCCCTTTGTTCGATAATTCGGCAAAGTTACCAGCACACAGGTAGGACTATTATTACCACCATGCGGTGGTATTATTGAGTTAAATTACATGAAGCATATTATGAACATTGTTTGCTCGGACGATATTAAGACTTGGAAACAATAATTTTCGGCTAGTATATTAATGTTATCGAGAAGGGAAATTTCGAATTCCAGGAGAGGCGGTGATAAACGACCCAGTGACTGAGGGAGTTCCCCGAGGGATATTGTTCATCCGACGAACGGAAACAAAGTTTAACTAATTTGTTATAGGGATCATGAAATATTACGGTTGTTTCGAGATATGGAAATTGTTACTTTTTCGTTTAGTTTCTCGCGGAGGATTACTTTTTGACAAATATTTGTTATTAATTTAGTTGAGTGATTTATTGTTACCTGTGTTAGGTGTAGTTAAATTCGGCCTCAATCTGTTTTACTTAAATAATTGCAATTGTACATAAATCTTTGCGATTACGTAATCACTTCAATTCACTTTGCGGCCTCTGTAAAATTGTGCACTAAATTATTACATTGTTACCAACTATTAATTTAACCCTTAACGGGCACACTTCGATATAATAACGTTACGGGCCTGTGGGTCTAATAGACCCGGACAACTTTGAAGCTTTGTATCTCCATCAATATTGAAATTTAAGGTTAGAAAAAAATTACACAACTACTTAGGACACATTTAAATGCAGGTTGAGATATGGTAGAACTAAACAATTTGTTAGTGTTCAAAAACAATATTGAACAATGTTCAAAGAAAATGTTGACAAATTTGCGTTTTTTTTTTACTAAAAATGTAATTTAAAAAAAAACCTCTAGATATATTTGGCTAAAAATTTCAGGTCATCTTGCTGACATATGGCACTTTCAAGTAAAAAAATCTAAGGTCTTCGCTGCAAAAAAACTATATTAATTTTTAGGTTTCAAATGAGACAAACTTAGAAATTTTTCTTTTAATTTTTAGAGGGAAACATATACAGCAATAAATTTGTTTACAAAAAAATGAGGAAATATGGTCTTCAATTGCACCATCCGAATCATCACTTGAATCAGATTCTCGATAGCGGGGAATATCGTCCTGAAGAAGTTGTTGATCGATATTTTGACGCAACCGCAAATTATGGGTCATCGTTCAAAAAATTATATACCGAGTGTCTGGGATAAGGGGCGAACATAGGGATTTAACATGTAAAATTAAATATGTGTAATTATTAGCTCCCCTATTCACTTTAGAGAAAAATCGTAAAGGAATATTTTTTAGAGAATTAAGAATTGTAAATGAATCATCCATTTAATTTATGTTTGTACCAGAATTCACCTCAGAAATAATAAAAATAAGTTGAACAATGTACCATTTAATAAAAAAACCCTTGCCATGATTTTGACAAATGTCATATTATGGTGAGAATAATTTTTCTAGTCAGATATCAATTCACGCATTGTAATTACTATGAACAATAACGTTTGGCTCGTTGTAAAGTGTGAACTAGTATTCTTCGGTAAAACAGACTGCAAAAAGTTAAGCTTAGTTTAGTTTTTAGTTAGTTTATTAATTCGCAGCAAATGTTGCTATTTGAAATATGTAAATGCATATTAATGTAGTATGTTGTTCTCCTTAAATAAACTACGGCAAGTCTCCAATCTAATTTTGTTAAAAATTAATCTTAATATTTTTTTTTTCTGAGCTCTAAATATCCTTTGAATATGACTTCTTTCCCACGCTGGTATATTATAGGAGAGATAAGGATATACCTATGAGTAGTAGAGAGTTATGATTGACTCTGGTGGTAAAATCGGTTTTGGTTTAAGAACTGCATCGTAAGCAGTATTTAATTTACTACACACACAATCAACATGCTGACACCAGGTGAGTTGCTCGTCCTCAGCAATCCCAAGAAAGGTGTTCTGATTTAAATTAACAATTGGTGTCTTTCTATTAAAAAACTGAATGTTTCCTGTTTTATTCTTATGAGGAAGTAAATTATTAGCATTCATTATGGTCTGTATTTGATCGATCCTGCATTATTTCGCAGAATACACGCCTCCTTTCTTCATCCACTAACAGTATCTCCTGATGGCATTGATGTTTTTAAGAATGATAACCATGCTTCTTCAGAATTTTCTGTACAGAAAATTTAGACACGTTGCACTCACGAGCAATGCATCATATGCTGGTTGTTGGTTCAGCATTTATCAAACCCAAAACTGTTTCTTCCAAATCATCGTTGTTTCTTCTGTTCCGTTTGCATGTAATGTCACGAACTCTGAGTAAACTGACGCCACTGCAAAATGTTTTGATAATGAATATGCTCTCTTCATTGGAATAACTCAGATTATTGTTCATAGTAATTACAATGCGTGAATTGATATTTGACTAGCAAAATTATTCGCACCATAACATGACATTTGTCAAAGTCATGGCAAGCGTTTTTATTAAATGGTAAATGGTTAAACTTATTTTTATTATTTCTGAGGTGGATTCTAGTTCAAACGTAAATTAAATGGAGTATACATTTACAATTTTTAATTCTCTAAAAAATATTGCTTTACGATTTTTCTCTAAAATGAATGGGTGAGCTAATAATTACACATATTTAATTTTACATGTTAAATCCCAACGTTCGCCCCATTATCCCAGACACTCGGTTTAGTAAAAAAAATACATAAAAAATACAATTTACGTATTGTAAAAAAAAATAATTGCTAGATAAATTAATTGATGGTTGAAGCGTTAACTTTGTCATACATTTTTGGAATTAAAAAATAAAGTGTGTTATTAACAAAGAAACTATTTTATTTAAAGTGCTAGATAAATGTTTTACTTACGTATTTATTCACCAAAATACGAAAAAAACACAATTTTATTTTTGATTTTTTTTTTAATTACGTATCGGGCACTCTTGGGTCTATTAGACCCACACAATAAGACGTCCGTTTATTTTGATTATCATGAGAAAACTTAGGAGCCGATAGACTTGAGGTATACATAGCTAATAGGGAAATAGGTTTTAAATATATATGAGAGGGAGAATAGAAAAAATATATCTTCGCGCCGAAAATTTGAGGTAAAGTGTGCGTCCGGGTCTACCCACAGTGCCCGTTAAGGGTTAAACTGTCAAATAAACAGTGCTAAGTTATAAAGATGTATTATGATGATAAGAATTCCTTCATTGCTAAATCTTACTTTCGGAATGTTCATATTCATATTCATTTATTTGGTGCACATACATTAGTTTACACAAGCCAATATATTTTTTTGGCAGCTTGGCAATTAGGAAGGGCTCTATTCCATTGCAGAGTATATTGGAGAGTTCCAACAGCACTGTTCCGGTCATCAATTTGAATATTCGATGTCAAATAATCCAGCGATTTAGGAAAATGGTAGTTTGCGGAAAGGTAAATCGCAAGGCAACCATTTAAATCACAAGAGGTTGTGGAAAATGTACGCCGATGACTAGAAGTAAGCCCACAAAAATCGGTTAAAAAATTGGCTTTCCAAGTTGCACCAACTTCCACCCCTATACAGTGTTGCCAGGCTTATGGAATTTTCCCTAGATCTAGGGAATTTTAATGTGCAATAAGGAAAAAGGTTTTTTATCAAAATCCAGGGAAAACTTAGAAGTTTATAATAAACAAATAATTCAAAATATTGATTAATAAACAAATACTATTTGCTTTCTACTTATTGAACGCAAAATTGTTAGAAAAGTAAAAACCTTTATTCTCGCCTAAGACGCCATCTGTTGATGAGCAGCAAATTATAATTAGCGATTTTTCAACAGAGTCCGAATTTAATACCGGGTATATATTTTAATTACTTGAATGCTGGAGGGTAAACCCCTGATAAAAAATCACGTATTTGGATCCGAGACTGTAAATACACCTCGAGGCAAATTTCCGAACAGCTTGTTTCTTCGCCTTCGTTATATAAAGTCCATTTTCTAATCATCAAACAAGTGTTTTTCTTTGAGTTTCTTCATTGTTGCAAGTAAGTTTACATTAATATTTATATTAATAATATTTATTCTTTTGTTTTTACAACCAACTGTGGAAGAATAAGCCTGAATTTATAGGTTGGCTTCAATGCAACAAGAAAGGACCTACTTTCGCCAACTGCAAGGCATGCAAGAAAGATATTGTTTGCGGTAAATCTGAAATGATTAAACATTCTCGCGGTAAACAGCTAAAAAAGAAACACAATCTTTAAGAGAGTTATTGATAATAAAGCTAAAACAGCATAAATTCGAATTATGTTTAAAAATCTATGCTGTTCAGTATAATATATTTTTTAACGCATTAGATCACATATCAGGTATAATTAAAACATAATTTTCCGACTGTGAAGAGGCCAGAAGTTTAACAAATAAACGTACTAAAGTCACTGCTATTGTAAATATTGTTAAGGGATCTTATAGTTTTGAAAAAACCGTTTCACAATTGCAAAAATGTAAATTTCCGTTGATTGTTGATGAATAAACAGATAAAGGAGCCATGAAACATTTCGCATTAGTCGCTGTAATTTTTTTAATGATATATTTTAAATATGCATATGATATATTTTTGGGGTTCTTGGGGCGCTCTATTTAACCGACTGTTTACGATTATAAAAAAATCTTAATTATTTTTGGTAGTGTTGGGTGTTAAAAACTCTATTTTCACTAAACTGAAAAATGACATACCTGATTTAGGAAACGCGAATGAGGTAAATTACTATTTCGTTGATTCTATCCCAAAAGTAAATGTTGATTATAACAACTTAATACATAAATACAACAATACTACAAAATGTATTTTCCCACTCGCTTTGTCTTTAAATTGGTAAATATAGATGAAATTAATAAAATTATCAATCATATTAAAACAACAGCATGTGGCCAGGATGGTTTGGATATTAAAGTAATACGATTATGTACACCCTATATATTTCCCTTTATTACCAATATAATAAATAGTTGTCTACTCGGTTCTGTCTTTCCAGATGAGTGGAAAAAGGCTTTGATTACACCTTTGCCTAAAATCCAAACAACTTAATTATCTTCGGCCGATAAGTGTATTACCCACCCTTTCGAAGATTTTGGAAATAATCATGAACAGGCAAATTAAAGGCCATTTATCGAAATTCAATATTCTTCCCCTCTATCAATCTGGGTTTAGAGATGGTTTTAGTTGTACCACGGCACTTTTAAAAGTCACTGATGATATTCTCAAAGAATCTGATCCAGGCAAAATGACTGCATTGGTTCTTTTAGATTATAGTAAAGCGATCGATACACTGAATCATGAGGTTTTGTTATCTGTTCTTAAATATATTGGGTTCGAATAATCAGCAGTAGATCTAATAAAACATTATTTAACAGGTCTGTGTCAAGCAGTAAAATTAGATACTGGCATATCTGATTTTAAATATTTATTAACAGGGGTTCCTCAGGGATCTTTTTCAGGACCTGTTTTATTTACTATTTATACTTCTAATATTACAAATAATTTATTGCATTGCAAATATATGTATGCTGATGATACACAAATATACATATCTTTTTCTCCAGAATTTTACCATGATGCGTTAATAAAATTAAATTGTGATCTTGCAACAATATATGAAGAGTCTATTTCTCATGGTCTTGTCTTAAATCCGTCCAAGTCTACATATCTTCTGTTTGGACCAAGAAGAAAATGCATACAATTGGAAAATCTTTTTAAGCCATCAATAAATAATTAAATTATTGCTTTTCAGTTCAAGGCTAAAAACTTAGGAGTCATAATAGACAATTCATTTCGATACTATGACTTTATGTCGAAATGTATTAGTATTGCTCTCAGTAATCTAAGGCTGATATACCATAATAGAATGTTCTTAAACCAAAAAACGAAAATTTTACTTTGTGAATCAACAGTTTTGTCACAATTTACGTACTGTAGTTCGTTAGTTCATCCATGTTTGGATAAAAAAAAACAGGCTGCGTGTTCAGCGAATTCAAAATTCAAGCCTAAGAATTATTTTTGGTGTGCCTAAGTATGAAAAATTAGCCATAAACTTATTGATCTAAAATGGTTAAACATGGATAACCGCCGCATACTGCAAAGTTATTGTTTGTTTTACAATGTTCTTAAATACAAAACACCTGCCTACCTCTATGGAAAAACTCTTCTATAGAGGTAATGTTCATAATGTTAATATCAGACACAGAGGTCGCTTATCACCACCGCATCACAAAACATCCTTATTTGAAAGATCATTTCATTATACGACAGTTAATTTTATTAACAAACTTGACATTTCCTGCAAAGATGTACACTCTAAAGCCAAATTTAAGAAATATATTTTCACAGTTCTATATAGAAAGCAACGTACAGCATAATTCCTTTTTTTTTCTTTTTTTATATATAAAGTGGACAAACTCAATTACACTCCTGTATATTTATTTTCATTTATTTGTATTACTGTTAATGTTTTTTTACACTCTAGTTTTAGTTTTAAGGTGTAATGGTAGAACAGTGTGTGCCTTGGCACACAACTGAATTACATCTTGTTTTTTTTTCCCTAAACAGAATATTGTGTGTATCTTATATTTTACTAATGCACATTTAGTAGCAACGTAATCTCACACAATATATTAATTCGACAAGAAAATCCATCTGTAAAGTTAAATCCAAATTTTCTCGTGTGTTGCTATTTTTCTAAAGAAGTTAATTTAGAAATGCAGCTTGAAATATACATTGCCTCTGAGAATTGAGAACGTTTTGAAAAATATATTATGGTGTTACATCCAACAAGAAAATTTAAATAGTACTGCGGTAAAAAATATATACTGAAGGAAAAAAAATGAAACACTTGAAATTCATGAAATTTCGACCATTTTCAAACCGCGATAACTCGGCGTATTTTCAATCGATTTTGATGAATCTTTGAGGGCAAAAAACTTGCAAATCATGCATGCGAAATTAAAAAAAAAACTATTAATAAAATTAATTAATCACTTAAAAAAAAGTTTTTCTGGAAACCATGTCCAGCTTTGACAACTTCGACCCCCTCTAGCATCCCTGTGAAAAAAATGTTTTTTCAAGAAACCATGTCCAACTTTCACGATATCTCCGGGGATGGAAAAATTTTGTCGACTCGATCCACTATAAAGTCATTAAAATTTGATCAATTCCCTATGAAGTACTCAAAGAACAAAGTTTTCACGACGATTTGGCACCAAGTTATGGGTGTTTGAAAAAAAGTGCATTTTGAGGTTTTTCGCACATAACTTGGTGACTTTTCTTTCGGGAAAAAATCCCATTTTGGCTCTCCTTTAAAGGAGTAAACTCGGATTGGAATGATTCCTTTTCGAACCCTTCAACCCCCGAACAAAACAAAAACACGTTTTTGGGCAAAAAAACGTCCAACTTTGGCAACTTGTACCGAGTTGGAAAAAATATGTCGACTCGATCCACCAAAAGGGCATTGAAATGTGTTCAATTACCTGCGCAGGACTCAAATAACGAGTTCCTACGACGATTTGACACAAAGTTATGGGTGTTTGAAAAAAGCGAATTTTGTGGTTTTTTGACTCATAAGATCGAAGTTTTTCGACGAAATTGTTTTCGTTTTCACTAATGAAATTTTCTTTGCTTTGCATGTTCTTTGAGGTATGCACGAAAATTTATTGTTTGCGCGAAATCATGAATATCGCATTTTGTACATTAGAACTCCATTAATACAAAAACTTTATTTTAGGTCAAGAAAGGCTCACTTTAACGATATCTGTATGGTCGGAAAAAAAATGTGGGCCTAACACACCACCATTCGTCTATTTTTCCATTCGTCCAATAAAAACAAACTACACTGACGAAAAAAAATTAAACACTTGAGATTTGTAAAAATTGAGGTAATTTTCAAATGGTCATAACTCGGGTTCCATCCAACACATTTCGACGATCTTTTGAGAAATCAAAAGCAAAATATGTCCTTTTTGAGAGGGTTTATCCCCCACTCAAAGAGAGGGCTCTAAGCCCCTCCAAACAAAAAAATAAAAAGACGACAAGATGCCTTTTCTTAAACACCCATAACTTGGTGCCAAATCGTCATAGGAACTTCGTTCTTCGAGTCTTGCATAGGGAATTGATTAAATTTTAATGCCTTTATGGTGGATTGAGTCGACACATTTTTTTCCATAGACATCGTCAAAGTTGGACATGGTTTCTTGAAAAAAACATTTTCTTTTTCGCAAAGGGTACCAGAGGGGGTGGAAGGGGTTATGCTTAAGTTTGCATACATGACTTTAAAGAAGACACTTCAAAGTTTTTCGCCCTCAAAGATTCATCAAAATCGATTGAAAATACGCCCAGTTATGGCGGTCTCATTCATAACTTCCTCTCCAATAGATCAAGCCAATTAAGAATAAGACAAACTCTTTCCGAACCGTTCCTAATCCTTCAAGATGTACCACAAGGCTCCCCGTTATCACCCCTCCTGTATAACCTATTCAGTCACGATTTGTACAATCTCAATTCAACATACTTTAATCCTTCGCAATATTTTCTATTCTTCGCCGACAATATCGCCCTAATCACCTATGCTCCAACTCTCCAAATTTCCCATTTATCACTCCAAACTTCCTTCGACTCCATCCAATCGTGGTGTTCCAAATGGCGAATCAAAATCAACCCTACCAAATCCAAACTTTTGAATCCCTACCACAAAATCACCCCACACTTCCCCACCATTAATATCAATAACACCATTATTCACCCATTCCATACTTGCAAATACCTTTCGACTCCAAACTCTTCTTCAAACCCCATGCGCAATCCGTAAAAATCAAGATCAAAGCCAGAACCCGGCATTTTCGATCGCTTAGGTATAAAAATCAAGGCATTTCAACACATACAGCTAGAACCATGTACAAGTCGATATGCCGGCTCCTCGTAGATAAAAAGAAAACAAAACCCTTTTGACAAATCTTGATTTTCCACAAAATAACATGGGTTAAACCCCTTCGCAGAAATATTAAAGAGACGCCACTGCTCCCAATTAATGAATACTTTCGTTCGCGTGTAGAAACAGGCGAGAACACCACGTACATGTTCGCGCTCGCCTGGTCTGGGGTCTCTCGAGTTTGTATTAGATAAACAAACGGTGCCGATTTCATTGACGCAGCACACAAATTAGGTCAATGTACGATCGAGTATGGAATTGGAATTTTTAAAACCGATTTGTGTCTTCCTGGAAACACAGATGTTTTTACGGACTTTCTAAAAATGTGTTATTCCAAATTAGGTCTTGGCCTTGGCTAACAAAGGGATATAATTTTACAGCACCTACCCCCCGTGATTTTAAGTAATAGGACTGCAGGGAATACAATTGTACAGCAATAAAAATGCACAAGTGCAGGAAGCCGCCAGGAACAATAAAAAAAGCATAATAAATAAAGTGAACTTGAAATGTTTGAGTCGGTTTTATCAACCCGCACCGGACTATTTATGTTTAGATAAAATTATTTCAACTGCGCGCTCGAAATTAGGTCACCATTCATTCATGTGTCAACAACAACTTAAAATCGACACCGTTTGTTTTTATACAAGCGAACGAAAGTATTCATTGCTGGGAACTGTGGCGTCTCTTTAATATTTCTGCGCAGGGGTTAAATCCATTTAATTTTGTAGAAAATCGAGATTGGTAATAAGGTTTTTTTTTTCTTTCTGTCTACGAGGAGTACGCAGAAAATTTTTGGTGCATGAATTTTAAAACACCCTGTATATAAATTTATTATAATTATTATTATGTATGATGTACATAAAATATACTAAAAAAAATCAGGAAAATTACAACACATATACAATGTATTCTTGCATAAATAATCTGGATAGAATAAATTATTTATGTTGTCACATATTATGAATAAATGTGAAATTATCAACAGTAATTGCACAAGTGCATTGGAAATTATCGGTAACAAGTTTGTGCGATTTCGACAAACGAAGTCGTATTGTTTGGCAACAGTCCCGAGCCCGGAAGGGCGAGGGGCTGTTGCCTAAAACAATGAGACTGAGTTTGTCGAAAGAGTGCAAACTTGCGATAATTTACAATGCACGAGAGCAATTTATCAGACTATATCCCAACAAAAATATTACAACAAAATAGAATGACATTTACTGTCATCGCGGGCGTGTCGTGCCGGTTTGAATATTACATTTTTAAATGGATCAAACAAAATTTAAAAATCAGAAACGTACTTCTCTTGCACTAACTTAGCACTGGTATTCCATATGGAGTTTACATTTTCATTACAGTAAGTACCGTTCGCGTTTCGCACGTTATGTGCCCAGTTTTCCAATATTGTAGAAATGACTTCCCGAGTACAGGTCATGTTAGTGACTCCGCCCAAACTTTTTGGTTGGGCCTCTTTCCCTTTTTCTTGAATTACTTCAAGAGAAACACTTCCAATGCGGAGTTTTCACTAATTTTAATAGCGTTCTACCCGCAAACTGACGTTTGACATTGAACATTGTTTTTCTTGAAACCAATCATGTGCCGAAACATAATGCGAGTAGAGAACTAATCACAAAGCCGCATTCGAACTCTACATGATATGTTTCCTGAAAATAGAAGTTATATAGAATCTGATTGGTTCTAATTCATTTGAATTTCGGCATGCTACGTTTGGCGGGATATAGTCGATCCAATAAATAAAATACCCAAATAATACTTTTTATCTCATGTAATATTTCACACAGTGTTAAAAATACAATTATTTTATGAAATATTCCAAATTATTACGTTTTGATATTTTTGGGATTTAATGCATACCGGGTGTGGCACTTAAGACGCCTCGGACCATAGCTCCTTTACGATAAAAGCTATCGAAAAAAATCTAAGAACAAAGTGGTGCATAGTTACCGTCGCTATGTTTTAAAAATATTTCTAATCATCAGTGGCGTGCCGTACTCCAGTGGCGTACCAAACTTATGTTTTTTTAAATGGAATGCCCTATTTTTTATTGCAGATTTGGAAAGTGCTCGACGAGTACTTATTTTTTTATCTAACATGTTATACCCTTCACTTTAGCGGTTTCGCTATTATAACCCCTTCTTTCAAAATTGCGCCCCATTTTTGAGATTTTTTTGTAGAGAAACTAATTGACGCCGGCGCCTAAATTTTGAATTGAGGTACAGGTTAAGACCTCGTATACCTTCACATAATTTTTTTTCGGGTAATTTATGGCAAAAAAATAATTTTTGATTGATCTTCGCATGTTGTCATTTTTTCCGAAAATTTCAAATGGCACCCCCCTAAAAAAATTACGGCGTTGTACAGCCAAAACTCTAAATTTTTCATTGGTGTAAAAAAAATTACACATTGCATAACACAATTTCGGAGAAAAAAGGAATTTCATCGCAAATGTCGGGAAACGTTTTCCGTTCCCAAGTGTGCCATGAGAAAACAAAAGATTGGTAATTGTCAAAGTAAATTATTAGACGTCAGTAGCAGCCATAAGTCATTTTTGATAAACGTTCTAAAAATGTTCCGAACTCAAGAGGAAATTGTTGACATGATATTTATTCTTGGAGAATATAACAAGAATTGTTTCTTGGCATCACGAGTGTACGCTGCGAGATATCCGCACAGGGCACATCCAAATGAACGTGCGTTTCAAAAAGTGTTGGAGAGATTTACTACTACGGGAAGTGTGAAACGGCCAAGGAGAGTTAGAAAGAAGGCAGTTATTACCGAAAATAATGAACTGCGGTATATCACCAGAAGTTGCGGTTATGCCTCCAGCAGGAAGGTCGTCATTTCGAACATTTAGTTTAAGTTGTTAAATTTGCTTTATCTGCATTTTTCATATCATGTTGAATAAATAGGTACATACTATTATGTTGACCGTATTTGTGTATTTGTTTTGGTACTTTGACAATTACCAATCTTTTGTTTTCTCATGGCACACTTGGGAACGGAAAACATTTGCGATGAAATTCCTTTTTTCTCCGAAATTTTGTTATGCAATGTGTAATTTTTTTTACACCAATGAAAAATTTAGAGTTTTGGCTGTACAACGCCGTAATTTTTTTAGGGGGGTGCCATTTGAAATTTTCGGAAAAAATGACAACATACGAAGATCAATCAAAAATTTTTTTTTTTCCATAAATTACCCGAAAAAAAATTATGTGAAGGTATACGAGGTCTTAACCTGTACCTCAATTCAAAATTTAGGCGCCGGCGTCAATTAGTTTCTCTACAAAAAAATCTCAAAAATGGGGCGCAATTTTGAAAGAAGGGGTTATAACAGCGAAACCGCTAAAGTGAAGGGTATAACATGTTAGATAAAAAAATAAGTACTCGTCGAGCACTTTCCAAATCTGCAATAAAAAATAGGGCATTCCATTTAAAAAAACATAAGTTTGGTACGCCACTGGAGTACGGCACGCCACTGATGATTAGAAATATTTTTAAAATATAGCGACGGTAACTATGCACCACTTTGTTCTTAGATTTTTTTCGATAGCTTTTATCGTAAAGGAGCTATGGTCCGAGGCGTCTTAAGTGCCACACCCGGTATATTAATGCATAAACTTGATTACATCGATGCTTGTTTAATAACAGCGGTATCATTTTAATTACAAGGAAATGTAATTGATTTTGGTAAATACGCGTTACAACGTAATGTAATATTCAAGCATAATCTTGCTAATTTCACGAAATACAATTATTACTGTGTTTGATGTTTCGAGTATTCTTCAAAGTTGTATAGATAGGGATAAGTAAAATCTACTGTAATTGGTATTACATGCAAGTATGATTCTCTACGTAATTATGTATAGTTAATAATAATAAACATTAATTAATAATAATAACAAATATTCCAAACTATTCAAATTTAAAATTGTTACGAAAATAGTATATTAGGTAAATGTTATCCATTGTTAAAAAAAATCCTAGTATTTTCTAGAAAAATCTTGAATTGCGGTATCTTTCAACTATGTAATTTTTTTTTTTCTAAAAACTATTTTTGTAATTTCTAGCTTATTCGTGACTTGGAAATCAACAGAGTCTTTTGTGCAAATTTATGATTGAATTAGTTTCCACGGGTGACTACGGCTTTTCTCGAGAAACTGCAGGAGACCAAAAAGTAACAAATTATCCCAAAATGTTTCGGATTGTTTTTCAATTTTTCACCCTGCCCAAATCTAACCAAATCTTAGAAAACGGCGTATTGGGATTTGATTCTTGGGGGGGTTTCAGATGAAAACATTTCTCGGACAAAAGTTTAATATTTTTTCCCCAGAAATTTGAATCCAGCGAAAAAAATGGGGGTTGCCATTTAAAATTTCAAAGCCATCCCCACCCCCTACGAGGGGGAGGGTGTTGTGGGATGGGTCAGTGTACAAACGACTTCAAAGTAATAACTGACTGTAATTTGTCTCAAACTTGTTCTCGGAATTCAGTCATCGAGGCATGAAAACGTTAATAAAAGGTCAGAAAACTGATTTTTGAATCTGTGAGGTGAGGGAGGTTTCGGATAAAAAAATGGTTCAGACAAAGGATTGATATTTTATCCACAGAAATCTGAATCCGTCGAGAAAAATGGGGGTTGCTATTTAAAATTTTAAAGTCACCCCCACCCCTCGCGAAGGGTGGAGGGGGTGAGGGATGGTTTTGTATCCAAAGAATTCGTAACTCGTAACCAAGCAACTATTGTACCAAACTTTTTTTTAAAACCTACCCCCGGGGAAATATTGACCCGTTGCCGGACTTTCTGCGCACCCGGTATATATCCGTGCTTTCATTAGTTTACCAAACTTAGGGAGCGCAGGAAATCCACTCCCACTGCCTCTCAGCTTCAAGGCTAACTTTTTACCGTTTAGCGTTCTAAAAATCACGATACTTATACTCGTACTTCGTTCGCAGTGGGACCACCACTCTTATTCCGAGTCTCTCCGACTGCGTCTCCTGCGTTCCCTACTTTCGGTGGATTATTTAAATCACGTGATAAGGTTAGTCTAGGGCTGCAGGGTGCAGTGGGTCCGGGACAAAGTGCCGAATGCCCAAAGTGCCGAATCGGTATTTGGCCCAAAGTGCGGAATTTCATATTACCGACCAAAGTGCCAAACGACGCCAAGCGACGTCGCATCGTTCGTCAACAAGGCGTCGGACCCGAATGCGAATCAGCAGTTTGGATATTCGGCACTTTGTCCTCGCACCGACCTATAAGTCAGGCCCAAACTGCCGAATGCACGCCGATTCCAGAACGTTCTCGCACGCACCTACGAGGTCCAAAATGCCGAATATTTATGTTATAATACGTTTAAAAACGTTTAAAACAAAAATACAATTTGTTTTATTTTAAATTAAAAAAAAAAACATTCGCCGTCTGAAACCATCTACCTACTATTGATAAATTTGTATTATCAAAAATTATTTTCGTACATTACTACCATACATGAGGGTGTGCATTCGGCATTTTGGGCCTCCTTGTAGGTGCGTTCGAAGACGTTCTGTCGAATGACCAAAGTGCTGATTCGCATTCGGCTCCGACGCCTTGTTTACGAATGATGCGATGTCGCTTGGCGTCGTTCGGCATTTTGGGCATGGTAGGTAGTATGAAATTCGACAGTTTGGGCAAAATATCTAACTAACGAACATCCCAGGTATTACACCTATTTCAACACCAGCCATATGTTATTATCAGAACGTCAGAGGGCTTAATACCAAAACAGTTGAATTTTACAATAATATACTTTCGTGTGACGAGTTAGATATTGTCATGCTAACAGAAACCTGGGCAAACTCTGGTTTACAAAACTCCGAACTATTTCCACCATATTACACTGTCTTCAGGAGCGATCGACACCGCGGTCGAGGCGGCGGTGTTCTTGTCGCCGTCAACACAGCATTTGCAGCAACCGTCATCACCCTTCCATATGAAATGATACCTGCAAGTATAGATATACTCACAGTTCGTCTAACTGTTGATGGCAACACTTTAATTATCTCAGTGATTTATATACCTCCTCAAATGCTTCCTATCGACTATGAAATTATGTTTAACTTCTTAGAAAATTATATGCCCGAAAATAATCATCTCATTGTAGGTGACTTTAACATACCACACTTTCCATCTACTCATTGTAATAAATCTATATTATTGTCAAATTTTGCAAATTACATGTCACTTACTCAAGCGAACCAAATTTTAAACTCATCACACAGGCTCCTCGATTTAATTCTCCATTCGAATACTTTTCAGTGTATCGTTAAACACTCCAATAATTGTTTAGTGACTGAAGATAATTATCACCCAGCACTTGAATTTACATGCAACCTTGTTCGTCAAAAGGAGAAGGAGATGGTCGCCAATATTAGAACGTTTAATTTTAGGAAGGCTAACTTTCCCGTGCTTTATGAAACAATTGCTAACGCTGATTGGGCTTCTGTATTGCTATCTACTTCTCCTAATGACGCATGTTCTCATTTTTATACGTTATTAAATGATATATTTAAGCTCACTGTTCCTACAACAATTAACAAAAAATCTAAATTTCCTATATGGTACTCATCTGTTACAAAATCAAGCATAAAAGAAAAAAATAGACTAAGAAAACTATTCTTAAAGCGTAACTATCATCTAAATAGACTTAAATTTATCGAATGTCGTCGTAGGGTAAAGCGGAACATAAGTGCCGACTATGCGAAATATATAAGTTGTATTGAAACCAATGTTAAAAACAACCCCAAGCAGCTGTGGACATTCATTAAAAATCAAAAAGGAGTTCCACGCATTCCAGCAAATATGTTTTATAACGATAAAAAATGTTCAACGCCAGAGCAAATATCTACATGCTTTGCTCACTTTTTTTCTTCAACATTTTCGCCATTATCCTGCAAATACTCATGTATAAACTCAGATGCTGATGTCTCAAGCACTCTCACTTTTAAATACATTACATTAAATGACATTCACAAAGCCATGAAATCTATTAAACCTAGCTTCACTTGTGGCCCTGATAATATACCGGCCGTCATTATTAAGGATTGTGTCGAAGCTCTTGCTATTCCGCTATTACACATTTTCAACCTTATTTTAACATCATCTACATATCCGGATTGTTGGAAATGTACAAAAGTCACTCCTATCCACAAAAAGAACGCAATAAATAATATATTACATTACCGCGGCATAGCTTTAATTTGTAATTTCTCAAAAATTTTCGAAATAATTTTAAATACTATAATATATGAACACGTTAAAACGAAAATAATAAATAATCAACATGGTTTCTTAAAAGGTAAATCGACGGCAACCAATCTAGTAAATTTTGTAGAAGACATTTCTTGCGACCTTGATAGCCGTTATCAAACCGATGTCATATACAGTGATCTAACTAAAGCTTTTGACAGGGTGTCACACAACATACTTTTAATGAAATTGTCAGCATTCGGACTTGATTATAATCTGTTGAGTCTTATTTCATCTTATTTATCTAACAGGAAAAATTTTGTGTGGTGTCATGGTTTTAAATCATTTGAATATATAGCTACTAGTGGTGTTCCTCGAGGGTCCAACCTAGGTCCCTTGTTTTTTCTCCTCTACGTCAATGATGTTCCGAAATTAAATTCCAGTTACCTAATGTATGCAGACGATATTAAAATCTATCGCACAATTATCAATTCTGCTGACTGTGTAATCCTCCAAAATGATATATCCATTTTAGTTGATTGGTGCGTTAAAAACTACTTAGAGCCTAACACTGACAAGTGCAAGATAGTATCATTCAGTAGAAAACATAGTAGCATATTTTTCGACTACAAAGTTTTAGGTTCATCCTTGGAACGAGTACATAATTTTCGTGATCTCGGGGTACTTATTGATAACAAGTTATGTTTCAAAGATCACTATCAAAGTATTGTTTCTGACTGCCAAAGGATTCTTGGATTTATACTACGCAATACAAAAATGTTCACTCATCTGGAGCCACTTTTGGCTTTTTACAACAGCTTCATCCGCAGTAAACTCGAGTATTCCTCAGTCGTTTGGAGCCCGTATTACAAAGTAAATGTACTCATTCTTGAAAAGGTACAACGGAAATTTCTAAAAGCGCTTTATTTTCGTAAACATGGTACTTACTTACCGCACGACTTCGATTATCCGTGTCTTTTGAACGAGTTTGGATATCAAAGTCTTGAAGCTCGTCGTATTATTTCCCATATTATGTTTATATACAAACTACTAAATGGGCAAATATCAGATGAAGTATTGTTGTCTAAGCTTAATTTTAACGTACCGTCTACTAGCTCTCGCTCCAGACACTTATTCTATTTGCCAAATTGCAAAACTAATTACCGTTTGCGGTCGCCGATTTACTCAATGTGTCACTATGTAAATAAGTATTGCTGTGACCTTGATTTTTTTAGTGACACATTGGGTAAAATAATAAATACAGTTACAGCTAAACTCATGTAATATATTACACGTTTTCAACTTTTAGTTTATGTTACTGGTACATTTTATTTTTTGTCTCCTTTTTGTATATAGTACAGCATAGTTTAAGCATTTAGATAGACAGAACTCTTAATTTTTTTGCTCTTTTTTTTTAAGGATCTATTAATTTTGTTGAATTTATGAAATTTTATGTTGTTAAAGAGCCCAATTATTATTATTTTTTTTATTCTTTGTTATATACGGTGTACATTGTTAATTTGTACTTTAAGTTTATTTTCATTTTAAGGTTATTTTAGTTTTAAGTTTATATCAATTTCAGGTTTATTTCAATTGTAAGTTTATTTTAATTTTATGTTTATTTAAATTTAAGTATATTACTACATTTCTCTGTAATTAGATTTTAAATCTGTTGAGAAATAAATATTATTATTATTATTATTATTATATCGATTCGGCACTTTGGGCAGACCCCGGTGCAGTACAGTCGCGATCCAGTCTCCGAGTCATCCAGTCGCAACAGCAGCTACTCCGGAATCCGATCTGCTTCGCGCGCTTTCCACAACGCAATATCCGTTAGTCGAACGGACCGACAAATCGCCGTTTTCACGGCGACGCTCCTCAAGCATTCTCCACCGATATCAGACTGATTCTGAAATACACAGAGTTTTCACTACCCCACCCCGGCTTACCAGTGGTCATTCGAAACACGACTTGAATCACACCTAGTTGTGTTCGGTGACGGTGAGCGTTAGCAATAACCTCTCTGCTCGCAACACGTATGCAAGTCTGACCAAGGTCGCCTTGTTGCGTGTTTGCCTGGGCCAGCGCATAATTCGTGGGTGTAAGCACGCTCGCTAAGACAGCTTGACCTCTGCTTTGCCATCTTCCCGGACATCCCCTCCAACTAAGGGGGATTGCTGGGGATCAGGTGTTCTTCCAAAAACACGCGTGGTCGTCTAACGGCGAGCAGGCCTGGGGGTAGTAAACCCAGGCCTACCTACCCCCCAACCAACTCCCCCAGCTCTCGTCTGATGACAAGGTGGAAGACATGGAGGTCGCCCTAGCCTCCGACGTCTGCAGCGTCAACAGCGATGCGTCCACCTCCAAAGTGGACATTATCCAGGAGCAAAGCAGCACTATCAGAGAATTAAAAGCAATGCTCAAAGGACAAACTCTGACCCTCGCAAGAAGGTATCTCTAGTTGAGCTGCCACAGGACAATCGAAGCGCCTCCGGCAAGAGCTGGAGCGCCTCCGACGCCCCCAAACGGGGCACATGTCCAAGGCGAATCTCCTGCCTCCAGCGGGCACGCCACCCACCACGTCACTGACACGATCACCCTGACACGGTCGCCCCCTCGACTAGGGCTCGACGTTGACACCGTTTTTCGTTTAAACGTTTAAACGTGTAAACGTTTACTGTTTATTTGTAACGAATAAAACAGGTTTAGCTTAATAAACTTTTACAACACGTTTAGTCTAATAAACGTTTACAACTCGTAAATTTCTCATATTTTTATACTCCATTTGGGGGTCCAAAAGTCATATCTCGGCGTTTCGTAAGATTCTCAATATTTTTACACATTCGATTCAAACAGGAACCACCTAGTGTTTAGGGGGTTGAACCCTTCAAACTTCGGATGCCAACGTTTCGGACGGTTTTCGAGAAACTGTTTATTTATTAAGGTGTCTCAAATAATAATTATTTATTCATTTTTTTTTCCGCTACCGGAAATATTGTAAAACACGGCAACGAACTTCGAAACAGATATTTGCAGGGTGGGTTATACGTTTCTAAATTAAACGATTTTCATCAACACGTTTAAACGACTAAGGGCCGCTTTTACAATCGTCGGATAAATGATAGTTAACTTATACCGTCTTTAACTAATCCCATCGTTTATCTCTCAGTTAACGCACGCTGCCTTTTACAAACGCTTAGATACATTTTCTGCCGAAACGCCAACGTTGGCAGCATTGCGGATACATGCGGTTGCGCAGTTTATAGAATTGGCATTTTTCGTTTTGGTTACGGAAAGGTTATAAAGTTGTGTTTGTAATCATTGATGCGACCCTTGACCTCCTCGAGCTCCCTTTCGATATTCCACCTAGATATATGCCAGAATGCATGTTTTTTAGAAACTAGTTTGTCGCCCTCTAACCGCCCCTGTATGTAATACCGATTGCAGATCGCTATAATGCCGGTATGGTGCGTGTACTGCTGTGCGCATTGCCTGCGAGTTAACCGAGATTTATCCGCTGCTCCAAGCACCGGATAAGATAACTGCGAATTATCTGATTCTTAACCCTAACCCTGCTTTAACTACGCATTGTAAAAGCGTATTTTCGCTTTTAATCCGGAGATAGTATTAATCTTAATTTAACCGACTATTGTAAAAACGGCCCTAAAACACGTTTAAACGCAAAAATCCGTTTAAAAACCGCTTGCTAACTAAGAACACGTTTATCCGTGTACACATGTATCCGTGTATTAACGAGCTCTACCCTCTACTTACCCCAAGTAAGGGACATCTCAAGGCGCAAAGAGGTGCCGACCGTGAAGCCCAACAGGCCGCCGCTAAAAAATGGCGCGCAACAAAAAACGAGGACGAGCCCCAGCGCTCCAGGTCTGCAAAACGCGCCGCATCCTCCAACCCTCCCGTCAAACCCGCTAAGAAACCGAACGATCCGGGCCTGGTGCAAAATACAACCCACTCCTCCGGCGGTCAAGCTGCTCAAGCCCGACCGTCTTCTTCTCAGAGCCCCCAGGGCCCGAGCTCGTCTCGTGCTGCTTAAAAAGTGGTCCGATAAATTTGGCCTCCCATCCACTGACCCGAGACAAAAGTGCTTGACTAGGCGATCGAGCGATGCTCACCACGGCTAATATTAAAAACGATGCTCCGAAAGGTTACAAAAAGCCTCCACCAATCTTCCTGCGCTTCAAAACGCAGTGGGTTAACCTTTACAAAGAGCTGACGATCGTAAGACAGATCGACATTATCAAGTTGACCCCAGTAAGAGACGGCATCAGGGTGCAAGTAAAGTCTCCTACTGACTTCCGAAAACTTACTGCATACCTCGATAGTAAGAATCTTCCATACCGTACCTTCCAGCTGGACGAGGAGAAGACCCTTAAGTTAGTGTTGTACTGTACCAGTCGAGCTCACCGTCGAAGACGTGGAGGAGAGCCTGAAAGACAAGCTCATACCTGTGACTTCGGTCACCAGGATGACCGGCCGTCACGGCCCTATACCATTAGTCTACGTTCAGGTAGAAAAATCCGATGAAGGTCATAAGATATTTAATATAAGAAGCGTGGCCAGCCTCACGGTCGAGGCTAAACACAAGGCCTTCGGAGGCAAATAATGCCACCGCTGCCAGCGTGTATGGCATTCTCAGGCCCGCTGCACCGCATCTTTCGCGTGCGTAAAATGTGCAGGCAGGCACCCGTCCTCAGAGTGCACTGCCACAAAAGATGCACAAGCAGTGTGCACTAACTACGATGGCCCCCACGTCGCCAGCTTTCGAGGAGAGCCTGAAAGACGAGGGCATACCTGTGACATCGGTCACCAGAATGACCGGCCGTCACGGCCCTATACCATTAGTCTACGTTCAAGTAGAAAAATCCGATGAGGGTCGTAAAATCTTAAATATAAGAAGCGTGGCCGGCCTTCCCATCAAGGTTGAGGCCAAACACAAGGCTTCGGGCGGCAACCAATGCCACCGCTGCCAGCGTGTAGGGCACTCTCAGGCCCGCTGCACCGCATCTTTCGCGTGCGTAAAATGTGCAGGCAGGCACCCATCCGCAGAGTGCACTGCCGCAAAAGATGCACAAGCAGTGTGCACTAACTGCGATGGCCCCCACGTCGCCAGCTTTCGAGGCTGCCCGGCCTTCGCAAACACTCAGACACAAAAACCTCCCTCTGCGCCGCTGCGGCTTCCGTTCGTCAATCCACACGGATAGACGGCGTATCGTACGCAAATGCCACTAAGAGCCCGGCGCCTCTACCAGAGAGGGACGCCCCTGCCAACTCGGCTCCTCTTCCTGCAAGCGCTTCTCCCCAGCAGGCAAACACCGCAGAGCACAACAAACAGATAGCGACAACAATCTGTCGCATGATGAGCATGGCATCATCAGAGGCGGATAAGGCAATCTTCGTTGATTACTTCGCTAGGCTGCTCCTCCTCATAGCCTAGAGCAACTCACCGTTTTCCAAACCCAAAATTCCAACATTTAATACACCACGAACGCTGACCCTGCCATCTATTTCGTTCGCATCGCCTTCTGGAATGCGAACGGACTATTTGACAAGACTGGAGTTGGAGCACACGTTCGCCGGCACGACATTCAAGTTGTGCCCGTGAGCGAGACTCTACTCAGTGCTCGTCGGATACCAAAAATCAACGGGTATCAGCAATACCTCACCAATAATGCCACTGGGCGTGGCATAGCTATCTACATCCAAAGGGGACTCGACCAGGGCTGGGAATCGAATACGAACAGTACGAATAATTCGAATATTCGAATACGAATAAATCTACAAAAGAATTATTCGAATATTCGAATTATTCGAATATTCGATTATTCGACTATTCGAGTATTCGAATTATTCAAGTAATCGAATATTCGAGTATTCTAATTATTCAAATATTCGAATATTATTCAAATATTCGAATAATTCAAATTTGCGGAAAAAATGAGACGAATTGAATTTATGGGAAATTTAATTCTAGATATTTGTATTCTTATCTTTTCTCATCAAAGTGATACTTAAAAAAAAAACAAGAAACACTTAGAGTGTACACACATTACCATGTGCCATAGCAAAAATGATATAGAAATAATTCGAATATTTCGAATATTTCGAATATTCGAATTATTCGAATATTCGAATACTCGAATACTCGAATACTCGAATTATTCGAATATTCGAATAATTCGAGTATTCAAATAATTTCTTGAACGAATATTCGAATACTCAAATCATAAAAATTCCCAGCACTAGACTCGACCACTCCCACCTTCCAATCGACGGCCTGTCAGACCTCGAGGCAACCGCCTTGGTCCTAAACACCATCGAAGGCCCGCTCAAAATAGTTTCGGGGTACCTCTCCCCTAGTCTCCAACTACTCGACGCAGATCTCAACATCGTTTTCAATGATGCCATGCCTACCATCTTAGCAAGAGATCTGAACAGCAAAAACACTCTCTAGAACTGCAGAATCACCAACAGATGAGGCAGAGCCCTGGCTAACTACATTGAGAATTCCCCTCACGAGTTAAGGGCTGTGGCTCCAAAATGCCGCACCTTCTTTCATGCCGACATTCTTTACATTGCTTTATTATGTAAAGTCAATCCCGAGCACGACATCTGGTCCGAAATCGACCTTGACTCAGACCATAATCCAGTCATATTGCACGTGGCAATAGGCACCAGTTTCGCTCCTCACTTGATCAGGAACACTGACTGGAAGCTGTTCCCGCAGAAAGTCGACAAACTCGTCTCTCCACTTCCAAACATCCAAATAGAAGCGGACCTAAATGCCGTAGTCGTGAACCTTGCCAGCGCCTTCACAACGGCAGCTGAGGGGTCCACAGATGTAAGAGTCTCGACTAACCCCGAGTCTATCAACATCCCACTCGAAACTTTCGACCTCATCAAAGAGAGCAAGTTCGCACGCCGTAAATGGCAAAGCACACACCAGCCTGCGTACCGCGCTGAAGCTCGAAGACTCGCACTGCGAGCCCGAAAGAGTCTTCTTAAGCTACGCAACCTGCGTTGGGAGCTCACTATCCTCGAGATCAATGCCCCCATGAAGAAATTCTGGAGCGTGACCAAAGCTGTAAGACTTAAACCACCTGGTCGTGCTGCGATACATGGTGAGAGGGGTCTCGCATACTCCGATGCTGAGAAAGCTAAAGCTTTCGCCGACTCACTCGAGCGGCAGTTCACTCTAAACCCGAGATCAGCCGCCGTCAGATCCTACATGACAGCAGACAACGGCCAATGAACAATAGTCCCTGCCACTAAAACCGAAGTCGATGACATCATTAAAGCACTTTCTCTCAAAAAGGCCCCGGGCCATGACGGCATCACCACTGCCATGGTCTCCAAGATCGGTCGCAAGGCCAGAGTAGCTATCCTGAACATAGCAAACGCTAGGCGGGGTGCTTTTCAAGCGCATGGAAGCTGGCCTCCATAGTCAGCATCCTGAAGCAAGGGAAGTCTCCTAGTTTCCCTCAAAACTGAAGACCAATCAGCCTTCTCAGCACTCTATACAAAATTGTCGAGAAGATCATTCTCAAACGCTTCCGCGATTTCACAGAAGAGCGGAAAATCATCCCGGATTCCCAGCACGGTTTCCGATAGGGCCTCTCTGCCACTCACCAGCTGGTGAGAGTAACCGAATTCATCATTAACGGTTTCGCCAATAAGAAGGACATGGTTGCGGTATTCTTCGATGTGGCCAAGGCGTTGGACAAGATCAGGCCAGACGGCCTGGTATACAAACTTATCCTTCTCGAGTACTCTGAGTACTTGGTACGACTTATCCACTCCTTTATGTGACAGCGACAGTACTGCTGCAAAGTCAACTCTGCTCTGTCCTCAAGGAGACAGATAGAAGCCGGGCTTCCTCAAGAGTCATGCCTCTTCCCAACTCTCTACAACATCTTTGTGAGCGACATGCCAGACTTCACCCCAGGCATGACCGCCCAATACGCCAACGACACAGCGCTGCTTTACCAAGGTCGCTCTAAATCCTTTAAAGTCAAAAGTTCCTGAGATCACACCGAAAAATTGCCATGTGGGGTAAAACTCCAACTACATATTTTTGTATTTCTAATTTTCATAAACTGGTACAAAGGTACACCCATTCTACATACTTTAAAAATATGTACGTTTTTATATAGGGTGTTATTTCGTACTTTATTTTTAACCCACTTGAGATGCTGCTAAAAATAGTATAAAATACTATGGATCTATTATGAAAGGTTTTTTTTTTTTTTTTTGTTAAATTATTCCAAATAAGTATAGCCACCGGTTAATGAAAAACAAAAGACGATAGCTCAAACAGCAACAAAGTTATACAGCTTCTACAGATCCCTGGGTCACCCGGTAATATTATTATCAAATTATTGGAATAATATGAAAAAAATTATCAAGTTTAGCTAATTTTAAAAATGTTGCCTATTATACCATCAAATCGAAGAAAATTGAACGCAGATATGATTAATTCCTTAATTTAAAAAAATCATCCTGTAGGATAACTTTGATGAGTAATTTATTTAAACGTCCTATACATTTATTTTATGTACAATAAAGATGTTAATTACAAACGCAAAATGGCACTTATGTTTATTAGGCGTGTTATTAATGGTCTGATAATATAATCAAATTAAATGGTAAATTGGCCCTTCAGGACGAAGTAAAACCCTCGAAATTTATTGGATTAAATATAGCGTCCAAAACGATTTTATGCTCGGTGAGGCCGGGGGTTTATTGCTCGGGAATCCGAATATAAAAGGTAAGAAGGTTTTAAGAAAGAAATTAAAAATACTGAACGTTCAGCTTTTATTTATATTTATCCAACTTTATTATTGCTATTATCTAAGATGTTTTCAATCAGATAAAAAAAGTTATGGCACTTAATGTAAGATAAACCGAGCTTGTTGTAACAGTTTACAATGGGAAATGCGATAATTATTACACTTAAAGTTTTATCAGACATTTTAAGTGAATGTATTAGCATATGGGCAATCGTAACTTTTAGTAATTAAATAATATTTGCGAAAATAGAGGTAATTGTATATGTATCATGTAACAGGAGTAATTTTCAAGATAACCTCGGCGCCACTCGAAAAATCGCGAAAAAACTGAATTTTTCAAACCGTCGCAACTTGGTTCAATTTGGTCGAATATCGATGAATCTTTCAGTTTGGGAAAGATTCAAGTTTTATTTTTAAGAATGTGTAGTTGATTTTGACCCCAAGTCCAACCCACCCCCCGTAACAATGCGATGGAAAAAAATGTTTTTTTATGTAAAAAATTGTCCAACTTTGACAAGCTGTACCGTGCGCAAAAAAAAAATCGGCGGGAAATTTCACCACAATGGCAGAAAAATTTAATCAATTTCCTTCGAATGCCTTAAAAATTCGAGTCGTTTGGATGATTTGGAGCAAAGTTATGATTTTTTTTTTTAAATATGACATTTTTTTTTTTTTTGGCCATAACTTGAGTAATTTTGCACCAAAATCGATGAACTTTTGCAGTCTGAACAGTTTAAATTTTCTCTTCAACGTCATGTGAATTGTTTTGTTACTAAAACGATTCCACCCCCCGCCACCCCCTAAAGGAAAAAAAAATGTTTTTGAAGTTTAAATGTGCAAATTTGGACTCAATCGGTCATGGCAATAAAGTTCAATCATTTTCCTCCAATTTCCTCCAAAATTAAAGTCCATGCGATGATTTGGCGCGAAGTTATGCAGTTTTGAAAAAAAATACCTTTTGCGCCTTTTTGGCCATACTAGGCGAATTTTGCACAAAACTCGATGGAATTTTGCGATCTAAGAAGTTTTCGACTTTCGTGACCCCGTGAAAACCTCTACAAAAAGTGTTTTGGATTGACAAAAAATGTTTTTACAACTTGTAAAAATTACCTTTCGGTCATAACTCGGTCGATTTTGCTCAGAAGCCGATGATTCTTTGCGATCTGAAAAGCATAAGTTTCATTCCACCCTCTGTCACCCTTAGTGCAAAAAAAAGTTTTCGACAGGGTGACAAAATTTGTAAAAACATTTTTTGTCAATCCAAAACACTTTTTGTAGAGGTTTTCAGGGGGTCACGAAAATCGAACACTTCTTAGATCGCAAAATTCTATCAAGTTTCTTGCGAAATTCGCCTAGTTATGGCCAAAAAGGCGCAAAATGTAATTTTTTTTCAAAACTGCATAACTTCGCGTCAAATCATCGCATCGACTTGAATTTTGGAGGAAATTGGAGGAAAATGATTGAACTTTATTGCCATGCTGACCGATTGAGTCCACGATTTATTTTTTGCACACGGTACAAGAAACCAAATTTGCACATATAAACTTCAAAAACATTTTTTTTCCTTTAGGGGGTGGCAGGGAGTGGAATCGTTTTAGCAACAATACAAATCACATGACGTTAAGGAGAAAATTTGAAACTGTTCAGACTGCAAAAGTTCATCGATTTTGGTGCAAAATCACTCAAGTTATTGCCAAAAAAGTGAAAAATTTCTTTTTTTTTTAAATTCATAACTTTGCTCCAAATCATCGAAACGACTCTAATTTTTAAGGCATTTGAAGGAAATTCATTAAGTTTTTCTGAAATTGTAGTGAAATTTCCCGCCGATTTTTTTTGTGCACGGTACAGATTGTCAAACTTGGACAATGTTTTACATAAAAAACATTTTGTTTCCATCGCGCTGTTATGGGGGCGTGGGTTGGACTTGGGGTCAAAATCAACTACACATTCTTAAAGATAAAACTTGAATCTTTCTCAAACTGAAAGATTCATCGATTTTCGACCAAATTGAACCAAGTTACGACGGTTTGAAAAATCGAGTTTTTTCGCGATTTTTCGAGTGGCGCTTTTTTTTGACGCCGAGTGTATAATAGTGCTTGTAATGCCATATTTTTATAAAACTACTTTCTATTTAAAAATTTTATTGCTTTAAACATATTTCATTTCAGAAATATTTTTTGAGAAAATTAGAGAGATTTGTAATAGAAGTACACGACTTAGCTAAAAACAGGAATGGTTCAATTACATTTCTAAATCTACTATTTAGTTTTGCTTACATATCTTTGTCATTCTAAAATCAGAATAGTATATTGTACAATAAATGTTACAATTTAACAAATTGTGAGAGCTTGCCAAACGAGTAGCTTGACAAAGTTTGACAAAGCACGAATTGACAATTTGTAATTGTAACAAGAATTATACATGCTATTTTTTTATTTTATAAATAATAATCAAGCATTGGTATATAATGAAATTGCAAGTTACGTTATCTCTAATTTGTTAATAATAAATAATAATAATAAATGTTAATAAGTAAACGCAATAACTTAGTTGAATATACAAGTGAAATGGAAGCTGCTCCGAGTACAACTAACGATTTGCTCAGCGCACCTCCTCGGTTGAAAGATATTTATTGTAGAGTAAATGTTATATTTTTCTGACATATAACGGCAATTCTACAAAGTATCACTTTGTAGAAATGAAAACAGTGCTACAAAGTGAGAATTGTGTAATAATAATTTATAAGTGCCAGCAGATACTCGATCTTTACACAAGTCGCACTATACTGTATTAGGCATTACTGAGGACTGGCTACTCCAAAATGAAATTTCAAAATTAAAAATCAGCAACTACATTGCTACTGATTTTTTTGCACGCAACAGCCCATATGGCGGTTCATTATTATTGGCGTCTGAACTGACTCACCCAGTGAGAAAATTAAACTTGCAGCCGTATTCAATAAAGGGAGTGTGTGAAATGTCAGGTTGCACTCTCATAATCGATCAGAATTTATTTTATATCATCAATGTATATCGTCCGCCATCAGGCAATGTTTCTTAATACTTTGAATGTTCTTTCTAGCTTGAATGTGTTATAATTGGAGGCGATTTTAATATTAATTTTAATTCTACAACCAGCGACACTAATGCTACAGAATTCTCTTGCCTCGCCTTTTTGAAACAGTGTATTTCAATACTCGTTTTAATAAAAGAATTGACATGTCTTTATAAATCTAAACAAAAAATGTTATTCGGTGACTCCGGCAAATGTTGGGGTATCTGACCATGTTGGCATATCTTTTTGTTTGAATATTGATGATAATTTCTCAGAGAATTACCGTGTTTACGAAACTAGGCCACACACTAAATTTGGAACTTTTATTTTTTTATTTCGATATCAGTTACGGATTTTAATTTTGTACATTTATCTGATCGCTCGCTAAATCATAAGTTTGATTTAATTTTGCATATAATGCGAGATAATATTAAAAAAACGCATTTCCTATAACTAAAAGTAAAAACCAGTCCACTACAACAATTAAATGGTTTACTGGTGAATTGAAAATAATGCGTGGGACTTCAAAATTGTTAAACGAACTGCAGATTAAGGAATAAATTCCGAAATAAGTATAAAGCTGCCCTTCGTACTGCTAAGATAAAAGCAAACGATACTATAATTAAAAGTTCTCAAAATTGTCCAAAAACAATGTGGAGAATAGTAAGCTCATTAAAACCAAAGTTAAGCCAACATAACTCAAATAGCGGTATACCTTGTAACGACTTTAATCCTTTTTCTCCGTTACGAAGTACGAGAAAGTATTGTGATCGTGATTTTTTTTTCAAAAATTTTTTTTGCGAAATATCCGTTTTGGGGTCCCTAGATACCATTTCAACAATTTCTGGAAAAAAAAATTTGTGTCTGTGTGTGTGTCTGTGTGTGTGTGTGTGTGTGTGTCTGGGTGTGTGTGTGTGTCTGCTGTGTGCGCTGTATCTCAAAAACTAACAGAGCAATTGATATGAAACTTTGAACATACGTCTTATTTGATAATCTGAAGAACTGAAAAGCTTTTGGTAAAATTTCGTACACCGGAAGTGGGTGTTTACCTTAACTGTTTTTTGTTTTTTGCCAATATTTTCTTAAATATGAAAAATATCACAAAATTTTTTAAACAAACATTAAAGACAACAAAGAAATGAATATCTTTTGCTTGAAAATATTTTTCATAAAATCATTGCTATTCGAGAAAAAAAATTATTTATTTTTTTTTCATTTTTGGTTTATAATTATGAAACGATAATAGTTACAGCAAATTTATGTTAATAATAATTATAGAAAATTAAAAAATGAACAATTTCTAAAGAATAAGTTTTTTTCGAAATCCCTTTAGTTTTTGAGTAAACTGAGTTTTTGAATTTGAAGTATAATTTTTCCATCTTTTATAATTTTGACGTTTTAAACGTCAGTGTCATCCTCTCGATGTACATTTAAAATATGATTTAAATTGAAAATAAACCATGAAAGCGTAAATATAAATAATACCATCAAGTCGGAGAAAGTAACATGATGGCCACATCACCATTTTTTGCTAATGTTGTAACAAACCTACTGTAAGATGTACCAAGTAGTAACGGTGATCCAATTAATTATGTAGCAAGTAATTTATCCACACAAACCTGGAGTATTTTAAATTTAATATGGTTGCTGAAGTTGTGGTACGGGATGCTATAAATTCATTAAAGGCGAGTAACTCCAGAGATATATAATCTCATAAACATCTGTAAAAGATTTCTTGATACCACCGCTAACCTCAATATTTAATCAATGCATTCAATCGTGCACCTTTCCAGACTCTTTAAAATTTCAAAGGTCTTCGTAAAGATTATGTCTAACCAACTAAACAAATATGTAGAACATAATCTGTTAGATTCTCCCCAGCATGGATTTAGAAGAAACAAATCTACAATAGCAGCCATTTTGGATTTTTTGGAAATGTGCATGGATTGTTTTGAAGACAATGAGTATCTAGATGCCACATTTCAATAAAACGATCAAACCTGTCGTTAGTAGACCTTTTGGAACCTGATCGGGGCCTTCACTTGTAAGTGAAAACGTCTGATTACATTATTGACCCAGAACTCCAGCAATACATCGCACAATCCGAAAGAGTAATTGCTTTTGCTACTTGCTCAGATTACATTTTTTTATGGACATGACACCAGAAGTTCTGACAGTTATCGTAATGCAATAGTGCATTATTATATAAATTTCATAAGAGGGTATATTGTGGTACGAGTGGGATTCGAGTAAGATTCGCGTAGCAATGGAAAGAGTGTTATTTTTTCCACTTTGGTTTTGGTTAAGGATTTATTTCTAAAATAAAATTTATACTTAAAGGTAGTGAGTTTATCTGCAACATGTAGCAGCACTAAAAAAAAAACATTTTTTGGTTTCTAACGAATTTTATATTTTATTTTAGTATTTCTACGGCGATTTCAATAGAATATTTTAAAACAATCAATCTAGAATATTACTTACACACCTGCAGAAATTAAAGTTGCTAAGTGTGCCCTAAAAAACCTATTCCCAAGTGGGTTGAAACCAATGTAAGCTATACTATGAGTTACGTATTTGCTTAAATGTTTATAGAAATTTAAGATTATGTTTACATTTGTTTCTCGTTTCTCCTGTAAGGCATCGATCGATGCCAATTAAAAATTACACCGAATAAAAACACCAACAGTAGTGGCTCTTTTCGCCTCGAATAAAACATACATTGTACCCTCGCTGTTTTTTTCGTGCTAATCGTTTATCAAACAAAGTGATAATATAATAAATTACAAACTTTTCGGCAGAGTATAAAACCAGAGTGCTTCGGTGAAATCATGCGCCCGCCCGTTCGATTGTCAGTTTTTTTAACCTTGGAGGTACTAGTGGCGAACTCCATAATATGCATTATCGAACATTTTCAGTATACGCATTGGAGGGTTTCAATTATCATATGAATTATTGTTAACGGAAATTTTACATTTTGATGTCGATATGTGTCAAGTTTGCGACAACTAAAATTTCACCAAAAATAGTCAAATAATGAGCAAAAACCATTAAACCATCATTATTTTACTGTTTTTGATATAACAATAAGTTATTAATCCAAAGTAGATAAATAATCTTTTAAGCATCTTTTATTCAGGAAGACTTTTTAAACAATTTAATAATATTTCACGGAGCTTTTTCGGCTCACCTAAAACAGTTTTGTTTTTTGTTATTAAAGTTATTTAATCATTCAAAAATACAGTTTTTATTAAAATATCTGTAACAAAATTAAAAAAAGTTCAGGTATCCCAAATTGTGTGTCCATCAGTGTATATTTGAAAGATCTACGACAGGCGCATAGCGTAAATTTTAAGGCACCGGTGCATCCACCATCATATCAATTCATAATTGAGCTCATTTTAGTTCATCTGTAAAATAGCTATAAACTAGCTCGTTATCGAATAGTTAAATATGCTCCAGTCACAATAGTGGATGTGGAAAGATCTATTTTAAAACTAAAATATTTATAAACTGTTTGAAACAATACAATTAATAACATATATCTTTATAAAGAAACAAAGAAAAACTACTATTTAAATTCCTCCTATCGTTAAATTATCCTATCGTACGATTGTCTCGGCTGTTTAATCAATTTTCTGGAGAACTTATCTCTTTACACCCTCATTTCCTCAATTTAAGCGCGATCTACTAAAATGTCTTCAAGCAATTTAACTTTAAGTTTATTCTTCGATCATTTTGTTGCACCTTTGTAATTAGCAAGTTACTTGTAATTTTATGTTAGTAGTTGTGCTGTTATTTTGTAACACTATTATTAACACTGTGATTAATTTGTAGTTTTGATTTGTAGTTGTACTTTATTTTGTAACCCTGTCAATGGACATTGAGTCTGTTGGGTTTTGTAAATAAATAAATAAATAAATAAATAAACAGTTAGTATAATTAAATATAATACAAATATCGCGTAATTGTTCATAAATAACGACTTCTAAATAACTTATTTGTAATTCTCATAAATAACGTTTTGTTATGTTATTGTTAAAGATGATGGTTGCGGCCATTTTTATGTGGTTGTCAATTTTTGGATAGCTTCAAATTTAACAACTTGTGACGTTTTACACGTAGTACAAAACATTGTATCATTTTCAATTGTCCTTGGAATAATTGAAATAATAATGTCTGCATTCAGTTTTTCAATACCTATTTCCAGATCTTTAGTACCTTCTTGCCTGCCAATTACGGGTTTCACTTATGACCATTCCATAATTTAATTGTATTAAAAATTAACTCTAAACTGTTTCTAACATGCACGAATCAAATGGCGCTTAATTATTTAAAGGTTACCATGACCGTGATTATAAAATTTAATGAGGTAATGCGAAAATTTAAACAGATAAACCGCATCAACTCTCATGCAAATGAATTCTATTTTAGGAATGTGCATTTCACATGAATCCAAATTTATCCGATCACTTTGCAGAATTGTACAATCTAAATTTGTATCAATTTATAATTTCAAATCTATCAGGTTTAAATTAAATGTGAAAATTATGTATGAGTCATTTTTTAAATAATAATAATAATAATAATAATTTATTAGTGCCATTACCATATAGGTTTACACAGGTCGGAGAGATATAAAATTGGCTATAATACACGGTGAATATATAATAAATAAATAAAATTATGCACTTACTTAAACACATATAAAAAATTAAAAAATTAAAGACAAAATCTACAAACGCGTTAAAAATGTTTTAAGATAAAACTTAGAAACTATATGTATATAAAATGTTAAAATTATTGTATACCGGGTGAGGCATTTAACATGTTTTTTGAAAATATTTCAAAAACAGAACATTTTACGCAGAAATGACCTGGGCGAAAAATAATCGTACGGAAGGGGGCCATAATCATGTATTATTGTTTTTCTCCCAGGTGGCGCTGTTATCGCTAAATCAAGGTCAACACAATTTTTGTAATAGGAACCCCTATTTTTCATTGCAGATTCAAATTCCTCGTTAAAAACCAAGAACAATTTACTGAACTTATTTTTTGTCCGCATAATAGATGGCGCTGTAATGGCTAAAAATGATAATTCGCTAGGATGCTTACGAGTTTTGCGTGTACATTCAATTGCCGCGTATGTAAAAGATGTTTCAATCACATTTTGTAAAAATTTATTTATTTAGATTCATAATTCTTAAAGAAAATGTTAGGTTTACAGTTTTCTTTATTTAGTGCCAACCATTTTACGGTATGTAGTTGACTGTGTTTATTCAGTTCAAGTGCCGTTGATATGTTAGATGATTTATTTAACAGTGTTGTATCATCAGCATACAATAGATACTTCGATTGAGGATTTAAAAATGGAAAATCGTTTATGTATATCAGAAAAATGATTGGTCCTAATATCGATCCTTGAGGTACCCCATACTTTAAATCGATTTCATCAGATGGTTTATGATTTACCGTAACAATCTGCTTTCTTCACGATAAATATGAATTTATTAACCGACAGCTATCGGGATGAAAATTATAAAAGTATAGTTTAAGTTGTAGAATATCATGGCAGACGCAGTCGAATGCCTTGCTGAGGTCCAGAAAGGATGCGACTGTATGCATGTCTTTCTCAAAACCATCGATGATTTCCTCAACAAGAGCATTGACAGCATCCGATGTAGATCTTCCACCCCGGAAACCGTACTGTTGCTCCGATAATAAATTTTCAGATTCCAAGAAAGCTGCAATCTGTTTCAATAATACCTTCTCAAATACTTTTGATAGTATTGGGAGTATAGAGATTGGCCTGTAGTTATTTACATCCATCTTATCTCCTTTTTTTAAAACAGGGGTTGTTTTGGCTCTTTTGAGAGATTAAGGGAAGATCGAGTTCTTAATACATAAATTAACGAGTTTTGTTAATGGTATAACAATAATATCAATTTTTTTTTTAATAATATTGATGATATACTATATACAGGGTGTCCTAAATAGTGTAGGATTGCATGGGTATCTTTCTTATTCTTAAAGCTGGAGATCTGGTTAAATGGGCAATGTTGTGCAGTTTTCTATGCTGATTCAGATTATGTTGAGAAATTTTCAAAATTCCGAGCAGTTTAGAAAATATTTAAAAAAACTGAAAATCGCGATTTTCAAAAAAATCAAATATCTCAATAATTATTAAAGATGCGAAAAAAAGTTTTAAATAAAAGTTACTTGGTTTAATTAGGCAAACATAGAAATCAAGTCAAAATAAAATTCAAGATGGCGGTTTCCGAGATATTAATACCAACTTTCTTATTTCAAATGGCCACCATATTTGATGTTTACACGCATAAATAGACTTTTTTTTTCTCTTTTCAACGATGTACAACCTATGACAACCTATGTCAAAATAAAAAATAATGGAAATATTAATTGTTGTAAGTTTAAAACAAGTAGGCATAAATAAAAATAAAACAAAATTTGTTATAACGACTAACTGTCATCTTACATTAGTTTATCAGTTGTATTAATCATTCATACATGTGTATTGTCTTAAGTTGTTATAATATCGATAAATATTAATTACTTGAAATGGCGAATTATTCAATATCTGAACAATAGGATATATTTTGTAATTACATCAAGTGTTACAAAAACCCCCATCTTGCAGCACAAACATACCAAGCAAACTTTCCTGAAAGAAGGCAGCCGGACATTAAGGTATTTAAAAGATTGGATGAAAATATGCAATTGTATGGAAGTTTAAAAAACCTAAAAGAAATAGAAATATGATCGTTGATGATGAAGAATTAACATTGGCTTGTGTGGCAGCTAATCCGAACATTTCATGTCGGCAGATAGAAAATGAAGTTAACGTATCTAAGTCTAGAGCATCAATAATTTAAAAAAAGCACAAGTTTCACCCTTATAAATTGCACCTATCTCTGACTTTACAACCAAATGATAACATCCGTAGAATAACATTTTGCAGGTGGTTCATCAACAAAATTACGGAAAATGGTGATTTTATAAACACAATTTTATGGACTGACGAATCTTACTTTTCTAATTGTGATTATTTAATCGTCATAACGAGCACTATTGGGCTCAAGAAAATCCACACATAGTTATTCCACGGCGAAACCAATTACGGTTCGGCTTTAGTGTTTTTTGTGGCATAATGGGAAATCGTTTACTTGGTCCTATAATTTTTGATGGAACTCTAACTGCACAACGTTATTTGGAAATTCTTCAAACAACCTTAGAAGATTTATTGGATGATTTACCTTTGGCACAAAATATGCAAATATGGTACCAGCAATATGGCGCTCCAGCACACAATGCCAAATATGTTATTACTTATCTAAATGGACGTTTTAATAATAGAGTAATAGCGACTAATACACCTGTACAGTGGCCAGCCAGATCTGCAGACTTGCGCCTCTTGACTTTTATTTGTGGGGCACTTTAAAAAACAAAGTTTATGGAAGTAACTTCAATTATAACAATGAGGATGAACTTCGCGAAGCAGTGACAGAGGCAATAAACGGCATTAATCGCAACACATTGCGAAAGGTAACTGGCAGTGTTGTAAAACGCTGTCAATTGTGTTTGGCCAATAACGGTCAACATTTTGAGCATTTTTTATAATTTATTGTTATTTGACTACTTGGTTGTATTACCTCTTTTTGTTTTGTTACATTTGCTTTAAAAATAACATAAAAAATTAAAATTTAAATTTAAACAATTCATATTTCCATTATTTTTTATTTTGACATAGGTTGTTGTACATCGTTGAAACGAGAAAAAAAAAGTCTATTCATGCGTGTAAAAATCAAATATGGCGGCCATTTGAAATAAGAAAGTTGGTATTAATATCTCGGAAACTGCCATCTTGAATTTTATTTTGACTTGATTTCTATATTTGGCTGATTAAACCAAGTAACTTTTATTTAAAACTTTTTTTCGCATCTTTAATAATCATTGAGATATTTGATTTTTTGAAATTTCTCAACATAATCTGAATCAACATAGAAAACTGCACAACATTGCCCATTTAACCAGATCTCTAGCTTTAAGAATAAGAAAGATACCCATGACACCCTATATATCTTTACTTTTCGAGTTTTTTATGTTAGTTATGATTTCCCTCACTTCTACATACGTAGTTTCCTTGAAGGAAAAGTAATTCTTGCTGTTTCCTAAGTCGCCCTTACCCATGGATTTAATGGATCTTCATTGGTTGTAGGCAATTTTTTCGCAAGTTCATCTGCTAAATTGGTAAAAAAGGCATTAAATTTATTAGGATCTATATCACAGGTGCTATCACATTGAGTTTTATTTCGGGCATTGTTTATAACTGACCACATTGCCTTAATGCTGTTGAATGAGCTTTTTATATAGAATACGTTGGTTGCTATTTTTGCGTTACGTAACGCTGCATCGTATTTTCTTTTATATTTTAAATAGTCTTCCTTTATATTAGGGTTTCTTAGTGAGGATTCTCGAATTAAGTTTAACGTTTGTCGCATATCGCGGAGCTGATTATTAAACCACTTGACCTGTTTATTTTTGTTATTTATTTCTTTCGGGAAAACTACTCGTAAAGTGATTATGTAATAAGTTGGATACAGTTTCAAATTTACATTCAACTGGACAAGTTTTATCGTCGATGAAACTCCAGTCTATGGTATTACACAATATATAAAATTGATTGATACCCTGCTTAGTCAGTGGTCTTGCAAGTACTTTATGTGGTTCTGTATTAATTGCATTAATTTTGATATTTACATGGATACCTATGTGATCAGATAAAGTAGCATCACATGCTTGAGTGAGAATGTCGTTTGTATGGAGATTTGAGAAAATATTGTCTAAACAATGTCCGCCTCGTGTATTAAAATTTACAGTGCTAGATAGTCCAAATGATGCAAATATATCACGTACCTTACTTGCCTTTCGATCACTACAATTGAATAAAACATTAAAGTTACCGCCTATAATAAGATGTTTAGATATGTCAACATTTTCTAAAATATTTCCCATGACTGATAAAATAGTATATTGTACAACGAGCATATAATGCTTTCTATTAATCACGAGAACCATGTTTGCGGAACGAGCCGTAGGCGAGTGGAGCCATTATATGCATATGCATTATAAGCATTATATGCAAGCCATTATATGCAAGTTGTACACTATACTTTGTTCACGAAAAATAAAATCAAGATCAAAATTTAATTTAAAATTACAATAAGAATCAAAATTAAAATCAAAATCAAAATTGAAATTGTAATTACAATTACAATTGAAAAAAAAATTAAAATCAAAGTTAATATCAGTATTAAATTAGGGTAAACAAAATATTATCATAAATCGCGTTCTGTGAATCAAAGCGCGAATTCGCGTGTTTAATGTCCATATTAAACACGCAAATGCGTGTTTAATGAAATGAGTGTTAAATGTACCCCATTAATGCTACCCAGACAATTAAATAATGCGCACATTATAACATTTTCGTGAACAAAAAGTATTTAATTCTCCGTCTGGGGATCTATAGACACTTATTACAATTACATTATATGCAGGTAGGAATGATGCAACTATTTCGCAATGCTTTTCTACTGAGAATTGATTTACATTTTCAAGGGATTTTATGTCTATACTATTCGAGAGCTGCATCACCCCCCCCCATGCAAGTATTGGCGCCGGGCAAAACACGATGCTATGCTGTAATTTCCTACTTTAAAAGATGTAGTTTCCCGTTTTAATGCGTACGCATTGAATATTTAGAAAATACATGTTTAGTTGTATGCTATTCGGATCAGTGTTTTTTGGGGCGGGCGCATTCGTCGAAAAATATACCGACTAACTGAGATGCCTTCAGACCAACTTGAGGGATCAGTAAGTTTTTCATGATGCTTGAAATTTGCCCCCACTTTATATGCACTTCTTGAAGAACTTTATTTTTATTGAATTTATTTAATGCTTTCTGCAACAAGTAAGGTTGTTTCTAATTTATTTAAGTACGTATTAATTATATTTTAAATATTACGAGAATAAACTATTTTACTTCTTTGTATTACTTTATTTAAAATTCAAGATAAACATAACCTGATCATAAATATGATATTTATTTGTTGTATTCTGTGTGCAACTTATTGTTGCACGGGCTTATTATGCTGCTTACGCATTCATAGATGCCACCTGCCCGTAAGTATAAATTTCCGTTCTCACAGTGTGAGCAAGAACAACACGTAATTAACCGTTATTTAAGGAATGCCGCCATATTTGCGACAATAAAAATATTCACGTAAGACACGGCGAGCGCATGACGTATATTTTTAATTCCTGGCGCATCCACCATAATGGATCATGCATAACTAGCAATTATGTGCATAAAAGCTAGTATATGCTTAATGGTAAATACTTTCGTTGTCTAACATATGCTAGTGTAAAGGCTTTGCTATATTGTTTTCTTTTTTATATAAAAATATTATTTTATTTTCATGTAATAAAAATGCGTGTCAATAGTGATAGTCATATTTGTCATATTATGCTTCATACCACTTCGAAAAAAGATGGAAAGCAGCGCAGTCATTTTGCGATCTCAACGAACGAAATTCTGGCCGAAGACTTCAAGACTTCAATGTGGATCATTCAACCATCGGTCGTCGTATAAAAAAGCTCGGGAAGGTATGGAGAGTGGCTGGGTCCCTCACGAGCTCTCCGTAAAACGTACACTCTAAAGAGGCAATGTGGTTTGTTTAGTGGGGCAAAAACGAAATCACCCATTAAGAAATCATTTCAAGTGGGACTTGTTATTGGTGGAATGACGACGGTAAGCATCAACAGTGGCGGTTTCCAGACAAAAATGGCAAGTGGCAATTCAACATCAACAGTGGTGTCTATCTGGCGCAACTTAACCACTTTCACGCTGCAATCAAGACGAAAAGATCGCGAACACATATTGAGGGCCGTGTTGTCGAAAGCATCGCCAATAAGGGCTGGGAACTGTTTCCACATTCGCCATATTCTCCCACAGAAGCGCCTACGGACTACCACGTCAATCGTGAATTGGCTGGTGCACAAAGTTTTCGAAGATTTAGATATATAGGTGGCCGATGTCAACGCATGGATTGCCTCCAAGAACCGTGACTTTTTTGGCAGTAGAATCGACCGTCTTTCAAGCAAATTGGAATCAGTTATTGAAGACGATGGTGACTACGCTCCGGAATAGTCATTTAACAATATTATTGCAGAATTTTTATGTTTCTTTTTCATATAACTATTGTTTTTTTATAAAACGCCCGATAATTATGTACCAACTCAGTAGTAAAATAAGTAATAAAAATTTAAGTAAATACCTTTAGCATTTACTTTAAAGAACCTTCTTTTACTTAATACTTTTAATATAAGTAAAAACTCATTTTTTATGCATATGAGCCAATATCAATTTGTAATTGAGCTCATTTTAGTTGTCAGTAAAGATATGGCAGCTACATTATAATAGTCGCAACCATCACTTTATAGACAACTAAAATGAGCTCCATTATGAATTAATATAATGGTGCTGAGGATTCAATGAAATAAAAATGTTCCTAAAATCTATACTAATCAGGTGGAATGTAATCACTACATTTAAATAAGACAGAAGCGCGAGAGCACATGGCATACAACGGGACTGATTAGAAATTTCGACTTCACATCCATTTGCGCTGACCAATCAGCGAACTCAGGCGAAGATCACCCAAACCCATTATACCACGAATTCGGTGCGCCGAGTATGTAAATGTAAACTATTTTACTTCTGTAAACAAATTAACTAATACACAAGCTCAGTTTTGTGGTCACTTGTTTAAATTATGCCATATGGCTCATCCACTGCTTCGTTTTCATTTTATAATTTTTAAAACTTTTCTGATAAATTTAAGATTTCTTTAAAATTATTAGGAGAAAGTTGTAAGAAAGGCTGATGAGTGAATCCTAGTTGATAAATTAATATAATCAAGGGTTTCACAGATACGAAGCAATAAATAAAACAAAAAAATCAGAGAAAGTAAACTTTCGCTATTTTATAAATTAATTGATTACAACCCTCACTTGTGTCAATAAATGATACAATAAATTAACTAAAGAAGTTAAAATTGAAAGAGGCACACTAACGTTATTCAAAAATCTAAGAAAGTGTCTCGGGGGATCTCAAAATTGATATTTCAGTAGATATTAAGAATTCAACAAAATTACATATAACGGGTGTCCGAAAAGGTTTTTACTACTTCAAGGTCATATTTCACGAGAACTGTTATGAGTGGGAGGATCTAACCAGTTGTAATCGTGAGCGTGTGTTTCGCAATTTTAGTAACAATGGAGCGATACACGGGGTCGCAGCGCGCTTTTTGTGCAAAAGCATTTTATCAAAACAACAATCCTTACGTCCAAGTTCGTCGAACAGGCTCGTAACCACAAAGAGATTATATTATTTTTAAACAATATTCGCAATTATTTTGTTTATAACTGTAACAAAAAGCCCGCAATCAATTATTAAATTTACTGAGTGAAAATACGCAACATGTTTGGGGGCAGTAGTAATGTGACCTAATTTTTAAGCGCCATCGGCTTTAGATATCGAATTACAACAAGCGCGTAGGAAATATCTGAGTGTTCTTTAAGCGTCAATGAGCTTGAGGACTGTTTATCGTTTACAAAAGAAAAACGTTGCGATAACACTTCAAATTTCGGAGGCAATAAATCATATCTCGCGTTTAAAATAAATGTTTAAAAAAACTCGAAAACTTAGGGAAATTAAAAAAAAAAATTCGAATAAATTTTGACGGAAATGGGTTCACAAATATTATGTGTATATGCCCTTAAATGCCTGTTCGTTATTTCAAATACACCCTGTATACACGACATAAATCAACTTAAGGGAAAAACATCAGCAACCCCTAAATAGTCCCAAAGTGACAGTGTGGGCAGCAATGTCTGCACATGGAATCATTGGTCCCTTTTTTTAAGATGGAAATCAACGCGGTGTCACCGTTAACTCTAATCGTTGTAGGGCAATGCTGGAATTTTAATGGCTTCAACCAAGACACTTGGTTTCAGCAGGATGGGGCGACTGCTCACACTGCGAATCTTACCATGCAGGTCATTCGAAGGAAGTTTCCAGGAAAGGTCATATCAAAAAATGGTGATATCAATTATCCTCCCAGGATTTTTTTCTGTGGGGGTTCCTTAAATCAAAGGTTTACACTGACATTCCTGCAAATCTGAATTTGTTGAAGCAAAGAATTCGCGATGAAATTCGAGCAATTCCACAAGAAGTCTGTGTCCGCGTGTTCGCCAATTCTATTTGAAATAGAACGTCAGAATGATTTCAAATTTAAGACAATATCATTTTCTTATCGTTGGTCATAAGTACTAGTATTTAAACTTTTTACTTTTGACAAACCGTCTTTGTTTCGGAAGCACCATTTTCTAAAATTTCAAATTGTTGTAACTTTTTTGTTTTAATGGATTTTTTTTTACTTTTATTGTATTCTACAGTTAATTTCGTTCAAAAATTACCTGAAAGTGATATTTTTCAAAATATAAAAAAAATTATATTTCAAACGGTTCTTGAATACGAATTTGTTTTTAAATAGATAGCCATTACTAAAACAAATGCATTTGTCAATTAATGAATTAGTTTGACGTGTATGTTTGCGATTATTAATAATGCAACTTTGTTGAATGAATCGGTTTGATATCAACTATTGGAGAAAATGAATGAATCGGTTTGATATCAACTATTGGAGAAAATGAAAGAAATTGTTTGTGGGCCTCAAGAATGTATGCTTAGCGCTACTCAAATAGTCCGAAACCTACATCAACTGCTTTTGAATGACGGGATGGAAACTAGCGGCCGCTCGTGGATGTTCGGCGGTGAGGCAACGGAAGAATATTTGACCGAAAAAGCAACGAAATATTTTCTTCCTCTATTAGAGTAAGTAGAGCAGCGCGAGCGGCATCTTTGTCTTTGCCTCACCTACGGAAATCCACGAGCCGCCACTGATGGAAACTGCATATGAAAAGAAAGAACGGACTAAGCCTGTATTAAATGAAGAGACTACTACTGTAGTTGAACATTCTCATAAAAGTACTAAAGAAATTAGCCGTGAGTTCAATTTAAGCAAGAAAATAGAATTCTGCTAAAAAGAAGTTTAACCCATGCCATGTTCAATTAATGCAGGAATTGGATGAACGTAACTGCCAACGAAGGCTTGATTTGTATCATTAAGCTACTATAATGCGAAGAGAAAATATTAATGTTTTTGATTTTGTTTTATTATCAGATGAAGCAACTTTTTACGAATCATAATTTCCATTATTATGATACAGAGAAACCATTATTTATTACACCCATAGTTCATCAGTGTAGATGGTCAGTAAATGTTTGCACGGGAATAGTAGGTGCTACCTTGATAGGGCCCTTCTTTTGTTAATAGAAATTACAATGGCAATATGGATCTGCATTTTCTACAAAATGAATTCGAAGCAATGGTTAATGATGTGTATTTGCAGGTAGTGCAACAACTGTGGTTTCAGCAGGATGGGGCACCTGCTCACTTTACTCGTGGTGTTTATATATTATTAGAAATTATTTAGATAAAGTGTTTGTTTGGTTTTGGAGTGAATTTTTCTGAGACAAACAAATGCACGCCTCTGTGCCGAAATTCATCAAGGAGGGTACCCGCTTAGTTCAACCGACTAAATCCGCACGGACGGGATTTGAATAAATTATCTTTACAGCCCTTTGTCTTCTTTGGACAAGGGCTGCATTTTTTAAGCATTTGGTCGCCAGATGTATTTCTGGAACATCTAAGAAGTGTGCAGTGGTGCCAAATGAAAAATAGTGGGGATAGTAGACATACCCCCATTGTGCCCCCCTCCTACAGGGCGATAATATGAAGTTTCATTTTCGTGTAAATATTTGTAAATTATTAGTATTAAGCAAAATTTGTAAAAAGACAGACATTTCTAATATACACAGTTAATATTCAAGTGAATTATCTTTTTGTCCGGTCTTAACAACCAAGCTCTCCTACAAGGAACACTGAAGCAGCAAACTTCATAAATTGCAATCTTCAACTCATTCCAGTGTTCTAGCCAAATGGAAAAAATGAGGAGACCCAATTCAATATCTCTGGGCCTCTCTAAAGTAGACTTTTTCTTGAGGGAGTACATTCAAATTGTTTATAAAGAGGAACCCACAATAACAGAGGATATGATATTACAAATTTGTAAATAGAAATGCGTTAAGAAATGTGAGCAGTTTCTTTAGTCTACGTTCAGTAGAAATTTGTAACGAGGAGAATGGAGGCCATTTTGAGCAAGTTTTATGAATTAAATCAAATTATCTCGGAATTGAGTTTGAAGTTATTTTTTCTTGTGTTGATTTATTTGTTTCATCATGGCTACCTATTTATTTTCAAGAACCGTTTGAAATATACATTCTTTTATATCTTGAAAAATATCACGTTATATATTTATTAGGGTGATTATTAACAATTTTTTCGTCTCAGAAATGTCCTCCCATGGTCAGAAAGTGTTCCAATTGATGAAAAAATATGACGGATAACGTGACCCGATGGTTCCCTTATCAAAAACCCACTTCTAGAGTCCAAAAACCGTTTTTCGGCTTAAAAATGAAGAATCAGTCAAAACTTAATGAGGGACGGTAAAAATTATCAGTTTTACCATCAGGAGCACATAAATATTTACAATAAATGCTCTTCATTATCAGGTGTACTGAGAAACTAAGCCACATAATCGTGTCAGGTGATTCCAGCCTTCCCTATGCACCTCGAACAAAATTTTTAACATTTCTCTAAAGCATTCGAAATAAGAAATGTTTCACATGAAATGTTATCACTTAATGATTAAAAAAACATGAGTCATGCAGATTTTACTAACCTTGGAGTCAGATAAACATCAAGTATTGACGATCCACTTTTATGAAACTTTAAAATACTTCAGCGGGAAAATTTAAATTGCTTAGCAAAATATGAAATAAGAGAAATTTTATGACTTTCATCATTATAGATAGCGCAGAAGTTCGAGGATGTAATTTGGTCCATGAATAATAGATTGAAATGGAAAAATTTCAATTCTATGAAATGTTTAAAATTTAAAAACGGAAGAATTTTGAGACGAATAATGGCAGCATTGAGAAAAAACTTTTATTAGAAAGAAATTGAGAGGAATATTTTTTTAATACTTCGTAAATGAAGAATGTGATATTTTTAATATTCTAATCTGCCCAATCCAAAGATTCTCAAAAGAACAACAAATTGTTGAATTCACTACAACATTTTTTCAACATATTTTGTTCTTTGCTTTCCGAGAGGGTAAGATTTGTAATGCATTTAAATTACATTATTTTTATTTTCTAAATGTTATGATTGAAATTTGTATTTTGCTTTTTTTCTGAGATTTGATATTTTTGCAACTAAAGCCCGAAATTTTAATTTGCAAGGTAAATACTTAAATCCCAGTATATCTAATAATGAAGAGCATTTTTTGTCAATATTGATGTACTCCTAATGGTAAAACTGATGATTTTTACCGTCCCTCATTAAGTTTTGACTGATTCTTCATTTTTAAGCTGAAAAACGGTTTTTGGGCTCTAGAAGTGGGTTTTTGATAAGGGAACCCTCGGGTCACGTTATCCGTCATATTTTTTCATCAATTAGAACACTTTCTGGCCATGGGAGGGCATTTCTAAGACGAAAATTTTTTTAAGAACCACCCTAATATTTATATATCACAAGAATTCAATCAAACGTGTCCTGTTGTTATACCTATAACTGTGTCCTACCATTTAATGAAAAAATAATAATTGTTGCTAAATTTGTAACTATAGCAAAATTTTCGTCCTACTGAAAAGTTTGCATTGTAATGAAATTGAGGATAATTAAAAAAAATACGGGTTCTAATTCAGATTAAAACACAAAAAACTTAAGTGTAGGAAATATAATAACGATACATAAATTTAGGAATGACAGTCAATTTAAAAAAAATCTATTTACAGTGTTGAGAAAAAGAGTGGTTTTAACCTTAATTTTTAAAATTCTATATTGTATTCACCTGCAAATAATTATGCATTACACTTTCGATGAAAATCCTATTTATCAGGAAAGATTTTATTATAATATAATATTTCACAAATTTAAACATAGATGCACGCTTCTAGTATAAAAACAAATTTTAAATAATTTTTCAATATAAATTCTTATTGCGACACACAATTTACATCTAAAATTCCCTTATATCGACAAATTTCTTTCAGTTTACAACATAAAAGCCCATTTGTTACCGTGTAAACAAGTCCTCTGGTTATATAATTCTTACTCAACGTGTTCGTCCTCCGTTTAAACACCCAATATTTAAAGCACCACTATCGATTAAAGCCCAGGCTATAATTTGGCACGTTATTATTAAACATCAAACAGTTAAAAAGTGGTCCGCGTTTATTTAAAAAAAGTACCGGGAAAATTCGGCGGCGTAGTCGGAAAATTGCAATCGACCGAGAGTGCACAGACAGAGAGAAGCGGCCTTCTGTTCGGTTTTCCCGGGTGAAACTGAAACGCTGTAAGCCCGAAAGCGGGGAAAGCTCCAGCAGGTGGTTGGCGGGTGCGAGCAGAGACGTACGTCGTCGGTCGGGTGCACGGTCGAAGGGCTCCTCCACCGGGAAATTCGCTAGGGAAGGTAAGTGCTGATTACTCCTGTGCTCCTTCTGCGCTCTCTCTCTCTCTCTTTCTCTTCATCCGGTTGTCCCCTCGATTTTCTCCATTTCCCACTTTTGCCCATTTCAACGTGTAATACATGGCTACGGAACAAGCCATATTTATGGGTTAGCGGTAAACAGATTTCTACGATTGGGTAGATTTATATTTGATATAAATGTTTTGTGAATTTTAAATTCTAAAAAAAAAAAAAAATTTAAATACTCGTAGTACAAAAAAAATAATTCCAAAACAGTAGATTCCAAATCCAATTTGACAATTTAATGAAAATATGGCAGATTATACCTACTAAGTATGTATGTACGAATTACTATTCAAAAATTTAAAACTTTACTTAATTTAATGATCAAAATTATTTTTTGAGGAATTATTGTGGATTCCATATCCAATATGATAACTGAATGAAAATGTAAAAGATGCATCCTAACAGGAGTGTGTTTGCATATTATATTATACCTACTAAGTATGTATGTATGAATTACTATTCAAAATATTTAAACTTAAAAAAAAATGGATGAATATATCACTAGATTTAAAACTTTACTTAACTTGAATGATCAAAATTATTTTTTAGAGGAATTATTATGGATTCCATATCCAATATGATAACTGAATGAAACTGTAGAAGATTAATCCTAACAAGAGTGTGTTTGCATATTACCACTGTAAACTTTTTCAACTTAACTCTATAAAAAAACATGAGCTGATAAAAACTGAAGTTTTATGATTAATACTGACTATTTGCAGTAACATAATTGTAGATTTCATATCCACTATGAAACTATAACGCAATCATTCTAATAAGTATGCCTACAAGTTTCTAATCAACTTTCTAAGTCAATGTTTACTAAAATTCAATGATCAATCAATCAAATTTGTTTATTAAAGAACTAACTATTTGTGGATGCATGATTTTATATTCAATATCACAATAGAAAACAACTGTGACAGGTGAATTTTAATAAGGGTGTCTTTATAAATTATTAATCAAAATGTTTTCAAATTTAGCACCGATCAAAACTATCATGTTTAGGTTTTGATCAACTTTTTGCAGAAAAAGTGATTGTAGATTCCATATCCAATTTGATAAATTAATGAAACTTTGACAGTTTAACCCTAAGGAGTGTGTCTCTGCGAATTACTATTCAAATCTTTGCTGAAAGAAAATTCGCTTTGGCTAAAGCTGAAAGGATACCTACGGTTAATATAATCAAAGTGCCCCTATCCCTAGATTTTTAATTTACCCGATAAGAGGGTGTTTGGGGATGTAAAAATAAGGTCCCCATGGTCAGTCGGCCGGCAACCCCCTCCGCCCTCTCTGGGGTTAAAAATGGGTTTTTATTTTTCTTTTACTGACGAATGAGTAAATGAAAAATTCTAAAAAAAAATCATGAAAATAGTTTACATTAATACCTATTTGACTAATTTTTTACAAGGCCATTAAAGGTCAATTAGACCCTAAAAAAATTCTAAATGTTTTTAAAACGATTTTTAACATAGAAGACCCTCTTGTACCCGGTTTTTGACATTTAAATCATTTTTATTCCGTAGAAATTTACTAAAATATGCATCAAGACATATCGTATGTTCATTAAAAAAAACTCAAGTGTGCCATGATTTTTTACTTTAAAAAATTTAAGTTGGCACACATGTTAGGAATTGACATACAAAACGTTAGATCGTTCTAAAAGTCACAATTATTCCGTGGTCAAAATAGTTTATAGCAACCAGCAAAAACGTTTCTAGTTGAAAGTTATTTCCGAAATGGGACTAAAGTGGACGGAAATTAGATGTATTCATTCGACGCACCTTTGGCAGAGTTTTGAACTTCACTTGTGGAGAAAAAATGATTCGGCCGAATAATGGACAACTTTCTCAATCAAAAACGATTTAACAACGTTTATATTATTTAATAAGATGCGAAAAAGTATATTTTATGGCAGGTGACTTTAATGTAGACACCAAAAAAACTTCTAAGGCAAGCAATGATTTCATAACTCTATTAAATTCCTTCAATTCTATTTTAACAATAAAACAACCCACGAGGATCAGCGGCAACAATGAATCGTGTATCGATAATATTATTACGAATATAAACACAAATTATCAGTACAGTAATATTTACGGGTATCTCTGACAGCACAATATATTGAATTTCCAATATTTAAATCAAAATACCTTATCAGTTCACGGCTAACTAGATCATTCACAGAAGGAAGTTTTCAAATATTTTATAATCAATTAAAACTAGAAAGTTGGTCTGAGGTATTTGATGATGACCACGTTAACGACAAATTTAAAACTTTTTTGAATATGATGATTACTTTGAAAATAATTTTCTCAAACATAAAAACCGAAATATGCAGAATAACAGATAATAACTGTCAGAGTGTAGAGATAAACTAATACTCTATCAAATTATTTCAAGTCACCAAGTTGAATATAAACCAGTTTACAATTACTTACAAGATAAATATAGAACATTGTTAATGAATTTAAAAAAAAAGAAAACATACAAAGCACAATAAACAACTCTAATAATTCTCATAAAGCTATGTGGCAGGCTGTCAATAAAATTAACGGTAAAAATACCAAACAAATTCTTACTTGCGAATTAAATGTGAATCTTGCAAACAACTTTTGAATTTTTTCATAAATATTGGATCAAATTTAACATAAATTTTCTCTCAAAACTGTAATCTCTCTGAGGAAGCTATGGATAAAAAAACAATAAATAAATCTTTGTTTTTTACCAAACTAGCAAACTTGAAATTTTAAATATTATTAATAGTTAAAAAAAAAACAAAATCTGTTGGTATCGATGAGATACCTGTAAATTTAATAAAAAGATGTGCAACAATACTGGTTGAACCTCTGTGTGATATTATTATTAAATCTTTAGAGAGTGGTTGCTTTGCAGTTCTTCTAAAAATTGCTTAAGTGAAACCACTTTTAAAAAAAGGTAATCCCGATAATGTAGAAAGTTACAGACCAATCAGTCTGCTGACTATATTTGAGAGAGTAGTTTATATTTCGGAAAGTCAAGAATTTATAAAAGATAATCAGACATTGAGGGAAGCTTATGGCTTAAAGACACTCTTGCAAGATACAAATGTTATATTTTTCTTAAAAGTTTACAAACCGATTTTTGAACAGACGGATGTAGTTTTTCAAATTTTACAAAATAAACCTACAGATATAATTTATTCTAAAAATAAAAATATCTAATAAATAAATTCAATGAATTTCGTAATAAACATTTTTTATTTCAAGAGAAAAGATTTGCATTATAAACAGATTCATATTCAAATTTTAGACATTATTGTCTTTCAACATGAAGCCAGATTTGTTAAATTTACAAAAATTTGAATCATTTTCGAATTTCCTAATACTCTGTTGGATAAAGTTATTGAGCACTATCTCTTTTTTGAACTTATTTTACTAAAGAATGAATTATGTGTACTCTATCGAGATAAAATTCTTTAAGGTGAATAGTTCTTCAAAAGAAATGTTATCGTTTATTTTTAATAATTACTTGATATCTGCCCCAATTATATAATCTACTGTCTCTTGTATTATCAATACCAGTTACTTCTGCTTTCATAGAAAGATCATTTTCGACACTTAAACGTATAAAAACGTACAGTAGAAATACAATTAACCATGAACGACTTTCAAATGCTTCCTTAATTTCAATTGAAACAAATAATTGTGCAATTAAAAGAAAGTATTTTTTTTTTTGAAAATGTAATGTAATGTAAAAAAAACCGCAGACCCATTAATTTACAAGAATATTAAGTTTCAAATTTTCCAGGCCAGCATTGGTGTAGTATAAACATTCAGTCTCCTTTGACCAAAACTTCACGAGTGTGTGTGTGTGTGTGTGTGTGTGTGTGTGTGTGTGTTGTGTGTCGATTAAATACGATTTTTTAAGATTAGTTTCATTTTAAATTTCCAATATTAATTTTTAAACTAAATTAATTGTGAGCGGCTTTTTTTTGTACGAAAAAATGCCTGTCTTTCCTTTTGAATCATTATTTATTATTTTTGTGAAAGAAAACATATTTGTTGTTTATTTAAATTTTTCTTTTCTTTAATTGTGATTATATGAGCTGTGTCACTAACAATTTTTGTATTTGCGTCCTCATTTTTCAGAGTTTTATTTATGTATAATGTTTTAAAGCCACAATATAAATCACCTGTTTGTAATTTGCAGTACATTGTCAATATACAGTGGAAGAACAAAGTTTTAAGTGTTTTATTTTGAAATAATATTAAGATCACCACCAAGTAAGAATATCCGAGAAACAATGTTTTTGCATTTCTTAAATAAGGGAATTTGGTAAATAAAATTAAACCAAAATTTATACCGGTAGATTTTTGTCTTTAACTAATTTAAATTGTTTTTTTTTCGATTTTAAATTTTTAATTTTAACCGGATTGAACCTGAACCGGAATTGTTAGGCGAACCGGAACCGAAACTGAAACGAAAATCATTTTCTTGGAACGTAACCCTAAACCGGAACGAAATTAATTTCGGCTCGACTCTCTGACACTAATTAAACTAATTACAGAATAATATTTCACATAGTTACAATAGTGGAGAGTTGTAATTTTACACAAAATACCGATTACTGCTTAGAGTTTAATTTCGGAACATTACAATTTAAGTCACTATACCCTATTGGAGAAATAGGTAGAGCTATGGAATGCGCGTGGAATGTGCCGATGGTCGTTACCAGTGGCGCAGCATAAATTCAGTAATATTATCATTTTAATTATTAATAAAATATCTTTAAGTATTTTTTTGAAAGCTCAATATATAATTAAACTTAAAACATATGTACATATGTTTATGGTTTAAATTATTTGTAAATAATGGACAAAAACGACAAACTTTATAATTCCCGTTTCGAAAGACGTCTACGTTCATGGAAAAGCGGAGCGATAACTTTTGGTTGAGTGGTACAGCGGTCGGGCCATGTGTTCAGCGAGATTTGAACGAACTATTACAAAAAATATATTGATCCACAACCTATACCCTCGAATACATGGTGAACAGAGCGGCCCATTGAAAATAACATGCCAAAAAAATATTATTTTCTATTTCATCGCTGCGCTCACCATTTTAAAGGCGCATACTATTTACATTCTTTAAATTCCATAGCTCTCTGTATTTATCCAATAGACTAGAAGCATCTCTCAATCTACTAAAAAGCCAATAATTAATTTATAAACAAACAATATTTGTGCAATAATACGCTTACTATTTGGGATTGGAGATAAGTAGAAGAACATCCTTAATAAGGTTATGTACTGTGGAGCCTCAAGTAGATTATTTTAAGAAACATTCGCTGTACTATTTCAATTTCGTCCCTAGGTGCACACAGTATTCAAGTTTACTTCGAATGATTGATTTATAAAAGCTAATTAATGAATTAAAATCTTTGGTGTTTATTGAAAACAATTAATTATTGAAAACCAGTTGGTAGCAGTCGCAGCCATCTTTTTCAGAGATATTAATTAAGAAATAAATTCAACTGACAGCTCTCGTACATACATACATCATATATGATCAAATTTGCACACATCAAAAGTCATCCGGATATCAGCCTGGCAAACAAACGCCGCCAGCGGAAAATGGAAAATCCTCCTCGGATACGAGTGAAATATTATACGCCTTCTTGTTATATCCTATGATACACTAATATTGTTGAACAGCTCGTATCCTGCCACAATTGGTGATTTGTTGCAAATAATTTACATGATACCTACTAGATATCGCATTCAACGGGGAATCTTTGTAATAATAAGGCTAATATCCCGAAGCTATTAAATCCGCTATAATAGAGAGAATTCCAAGAAGTTTCTCTCGTTGAAATCCCGTTTTAATAGTTGATATTATTCAGGAAATAAAATAGCTGATACCCACGCTCGTGTCGATGTTTTATTGGAGTAATTCGGATCATTTCGTTAATGGTTTCTTTTACAAGCAGTAAAAAAAACGTGAAAATCAATTGACTTAATAAAATACGAGGTTAGGGTTGCAATCACAGACTGAAATTAATATTTTGGGTCTCGACAACCAACGTGACTGCGTCTGGTTCTCTGTTTCTTTACATCCCCCGTTTTTTTTGTTTAATCTGGTCGTTTAAATATGTATGTCGGTCACGTATCACATTGTTCTTTCTTTGACCTGTACAAAGACAAATGTAGATCATTAAATACTTAAACTAAAGAGTGGAATGATTTGTTATGCCATCTAGTCGTCCTTAGTGTCAAACACTTATGGTATGTTGATGTATTCACACAGATACTTTTTTTACATTTTTAGAACGAAATTTCCACCGGTTTCGGCTTACGTCATCTTTGTGCAAAACTGGAGTTAACAATCATTATTGTAAACTAGATTATATAAAGTATAAATAAACATTATTTTATCATTATTACAGAGGTGCGGATGGTTAAAAGTTAAAAATATTACAACGCCTTTTTCTAGCGCATATAAAAAAATTATAATACCTTTTTTAGCGCATATAAATCCGAACTTTAGTTATTACGTAAGTATTTCACAAACTAGAGCGACCAGCAGTCTTTTTTCCTTGGTACACATTTTGGAAATTATTTCCATTTGATCTTCAATTAATCATCTCTTGTAGCGTTCACCACACTTTTGTGGTAAATTAGACCACTTTTTGCTTTACTCCTATACTTGCTTGCTTTATCTCAGTCGGAACTTACTGAAGCACGAGTTGATTCGGCCATCTTTCAACTTTTGATCCTCAAAATTCAGTATTGACCACCGCAATTTTTCTTTCAGCAAAGATGGAAAAGTTTTGACGTAGAGAAGCGCTTCTTAGGATTAATCTGTTAGAGTTTCATTATATTATCATATTGGATGTGGAATTTATAATCATGTTTCTGCGAAAACTCGGTTTTTGATCATCAAAAGGTATCTACGGTTAAGATGGTCAAAATGCCTCTATCACCAGATTTTTTAATTTACCCGATAAGATGATGTTTTTGGGTGTAGAAATAAGGTCCCAATAGTCAGTAGACCGACAACCCCTTCTGCCCTCTCTGGGGGTTAAAATATGTTGTTTTAAACATTATTTTTTTAACGAACGAGTGAATCAAAAATTATTAAAAAAATCATGAAAATAATCTACCCAAATACCTATTTGGCCATTTTTTCCAAGGCTATTCAATGTCATTTAGATCCTTAAAAAAATTCCAAAAAGTTTTTAAATCGATTTTTAACCTAGAATACCCTCTTGTACCTAGTTTTTCACATTTCCATCATTTTTATCCTGTAAAAATCTACTCAAATATGCATCAAGCCATATTTATATCATGTCGCGGCATTTCAAAAAATCGATTTTTCAACTTTTTTAAGGGTTTTTACTATTTTTCGTGAAATTTCCCATAGATATGTCAACATTTTCTGGCAACAATCAAAAGCTTTTTAAAAAATGGAAATTTTGGTTTTTATTGCATCTTTGTAACTTAAATATTCGCTGAGATATCACATTTTGAATTTTTCGGAGCATTTCGTTTCAGGCATCAAATCAATAATAAACTTTTGTTTTTCACTAAAAAATCTCCAATAGGCGTTTTTATCGAAAATAAAGGAATTTAAATAATATTCAGAATATTAATTTATTTTGTACTGCTATTTTTGGCAAATGATTTTTTTTTCTGAAAAACTGTACAAAAGTTACGACGCTATAATCTACACATCTATTTGTAATTCTATTTGAAAAAATTAATGAAAGGTATGAAAAATATAATTATCTAGGCCACGTTGTGACTTTTTAAATATTTGCTTCATTTTATTTATTCTATGTATTATTAATTTTGATTGTGGCGCCATCAGTTGTCAAAAAATAATGACAACCCTAAATAACTGGAAATTGGAAAATTCTCAAAAAATAAAGTTAAAATTGAACAATTTCAAAATCGCACCCTAGATAATCACTTTTTTAAGCTTGTACTTTTCATTAACTTGCATTAAAAAGAATTCAGTTTCTTTTTTCGAATTTTAAGCTTCATTTTATTATAAGGCCACGACCTACCTATAATGAAAAATGTAATTATTTGAAATTCATTACCATTCATCCAATTCATACCAAAATTGAAACTATTCCTTCCTGATGCATATTTGGTTTATTTTAAATGAAATTATAGGTTAAATACACATACCAAAAATGTTGAGTTATTTAACTATTTTTTTGGCAGTTACTCCCTAATACTAGGTGAGTTCAAAACTATAGTAAGAAACATTTTTAGGCTCATACTTTTTTTTGGCGGACATTTTAAATTTGCTTCGTAACCGTTTTTGCGTAAATGTATCTAACTGTTAATTTTATAGATATCAAGACAAAATAAAAACCAAAATGATCAGATCTAGATTTTTTGTTCTTAGATAATATTACCAAGTGGGAGGAAAAAAATCACAACTATAAATTGAAATTTAACTTAAAATGGGAGTTTTAGTGCTGGAAAATTATTAAAAGAAAGGAATACTCAGCCCTAACTTTTTTTCTTGTACAGAGTTATTATAGGGCTACATTCTGCAGAAGTTTGAGAACTTTGTCCTTTTCTTATAAATTTTTTTAAAATGCCCAAAATCTAATTTGGCAATATTGAAAGTAGAATATCTCAAAAGGGACTGAATGAAAAATTATGAAATTTATGCAGATAATACCTTTTTATGATGTAACAACATGATAAAAATTTGGTGATTGAGACTCAACTGGTTCCAGAGTTATAGTGCATCAAATTTGGCCAAAAATTGCTTTATGCACACACTAAATTTAACGGTATTTAATGGTAAGAATCCTTTAAAAAATTTAAATTACTTTGTTTTTGATAAAATAAGACAGAAATTGGTGATTTTTTAGTGAAAAACAAAAGTTTTTCACTGTTTTGATGCCTGAAACGAAATGCTCCGAAAATTTCAAAATATGATATAATAATAATAATAATAACTTATTGCACAACAGACAAATGTCCAATTACAGAACAAATCTTAATTTTAGTGCACGAATACATTAAAATAAAAGATATATAAAATATGTATATAATTATCATATATGCTTAAGACAAATATTCTATTACACATTTTTTTAAATCAATTAAAGTTTTTCCAAAAATATCGCAATTGTTTTGAATATGATTATATAACATACACATTTTGATCAATGGAGAATTTGTATGATGGCGTGAATTAGGCATACAGAAACCAAATGACCGACAATTTCTCATCGATGGTCTAGGGACGTTAAATTGTAATTCACTTACGGTGGTGGATCGTCTACAAAATTATTGATTAATCTTTAAAAGTAAAGTAATGAACAAATTTTATGTTTATTTTGAATGCTGCTAAGATTAAAATAAGCGAGTAAGTTGGGGTAGCTTCCTCTTTCCGGGTAGATACCATGTGTTGAAAAGAACACATTTTTTAACAGTTTTTTCTGAATATTCTCTATGCAATTTATATATGTATCATACATAGGCGACCAAATTGGCGCACAATATAAAATTTTGCTTATTATTAACGCATTAAATAATGTTATGACTGTTTTACTTCTCTGTAAAAGTCTTTACTGTTTCTTATTATGAATCCTAGAAGACGGTGACATTGATTTACAATATGACAAACAAGGGAGTTAAAAGTAAATTTGTTATCAAACATCACACCAAGATCCTTTGTCTCGTTTATACTTTTCAACACACAAGCATCCAGCTTATATTCATAATGGATATAGTCCATTTTCCTGGAAAGTGTCATTATTGAACACTTATCATCGTTCAGATACAATTTGTTTATGTTACACCATTCACTTAACTTATCCAAATCATATTGCAATTCAATGCACTCATTTAAGCTAGTAATTCTACAATACATTTTCAAATCATCGGCGTATAACAAACATGGTGATTTAATATATTGTACTAAGTCATTTATAAATAGTATAAAAAGCAGCGGACCAAGACTGGAGCCTTGTGGGATCCCTTTATTTGGTGTGTAAGACTTGGAAATAGAACCCTGATACTGTACGAAGTGAAGCCGATTTGTTAAGTATGATTGAAAAACATTTATAACATTAGGCGGAATGTTATAAGTTCTTAATTTGTTAATGAGGAGGTTATGCGATACTGTATCAAAGGCCTTTCTAAAGTCCATGTATATTACATCCACCTGACATCTTATCATCTAAGGAGGCGGATACATATTGGGTAATATATAACAGTTTAGACATGGTTGATTTGCGCGAGAGAAAACCGTGTTGTTCAGTAACAATTTGCGTGCGCACTAAATACGTTATTTGTTAACTCAATATGGACTCAAGCACCTTCGAGAAAATGCTGACTAAGGCTACACCTACATTGGATCCGTATTTCTCCCTATCCGACGACGCCCGATTTTCTAGTTCGACGTCGGACGACGTGAGTGCCTACAGTGGTTCAGTTAACGCCCAGTCGCGACCTTAGCATGAGTGATGACGATTTCATATGTTGGCTCCTGCTAGAGAACAATGTTCTTAAAAGGCGTAGAATAAAAAGTAAATGGGTGCATAAATTCAATGTAGATAGATCTGCAGGGGAATTTTTTAAAACTTGGCTGAGAAATTACCCTGACAAATTGAAGGAGTATTACCGTATGATTATGGAAACGTTTGATAATATCCTGGAAGGCATAAAAGATGACATATCTGGCCAATAAAACTTCAGTGTATCAGACATTTTTAAGGTTCCGTCTGGAGTCGTCGGGACGAGAAATCGGATTGGAAACAAACAAGTTTGGTTTTGAGAATCTAACGGCCGACGTCGGATGTGATCGGTCGTTGTCGGAACAGGCTTCCCCATCCCATGTAGGCACTATTAATTGAAAGGGTGGGTTTGTTTTCAATCCGATAGTCGCCCGACGTTGGGCATCGTCGGATCTGGAGAAATACGGATCCAATGTAGGTGTAGCCTAAAGAAATTGGCCGATAATGCACTGCCTCACTCTTATCACCATTCTTGAAGATGGGGCATACACGAACATTTTTCCAGATTATGGGAAACTTTCCATATTTTAATATTAAATTAAAAATATGTGTAATTGGCGGACGTAAAACACTTGCACAGCCTTTCACTAAATATGACAGAATTTGGTCCAATCGCATAGTAAACTTAGCACCTAATTTCTTTAAATGGTGAAGAACTAAATTTTCAGAAACTCTAAAGTTTCCTAGGTGATTCATGGAGTGTTTCAATACAGTTTCAGCGTCTTACTCACTCATTTGAGCAGGATTAAATACACCAGCGAAGCAGTTTACTATGTCATTGGCATCTATGTATTGATTGCCTAAATAGTTCACGGTTCCTGGAAGTGTTGAGGTTCCTTTTAATGAATTTATGTGTGGCCAAAATTTAGTCAGATTAGAATTTAATTGTTCCTCTGCTCGCCTGATGTAGTTTCTTTTAGCCTGTTTAATTGCACATTTTAATTTGCTTCCAGAGAGATTAAATGTATTTTTATTCACTGCGGTTTTGGTTTTAAAATATATTCTCCTCGGGTTATTTTTTTCTCCTGAGGCTATAGTTATTGTTTCATCGGGGGTAATACCACAACAGGTTTAATTTAGCCGGATAAATTTTATTTGTTTGCACGAGCCATTGAATCGACACAAATTTCGAGAATGAATTGAGATGCAAAAACCCACGAGCACTTTAGCACGAGTGGATTTTTCCTAATCTCAGTTCAAGAAATTTGCGATGAAATGACGAGTGCTTAAAATAAAATTTATCCTGCCGAAATTATAACCGCGAGTGGTATTTGTTGAGATAATTTAACAAATAAGAACTATATTTATATTAACAATTTATATTAATTAAATGTACAAAGGGTCAAAGAGCATTGTTTATTTGTGATGGAATTGTATGATGCACCAATCGTCAAAATCATGTGTGGGTAAAATGAAAATGGTTGAGTGCCAGGGGAGTCGCGAAAATCGCGCCTGCACGTTTGCGAGTGGTACAAACACTAGGATCCAGCTGCTAAAATGATATTTATAATTATTGTTTTGTATAAATATATATTATTACTTACATTTAGTATACATTCCATACATTTCTGACGTTTCTTATATTATATTATAGGTTATAACCTCTCACCAAACACACACACACACACACTACAAGCGGCATGAAGTTAGGAAACCAAAACAGCTGATCGTTAATTGACCGGGTGCACTTATTTCCGACACACATAAAAGGGAAGACGCCAAATACACTAATATATGTATAAATGTTTATTTCATACCATTAGAACATGATAGAACAAGATGAATATTAAATGCAATCCAATTCTAAAATTCACGCATTATGACAGTGCTACCGTACGTTTGCGACATCTCGCGGCCGAAGTACGAAATGCCGTCGCCGGCTTTAATTGCAAATGCACGTAACTAAAAGGTGAAATACTTACTTAATTGAAAACTGATACATGGATTGGAAAGAAAATTGTGACAAAAATTTTACGTGGAAGCGTGTCCGAAATGGATTTCAATTATATTTCACCGCATAGGTATTCAGAACTGACACGAACTGCCCCTGTTCAACTGAAGTTAGCTGTTTACTAAAAAAATTAATATACAGATCGTTGTCATGGTGAAGGTAAATAAATGTTTGACCATTTGCAAATTTTTTTGTCCGCCGTTTTAAATGCACCTTTTTATACATGAGTTGAATTATCGTGGAAAAATAGTTTTAATTTATGACTCATTTTTTTGTCCAAAAATTCATCATGGCGCTCGATTTTCTCAACAAATCGGTTGCCAACAGACCACACGAATGAAAACCATCTCCGTCTATTGGAAAAGTGTAATTGAGCCCAGGATTTGGTAAAATGAATGGTGATTTAGATCTAGTTTCAAGGTATGATTTTCTTCCTTAAATAAAATATTTTTTTCCCTCATTGCATCTTCCACAGACATGTCTTTAGAGTTAAAAGGACATTTTATATCTATAATTAAATTGTCATCTATAATTCCATCTGGAGATGCACCTATATGATATTCGTCACCAGCTCCGATAAAGACGCCACTTGGGATGACATTTAATCCAGTAATTTTTGAGGTGTCAACTGCACTTGCTCATGCATACTCTTATATCTGGTAGCAGCAGTCCCAGAAAAAAAATGGTGATGTGGCCATCATGTTACTTTCTCCGACTTGATGGTATCATTTATATTTACGCTTTCGTGGTTTATTTTTGGTAGTAATATACCTAGATCGAGGTTAATTATCAAAAAATCGTTTTTTGAGTAATTTAACAAAACAATAACATTTGTTGTCTGGTTATTAACCAGATGACAACAAATGTTATGTCGAGATGACTTACTGAAAGGTAGCAGGTACGAAAAAAATGTTTTTTGATAATTCATCCAAGCTCGCGGTATATTTGGGTAGATAATTTATGGAATGAAATAATAATAAGGATCAGTAAAAGTTATGGTTTATTATTACAAGTTGAATAGTTTGGTTTGCTACAAGAGTAATTGTAAAAATTAAAACTTAATGACAGTGATGTAATGTCATGAACATCATGTTTTTATAATTTTAAAAGCTACTCACCTAATTACCGTTTTTCTGTCATCACACCTATTATTATTAGGTAAATTATCAATTTAAATCATATTTTAAATGTACATCGAGGGTTTTGTAGACTCGGATGAAACTGACGTTTACTCAAAAACTAAAGCGATACTTTTCATATTTAAAAAGATATTGGGAAAAAACAAAAAAAAAACAGTTAAGGTAAACACCCACTTCCGGTGTATGAAATTTTACCAAAAGCTTTTCAGTTCTTTGGATTATCAAATAAGACTAATGTTCAAAGTTTCATATCAATTGCTCTATTAGTTTTTGAGATACAGCGTGCACAGCCAGACACACATACACACACACAGAGACTCATATTTTATTTTCCAAAAATTGTTGACATTGCATCAAGGGACCCCAAAACGGATATTTCCGTAAAAACAATTTTTGAAAAATTTTCAACAATCACAATACTTTCTCGTACTTCGTATTGCAGGAAGTAAAAATGATCGATAAGTGATCAAAATAGGCCGGGGGCGTCCCATGAAAATTGTGGATGATGGGGTAAAACGATATTCGGATTCAAGAGGTAATTTTACATAAGAATCAGCAGAAATGGTGTCAAGGCTCGATTTTGGTTTTTGTTTTTTGCAGACCTGTGTTATTTATCAAACACAACATTCGATTAGATTTCGAATCGCTCTCAACACGTCCCTTCTTGTAAAGCACCGATGAAATTTCTACGTAGTTCTTCAATGTTCTCTTAAATGTTTTTGTAAAAATTGTTTTTTATAGAAAGCGCTAACCAATGAATACAACCGTTATTTAAACTAACTTTATTTATTTAGGAACATTTAACTGAACAGTTAGTTACACTTCGGCCACTGTGTTGAGGCCGCCATCTTGTTGATACCACAAAGTGTTGAATGGTTTAATTCGATATTGTTATTTAAAGAGTCTGTTAAACATGTTGTTGAAAATTGAGATAACGTTCAGATGTATAAATTTTTATCATAAATGCATGCGCCAATTGTTTAATCTACCAACTAGCGTCGGCTCTTGGCTATTCGGCGAGGACTATGGAAGAAAATTTGAGAAAAACAACAGCGGAATATATGCTTGCTCTGAAAGAGTAATTAGTATAACACGAGCTATATCTCTGTCTTAGCCTCCTCTTTGAAGACCCACGAGTACAACCCATACAGGGTTCATAAAATGAACTCATGGTCGTCATTGTTCATATTGTCGGGGATTGGTTACGCTCAAAACATGGTCTATTGACCTAAAACTAAATTGAAAGGTGCTTGGTTTAAAATTTTATATGAATTATGGAAGTCACCATTTCCATAAATGATGTCAATACTAGGCACCTTTGACTTTAGTTTGATGACAATAGACTGTCACAATTCTGCTGACCCGCTCCCCTCACAAACCTTTAACATGGCGATTTAGTAAATATTTATTCCATGTTCTAATCGTCGACACTTATCACCGTGATAGATTATGTCTACTGGAAATTTCTCTCCTTGAAGTGGACGATGTCGCTTGAACCCATAAGGAACAATTTATACCATTTTGTTGAATTAATTAGAAGATTATCTAACTGCTGCAAAATCTGTTCCTCGTTTTCAATTGGAAAATGGTTTTGATATTTTGTTCTCGGTTTTATAAACGAATCATGGTCGAAAACATTTCTATAAATAACTATGTCTTGGTTGGTTGGCTGACTTATCAAAACTGTTGTAAACAGTTATACTGCCATACAATATGAGAACTATCAATATACCGGGTGACCCATGGATCTGTAAAAGCCCCATAACTTATTTGCTATTTGAGATATCGATTTCTGGTTTTCCTGAACTGGTACCGACACTTATTCTACATATTTTAAAAATGTTTTTGTACAGGGTGTCCCAATATACATAACAGACCAAAGTTATGTTTTTTTTTAAATAGAACACCCTATATTTTATACTTTATTTTCAACCCTCTTGAGAAGCTGATAAAAATAGTACAAGATAGTATGGGTCTATTATGGACGATTGGTTAGTTATGGGCAAATTTGTGGCAAAAACAAGGACACATTGAAAAACTTGCAGAAGCGCTCCTAGCAATGCCAACGTCGTTTTTTATACACTAAAGAATTTTCCACATCATGAAGAATAATACAAATTGGCTTTGGTTATTTTTTGTTCATACTGCTATACAGGGTGTCAACATACGCAAAATAATGGATAACTATTTTTTTCAAATGGAACACCCTATATATCTTGCCACCAATGCATCGAATTTTTAATAAGCTTTTCAATAATTTACAATTTGTATAATGAAATATTAAGGATTCTTAAGATTTATCCATAAAAACATTTTTCTTTTGTTACCTCCTGCTCATTTTTGGATTTTCAGCTAAAAATATGCATTTTCTGAAAAAATAATAAGAGACCAAAGTTGCAGAGCAGAAAATTTTCGATCGATATAGGTCTTTCGACTTTTCCAATAATTCGTGCAGAGTGCGCAAAATCGTGACCGTATATGCATTTTAGCATTTTTCTCAAATTTTTTGTTAATTAATTGCACTATACTTTATTTTCCACGTCCTCTAGCAGAAAAATGGGTAATTATAGAATTATTTAAATGACCTACATCGATTGAAAATATTCCGCTCTACAACTTAAAAGAAGCAATTTTTGCCCAAAATGCATAGTTTTCGCTAAAAAGGCAAAAAACCATTGAAAAACGCAAAAATTGATATAAACATTTTCAATTTGCATTTTTAGGGAAAACTATGCATTTTTGGCAAAAATTTCTTCTGTTAAGAGTTGTAGAACGGAACATTTTCAATCGATATGGGCCATTTTAATTTCCCGTTTTTCCGCTAGAGGGTGCGGAAAATAAAGTATACTGCAATTTATTAATAAAAAATGGTGATGTGGCCATCATGTTACTTTCTCCGATTTGATGGTCTCATAGCCATTTATATTTACGTTTTCACGGTTTATTTTCAATTGAAATCATATTTTAAATGTACATCGAGCGTTGCGTACACTCGGGTGAATCTGACGTTTAAAACGTCAAAATTATGAAAGATGGAAAAATTACACTTCAAATTAAAAAACTCAGTTTACTCAAAAACTAACGAGATTTAGAAAAAAACTTATTCTTTAGAAGTTGTTCATTTTAGCATTTTCTACAATTATTATTAACATAAATTTGCTGTAACTATTAACGTTTCATAATTATAAACCAATAATTAAAAAAATAATAATAAATTTTTTTCTCGAATAGCAATGATTTTATGAAAAATATTTTCAAGCAAAAGATGTTCATTTATTTGTTGTCTTCAATGTTTGTTTAAATATTTTTGTGATATTTTTCATATTTAAGAAAATATTGGCAAAAAACAAAAAACAGTTAAGGTAAACGCCCACTTCCGGTGTACGAAATTTTACCAAAAGCTTCTCAGTTCTTCGGATTATCAAATAAGACGTATGTTTAAAGTTTTATATCAATTGCTCGATTAGTTTTTGAGATACAGCGCACACAGACAGACACACACACACACACACACACACACAGACACACACACACACACACACACACACACACACACACATACAGACACAAAAAAAAAATTTCCAGAAATTGTTGAAATGGCATCTAGGGACCCCAAAACGGATATTTCCGTAAAAAAAATTTTTGGAAAAAAAATCACGATCACAATACTTTCTCGTACTTCGTAACGGAGAAAGTAAAAATACTAGGGAGTCTATACTGACGCCCCTGATGCCAAATGTGGTTATTACTTTGACCTCTTGTTGCCCTTTCAATATCGGTACGATCTCCTTTACAGAGCATGTCTATAATTTTATTTTATTGGCCTCCAGTATCTGTGGATTTATTTGATCGACATTGCCATAATCCTTGTCGGTTTCAGCTAATTGCCGTTCCCTTATTACCTTCGGCTTGGCTGAACATCGCTTCGCCTCATTTTTTTTTTATTCTCTCAGTCTTCTCCATATATTTGGAGAGATGCAAATCCTCCTCAAAATTATCTTGTTTTGCAAAACATGCCACGAATGATCCTCTGCTGTTGTACAAAATCGCTGCGCTCTTACAACTTATTTGAACCTCCAGTCTATGAGAAAAGTTCACTCTTTTTCCTCCAACAATTTTGTTCAGTAAATTGTCCTGCAGGATTGTTGTTCATATTAAGAAAACAAGAGGCAGCGTAATTATTTTCTTTATTTGCCTTTGGGCCTTTGCACACATTTTTATTTTTAGTTTTAGAGCAAACGGAGCAATATTTATTCCTGATTCCTACATGTATTTCTTTTTCATTTCACTGTCAACAATAACCGTCACACCAGATAGAGTGCTGTAGCTTGAGCGATAGGATCTTTTAGATCATGCTCCATCAGCATGGGATTCCATCTTCCGCGATTCTTGCTTCTTCTTCCCCTGCCTTTTAGAGTTCGTTGTTGAGAGTTGAGTCTACCAGTTCGCTGATATTATTTTCCATGAATTTGTACTCTCTGTACGTAACAGATGGCACATTTATAATGGACATAAATTAATTTAATTGGGAGTAGCTACTGCCTACAGAAATGGTAGCTATAGCCTATTTGGTGGAATCTGGCGGCCGAGGTCGTAAAACGGTCGGTCCGCCCTAAGGATCGACGCACCCTCGAAGAAAAGGTATTTGTAGTTCGTCTAATTGCTTCCCATATATTTATTACTGTCCTTCGCTCCTATTGGTATACGCACTTTTGCACCGGTACTTCCCAAAAAAGATTGGTTTGAGATAAAAAATATTACGTCCCCTACTTACTGAGCTCCGACCCTCTTTTACGACCACAGCCGCCAGATTCCGGAGAACGGAAAAAATCTCTGCTCCCCGCGCAAACCCATCTTGCATCTCATCGATAATATCGCAGATGTCAATATTGCAATTTAAAAAAGGACAATGTTGTATATTTCTCATATGTTACCTAAAATATCCCAAGTTAACGATCCTAAATACTAAACGTATTTTTTTCTGTTGATGGCGTAATAAGAAAATTCAACAATCAAATGGAAATGAGAAATTTCCGTTGCGAAGACCTTTAGCCTCCGCCGCAAGTTTCGATGAATGAAAGGAGTGTACGAAGGACACTTTATTGCACTGTGTAAATTAACTGGTCCCAATACCCAGCCCCTTGCGCTGATGGTTGCAAAGAATGCGCTACAGAGGGAGCATGTATAAAGATGTGCAAACTGGTACTTTTTTAAGTAAACTACGGCTTCAGTTTTTAAAATATGAAGAAAAAACATTTGCATAATGTTCTTAAAAAGTGTATACCCAGTGGCCGACGGGGATAAATTATTAATATTTTAAGTTATTGACTTTTAATTTGTTTATAACAATGTAAATAAAAATAAATAGGCCTATAGGATAATATCATTTTGGGTACGTGTGCAAAAATTAATTTCATAATATTGAACCGTTCTCGAATGATTTTAATAATAGTGAAATGGCTGATGTAAAGTAGCCTTAATGGTAAGAATCCTTTAAAAAAAATTAAATTACTTTATTTTTGATAAAAACGCCTTGTAAGACAGAAATTGGTGATTTTTTAGTGAAGAACCAAAGTTTTTCATTGTTTTGATGCCTGAAACGAAATGCTCCGAAAATTTTAAAATATGATATCTCGGCGAATATTTAAGTTACAAAGATGAAATAAAAACCAAAAGGTCCGGTTTTTTAAATCTTCCGCCTGTTTCCAAACAATGTTAACATACAGGGTGTCTCATTTTAATCTTTCAGGTGGAATATATCGAGACAAGTGCGCCCAATCGAAAAAGTTGTCTAATGCAAAGTTTAGTGGTTTGCAGGGGGACATTTGATTCTGTTATCAATTTCACCCCCCACCCCCCAGGGGGGTGAATAACTTCTGAATCTTAAATGGGAACCCCCATTTTTTATTGCAAATTCGGAAAGTGTGAAAAAAACTATGTAGGTTTTACTCAGAAACTTTTTTCGTATGGGCAACAGGTGGCGCTGTAATCGTCAATATTAGATTATTTTACACTTAATCTAGAATTGATGTAAAAAAGTTTAAACAAATTGAATTGAAAAAGCGAATCTACTTACCACCACCACCACTTTGACGTCTGTAAAGGTACAAGGGTAATAGACATTCGAAATGAAATTGTGCAGTTCAAAGAGAAAGATGTCAAAATTATTATTGTTTTTAATATCGAACGTTGTTAAATTTATTTTTTTTTTATAGTTTAGTATATCATTTTCGGTAACATCCTTTGCAAATCGCTAAACATGTATGTGACCCAATTTTGCCACTACTTTTTATGTTGTCTCGTTTTGATAATTTGATAAGTCTTTAAAGACATTTTTGATAATGGCATTGATATATTGGGCATTATTGGATTGAGAAAAATAATGTCTAATGTAATAAAATTAAACCATTATAGGCAGCCATTTAAAAATTTCAAGTTGACTGTTATTTGGCAATGAAGTTATTATTGAAAACAAAACAATTTTAATGCCATTTGTTAGTATTTAGACGGCCATTGACTTTGTTTTTTAGTTCATTCATATCGGTCAATAAATAACAGAGTTATGGCGTTGGGCATACATACACCCGGTATGTCTATGTAAATGTTTTTTTTTCTTCTGTTGGGGAACAAATCTATAATTAATATTAATACCCTTTTATACACGACCTGATTATGGCAATTGTTTGAACTTGCAACCAGAAATGTATTATTGTTTTACGGATTTTAAGTTTTTGAATAAAAATTTCCATTAATTATTATTTTTTTTTTTTTTAGGGGGCCGCGGTGGTCTAGTGGGTAGAGGTCCGGCCTCTGGACCCCGTTGGTGCGGGTTCGAGTCCCGTCCGGATGGTCACTTTTTCAACACGAAAAATGACCGTACGGGTCCCTGGGTGTCTAGTGTTTGTCCCCATTTCATTTAAATATGAATATTATTACTATAAACTGGTTGTGGCTGAATGCCCTAGTAGGCTAAGCCAAGTCCCCATCATCCTCGATTCCCTAACCCGAATTCCTGTCAATCATCTTTCCTTTTTTATAAAAAAAAAATATATATTTTTTTTTCTCAAATCTTTGCATGCATTTTTGCTTTTTCCAGTTAAAGTTTGGAATCTTGCCATTTTGCTTACAACTAGAATATAACACTTGTTTTTCTGGGAAATCAAAAATCAATTGCGTTTTGGTAATTTTAGCTAGATTAATATTTTCTTTCCAATTTTTCCAATTGTTAATTGCAAGAAGAAAATGTCAATTCATTTTTCCCAATTTTTTCAAACTGTCGAAATACATTTTTCGTTTTCTTAGTTCAAATGTGGAACTTTATTGTTTTATTAATAGTTAGAATATAGCATTTGTTTTTACGTCAAATCAGAAATGTATTGCTTTTTATAGATTTTGAGCATTCGAATAAAAATTATCCATGAATTATTTTTTTCTAATTTTTCACATCTTTGAATCCATTTTTAGTTTTTCTAGTTTAAATTTAAAATGTTGCCGTTTTGTTAGCAGCTAAAAATGGCATTTCTTTGTACGTGAAATCAGAAATGTATTGTCTTTTTAATAGATTTTTCACGTTTTTTTCCCAATTGTTGAATGCATTTTTTCGTTTTTCTGCTTCAAGTTTGGAATCGTGTCGTTGCACACAGCTTAATGTTGAACATTTATTGTGAAATCAAAAATATATTTTTTCGTTATGGATTGTCAGCTTTTGAAGCAAATTTTTTGACTCATCATTTTTTTGCAATTTTTTAAATCGTTGAATGCATTTTTCGTCTTTCTAGATTTTCAAGATTGAAGTGTTGCCGTTTTATTTACACCCAGGATATGGTAATTAATTTTATGTTAAATCAAATTTGTCTTATTTTGCGTACGAATTTTGTACTTTTAGATCAGATTGCTAAATTAATTATTTTTTTATAATCTTTAAAATAGTTGAATACAATTTACATTTTCCGCGTTTAAGTTTGGATTGTTGCCATTTTGCTTCCACCTAGGATATGACAATTGTTTTTATGTGAACTCAAAAATATATTATTCTGTGTATTTTGACGTTTTGAAAGAAAATTTCATAAATGGTCAATTTTTTACAATTTTTCATATCTTCGATTGCAAATTGCAATTTTTATTTTCCCAGGTCAAATAAAGATTTTTGTCATTTTGTTTCCATCTAGAACCATTGTTTTTCTGCGAAATCATGAACATATTATTTCTTTTGGATTTAATTTAATTTAATGAAAAAGAAAACTTCAACTAAAATTGACCGTTATTAAAATTTCGTTCCGGTTTCGGTATTTAAATTGAACAATTTTACATTCCGGTTACAGTCAGGATTCTGTTAAAAATTCCGGCTAATTTCGGTTTTCGGTTTAGGGTTCCGTTCCGGTTTGACACTGCTTTGTGTAGACTGTTGGATAATAGGTAGTATATTGTACAACGAGCATATAATGATTTGCTACTTGCTACTCGCCTACGGCTCGTTCCGCAAACATCGTTCTCGTGATTAATAGCCATTACATGCGAAACTATACTTTGTTCACGGAAATCAAAATTGAAATTAAAATCAAAATTAGTTTTAATTACAATTACAATTGAAAAAAAAATAAAAATCAAAGTTAAAATCAGTATTAAACAGGGTAAACAAAATATGAATATAGCTCGCGTTCTGTGAATTGAAGCGTAAATTAGCGTGTTTAATAACCTCATTAAACACGCAAATGCGTGTGCGTGTTTAATAACCATATTAAACACGCAAATTCGTGTTTAATGAAATTGAGTGTTAAATGTACCCCATTAATGCTACCTATACAATTAAATAATGCGCACATTATAACATTTTTGTGAACAAAACTTATTATTACTATCATAACTATTATTTTCAAAAGTTAAATTAATTTGAAAAATTAATTATGGTATAACCACAACAGCTAATTATTTAAAAAAATACAAAACATGAGAAGACAGTTTTATAAATCTTTGCAAAAAAATATTACTTGAGTTTCGACTTGTTTCCATCATTATCAAATTAATATTTCCAATCAATTTATGACCAGTGGTGTATTGGAGCGGTAACGTGGGGGAACGACGTTCCGGCACTTTTTTTTCAGAAACGGAACGCGTTTTTGTTTGTTAATATTTTGTATAGTAAGAATAAAAAAAATAAAAAATAATAGTTTGCTTAAAATAAGATGATCTCCGAAAAACTTTCAGCAAGCTTCTTGTGGAAAGTTGCGGACAATTTTTTTGCTCTCACAATGCGTTCCCTTACTTTTTATTTTACCAATACACCACTGTTTATGACCCTGATGGGCCTTTTTTTTTATTGTGCCATTGGTGTTATGGCCTGATATCAGGAGGGATTAATTGGCTAGAGGGAATTATGATTTCATTATTCCCTGCTGCGAACCAATGAAAATGTGGCGCTTAAAACAAATGCTTTGAAATTATCAATAACTATGGTTACGATAAATAATTTTGCTCGCCAGGCATCATTTATCAAATGTGATCAATCTCATTTATCCCCGTGAATAATAGCTATCATGAAATTTAATAGCTATTAAATAATAATAGCTATCGTGAAATTTCGACTATTTTCAAACCGCCATAATTCGCGTATCGATTTTAATAAATATTTGAGGGTGAAAACCTTTGAGTGTCTTCTCTAAACTCATGCATGCGAACTTAAGCGTAAACTCTTCCGCCCCCTCTAGCACCACTGTGAAAAATTTATGTTTTTTCAGGAAACCATGGCCAACTTTGACGATGTGTACAGACTTGGAAAAAAAATGTCGACTCGAACCACGATAAAAGCATTAAATATGATCAATTCCCTATGCAGGACTCAAAGAACGAAGTTCCTACGACGATTTGGCACCAAGTTGTAGGTGTTTGAAAAAGAAGTGCATTTTGAGGTTTTTCGCACATAACTCAGCGACTTTTCAACCAAACTGGGTGATTCTTTCAGGAAATAATCCCATTTTGGCTCTACTTTAAGGGGGTAAACTCAGATTGGGATGATGTCTTTTCGAACCCTTCAACCCCCGACCAAAAAACACGTTTTTTGGGCCAAAAAACGTCCAACTTTGGCAACGTGTAGCGAGGTGGAAAACATGTGTCGACTCGATCCACCAAAAGGGCATTAAAATGTGTTCAATTACCTGTGCAGGACTCAAAAAGTTCCTACCACGATTTGGCACAAAGTTATGAGTGTTTATGGCGAAGTTTTTCGACAAAATTGTTTTTGTTTTCACAAATGAAATTTTCTTTGAGGTATGTTCTTTGATGTTTGCGCCAAATCATGAGTATCCCTAAGAAATGCACTTTTTTTCAAACACCCATAACTCGGTGCCAAATCGTCGTAGGAACTTCGTTCTTTGAGTCCTGCACAGGGAATTGATCAAACTTTAATGCCTTTATGGTGGATCGTAAAAGATAATTTTTTTCCAACTCCGTACACATCGTCAAAGTTGGACTTGGTTTCTTGAAAAAAATATTTTTTTTCACAGGGGTGCTAAAGGGGCGGAAGGAGTTACGCTTAACTTCGCATGCATAACTTTAAAGAAGATACTTCAAAGTTTTTCGCCCTCAAAGATTCATTACAATCGATTGAAAATACGCCGAGTTATGGCTGTTCGAAAATGGTCGAAATTTTACGAATTTGTTTAATTTTTTTCCACCAGTGTATAATTATATTCATTTACTTTATATTTCTACAATAAAAAGTTTTCAATTATTTTTGTATTATATATTTGTTCGAAGAGTTAGCAATTCGAAGAAATTATTTTTGAAGATTTCGTTTCCGAATAATTCGTTTTCTATTATTTGTTTTCGATAAGTTGTAGTTCCAATAATCTATTTTCGAATAATTTATGAGGTTATGCTTATTGAAAGTAAATTACATATTGAGATTACTTACATCCTTGCTCAATGTAGACATCAAATACTGAGAAGATATTACTCACCTGAAAAAGGAAAACAATAATTAATGATTGTAGGCAATTAAAGCTAAACATTGAATTATACAAGCAATATATTGTGAATTAGAAATATTGCAACAATAGTAGTAACATTCTTTTTAAGGAGTGGTAGACAGGAACTCGGGTTGAGGAAGCGCGGATGATTTGGGAATTGACGTAGCCAACAAGGGCATTCTGCCACAACCGATAATTTGTATAATAATCATTTATAATGATGAAAGGGACATACACTAAACATCCATGGACCCGCACGGCCATTTTTCGTTCCGAAAAAGTGACCGCGCGGATGGGATTCAAACCCACGACCACCGAAGCCCGTAGGCAGGACCTCTACCAACTGGGCCACCGCGGCCACCTAGTAGTAACATAAAATTTAAAAATATTTATTACTGTACTGGACACAGATACTATGTAAGGAAAAGCAAATGGTTTAAACGCATATGTGAGTTTTTATTTAAATTTATACTTTCACATTTACCATTTGGTCTTATGTACACAGAATTTGCAAATTTCAGTATTATTTGTATTTTTACCTTTTGCAATTAATTTATTTGTGAAACACACATTTTACCATATAAGAGTTAGAATACTGCGTAACATTGAAAATAATCATCGCTTTGTGAATAAGCTCGCGTCCTTCACACACACACAGACAAATGCACACAAAGAAGAATCCCTCGGGGGCACAATAGAGAATAGAGTGGCGAATAAGGGCACATCCTTCAGATAAAGCCGTTGAACTTTTACGGACCGATGTTCCCTTTTACCAAACTGTTGACTGTTACTAATGCTAACATACTGTGCATGCGATGGATATGCACTTTGCATTTCGATTTCAACTTCCTCTTCTGTTACTCGTAAGTATGTTTGAAAGTACTCAAAAGGGGTCTAAAGTTTAGAAAAGCTTTAAAGTACTTTTTCCTTATATCAAACTATGACAAAGAAATCGGAGTGAATACAAACTAGAATATATTGGTTATGAGTTATGCGCAGATTCTTATAATTAAAATAATAACATGTTAAATCGTTTCTTAATAAACTTTTTTATTTAGCTAAATGTACATTCTTGAACGTCACTTTTTAAAATTAATCTAAATTGGATTATTAAAATATATATTTCTTCGCGAAATAATATATAACTTCGACAATCATTAACTCACTTAACCTATTATTAGTGAAATCTATACTCAATATAATTTATTTGCTAGAGCTATGATTGTTTTACCAAACTGAGGCGTCTTTGTGCCAAGAATTTAATTTGCTTCGTCAATGAATAATTTTGTATTTTTACAATTAATTTAACCCTAAATCTTTCAAGTAAACTAACGTTTTCCATTAATTGTGTTATCATTTATCAGTTATTACTATTGAAACATTCATGATGCTGAGATTTTATCTAATGGTACTAACAGATTCGATGGAATGTATTGATTACATGAACTAATCTGTTGGATCAATTACTGAAGACTCATTGGCAGTATGAGAATTACGCGAAAGAGATAATCTCCGGTTTTACAATAAATCTCCCCGTTCGAGGATGTCATAAATATCGAGGAATAAAAACCTGTATACTTCATTATGTTATTAGTGGATGCCTGCTCATTTTATTATACAGAGTGGTGATAAAGTTCTGCACAAAATTTATAATTGCTCTATTAAATGTTTTTCAAAAAATCGCTCGGATGGGTCGATTTTTGTTTATTATTGCGCATATTTCGGCGCACTCAAAAATATTATGATGTCACTGGTGATTGACATGTGACGTCATCGGCATGTTTTTAAATGGAGTTTAATTTATTTTATTTAGTAACTTTTGAGTTGGCTATACTTAGATATTTTTAGCAGTATATAACTTTCAAACTAATTAGGCGATGATGACTATTAAAAAGCCAAAATGTGGCAAAGCTTACAATCTTCAACACATACTTGTATACAATAGCATAAAGTGTTATAAATTTAGGATTTTATTCTAAAAGTGAAAAGCTGTTTTCGATTTCAAAGCCAATCCCAGGATAGATTTTGTTGGAATTACAGAACGATGTTCTACACAGTTGCGAATGTAAAATTAGGCAATAATATAAAAAAAATATAAGTTGCTATCCCACAATTTTAATTCAAGATTTATGAACACTTAAAAAATATTATTTTTGGTTTTTGGAACAATCCCACGATGGATTGAAATTAAATTTTTTCGATACATAACATATTCTCGAAAGTAAAATGCGCTAATAAAAAAATACTCATTAATTGTTTTCCTATAATTTCAAATTAAAATTTATAAAAATTCCAAAATTATCATTCTGATAGATATTTTCGTTTTTTGAGGCGGATTTTAATTAAATTTGAGAATTATATTTTACACATTCTCGAATGTCAAATAACTAATAATCCTGCAATTTTAATTCAAAATTTCTAACATTTTTAACCCTGCAGAACTCGCGTCATATGGTGGAACGCTGCACTCGCACGTGAGCATTTCCTTCACGTTTCATATTTTTCCTAATCAAAACTCAGGTTATAAATTAAACCAGTATTTTTCAGGTTTAAACCAATACTGACTATTTTTCAGACAAATTAGTTGCTTATGGGAATTTTAAACATACAGTATTTGGTAATAAAACAAACATAATAAATAGTATTAAAAATATATTCCAAAAAAATTCTTCCAAATTTTCTAGTTAATGGTCAAGGGTTGATTGAGGTGTCATTCATGTTTGTTGTTGATTTAATCCTCTAAATTGTTGTCTGGCTAATTCGATTTTTTTTTAGTTTTAGCCATTTCCATTATATTAAAAATATAAAATATGCCATTTTATTGATATAAAACATTTAGTACACGACTAAATACTAATAAATGCAATACTCACATAAAAATACAATAGAAACTCATGTCAACCCTGTACCTCGCGTATTGAAAAAAACGTTCAATAGGCACAACAAAACACCAACGCAAGAACTCGCGCCGTGAGAGAAATGCTCACGCGATTTGCAAGTGATGGACAAGTTATCTCTAGAAATTGCCGGAGACGTCTAATTGGTGCTCAAGTTGAATTAATAAGTAGAAGTGATATACAGATCGAGTAAAGTACGTTTAGCACAGGCAAATTCCATGAGTGCGAGAGCGCTGGAAATAAGAGATACACATTCTTTGAGTGGAAACGGGTACGAAGACGCGTTCTTAGGAGGGATATAGGCGGCTCCTTATTGGCCGTGCGCCTCGGGCACTGTTGCCCATCTAATCTAAGTATGATAACAAACAAAAATAAACAAGTTAGAAACAACTTTACTTGTTGCAGAAAGCATTAGATAAATACAAGAAAACGAAATGTAGCCTGAATATATGAATATTCAACCTGTTCGTTACTCTGCAAGCAAAAAAAAAAAAAAAAAAAAAAATAGTCTTAGTAAGACTTGATTTTTTTTTTTTTGCTTGCAGAGTAACGAACAGGTTGAATATTCATATATTCAGGCTACATTTCGTTTTCTTGTATTTAACAAACAAAAATAATTTTGTCATTCTCTAAAGTGAACTCGTGCAGACTGTGCAGTAAGTATGACTCTTTAATTAATAAATCTGTACACGAGCTAAACATGCCGCGTACGCCTACGCGTCTTCGTACCCGTTTCCACTCAAAGAATGTGTATCTCTTATTTCCAGCGCCCTCGCACCCATGGAATTTGCCTGTGCTGAACGTACTTTACTCGATCTGTATAAACTCAGCTAGAGGGCGCCCTGTTCCTTAATCTCAACTCTGTCTAAAAGTATGACTATTTTAGCATAAGTGTGAGGGAAATGCTCATAGCGCGAGTGCTCCAGGGTTAACAGATGTTTTAAGTTTTGGAGATAGTCCCTCGATGTATTTTAATTAAATGCCATTCTAATATTTAACACATTCTCCGATGTAATATTAACTAATAAATTAAGTTTTTGAGATAGTCCCTCGATGGATTTTGTTTAAATGTCATTATAATATTTAACACATTCTCGGATGTAATATTAACTAATAATCCAAAAATTTACCACGAATGGATTTCTGACAATTTCAATTCAAGATGTATGAAAATTCCAAAATTATCATTCTGATAGATGCTATCGGTTTTTGTGACAATCCCTCGATGGATTTTGATTAAATGATACTTATTCTCTGATGTAAAAGAGCGAATGATCCTAAAAATTGTTTTTAATAGTTTTCCTACAATTTCAATTAAAAATGTACGAAAATTCCTGAATTATCATTGATGTTTTCGGTTTTTGAGACAATTTTAATTCGATTTCTTTATGGTACTTAACCATTGTCAAATGTATTTTCTTCCAAATTTGAAGTCTTGTACGATGTTTTGAATTACAATTTTTTTACTTCGCACCTTTTGTATGGAAAGTAGGGCGCGACGTTTACTCCGTTTTTCATTTAAACGTTTAAACGATTATTTGTAACGAATAAAACACGTTTAGCTTAATAAACGTTAACAACACGTTTAATCCGAATAAACGTTTGCACGTTTAGCTTAATAAACGTTTACAACACGTTTAGCCTAATAAACATTTACAACACGTTTAGCCTAATAAACGTTTACAACACTTAAACTAGAAACGATTTCTCATATTTTTATACTCCACTTGGGGGTCTAAAAGTCATATCTCGGCGTTTCGTAAGATTCCCAATATTTTTACACATTCGATTCAAACAGGAACCACCTGGTCTATAGGGGGTTGAACCCTTCAAACTTCGGATGCCGACGTTTCGGACGGTTTTTAAGAAACTATTTATTTATTAATGTGTTCCAAATAATAATTATGTATTCATTTTGTTTCCGCTACCGGAACTATTGTAAATTACGGCGAACGAACTTCGAAACAGATATTTGCTGGGTGAGTCAATATTAAACGATTTTCGTCAACACGTTTAAACGAAGAAAACACGTTTAAACGCAAAAATCCGTTTAAACGTATACAAGTGTAAACGTGAATATCCGCTTAAACGCGAATATTCGTTTAAACATTTAAAAACCGCTTGCTAACTAAGAACACGTTTATCCGTGTACACGTTTATCCGTGTATTAACGAGCCCTAATGGAAAGTACAAAAATAATCATAAAGTTTCTCACAAAATTAAAAATTTGGATTATTTAATATCGGATTATGAAAAAGCTGAGGGTAAGTATTTTTGTAAAATGATTATTTGAATAAAGAGCTCTTCAAAAAATGACAAATAAAAAAAAAGAATTCCATTTAAAAAAATTGCCCATGTCGTCGAACGGCAAACACTAGTGATGACACTACATTTTTTAGTGCGCCAAAAAGTGCACAGAGGCCTGTCCGAGCGATTTTTTTAAATATTTAATAGAGTAATAATGTATTTTGTGCACCACAAAATTTTGTTTCAGAGTTGGCTGTGAGATAAATGAGGTATATCGCATATTATTACGTCATAAGCATAGAATAATTCAATAGAATTAGATTTTTAAAAATAAATGAATCTCAGACATGACTGCTATTTTTCGCTCTCAGGCATGGCCAACTCAGCAACAAAATTCTGTGGCTCACACCTTACAACAACCAACTTGCATGTTAAGAATAGCAGAGCTATCGAAACGATACGAGTTTATTAACTTCTGCGCACAAGCACTAAATAAACAAAAAATAATTTAGTTTAAGGTTAAATATGACTTAATATATTTTTTCCGCTACCGGCAACGTAAATAAGCATTTCATCCATAGTTACAGGTACCGTAAGTGGCTAATAACATTCGTGGTGTTTGTTGTCCTTGGCGACGGAACTTAATTTTTAGTTACGGACCTAGGAAAATAATAAACAGAAACGTAACTCTCCAACATATAGGCGAGCAACACATTTTCGTCTATACCTATAGCATCGGCATCTTTTTTACATAACCACTGCTTAAAAGAGTCGTAACAAAGCACATACCTTTTTCGATTTTGTCGGTAACAGGTTCTAACACGCAATATTCGCAGCTTCGTTTGCATCCATGCCCGCAAAAACTGTCACTGGATTGACACAAACAAACAAAATTCGACATTGTTTTCTCGGTTGCTGGGTTGCCATACGCATAGGTGACTATAAACATTTGAATCCCAAATGTTACAAGCCGTATTTTAGAATATTTTCTGATTTTTTTTTAAGTATTATTTTTCCGGTAGCGGAAAAAAATTAATAAGCAACACGGAACGTAATGACGATTAACATTTTCGGCAGGCGACGACGTATTCGCCTACCTCAAATGTTAATACGTCCTTACGTTCCTTGTTGCTTAAATAACTATTTTAGGTTTATTTTTGGTCACAGTAAAAGTTATTGTATCCCAAACTGGGAGTCTATTATCCCGTCAAATTAATGTTCACACCCCCTTACTTTCTTATTTATTTTCTGATTGATTTCAAATTATAATTTAATAAAACACTAACACAGTGTATGGTTTCAAATTAATTTTATTGTTGTATAACAATTGTTTCACCACACAGTGGCTTCATCAGGTGGATGAAAAATTATTATTATTAAATGATACCATGGAGTTTCAACAAGTAAAAGCCTCATCGATCCAATATCAAATTATAGTAATTAAAGCATTGCTTTTATATTTAAAAAAAATCTTTTTTCCGCTACCGACAACGTAAATACGCATTGGTTACAGGTACCGTAAGTGGCTGATAACATTCGTGGTGTTTGTTGTCCTTGACGACGGAACTTAATTTTTACTTACGGACCTAGGAAAATAATAAACAGAAACGTAACGCTCCAACATATAGGCGAGCAACACATTTTCGTCTATACCTACAAAATCGGCATCCTTTTTACATAACCACTGCTTAAAAAGAGTCGTAACAGGACACATACCTTTTTAGATTTTGTCGGTAACACATTCTAACACGCAATATTCGCAGCTTCATTTGCATCCGTGCCCGCAAAAACTGTCACTGGATTGACACAAACAAACAAAATTCGACATTGTTTTCTCCGTTGCTGGGTTGCCATAGGACGCATAGAACGCATAGGTGACTATAAAAATTTGAATCCCAAAAGTTACAAGCCGTATTTTAGAATATTTTCTGATCATTTTTAAGTATTATATTTCCGGTGGCGGAAAAAAATTAATAAGCAACATGGAACGTAATGACAATTAACATTTTCGGCAGGCGACGAGCCTCGGCTCCGCCTCGGTTCGTATTCGCCTACCTCAAATGTTAATACGTCCTTACGTTCCTTGTTACTTAAATAACTATTACTGTAATCCTGGAGCCCACTGCGACAAAACTAAACGCAAAAAATAAAAGCCTAATTTCATTATAAAGAGTTACTCAGAATTACAAAATTAGTCTAAATCTAAACTTTGATTCTAAAACTTCCCATTGGCATCCATTCCTATACCTGGTGTTACAATTTAGATGCAATATCATAGCTATAAGTGATAGAGAGTTAATTAAATTACGACAAAGATGCGTATTTTAATACTGAAAAATTAGTTAAGAAGAAATTTAAAACATTCCGACTATTTCTAGAGATATTCGATAAAAACCGAAAAAGTCAATTTTTGTTTTTATTTCTTTACGACTTTATTACTGGTTATTTTGAAAAACACAAGAGCACTTACTAAAGACACTTTCAAAATAAAAACTAAAATTGACATTTTCGGTTTTTATCGAATATCTCCGGAAATAGTGGAAATATTTTTTAAGCAAATTATTCAGCATTAAAATATAGAACTTTGTCCTAACCAATCTTCTACCTTTTATAGTTGCCGAGATAGCAATGCATTAAATTTGTAAATTAGATTTGTAACACCCTGTATAGTAAAGATCTATAATTATGCAATGGTACACCAACACATTACTTCCACATGGAAAAAGGGTATAATCGTATGTATTCAGAAGCCAAATACAAATCTTTCCCTTATCACTAGTTGCCATCCCATAACACTGCTTACTGTGCTAGGATAAATCTTTGAAACCATCCTAAAAGAAAAAAATGTAAGATGGTATTAAAATACATATCTAGATACCAATTTGGCTTTCAACGTAAATGATCCCTTCAACTAATACCCCACAATAAATACTCAATCTAATCAATAATTCCTATATAAAATGTCTCTAAAAGTCAAGTACAAACATACACAATCCTTTCCTTTTTATGCCTCCCAAGGTATCCCTCGAGGTTCTCCACTGCCTCCTATCCTTTAAAATGTATTTTGTCGCGATATTGAGAGAGAGGAAGAAATTGACTAGTTGCGTGATCCGAAGAACTGGTTTCCACGTGCAGGAAGTAATAAAAAAAAATGTTCAAAAACAAGACAGAAGAACATTAAAAGAAAATAGGAATCAGAAGGCTGCTGAGAAACAAATAGAATCAAAAGAGCACCTAGCAGATTAGGAGTCATCTCCATGAAGACAACATAAATGGACTTAATAAATTTATCATCTCGAGCGAATATTATACGTAGAATTGTATGTTACAGGAATTATACTGGCCGACATAAGTAAAAGAGCACCAAGAATTCGTCGCTCAATTTTCATGAAAATTTCAGATAATACGTAAATAATCCACACTAAGAAATACTTAAAATTTCAATAAAAAATCATTACTTTTTGATCAATTTACCTTGGAGTATAAAAAATGAAAGAAATTTGATTGAATTAACTGAGCAAATTTGAATAGATCAAAATTTTTGAAAAAGTAACGACTGCCTTCTAGAAAATAATTCTTTAATAAAATTTAAAAAAATAATCTCCTCAGTTGTTTACGACTTCTTCACGTTCACGATCACCTTCACGTAAGTGTATTTTATTCTTTAACATTCAATTTAAATGCGAAGCTGCACTGACGAGAGATAAATCTCGAAACGCGTCTGCAGATGGCTAGTTACGTAATTTTTACATATTTTATTATTCATAATTCAATTTAGTTTAATTTTCAAGTTAGTCCTCTGTTTAGAAATAAACGATCTTAAACCAATGTTATTTCGCTAAGTACATAGTACTTAATAACGCAAATTTCTTTTGTATCATTCAATATCCGGCGTGGCACTAGCCAAGGAAGTAGTTGTTTCAATAAGTTATTTGTTTATAGTCTTAGAAAGACTTAATTTTGCTTTGCAGAGTTGCGAACAGGTTAAATATTCATATATTTAGGCTATATTTCGTTTTATTAAATTTAAATTTAAAATTTAAAAAATAATGCATATTTGATTAAAAGTTTTTTTTAAGAACGTAATTTAATTTTTTTAAGAGTTATTTTGTTTTGAAGGCAAAACGGCACTTGAATCTATTAAAATACGCAAAAATTTGGAAAAAGTAATCAAAACACATTAGAAATTTTGAAAAGCAAACTTATTACGATTTTTTGGGCTATCCTATTTTTCAATCACCGGCGTGCTTAGATGAATTGAAACACAATGTTAGAATTGATAAATAAAAAAAAAAATGTAATAATTTTCTTTTTTAATTACGGCCGTTTTCTTGGAAATAATTCTTGAAATGCTTTCTTAATAATAATTTAAGTTATTTTATTTTCAAGGCAACGCCGCGCGCTCAAGTTAATTGAAAACCGAAATTTGTAAAAAAAAATCATTAGTTTTCTTTAGGGCCGGTTGCATAAAACTGAAATGAGTTCATTTGAACCAAGATCGAAAGGTAAACTATGATCAAAAGCAATATCGTTGCATGAATAGAAATGAAGCCGAGTTCCGTAGATCGTTGATTTGTGTAAGTTGGTGAACCTGAAAACGCTGAATGGCGCCAATGTACTGAAAACATTTTAGGTTATTGGTGTTGTTTAAGTTCGTAAAGTGCTCTGAATTTTATTGTAAAACATATAGGTAAGTCTCGTTATTATATTTGCATGCCATTTTGCATAATTCACTGCTTTTTATGTATTTGTGAGATTTATATTAGTAATTTCAATAGCGTAAATAACTTCTGTCTGTTTGGCAATAATAGTGGTGGTTGCAATCATTTCGCAAATTATGTTTGTTTGTGACTTTATTTACGTGTTGTATTATTATTGTGTATTTGTATGTTCATGCATACAAAATTAGATCGAGTTTTCCTTACAGTTAGTAAGGAAATTTGCTGCAATATATTTCTCACAGTCTCTTTTGAGAGTCGAAACCTTTTTATAAATTCTCTACTATTCCATTTTACAAAATGATTAACCCGCTCTCTGAACAATCTTGAGATTTTTGGTCGCAAGGTTAATTCCACCAACTCTGCAAACTCCTCATCATCCGTCATTTCGCGTACATATTCCATTTTTAATAAAAATCACAATCGGAGGCGACGTATACGTATTTAATAGTATATTGTACAACGAGTATATAATGATATGCGAGTTGTACACTATACTTGGTCACGAAAATCAAAATCAAAATTAAAATCAAAATCAAAATCAAAATAAAAAGAAAAGCAAAAACAAAATCAAAACCTAAATTAAAATCGAAATTCAAGTTGTAATTATAATTCCAATTGAAAAAAAAATCAGCATTAAACAAATTAAACAAAATATTATCATAGATCGCGTTCTATGAATTAAAGCGCGAATTAGCGTGTTTAATAACCATATTAAACACGCAAATGCGTGTGCGTGTTTAATAAGCATATTAAACACGCAAGTGCGTGTTTAAGAAATTGAGTGTTAAATGTACCCCATTAATGCTGCCCATACAATTAAATAATGCCCACATTATAACATTTTCGTGAACAAAATAGGTTATGTATGTGATGAACTGTAGTCCCATCAGCATGAACGGCCTCAATCGACCATTCGGATTGAGTGGCCGTTTGATCTTAGTTCGAGTAAAATTACCACATTGAGCAACGTAATTTTTATGCTGAATAGAAAATCAACGTTGAACAATGGTTCAAAAGTTTTATGCAACCGGTCCTTAGTTTTTGAGTAAACTGACGATAAAGATCAAATGCCATCAAAATTGGAGAAAGTAACATGGTGGCCACATCACTATTTTTTTAAGAATTTGAACGCGCAAGCCGAAAAATGCGATTATTTCGAAATTTCCGAAAAGGGTAATTGCAAATTTATTTTCATCATAGCATAGAAGTAATATTAAATTAATTTTTTTAGTTAAAATTTTGTTACCGTTGTTTTCTATTTTCAGACCTAAAATTCAATTTTTGGTTATAAAAAAATTCTCATTCCGAATATTAAATGGGTCGGGGAGAAAATAATGTCTGAGTGGGTAAAAATTGGTCTCATATAGGAATACTCGGATATAATTGAGAGCGTTAATTACTGTCGCATTCGTGACTAAAAATAATGAACGTAATCAAACTTTGATGCCAGCCGTTCAGCCTTTCGCCATTTCACCATTCCCCCCATTTCAAAAATACATTCAGCCCGAAGGGTAATAATAACCGAGCGCTCACAGATGACAAGCGTAATGAATTACACAAATATTCCCATCGGGGAAATATAACATATCACATATTTTATTTCACGAAGGATATTTAAATCATAAATATTAAATTGTATAATTGTATGAATCAATAAAGAAAAAAAACATATTATTTGTGATTTTTCCTTCCATTATAATAATTAAAAAAAATAATCGAACATGACGTCAATTTCTTCGATATGCGTTTTTCGAATTTTTTTATTATTTGTATTCTTTTCTCCAAAATGAAACAATTAAGTTTTTTCTTGTAATTCTTCAATTCAATTTAATTATGAATGACCACGTAGAAGTAACTATCCTCGCGATTAAACTTGCTTTTATTTATATTTCAAGTCTAGTGTTACCGAGTGTTACATAAAACAGGTCTACTTCTGCAGTTTTTTACTAAAAGTAAATATGAGTTTGGTGGTCATCTAAAAACTTTGGTTGCATTTTCAGTTTTATGTACAATTCAATATTCAAACACTTTGACTCGTATTTATTTTGACACAGTGGCGGCTCGCAGAACATGCTGATGGTAGAGCCACTTATAAATATAAATTTTGAAGTAGTAGTAACTTGCGAAAAAGTGTTTTAAGAATTAATTAAAAGTTCTTCCCGAGCTTCAAATTACTTATTAAGTATATATAACGAGCCGCCCCTGCTTAATTTGATGAAACGATGATTTGCAAATCAAATTTAATTTTTGCAGAATTTCGTCAACACGTTTTATATATATTTTTTTAATTTTTCACTAATTCGCGCTTTAATTCACAGAACGCGATTTACGATAATATTTTGTTTACCCTGTTTAATACTGATTTTAATTTTTTTTCCAATTGTAATTATTATTACAACTTGAATTTCGATTTTAATTTTGATTTTAATTTTCTTTTTGTTTTAATTTGATTAACCGATGATTTGCAAATCAAATTTAATTTCTGCAGAATTTCGTCAACACGTTTTATATATATATATATTTTAATTTTTCACTCGAGTATTTCATAATTTTAACACTAAAATTTAAAAAAATTCACAGCTCGTGAAATAATTGGTGGATTTCAAAAACTGCACTTATTTTGATAAAACGATGATTTGCAAATCTAATTTATTTTTTGTAGAATTTAGTCAATACGTTTCATATTTTATTTGATTTTTTCACTCGAGTATTACCCAATTCGAAAACTAAAATTTTCAAAAATTCAATACTCACGAAATAATTGGTGGATTTTCAAAAACTCTATGCAGTTTGATAAAACAATGATTTACAAATGTAATTTAATTTTTGTAGAATTTAGTAGACACGAATTATATATTTTTTAAAAATTTTAACTCGAGTATTACACAATTCGAGATCTAAAATTTCCAAAAATTCACAATTCGCGAAATAATTGGTGAATTTTTAAAATCCCCATTTAGTTTGATAAAACGATGATTTGCAAATCTAATTTAATTTTTGTAGAATTTAGTAGACACGTTTTATATATATTTTTTTAAATTTTTAACTCGAGTATTACACAATTAGAGATCTAAAATTTTCAAAAATTCACAATTCGCGAAATAATTGGTGAATTTTTAAAAACTTCATTTAGTTTGATAAAATTATGATTTGCAAATCTAATTTAATTTTTGTAGAATTTCGTCGACACGTTTTATATTTTCTTTTATTTTTTTGCTCAAGTATTACACAACTTGAAAATTAAAATTTTCAAAAGTTCACAACTCACGAAATAATCGGTGGATTTTTAAAAACTGTACTTAATTTGATAAAACTATGATATGCAAATCTAATTTAATTTTTGTAGAAATTCGTCGACACGTTTTATGTATTTTTTTTTTATTTTTTTGCTCAACTATTACACAATTAGAAAATTCATTACTCGTGTATTTTCAAAAACTGTACTTAATTTCAGTGGCGGTGTGTGGAACATGTTGGTGGTAGAGCTACCTATACAATATACCCTCCAACCCCCTTTTGAAGAAAGAAAGGACGATTAATCTTCCTAGATACTAGGTAGTAGTAGTAGTACTGGTGAAAAAGTGTTTTAACAATTAATTCAAAATTCTTGCTGAGCTTGAAACTAGAAGTAGTGCCATGGCTCCTTGGCTCTATATAACGAGCCGCCCCTGTTTTGACATACCTAAATAACTTTGTTCACAAAAATGTAATGTGCGCATTATTTAATTATATGGGCAGCAATAATTGGGAACATTTAACACTCAATTTAATTAAACACGCATTTGCTTGTTTAATATGCCTAATAAACACGTACACGCATTTGCGTGTTTAATATGGTTATTAAACACGCAAATTCGCGCTTTAATTCACAGAACGCGATATATGATAATATTTTGTTTACCCTGTTTAATACTGATTTTAATTTTTTTTTTCAATTGTAATTATAATTACAACTTTAATTTCAATTTTAATTTTGATTTTGATTTTGATTTTGTTTTTTATTTAATTTTGATTTTGATTTTAATTTTTGTGCACAAAGTATTGTGTACAACTCGAATATAATAGCTATTAATCACTCGCCTACGGCTCGTTCCGCAAACATCGTTCTCGTGATTAATAGCCATCATTATATGCTCGTTGTACAATATACTATTATAAAACAAAGAATTTTATAAAAAATGTTTTAAAAAATTGGACGATTTCAAAGGGGAAATGTAAGGACAATTTACTGGACGTTTCCAAGTTTATTTGATTTGTTTTTTTCTAATAGCAACCTATAGTATAGAGTTATTTTATGTCATAAAAAAGTTAAAAAAAACAATAATTAGAAATGGATTTTGCGCCATAACCATAGAACCTCTACAAAACAGTGTAAAATCTTTCATAACACACGTAGAGAAGTGCGTCAAAGTTGAAGACCATCATTTTGAACATTGCTGGATAAATATTGGTGCAAATTAACCTCCTAACAATTGTATTCTTCTTCAACAAATAATACTGAGTAATATACAAGCTCGAAACTTAGCAACAAATACCGATGAACAACACAATAAAATAACAAAAACCCAAGAAACAGCAAACCTTCCTACAACAAAAAACATCACACACAATGTAACGATTACACAAACAAACCAACACAGCCAAGCGGCAAGTGTTCACAAAGAGCCTACACTAATTAAACAAGCACTTGCCCCCCAAACAAATACACGGATTACGCAATTTAAACACACTAACTATTGCTCAAATTTCTACTTTAAAACCATTAAAGAAAAGTCAAGAACGGAACTTACTGACTATTGGGAACAGCAGAAGCTGGGCTGTAATGATATTTTAATCAAAAAAAAACAGTTAGGATTTCTTATCAAGTCTAACAGATCCAAAGAGGAAATACTAATCACACTAACTAAGCTTCAGACGGAAAATATGATAACCAACATCAAAGAGACAACACCGCACAAACCCACCGAAAGAAGACTGCCTGAGCCGACATACACATGCATTATTGCATCTGTAGAGCACGAAATACAAGACACAGATATGAGTCAGCACCTTAAAAACAACAACATCCAACATAGATTTTGCAAACGCATCATTTCTAAGGCAACGGGGAACCCAACAGCGATGATTAGAATTATTACTGGATGTATAAAGTCATATGAACACCTACTACAACATGGCATCTTTTATAAAAACAGGCATTACATCACACACGAAAGCATAGCCCCACCACCACTACCGGTTCCCTGTGGAAGATGCACTGAATTCACACACGCAACTGAATAGTGTACAACCCCAACCCAATGTAATAAATGCAGAGGACAACACCTAACATCAAAGTGTAAAACACTCTCGCCAGAGATATGCAAAAGCTGCAATGAGATTGAACACTCCGCATGGAGAACAAAATGTAAAAAGCGACCAAGGAAACCTATCCCGGGAATTCCAAATCAGAAAATGCTATCAGCAAACAAGAAGACAGAGGAGATCGAGAAAAATATTACAGATGCAAGTCGTATACATCTCAAAATTTCTATTCATGATTTCATTCTTGATACATACATTACAAAAATTAACTCCAGTAATCATATTGACAGACAAGCATTACAAACCAAACTCAGACAACGATTTATTCAATCATTTAACATCGATACTGTCGTTAGTTTCTCAGGTAACAGAGTATATATTTGAATGCTTGACCTGAAAAATATGGAAGCTCCTCAAGTCACAATGCCCATTAATTGTATCGAACTTCACGAATCCCCACCAATCTCCCTGCATTAAAATGGCGCCCATAAAGCTTTTATATAACAATATTAACTCTTTTCATAATAAATCCCACCAAATCCTCAATTATATATCCCGGAACCATATCTCCTGTGCCCTTTTCCTTGAAACCAAAACCCCAAATCCAATTCTCTCTCGTGACTGAAATATCCTGGAAAAATTCTCTTCAATTTTAAATAAGAACCATCGCGGTGGAGCCATGGTAATGGCCCATCCAACGTTAAAACTTGGTAAATCCAATCCACCTAAAATTAATAACGGATCAAATGAATGCCTACATTTTACATTGCCGTTTCGTAATAACCTGTTACATATATTTCTGGTATATATACACCCACACAGTCGGATAGATGATAGCATCTTTATTAGAGCAGCACTTTGTGATTATGCTATTATTATTGGAGATTTCAATATAACCCCTTCTAAAAAGAAAACCATCGACGTATTCCTAAATAACTCCAGCTTCATAAAAATTCATAATCCTCCTACCTTCATTATGCCCAATAATCCCGACGCCACTCCAGATATTTTCTTGTGTACAGCAAATATACAGCCATTAATATCTAATGTAGAACTAACTCCAGACCTAGGATCCGATCACCTATCAATACTGTTTGAAATTGATCTAGCAACAAATATATGCACAATTCCGCCTGTATACAAGACCATCTACAGTAAATGTGATATAAGCAAAGTTAATCAAATCTTAAACAACTTTGAATCTAAAAATCCTAATATTGACCCATCCATAATCACTCACTTCCTGGAGGTATTTACTAATGCAATACAAGATAATAGTCCTAAAGTCAAACAACACTTTTACAACTACCCACTACCTCCCTTTATTTTAAGACTAATAAAGCATAAACGACAAATCTATCGAGACTTTAAGCAAACCGATAACAGAGCTCTTAAAAGACAATTTAATATACTTAATAAACAAATTCAACTGTTAATTAAAGAATTCCGTCAAAACAAATGGCTACATGCATGGGAACGAATTAACATTGCTAAAGGAAAAACATTTTGGAACGAAGTTAGGAAGTTAAGTAAATACCGGAAAACCTCCTCCACATATAATATTATTGATCCAAATAGCAATGAAAAATATACCAACAATACTGACATCGCAAATGCATTCGCAGATCATTACAATTCACAGTTTTCATTTACAGACAATCATCAGTATGACAAGAATACATTAAACATTGTCAACGATTGGTATTCCAACTTCATAAACAATAGTTATATAACCCCAATGGAGGATTTAATGTCAGAGGAAGAGTACTTCACAATTCATATTCAGGTAGTAACACGACACCTGGTATTGACAATATTCCTCGCTAATTTAAAACAACTAGATATCTACATCCACCTGTAAATTCTTAATTACTGCCTACTCAATCAATATATGCCCCCAGTATTTAAAACAGGCATTATAGTCTGTGTACCCAAGTCGGGACAAGACCAGTCATCACCATACAAGTTTCGTCCCATTACCCTTTTACCCGTCATGGGAAAAATATTAGAAACGCATATTAAAAATAAATTATTATCTTACACCCAACATGTCATCCCTAACTATCAATTTGGCTTTACAGCCAATAAATCTACAATTCACCCCCTTGCCATTTTAACATCTAATGTGCAATGCGCCCATCTTCAGGGCTTCAAGTCTGCCTCTTTATTTTTAGACATAAATAAAGCATTTGACTCTACCTGGCTCAAGGGATTACTCTACAAATTAAACAAATTGGATTAACCACCGTTTATAGTCGTTCTTATCAATAATTTAGTACATTTCCGCAAAATTAAAGTTAAAATCAAAGACTACTTTTCCTATGAATTTAGCCCACAGCAGGGGGTCCCTCAAGGCTCTCCTCTATCACCCACGTTGTATAATTTATTCTGCCATGATCTTTACAGTAACAGCCCAAACCACTTTAACCAAAACGCCTACGTTCTGCAATATGCTGACGATACTGCACTAGTTGCACATTCTTGCAACTTAGCAAAGACAATGCAAGAACTCCAAAATCTTACGAACAGTGTCGAGGGATGGCTAAATACCTGGCGACTTCATGCTAATCCCAATAAATCGCAACTGCTCATCTTCTACAACAAATTATCACCAACCTCTCCAAATATCACAATGCACCAAGTTCAGGTATTTCCGCAACAGTCCGCCAGGTATTTGGGCATCACACTCGACCATAAACTTAAATTTACACAACACACAAAAAATGCCAAACAAAAAGCCAAAATAAGAGCCAAGACCTTTAGGTCCCTCACATATAAAGGAGAAAGAATAAATAGAAAGCTCGCAGCTAACATCTATAAATCAATATGCAGGCCAATCATGGACTACGGATCAATCCTATTCACCCTAGCATCCAAATCCTCTCTGCGCATAATTACCAAAATCCGACATCCACAAAACCCCCTTCATAACATAAACAACGAAACAATGTATAGTCTAACAAACATAACTCCACTTCATGAACGCCAAAAAAACACTATTTAATAGATTCCGCAACAAAACTAGTAACTTAGAATCAATTGAACCCTTATGCATCCATCGAAATCCAAATATCCCACCCAGATTTAAAACCAACACAAGACATCACGGAGAGTGAATACACTAACAACTAACATAATCATCAATCATGCCATATTATCTCAGAATCATTTCTTTCACATATAAGTTGTCAACTCTCATCTGCACCATATTATAAACCATAAATGAATATACATATGATTTCAGGGGCGGAGAGACCTTGGTCGATGGCCCGTTCAATAATAATTTATTATATTAAATAAAACTTTTTAGATATAAGAACTTTAATGTACATACAAGGGTGTTTCAGAGCTCTGGGAACGGCCAATCACGTGCTTATTTGTCAAAATTTTGAAAAATGTTTTAAATAAAAGTTATGCAGAATAGTGATTTGCATGCCCTCAAAATTTTTAAATTTATACAGGGTGTCTCATAACAAAGTTACAGACCAAACTTATGTTTTTTTTTAATGGAACACCCTGTATATTTTAGCATTTTTGGATTCCTCGTTACTTGGAGATTAAAATGACTTAGGTTTCGGCGATTGAAACCGAGCCGTTTTTGTGTTATTCAGTTGTTTATTCAAAAATTTGAACAAAAAAAGTACTGCCCTGAAACTAATAAAGATAATTCATTCTAATTTAGTGGTAAAGTTTAGTTGAACTTTAGTCTTCAAAATTACTATATCATCCAAAACATAACTCGGCGTATTATACAGGGTGATAGTTATTCGCAAACTGCACAATTTCTTAATTTTTTCAAATGGAACACCCTATATATTTTTTCATAATTTAAAAGTCCATTGAGCAAGCTTTCGTTTCATATAAAGTTTCGTATATCTGAAGTTGATGGTTACTCTAATATTTCAAAATTCATTGGTAATTTGCATGTTTTTTATTATTAGTTTTAAAATCTAGTTACCAATCATTCCAAATAAACAAACAAAAAAATACAGGTGACAGCAATTATTATATTAGTCTCAAAAATAGATCGAACCATTTAAGTTGTGATCTTAGTTTATAATTATGAATTTCTCACAAGAAGAATTGGTTGACTTGATTTTCATTCTTGGCGAATGTCACAAAAATTGTCTTTTGGCTTCACGAGTGTATGGACAGCGGTATCCCGAGAGGCGGTGTCCACGACAAGGAGCATTTAGAAGAGTTCAAGAGCGATTTGAGACTACAGGTAACGTTAATTATTCAAAACCTGTGCAAAGCAAACCTGTAATTAACGAAGATAGCGAATTCCTGGTATTGGCATCGATAGTTGAAAACCCTAAATTAAGTTTATCCGAATTAAATAATCAGTTGGATATTAGTCGGCCCTCAGCGCATAGAATTTTGAAGAAACACAAATTTCACCCTTACCACATCCACTTAGAACAATAGCTTGGAGAAGCAGATTTTCCCGCTAGAACTGCATTCTGTAACTGGGCCCTTAATATTCTGGGAAACAATGAACATTTTTTTGATTTTGTGTTGTTTACTGATGAGGCTTCATTTCATAATAATGGCAAGGTAAACAGACACAACCTTCATTATTATTCGGACCACAATCCTCATTTCACAAGGACAGTAAATAATCAAAATCGATGGAGCCTGAATGTATGGGGTGGTATTCTAGGAACTCGCGTCATAGGACCACACTTCTTTGAAGGCAGCCTGAATGGAGAAATGTTTGAAGAATTTCTCAGGAATCATTAAGATGAGTACCTACTTGACGTACCACGCAACGTAGTAAGAGATATGTGGATCCAGTTGGATGATGCACCACCACATTTTGCTCGCAGTGTACGACAATTTTTGAATGACCGTTACCCTAATAAGTGGATAGGTCGCGGCGGACCTGTACTATGGCCACCTAGGTCGCCGGACCTCACGAAATTAGATTTTTTTCTATGGGGCTATATCAAGGACATGGTGTTCCGTATACCACCGATTATAGCAGAAGATATGCGAATACGAATTAGGAATGCTTTTTCTGCAGTAACGCCACAAGTTTTAGTTGCAGTTCACAAATCGTTCGTTGAACGTCTCAGAATTTGTTTAAATCAGAATGGTCGAAATTTTGAAAACATGTTGTAAACTTCTTTAAATTGTTATTTTTCATTTTATATACTTATGTTATTCAATTGTTTTGTTATTTTTCATTTTATATACTTATGTTATTAAATTGTTTTGTTATTTAAGTTGATTTATAAGTTTTTACTATAGTTCTCTATCAGTATTGAAACATAATTGTTTGTATAATTTATTGGGAATAATGCATCCAGATTTTGTTGAAATATGGTAGGATACAAGATTTGAATACATGTCTCAAAAACATAAAATACGATTTTGTAGGCAAACACAACGCTTATAAACGGATCCTTCTCAACCGAAACATGCAACTTACGAACGAATTCTGAAATACTCGAGTCACTATCAACTTCAGACATACGAAACCTAATATGAAACGAAAGCTTACTCAATAGACTTTCAAATTATGAAAAAATATAAAGGGTGTTCCATTTAAAAAAATGAAGAAATTGTGCAGTTTGCGAATGGCTATCACCCTGTATAATACGCTGAGTTACGTTTTGGATGATATAGTAATTTTGAAGACTAAAGTTCAACTAAACTTTACCACTAAATTAGAATGAATTATCTTTATTAGTTTTAGGGAAGCACTTTAACAGTTTTGTTCAAATTTTTGTATAAACAACTGAATAACACAAAACGGTCCAGTTTCAATCCCCACAACCTAGGTCATGTTAATCTCCAAGTAACCAGGAATCCAAAAATGTTAAAATATACAGGGTGTTCTATTTAAAAAAAAACATAAGTTTGGTCTGTAACTTTGTTATGAGATACCCTGTATAAATTTAAATATTTTTAGGGCGTGCAGCTCACTATTCTGCACAACTTTTACATAAAACATTTTTCAAAATTTTGACAAATAAGCACGTGATTGACCGATCCCAGAGCTCTGAAACCCCCTGTATATTTATATAGTTATTGAATAAATATGTTCTCTCTCTCTCTCATTTCTATTTTAAACGATGCTAACTTATATTTATAGCACATATTGCATTGTTTTATAGAAAAAAATATAAATTTATTCGTTCTCAACTTTAATTCTTAATCTCTTGTCACCGTAATTCTTGATATTTTCCTCTCTAAAATTTTTAAATCATCTTCCTGTTTCCGTAGCGTCAGTAATGTGTTATAAACTCATGGACAGAAATAATACACCACCGCATATTGTGTTATTCCAAAATTAAGATGGTTTCTAGTTTTCAAGGTATCTTACAAGTAGATTGTGGACCTACTTTGACAGTTCAAATAAATGCTGCCAACAAGGGTTTTGTTTTAAAAGTACAATTACAAATAAAAACATTTTTGGCAAAAATTGATTTAAAATCTGATCGAAATTTTTTTATTATAACGGTTAGTAGTCCATAGCCACCAATTATTTTTTTATTATTGATAGGGTCAGTGCGAGTGTTATACATTTTAGTGAACGAATCGAAGAACAAATTTGGCAGTGGAGGAAGCAGTAAGAGCATCAAATTTGTTGGATGAGGAATATTCGATGCGTCATGTTGCTAATGTGATAGGAAGAAACCATTCCAGAATAAGTCTCATGGTTAAATGATGTAACAGGTTCTCACTTACGAAGGCCGGGCAATAGCGAAAACGGTGTACGAATCCAATAGAGGAGCGTTTCATTAGACTATCCGCTCTAAGAAACAGGAGAACGACTAGTAGCATCCTAAAAAAGTGCTCGTAGCTGCTCAGAATCTACTTGTATTTTCCCGAACGATTAGAAGGCGCTCAGCCTTCATCCGGGCGCGTCATTCATCGTAACACAACCGGGCGCCTGACGGTAATTTACCTCATTTATGTTTTCACCTCATTATCACTACGATATGTATTCTAAATATTTAGAATTTGGGTATTCTTGATATAAGACGTCTAGTACATATGTTCAAAAATAAGATTTTATTATTTTATAAACTCATAATACAAAGTTGGTATATCCATTGGTACTAAGAGTACTAAGAAGAATGGTAAGTATAGAATAAAGTATATGAACTCAATAAAATTATAGTATATTATAATAAGTAGGTATAAAGTAAAATAAAGTGTAGCCTTCAAATTCCAAAATCTGCATAAAGAAATTAGTTACAATTTGTACTAACGAAAAACAAAGCATAATCCTAAAACTGTGAACAATTACTTCAACCTAATAATCTCTGTTTTCGTCTTCGTCCTCGTTTGATGTTTTGTTTGTCATTGCACAGTGGTCACATCTATGCTGCGAAAGTTTTTGACAAACGCTCTTACCACATGCATGGCAAGATAGTTTTGTTATATTATTTTTTCTTGACCCACAAATGAAGCAAAAACGACGTTTATTGAGAACGGCCTCTGTAGTGCTTCTATTGTAATTTTTTTCATCTCAGGATTTTTTTAGCAAAATAGACAAATCTTTTGGAAAATTTGGGATTTTTGCTCGTTCTCTCAAATGTTCATCAATCAATTGCATGGCCAGGTCTTTGAGATAATCACGCTTTGGTAAGGTTTCCCCAGGATTATTCATTTGATAAATCCTCATCGAGTTGATCCCGGCAATATCAAGATTTCTAATGAAAATGGTCATTGGCCATCTGTTGGTTCGTCTAGAAGTGGAGATTCGCTAATACATAAGATCAACAGTGTCTACTTCTCCTTTTGTGGCATTGTAATCCATTTTCTGAATCGGTTTCCCGGTTTCATTATCGACCTGATTGTCGTCATGTAATGTAGAAAGAACCAGTACAACCTTCTTCTTTTTTGTAGCGAAAGAGATCAAAGTTGATTCGTCATTACAACCAAATAAATGATTGCCAGCAACAAGATTTTTATTTTCCGTTACAAATTCAGGTGGAATTTCAGGCTTATTTTTTCGCAGTGTCCCTAGAAATGTCAAGCCAACCGATAATAAATATTGGGCCAACGGATAACTACTGAAAAAGTTATCTGTGGTAACGTTTTGATTCGTCCGCTTCAAAGGTTCAGTCAAGTTCTTCACAATATCGTAAGGTTTATTCGAGGTGACGTAAGGCCTAGGTGGTTGAGTACCACAATACACCTACATATTATAAGTATAAAACGTTTGTGAGTCACAGAGGGCGTAAATTTTCAAACCATATTTGGCCGGCTTTTGAGCCATCTATTGATAAAACTTGCAGCGTCCACGAAAAGCCACCAACATGTCATCAATAGTTACACTCTCTCCTACATTGTAGGCTGCTTGATAATTGGCAATGAATTTTGAAAGAAACTCTCGAATTGGAGCTAATCTATCAATTTTCACTCGCTCTTCACGAGTGCTAACATCATCAAAACGAAGAGATCTGAGTAACAAGCGAAATCGTCTTTCACTGAAATTGCTCTCAATATTATCAATCCTGCCCCGTCTTTTGTAAAAAATTCTGAAAAATCAGCACGGTTGCCACGTATTACTGCAATTAGGAATAAAGCTTCAAAAACTGCCTTTATTTCTGACATTGAGGTAGGCTTGTAATCTCTCTCGCGTATCGGAGTTTCAGACAATTCCATACGTTCAGCTAGCCTTTTAGCAATTAAATAATTTGAAGAAAACATTCAAGTTTTGATTTGCATTTTCCAGCCTCTCCCTTGGGACCAGGAATGGTTTTTATAATATTTTTTGATCTTGTTTTTCTGGTAATCGAAAAAGGTTTACTAGCCCACAATGTATCATTATTTTTTCCAATGAAAAATGAAACGTTTTCGGTCTCACGTTGGTCATTGAGGACGGCCATTTCCTCGAGAAACGGAGAGTCGTCTAATTCAAACTCGGAGTCACTGCTGTGTTAGTTCACGTGAAGCTCTTGAGGATCAAAATCAATATCGTATAGATCATCAATTTGCTCTTCTTGAATTCCTTCTTGAGGCTCTTCATCAGAACCCTGGTCTAAAGCCTGAAAGAATGAAACCATACTTACTAAAGACACATAGGTAACTACATACCCAATCAAGGTAAACAACTAATGTGAACAGGACAATAATGTAATATTATTATAAGGTCCTTACTGCTACAAATAGTAGAGCTTAGGTAATAATAACTACCTATTAGGTTATGAAAGGTAACTACAAGTAAAAACGGATAAAATTGTTACTTACATATTGTTCGGAGTCCGGTGAGAAAAAATCACGTCTTAAGGCGCTTGATAGTAAACTACCGCAATACGCGCCTAGCAAACTTTTAATCACTACTGAAGTTTTTTTTTTTTTTTTATTAAAAAAGGAAGGAAGGTTGATGGAATTTCGGGTTAAGGAGAGCGAATGATATTAGGGAAATTGGCGTAAGCTACTTGGCTATTCTGCCACAACCGATTTTTTGTAATTAATTCATATATTGATATGAAAGGACAACCACTAAACATCCATGGTCCCGTACGGCCATTTTTCATTCAGAAAAAGTGACCGCACGGATGGGATTCGAACCCACGACCACGAGGCCCAGAAGCAGGAGCGCTACCCACAAGGCCACCGCGGCCCCACTACTGAAGTTAAAGATACATATTTTAAGACCCCTAGCGTCAAAATGTCGAACTAGAGAATACATCTCCCTCCCACCTTCCAATGACTCCTCAAGGAACGATTACGTGCACTTTATTGCCAATTACGGTAATCTACCGTGTACGCCCCCGGATGAAGGTTAAACAACGCTGTATTGAATAGCAGAAAACCGGCCAAGAAACCCCTGCTCACCAGAGAGCACAAAATTCAAAGATTGCGTTTTGCAAGAAATCATCACGATTGAACTCTTAATGATTGGAAGATGGTTTTATTCTCAGATGAAACGATGATTAGCTTTAAATCTCCTGATAGAGGTGAGCGTGTCAGGCGAAGGTCAGGAGAGAGATTTGCTAGGTCTACTTAGGCAGTAAGAATTATTCTACTTCTTGTTTATTCTCTTGGCATATATTTCTATATTGTGCGACAGTTTATATAATATAAAAATCTGAATAAAAATATTGGTGTGTTTATTACGTAACTTTCTCCGATTAAAAAAAAGGTTTGTGGATGGAAAGCTATTAGGCTGTTCTGCTATAAATAATTTTTTATTATTGAAGAGAAAAAACATTTCATGGACCTAAACGGTACATTTTTGTTAATAAATTGCACCACTCCGTTTTCGGCTCGGACCGTGAGCAAGTGCTCACTCCAATAAATGCCTTTTTAATAATAATAATAATACATTTATTACCCAACAAAATACAATTTTAATTGTGGGGATATATTATTTGAAAATATATAAACATGTTATTTATAAAACCATTATAAAATATATACAAAAAAATTATTAAAGCACACATAATGTTAAATTAATTGACCATATACAATACTAAATACATGTAAAACATACACGGAAGTAAATTAATGATAATTTATGAAAGTTCGCTAATTATACCTAAAAATTATTTCGTTCTGTTACTGAATACATTAATTAAATGCTATATAACCTAAATATTTTATTAAAAGAAAAATTAAAATAGATATTTGGGTTACTTCTATCACATATAAAAAAGGTAACAGTATTTAGGTCAATGATGAATTATTTGATAGAACAAAATATTTATCCGAGATATATGAGATCTTATGTTATAAATTGATTATAAATCAATATATGTCAATATTATCCGTAAAACCTGTGAAATGTATTTAAATTTATTCCGTAAAATAACCTACAAACTGGCTAAAGGACTCCGGTCGATGGCCATTGTATTTATTATGTATTTAGTAAATACAATAAACATTTATTATTATTAACCTACAAAATTATAAATTAATCTAAACAACACTCATCAACAACGAACATAATTTCTCAACCTCTTTTACATTTATTAGCCTTAGCTGAAAGTTTCCAGTTATGGAAGTACACGAGCTCAATAATTTATTACATCCTGCGATTCCACCAATTATACAATAAATTCTTGTAGGTGGGTTTATAGGAGGGTTGTCTTACAACTTTAATAACTTAATCAAATCAAGATGCCCGCAATATCTCCTTTGGTGGCGGCGCCGGGTTATTTATGTCGATATAAATAGCACTGTATATATACAGCTGTACATGTTTGATGTAACATAAATTGTGTATGCTTTTTTTATGAATGCAAATTGTACGTTGTTTGCATCTTTTATATGAATATCATGTTCGAAAACAATTCGATATTGTAAAATTCATTCAGTTGGATGGAAGGTTCACAACGCAAACAATGAATATTAGTAATAGTTACATGAAATTGCAAATAAAAATAGACTGAATTTAAAAATCCACCATTTTTTAAATGTGATTTTGCCTGGGCCAACGCGCCTTGCAAGAAATATTCCTGATGATGATTTCTTAAATTTATTGATATTCAAATGATTGGTGATATTGTAATGTATAATAACTTATACATTCGAAATTACGTAACTCCCAAATATGGAAGAGAAAGAGACACCAGAGAAGTTACCAGAGCTAAGCTGCTGGCATTTTTGGGCTTACTTTATCCTGCGGGGTAAATAAAGCAAATAATACTAATACTTCCGAGAGTTGTGGACAATTTATTCGCGGTTGGATAGCATAAGGAGAAATGATCTGATAGACAAATTATAGACCTATTCATGAGCAAGGGCGGTTTACGAACTAAGTTCGGAACATTCAAATAATATTGGTATCCTTTTCTACTACCTGATAACCGAGCGGATATTCCCAAGACGTATGATTTCGTCGGCCATATCTAAAAAACACACACGCGGCCTGCGTAGCTCGGTCTTAGACCGAGCGGTAGAAGGAGAAAGAAATAGTTTACGGCGTCTCTTACTTACCGGTTATTTCATAGGCGCGCGCGATTTAGCCTATGGTGGAAAATTGCAACGGACACTACTTGATTCGGACGGACAAGACACCCTGACCGCCATCTCTGCTGAATACCTCTATAGTTTCAATACAATCCACTTAAGGGGTTATCCTACTCTAAAATTTTCAAACAATCGATTTTTTTTTGTCTTTAAACAATTCTTTGAAGTGTTTGGAATAATATGTAAAAGGTTCCATGTAGATATTCGAAGTACTGTTTGAGTTATAGCCTACTACTAGCCTACTATAGTATACTACCGAATCGGCACGCATTTTAAACACGTTTTTCTCGAAACTATGTTTTTCGAAACGGTGTACACGATATTTCATGCTTTTATTGATTAATCGACTTGAAATTTGGTACACATGTTCAGAGGACTACAAGTTTAGGCGCGGCAGACGATTTTGTCAGTAGGTTTTGTTTTGCGATATATCTTAATAATAATAACATGTTATTGCTCCAACTGCGAAAAAGTTCCGGAATTGTTTTCTCGCAACCGAAAATGAAAAAAATTTTGATGTGGCCATCATGTTACTTTCTCCGATGGTATCATCATTTATATTTACACTTTCATGGTTTATTTTCTATTTAAATCATATTTTAAACGTCAAAATTATGAAAGATGGAAAAATTATACTTCAAATTCAAAAACTCGGTTTACTCAAAAACTAACGAGATTTAGAAAAAAACTTATTCTTTCGAAGTTGTTTATTTTGGCATTCTCTACAATTATTATTCAAATAAATGTTCTGTAACTATTATCGTTTCATAATTATAAACCAAAAATTAAAAAAAAATAATAATTTTTTTTCTGGAATAGCAATGATTTTATGAAAAATATTTTCAAGCAAAATATGTTCATTTTTTTGTCGTCTTCAATGTTTGTTTAAATGTTTTTGTGATATTTTTCATATTTAAGAAAATATTGGCAAAAAACAAAAAACAGTTAAGGTAAACACCCACTTCCGGTGTACGAAATTTTACAAAATGCTTTTCAGTTCTTTGGATTATTAAATAAGACATATGTTCAAAGTTTCATATTAATTGCTCTATTAGTTTTTGAGATACAGCGCACAAAGGCAGACACACACACACACACAGACAGATAAATAGTAAGTTTAGAGTCCAATTATTTCAATGGACTTTCCATCACATCATTGTTGTTTTTTTTTCATTTTGTAAGTATAATATCCTTTATTGGCTTTTAATAGTGGACATACTTTGACATAATTGGGCGTAGAATGCTGTTACTAAGCAACGGTAATCAATAGTTAATATGCTAGAGTTATCGTAAAAACAATACAAAATTATTGAATTTCACATTTTAGTTTTCCTTCTCAATGGCATACATTTCATGGTTGCAATTTATTGGTGGAAGAATATTTCCTTTTAGGACTTTGACATTTGAAGGTCAAACCGGCAATCTGCAGTGCAACATTTTTTTCAGTCTGGCCATCCTTGCAACAATTATCGTAAAAATAATAGAAAAAACAATTGAAGATCAAAATTTAGTTTTTTATCCAAGATGTCTGCCGAGCCTGACAGTATTGAAAATCAACGAGTAACTTAAAGTTAACGAAAATAATCGAAAACCGTGTGTTTGCTAAATTGGGTACACAATGTGTTATTTGCAGAGTACTCTTTAAACCTTAAATGCATGAATTTTTATTTTGACTAAATAAAATTTGTAATCGGCAGGTAAATGGGTGTAGTTAATAGGAAAAATAAAAAAAAATCCACATAAGATTTTTTTTCATTAAAAAAAAACACATTGATATATTTCTACATTATCATGAACAATCACTTCTTGAATTCTACAAATCCACTGCGTACAATAATATAATATTTCAAACATAAATAATACCTCTCATTAGATTTAAAAACATGAAAATTCATAAAACAATTATTTGTAGCATTAAAACATAAAGGAACATTGATTGTATTTACTACATTTTGTGAAAATAAACTTCAACGTCTAAGAAATTAGTGTACAAATTATTCAGCCACACTGTAAACATATAATTATTAAAACAAAACAATTACTTAAAAAATCTAAAAAAAAATATGAAAATAGTAATAAATGTTTCACAAAATAACTTTAGGATTAGTGAACTGAAAAAACTACATTTTTCTTGCGTAAATTTATTAGTATCTAGGTAAAAATATAACGCCCGGTTTCTCCAACGAATCTTAAATTACGTCTCACTTAAGTACGTCTTATTTTTAAGTAGTACTTAACTTTTTGTTCTGTTGCACCAAACAAATTTAAACATATCTTAGGTAAGATATCCTTACACGTGGCAACGTTGCATTTTCGCGTAAATTTGACAGGCCATCCTATGTCAAATTCATTTCTAATTCTCCTGCTGTTGAGTTTAGTGTGGTTTAATAATGGCGAAAGTGCGCGAAGCGTGCAAATTTCAGGAAAGAGCGAAATTTATTAACGTTGCTGGTATCGGTCCACAAAATCGTCGAAAATAAAACAACAAATGCTACAATAAACAAACAGAAGGAAGAAGCATGGGATTCCATCATCCATGAATTTAACTCCCAAAAAAAATGTTGGCGAACATGAAGCATGGAATAGAGATGAGTGTTGCAGAAAGTAAGAGAGAACTGTTAATTTGGAGGTATAGCGAGTAGGCCAGATTTGATGTTATCATTAATGAATGAGAAATCGGTTGTTGGGTTGTCGAATCCTTTCGAGAATAATGTGGATTATCTGCAGTTTCTACATCATCTACGTACATCAAATGCAAATGCATCCATGACTTCTAATAAATTATTAGCCATTGCACAAATTGCTAATTTTATAGGTTAGAATCCGAATCTTAAGATGCTATTTTTAGCGTCTTATAATGTAAGACCTTCTTACAGCTAAGATCTGATTTGTGGTTGGTGCAACATTTTAAGAACGTCTTATGTTTAAGATAGGTTTTATCAAGTTAAGATTCGTTGGAGAAACCGGGCGTAAATATTATTCGTTACTTTTACATTGTTTCTATCCGAAAACAATTTTTCCTGTATGATTTTTATTACAGTTATCTAAATAATCGTAATTCGTAACACCCGTCGAAATGAAATTGTAATCAGATAGCGCACCAATAAGGGAAATTGTCACAGATAAAGAAATAAACTGTCAAAGACTTTAGTTGCATTCGGAAATGATAAAATTGTTTTGGTAAAATTCAAATTCGAAAAAACACCATGCCAATGTTGCTATATAAAGAGATTTGGGGTTTTAAACATACGATGGAGATCTACATCGCTATTCATTTAAGGGTTGGATGTGTGAATAAGGCTAAAATGTGTCGTGTTAAGGAGCGTCAGTGTCAGTGGAGAATCATGCGATGTTGAGAAAGAAGGATATACTACATTAAAGGAGCGCGTAAACGTCCTTAAATATGAAAATAAGTGGTAGCATGACAAGATCCTTCATCTGAAAACGGTAAATGAAAGACTTTGTTCCTTGCTTATTTCCAAAAATGAAATTAAAAATGTTAATAACATAAGTAAAGTTACTAGTGAAAATACGTCTTCTGTCAATAGTAATCGCGAATAATAAACGGGAAGTGGCCGAGTCAATTGCTTATCAATTGCGGAGGATAAAAAGAAGACAGAAAACGCAGGTATGCCAATTCGAAGTCCCAAAGAGAATAGAAACCTGCTCACCGATGCCATAAAAAATGGCACACACATAAAATTAAAGCAAATATTCCATGCGATTAAGATAGGTTTTACAAGGGTGGCATATAAAAAGAAAAATAAACCAAAGAAAAATCGTATCGTTGGCACTGGGGGAACCATTATTTCCAAGCCAAAGAAAACCTGGCCATTTCTGCGGTGAGTTAAATATAATGTAACCATAACTGATCTCAGTGAACATATCGAACAAATTCTGAATAATGATAATGTCATATTTGAAAAAATTACTAAAAAATCACCGCATCTGGTCCTCAAAATTGAAGCCGATTAAATGGAACCAGAAACATTTATTGATCCGAAGAATTGGCCAGCCGCTGTTGTTCTTGATTGTTATATTTTTAGATTGGACAAGCAGCTACAATACGATAAATAACGTATGCAATAATACAACTAAATCATCAGTATGACTGATTTCAATTTACTTTTTTTAATACAAGATCACCTAGAAATAAGATAAATGAGCTTGAGGCTGAAAGACCTCTGGTCAATTACCTGTTGAGATCATTTGTAAAAGTGTCTAAATAAATGTATTGTCTCTCTGAGCTTGATTCTTCATTACACGGTCAAGCCATACATATAGTAGAAATTTCAGAACACTGGCTATCAAGAAAGTAAGAAATTTCAAAAATTAACAATCTGCATGGTAAAGCATATTTTTTTCGAAAACAAAGTAACCACTAGGGATCAATTATATAGGTCAATGAAACAGTAGAGATTGATGCATTAAATAACAATACAGCTGGTAATATATGAGAGGAGTCCAATATTAAGGGTACAAGCCAAAATTTGATTTTGTTCATTTTTCATAAAGATTGAGACAATCATCCCAGCGTGACAGTAGTTTGGACATCGCTCCACGGTAGGGTTGCCTGTCAAGTGGATTAAAGTAGTACACAACGGTGTCTTGCAATTCCTGATGATTTGCAAATCGATTCCCCGCTAAAAATTTCTTTATGGATCCGAATAAAGAAAAATCGGAGAGGGGTAGATCGGGACTATATAGCGGATGTTGGAGGACCTTCCATGTTCTGCTGCCGACCACTCCTTGGTTTGATTTGAAGTATGCGGTCTTGCGCCATCGTGCAAAAGTTTAACTCCTTCTCGTAAGTATTTCACAGTATCTGTCACTGGTAATGATTGTGCGTGGTTCAAGAAATTCGCAGAGCAATAATAGGCCTTCGCTATCTCAAAATATGGTGGCAATGGTTTTGCAGGCAGATGGTTGAGTTTTAAATTTTTTGTGAACTGGGGAATTTGGATATTTCCACATCATGGATTGTTGTTTCGACTCTGCGGTGAACTCATAAACCCAGGCATCTCCGCTAATGATGCTTTCCATGAAATGATCCCCTTCCTGTTGGTATCGGATGAGGTGTTGAAGTGACGTACTCATTCGATTGGTTTTGTGGCTCTCGGGGAGCATTTTCGGCACCCAGCGAGACGAAACTTTGCGAAAGTTTAGGTCGCGTATGATTTCATGAACACAACTCTTAGAAATGCCGGTTATTTCCGCAATTTTACGAACTTTAATGCGACGATCTTCCCTAACCAAACCTTCAACAATTAAGCAGTTTTCATCCCCGTGTGTGTTGGTCTGCCTCTGTTCTTCTCCGAATCAACAATCAAATCCGTTCGTCCATCTTCAAATTTATCGCACCAAACGCAGACTTATTTTCGGCTTAAGACATTCAGGCCATAAACGCCCTCTAATCTGTGATGAATTTTACTCTGGTTAACTCCTTCGGCGGATAACCGCACGCACTTCACACCTGGAATACTCTACGATTACATACGCCATGTTTCCTTCTCGTACGCTACTAAATTCAGTTTTGCACACAACAACGCTCCAGACTCTACTACAACGCGTTAACCTGATATTACATGTATATGACGGCAATATTTTGTTTGCAATGTTTGTTTCACAGACACCTGTACCTTTAATATCGGACTCTCCCTCATAGATAAAATTAGTGTGTCTATGTCAAACAAATTAAAACTTATTTAATATGTGTTTTTTCTACTTTGGTTTAATAATCGACCTTTTTTTATACCAAGATTTTTTATTTTACAGTTTAGTTCATTAAACTATTTTTGGTAAAATTTTGCGATTGGCAGGTGTCGAAATGTAAAATTGCCGTTAATTCATAGGATAATTACAACCCTTCAATGCGTTACATACTGAAAAAAAAATAATAATGCATATTGGGAAGTTCGCCACCAGTACCACTAAGATTAAAGAAAACAGAGGCGTGATCATTTGATTGGACGTCACCTGTTGGGCAATGAAATTGCTATCATTTGATTGGATGTCACCTGTGGAGAAAATGATTCGGCCGAATAATGGACAACTTTCTCAATCAAAAACGATTTAACAATGCTTATATTATTTAATAAGATGCGAAAAAGATACCTAAAACAATTACAGGCAACAGTGCAAAAAACAGCCACAAATTGAAAACAACGTAACCTTAATATGTCACGTTTAATTTTTATATCTCATGTGTGCCTACTTAGATTCCACCATTGCAATTTACTTTACGTCACACCACGATGACAGATAACAATTTTAGGCTTAAAAGCGATGTGGAATTTAATAAATTTTAGTAGCAAAATTAAATAAAACATATGGGGCAGGAAAATCCACGGTCGATGGCCCAAACAGAGACGTACTAACAGATTGTATAATAGTTCATAATGTAAACATGTTTGTAATTCTATGTATGTATCTGTAATAAAGTTAAATAAAGCATATGGGGCAGGAAGATCCATAGTTGATGGCCCAAGTAAACACGTACTAACACATTGTATAATAGTTCACAATGTAAACCTGTTTGTAATTCTATATATGTGTCTGTAATAAAGTTAAATAAAACATATGGGGTAGAAAGATCCATGGTCGATGGCCCAAACAGAGACGTACTAACAGATTGTATAATAGTTCATAATGTAAACATGTTTGTAATTCTATGTATGAGTCTGTAATAAAGTTGATGTATATAGATATACGTACTTAAAGCTGATATGCCCAAGGTGTACGACCAATGCGTATTACCTATCCTAACATACGTAGCTGAAACGCTTACACTGACAAAAAAATCTATATACAAAATCAAGGTCGCACAACGACTGGTCCATGTTAGGAGTAAATCTAAGAGACAAAATTCCAAACACTATAATAATGCAAAGAACTAAAGTCACAGATGCGGTAGACAGGATCGCCATCCTGAAGTAGAATTGGGCAGGCCACGTAGCACGAACGACGGAAGACAGATGGACAAAAAGAATTGTCTAATGGAGGCCTAGACAAGAGGCCTATAGAAGTAGAGGTCGACCTCCAACGAGATGAAGCGACGATTTAAAACTTAAAACGTATCACAACCAACTGGATACAAGCAGCGCAGCAACGGGAAAAATGGAAGAAACTAAGGGAGGCTTATGTCCAGCAGTGGACGCTACAAGCTGATTGATGATGACGATGATATAGATATATAAATAATAATAATAATAATAATAGTGTTTATTGATCACACAACGTATATAGTACATAAAATTAAATATTTTCTTTCAATAAACATAGAAAAACACTCCTAAAAGATAAATCTTGTGCGGAGAGGTTAGTGGGTTAACAGATTTGGAGATTTAGAATTAGCCAGGCTATGAAATTAAAGTTAAATTATATATGGGCGCAATGTATGTATAGATGTAAGTATAGATTACGTTTGAATAATGCAATAAATTAAAATAAATATACATTTAAATAGACGTAAAACAGACTGCAACTTTAAGACATAAATATCTAAAGTTAGATTAAAAATTTAAAATAAAACTATAACTAAAATTAAAAACAGAATCAAAATTGAAATTAAAATTGAACTTCAAATTAAAGTTAAAAACTAAAACGTTAAATATAAAACTTAAAATTGAAAATTCAGAATTCAAAACCGAAAATTTAAAATTCAAAACTTAAAATTTAAAATTCAAAACTTAAAATTAAAATTCAAAATCTAAAACTAAATACCTAAAATTTAAAACACAAATTCATAATTAAAAACTTAAAACCTAAAATTCAAAATTAAACACTTTCAAACTCAAATATTAAAACTTAAAATTAAAATTACAAATTAAAATGTGTGATTATGTAAAAACCATATAGCAAAATTTTAAGTTTATATAAAATGTACAAATCAGAGTTTTAAGTCTAAGCAGTCGTGTATAGATTGCCTAGTAATATTAAATATGTATTCTTTTGTGGTCTTTTTATTTAAAGCTATTTTTGTGTTTCGCGGCAGAAAATTGAAAAATTTAGGGCTCAAATACGTAAAACACCTTTGGCCGACGGATTTGTATACATGTGGTGTTGTATAAATACTGTGTTTGTTTCGTGTGTCATATACGTGTTCATTTGTCCGTAATAAATGTTTATTTTTGTATTGCCATTGGGTGCATTGAAAAAAATATAGTTGTCTGGGGTCCATTATGCGATTTTCGATATATAGTAGATCGGATATATACATATTAGGTCGTTTAAAAATTATTTTCATTAATTTGTTTAGGTGTGTTTTACTTACACCTCCCCAAGCTTGAACGCCATAGTTTATATGCGTTTCTACAAGCGCATGGTATACATTTTAAGTAGGCTAGGTTCTAAGATATTTTTTAATCGATGGAATGGATGTAGTAGTCGCCTGATTTTATTATTTACATAATCCATATGCGAATCCCATTTCAGATTGCAGTCAATAATTATCCCTAGATATTTCATTTCTTTCGTTAATTTTATATCTATTGTATTGTTAATGGTAAGAGTATTGTAATTTGGAAACGCTCGTGAGTTTCAGGATATTGGAAGAAAGTATGTTTTTTTTTCATTTATACTTAATAAGTTTTTAGAGAACCATGCGAAGATGTTTTTTAAATCTTTTTCTGCAGTTTCTTTCAGTTCAATCCAATTTCTTCCTGTATATATATTATTGCGGTATCATCTGCATATGAAATGAGATTGCCTATGGTTTCAACATTGAACAGATCATTCAGGTAAATATTAAATAAAATGGGACCGAGAACTGTCCCTTGAGGAACACCACATCCCAACGATTTAAAATTACTCCTTATAGAGGTAAGTTGAACGCATTGGATCCTTTCATTAAGATAACTTCGAAAGAGTTCCAGCGCGATTCCTCTAATACCTATTTTTTCAATGGACCTCAAGAGTATGGAGTGACTGATTGTATCGAACGCTTTGGATATATCTAGGAATACACAAAGAGATCGGTTACCTTTATCCAAGGCTGAATACATATTTGCGGTTAGCTTAGACATAGTATCTGCAGTACTTCTATTGGATCTAAAACCGTACTGTTTTCCTGATAAGATGTTAAATTTCTCGAGGTAACCATTTAATCTAACTGTTAGGATTTTTTCAAAAATGTTGGAGAATGTGGTTATAAGAGATATTGGCCGGTAGTTCACATAGTCTTTTTTATCTCCCTGTTTGTACATTGGCTTTATTACAGTTGTTTTAAACTCACTTGGACATAAGCCATCTACAAAACATTGATTTATAATAAATGCTAATGGCTTCGAGATTACAGCTTCGATAATTTTTAATGTCTCTGCCCTGATGCCATCTATTCCAATAGCTTTATTATTTTTTAACGATTTTATGGTTCTTGAAACTTCATCTGGTGATGTTGGTTTAATATATAAGGAATGTGTGTAGTTAACCGGCTGTAGGTTTACATTGCCTCGGATATTTTTTATATTACTGGCTATTTGATTAGGGATATGAATATAATGTTCATTGAAGGTATTGGCTAATTTTTTGATTGATTGGGTATTTGTCTTACTAATGAAGTTATTGAAAACATAATATTAACCACCAGTATAATTATAGATAATACTCCTCGAGAATTAAAACATTCCATCGGACCATCTATTTTATTGAATATTATTAATATACAGGGTGTTCAATTTAAGTAAAGACATTGAAATATCTCGAAAACTACACATCGAATAAAAAAAAATATAATTAAAATTTGTTCGCCTACGAGGGAGACATCTATACATCATTTTGAAGCTTGAAACTTATGCCATTTTTCTACATAATCGCCGTTTCTGTTTAAACACTTTTGCAGACGATGCCCCAGTTTTTCAATCCCCGTGTTATAGAATTCTGCCACCAATCCTTTGAGGAATCGAGTAACCTCTTCCTTGACTTCATTATCGGCATTGAAGCGTAAACCACCGAAGTGTTCCTTTAATTTTGGGAATAATTAGTGTTGAAAGTCTCAGAAATCGGAAAGCAAGTTCGTTAATGGTGATCCTCCGATCTTCAAGCAATATTCTCTCAACTTTTTCGACAATTCCATCTGAAACTGAAGGCCTTCCGCTCCTGTTTTCATTGTGAATTTACGTGCGGCCTTCACCGGATTCTCTGCACCATTTGCAAACATGTTGAACAGATATGCAATTTTCCCCATAAACTTCGATTAATCCGTTTTACACTTAAAAAACGTATCACAGCGCGAATTTCGCATCTGGCGGTAACAGTGATAGGGAGCTCCAGCTTCGAAGGCTGCTAGGCCGGCATTGAGCGATGTAGCGTGGCGGGAGAGGTGGGAATAGAGAGAGCGAGATTTGACAGTGTAAGACAGTGTTTTACATTTCTCCCAGCACGTCGCATTATTTCTCAGCAGCATAGGGAACCTTATTTTACGAATCTCCATTTCTCAGGAAATCCCCATTTTTCAACAATTTTTGTCAATTTTGAATTTTGTCGATTATAGTGTTGTCTATCACGAATACAACAAAAAAATTCAGATAAAACTTTCTTATTTTTTCCCGGAGTATTCAAATCCGTACAAAAAAATGGGGGTTCCTATTTAACTTTTCTATTTCTCACCCCCACCCCCTAGGGGGTTGAGGGTAGTGGGTCGAGTTTCGTATCATTAGATGTCCCCCTCCGAGGCGAACAAATTTTAATTATATTTTTTTTATTCGATGTGTAGTTTTCGAGATATTTCAATGTCTTCACTTAAATTGAATACCCGGTATAAAATAGTATTTCCAACAAAATAAATTACAAATGTGGAGGTTTCTATTTCAAAGAAAAGTTTATAATTATCCGCTGAACTAAATACAACATACATTATTAATATTTATTTTTCATTAATTCTACGGTAAAATGGATTTATAAATAAATCCATACAAACATCATTTCTCTTACAAATTGCTAAAAGCATACACATTTCTCTGTAAATTAAAATTTTACTTCACACATTCACATAAAACCTTTTATTATATATCATGACAAACAGATAATATTTTCCACAGCAATGAATAAATTAACTTGTTTAACAATTTAAAAAGAATACGATACTTTTCGTAATGTACCGGGTGGCCCAAATTCGCAGGCGTGTCCATATTATGTTATTTTTGCATCAATTAATTGTGCATTTATTCAAGCTTCGTTTATATATTCATGTGAACGTGCACCCACATTTTGTTGTTACAAGTGCACACACCCGCAAGTCACCCTCTAGTCTAGACTAACATAAACAAACTGTAGCGCGCCCTTTAGGAGACCACCTCGTATGTAACCACTGGTCCACCCCATACGTAACCACCTGTTATAAAAAACGAATCTACATATACATGTATTAATTGCTGAAAGAGGCAATCTATGGCGGTCTCTCCCACGCAGAAGTCGAATAAAGATAGTGTTCATGTAACTTACAGTGTTTAACTCCATAAATCGCACACAAGCCATCATCCTGACGTATATAAGAACATTCAATCAGTTCTAACCCGTGCCGGAATGCACGTATTCAAATACTTCCTGGTGTCACAACATAATTATTTTTCTTCATCAACCTCTTTTTTGTTATACTTTTCATTTTTTTGTTAAGAAAATTTACAAATGACCATTTCTGCGAGCGCTTCAAAAATCGTAAGGAATTCTATGAATCTAACAGTGTAATGGATTTACTACATTATTATCAGTACACGCAGTATTTAATTTTCTCGCACTGATGCTCTCGACTAAATTACCGCTTTTATTCTTGGAATGGTGGTTGGCATAAAATCTTCTTTTCGTGGGTTTTAAAAAGCGCTGATCTTGTGATCCTTTCGGATACATATTTTAAACAGATACATTATTTTAACTAAAAATAAGCTCTTGACTCTTTACGGTTATGATACGAAATTGCAATGATATAAATTGTGCGATTTTTATGTAAACACCTACATTAAATCCGCAAAAAAAACCCAGGTGCACATCGCACGAATCGCTTCGGCCGATCGCTCGTATATTTGTGCGATGCCAACTCACGCCAACTCACTATTTGCTCCATAACTTTTAAAATATTTATTTAAAACTTTGGGTATATATTCTTAAATAGTTTAACTATCGATAAATAAATATTGAAATATTTGTTTATGGTCTCAGTAAGTCTTAATTTTCAGAGTTACGAGTAGATTAATACATTCAGGCTACTTTTTAATGTTTCTGCGAGAAGTAAGAGTTTTTTTCACATCTTATTGAATAATGTAAACGTTATTAAATCGTTGTTGATTGAGAAAGTTGTCCATTATTCGGCCGAATCATTTTCTCCACAGGTGACGACCAATAAAATAATAGCGGTTTCATTGCCCAACAGGTGACGTCCAATCAAATGATAGCGGTTTCATTGCCCAACAGTTTAGTTGTTACTATGGTTACGATTCGTTTTTTGTCAGCGAACTGCCGCAATTTCCAAATAGAAAAATTATTCGTTATAATTTAATACAAAAAATGGTGATGTGGCCATCATGTTACTTTCTCCGACTTGATGGTATCATTATATTTACGCTTCCATGGTTTATTTTCAATTTAAATCATATTTTAAGTGTGCATCGAACGTTTCGTAGACTCGGATAAAACTGACGTTTTAAACGTCAAAATTATGAAAGATGGAAAAATTATACTTCAAATTCAAAAACTTAGTTTACTCCAAAACTAAAGGGATTTCGAGAAAAACTTATTCTTTATAAGTTGTTCATTTTAGCATTCTCTACAAGTATTATTCATATAAATTTGCTGTAACTATTATCGTTTCAAAATTATGAACCAGAAATGAAAAAGAAATTAATACATTTTTTTCTCGAATAACAATGATTTTATAAAAAATATTTTCAAACAAAAGATGTTCATTTATTTGTTGTCTTCAATATTAAAGTTTCATATCAATTGTTTTATTCGTTTTTGAGATACAGCGCACACAGACAGACACACACACACACACACACACACACACCCAGACAGACACACACACACACACACAGACACAAAAAAAAAATTTCCAGAAATTGTTGAAATGGCATCTAGGGACCCCAAAACGGATATTTCCGTAAAAAAAATTTTTGAAAAAAAAATCACGATCACAATACTTTCTCGTACTTCGTAACGGAGAAAGTAAAAATCTTTAGGTAATTATTTAATATGATGCAAAAAAGTATAGTATTAAACTCGTGAACAAGTTGGCCATTCACCCTCGTGGCAATGGCCAATTTTCTCACTTTTAATAATATACTATTAATTTGAATTACTAAGTAATTCCTTTTTTCGTTGAATGACTTCCTCACTTATCACTTGGTGAAACATTTTAAAAATAATAAAAGATAAACCAAAAATTAACACTTGTAAATAAACAACAAATTTGTGAAGCAAACCACAAATTTGTTGTTTATTTACTCGACTAGTTTCGCTTGTAACAGCATTTTCAAAAATGAATTATAAAAGAAAGGTAATATGGGATTTTAATATTGGGGAAGACCATATCTTCTCGTTGTCATGTTTTCCCCATTTTATGGCTTTGTTTATTTCCCTCTCTGAGGTTTAAATTAGGTTCTTTATTACCTGAATATAAAATCTCAAAATTATTTAGATCTATAAAATGGTTGTTATTGATACAATGTTTTGCAATTCCTGTACACTGTTTGTTATTCAAAATTGATGTTTTTATGTTCCTGTAAAGGTGTATGAAAAGTTCTTCCAGCCTCTCCGATATACACTGGTGAAAAAAAAATTAAACACTTGAAATTCGTGAAATTTTGACCATTTCTAAACCGCCATAACTCGGCGTATTTTCAATCGATTATGATGAATCTTTGAGGGTAAAAAACTTTGAAGTGTCTTCTTTCAAGTCATGCATGCAAACTTCCGCCACCCTCTAGCGCCCTTGTGAAAAAAAAAGTTTTTTTAAAAATTTTGTCGACTCGATCCACCATGAAGGCATTAAAATTTGATCAATTTCCTATGCAGGACTCAAAGAATGAAGTTCCTACGACCAAGTTATGGGTGTTTGAAAAAAAGTGCATTTTGAGGTTTTTTGCACATAACTCAGTGACTTTTCAACCAAATTTAATGATTCTTTCGGGAAAAAATCCCATTTTGGCTCTATTTTAAGGGGGTACTCAAACACTTAAGCAAATTTTAATCAGACGCATAATTTCTGACTTTTTCTCGTAATTATTATCTGACTCATTAACTGAATCTATTAAAATTTATTTCAATTGTACTAGTGGTATTAAGTGAAAAGACTTTTTAAATATTTTAATTTTGCATTATTTGGCATATTCAGCGAAACTAGTCGAGTAAATAAACAAGAAATTTCAGAAACAAACCAAGCGTCAATTTTTGATTTATCTTTTATTATGTAGTTCTTACAAAAACTACAAAAAATAAACAAATTATTTATCGAAGCAACTAATGCCTCTGTTTTGTAACACATTTTTATTTACTCTCCACTGAGAAAAATAGCACGTTTGTGTGGTGCATTTGCTGTATCATCAATCAAGTGTGTTTTTGTTATGTTTTATAAAAGTGCAGACATTGATGATATCGCATTGATTTTCGTCTATCGTTTGTGTGCGCCGTACTTAATATTTATTTGTCGGGCAACTGCATTCAATACGAAACGTGGGTGGATTGATAAATTGGGATTATCGAGATGTATTTGGTATGCTACGCGAAAAAGATATCAATGTCTGGATCGCCGAAAAGTGACGTTTTATTTATGTTGGGTGTACAATTGATAACGTAATCAAGGAAATTGATGTGGGTTTTTCGAATGAATGTGCTGTAATGTGTTCCATTGATTTTTTTCTTTTGGAACAGTAATATTATTTATGCCATAAGAAGATCGGTAATTGTCATATTGACGTAACAAGTATAAAGCATTTTAAGTAATAATTTATACCTTACAGGTAAACAACATAAAAATGTTATCGAAGATTAGTAAAGTAAGTAAGTTTATTCATGTTAATGCCGAAAGGTTTACACAGGTCAAAAAAAAATATTTCTTTATAAAACGCATTGTAAATCTGATTTCATGTGGATGAAAATTATGTAAATATTCATGTGTAAAAATGTTGCCAGCATTAAGAATTAAATAAGCCAATGTTACAATAAAAAATATTATTAAAATATTCATTTTGAACCCTTCGATATTCCCTTTGCACGTATCTTAACTCCGAAAAATTACCATTCGCTAGTATATCACAAATTTGTGCAGAGTTGCTATATGTCGACCAATTGACGACTATTTATATTTTAAAACCAGGTAAAGCATTTTACAATTTTATTTATATTTTTGGTCATTTGTAGTTTCAGAGAAGTTAAGAAAACTTTGGGAAGAAAATGAAAGCAATGAGAGTGTGCATTTGATGATGAAGGCAAGTAGATTTTGAGAAACAAATCATATATCCACTGTCATGTAGTGAACAAGACATTTCCGATCAGTGGCGGCTCGTCAGGGGAGGCAGGTGAGGCATTACCTCACCATTTCTTCCATGTTGGCTTTAGTATTGATAATTAATTATACAGTAATTAAAAATGGTTGTTCCCGATTTTTAATGATTAGAATTAGCACGCCCTCCCAGACCGGACTTGAGGCAAATGTAAACCAGCGCGATCGGACTTTATGCAACTTAATATGCCTTCATACAGTTTACATATATTGCATTCGTTGTAATGTGCAGATTTATTTGGATATTGGAGGCGAGCCTCAGAAGCTTCTCATTGGTCGGAAATCACCCGAGTGATAGAGATAGAACACTCGCGGCACTCGCAGTTGTCAGCTGTGTTGAGGCAGCTTCACAACCCGGGAACGAAAGTATACCTAGCTATGTTATTTATTACTTATTAGTTGTGTATGTCAACATGCAGATCGTATCATTTAATTTTTGGTTCCCGTTCTCGTTACTGTTTCCGAGTTGTTGTGCAGCCTTCATAAGTAATCTATAAATTTCACTCTGCCGTCTGTTGATCAACGTTAGTTATCAAAGGTAATCTTATTAATATTCAGTGGCGGCTCGTAGAATATTTTGATGGTAGAGCCACTTAGCACACACCGCCTCATTTTTGAGGAAAGAAAAAACGATCATTGCAATTGAAAATCTTTACTTGTTGCAGAAGCATTCAATAAATGAAGTAAAGACGAAACGTAGCTTACATATACAAATATGCAAGCTGTTCGTAACTCTGCAAAATCACAAATATTCATTAAATCTGTAATACCGTTCTTCGTCCACGTTAAAAAAAAATGGAAATCGATTAAACGACGCATTTTATTTTGTAACTTTATCAACATCTCTTTAATGATTGTATCAGGTCTATAAATATGAAACCGGAATTTGCCCATAGATGTCCCTAGCTATCAATGTAGTTACCGTCAAACTGCGTCATTGACGCCATTTCCTTACTGACATCTCTGACAAAGATTTCCATCTCATAACAATACAAGTTTCATACAATAGCATAGTTTGTAATAGCGTTAAACATGTCGAATTTTGTGCTTGGGAACTACGATCTGCGGACATCATTGATTTTCTGTTACCAATTTAAGAAAACTGCTACAGAATCGCATTAAATGCTTGTCGAAGCTTAGGCTGAGCATGCTCTTAGTAAATCACAGTGCTTTGAGTGGTTTTAAAAATTCAAAAGTGGCGATTTTGACGTGAGAAATGAAGAACGTGGAAGACCACCGAAAAAGTTTGAAGACAGCGAATTGCAAGCATTTTTGGACGAGGATGACGTTTAAACGCAACAATTAAATATGACACAAGAAGCCGTCTCCATACGTTTGAAAGCCATGGGCAAGATCCAAAAGATGGGAAAATGGGAAATGATTGAGGCGTTTAGTTGGGAAATACTTTTGCATACAGCTTACTCACCAGACTTGGATCCGTCCGATTACTACTTATTTTCATCAATGGGATACGCACTTGCCGAGCAGCACTTTACTTCTTACGAAAATGTACGAAAATGGCTCAATGACTGGTTTTCCTCAAAAGAGCAACAGTTTTTTTGGCGTGCCATCCACAAATTGTCAGATATTTGGGAAAAATGTATAGCTAGCCATGGGCAATACTTCGAATAAAATATTTTTTTATAATTATCATACAATAAACGTATATTTTCTATACAAAAATTCCGGTTTCATATTTATAGACCTGGTAATACTTTAAGAATTTGAAAACTCTGTTTTTGGTTCAAGAAAAACGGAAAACAAATACACTGTGAATTTATTTTTTGATCTTATCACGTCTTATCTAAAAGAATTTGCAAAATCAAGAAACAATCCTTAAAAAAAGAGAAAACAATTGAACTACAAATTTCATTTCCAATCTGTTCAAAAGTTATTCTCTGAAACCCAAAATACAATTCCACAACGAATTTAATTTTTGGGATGAATATAAGACTTTGCTAAAAGAATTTTACAAATCAGCTCATCAGTTCAAAAGTGATCTTTAAAAAAACGACAATTTAATTTTTAGCCTACAACACTTTGACAAAAGAATTGAAAAACACTGTCTTTCCGTTTAAGAACTATCTTCAACAACAACAGGAAATAATTGAATGGCGAATTTGTTTTTAGAGCTTATCTACATCTGTTCAATGGGTACAACACTTTGCTGAAAGAATTTTCAAAAACTATCCTTTCGTTCAAGAATTATCCCCAAAAAAATTAAAAAAAACAATTAAAGTCAAATTACGCTTTTCTAGAATTTTTAAAATCTGCTGTTTTGTCCAAGAGTTATCTTAAGAGTTATAAAACATTGAGCGCACTATTTTGCTGGAAGAATTTTCAAGATTAGATTATCGGTTCAGGAGTTATTATAAAAAAGAAGAATTTAACGGCGCATTTAATTTTCTATTCGACGGGCAGAACACTTTACTGGACGAATTTTTAAAATCTGGTCTTCCTTTCAATTGAACGACTAACTTATTTTTTGTTTTTAACTGCATCTATTCGATGAAAACAACACTTTATTGAAATAATTTTCAAAATCTGCCCGTTCGTTCGAGAGTTATCCTTAAACAAAATAAAAAAAATAACAACAATTGAACGTCGAATTTCCATTTTTTGTCCAATTGACATATTTAATGAGAAAATTACGGTAACTTTCTATCGTTTAAAGAAGATTATCGAAACTTCACACAAGCAAAAATGGTTGAGCCAGAAGGAGAATTATGATGAACTTTATTTTAGCAAATTCCACATTTAATTACACGGTGAATTGAAAAATACCATATTCTGTTCTGAATGAACCAATGTTTAACATCCTATTAAAATAATTGACGTAAAAAAATATTGACACCTGAAATAAAAATGGCGACGCTCAAAACTTGAAATGTTTTACAATTTGTGATTTGAAAAATTATAAGAGATTAATCTCTACTTCAATCAGCTTTAAACTCCAAAATGTACCGTGAGTTAACCAATTGTTGACATCCGAGCATAATAATTGATAAATCACAGCTAAAAATAAAATTGCAACCTTTAAAACTTGAAATGTAGGAAAGAAAACTGCATTTTGAGATTGTAAAAATTGTGAAAAAATAATCATCAGTAGAATCGCGTTGTAAATATTACAATCTATGCAGAATGAAATAATGTTTAACATCCTACTAAAATAATTGATATATCACACCTCAAATCAAAATGGCGGCGTTCATAACTTGAAATCTAGGAAAGAGAACTGCAATTTGTGTTTTGAAAAATTGTAAAACAAATATCTCTGCTGAAATGAGCTTCAAAAATATATCCTGAGTTAATCAAAGTAAAACAATTGACATATCACAGTACAAAACATAATGACAATGCTCAAAACTTAAAATGTATCGAATAAAATTGTATTTTGCGACCAAAAAAAAAAATGTACAAAATTAATCTCCACTGGAACTGGCTTCAAAATTAAAAAACTAAAACAATTAAAATAAAAAAAACTTAAAATGGAGAAAAAAAATTATAAAAAATAACCATTAGGAATTGGCTTCAAATTTTTAAAATCAATTCCGAGTGAACCAATATTTAACATCGTACTAAAATAATTATCACACCATACCTGAAAACAAAATGGCGACCCTCCAAACTTGAAGCACAGAAAAGAGAAGTGCAATTTGTGATAAGAAAAATTGCAAAAAAAATGATCTCAACTGACATTAGCTTCAAAGCTTACAAATGCATCCTAAATGCATGATGATATCTAATCAAAACAATTGACATACTATAGCAAGCAATACTGTACACTTGAAATAGAGCAAAGAAAATTGCATTTTGTGATTATAAAAATTGTAAAAAAAAATATGTCTGCTGGAAATAGCTTCAAAACTACCAAATCATCTCTGCTGGAAATAGCTTTAAAACTTCAAAATGCATCCTAAATGAACTAATTTCTAATATATAATTTAAACAATTGACATACCGCAGCTGAAAACAAAATGACGACACTTAAAACTTGAAATGGAAAAAATAAGTTTGCATTTTGCGATTATAAAAATTGTAAAAAAATCCGTTCGAATTAGCTTCAAAATTTCAAAATTCGTCCTGAATGGATTTTGAAATCTGATTAAAACAATTGACATACCAGAGCTGAAAACACCATGGCAACAATGAAATAGAGCAACGAAAATTGCATTTTGTGGTCGGACAAATTGTAAAAAAATAATCTCTGCTGGAATTAGCTTCAAAATTTCAAACTCTATCTTGAATTTTCTAGTCTTTGACATTCAACTGAAACAATAGACATAGCATAACTGAAAACAGAATGGCAACACCGAAAACTAAGAAAATTGCATTTTGTGATTAAATAATAATTTCTGCTGGAATTAGCTTAAAAACTCCAAAATGCAGCCTTAATGAATTAATTTTTGACATTTTTGAGATTATTTTTGCAATTTTAATAAGCCGGAAATGCAATTTTCTTTTCTCCATTTCAAGTTTTCAATGTTGCTATTTTGTTTTTAGCTGTAGTATATCAATTGTTTTAATGCGACTTCAACAATTAGTTTTGTTCAGGATATATTTTGAAGTTTTAAAGCTAATTCGAGCTAAAATTATTTTTTTACAATTTTTATAATCACAAAATGCAATTTTCCTTTCTCTATTCAAAATTTTCAGTGCATTTTGTTTTCAGCTGTAGTATGTCAATTGTTTTTATTAGATGTTAAAAATTAGTTCATTCAGAGTGCATTATAGAGTTTTGAAACTAATTCCAGCAGAGATACTTTTTTTACAATTTTTAAAAACACAAATTGCAATTTTCTTTGCTCTATTTTAGGTTTAAAATTCACTCAAGATGTATTCGTGTATTCGAGATATATTTCGGAAAAAGCTACAACCATATTTTAGGATAATTTTATGTGAACAGAGATTAAAATTTTAAAAAATTGTAATAATTTTAGTAGCATCAAATAGTATATTATACAACGAGCATATAATGATGGCTATTAATCACGAGAACGATGTTGCGGAACGAGCCGTAGGCGAGTGGAGCAAATCGTTCTCGTGATTAATAGCCATTATATGCGAGTTCTACACTATACTTTGTTCACGAAAATTAAAATCAAAATTAAAATCAAAATGAAAATAAAAAAAACAAAAACAAAAAAATCAAAATCGAAATTAAAGTTGTAATTACAATTACAATTGAAAAAAAAATAAAATCAAAGTTAAAATCAGTATTAAACAGGGTAAACAAAATATTATCATAAATCGCGTTCTGTGAATTAAAGCGCGAATCAGCGTGTTTAATTACCTTATTAAACACGCAAATGCGTGTGCGTGTTTAATAAGCGTATAAAACACGCAAATGCGTGTTTAAGAAATTGAGTGTTAAATGTACCCCATTAATGCTGCACATAGAATTAAATAATGCGCACATTATAACATTTTCGTGAACAAAATATATTAAAATAATTGCAAATGACTTAAAACTTTCTAAATTTACTCAAAATGTATTCGAGATTTATTTCGAGAAAAGCTATAAGTTTCATGCCACTGGATTTCAGGATAATTTTATGTGGACAGTGAGTAAAATTTTGAAAAATTGTAATAATTTCAGTAGAATGAAAAAAAAAATTATAACAACTGCCATCGACTTGAAACTTTCTAAATTTACTCAAAATGTACGAGTTATCTAATTATATAGGTAGTTGTGGATGTTTCCGAATGAGTTGTATTGGCACAATTTTCAAATGCACCAAACTTTCTGCGTACCGTAATAAATCACCCGACAGGACTCAATGTTTGACAACTTTATGATTACTCTTAATTTTTATGGGTTGTTGCGGTGCACAGCAACCGATCCCCTACCGCCGGGTATAAAATTAGGAGGTCTAACTGGTTGATCGCATAGTTTCGGCCCTTGGTGAATAATATACTACTATTATTAACCGCTGGCTAAAGTGCTAGTTTATAATATTCACAACCATTACTTTACAGGCAACTTACGCCCGGTTTCTCCAACGAATCTTAAAATACGTCTCACTAAGTATGCCTTATTTTTAAGTAGTTCTTAACTTTTTGTTCTGCTGCACTAAACAAATTTATACCTATCTTAGGTAAGATTTCATTACACGTGGCAACTATGTATTTTCGCGTAAATTTGACAAGCCGTGTTCGACGTCAAATTAATTTCTAGCCATTTTTAACCCTGCTGTTATCGAGTTTAGAGAAGTTTGATAAGAAAGAAGTGCGAAATTTATTAGCGTCGTTGGTATCGGTCCACAACAACAAACAAATAGAAGTAAGAAGCATGGGATTCCATCACCCAGGAACTAAATACGTGCAAAGAGAGAAAGATTCCCTAAAAAGTGGGTAAACATGAAGCATTGAATAAGGAAGAGTGTTGCAGAAAGTAAAAAAGAACTGTTTAAGACAGGTGGAGGTACAGCTAAAGATGACGATTTTATGTTGTCATTATTGAATGAGAAATCGGTGGTTGGGTTGTCGAATCATTCGGACAGTAATGTGGAATATCTGCAATTATTACAGTATCTACATCAAATGCAAATACACATCACATCTAATAGATTATTAGTAGAGAGCGGATTTCTATGTTTTTACAAGTTTTGTTTGTTAATTCATACGAAGCTGGCGATTTGTATCTATACGTTTCTCTAGGAAATAAGCCGAAATCTCTAGTTTTATTTCGCATATAACTTAATATTTCATGATTTTACCGCATATAACTTATAAGTGCATATAATCCAATATAACCGCATATAATTCATTATAACCGCATATAATACAATATAATAGCATAAATTCATAAAAAATAACTATCTGAAGTGCGCGAAAACGTAAGAGCATGCATAATTTTACTAGAAAGGGGATTTCCCTAACTAGTATCGATCGACGCATTTTACGCACTTACTTCCATAACGCCCATAACTTTCTACCGGTAAAGTTTAAGTGAATTAAGTTAATAACATTAAGAAGCTAAAATGCCGAAAGTGAGGTTAGCCAAAAGTGACCTACTCAGAAAGTGGATTGAAGGGTCAAAATATTTGATAACAGATGGGAAGGTTGTTTTCTGCAACGCTTTTTCGAAGTTGGTAGGTTGTTTTTTTTACATTATTGTGATTTTTGCAAACAATGTGTAGTGAACTGAAAAATAATATGAATACACGGTGTCTGTGTTAGAATGAACAGGCTCTCTACCATATTTTGAGCCGGGACAAAAATAATGATTTCTGAAATTGAACTGTTCCTACTTTTAATAGGTATCCCGCAACTAATTATTATTAAAAATGAACTACATGTTTGTGTTCACTGGTAAATGAACACTCAAGGAATAAAAAAGTAGTAGGTCAAATACTAGTAATTTTTATCTAGTGTTATGGTTTATTTGTATTGACGAATAATAACTTTCGATAGTGGTGTCTGTGTTATTTTTATATCTGTCGCAAAAGCAGGGGAGGATGGTCCATAAGAAAGTTCGGGAAAATTCTCGGTGCGCAGCGCCCATAGATTTGAGTCAATTTGGCATCGAAGATTATGTTAATTTTTTTTTGACTGCATAAAAATATAAATTTCAGTTTTTTTGGCGGCGGTAGATTGGATATCTAGCGCCGGTATAAGACACCGCATCCGTCGCTGGTCATATCCATTAGTCCCTTGCTCATGTAATTCCAATATTTTCAAAAGCTGCTAAAACAAAGTCCCCTTAATTTTTTTTTTCTCTGAGGATACGTTGAACGTGAAATTTACGTTGCGGAAATACTGACACAATTGACCTTGTTATGAATAGTTTTATTATTCTATTATTCCAGACGCGATGCGATGTATGCGTCTTACCGTTATTGTAAATAAACACTGGAATATCACCCACGAGAACGCAGATGTGTACACGTTCCCAAAAAGTTCTTGTTTCGAGTTTTATATTACGGAAGTGGATTTATTTGAACTTTTTGTATAGCTACTTGAAAGCCTGTTCATTCATTCAAATACACCCTGTATATTTGATTTTCCCATTTCAATTATATTAATGAATTAAATTCATTAATATAATATTCAAAACTCAAATTTAGTTGATGAAATTTTACTCAAATCCGGCAACTTTTTTAACTAACTCCAGGTGATTTTATATTTTCTGACCTGGGAAACGCTTCAATCGCTGATTTTTTAGGTCACATCCAATCAAAAATACCAAATTGATCAGCATTTATCCACAAAGCTCCATAAGGAGACCGAAAATCGATCTGGAATTCGCAAACAATCATTTATAAATACAACAGAGGATGCCAAAGATGCCATGCATGGTGGCCCCAATAACGAATTCTGTTTTGATTTGTGCAATATGATGACCATGGTCAATATACCCTGGAAAAAAATAGGTCATCCAGCTTTTCGGAATTTTTTCGAAAAATATTGCAATAAACACATACCGAACGAATCTACCTTTTGAAAAAACTATTTAACAAAATGCTATGAAAAACGTCTAACTACAATTAAAAATAAACTCGTTGATAAAAATATTTATATTATTGTGGACGAAACGACAGACGCTCGTGGACTTTACGTTGCAAACATGCTCGTTGGTATATTGAACGAGCATGAACCTCCAAAGTCGTACTTAATAAATACGTCAGCTTCGGAGAAAACCAATCACTCAACAGTCGCTCGATTTGTGAATGATAGCTTGACACTTTTAAAAACACCCAATAAAATCAGAAAATATAAAATTAATGTTGTCCGATGCAGCAGCATATAAAATTAACACAGGACAGGCTCTACAAATATTCTATCCCAAAATGATACATTTTACCTGCATGGCTCACGGAATTAATCGATTAGCGGAATTCATTCGTTTGGAGTACCCTATTGTAAATAAATTAATTAACAATGGCAAGAAGGCATTTTAAAAGCCCCATTGTGAGTGCAGCGTTACCGCGAATTGGTGCCAGATTTGCCGTTACCACCTGAACCGGTTATAACTAGATGGGGTACTTGTCTACGCCGATAATTTTCATAAATTGAAGGAGTGTTCTAGAATTTGGCGATTAATCGGCTGCGGTAAAAGGATGCAAGGAATGTGTTTCCGATAAAAGAATAATGCATCAGTTGGCTTTTATTAAAGCACATTTTTCTATGCTAATAGCAGCAATTAAAAATTTGGAAGCCGCCCAAATGCCCTTAGTGGATTCATTTAAAATTTGTTCCAGGCGACATTGGCAGTCAACTATTAACAAAATTTGATAAGGTATTAAATAGAAATCCCGGATATAAACAAATCAAAATAATTTGTGGTATTTTGGGAGGACAAAATGACAACTGTCAAGATATTGATATAAACCCCACTGACATTTCGTCCATGAAATATGCACCTATTACCTCGTGCGATGTTGAACGTTCTTTTTCAATATACAAACATATTATTACGGATAAACGACATAATTTTACTATGGATAATATCTATAAATTGTTATTTATTTATTGTAATTCAGATGAATAAAATAATATTATAATTTTTTCATTATTTTTCTCTAATCCAAAGTAATATATGAAATATAATATATGACAGTGTTTATGAAAATTGTAAATAAAACATATTGTTTACAGCATATATTTTTAACATACCCGCATATTTACCCATATTTGAAAAACGTTAGCGCATATATTGACCAATTTTAACCACATAAGAAAAATTTATATTGACATTTTTTAGCGCATAGAAATCCGCTCTCTAATTATTAGTCATTTCATGAATACTTCCAATAGCAGACATACATTGGTGCAAATTGCTAATTTTATAGGTTAGAATCCGAATCTTAAGATGCTATTTTTGGCTTCTTATAATGTAAGACCTTCTTATGACTAAGATCTGATTTATGGTTGGTGCAACACTTTAAGCACGTCTTAATTTTAAGATAGGTTTTATTTACATAAGATTCGTTGGAGAAACCGGGCGTAAGATGAGCTCATTTATGAATTGATCTTATAGTAGAAATCTTAGTAAAATATTTTTATTGACGGGAATGAGACGGTATTTGGTCTTATAGAAATATTTTGTATTGTCACAAATATGGCTGCATTCGTTAGCTTCTCGTCTTTAATTAAAAATTGCAGCTTTTCGGGCACCTTATTTATTTTTCAAATACAAGTAAAACTGACAATATCCTATTTAAAAATATCCAATCAAAAGAATTATAATTCAGCATGTAATTGTATTAAAAGAATCATTCTTAAGCTGCTGTCAAGTGTCACTCGACAATGGAAAGAAACAGGTTTGAGTGGAAGATCATTCGGAAGCAGTAAGCTCCGCCTTGTGACTTAAATTAGTTATATTTGTTTTTATTTGTATATTTGGTGTTTATTTATTTCATTTGCAAAAAGACAAGGTTTATAAAAAGAAGGAGAATGTCACAAAATCTATATTCTAAGGAAAAGAAACTAATTAGCGCCAGCCACAGAAATCCACACGTATGGGTTTGCCAACTTTATATCCTGTCGTGACATGCACATTAAATGTGCTTACCTCAAGCTGAAACGAGACAATAAGACACGGCACCAGCAAACAATGTCAATTCCTACAAGTCGTGGTATCAGTTTATATATATGTTTATACATCGAAAGCAACATAATTGACAAACAGGACGAGCATTCTAACGCACGCAGAACAATAAATAAACTAAACACTGAGCTCGGCGTTTATCGGAAGCTTTTGTGCTGCATCTGGTGTTGAAGGCTGTTCCAAGGTTTACCAATATTTTTCAATACGCTTTAGAAATTACTGTCGTCTCGTCTCTCTGCGGAAATTTAAGAGTTCAATGTAAATGATTAACAAGTATTTAATGCGATTTTTTTTTCTTAAACTTGAGAAATTATATTCGATTGATTTCTTTACACTTTAATAGCGAGCAGTTATTCCTTGATAATGATTAAAATAAAAATAAAACAATTGTGAAATCAACCAAGTGCCTCATTTTAACAACCTTTAATATTAAAAATGTTTCACCACGTGATAAACAAGAACCAAATTCAACAAATACTTACATACTCGTGTAATACTACTATTATCAAGTTTAGACTACAAAACAACAACAAATATTTATCAAAGGACAGCATGTAGGTCCTTTGTAATTTCAGATAATTCACAAGCGCATGCAATAACGCATTTTCTCTGCTCGTAAATTCAAATGCCCTTTAATAAAAGTTATACATATATTACAATTTTAAAACTCCTTTGATGTTACGTAACATCTCCCCTTCTTTTATACTTTAATATAGCCAGGTTGTCGGCAAGGAAAAAGCAGCTCCATCATTTCTCCACTACACAACAATGCCATTTACCAGGCAGGTGAATATCAGGTTCGTACATCTGTCCTATTACACCGCATTGCCCTGCTCCACTACTAGGGAGAAATATGCTGAAAGTGCATTTTCTTTCTTACAAGTTGAAGGCGCCATTGAAATGAAGAAGGCGGAGGAGATATTAAAGTTAACGGAAAGTTTCGCGTTGCTATAGAGGGTACAAAGAAATTTTAGTTAGTTTCGATGTGTATTATATTTACGAGGGAGGGATAGAATATATGTGCGATTTAAAAGTATATAGGGTGTACGCGAAAACAAAAGCTTTAATATAATTAATTGTTTTTATATTTACATATTGTTAAGGATAATAATATGAAATAAATTTAAATTCCTCAAAATAAATAAAAATCTCTTGAATAAGCAAAACTAGTCAAGTATTTTAAACTTTCAAAAAGTAAACTGAGTTTTTACTTGGTAAAATTAATTATACGAGTATTACTATCCTTGTTAAAAAAATAAACGTTTGCGTAATCAGTTTTAATTCGTTGCTGAGGTTCAAATAATGTCCCTCAATATACTCAATTTAAAAGCAACAAAACCACTTTGTGATAGAAAGTGGCTGTACGAATCTCCCTTCTGATTTGCATATTAGCCCAACTCGCATCTTTTAGCTTATGAGATATTTTGTTACATTTTCGAATCCCATATATAAAGCGGAGAAATGAGACAATACGTATGCATTGCACAGTGATATTTTTGACTTGATTGGCTAACTAAATCGATGTGGGTACAGTTTTTTAAATTACAGTAAGAAGTTTGGATATTCTTATTAATTTGCTTTTTGTATCTAAAGGAATTATCAACGATAACACCTAGATTCTTAGCACTCTCATAATACGGAATAAGTGTACTATTAATTCCAATATTTTACCTACTCCCACTTTGTAATTGATGAATTACCGAACTGTTTTCACCAATCGTAAGCGACCCATTAATAATAATAATAATAATAATAATAATAATAATAAGTTATTGGGTGTTAATACATGGAACATGTTTACACAGGTCAGAGATAACGGTACATTTTTATTATATTTTACATCAAATATAAAAATAAAATTACCAGGCGCGAGCACAACATATTAAAAACAAGTGTATTGTCAATAAAATCAATAAAATACATGTAAGTAAATAAACAGTTTACAAATTTGGTTTGAACACTAATCAATAAAAAATTATCATTTAAATTATTTAAGCACTTATAATCAAATCGGCGTAGTCGTTAGAAATACACTCTTCTAAACTATAGAATGCCCTTGTAACGAAGTACTTTTTTAAGACTTGCCTGAGTTTCGCCATTGGCAGCTTCTTAATTGGTTCTGGCAAAAGGTTGAAGATCTTAGGACCATAATAATTAACTGAAATTCTGGATTTAGTTAAACGCGTATATTCAAGACATATGTGGTGACTCGATCGGGTAGAATAATTATGCATATCACCATGCGACTTATATTGTGTCATATTCATACGTACGTACAAGATGCATTCGATTATGTATATACTTGGTAGTGTAAGAAGCTCTAGTTCCACAAATTCGTTTTTGACGTCATGTCGAAAGTTCAGTGACTTCATAGCTCTTAGAGCTCTTCTTTGTGCGCCGAATGGACGCCCTAAAATAGCAGAGTGGCCCCAGGCAAGGACACCATAACATATTACCGATTGTAGCAGGGCAAAATATACCGATCTTAATGCTTGTATCGATATCATATTTGATAGCTGTCTAAGTAAATAGGTTACCCTAGAGATTTTTTTTAATTACAGCATCACCATGTAGCTGCCAATTAAGTTTTGGATCAAGTGTAAGTCCCAAAAATTTAGCTGAGTTTACATTATTAAGAGTTAAACTTAAATCACTTAATGAGAACACTAATTGTATTGTTTTATCATCATTTAAAGTTAGCAGGTTGGAGATGAACCATTCTGTCAAAGAACTTTGAGACTGAATGTTATTTTGGACTTACTGAACGTTGTCGTGTTGTCAGCGAATAAAATTATATTATCAACTACTTCCGGGAGATCATTAATATAAATCAAAAAGAGCAGAGGGCCCAAAATAGATCCCTGTGGAACCCCATGATCTAGGTTTACCTTATCAGAACATTTAGAATTAATTCGTACAACTTGCTTCCTTTCGCATAAGTATGAGGTTAAAAGCCGACAGCTAGTCGGGTGGAAGTTGTAGAAATATAACTTCCTGAGAAGAACAACGTGCGAGACACAGTCGAAGGCCTTGCTCAAATCCAAGAATGCCGCTACAGTAGACATACTATCTTCAAAACCATTCAAGATATTCATAACAAGCTCCATCACTGCACCACACGTTGATCTTCCTTTTCTAAAACCATATTGTTTAGTACTTAAAATATGGTTATCCTCCAAGTAAGACAATATTTGTAGAAACATAATTTTTTCCATTATCTTAGATATAACAGGTAAGAGGGATATCGGCCGGTAGTTGTTAGGGTCGTTTGTATCGCCTTTCTTATGAATTGGAATTACAGTGGCACACTTGAGAGATTTTGGAAAAGTACCAGTCCTTATACATAAGTTTATGAGTTTAGTAAGCGGTATAAGGATGACATCAATTACATTTTTCAATAAAGAAGCAGTCATTCCATATGAATCGGCACTTTTAGAGTTAGCTAAATTATTAATTATCTCTCTCACCTGTATATATCCAACTTCACGGAATACGAACGGTTGTTTTGTTTCGAAGGGAAGCTGTTGCGTGTAATCAATAGGGTCCTTGGTGTTGGATGGTAATTGATTAACTAAGTTATCAGCAATACTGCTGAAATGTGCATTAAACTCATTGGGAGTAATAGCAGTTGAATTTTTAAAACATTCATGTTTATTTTTAACCAAGGACCATAATCGTTTTTGGTTATTATTTGAAGCAGAAAGATATTTTTCATAAGCCTTCAGTTTGGCAATTTTGATAGTATTTCGATATTCGCTCCTGTATTGAATGAAGAGGGGTTTAAAATCAGGAAATCTTAGACTGGCTTCTCGAAGCAAGAATAACTTTTCACGCATTTGTTTTATGTTGTCGTTAAACCATATTACATTAATTCGTGCTTGGGTACAGATTTTTTTGGATTACGAATATATAGAGCATATATAAATGTTAAATGTTGTACATAAATGTGTAACATGTATTATTGCCACTTATGTACCTCGCTATATTATATACTTATTAGCCAATTACAATTAACGTCCGCCGAGTCCCTCTGCATTCGTCTGTTCGTCTTTAAACATCAAAAGTGAGAGTGACATTTAAACGTCAGATTACAACTTATTGGTTAAACAATAACCGACACAATAAACTTCACGCCATGCCTTATTGGTACTTCCATAGATTAACAGTTCAGAGCGAGTACAACGATCCGTATCCCTAAATTTGTTCAATCAATGTATTGGATAATATATTATTCGACGGAAAATTGTTCGAGGGGTAATTCGTTTGTTTAGTTAGTAGTCGTCCTACATTGCCATTAGCGGCAATTAATACAAATTTAAACGTCACCCTGACAAGATTCAGTTTCAATATGTCTTTAGTTTAAGCGGATAAATGTAAGGTCGAAGGTAAAGTATAGTACATACCGTGAGTTGTAATGCAATTACGCGCTCGTGATTGAGTAGAAAAAATATGTTTGTGATATTCTTCATATTTAAGAAAATATTGGAAAAAAAACAAAAAACAGTTAAGGTAAACGCCCACTTCCTGTGTACGAAATTTTACAAAAAGTTTTTCAGTTCTTCGGATTATCAAAGACTTATGTTCAAAGTTTCATATCAATTACTTTATAAGTTTTTGAGATACTGCGCGCCCAGACGCACAGACACACGCACACACAATTTTCCAGAAATCTCTAAAGCCGCTTCTAGGGACCTCAAAAGGGATATTTCCGGAAAAAAAACATATTTAAAAAAAATTTCACGATCACAATACTTTCTCGTACTTCGTAACGGAGAAAATAAACAATTATGATACCTTAACATTGAGTTGCTACTGTAAAGTGTGCATTTGTGTAGTATTGAAAGTGAACATAAGATGTAGATGTAATATGTGTACTAAGTTTGGTTGAAATTGACAATATTTTTAAATGCTCAAGCTGACTCCCGTCTTCGGGGGTTCTGGGGGTGTTTTATCTGCCCAATGTTGGTTTCCAGCTTATAAACAGTACGTGTACCAAGTTTCCTTGAATTTGACAATTTTTTCGCATGACACCCTCAGAGATGCTAGGGCTATTTTATCCTCACATTGTTTTTTTCCAGGTGATAAATAGTGCATGTACCAAGTTTCGCTGAAATTGACAATATTATCGCATGCCACCCCTAGCCCCCTCCGCCCCCAGAGATGCTAGAAGTGTTTTACCCTCACATTTTTTTTCCAAGTTATAAAGTAGTGTGAGTACCAAATTTGGTTAAAATTGACAATATTTTCACATGCCTCAATCAGGCACAGACTACGCCACTGTCTCTATGGCACTAACTTATTGATTTACAATATTTGCCATCTTCTTGTTGCAACACTCACATTTGACTAATATTTTGTTTCCAATATATATTATACCGGGTGAATATACCAAAACCGAACATAAGCATTTAACATGGGAAACATGTTTTTTGCAGATTCCTGCTCCCCATTTTAACTAAGAGGATTGATAATGACACCAATCGAAAGAAGATTTTTTTCCTCATCTAATGATATCCGAACTAGTTAATTTTCAGTTGTAATTCTCTATTATTTTATCAAAATGTTCGCAATAGAATAGCGGAAAAATCATGACTCGTAAGATAATAAACATATTTATGGTGTGCCATGGCTTGCGTGAAAACAAGTTATGAGTTTATAATAACTGTCATTAATTTTTCTTCGTAAAATGTATTCTATCGAGGAAAAACTATTCATAGTAAAAAAAGTTTACAGCGGAAATAGTTACCGTAGGGTGCTAGATTTATTCTCCGTGCAGTTTAACGAGAGCTCCATACCGTCAGTGTAGACAATACAACAAATTGTTAGGGTTAAACCTCATCCCTTATCGGGCCCTTATTCAGTAAAATTTTGTTAGTTTTTGTTCGCAGATCGACGTCCAGATAACCGGGCAAGCTTTTAGAACCGGTCCCGTCGTTTCGTTTCACCCCCGCCCCCGGGGGTGATTTCTCAAACGCAAATTTTCGATTTCAAAAAAAAATATCTTCTCCGTAACTGCCGGAGCTGGACGATCCCGGTATGTCTTAAAATAATCTTAAAGAAAGTATCTAAAATTGATCGAGCCACTTCTTTGAATTTTTGCCCCGTTTCCGAGATATGATTTTTTAAAAACCGGGTAAAAAAAAATTTGTTTTTTTTCTTTTAAGGACGTATTTTTTTCTTTTCAAGTAGAAAAGCTGAAACCTTCAGGGATGGCATAAGGGATAACTGGCATTCATTGGGATTTTTTTCAAAATTTTTGGAACCACCCCTACGCGCCATTTGCATCCTCTGGGTTCGTTTTTCTTCTTTTAAAGACGTATTTTTTTCATTTAAAGTCGGAAAACTGAAACTTTCAGGGATGGCAGAAGATATTTTGTCAAAATTTTTTTAACTACCCCTACGCTCCATTTGCACCCCAGTACGTTTTTCTTTTAAAGTCGAAAAACTGATATTTTCGGGGATGGCAGAAGATATTTATTCACGGGCCTTTGCATCCCTTGGGTTCGTTTTCCTTCTTTTAGGAACAATTTTCTTTCTTTTCAAGTCGGAAAGCCGAAATTTTCAGGGATCGCAGAGGATACAACTGGCTTAAAAAAAAAATAAAAGAAATAAAAATAAATATAAAAAATAAAAATGGTGATGTGGCCATCATGTTACTTTCTCCGACTTGATGGTATCATTTATATTTACGCTTTCATAATTTATTTTCAATTTAAATCGTATTTTAAATGTACATCGAGCGGATGAAACTGACGTTTAAAACGTCAAAATTATGAAAGATGGAAAAAATATACTTCATATACAAAAACTCGGTTTACTCAAAAACTAAAGAGATTTCGAAAAAAACTTATTCGTTATAAGTTATTCATTTTAGCATTCTCTACAATTATTATTAACATAAATTTGCTGTGACTATTATCGTTTTATAATTATAAACCAAAAATTTGGTTTTTTTATCAAATAAAAATGATTTTATGAAAAATGTTTTCAAGCAAAAGATTTTCATTTCTTTGTTGTCTTCAATGTTTGCTTAAATGTTTTTGTGATATTTTTCATATTTAAGAAAATATTGGCAAAAAACAAAAAACAGTTAAGGTAAACGCCCACTTCCGGTGTACAAAATTTTACCAAAAGCTTTTCAGTTCTTCGGATTATCAAATAAGACGTATGTTCAAAGTTTCATACCAATTGCTTTAGTTAGTTTTTGAGATACAGCGCGCACAGACACACACACATACAGACACACACACACACACACAGACACAAAAAAAAAATTCCAGAAATTATTGAAATGGCATCTAAGGACCCCAAAACGGATATTTCCGTAAAAAAAAATTTTGAAAAAAAAATCACGATCACAATACTTGCTCGTACTTCGTAACGGAGTACGTTCCCAATTTAATGGCTCAATTTTAATGGGCCCCGCACGGGCGACGGCGCAGCGTAGCGGATCCGTCACCCGTTACCGTGCTCAATTTTAATGGGCCACGCTCCGCTGCACTGCGCCGTCGTCCGTCACCAATTTAATCGCTTAATTTTGATGGGCCCTGCTGGACGACGGCGCAGCGCAGCGCAGCGGAGCCCTTCGTTCGTCACCAGTTACTTTTCTTACATTTTTACATTTCACAATTACACATAAAGAACACAATGTCACATACATCAAACTTAAGCCTAGGAAAAACTAGTTTCAACTAATTAATACATCATTCATTAAATAATTAAATATATGAATTATTTATAAGCTGAATATTTATTTCAAGGACGGCCCTAAGGTCTAAATGATGGCTATGCAATATTTAAGGATTTCTTTGTACCGTAATTGGTACCAATCCCGTTGGATAATCGTGATTTAACCGAAAATTCGCATTCAGCGTTATAATAGGACCCTATGATTGTGAATGCGCATGCAGGATTCAGGAAAGCTCACGTCTTATAATTAAAACACTTATATCTTTTTATCTGTCTTATTTTTTTCAATATTGTTTACATATTCGGCTGGAGCTAGCTCTAAGCTATAGAATCATGTCAAATTGAGTAAATAATATTGAAGGGGCTAAGGTGAAATTTTTTTTTTGTCATTTTCAAGGGTTTGTGGCTTGAAGCCAGCTTACAAATTGATGGAGCCTGCTGGAGCTGGGTCTGCGGAATCCAAATAAAAAAGTTTAAAAATCAAAAGTGTGGGACAAACGTCAACTTGGCCCCGCCAAATTTTAAACCCCCACAACTTTTACCGACGAGAAGTTAGCAATAAAAATTCCAGCCATGGATTTCCCGGCGCGGCCACCAATTCGGTGCGATTTTAAAATTTTATTTGTGTAGTGCCTTTATGTGGGTGTATTTAGCAACTTCAAACTGTCAAAAAGCCATGAAAATTAAAACGAAAAAACAAAAATTATGTAACAGCTCATTAATTCATGGGTGGCGTTTAAAAAAAAAGTAACTCAAAAAGAGCATTGCAAAAAAAATATTTTATTTTCGCAATGCCTTTCTGCAAGTAAATTTAACAATTACAAATCGACAAAAAACCGTGATAAATTTTTCGTATATTTTTTATTTAACATTAACAGAAAATCGTGGCTGGCCCATAAAACAACGAGGGCATTGCAAAAAAAAAAAATATTTTCGATATGCCTTTCTGCAAGTACAATTACAAATCGTCCAAAAACCGTGATAAATTTTTCTGCAAATACAGTTACCAATTACAAATCGTCAAAAAACCGTGATGAATTTTTCTTATATTTTTTATTTAACATTAACAAAAAAAAATTATGGGCCGGCCACGATTTTCTGTTAATGTTAAATAAAAAACATAAGAAAAATTCATCACGGTTTTTTGACGATTTATAATTGTTAACTATACTTAAAGAAAGGCATTGCGACAAAATATTTTTTTTTGCAATGCCCTTTTTGAGTTACAATTTTTTTAAACGCCACCCGTGAATTAATGAGCTGTTAGATAATTTTTGCTTTTTTGTTTTAATTTTCATGGCCTTTTGACAGTTTGTAGTTGATAAATACACCCACAGAAAGGCACTACACAAATAAAAATTAAAAATCGCACTGAAATGGAGGATGCGCCGGGAAATCTATGGCTGGAATTTTTATGGCTAACTCTAATTTTTGTGGAGCTACTTGGGCTAGCTAAGGGCTTTCTGGAGCAACACTTCTTTTCCTAAAAATCGAAAGTGGGGGCCAAGTTGACGGACCCCGTCTTTGAGGAGCTGTTTCCGTGATTTTGGAGAAAAGATGTTTGGCCGCCAAACTCGCCCGACTTGAACCCGATGGACTTTTCGGTGTGGTCCATCTTAGGGCAAAAGATCTCAGGTACGCGATATGCCACCGTGGACGTGTTAAAAGCGGCATTGATGCGTGCCTGGGACAAAATTCCGGTAGATGAGTGTGCGACATCGTCGGCAATTTTCGTAAGAGCCTGCAAAAATGTATTGAGGCCAAAGGTGGCAATTTTGAGCATCTGAAGTAAATTTGTCTATCTCGTGTTATTAAAAATGACCTCATAAATGTTATTATTCCTTTAGTTGTGTTGATTAATTCGTTTATTTGGTAGTTATTTATAGTGGAAATCCAAATACAAATTATCAGAACTTTAATTCCACTCTGTATTTGTTCAGGGTCATCTCAAGGTGAAATATCCCACTTACATCAGAAAAAGCTAGAAAAAGGCGAATTTTCCAAAAGGAGTAATCGGTCTGTCGGTCCTACAGTTCACACTCAATTCGTTTTCCATAAAACATATGCCATTATGATAAAAGAAACTATAATGAGATGTATTTGATTTGATTTGAAAAAATTAATATTCAAATCACCACAAATTATTTCTATTAGTATTACTGCAGTTGCTGAAGGTAAGGAACCATTCTAAGGAAATTAATGTAAAATTAAAATTAAATACGTTACGGTTCTCTGATACAAGAACGGGCTCTTAGTTATACGAAATCGATTGGAAAATACTCATTAGGGGATGGTTCGTTTGGTAATATAATGGGAAATAATTCCGCCCATTTATTTATTTTACTTTTCCGCTAAATTTACCGCAGCAACATAAATGGAAACACAATGGGAGCATTTGCTGAATATAAGGGATTTAATTTGCTAGAATTCCGACGCGGACTTATTTGAATGGAATTAAATTGGTGGTGCCTTTTACCGTTCTCCGAGGACACTGTTTTATGGGAATTAAATCGACTGAAGGTGCATACCTGTGAAATTGGAGAACAATTTTTTAGTTTCTAACTTTTAAAATAAATGCGACTCCGCTATTAATTATATTACAACAGTGATTACTCAAATTTGTTTAATATTAGTATCAAAACCTTTGGTTATAAACAATGTGGAAATCAATATTTTTTTTAACGAGGCATGGAGAATGCCTCATTTATTCGAAGCAACGTCGCAGAACAACTAATGAAAGATCGTTTTGAAGAGTGTTTCTGTCACTTGTCATGTCATTATCGCGACTCCCTTTTATTAAAAGGATGGATCCACGAGGCTCGATCAACATGATACTTGAGAAGCCCTTTTACAACAGAACGACTTTAATTGCTTTCTTTGTCGCCAGAGACGGGTGCCAAGAACACTTCTGCATAAAAGGACGTTTAATTGTAATCCGTGGTGTAGTCGGACGTTACAAGCAGACATCGTTTTACATGTGGATATTATATGGTTTTAAATAAAAATTTAGGAATATCCAGTGATGTTTTCAAGGACTTACATATGACTCACATAACTTTAACTTTACTTAAAAACGAACATAATTCATGATTTGTTTTTTATTAGGTAGGGCAATAATGCTATATTGTCTTTCGCATAAAATTTTAAGTAGTACGTAATATGTATTATTTATTACATCTGCAATAAGTGAGATTGTCTCATGTTAATTTAATATGTCTTCATTAATAATAAAAATGGGGGTATATATGTCCATGTTATGAATATAGTTCTGTGCGGGCAGTAATATAGGGTAAAGATAATAAGTATAAATAAGCCTATTTAAACGTAACATTGAAATTAGAGTTTTTTCTAATTCGGAAGTTTATAGTCCTGGCTTTGACGGGAAAATATTGTTTGACTTCATATGTTGGTAGGTATTAAGTTTTATATGACAGTTCCAAGAGGTGCTTGTTCGCAAAACTGAGTGATCCAAGTTAAATAGTATTTGCGACATCAAACGGTAAGTTAGATAAATGTACAAAACTAATTTGTTATTCAATTATGTATGTAGATTTCATTTCCATATTTTTTATTAATGATTGTTAAAGATAAATCGCTTTGGTGTCTGTTCTAACCTAAAATATTGCAATCCAAGCACTGTATGCTGCGAAACTTGCTAATCATAGTAGTTGTCATGGCACTGCCAACGACCCTAAATCCATTAAATTTAAAGAATTTAGTAGTTGGCATATAGCTTCTGTTGCCTAGTTCAATAAATGCATTATTAAAATAATTATTAATTATATAGATAAAACCTAAATTCAAGATAAAATGGATGATAGAGAGGATAGAATTAAAGCAGCAATAAAAGCAATTGAAGATGGTATGTCGAAAAAAAAGGCAGCAGCAACATTTTCGGTTGCAAGATCTACAATTCAATTTCGCATGGGAAACAAATTTAAAAACCTGGATTTGGCCCACGGCCATATCTTTCTGAAGAAGAGGAAATAGTACTCATTGAGTAAGTCAATTACTCAATTTTAATTTACAGAAAAAATTGTCTAATACGTATTAAAATATTAATTTTAGTTAGATTTTAATGTGTCAGCAAAAGGGGTTTCCACGGCGTATTGAAGACGTACAGAAAAGCGTTCAAAACTTTGTCCAGGAATGTGATAGAAAAATGGATTTTCCTATCACACTCCAAAATGGAGATTCTAAATGGATTACTTGGAAAAGGGTGGTATCCTGCATTTTTTAAAAGACACCCTCAGTTATGCTTACAAACAACAGAAGCGGTTACATATGCAAGTGCTTGTATTAGCCAACATGATATTAAAAATTGGTTCACAACTATAGAGAAAAAACTCGATAATGAACTTTATACTTTCCGATAGAAACCGAGTTTTTAATGGGGATGAAACCAATTTTCTGTTATGCCCTAAGAACAAAAAAAGTCATTGTGCAGCGTGGTGAAAAAACGTGTATGAGATGGATCAAGGTACTGCTAAAGCTTCGTTGACTGTTATGTTTACGTTTTGTGCGAATGATGATCTGACGCCGGCAATGGTTATTTATCCATATAAGCATAAGCCACCAAAGGAGATTTTAGAGTCAGTGCCTAATACTTGGGCAATAGGATACTCGGACAATAGATGTATGAAATCGTCAATATTTTATGAATATATTGCTAATATTTTTAACATGTACGTTGTAGAAAAGAACATCAACAAACCAGTCATTCTTTTCGTTGATGGACATAAAACACATCTCACACTACAAATCAATCAATTGTGTAATGATTTGGGTATTATATTAATTGCACTTGACCCGAATGCAACCAGGCTACTACAACCTGCAGATGTGTCGGCCTTTAAACCAGTAAAGACAGGCTGGCAGAGTGGAATTTTAGAGTGGAGACGAGAGCACCCCCATATGCAATTTAATAAGAAAAATTTTGCCCCGTTGCTTTGATAAGTTATAGAAAAATATGTAAAAAAATCTACAATCATCCACGGTTTCAGAGCAACAGGATTATTTCCCTGGAACTCGAACGCAATAAATTTCACAAAATGTATGGGCAAAGTAAGTAATAGCAAGGAAAAAACTGATTGTGATGAAGAAAATCGGCGGAGGAAGAAGGATTATTATTGGAAAAAAACAGCAAATCTCTTGAAAAATTTAAATGCATTATTAACAATGACTTAGTACACTTGTTTCAATCTAACAGATACATTGATGGTGTAAACCTTCAGTTGCGTGAAATTTGGATTTTTTTTACTGACAAAGATCCTAATAATTTTGACATAGATAATGTGCATGTAGATTTATTGAATGAAGCTAGGAATGTTGAGATAAATATAGACTTAAATTATAACAATTTAAAACCAGATGAATCTAGTAATACTGAAGTAAATATGGAGGATACAGAATTGGAGCAGGCATTAGAAGAGTATGATATAAATTTGAATCAATCAAAAGAATTGAATTTGAAAATTATTTTTTGGCCTGAGTCACCTAAACAAAAAAAATAAACGAAAAGTAGAACGTATGCCATATGTAGCTTCATCAGAAATTAATAATTTTTTTTCTCGAATAGCAATGATTTTATGAAAAATACTTTCAAGCAAAAGATATTCATTTCTTTGTTGTCTTTAATGTTTATTTAAATATTTTTGTGATATTTTTCATATTTAAGAAAATATTGGCAAAAAACAAAAAACAGTTAAGGTAAACACCCACTTCCGGTGTACGAAATTTTACCAAAAGCTTTTCAGTTCTTTGGATTATCAAATAAGACGTATGTTCAAAGTTTCATATCAATTGCTCTATTAGTTTTTGAGATACAGCGCACATAGACACAAAAAACATTTTTCCAGAAATTGTTGAAATGGTATCTAAGTACCCCACAACGGATATTTCCGCAAAAAAAATTTTGAAAAAAAAATCACGATCACAATACTTTCTCGTACTTCGTAACGGAGAAAGTAAAAAAAAGCAACAGTTACAAAACCTGCAAGTGAATTACAAACAAAAGAAAATATTAACGCTCAACGTAAACTCCATGTAATTGATAATTTACAAATAAAACCTGCTGAAGTATTATCAGAAACCTCTACAAATACTTTAGCTATTAACATGAATTTAATGACTTTCGATACAAAAACTGCTTCTGGTTCAGTTAATAACAATAAATGTATAGTAAAGGGAATATGCTATAGATGTACAAATAACATTTCCATCAATAATATAGGAAGAAAATGTTTTAAATGTATTCGAACCTTTCATGTGAAGTGTCAGAAAAATGATACTGTTTTTGCTGATTTTTTTATGTGCAATAATTGTTGTTAGTGCTTATACTATATCCATTTCCAAGTGGCAGCGCATGTAAACAAAATTGAACGGCGAGAATACTCAGGGTCGGAGGCGCCGTACCCTAGCGCGCCCACAAATAAATTACCTAACGCACGGCAATCGACGACGGGCCCAGAATACAAACTGAATCCGCGCACGAGTACGCACCTCGGAACGACCAACCGCAAGCGTCTATTGAAGTACGCACGTGGCTATCACGCAGCCGGGTTTGTTTATTTCCACTGCTACTTGGAAATGGATAGAGTTTAGGTATTTATAGGAATAAATATTTAGCACTCTTAGTGTATTTTTAGTTTTATTATAGTAATTATGTACCTACATACTGCCAGTATCTTCAGGATTCCCAGGTATATATTAAATGTCAACGACTGTATACCTTTGGTGCCAACAATAATAACCATAATGCCAACCACTATGGACTTGATGTGTTTCTCTCTTCGCGTATTATTTTATATTTAAAACAAGGATAAAACATTAAATCATTCAATGTAAACTGTAGTAAAGGTTTCAAAGTTTCCAATGGATACAATACATTGTTGGATATAGTTAATGTCAGTGTGCCAATGAATAGCAAGGTTAAAGGTACAATGATGCCAACGACTATCGTCTTTACCCTAAGCCCCGGTAAAAATAGTATTAACAATTTGGAATTATTATTTCGTAGAGTAAGGAGGTCGCTAAAAAGGTATAAAACTGTTCGCGCTATCTGTAGCAAAAAATGGTTTTGTGATAAACAAGTTTAAAGTTTTTAAATGAAAAATTATAATGTAATTGTTTTTTCTAACTTAGAAAGCCATTCCAGCGCCTATCTATGGTCCATCCCGAGCCTTAATATGGGCATTTGAGACGTTTGCTGACACTCAAGAGCAGTACGAGCCTCTTTGATCGCTTGAACAGCTTGTACAGATGATTCTTGTTTTCATTCTCACAATACTTGTAGTGATGCTGTCCGATTTTACACCCCAAGATCTGCAATCAGTGGCGGTTTCAAAGTGGGGGGTAATCGGGTAATTACCTCCCCCCCCAAGAATTTTTTGCTTAACAATTTCTATTGTTAAAAATTACCGATATTCCATATTCCAAACAAATAATATAACCGGTAAATTTTTCCAACGCTTTAAAACTTTGGAAGAGGATAGAGAGATTTCATGGAACAGGTGTATGGGAGCGGAAGCACCAGTTTATTTATTTATTTTTAATTACCCCCCTAGACTAGTTGGTTGGAAACGCCCTTGTCTGCAATAGTTGTATACATGCCTCTACATTATCTTTAAAAGTGGTAGAAGCAATATCATTGGCTATTGCGCGAACACCTTGATTTATTTTTTGCGACTAACCGCTAACGCATCGTGTGAGGTCGCAAGTGTTAAGTCCATCATAAATAGGCATCTGCAACAGCGGCGGCTCGTGGATTTCCGTTGGTGAGGCAAAGACAAAGATGCCACTCGTACTGCACTATTTACTCTAATAAAGGAAGCAAATATTCCGTTGCTTTTTCGGTCAAATTTTCTTCCATTGCCTCACCGCCGAAAATCCACGAGCCACCGCTGATCTGCAACTCAACACAGATTCAACTAATGGCAGTTGTTGATGGTACGTTGTAAGAAAAAATATGTTTATGCTATAGTTTGAAATTCTCGCTTATCACCAGGTAATATTAAGAACACCACGAACAAATTTAAAAAATAACTTGATATCTCTCAGAGGATCAGAGAGAAAGGAACAATAAAAGAAATAAATACAATTTGTTTAATAAAAGAAATACTACTTTTCAGGAGAGCGAAAAGCGATAGCGGGCCGCGGCACTTTCATATGGCGATAGCTCACTTTGGGGATAATTCTCGAACCCTTACAGTGCGAATAAAAATGTTCAAAAAGTATCAATTTGTTCATAAATAGGTCTAGTTCTAGAAAGTGAAATTTAAAAAAATGGATTTTGTGAGATATTTGTACATTCTGTATATATAGTTATATTTCGATGTAGTATAAATCGCGCGAACGCGGAACAATAGGATGTTTTTTGTTTCTTTTTATAATGGAACATCTGCGAATAAAGAAATCAGTTTGAGTTGAGCCGTAGAACTGTTCGCATTTAAATAACCTTCTTTCCTTAATTAAACCAAAAACATTACAACTGGCGACGAGGATAATTAGTAATCATGTCGATCGGGCAAATTAAAGAATTTGATCTGGGTAGTAAAAAGTGGTCCACGTACATTGCACGCGTTAATCAGTATTTTATCGCGAATAAAATCGTCGATGAGAATAAAGTGCCGATTTTATTAAGTGCAGTTGGTGATAGTATGTACGAGCTAATGACTGATTTGTGTAATCCGATTCTACCGGAAGATAAATCTTATGAAGAGCTAGTGAAAATGGTCGAAAAACACGTGGAACCGGAACCATCCATTATTGCCGAACGTTACAAGTTTCGTCAAAGAATACAAGAATCCGGCGAAAAAGTATGCGATTATGCAGCGGCATTAAAAAGATTATCCAGAACATGTAAATTTAAAACAAATTTGGATGAAAATTTACGAGACCAAATGGTTTTCGGATTAAGAAGTGATGAAATTAAGCAGCGTCTATTCACGTTGGGGGACATTTCCTTTGCAAAAGTATACGAAGAGGCAGTTAACCAAGAGGCGGCAGTTCGTGATGCACACCTGGTAGCTGGAAAATTACAGGAAACTGGATGTTCGGCACTCAATCTCATAAGGAGGGAAAACGGAGAGCAGAAACAGCATGGACAAGATGGCGGACATGGATTTCCGGCGAGAACTGGCAACAATGTCAACAAGCATCGCGTTGGCGCACGCTCCAATCCTCAGAAGAAGGACAATGGCGGACATCACAACAAAGTAAGTGAGGTAAAGTGCAAAAGTTGTGGATTAGTGAACCATCAATCATCAGAATGTTATTTTAGAAATGCAGTTTGTCATAAGTGTAAAAAAGTGGGACATATTAGTAAAATTTGTAGACAATTTACAAAGAAAAACTTTTATGTAACAGAAAATAATATATCGAAAAATGACACTGATTCTGATATTGAGTTTTTTAAAATAAATTCATCATCCCATGATACTTTTAAAATGAATATTATGGTTTCTAATAAAATGTTAAAAATGGAAATCGACACTGGAAGTGCAATTAGCGTCATTTCAGATAATACATACAGATTATTATTTTCTGAGTACAAATTAAAGGTAACTCCTTTATCATTAAAAACGTATGATGGCAAAAGTATAATTTGTCGCGGATATTTTGATGTGAGCGTAATATTTAAAAATAATAAATGTGTACTACCATTATATGTAATACCAAATGGTGGTCCTCCCCTCATTGGCAGAGCTTGGTTACGTAAGTTAAATATTTGCACTGAATTAAATTGTTTTAATATAAATATAAATGAACAACAAGTTAAAGACATAGTTTTTGAAAAATTTCCAAATGTTTTTAAGTCCGGTGTGGGCAAATTCAATGGCAGCGATCTCAAGTTATATACTAAGGATAACGCGATTCCAGTTTTTTGTAAAGCAAGATCATTACCATTGGCAATTAAAAATAAAGTAGAACAAGAATTGGAAAATTTAGTAAAAAGCGATATCATTCAACCAGTAGAATATAGTGAATGGGCAACACCGATTGTACCGGTTATAAAAAAAGATGGCTCAGTACGAATTTGTGGGGATTATAAAATTACTGTAAATCCAGCATTAAAAATTCAAAAATATCCTCTTCCTCGCATTGAAGAACTTTTCGTGTCACTGAAAGGTGGTAAATACTATAGCAAGATAGATCTTTCTCAGGCCTATGCACAATTTTGTTTAGATGAACAATCACAAAACTTAGTAACGATAAATACTCACAAGGGTCTTTTTAAATTCAAACGTTTACCCTACGGAATTGCGTCATCTCCGGGATTATTTCAAAAATCAATTGATATGTTATTTTCTAAAATAGGGGGGGTGGCAGTCTTTTTAGACGATATTCTAATAACTGGCAAAAATAAAACCGAACACAATAATCGTCTATTTCAAGTTTTAAATAAATTAGAAAAATGTGGATTACGTGTTAAATTAAATAAATGTAGATTTTTACAAACTGAAATTTCATATTTAGGGTATGTAATTAGTGAGAAGGGCCTAAGTACATGTCCTGAAAAAATTGCAGCAATTCTTAAAGCTGAAACACCTATATCAGTAACTACATTAAAAGGTTTTCTTGGGCTTGTAAATTATTATGCTAAATTTGTTCCAAATATTAGCGCAAAATTACACGCATTATATAAATTACTACAAAAGGGTGTTGTTTGGCACTGGGGCCAAGACCAACAAGAAACATTTGAATTAATTAAGAAAGAATTAACATCACCAAAGGTCTTAGCTCATTATAATTCAAATTTACCTGTAATTTTGGCCTGTGATGCAAGTGCATATGGTATTGGGTGTGTGATTTCTCACAAATTTCCAAACGGAGATATTAAACCAATTGCATTTGCATCTCGCACCTTAAATTCAGCGGAACAAAAATATTCACAAATCGATAAAGAGGCTCTTAGTATAATATTTGGTGTTAAAAGATTTAACCAATACCTGTTTGGTCAGAAATTTATTTTATTAACCGACCATAAACCTCTTTTATCGATATTCGGTGAAAAGAAAGGGATTCCGCAGATGGCCGCAAGTCGATTACAAAGATGGGCAATTATCTTAGCTAGTTATCAATATGAAATTCAATATATTCGTTCGGAAAAACACGGAAATGCGGATAGTTTATCTCGTTGGCCGGTAAATGAAACAGGTAATAGAAGTAAGGACATTGAAATTAAGTATAACAAATGTGAGGATTTGCCGATAAATTATAAAAAAGTTGCAATTGAAACCCGTAGAGATAAAACCTTAGGAAAAATAATTAAATTTGTACTACAGGGTTGGCCTGAAAAATGTACAAATGAAGATTTAAAACCATATTTTTTGAGAAAAGATGAGCTACATATAGAAGCAAATTGTTTACTGTGGGGATATAGAATAGTAATTCCTAGAAAATTACAAATAAATGTACTAGGTGAAATTCACAAACCTCATTTTGGAATAAATAAAAGTAAATCATTGGCCAGATCATATGTGTATTGGCCAGGAATAGATTCCGACATTGAAAAGATTTGTAAGAATTGTTTAGTATGTCAAACAATTAATACAAATCCCAGTAAGGTGTCAGTACGTCCTTGGCCACGACCAAAACTTCCCTGGTCGCGAATACATATAGATTTTTTTGGTCCTATTTATGGAAAAAAATACTTTTTGATAATAGATGCTCACTCTAAATGGGTCGAAATTTTTAAGATGAGTAATACAGATGCCAAGGCAACTATAACCTGTTTAAGAACTGTTTTTGCTAGGTTTGGTTTACCACATTGTTTAGTAAGTGACAATGGCCCTCCATTCACTTCATCTGAATTTGAATTGTTTTTAAAAAAGAATGCAGTACGCCATATATTTTCGCCTCCATATCATCCGGCTAGCAATGGTGCTGCGGAAAATATGGTTAAAACTGCAAAAATATTTTTAAAAAAGGCACATTATGAAAAAAATGATCTTGATGTGGCGTTGCAGTTATTTTTATTCCATTACCGCAATACACCACATTCGTTAACCGGAGTAAGCCCTGCTAAATTGCTAATTGGTAGAAACTTGAGATCGCGCTTGACCTTGCTAACACCGAACATAGACGAAGAAATTGAAATTAAAAATGATCAAAATTACAATAATTTTCAAGAAAAAGATTTAAAAGACGGCGATTCAGTGTTATTTAAAGATTATAAAGATCCAATACGGCCAATTTGGCAAAGAGGAGAGGTAACGAACAAAACTGGTAATGTAACTTTTGATGTTAAAGTAGATGGCGAAAAAGTAGTGAAACGTCATGCTAATCAGCTAAGACGTTCATTACCAGCAAATTTTAAAACAGATAATGTTTTGGAAGTTCAGGCTGAAACAATTAGTGAACCTGTAATAGAAGACAATCCAGTAGTAAATGAATTACCAACTGAGCCTGTAGTTTCAAAACACCCATACAATTTAAGATCTAGAAATGTATCGAAGTAAAAAAAAAATGTATTATTTATTTAGATTATGTTTTGTTAAATTGTTTTAAAATTAAGGAGAAGGGTGTGAGATATTTGTACATTCTGTATATATAGTTATATTTCGATGTAGTATAAATCGCGCGAACGCGGAACAATAGGATGTTTTTTGTTTCTTTTTATAATGGAACATCTGCGAATAAAGAAATCAGTTTGAGTTGAGCCGTAGAACTGTTCGCATTTAAATAACCTTCTTTCCTTAATTAAACCAAAAACATTACAGATTTTTTTTTCAATTTTCTTCTAGTGACGCCGTTAAAGATGTTAATTTCTTTATCTTAAGTATTTGTTTAAAAGTTTTTGTAATATTTTTCGTATTTGAACAATTATTAGAAAAAAAAACAAAAAAAACTGTTAAGGTAAATGAGAGAAAAATGGCTGCGAATAGTGTAGATGTTCAATCAAGTGCTCCGTCCAAAAAGTTCAAATGGGTGGCAAAAGCACCTCCAAATGGTCTTAGTACATACAGTACGGAATGAAAACGCACAAGGGATGTATCAAATAATGGATTTTTCAATAGCAACTTGACAATTTTGTTTTCTTATTGTGAACGCACCCTTAAACCAATTAGTGCGCTATCACTGTCAAAATACGTAGTAACTCAAACATTTTCATCATGCAAAGACAAGACGAAGAACGTTTACAAGTAATTAAAAACTACTACGGAAATTCCGGGTCAGTGATGCAACTTTAGGAGCGGTTACGCCAATTTTGGGTCGTCATTCTCTCCCGAGTAGACAAGCAGTTCATAATTTGGTGAGAAAATTTGAGTCAACATATTCACTGTTGAATGTTCCCGTGCCAGTGAGACAACACAGCGGTCGCAGCGCCGAGAATATTGCTGCTATTGAAGCGTACATCGCAAACGGTCCAATCAGTCAGACCAAACTCAGTCAGACCAAACTATGGCGTATTTTGCACAAGATCAAGTTAACTCAACAACTAAAGCCACTTGACCATATGAAGCGACGCATGTTCTCAGAATGGGCTCTAGAGATGTTAGCAGAAAATGGCGACTTTCATCGCAAAATCATCTTCAGTGATGAAGCGCATTTTTTGGTGAATGGCTTCGTCAACAAACAAAACATGCGTTATTGGAGTACTGAAAACCCTCATGTGCTTCATGAAACATCACTTCATCCACAGAAAGTGACTGTATGGTGCGGTTTCCATGCCGGTGGCGTCATTGGGCCATTTTTCTTCGTTGATGAAAATGACCGTCACGTTACAGTCAATGGTGAACGCTACAGAGATATGTTGCAGCGTTATTTCTTCAATCAATTGCATGGGATGGACATCAGTGATATGTGGTTTCAGCAAGACGGTGCCTTATTGAAGTCCAAGTTCGGTGAACGTATTATATCGAGAAGAGATCCAGTCGATTGGCCGCCGAGATCTTGTGATTTAGCACCTCTAGACTTTTTTCTGTGTGGCTACGTTAAATCGAAGGTCTATTCCAACAAGCCGGCAGCGTTAGAGGACCTAAGAGCCAACATCGATCGAGAAATAGAGGCCATTTCCGTCGAATTGTGTGGCCGAGTCATCGAAAATTGGCTTCAACGAATCTACCGCTGCAATCGTGCCCTTGGTGGACCAATGACCGAAGTCGAGTTCCATTCATAATTGCAATGATTGTACTTTAAGCCAATAATAAAACTTTTGATTATCCCAAATGGTTTGCGAGATATTAAAAAAAAAGTTGTCAAGTTCTTATTGAAAAACTCTTTACATAAAAAGTGTCACCCAAATTGCTAATGAAACAATACTATGCTATCCTGAATTGCCCGAAGAGCCACCAACACATCTGATAATCGGCGATCAACCGGACGCTGATTTAAATTCAACATCCAGCAGTGGCGATGTCGTCATACAAATATAACAATAGAAGTTAAGTACCTAAAGAGCATGCTAGAAATGAAGAATACTATGATAAGTTCCTTAAATTATAACATAACATTCCTATAAGATCAAATATAAACAGTAAACAGGCTGCTAATAGTACAGAACACCAAGATATCAAGAAGAGTCTACAATTACCGACGGAGAACAACATTCAGTATTCCAGAACACTACAATTACCGAAGAAAAATAACTGCATCCAAGATGAATACTATAGGAGGCATCACTGGTAATTTAAATAAATCGAAATCACTTATCAACAGAACGGAGTCATCGCCCATGAACCACGATCGGCAAAAAAATACTTCCAAACATTCGTCCCCAAAAAACCCGATAAACAAAACAATCATAGGTCGATGAATGCAGAAAAATACCAACTTAATCAATAACTTACAAGAACCTATCAGAATTCAGCCCTTTGCGAATGATATATCGGCTACCTAAATGGACTACACAGGGTGCCCGTTTTTCGAGCGGCTCAATGGGGATTTCAGTTTTCTTAAGAGGTACGAGGTTGGTTAAATTAGGGTTAAACAACTTTGCCCGAATTTAACCCCTGACTGCGTGATTTTTTTTTACATACAGTAATTGGGAAAAATATTTAAAAAATTTAATATTTATTTTTTACAAAAATACAGGTTGTGCCATATCTGGCACGCAATGCAGTAACGGAAATTTATTTCGTATGACTAATAGAAAACAATATCTGTCTTTATTTAACTCTTTGCTGCATACGGGACTACAATTTGAACCACCAAATTTAGGCAAGCTGTGACACATCGGCCTACAAAATAGACCACAAAATTTGTGGTTTAACGACTTTCAGTACATATAACGCAAATGCTTATTCTGGCAAAAATCTCTTGTTTCCAGATGCCTATGAAAACTAGATATTTTCTTCTAGACAACCCTATTAGTCTCTAAAATATATCTAAATATAAATTTTTACCACTAGCCGCTAAAAGCTAAAAATATATGCAAACTGCTTTGTGTCATATATGGCACGGTATGCAGAAAGGGGTTAACCAACCTCGTATCTCTTAAGATAACTGAAATCCCCATGGTACCGCTCGAAAAAACGGGCACACTGTATTTTAACAAATTTGCCTCAAGATTTATTTGCTGTAAAAAATGAAAATTGTAATTGATCTGACATTACACAAAGAATAACTATTCTTTAATTCCACCAAAAACTAATAGCAATACAAACGGAACAGTAACTCAATACTACAGGCAAACAAACAAAGAAAATTTAAGAGATAGAGCTCAATTAAATACAATAGATTGGCAACTTATTTAATCAAACAATATAAACTATTCATTCAACATTTTCTTTGATATATTTGACCATACATTTAACTTATGATTCCCTCTAAAAAGGAAAAACGTCAAAAGTAAAGAAAATAGTTCGATCACAAATAACGGCGTCACTTTAAATTTGCGAAAAATATCAAGTTATTGATATGACTTTAAAAAAATGCTATCGACTTAAAACTTGCCAGAGTTATTCAAAATACACCCTAAATTATGATTATTTAAAAAACATCAACACCCTAATCCTTAAATTTGAAATAAATTTATGCAAACGGAGCGTAAATTTTCGAAAAATTTCAATAAATTTCGTGATTCGAAAAAATATAAATACAATTGCTATCGACTTAAAACTTACCAAAAATACACTATAAATAAAACCATAAGCACATTTTCCCTTAATTTTAAAATAAGTTTATGCAGAGCACGAAGCGAAAAACATCAATAACTTACGCGACCCGAAAAAAATATAAAGACAATTGCTATCGTCTTAAAACTTGCCAAAGTTACTTAAAATACACACTAAATTATGATTATTTAAAAACCATAAACACGCTTCCCTAAATTTTAAAAATAAATTTATGAAACCGGAACGTAAATTTGCGAAAAATTTCAACAACTTTAGTGACTCGAAAAAAAAAATATAAAGACAATTCCCATCGACTTAAAACTTGAAAACGTTATTCAAAATACACCCTAAATTATGACCATTTAAAAACCAGAAACACCCTTTCCCTAAATTTTAAAATAAATGTATGCACGGAGCGTAAATTTGTGAAAAATAAAAATATAAAGAAAATTTCTATCGACTTAAAACTGGCCAAAGTTACTCAAAATACACCCTAAATTATGATTATTTAAAAAACACAAACACCCTTGCCCTAAATTTTGAAATAAATGTATGCAAACGGAGCGTAAATTTGCGAAAAATTTTAGTAATTTTCGTGACTTGAAAAAAATATAAAGAAGATTGCTATCGACTTAAAACTTGCCAAAGTTACTCACAATACACTCTAAATTATGATTATTTAAACAACATAAACGCTCTTTTACTAAATTCTGAAATAAATGTATGATAACATAGCGTAAATTTGCGAAAAAATAGTAAGTTCCTTGACTCGGCAAAAATATAAAGACAATTGCTATCGACTGAAAACTTGCCAAAGTTACTCAAAATGCACTCTAAATTATGATTATTTAAAAAAACACAAACACCCTTTCCCCAAATTTTGAAATAAATGTATGCAAACAGAGCGTAAATTTGCGAAAAATTTCAATAACCTTCATGACTCGAAAAAATATAAATACAACTGCTATCGACTTAAAACTTGCCAAAGTTACTACTCAAAATACATTCAAAATTATGATTATTCAAAAAACAAAACACACTTTTCCTAAATTTTGTATTAAATTTATGCAAGCGGAGCGTAAATTTGCGAAAAATTTTAATAAAGTTTGTGACTTGACAAAAATATAAAGACAATTGCTATCGACTGAAAACTTGCCAAAGTTACTCAAAATACACCCTAAACGGTGATTATTTAAAAAACATAAAGACTCTTTCCCTAAATTTTAAAATAAATGTATGCAAACGGAGCGTAAATTTTAATAAATTTCGTGACTCGACAAAAATATAAAGACAATTGCTATCGACTTAAAACCAAAGTTACTCCAAATACACCCTAAATTATGATTATTAAAAAAAACACATAAACACCCTTTTCCTAAGTTTTGAAATAAATTTATGCAAACGGAGCATAAATGAAAAATTTCAATAACTTTCGTGACTCGAATAAAATATAAAGAAAATTGCTATCGACTTAAAACTTGCCAAGGTTACTCAAAATACACCCTGAATTATGATTATTTGAAAAAACACGAACACCCTTTATTTAAATTTTGAAATAAATGTATGTGAATTTGTGAAAAATTTCAATAACTTTCGTGACCCGAAAAAAATATAAAGGCAATTGCTATCGACTTTAAATTTGCCAAAGTTACTCAAAATACATCCTAAATTAACATTATTTAAAAAATATAAACACCCTTTTCCTAAATTTTGAAATAAATTAATACAAACAGAGTGTAAATCAAATCGCATGCCTTAACTGAGTGTGACACCACATCAATGCTCAATGAATTTTTATTTATTTATTTATTTATCTCCCAACAGAATAAGATCCAGTTTCAGGGAAACATTAAATTTACACATATCTAAGAATAAAATAATTCTAACTAAACTAATTACAAACTAACAATACGTTTAATATTCGACGAAAATATTTGTGGACTGGGACAATTTAATGTCATTTGTCATTTATTCATAATCTTTTCAGGTCATGAAGCAGGTCAAGAGCTCAGGAGACTTTCTTTTCTTTTCGATGACGGATTACAGCTGAATTATTGGAGATACAAAAAAATGAGTAAGCTTTTTTGTGGACAATTTCATAAACTATATTTTTTATTTGAATTATTTTTTCGTTTCAGTTATAGTTGCCGAGATATATGCAAAAAACTGAAAAGGTGTACCTTGTTCCCAAGATGGCGGCTCGAGCACAATAGATTTTGACATGGACCTATGGTACGTTCAATGGGAAGCTGTAATAAGCATTTATACTAAAATTCAGATCTTTACCGATTAATCTTCTAATTTGACTGAACTATAGAGCAAATGACGATATTGAAAATAATGACTAATTAACCCTTTGACCTACAACCACGAGTACTCCTCGTGTTTAAATGTTCGGGCCAAACACAGCGACTACGAACATATCTCGTGGCGCACCGCTTGGGCCGATCACATCGACCACGAGCCCAACAACTTGTGGCGAGCCGCTTGGGCCAATCACATCGAGTACGAGCTCAACTCCTGGCGCAGCGCTTGCGTTAGTAGTGCTGCACAATTAATGCATTTTCTTGCGAACCAGAATTTTTTGAAATTGGGCACGCCAGGCGTGCCTCTGTCGGACTGGTTTCTGCTGCTGCATTCGGACGTAAGGAAAGTAGGCCAAAGGGTTAATAACAGAACCGCAGGAAATTGCATAAGTATTTGGAGATCATCTTGCTCACCAACTTAACCATTAAGAACCATTATGTAGACAGCTTATCGGACAATGCACTACCTCCAGATTTCATCCGCATACTATATTCCTTACTCCTATAAGTAACGAAGAAGTTTTCAATTTAATTATGTCATTATCCAAAAGTATAAGTGCCGGATCGGACGGGATTTCAACTATAGTTTTAAAGAGTGTCGCTCGGGAAAATACGATCCCACTTAAGTAACTCATAAACGAACCATTTTTAACAGGCGAACTTCCAAAACAACTAAAAGCGGCAAAAGTAACACCTATAAACAAAGAGGGTGAAAAGGCTGACAAGAACAATTACCACGGAGTAGCAAGCGTTAGCATTTTCCAAAAATAATTGAGAAAATCCAATTTGCGCTTAGCATAAATTTTAAATATACATACCTAAAAAAAAAAATTTAAAAAAACTGTACGGGTGAGCCTGTTTTCTGTTACCTCCTGTATACTAATCCGATTAATTTATATGAACACAGTACAATTATGTACCAACACATTTGAAGTTCAGTACACGCATTACATTAAATACCATTTAAAACGTATGTTTCGGCATATATCTGTTCCAGTCGGCAATCGTCAACTTCGTTGTAGTCATAGGAAACGAAACGGGGCCGAGATAAGTGCCTGCAAACGTAGTAAATTAATAGACGATTGCGCGAAGATGTCAGGTAGAAACACACAATGGACTAGTAATTAAAATCGCAAGCTAGAATTCGAAGGGCTTTAATAGAATGGATGGTTCCATTATAGATAACGATCCACTTGCACACCCAACACTCAACACACCGACATTCATAAAACGTAGTTGATTGCACGAGGTGGAGCAATCGCGGAAATTTATTTACGGTGACAAAAAGCCATCATCAATACAATCAGTCCCTTGGTGATGGGACGTCGACTGAAAGCTCTTTCAGAACGTTATGTAATGATTATTCGTTTAATGTAAATATGTAGTGGGTAAACTACATAGCCAATGGTTATTTGTGAAGTGAATATAAAGCCACAAGTCCAATTGTAAGTAATTGTAGTTACAGAGACTAAATCAAACATTTACTGTTTTTAACAACAATTATTTATTGTGTGTTCCATTCAATCTATATTATAGATTACCACGTAGTAATGGCCGTAACCATTACCTTGATTTAATTTGAGTTAAATACGAAAACTTATCGGATGGAAACAATCAATTAAAATCACTTATCACCGAAGTGCTGAATCTAAAATCTGAGAATACTCAGATGAAATTGGAGATTGACAAATTATCATCTATTGTAACCAATTCCAACCAGCCGCAAATAATGAAATTGATTTATTGCACTATAATGGCATTATTGATGAATTAAACGATCGAAGACAACGAGAATCAAATATAATAATATATAATATCTGTGAATCTAGTGCAGCAGACAAGTTGGCAAAAAAAAGATGATGCTAAACGCGTAAATATTAAGCTGAAGAAAATTGATAACACAATGAATGTGAAAAATTCGTATCGACTGGGTAAGCTGTCAGACCGACCTCGGCCGCTGCGTGTGTTTAAAGTTATTACAAACTTAAAGGAAAGGCAGGCCAACGGTGAAAACAATCTAAAACTACAATATAATAATGGTATGCCAAAAATAGTTAAAATTCCGAATGCGGAAAACTAAGTAATTCCCAACATGCTTTCCCGTAATGAGTTCTATTATAGCAAAATGTGCGCGGATTAAACACAAAATCACATGATTTTTATATACAAATAGAAACAAACTATTACAGCATTATAGCCTTAATTGAAACATTGAAACTTGGTTAAAGGAAGGCTTCTTAAACACGGAACTATTTCCTGAATCATATTCGGTATTACGCTGTGATAGAATTGTATATCAACATACAATCAACATACATGAACTGTTGCCAAGAAATTTCAGAATTCCGCATCAACTCCTTTAGTGTGGTTCATTTAAAGACAACAAAGAAATGAACATGTTTGGTTTAAAAATATTTTTCATAAAATCATTGTTATTCAAGAAATTTTTTTTTTCCATTTTTGGTTTATAATTATGAAACGATAATAGTTACAGCAAATTTATTTAATAATAATGGTAGAGAATTCCAAAATGAACAACTTATAAAGAATAAGTCTTTTCCGAAATCTCTTTAGTTTTTGAGTAAACTCAGCTTTTAAATTTGCAGTATAATTTTCAATCTTTCATAATTTTGACGTTTTAAACGTCAGATTCATCTAAGTCTACAAACGTTCGATGTACATTTATCATTTAAATTGAAAATAAACCACGAAAGCGTACATCTAAATGATACCATAAAGTCGGAGAAAGTAACATTGGCCACATCACCATTTTTATTTCCAGACTAGGATTTTTTTTTAAATTTTTGACCTATATTTTAGAGCTTTTGCCCGTCTTTAGATTATTTTCTTCAATTGTTTCGCCTAAATATTTTTTATTGTGGCCACAATTTTTGATTTTTGTCCACATTTTTTTATTTTTAGACCCGAGTTTTTGATTGTTGGTCTAAATTTTAGATTTTTTTGGCCACGATTTTTTTTATTGGCTTATATTTTAGTTTTTTGATGTGATTCTTTCTATTTTTTTAGTCTAAATTTTTTATCTCTAAATTTTCTTTGTTTTGGCCTAAATTTTCGATTTGTTTTTTTTTAAATCTTCGATTTTCTAATCTGCATTTTTATTTTTAGCCCCTAATTTTCGATATTTGCTCTGTTTGTGGTTTTTTGTTCTGTATTTTAGATTTTTAACCAGCATTATTGTTTACTTGATTTTTTTTTATTTTCGGAGATTTTTTTGGGACTTAAATGGATTTTTTTCTTTTATTCTATGTTCACCTTTTTTGTTCCAAATTTTTTATTCTTTGACATAAATATCCTTTATTTTGGACAAAATTTTCGTTTTGTTTGTTGAGCTTTTCAATTTTTTGATTTGGATATTTTATTTTTAGGCCCGAGTTTTCGATTTTTTCGCCACGGTTGTTTATTTTTCATTGTTTTATTTCAATTTTAGATTTTTTATGTTTTTTTAATTTTATTGATCTAAATATTTGATCCATAAATTTTCGTTATTTTGGCCAAAATTTTCTATTTGTTTGCTCATTTTTTTTTATTTTAAGGATTGAATTAATTCCTTAAGGGTTATTTTATTTTTAAGGCAACAATGCGAGTTCAAATGCAAAACTATGAGTACATTATTAAAATCAAATGTAAACTTCCTTAAAAAAAATTAGAAGTTAATTCTTCAATTGAAAAATATATATTGATTTATCCAACAGTTATCTTATTTTTAAAGCACCGCCGCTATATCGTGTTAACTGAGACCTGAAGGTTTAAAAATTTGGAAAAAATATTTAAATTAAATTAAATTTTTTGAAAAAGTAATAACTGTTCTAGAAGATAATTCTTTAATAAAGCGTTTGCTTTATGCAGTTATCTCGATTTCCCCAAAAAATTATCCAATTTTTTGCAAATGCAATTTTTTTTATTTATTATTGAAATAAAATTTTAAATTTTAGAAATATTACCTACATAAACGTTTTTTTTTTAAACGTAATTTAATTTTTCCAATAGTTATTTTATTTTCAAGCCAAAACCGCGCTCGAATCAATTAAAATGCGCACAAATTTGAAAAAATAATTAAAATAAATTTAATATTTTGAAAAATATAGTTTATTTCATAAACATATTTGGATTTTTTAAGGGCTATCTTATTTTTCAGTCACATCCGTGGTTGAAGGAATAGAAAAACAATGTAAGAATTAATAAATTTCGAAAAAAATATTTAGATAATTTTCTCTTTTAATTACTGTCGTTTTCTTGGAAATAATTGAAAACCGAATTTTCCAAAAAATTGTAAAAAAAAACATTCGTTTACTTTAGTTTTCTAGTGAACTGACGATAAAGATCAAATATCATCAAAATCGGAGAAAGTAACATGATGGTCACATCACTATTTTTTTAAACGCAGAATAGTATCGAACGTCTTGGAAAAGTCTAGTAGTACTAAACAGGTGACAAGACTTTTATCAGAATTAGAAACAATATCATCTGATACTTCCAATAATGCTGTTGTACGACTTACCCTAAAGTAAATATTACCCAAAAATTGTAGACAATACTAGTATCGGGGTCCATTAGAAATAAACTTGGACTGCGATAAAACGTTGATTATAAAAATTTCATTTGAATGTACTATTACTAGGTGTATGACGTGACATTCGCAACATTCTAATATTTCATGTTTCCACTAGAAACAGCATAACATTTCGTTGAACTTAATATAATTATGATTTAATCAGGCAAAATAATATTCAGTAATTATCTTGAACATAATTGAATTTGACATAATTACGATTTAATCAGCACATATTGCGCCAAAATGATATTTAGTAATTATGTTGCATATCATGTAAACAGGAGAGCATACAATTTATTTTCTGCATTCCTTGCACGCTATCGCAAAGGGTGACGTTTATATTGTTTAGAATTTGATATCAAAAGGGATGTTATCAACCGTTTCGGCGAAGCATTATAATATTAAACAATATAAACTATGTTTACAAAGTTAATAATAATTTAATTTGCAAACCCACCCTAGAATATATCATATATACTCTATATAATTAATAATGATAATCACCAATTATTTCTCAACAGGTTTAAAATTAATAATTAATTTCTAGTTATAATTAAACTTAAAATACATGATATGCATAAAAATAAAGAAAACAGAACAAAAAACAAGTATACGCTACATTTCTTAACAAAGAATTAAACACTATTATCCTAACTAATAAACAAGTAAGTTTTTTAATACCGAGCAAGGAAGTATTAAATATATCAAGTTCCGGAAAGCTGTTGCAAGTTCTTAGCATACGGGATATAAGGAAATAAGATAGGATATTGGTTTTCGTAGTGGAAAGCACTAAAGAGCTGGAACATCTGGCTAGAACTTGAAAATTTAATTTAGACAGTAGGGTAATGTCGTCAATTCTATTTTGTTAAATATTAAAAATAAATAATACGAGTAATAATGCTATTGTTTTTCGCAATTCAAGTGAGGGTGGATTGAACTCAGTAAGCAAAAGGCTATAACTCTAACATTGTACAGGATACTTTTTGTATGTTTTATATCGTGTGAGCCACAAAATTTTGTTTCAGAGTGAGCTGAGAGATAAATGAGGTATGTTGTACATCATATTACGTCATGAGACTAGATTAGTTCAATTGAATTAGATTTTCTCTCTCTCTCTCTCTCTCAGGCATGGCCAACTCAGAAATAAAATCCTGTGGCTCACATCTTAGAACTACAGTTTTAAAAACTTACGCTAGTTTCTATTCACTCCACGACAATATTTCGGTAGATTATTCTCCTTCTTCAGGGCGCTACAAAATTACATCGTATGTGACATAATATTATAATATAAATAACACAAAAGACATATAATACTGTACTTAGGATGTAATTTTGTCGATGATGCTTGAATTTTCATCCATGTTAGTTTACCCAAAGAGGATAAAACAATACTTTAAAATGTCTTACGGGGCCGCGGTGGTCTAGTGGGTAGAGGTCCGGCCTCTGGACCCCGTTGGTGCGGGTTCGAGTCCCGTCCGGACGGTCACTTTTTCAACACTAAAAATAGCCGTACGGGTCCCTGGGTGTCTAGTGTTTGTCCCCATTTCATTTAAATATGAATATTATTACTATAAATTGGTTGTGGCTGAATGCCCTAGCTGGCTAAGCCAAGTCCCCATCATCCTCGATTCCCTAACCCGAACTCCTGTCAATTATCTTTCCTTAAAAAAAAAATGTCTTACTATTGCTAAAATTATAAATTATAAAAATTATTGTACTACATATTACAACTTTTGTGAGATAATAAAACTGGGTAAAAAAACAATTCCAAACACTACTAATAAAATCCTGATAAAAATATATCAAAAAAATTAAAAGATTTTTTTTTTTTTTAATTAATAAATCTAAAAACCCCAACGATTTATTAACATTTTTCTGAGTTGAGGTAATCTTTCAGAAACTATATGGTGGTTCTACTCTAACAATAAGTAAAGGGTGTATTGTGGACTCTGCTCTTGTCCTGTATCCCTTAGCAGGTTCCTAGAAATCGTGCTCAACCCTTTGACGTCCATCTTCACATTCATGGGCTGTGATTTATTGTTAATATGACACATTTCTAAGAAAAAAAATATGTTCTTTTCTGTATCTACGATTTCTACCAGGGTTGAATTGAATAAAATTGCGTTGAGGCTAAACAACACACAGCACCTTAAAACTCTTCAAAATCTCTCAAAATAAATTCTGCTTCGTAATTAAATCAAAATATAAAGTTATTTCCTTCCAATTACATTGTCTATAGGTCCGATTAAGCATCTCAGGAGTGGTGTCTTAATAGCATTACATAATATTGCTGTGTCAGATATTACATAATATAGAACTTAAAGTCATCCAACTATGCATAAATTCTGTCTCTATAATAATAATAATAATAATAATAATGTTTATTGTTAGATACACGAGTACATAAGAGTTATACAATGATTAGATTTAGAACGAGAACAAAGTAATCTAATAATTAGAAATAAACACATATAAAACAAAAGAATATGAGATATATTAGATATAATATTAAATCAATAAACAATTAACCAGTGAAATGCCAGCATTTGTGCGTGGTATTGACAAGGATAATTATCTTACAACTAAATTAGGCTAACATTTAAAATATCGACAAAAATTGGTTATTAAAGTTTAACAATGTAACATTAATTGTTTTTCAAATCAATACACTTGTGAAGATTTAGACGATTTTCGTGATATACAAATTTTTTCAAATGTTTTTTAAATTGATTTAAATCTTGAATAATTACAATTTCTTTGGGAACATAATTATACATTTTTGGTCCCAAGTAGGCAAAGCCCCGTTGCCCAAAAGTGGTATTCATTTTTGGGATTACTAACTTATTTAATATATTTCTTGTTATGCAGAGTTTATTTTTATACTTAAGTAAGTTTTTGTTTTTAAATTGATATAATACAGAGTGTAAAAAATAAGCTTGTCTTATATCATAAAGCTTGGATTCTTTAAATAGGTCATCAGTTGGATATATGTATGGTTTATTAAATATAATTTTTATTATTCTTTTTTGAATGATATTGAGGTTTTGAAGGTGTATATTAAAAAGTCCTCCCCATGCTACTACACCGTATATTAAATGAGACTCTACTAGAGCGTGGTATAATACTTTCAAACATGTCACGTCTAAGAAGTTTTTTAAGAACTTGAAAGTGTATGCTACCATTCTTAATTTCTTTACTAGATAGGATATGTGTTCATTCCATCTCATATTTTTAACAAAATATACACCTAAATATTTGTACCTATCTACAGGTGTAAGCGTATGGTTGCCTGAGGGATCTAGGAATGCAATTGAGTTGAATGTTATTTTTGTGGTGACATTTATATAATAAGGTAGATAATGCGTTTTTTCCATATTAATTGTTAGTTTTTTATGGTTAAGCCACAGCTTTAATACCCTCATATCTGTCTGGATATTTGTTTTTACCTCATCCCAGGATTTTCCTCTACAAAATAAAACAGTATCATCAGCAAAACTTGTTATTTCGCTTTTTATTGATATATGGAACATACTATTTATGTAAATAAATACTGTAACCTGAGGGACACCACAGGTAATATTTTTGAACGTACTAAATATGTTATTTATTTTTACACATTGCTCTCGATCACTCAAGTAACTTTGGAATAGTTTCAACGAAGTTTGCCTCATTCCAATATCCTCAAGGTCATGTATAAGCAACTCGTGGTCAATGGTATCAAACGCCTTTGCGAGATCAATAAAAAGGCATAGGCTTGGGTTCTTATTATCCAATGAACTATATATACTGTTAGAAATTCTTAGAATCGCATCTTGAGTTGATTTTCTTTCCTGAAATCCGAACTGCTTATCTGATATTAATTTATATTTTCTTAAGTAGCTAACCAATCTGTTTTAAAGTACCTTTTCGAAAATTTTTGCTAAGTTTGAGATTAGTGATATCGGGCGACAGTTGATCACGTCTTCCGTATCATTTTTATGAATTGGTACAATAACAGTTTTTTTAAATGATTTTGGGCATATACCCGATTCAAAATTTTTATTAATAAGACATGCTATTGGTTCAGCTATTTGTGCAGATAATTGTTTTAATGTTTCAATTTTTATATTATCGTACCCTACAGATTGTTTGTTATTCAGATGATCTATAATTTTGATTATTTTAGATTTATCCGTATTGTAATGGTAAAAAGAATTTCCCTGAGACTGTCTCTTTGTAACATTTCTATTTCCAGCCTTTATCTTATTAGCCAAAACGTGACCCATTGTAGTGTAATGTTTATTAAATGTTTCCAGTGTCTCATGTATGTCCGTGCAGATTTGGCCCATATCATTTTTATTTTTTTCAAATTTTGTATTAGGTGGTAATCGTTTATTGAATTGTTTTATTGTTTTCCATAAATTAACATTGTTATTATTATTCTTAATAATTTGTTTTCTATAGTAATCTGCTTTAGTGTTCTTGATTAATTCACTAAGTTTGTTCTTCAGTTTTTTCTAATTTTCTTCCAGATTGGTATTGTGTGGATCTGCTTTTAGATGGGTATGTATTTTGTTTTTGTTATTTATTGATTTTATTAATCTTCGAGTTATCCACTCGCTTCTCTTGCTCATTGTGTTTAATTTTTATCTTACTAGTATTTTCTTGTGTGCTTGTCTTTAAAATGTAGATTAAATTTTCTGTTGCAGATTCAACATTACTTTCATTTATCACTGAGTCCCATGAGATATTTTGTAAATATGTTTTTAGTTTGTTAAAATTAATGACAGTGTAATATTTTTCTATGTTGTGTTGTTCAGGACTATTTTTATGTTTTAATACAATTTGCGCAATTATGGTAAAATGGTCAGTAATTCACGATTGTAAGATTAAAGGTAATATATTTTTTTGAGTATCCTCATTGCTTTTTATAAACAGATGATCTATGCAGCTTCTGGATTTGTGTTGAATTCTATTCTTGTATAGTTATTTATATAGGATATGTAACCGTATTCACTCATAATATTTAGGTATTCCATTGAGTCTTTTTTTCCCGATAAAATGTCTATATTCAGATCTCCCACCAATATATTGAAGTCTACTGAGGTTCTGTATATTTGTTGGATGTAGGTTGTGTACATTTGTAGAAAGTCATCTATTATTGTGGAGGGTGATCTATACATAGCTGATATTAGGAATTTATGGTTTTTATATTCGAGACGAAGTTTGATGATGTTTAAACTTTCATTTTGTACAATTTCCCATGTTATATTTAAACAGTTTTCCTTAAATAAATTTAAAAAAAAAACGAAATATAGCCTGAATATATAAATATTCATTCTGTTCGTAACTCTGCAAGCAAAATTAAGTCCTACTAAGACTATAAACAAATAACTTATTGAAACAACTACTTCCCTGGCTAATGCCACGCCGGATATTGAATGATACAAAAGAAATTTGCGTTATTACTAGTACTAAGTACTAGTCCCACAGGACTAACTTAAAGAAATAAAACTAAATTGAATTTGAAAACTTTAAATTATAAAACTGAACCCTAAAATATGTAAAAATTAAGTAAATAGCCATCTGCAGACGCGTTTCGAGATTTATCTCTCATCAGTGCAGCTTCGCATTTAAATTGAATGTTAAAGAATAAAATACACTAACGTGAAGGTGACCGTGAACGTCAAGGAGTCGTAAACAAATGAGGAGATTATAGAAGGGTTGGACTGATTTTATACCTGAATTTAGGTGATCCGGTTTCACCGGAAGTAGCACCAAATTTGTTATTTTAAATAGAACAACCTAGGCTAAACAGTACAGTCATTGGCCACCAGGTAGTTATTGGCCTTGTTACCCAAATAGTAAAATTACAGTGTTTGGGTTGGCGCTTAGAACAAAATAAAAACTTAATAATTTGTGTACATTCCTGAATTTAGTAGTAAAATTTTGTTGTCACCTTGAATTGGTGTCTGCTAATGTTGTGCAGTGTTGTGTGTCTCCATCCGGATTTAAGGTAAAATTAAAGAAAATCATGAGGATTGCATGCTATTATAAGACAAATGAAATGCTAGTACAATTATTATGTCTATATTCACTATTTTAGAACAAAAATATTTTCTAGGTTAATCATTTCCCGCTTTTATTGGGGTGGCCAACAACTGCCACTTATAAATTTACATGTTTCAGTAATTGGCCAATTGGCCAATTACTAAAATACCCGATGATTTTTGGTGTTGTTGTGTTACGCTGTTTTTAGTGTACCTAATACCCATAGTGTAAGCCAGGATTTTCAGATTTTCGTTTAAAATTGTCTTGCCAGTTGTTGGCCGGGTGCCAATAACTAAAACTTTTAGGTGGCCAATAGCTATCCACTCATTAATAAATTGATACATCTCCAGTTTTAACCTTGGTTTGAATTAACTTAGCAAGTTGCTCTAGGTAATGCAATCTTATATGTTTTGCGGTTCATTTCTTGTGGATTCAAGAACAGGATGCCTAAAGTTAAAACGCGACTAATTTACACAAAAAACTATGACGTAGCAAATGTTGCCAAAGCTTTGGCTGCAGTAGACGAAGGAATGTCCCAAAGAAAAGCTGCACTGCATTTTAACGTTCCAAGATCTATTACAATTCCGTAAAAGCGACAAATTTGAAAATAAAATAACCCACGGACCTAGACCAGCTTTAACGGAAGAAGAAGAACAGCATTTGGAGGATTGGATTTTTGCTTTTCACCTCTACGAGACAATGATATTAAAGCGTCCGTTAAGAAATTTTTGGACGCAGCAAATCCAAGGGAAAATCCATTTGTTGAAAACCTTCCATGGGATGGATGGATGAAGGGGTTCTTAAAACGGCATCCAAAAATCACCTGGAGGACTTCAGAGACTTACATCGGTAAGTTCCGCAGTATCAGAATCAGATATTAAAAAATGGTTTGTTGGAATTGATTAAAGCATAAAAACCTCAGCGATATACTAAAATACCCTGACCGAATTTTTAACGGGGATGAGACGTGCTTTTTGCTATGCCCAAAGAATAAAAAGGTGTACCAAGAGGTACCAGAAATGTGTACGAGGTTGAACACCATCCTAAAAAAAATTAACCGTCATGTTTACGTTTTCGGCGTCCGGAATTACAACACCACCCATGATTATTTACGCCCAGTCTAGATTACCTGCAGCAATTAGCAATTCAGTACTAGATGAATAGCGACAATGAGTGGATGAAAAATGAGCTGTTTTATGAATACATTAGCAATGTCCTGTACCCGTTTTAAAAAAATTAAGGTACAACTTTTCCTATCATTCTGTTTGTGGATGGCCATAGCACCCATCTAACATATCAGATTAGTCAACTTTGCACAGAATTTCAGATAATTTAATTATCTCTTTATCCAAATGCCACGAGAATTATGCAGCCAGCCGATGTAGCGGCATTTAAACCTTCAAACAAAAACGGCTGGACATCAGCTGTGCTCGAGTTCAAACGGCACAATCGCAATGAAATTGTTAGAAAGGAACACTTTTTTCACTATTTTGAAAACAGTTATTGAAACATACCGAAATCTGAAATCAGAAACAATTCAAAACGGTTTTCGTGCGTGCGGACTGTTTTCTTGGGACTGTTCCGTTATAGACTACACTAAATGTGAAGGAAAGAATATTAAAAAGCTGAAAAATGCAAAAGAAACAATAAATAATGATTTTAAAGGTTTCAATTCCCTACAAGAATTTCGTACAATAATTGGGGAAGACAAATATACAATGTTGTAAAAAAATGCATTCCTTTGAAAATGAAAATGAGTACCTTTTATTGCTTTATAAAATTTATAAAAAAATTAACGAGAGCAACACACAACAAGAAGAGGAAGTTTTACAAACTGACATAACGTTCGCTGAAGTATTACAAGCAGAACACGGTAATACTGAACAAGAAATTCAGAATTCTCAAGCTATATTTCACAGAAAATAGTTTAGAAGAGGAGGTTCATAATACTAAAATTGTAGTCTACGAAACACCGAATGTAGGAGAGCAGCCTAGATTTTCAGTAGATGAACATTTTGATATAGAGAACATGCCTGTTTTATTCGAAAATGATATTTCTAATCCAGTAAATCCAAACTTAACTGATACGGTGTTATCAATCGCATCGACATGTGATTCCACACCAAATTTGATTGATGTATTGTATTTACCATCTACTCAGCCATCGACTTCCACGTATGGCCTTCAAAAAGTTAATGAATATTTAGTTTGGCCAAAAACTCCCGAAAGAAAGGGAAAAAGGCAGAGTGTCAGGTTACCCTTTGTGTTAACTGCATCGGCGAGAAAAACAGCGGAACTAATTCCGCTGTTTTTCTCGCCGATGCAGTTATCTAAATAAAATAAAGAAGAAGAAGAAAGAAGAAGACTTCAAAGAGAAGCGAAAGACTGAAAGGCTGGAGAAAAAAGAAAAAGAGGTATCTGATAAAAAAGAAAATAAACTTTTGGCAAAGAAAATATCAAATAGAAATGATGGTGAAAATGTGAGTATCGCAACTAATGACAATGATAGTTCCAGTTACCACTTGTTAACCAGAATTTTGAAGAGACAGATAAATCCCCTAATTTGGCGTTAAACATTTCCAAACATATTAAAAGAAAACTATTTAAAAATTAGAAATGACTATCTAAAGAGAACAAAATAATTAACATAATTTCAGATATTGTTGTAAAAGAAAAAGAACCAAAGATTTGGAATGACAAGAGCTCATATAATAGCAAAACGAATCAGAAAACCATACCAACACCAACAATATTGTTAGTAAATTAATAAATTAGAAACAACCTTACTTGTTGCAGAAAGCATTAAATAAATTCAATAAAACGAAATGTGAATATGAATATTCAGGCTACATTTCGTTTTATTGGATTGAATTTAATATTGTTAGTGATACCATATTTCAAAATCCTATAATATTTACAGGGATGTGTTTCGCATGTGCTAAAAATATAACATCAAATCAAAATGACATGAAATGTTCACTGTGTCGAAGAACATATTATGTTAAATGTGCAATAAAATATGGAAAGGGTCCCAATGAGAATAATGTTTTCTTAGACTTAATCTTCGCGTACGACGGCTTTGAAGTTGCTGCAGCATCCGATTTGTTGTTCAACATCAACCATCATCACGTACCATACCTAATTTCAATGTCAACCAATCAATTAATCAAACCACTTCAATATAACGAGTATGTTTATGATTTTTCACGTGCTGATTATTCGGCTATTAATAGTCATTTATTAACTATTGATTGGTGGATTTTTCTGGATAGAGGTAGTATTGATAACATGGTTGACGCATTTTACAATGTCTTGTATTTTGTTCTTGAAAAGTATGTTCCAATAAAACGTATAAAATCTTCCACTTATCCAATTTGGTTTAATACTGAATTGATAAACCTAATAAAGGATAAAAAAATTGCCCATAAAACATATACGCAGTGCCGTAATTCAACAAATTATCATAATTTTAAGTTATTGAGCAAAAGATGTAATTTCTTAAGAGATAATCTTTATGAAAAATATGTAGAATCAGTCAATTTAAGTATAACACATGACCCTAAAAAATTTTGGAACTTTGTTAGATCTTCTAATTCCATTCCGGAATTCCCAAAATATATGCGCTACAATAATATTAATAGTTGCGATGGATCTCAACATGTGAATCTATTCGCCGACTATTTTTCCACTGTTTACAGTCATGATACACCAGCGCACATACCGACCTTTAATAATATGCCGGAAGTTATCCATATGCCATTCCAATTCTCTCAAAGTGAAATATTTGATGCTATTAATAATTTGAAATCCAGTAATAATACGGGCCCTGACGGCATCCCTTCTAGTTTTCTGAAAAACTGTATTTTTTCTATAGTCATTCCAATATTTATTTTATTTCAATCGTCAGTAAAGCAGAAGATTTTCCCAGACTTCTGGAAAAAAGCTTTATTACACCACTCCACAAATCTGGCGATAGAGAAGATGTAACAAAGTATCGTGGTATTTCAATACAATCTGTTATTCCGAAATTGCTCGATGAACTCATATCTGTTAAATTGAAATGAATGTGTAAGAGTGTGCTTATCGATGAACAGCATGGTTTTCGGTCAGGGCGATCCACAACAACGAATCTTCTATCATATAAGATTTCAATTAAAAATGGCTTTGAAGCAAAACACTCTGTTGATGCTATTTACACCGATTTTGCTAAAGCGTTTGATCGTGTGAACTATAACATCTTAGTTGCGAAATTAACGGCCTTGGGATTTCACGATTCTGTTGTTGAATGGATTAGGAGTTTTTTAGTTAATAGGACGCAGTGTGTCAAAATAAAGAATTTTTTATCAGATGTCATTAATGTTCCTTCGGGTGTGCCACAGGGTTCACACTCTGGCCCTTTGTTATTTTTACTTTTTATAAATGACATATCGCAAGCTATAAAAAACTCTTTATTTTTGTTATTTGCCGATGACTTGAAGATTTTTAAAGAGATCGTAACAGTTGAAGACTGCAAATCATTACAAGATGACCTAACATCTGTATATAATTGGTGCTGTAATAACTACCTTTTCTTCAATATTGAAAAATGTAAATCTATTAGTTTTAATCGCAACAAACAGCCCATACATTTTGATTACTCTATTAATAGTAACACACTAGAAAAAGTTGATGAAATTAAAGATTTGGGGATAATTTTCGATAACAAACTGTCTTTCGCTACACACATTAATTATATTTGTAATCGTGCATCTAAAATGTTAGGCTATATTAAAAGAACGTCTGTTGATTTATCGCCCGTATCATTTAAACTTGTTTACTTTGCCTATGTACGTTCACATTTGGAATTTTCTTCATGCGTTTGGTCACCAACTCAAGTCATTTAGGTAAACTTGTTAGAAAACATTCAGATTAAGTTTCTAAAGTCGATTGCTTTTAAGATGCGATATAAGGATGTCGCCATACCCTCAGTTGCGTTCGAGTTAAATATAGATAAACTCTGCTGTCGAAGATTTTATGCGGACATGTCATTTTTTTATAAACTTATTTCAGACAGTGTACATTGTTCAGCTCTTTTATCCCAAATAAGTTTTAATGTGAATCCTACTAACCGACCAACCAGACATCTACCTATATTTCGAATACCATTTCATGGTACAAATTACGGCTTGGATAGTCCAATTTCACGCTTTATGCGGATTTCTAATTCATTGTCAATGAATCCAAACTTTGATTTATTTTCTGGGTCTCATGACACTTTTATAACGCATCTTAAACGTATTAATTTTTGTTAAATATTAAGATAGTTTTAAGTTAGATTAGGTATTATATAATGTATTTTTATTTCTTGTATTTTGTATAATGGAGGTTCCGTTAATAAATTATTATTATTATTATTATTATTAAAATGTATCTAGTAGTGAGATATTGTTGCCCAAGTTGCTTAAAAGCGAAAATAGCGAAATAATTCTTAAGTACACATTACCTATTCTACTTAAATTTTATAATGTTAAAGAGTTTATGCTTGTTTTTTAAGTGTTTTAGATTTTTGTTAGATTAATACGTATAAATAAACCCCTTTTTTAAATTCATGTTTTTTTTCTGTGGTTTTAGGTACATAAGTACTACTTAGATAAGTAGGTATGTCTAAACAAATAAATTTGCCAATTTTTGTTTAAAAAAATGTTATGATTAATGTAATGGCCAATAACTCAATAAAACTATGCCAATAACTACCTACAACTGGCCAATAACTTTTTGTTGCCTAAATTATCATTTTAACCTTTTTTAATAACGCTGTCTTATTATTTACTCTTTCTTCTGTTTAACAAAATAAGTTCAAAGCAAAATACGTAGTTTGTGCAAAAATAATTAACATTAAATACACACGGTTACTTAAATGGCCAATTACTATGGTTTACCCTATTTGTTATTATATTTTTGGATTCCTCGTTTAAATTGCAACATATTTTGTAGGAACATTTATATACTTATCTGTTTTAGTTTTCAAGAAAATTAATTATTTCTAAAATTTTGACCTCAAGAAGGCAACTTAAAATCTGACTGTAACTTCTCTTATGAATAAGATAAAATAATTATTTATATCTCTAATTGTACCTTGAGGATGCCTCAATGAGTAAAATAATTGGAAACTGTTAATTTTCATAAGTGTTCTTAAAATTAAAACGTCTAAGTGTAAATATATCGTAATTCAATTTTTTCAAATGGGGTGACCCATTTTTTACTACATAAAAGGATTGGGAGGAAAATTTAGTACATGAAAGTATTATGCAACCATACTCCTAAAGTAAGTAGTTTAAGAATTAATTCAAAGATTCATTGTTCGTCGCATTTCTGCACAGTATAATTGCGCATGCCATGTTTTCCAAAATTTTATATACCATAGATTTATCAACGCCTAAATCCTTTTGCGCACAGAGGATAGGTGCTTGTAGGCCAATACCTTTATTTCCTCATAGTCTAGCACTCAGATATGGTGTGGGGACTCCAACAATAAGTGACATTAAGAAAAATGGGAATAAAATCAAATGGTAAGTAAAAACGTGCTAATTTCTTTGTGCTGTTGTGTGCGTTTGTGATTTTATGCATTTTGTTCCAGTGCCTTTTGTAATTTTTGTTGTTTATATGATGAGTCAGAATTGTTCCAGAAAATGCTTCCAGATAGCACGCGCGTTACTTCTAGAGAAAAAAAAAACTGCTCCGGGAAGGAAGACTAGTAAGGAATCACATTTTTAGCATCCTGTAATTCTGATGACAGTCATAAACTTCTGGTCATTGGAAAGTTAAAAAAACCCCAGGCCATTTAAAAATACCCGGCTTCCTGTCGATTATAAAGCTACAGCCAAGGCTTGGATGACATCAGCAGTGGTTTAATAAATGTTTTGTTCCCCGAGTAAGAGAAAAAATTGCCGGAAAAGGCGCTACTTCTCATTGATAATGCTTCTAGTCATTGTGATGAAAAAGAATTAATTAGCGATGATGGTTACATTATTGCAATGTTTTTACCCCCAAATACGACTGCATTAATTCAGCCAATGGACCAGAATGCCACCCGTTTAACTAAGCTTTTCTATTGGAAAAGTCTTCTGGCTGAAATTCTAACTAACAACGAAAAAATCTTGCCTCAAAAGTTTAAACATCAAATTTGCTGTATGCCTACTTGACAGTGCTTGGGTAAAAGGTCCACCGAGCTCATTAAAAAAAATGTTGGTATAAAATTTGGAAAGCTAACAGTCAAAATGTTTTGGAAGAAGAGGACCTTGAGGATTTAATTCCTCTAAGTATAATAAAGCGAAGAATACGACCAGTTATTGCAGAAGAAATTGATGGGGTTTCCACAATGCTCCAAAACATGGGACAAATAGTGGTCGTTGGTGAAGCTCTGGATTGGATTGACACCCGATTGCTTGAGAAGAACCATCTAAGTGAGTCAGGCGATAATTTAGATTCAGATGAAGATGGCATGGAAGTTACTTACATGGACAAAATTAAGAATAAAGATGCAATCCTACATTTCAACTTTATTTTACAGTGGGCAACAGAAAATAATCTTCTGTTAACAGATATTGTAACGTTGAAAAATATAAAAGAGATTGCCTATGAAAAACAGCAATGCAATAGTCGGCAAGTTAAAATAACGAATTTCTTTCAATCAATTCAAAAAAGTTTGAGAGATGACGAAAGCAAAGAAAAAGGTGAAAGTGATGAACCAGTCGAAATATACGAAAGTGATGAGATTAAGTATGCTATTATGTATGTTATATATTGTGTGTTACTTTTAATATATATATAAGTTTTTTTTTTACAGTTTGCATTGCAATAGTGATTTTGTATTGTAATAGTGACAAAACAAAAGCATACTACTTGCCGACTAAAATGCACTTGTGACTTTTGTGCAATTATACCTTGCAGAAATTCGACGAAAAACGAATATTTGAAATAATTCTAAAACTACTTCTTTTAGGAATATGATTGTATAATACTTTATTTCATTTCGTATTTCAAACTTGTATATATCTACAAAAATTAGTGGTATTAAGTATGACTTTATCTCCGCTGTCAATAACGACGGAGATATAAAACTTTAGAGCTACTGTTGAACCAACATTTTATCAATTGCTGCTTTTCTCCTAAACATTCATTGTGATTGAATTTTTAATATTGTGGAAATGCACATCTGCCAAACCGAACCCACCGTCATTGCCATAGTAATATTCCGCTGTGGAGGAAATTGGACTTTGAGAATTTGAAGCGGACCCAACAGCAGTCTACGCTACGTTTTTTATAAGTTGGGTACACTGATTAAAAACAAAATAAGCTGTGGCCATAGGTTTAGCCTGTCAGAATTTCAAACGTCAAAATGGATGTAACAAATGTCCGGGGTGCAGCGAAAGCAGTGAAACCGTAAAAAGTACGACGTCAAGAAACACCGTCAGGAATAAAGAGACAGTAGTGGCAGTTTACGGAGTTTTTGTGCTGCAAAAAGACACAAACTTAATTAAAACGCTGCAATTTGTAAGTTGGCATCAATAATACAAAATTGTATTTATTACAATGTAATGAATACATTTTTTACTTTCTCCGTTACGAAGTACGAGAAAGTATTGTGATCGTGATTTTTTTTTCAAAAATTTTTTTTACGGAAATATCCGTTTTGGGGTCCCTAGATGCCATTTCAACAATTTCTGGAAAAAAATTTTTTGTGTCTGTGTGTGTGTGTGTCTGTGCGCGCTGTATCTCAAAAACTAATCGACCAATTGAAATGAAACTTTGAACATAAGTTTTATTTGATAATCCGAAGAACTGAAAAGCTTTTGGTAAAATTTCGTACACCGAAAGTGGGTGTTTACCTTAACTGTTTTTTGTTTTTTTGCCAATATTTTCTTAAATATGAAAAATATCACAAAAACATTTTAAAAGATATTGAAGACAATAAAGAAATTCAATTATTTTGTTTGAAAACATTTTTCATAAAATCATTGTTATTCGAGAAAAAAAATTATTTTCTTTTTTTTCATTTTTGGTATACAATTATGAAACGCTAATAGTTACAGCAAACTTATGTTAATAATAATTGTAGAGAATGCCAAAATAAACAATTTATGAAGAATAAGTTTTTTTCGAAATCTCTTTAGTTTTTGAGTAAACTGAGTTTTTTAATTTGAAGTACATTTTTCCATCTTTCATAATTTTGACGTTTTAAACGTCAGTTTTATCCGAGTTAAGGAAACGTTCGATGCACACTTAAAATATGATTTAAATTGAAAATAAACCATGGAAGCGTAAATATAAATGATACCATCAAGTCGGAGAAAGTAACATGATGGCCACATCACCATTTTTTTTAATGTCATTCTCTCGCTGAAGAATCTGAAAACACTCAATATTTCCGAAACAGTTGAAGATAGGCATAGGACATGGTACACAAAATATGTCTAGAATTTTCTGAAGAATCCAAAAATTGAATAATATACAGGGTGTTGCATTTAAAATAAGAAAGTTGGTATTGGCCTGACATGACACACCCTGAATAAAAAGTTTTTGTTGAAAAAAATGCGCAATAAAAATACCAATCGATGTATCCGAGCGTTTTTGTGAACACGCCCTCATTTGTTTTTATCGAATTTATTCCATTTGGCTGATACACACTGTATGTGGCATCTCAGCTGAAGTAATAAAATCAATTAAGAATATTTTCTTATTATTATTGTGAATGAAACAATTACAGGTGAATTTTCATCATTATTAAAATAAGCCAAAGTAATTGCTGCATTCAAAAGGGGTAATATGAACCAAATTAGCAATTACATGCCCATTTCACGTCTTCCGTTTTTCTGTAAAATAGTCGAAAGAATATTAAAAGACCAAATAGTGGAGTATTTTGAAACTAATAAACTATTAAATAAATCAATTGGGATTCAGCAGTGGCCTCTATACTAGTGATGCCATTACAGCACTTACTTAAAACGTTCTGAACAAAATAATGAGTAAGGCGTTTTATTGTATTAACCCTTTGACCTACAACCACGAGTACTCCTAGTGTTTAAATTTTCGGGCCAAACACAACGACCACGAGCATATCTCGTGGCGCGCCGCTTGGGCCAATCACATCGAGCACGAGCTCAACTCGTAGCGAGCCGCTTGGGCCAATCAAATCGAGTACGAGCTCAACTCCTGGCGTAGCGCTTGCGTTAGTAGTGCTACACAATGAATGCATTTTCTTGCGAAACAGAATTTTTTGAAGTCCATATTTTACGTTTTCAGTTGTGCCATGAAAACGCATGAATTTGTGCGCATACAATTTATCACGCCAGGCATGCCTCAGTCGGACTGGTTTCTGCTGCTGCATTCGGACGTAAGTAAAGTAGGCCAAAGGGTTAAACATAACATAATGTTAACGAAATTAAAGGCGTATGGTATCCGCAGTAAAAGTATTAACTTAATAAAAAGCTATCTTTCGGATAGAAAAAAAACAGGTTTATTTTAATGGAAAAGTGTCTGATAACTCTTCATTGTATACAGGGCTTTTATTGTAACACTGAACATACTATTATTAACGCCTATGTTCAATCATAAAATAATCACATTAACGCATGGCATTTAATAGAAATTGTATGCAACCATGTACACAAGAGTGACAGTGACACAGATTAACGCATTACGAATAAAGTTAGGTTATTTAAATTAAATACGGTTTATTCAAATTCTTTTAATGTCTCGTAAACGGAAGCTGAAGCTGAGTTTCATCTCTTTCGTTAAAACGTGACTTTTAGCTCATTTACTGTGAAAATTACTCACGCGGCTAGTATTGTCAAAATTATGAACAATATTAAAAAACTTACCGAAGGATGGAAGTTTTCTGCTCAGGTATGCAACCGAAAACTAATTTCTAACACCTCGAGTGCTGTTCCCGCTCTATACCAATTAATTATTTGTATTCTTTCTTCGGTGGTGTAATACATTTGTATTGACACAATTTTGAAAATTGATAGTATGGTTGCCGATCTATTAATGCGTTGATGTGATTATTTTACGATTAAACATAGGCATTAATAATCATATGTTCAGAGTTAAAATAAAAGCACTGTCAAGGGTATGTCCTATACTGTTCATAATTTATATTAATAGCATGGCAAAAGAGCTAAGTATGGCCAATGTTATTTTATTCGGAGATCCCAGTACAAAAGTTTTTAGTGGGAGAACTATTGAAGAGGTATTAGAAAATAATGAAATTGGTGTGTAGAAAAGGGCTTAGTTTTAAACAATGCAAAAACACTTAAAAGTGATGCTCAAGTGAATGTTGATCAAACAACACATTTTCTTGGCCTCCAGGATGGGATTGTCACGGTTCAGAACTTGCTAAAAAACTATAAAAATAGCTTTTGCTCTAAGCAAACTTGTTGGTACAGTATAGAATACAATACTCCAAATGGCATACTTTGCATATTTTCAATCTATACTGACATATGGTATTTTGATAAGGGGGAAATCCTTGCCATCGCATATTTATAATACAAAGAAGAGCAATCCGTATCTTAGCAGGATTGGGGTACCTTGATAACTGTAAATATAAATTCACCGAACTAGAAACTCCCAGATCTGTATACACCCTAGAATGTAAGTATCCTGAGTAATACACATATCTTGACCACAAACACAATACGTGGTATAAAGATGATTTGTTACCGGGCTATCACAGACTCACAAAATCTCGCTTAGGTGTTAATTACTTTCCTGTCAAATTCTACAAGTTACCATTTCAGTTTAGAACTTTACTAAATCCTATTTTTAAAAAGAAAATTAAGGAAATACGACATTGAAATCATTATAATTTAAACTTATTTTATGTGTTTGGTTGTTATAATTTAATAGTTTAAATTAATAACTTTGTTTATAATTGATTTTATTTATTTATTATTTTACCACTTGCAAATTTTAATATGTTATTTTCTTTTCCATATTTTAATATTTTAATTGATTATCCATAGAAATTTTAATATGTGTTATTTTAATATTTGTACAGATTCAGTTATTTAGACGGTACTCTGTATCTCATAGTTTATTCTTCTTATATTCATTCATTTACAATAATCATCACTCTAAGCCTCTATACGTATTTATGTAAAACTTCTTTGTTATTAGCACAAATAAATACATTATTATTATTATCATAAGCTTTTCACATTCCTCCAGATTACCCTTAGACGTAGATGTAAGTCTTTTATTTTATACTGTTAGAACCATATATGCATTAGTGTATAAAGCGCCTTCTGAACCTAAAGTGAAGGCGGGTTGGTCTTTCTTTTGGGTTTGTCGGAAAATGTCTTAATTCGACGGCGGTCGACGGTGTTTAAACGATAGATAAACTTTTCTGTAACACAGTCCCGAACATTTTTATTGGTCGTTGCTCGGAATCGACGCAACCACTAGGGAAACGTACACTAATGAATAAGCGTCTTATACATTCTACGCGGTACATTCTAATACGTATATGGTTAGAACATATAAGATGGATATTAAGTGCAATGCAATTCCAAAAATGGATAAACGCTACTTAAATTTAAAATGTTCGTAGTTAAATGAACAATTGGTGAAAGTAGAATATTTATTTACATCGTACGCAGTACAGAGTACGGTATGGTTTGTATTTTTTTACGATGAAACGATTTTCAATTATATTTCACCGCAGAGTTATTCAGGATTATACCGAACTCTCATGATTCATCTGGCAGGTGTAAATATATAGATCGGTGAGGGTGAATTTTTTTTTCTCCCAATTTAAATGCAATTTTTTATACATGAGTTATTAAAAATAATATTAAGAAAAATACGTGCTTACTTTTATTATTTCCAGCTAATCTAACAATGTACAATAACATCCTTAAGCATTTCCACTTGTCATAACAATAACACACTTATGTACATGTAAATGATTACCACAAACAATCCTGAAAATAAATCCCTGTTATTGAGTAACAGCACGGGAGAATTTACTTAAAGTAACGTAATTTCCCCGAGGAATACGAAAAATACGTTTCCTTTCTTATACTCGAATATTCCCGGAGATTCCACTCTGTTATTTTAACGGAGGTTATTACAGGATATTGCATGCACTGTTGCAATATCCCTGAATCGCTGAAAACGCTACCAACATTTAAATCCGCGATGTTATTAAAAATGAATTCTTCGCGTGTAATTTAATTCAAGACGGAATTATCTAGTAAAATAGAAAACTTCTGGTTAATCAATAATCACTGCAACGACTTATCTTGTGAATTATTTCGACTGATCCTTAATTTATATTTATAATATTTATTTACGGCTAACGCCATTTGTACAATGAGCTACAAAAAGAGATTGACCACATTCGGTCAATTTGCAAATATACAGTAGCTACGAATACTATATATAAAAATAAGAATAACAAATACCAGTGGCGGCTCGTGGAACTTGTTGATGGTAGAGCCACTTATACAACATAACCCACCTCTCCCCCTTTTTAAGAAAGAAAAAACGACTTATCTTCCTTGGCCAAAGTAAGTGTTAAAATTTTCAAAAATTCACAACTCTCGAAATAATTAGCGTATCTTTAAAAACTCTATTCAGTTTGATGAAGCAAATCCAATTTAATTTTTGTAGAATTTAGTTGACACGTTTTACATATTTTTTAAATTTTTTGCTCGAGTTTTACACAATACGAAAACTGAAATTTTCAAAAATTCACAAATCGGGAAATAATTGGTGCATTTTCAAAATTGCACTTACTTTGATTTGCAAATCTAGTTTAATTTTTGTAGAATTTAGGTCACGTTTTATATATTTTCTTAAAGTTTTTGCTCGAGTATTACACAGTTCGAAAACTAAAATTTTCAAAAATTCACAACGCGCGAAATAATTGGCGGATTTTTAAAAACCCTATTTAATTTGATAAAACGATGATTTTCAAATTTAATTTAATTTTTGTAGAATTTCTGCGACACGTTTTATATATTGTTTTAAAAAATTTCACTCGAGTAGCACACAATTCGAAAACTAACATTTTCAAAAATGTACAACTAACGAAATAATTAGCGGATTTTTAAAAACTCTATTTAGTTTGATAAAACGATGATTTGCTGATCCAATTTAATTTTTGTAGAATTTAGTTGACACGTTTTATATTTTTTTCTAAAATTTTGCTCGAGTTTTACACAATTCAAAAACTGAAATTTTCAAAAATTCACAACTCTCGAAATAATTGGCGGATTTTTAAAAACTCTACTTAGTTTGATAAAACAATGATTTGCAAATCCAATTTAATTTTTGTAGAATTTAGTTGACACGTTTTATATTTTTTTTTGTTCGAGTATTACACAATTCGAAAACTAAAATTATCAAAAATTCACAACTCGGGAAATAATTGGTGGATTTTCAAAAACTGCAATTAATTTGAAAAAAACAATGATTTGCAAATCTAGTTTAATTTTTGTACAATTTAGTCGTCGGGTTTTATATTTTTTTTAATTTTTTGATCGAGTATTACACAATTCGAAAACTAAAATTTTCAAAAATTCACAACTCCCAAAATAATCGTTGAATTTTTAAATACTCTATTTAGTTTGATAAAACGATGATTTACAAATCCAATTTATTTTTTTGTACAATTTAGTCCACGCGTTTTTTATTATTTTAAATTTTTTTTCCAGTATTGGAAATTGGAAATCTAGAATTTTCAAAAATTCGATGGATTTTCAAAAACTGGACTCAATTTGATAAAACGATGATTTGCAAATGTATTTTAATTTTTGCAGAATTTTGTCGACACGTTTTATATTTTTTTAATTTTTTTTGCTCGAGTATTACACAATATGAAAATTTAAATTTTCAAAAATTCACAACTCGTGGATTATCAAACACTGAACTTAATTTCAGTGGCAGCTCGTGGAACATGTTAATGGTAGAGCCACTTATGAAATACAGCCCCCCCCCCCTCCTTCTCTGATGAAAAAATAAACGATTTATCTTCCCAGACCAAAGTAACGAAAAAGTGTTTTAAGAATTAATTTAAAATTCTTACTGAGCTTGAAACTACAGATAGTGCCATGGCTCCTTAGCTCTGCATAACGAGCCGCCCCTGACAAATACAAAGAACAAATACAATACATAAAATGTAAAACTCGATACAAGTTAAAATTGACTAACAGTTTGACAGAACTTCGACCGTTATTAAGATATTGCCTGAGAGCTACACTTCTTTATTATTTTATTGTGTAAATAGTTATTACTTCATTTTGTAGACTTATGTAAATGTTTCTAATCGATACAAAAACAATACTGTGAAGTGTTTTTTTTTTCATTCAGTCCTTGTTTTATTACTTTCCTTCTCATGTAAAATATTAATATCTTGGGAATTCCACCTGCTACAGAACGCAGATGAAATTTTGATAAAGCGCAAACAGGTAACGCTTCGAATAATCGTATTCGGATTTTCATTGAAATCGCCCCCTCTAGTGCTTAATAATTGTAACGCCACAAGTTCCCGCCGTCATAGTCTGACAGTTTGGCGTTCGTAAAATTATCATGAGATTGATATAACCACCGCGCCGCAGTCGTCATAGTTACTTTACTTTAAGTTAAATCCGGTTACGCGAGTATCCCATCGGCAAGCCCTGTCGATCAGACCAACCCTCGAAAGATATCTCTGTCCGCAGCACCAGAAATCCACTGATCCACAGATTCCATTTCCTGGAAATGTTGATCAACCTTTGTTTGAGTTTATGTGTGTGTCTGTGCGGTTTCATTTTGATTTCCACAGACGTTGCATTCATATCGAAAAACTGATACACCGCAGAATCATGATAATGCTTGCCAAAGAGATCTTTCGTTAATGCTGAAATCTATGGAGGAACGAGACATAATATTGATAATAATAATGAAGTTTCCCTCGAGGGCATAAACGCCACTTATCGGCGGGTGGAAATATAATCGCATTTAATTTGGATTTAGTAGACGTCGACTTGTGGATGAAGTTATCATCGCCTATCTGACGGGCGCAATTTCCACAGGATTTCATAAATCAACAAGTTAGCGGGTGATGTATGAAGGCACGTTGCTGTGGACGTGTGTTCAGTTAAACTTTTATTTATTTAAGGCTTCTTGAAACTAAATCTAACATTTCACGATTAATAAACATTTACCAACCGAACTAATTAATTACTAATAGTTAATTAACTAATACACGTGATGGCAGGCGTGCTTTTGCACCACGAGGACTGTCATCTGAGGTATTTATAAAGAATAAATATATCTCTGTATTAAAAATTAAAACTGCAGAATTCTTTAAATATACCATAATTCATGCAAATAGTGAATGTCAGTTTAATATAACAAGAAATATTATTGAATTTCGCTCTTATTTCTACAGAGAACGAGTTTGCCGAAAATATCAATAATACCGAAATAGCAAGTTCGCTTTGAAAACTGCAAGCAGTTTATAATAACAATTAAAAATCCAATTTGCGTGTTTCATCTTATCAATAAAATAAATCAAGTAGGAATAAACGATCTTAAACCAATATTTGTATAATAGTCGTACTATTAATAATCATTCAATATCCAACCAGGCATTCGCTAGAGAAGTTGTTTCAAGTTATTTGTTTGTAGTATTTTTAAGACTTCATTTTGCAGAGGTACAAACAGGTTGAATATTCATAGATTCAGACTTTTCGCCTTTATTTAATTTATCAATATACTTGCGATAATCGCTATCTATAGGTATGAGAACTTTTTAGATCTAGTTATCTTTTTAAGAGTATCCCTCAAAAAAAAATCAATTTAGTGACAAGTGTCTCAGTTTTGGGAGGTGATTTGTATTAAAAGAAATAAAGTTGATGTGGGTATCTAAATAACAGTCGTATTTGAACAATGAAATAATTTTCTGAAGGAGCTTAATAAAGAAAGAAATATAAACTGAAATTGATATTTTTGCATTTTGACTTTCTCCGTTACGAAGTAAGAGAAAGTATTGTGATCGTGATTTTTTTTTCAAAAAAATTTTTTTACGGAAATATCCGTTTTGGGGTCCCTAGATGCCATTTCAACAATTTCTGGAAAAACAAATTTCGTGTCTGTGTGTGTGTGTCTGCTGTGCACGCTGTATTTCAAAAACTAATAAAGCAATTGCTATGAAACTTTGAACATAATCTAAAGAACTGAAAAGCTTTTGCTAAAATTTCGTACACCGGAAGTGGGTGTTTACCTTAACTGTTTTTTGTTTTTTGATAATATTTTCTTAAATATGAAAAATATCACAAAAACATTTAAACAAACATTGAAGACAACAAAGAAATGAACATCTTTTGCTTGAAAACATTTTCCATAAAATTATGTTTATTCGAGAAAAAAAATTATTATTATTTATTTTTTTAATTTTTCGTTTATAATTATAAAACGATAATAGTTACAGCAAATTTATGTTAATAATAACTGTAGAGAATGCAACTTATAAAAAATAAGTTTTTTCGAAATCCCTTTAGTTTATGAGTAAACTGAGTTTTTGAATTTGAAGTACTACCTCTATTCCATAATAAGTGAGCCATTATCGATTTTTATTTTTTCCATAATATGTGAGCCATTACCGTTTTATATTTTTTCCATAATGATTGAGCCATTACCGAATCTGCAACTGATAACGACCGCAATGTCCCTCTTCTTTTGTGATCAACTAATCGAATGCTGGCAATTTTTTCTGTTTTGTCAATTTTTTTCCGACCCGACTCCTTTCTTTTTAGAATCAACATTCATAGGCGTATTTTTATCCAAACCATAAACAGAATCATTACTTTGTTTCCATATTCTTTTTATAGTGGCTCTTGATGTTCCGAATTTTTCAATTGCCAAAATCACGGATCCCCTTTTCGGCCGTCCATGTTTCTGATGTTTCAGTAAAAACGGAATAATAGCAGTTCGTTTCTGGTTGATTAAATTTTGTCTTCTCATCGTTTAAAACTTTCGGCGTTAGAAAACTTTCGCTTAAAAAAATGTTAATTTTTGCTTTTGAAAAATTAAACTGTCAAATATTTTGACGTCCATGGCACATGTGATTAAGAATTTGGTGTATATTAAGAATATCAAAATAGAAATTAAAAAAATAACTAAGTGTCAATAAGTTTGAAAGAAAACTCAAATGGTTCACTTATTATGGAACAGAGGTAGTATAATTTTTCTATCTTTCATAATTTTGACGTTTTAAACGTCAGTTTCATCCGAGTTTACACAACGCTCGATGTACATTTAAAATATGATTTCAATTGAAAATAAACCATGAAAACGTAAATATAAATGGCTATGATACCATCAAGTCGGAGAAAGTAACATGATGGCCACATCACCTTTTTTTTAAATAACCTAATCTAACCTAACCTAACTAAAACTAGGTCAGGTTGGGTTAGGTTGGGTTAGATTAGGTTAGGTTACTTTTTTGTCTGAAACAATTTTTGGAAAGTAAATTTTTCGAATTGTAGTGTTTCGAAAACACATGTTAAAAAGTAAACTTTTCGTAATTGAGTTTCTCGAAAGTAAATTCTTTGAAAAACCTCTTGCGAAAGTAAATTCTTTTAAAGCGCAATTTAGAAAGTAAATTACTCAAATTGCAGTTTTTCGAAAGTACATCCTTCGAAATTAAACTTTTCAAAAACACATTTTCAAAAGTATATTTTTTCGAAAACCAATTCGTCTCATGGCCAATTCTTAGAAAATAAAGTTTTTCGTTATTATTTTAATTATACAGGGTGTTACAACACTCTGGGAAGGGTCATTCACGTGCTTACCCATGAAACTATTTTTAACAAATGTTTTTCGGAAGTAAATTCTTCGAAATGCAGTATTTCGAAAACACAATTTAGAAAGTCAATTCTTCGAAATGGAGCCTGTGTGCGCTGTATCTCAAAAACTAATAAAGCAATTGATATGAAAGTTTGAACATAAGTCTTATTTGATAATTTGAAGAACTGAAAAGCTTTTGGTATAATTTCGTACACCGGAAGTGGGTGTTAACCTTAACTGTTTTTTTTTTTATAAAAAATATCACAAAGACATTTAAACAAACACTGAAGAAAACAAAGAAATGAACATCGATTTTTTTTTATTTTTTTTTTCGTTTTTTTTCGATTTTTTTTTTCGATTTTTTTTTTAATTTTTGGTTTATAATTATAAAACGATAATAGTTACAGCAAATTTATGTTAATAATAATTGTATAGAATGCTAAAATGAACAACTTATAAAGAATAAGTTTTTGTCAAAATCCCTTTAGTTTTTGAGTAAACTGAGTTTTTGAATTTGAAGTATAATTTTTCCATCTTTCATAATTTTGACGTTTTAAACGTCAATTTCATCCGAGTTTACACAACGCTCGATGTACATTTAAAATATGATTTGAATTGAAAATAAACCATGAAAACGTAAATATAAATTACTATGATACCATCAAGTCGGAGAAAGTAACATGATGGCCACATCACCATTTTTTACTTTCTCCGTTACGAAGTACGAGAAAGTATCGTGACCGTGAACAATTTTTTAATTTTTTTTACGCGAATATCCCTTTTGAGGTCCTTAGATGCCATTTCAACGATTTCTGGAAAGAAATGTGTCTGTGAGTCTCTGTGTGTCTCTGCGTGTGTGTTTGTATGACTGTGCACGCTGTATCTCAAAAAGTACTGGAGAAATTGATATGAAACTTTGAACATAAGTCTTATTTGATAATCCGAAGAACTGGAAAGTAAGTAAAATTCCGTACACCGGAAGTTAACTGTTTTTAGTTTTTTTCCAATATTTTTTTAAATTTGAAAAATATCAAAAACATTCGAACAAATATTGAAGACAACAAAGAAATGAACATCTTTTGCTTGAAAATATGTTTCATAAAATCATTGTTATTCGAAAGAATAATTTATTTTTAATTTTTTTATTTTTGGTTTATAATTATGACACGACAATATTTACAGGAAATGTATGGTAATAATAATTGTGGAGAATGTCAAAGTGAACAATTTAAAGAATAATTTTTTTTAATCTCTTTGGTTTTTGAGTAAACTGACTATTAACATTAGAAGTATAATTTGTCATTTTCATCTTTGAAAATTTTGACGTTTCAGCCGATCCGACAAAACACTTGATGTACACTTAAAATATGATTTAAATAAATTGATAATACTCGATGAAAGTGAAAATATAAATAACTATACCATCAAATCGGAGAAAGTTAAATTATGTTTTCGTCTTTACTTAATTTGTTCAAAGTGTTCAAAAATCCCAATTTATTTTTCTAATTTTTCAAATTTTGAATGTGTTTTCAGTTTTTCCAGTTCAAGTTTGAATTGCTGTCATTTTTTTGTCGTCCGTGATTAGGCAATTGTTTTATTGGGAAATCAAAAAATGTATAATTTCTTTATTGGACTCTGAGCTTTGGCAACAAATTCCTTGGTGGAATATTTCTTTTTACAATTTTTTTAAACTTTGAAAGTATTTTTAGTTTTTCCAGTTCAAGTTAGGATTCCTGACATTTCTTTGTCGTCCATGATTGGGCAATTGTTTTGCTGGGAAATTAAAAAAAAATGTATTATAAGTTTGAATGTTTGCAGATTTCAAGTTTTCAAGATTTTCAGTTTCAAGTTTCTAGCAACTGTTTTTATTTATTTTTTAACGCTCAGAAAATTCGCAATTTTAGATTTATAAACTTTAATTCAATTGCGATTATTTTGAAATCTAGTGGAAAATGTTTGCATATTTGAATTAAATCTTAAAGCAGAAGTAATTTTAAGTAAATTTGCAAAGTTTCAAGATTTTAGCAATTGTTTTTGAATATTTTTTTAACGCTCGAGAAATTCGCAATTTTTGATTTATAAAAACTTTAGTTCTCTTGCGATTATTTTGAAATTTAGTGAAAAATACTTTCAGATTTAAACTGAATCTTAAAGCAGAAGTAATTTTGAGTAAATTTGCAAAGTTTTAAGTTTTTAGCAACTGTTTTTGAATATTTTTTTAACGCTCGCGAAATTCGAATTTTTGATTTATAAACACTTTTTAGCAATTTTAAGCAAATTTGCAAAGTTTCAAGTTTTTAGCAATTGTTTTTGAATATTTTTTTAACGCTCAAGAAATTCCCAATTTTTGATTTATAAAAACTTTAGTTCTCTTGCGATTATTTTGAAATTTAGTGAAAAATACTTTCAGATTTAAACTGAATCTTAAAGCAGAAGTAATTTTGAGTAAATTTGCAAAGTTTTAAGTTTTTAGCAATTGTTTTTAAAAATTTTTAAAGCTGGAAAAATTCGCATGTATGTGAAATTATTTATTATGGATTTTATTTAATTTGCTTAAAGAAAATTGTGTACCGAAATGAAAGAATAATTTTGTATTGTTTTCTTCATCATTTGGTGGACACGGTGGAACGATTTAATTTTTTTCCGACCACCTGCACAATTCGAAGCAGACGTTGCAAGGTAATTACACGTTTATCAAATTTTAATTGCCCAATCGCCGCAGAGTTTTTAAACTGGAAAGTGCGTAGAGCCTCGTGATTGGCGACTAAATGCCCGAAAGCAAGTTTTTTGTGCGAATTCGAATTCTTATCGGCTCGTCTTGCTCGCGTTCGACTGATAACACCAGTCTGCACGTCGCCGCCGCGAACGATGTGCGAATCGCGACCTATTATTTTTCTGAAAACCGTTTCTTCGACATTTCTGCCGCGGATTTTCGTCGCGAGCGCGTGTTGCTTCTCTTAAACGAAGGGAAGTACGTGTGAACATGTAAACAGTTTGTGCAAGACTATCAGTGATGGGTTTACAAGATTTAATACCGGTTTTTCGGTATTACACCCCGCAAACTCCCTTGGATTGTAGTGCTAGTGAGGGATTTTCCTTTCCATTCCATGCACCCATCCCGAAGGAAGGGGGCAAGGAGGGACGATCTTCACCTGACTTCATATGACATCTTTAGCAAGCTAAGAAGAGGTAAGGTAGGTCCGAAAATAAGCTATTGGACACCATAATGTTTCGGAGTGAGTGACTTTTCTTTGATTAATTCGCGCGTCGTGTTCGCGTTTCTCTTCCATGTTATCCCCGTTTTCAGTTGAAAAGGTGCCACCCGCTCCTCCTTCAGAAGGACCGTTACCGGACGGTAGAGCAAAATGGGTCGGACCTTATAGAGCTATAGGTGGGGAAACAGAGGGCGACTGATAAGAACGAGATCTTACCAGGTCCTAACACTGGACCGCTTGCTCGATCCAGTGTTAAGATCTGCAGACCAAAGAATTAAACATCTATATTCAATTGTTTCGCTTATGATTTCAAGGCACCGAGAGTTTCAACACCTACGGTTTTTATTGAAACAATACGTGGTGCGGTGCGCATCCTACAATTTAATTAGTTTGGTATAAAATTAGATTTTCTCACAGTCGCACAATAACTATAGTGATGACCACCCGCCACCCCTTATTTTCATGTTCACTCAACCTACAAACCATGTTTTCGGTTTTCTGGTAATGCAATTGCAATACGAGTTAATTCAACACAAACGATTGCATAAACAGTGTTTGTAGCCTAAGTAACAATTAAAACCACCACCAAGAAGATCAGCTTCAACCCTCTGTAAAGAGAACTCAAGCAACCAAGTTTTCCAGGTGAGGTGCAGAAAATTCCAGCGCAACTACACACTAAATAATTTGCTCGCAATTCTAGAAAATTTATCCCCTTAACCGAAGAGAAGATGAAGTGGAACACCAATTCCCAATTTTTTAAATAAATTTAATTTATCTATTTGTTTGGATAAACTAAATTAATTTAAAAATCCAAACATAAGCATTGACGATGACTAAATGTTCCTCTCACACAGAAGATTGCGCCAAATATCTCTTCATTTTCTTCCAATAAAAAAATATTGCCGGTACGAATTATTTTCCTTATTATACATGATTTTCTGAATGTTCTTTAATTTAGCGAGTGATGCCGAATTTAATACTTAGAATTATATTGTTCAGTGAAATTTAAAAATTGTTTAATACACCTTTTCGTGAAATTAATGTAAACCGCCAAAATCCTCGTTTTTAAAGTCCATTTTTTTTTAATTGCACAACTACCAAATGCACTACTCCAAAATCGCACGTTTTTTAAATACTTTAATTTAACGAGTGATGCAAGATTTAATACTTAAAATTCTATTGTTTAGTGAAATTTAAAAATTGGTTAATACATTTTTCGTAAAATTAATGTAAAATGCCAAAAGTCCGAAAATATATATTTTTTTTAAATTGCACAACAACCAAATGTCTTCTTGTCCGGTGTTGATGATTTTAACGATAAAATATTGAAAATTTTGTGTAATTTAAAAATGGGTTGACGTTATTAAAATTAAACGTTTTCAAACGAAAAAAAAATGTCAGAGGGGCCGCGGTGGCCTAGTGAGTAGCGTTCCTGCTTCTGGGCCTCGTGGTTATGGGTTCGAATCCCATCCGTGCGGTCACTTTTTCAGAACGAAGAAATGGCCGTGCGGGTCCATGGATGTGTAGTGTATGTCCCATTCATTATTAAAATGAAATCTTCAAAACTTATATACGTTAGTGGCTGAACAGCAAATCGCTTACGCCAATTCCTTTATAGTCATTTCACTCTCCTTAACCCGCAATTCCATCCAACATCCTTCCTTTAATAAAAAAAAAATAGTTCATTTTGTATTATTATTATTTCAGTTTCGGGAAAGTTTCGGTCCCGCCAGAGTACATATTCACACTTCCTCTGGCGGGAAACTGTGTGGCCTCTGTGGTGCAATTGGTAGCATCCCAGACCGGAGATCTGGAGGTTGCAGGTTCGATCCCTGTCGGAGGCATGTTCACAATTTTGATTCAGCTATATAAGGAGAACTTTCCATTATTTATTTACAAATAATTTAAATATTATATTAATAAAGATATTTGTGTATACAGGGTGTTCAGAAAATTCCAAGAACTTCCCAATTTACAGATTTAACACAATTAATTTGTTTTCTCAATTTGAATAACTTTTTAAGAAAGTTTTGATTTTTCAAAATTAAAGATGCAAAAATACAAAAAATTGGGCAAGGTTTAAAAATGCGGAAAAAATATTCAGAGTACTCAGAAAATTTATAGAACTTGCACTTGTCAATTTACTGATGTATTTTTGTTTTAACACAATTCATTTGTTTTCTCATTTTGAATCACTTTTCAAGAATTTTTTTTTTCAAAATGAAAGATGCAAAAATACAAAAAAATGGGCGAGGTTTAAAAATATTGATAAAATATACAGGGTGTTTAGAAAATTTTAAGAACTTCCCAATTTACAGAGGTATCATCGATTTAATACAATTCATTTGTTTTTCTAATCCGAATCACTTTTTAAGAAAGTTGTGATTTTTCCAAATTAAAGATGCGAAAAATACAAAAACTCGGTCGAGTTTTAACAATGTGGAAAAATATACAGGGTGCACAGAAAATTATGAAAACTTTACAATTTACAGATACATCATTTATTTAACACAATTAGTTTTTTTTTAGTTAGAATCACATTTTAAGAAATTTGAGATTTTTTTAAATACGAATTCTAGATGAGGTTTAGAAACGTAAAAAAATATACAGGGTACTTCGAAAATTCAAAGAATATGCTGCTCTGTAAGTGTATCATAAAATTAGGATAATTCATTTATTTATTTTTTAATTCGAATCCCTTTTGAAGAATGTGATTTGTTTAATTTAATGATGCAGAAATACAAAAACTTAGGCGAGGTTTAAAAATGCGGAAAAATATTCAGAGTACTCAGAAAATTTATAGAACTTGCACTTGCCAATTTACAGATGTATTATTGACTTAACACAATTCATTTGTTTTCTCAATTTGAATCACTTTTTTAAGAACTTGACAATCTACAGATGTATCATTTATTTAAAACAATTCATTTGTTTTATTTAGCTGGAAACGTATTTGAAAAAATTTAAGATTTTTTTTTTAAATTAAAGATGCATAAATAAGAATTATAGATGAGGTTTAAAAGTCTAAAGTTTTTATATTTGTTTTATTGTCTTGTAAAATGTTGGATTAAATTAAACCAGCAAACGTTCAAATTTGATCAATTCGAAATCTAGAGCAGATTTTTAATAGAATAACGAAGTACAATCTAGACTAATCTGTAACACCAGAGATATAAGTTTTTCAATTTTTTTTTTTAAATACGTTTCTTGCCAAATTTTACAAAAACCGATCATCCGTTCAAGAGTAATCCTTTTGTAGTCTATTGGCGGATAGTCTGGTCATTCTTTGAATAATTGATATTAAGATATGGGAGAACAATTGAATGCAGAGTTACCTTTTTGTATTGGGCGCATCCATCAATCAAGAATTTTCAACTGTCAACTTTTCTTTACACCGAATGTTGATATTTAATGAACGCTACTTCGGCCATTGTGACTGCAATGCTCTGTTAAAAGCAAAAAATATGCACTTAAATTAAGCTATTTTCATAAAGGCATTTATTACCAAACCAAAACCATGCGTCATCCAGGGGTAAAGTTTGCGCAGAGTGAGAAAGTATTCGGAGAACGCGAGAGACAACAAATCTCTGCGTGGAGAATTGAATAGGCGTCCCATCTCTGAAATTTAAGATGGTCACCGTGCAATTTGTCATGTGGTTTTAGTACGGTAATACTTTCTTAACTAATGGCAATTCGTAAATATTCTCACTTTGAGTGATATGATAAACTGTAACATTAAATGTATAATTCTTCATACCTTCCACGACCGCGACAATCTTTAACGCTTACTTCCAAAGTAAAAAAACTGTCTAGTTTGTACGATTGAAAATATAGCGACCACTTGGCGAACTTGTTCACGATCAACAGTGCGTTTATCAGAATATTCCCCAATGGTTCGGTCCATGGTTCTTCCTCCTTTAATAGTATAATATGTAACAAGTGTTATAAACGCACTTTAGTCACGAGGTAATTAGGCACGAGCGGAGCGAGTGTTTAATAACGAGTGTCTAGAGAAGTTTATAACACAAATTGCATACTATACTTTTTCTACGACTAAATTGGTAAAATTTTGAAATTATTTTATTATCTTAAATGAACATAGTAATAGTACATTATTATTAAATTGGTCTACTTGGGTAAATATACATTAACAGTTACGTTAGAGACATTATGACAATTGCTAAAGGAAATCATTGATTCTCCTAAATTTCTTTGATGTTTTGTATTATTTATTTGATTTAAGTTGAAAGTATTTCCTGTTTCATTTATTTATTTTTTATTTCGACAGATTGTTGATGACAACTAACAGTGACAACTAACTAACTTGATTTTGAGTTTCAATTGATTTTAGCGATTTAAAAATCTGGAGCTAACTTCAGTCCGTGACTAAAATGCACAAAGTCACAGTTTGTAAAGGTGTATTTAAAGAATCACTTAGCGTCATGGAAACAAATGCGATAAATGACATTTTAGAAGTGGGAGTAGAAAAAATATATTCATCCGCATTCCCTCCAAATATCTATCCTTAAAAAAGCGAATAAGCATTAATCTTATTTTCAAATTTAATATTTAAAGTTTGTGGTTGTGTCTTTAATCCCATTGAGTACCATTACTGCACACTTAGCTAAATATTATATATGTACTATTAAATATTTGCATAAACTTAATTAATAGATTATGCTTAATATTTCATCTAAAACCGTCGAACTGTAATTATCAATTTGAGACTGTCGTCACTAATTGCATTTCGTCGTGTGACGGCACACTCCATCGGCGATTTGGGTCATTTAAGATGGGAAGCAATATTGAGGGTGGCGTGATATACCGTAAATCGCTTCACATTATGAATGCAGTGCAACGCGATGCAATGCATTGACCCGCATTCCTAATTACACCTACACCTACACCTGTACTAATCCGGAAACACATCCACTCGGAATTATTGCTGCACCAGAGAAGAGCTTGATAGTTTATAGTCCAACGACTATGATCCATTCATGCACACGTGTATCGTGACGAGAATGTTGGTCCACTTATCGTCATACATGTGAAGTGAATGATTAGACCGGTTAGTTCGAGATGGAAATGTGTTAAATTAAAATTCGTTCAATTGAACAAATACAGAAACTGTTAATCAATTTAATAAAATGGATATTTTTTGTAAACATTTCAGTAGTAATATAACAAGAGGGTGAGAATGCATTGAAAATAATTTGACGGATTTTTCGAAGCCTTGTTGCCAGGCAATAATCACGAGAGCACGAAGTGCTCTCGTGATTATTGCCATATAGGAACAAGATTGAGAGAAATCTGTCAAATTATTTTCTAATTTATCGAATCCTCGAGTTGTATTTGATTTGATTATTTTTTTTTATCAATTATCAATTTCTGCGATCGGAATCGTACCGAATCTATTTATTTCACACATGTTTGTGTAAGCTACAAACGTCAAAACGGAACTAAACACGATGTGAAAAAAGTACTTAGCTTAAATTGTCCTTGAAGCACTGGGGGCGATGTTAATGTCTGTGATCTTGAATCCAATGGTGGCGGCTGAACTAGTATCGCTTAGTAGAAAATTTCTGGAAGTGATGTGATTGGGGCCAACGGGTGAACAGAATCGTTTTTTGCGCGCACACACGGCGAGATAATATGGCGAGATGAAATCAGCGTTGTTTATTTTTCTCGTTACTCCGCGGGCTCGTTGTTTTTCTCGGCGTTTCGATTTTCAGAATTACAATGGACCACGGACCGGCTGAACAATGGTTGTCAATCAATTGTTAAACAATTTCTACATGAGATTCTTTCCGGAAAGAATCACAAATGATTCTTCTCAGTTAGATAATGCTGAAATTGGCTGAAACGCACACACATGACCGAAATTGAGAGTTTCTATTGGGTTTTAGAATCGTCAAAAAACAATCATGTAAATAATTGGGATGCTGCGTGACTATGCACGGTCAATATTATTAAGTCAGTATTGATTTTGGTTAAAATATCAACAATAATATTGACGGGAAATAGATTGAACAAAATCAAATCCAATCAATTTTGATTAAAGCTCTATCAATATTATTGGGGCGGTGTCGATGTTATTGTACGTGGTAGGCACGGTGGATTAAAAAAGTAAGGGGAACCACACGCAGTGCGTCATAGGCCTCTTTAACTATTCCATTAATGGTTGTTGCACCAATATATGACAAAAACTTTAAATCTTCAAAACCTGTAGCAACAAATCAAAAAGTGGCATATAGCCGGTGATATGGCCTTCCTACAACCACCTAAATAAATATGGCGAGTGATACAAGCGCCCCGATTAAATCAGTTTTTTTCTAAAGTGTTGTACCGACACTCAGTGCTAACGTATACATGAACTGCGGCAACTCTTTCCACCGAAGCTGTGCAAAGAAGAAGTGTTTGAAGTTAATAGATAACACCCGTTTGGTCTGTTGTGATATTACTCCCAAAAGTGAGGTTAGTTATCTTCCGTTAAAACTTGAAAACTAGTCTTTAAAAGCCCAAAACCTCTTACTCGGACAACTTACAACCGAAATGAAGCATAAAAACAATATTCTTCAGGATAACACTAAGTTATTAAAGGAGAAAATACTTTTTCTGGAAAATTGCGACAAATCCATTTTAAATGTAAACAATCAGAAGACTGTCGACATCTCTGTTGGGAAAGACGACAATCCGAAACAATTTTTTGTAAATCAAAAATCTCGGGCACTTTCTACAAGCGCTCTCGAGGATTGTAAGAAAAAGGCACCATCAGAAAAACCCGGTGATAAAAATAAGGTTCCTATTAACTCGAAATTAATAAATGCAATTTTGGATTCATGTACTTCTGAGGAAATGCATCGCAACGTTTCTAACTGCAGTAAGGATCCGAAAAGAACGCAGGACACCACCAATGAGAAGTATACTACTGTTGTGCACAAAAAACGCAGACCCATCAAGAAATCTCTTGTTGTTGGGACTGGCAGTGCACTAACAACTAAACTGGAAGCTGAACCCAAAAAAAAAACATGGTTATTCATCAGGTATGTAAAGAATCAAGTTATAAATAACGTTAACTTTCCTTGCGAAAAGACATCCGTCCTGTCGAGGAACAAAGGGACAAGAAGACTAACGTATTTTTCTCAAATCAATACTTGCTTTGGCCTCTTTGCATTTAAATCGAACGTTTTGGGTTTTTTTTAACAGTTTAATAATTTGTTCAAAAACTTTATAAAATTATAAATTTGATATGGATTTTAAGCCCTATCGAAATTTAATGTGTATCCAATTCTAAGGAACGTTAAAAGACAAATTGGTCCATAACGCAAATATGGAAAAATGTGGAAAAATTGTAAAAAACAATAATTCATGTTCTTATTCCATGATTTTTCAGCAACGTTTTTACTTTAGGATCTTGTATATGAAAACATTTTTTTTCTAGACCACTTTGGTTTTCAAAGCTCAATAATTTAAGTTATTTAATATTTGTCATGCCACTACATATTGTTGTTAACAGTGGCGACCCCTATCAACCCCTCCAACGTCCAAAACTTGCCCCAGAAAGGGGTGATTTTTTTAATTATCACCGGCAAATATAATATCCCCCCCCCTCCCATTTTCGAGGATGCTGAGCATGATGGTGGTGTCGGATATCGCACCCGACCCCTACCAACCCCTACCAACCCATCCATCGGCCAATACTCGCCCCTGCAAGGGGTGAATTTAAATTTTTTTAAATATCTCTGACAAATATATATTCCCCTAGTTTTCGAGGATGTTGGGAGTAGAACAAAATAATGGTACTTCTCTTCCTGGTTGTGATGGTCTTTCATTCCGGTCCATATCATGAAATACCGCAAGCAGGTCTTTTGAATGATTGATTTATACTTTTATTTTTACATTTATTACGATGCATGAAATTGCGTTTAAACAAATTGCTACAGTCTCTTCTCTTAAATTACAATAATTTATTTTCAGTCCTTTCGGCGGCCAGTATTGGCCGGTGGAGGGGTTGGTAGGGGTCTGATGCGATATCCTACACCACCACCGTGCTCAGCATTCTCGAAAACGGGGGGAAGTTTTTTTTTCTGCAGGGAAATCGGGTCAAGTGCGTTTTACCCCTTTTAGGCCTGGTTTTTGGCCGTTTTGAGGGGTTGCGCAACCCCAAAGAGAAATTCTAACACCGCCATCGTATTCAGGATCCTCGAAAACGAGGAGGGGAAGTAATCTTGTTCCGGCACAAAATATTTACTATTTTCGGGTCTTTTTCCGACTCACACACGCTACCAGAGAGAGAGGCACTTGAAACATGTATTCAAAAGAATTTAATGAAAAATTGAATAAAACAAAATTAACATTTAATTATTAAATGCTACCATTGATATTTACGTAAACTTCAAGACAAATTAAAAACATCTAGGCTTAAGCTGGATTGACCATTTTGACCCCTTGGATCCGACAGTGATTGCTAAATTAAGCATTGTGAGATTAAACTAGTCATCTTTAAACTAATTTTGTTTGAAACTATAGCCACAATGATTAATTTATTAACAAATTAAATGTACCAAGACATGGTTTAAGTATTTTAATATCAATTTTTAACTTTTTATCAATTTCATGGTATATGATTGATTTGTCTGATATTTTATTCAATTAATAATCATATCAATTCCATTTTAAAACTAGAGGAATTTTGGAAAAAAAAAATTACTAACAAGTTGTAATTAGTCAGTTTATAAAGTAATTTATTATATTATTATTAATTTAATGTTTATGAATGTTGAATTTTCTATACCAAGTGTCTGGGATAAGGAGCGAACATAGGGATTTAACATGTAAAATTAAATATGTGTAATTATTAGCTCCCCTATTCATTTTAGAGAAAAATCGTAGAGGAATATTTTTTAGAGAATTAAAAATTGTAAATTTATCATCCATTTAATTTACGTTTGTACTAGAATCCACCTCAGAAATAATAAAAATGAGTTTAACCATCTACCATTTAATAAAAACCCTTGCAATGACTTTGACAAACGTCATGTTATTGTGAGAATAATTTTGCTAGTCAAATATCAATTCACAAATTGTAATTACTATGAACAATAATCTGAGTTATTCCAATGAAGATGGCGTATTCATTATCAATACATTTTGCAGTGGCGTCAGCTTACTCAGAGTTCGTGACATTACATGCAAACGGAACAGAAGAAACAACGATGAATTGGAAGAAACAGTTTTGGGTTTGATAAATGCTGAGCTAACAACTAGCATACGATGCATTGCTCGTGAGTGCAACGTGTCTAAATTCTCTGTACAGAAAATTCTGAAGAAGCATGGTTATCATTCTTAAAAACATCAATGCCATCAGGAGATACTGTTAGTCGATGAAGAAAGGAGGCATGTATTCTGCGAAATAATGCAGGATCGATTAAATACAGACCATAATGAATGCTAATAATTTACTTCCATACAACAATAAAACAGTAAAGATTTAGTTTTTTTAATAGAAAGACACCAATTGTTAATTTAAATCAGAGCATCAAATTCCTTGGGATTGCTGAGGACGAGCAACTCAACTGGTGTCAGCATGTTGATTATGTGTGTAGTAAATTAAATACTGCTTACTCTGCAGTTCTTAAACTAAAACCAGTTTTATCACCAGAGTCAATCATAACTCTCTACTACTCATAAGTATATCCTTATCTCTCCTATGATATACCAGCGTGGGAAAGAAGTCATATTCAAAAGATATTCATAGCCCAGAAAAGAATATTAAGATTAATTTTTAACAAAATTAGATTGGAGACTTGCCGTAGTTTATTTAAGGAGAACTTATATTAATATTCATTTACATACTTAAAATGGCAACATTTGCTGCGAATTAATAAATTAACTAAAAACTAAACTAAGCTTAACTTTTTGCAGTCTGTCTATTTTACCGAAGAATGCTAGTTCACACTTTACAACGAGCCCAACGGTATTGTTCATAGTAATTACAATGCGTGAATTGATATCTGACTAGAAAAAATATTCTCACCATAACATGACATTTGCCAAACTCATGACAAGGGTTTCTTTCTTAATGGTACATTGTTCAACTTATTTTTATTATTTCTGGGGTGAATTCTGGTACAAACGTAAATTAAATGGATGATTCATTTACAATTTTTAATTCTCTAGAAAATATTCCTTTACGATTTTTCTCTAAAATGAATAGGGAAGCTAATAATTACACATATTTAATTTTACATGTTAAATCCCTATGTTCGCCCCTTATCCCAGACACTCGGTATATATATTTTTTTAATATCCTCAAATTACTTTAACAATTCAACTCTGATTAATGATCGCAAGTGAAAAAAATACTAGTTTTTTATTGTAATTTTCAAAAACATATTGTGGAAAATACAAGAATTGTTCTTATTACTTAACAGAAAAAATATATGTCCACTACGGTGGACATTAGAACCATAAATGATATAATATACAAATTACTTCTTTGTGTGAAACATCTTAAAACAAATTTTTTAAAACAAATATGCAGTTTGCACTTTTCACAAAAAGTATATATTTTTTTTGTACAAATAATTCTTAAATCTGGTAGCATCTTTGGCTTTAAGTCCGAGAAAACGGGCAATAGGCCCATAATGAGAGCGAGGAAAAGCAATGCTGTTAGAAAGAAAGAACAAATTCCCATAAGCGTGGTAAATTTTCACTCTGATTAACAGCGTTCACCTATACCATTTGCAAGTTACATTTTTTCTGTAATGGAGCAGACAATATGATAATAATAGATAATAATAATAATAAAAGATTAATCAATGTAAAAAAGCTCTTTGAATAAACACTCTTAAATGAGAAAACAATCCGCAGGGCACCAAAGGTCGCCGTTGAAAGATCTGCGCAAGTGATGCCTGATAAGTGGTGCAAACGACGATCGACCAATCCTTCCGCATCTATCTCTATCTTCGACAACCGCAAATAAATGCCAATATCAACATGATTTTTGCACTTTAATTCAATTCGCTATTACCCGTTTTCTCAAACTCACACGGTATATAGTAAAGCATATTGTTTACATTAGTTGAATCTGGCCAGTCACAAAAAATAACATTGTATTGTTCTATGCTAGAACGTATCTAAATAAGAAAAAAGGAATCCCTAAGACAAGCAACACATGTATTATTACAAGATAATTTAACATTCATTAAAACCCACTAAAGTACAGAAATGCTTTACAAATAATGTTTAAAGGTATAATATGTGATGATATATCATGTCTAAGGGTTAAACAACTGTAAATTATTATTATTATTATTAATAGTCTGCGAAATAATCTTTAATTTAGATATAATAATAATAATATATCCTTGTTATGATTCAATAATTAAAAAGTTTTTTAAATTCTGACAAACGTTTTTCTTTTAAGTACATAAATTAACACAAAAATACTTGTAACTTATTAATTGGCAATACAGACTTTGCGTACTTGGAATATTAATTATATTCCAATAAATATCCTTTGTGCATGAAGCGAGGAACTTTTTTTGTATATACGAGGACCGTAATTACTTGAACTTTGTAATTAATTTAACAAGAATTCCTCAATTTGAAATCTGTTTGCAAGGGGGAATATACACATAAAGCTGCGTTGCATTATTTGCAGAATTAGTGTGTTCATAAGCGGTTCCGATAAATCCTTGCATAGACCGCACAAATTCCCAAAAGCAGCTGCAGATTATTATACATATGTTGCAGTTGGGTACATTATTAAATGTTGGTATTTAGTTGAATAATATTAACACAACTGTAACACACATAATTATAAATCAAAACACGTTTTACGAGGAAGGTCGCACGACTTACAGAACTGGTATTTTAGCTAAAAATAAGTGCTAACTACAAAAAAAAATAAGCAGGAAATGAAATGGTGTTATTCTAAACAAAAATGTTAGCGTTAACAGCGATGTTATTTGCTAACATCGATAGATGTTATGAATAGAGAGAGGATTTTATGAGAAATGCGTATTTTTGCATATTTTGCATATATTGCATTTTTTGCATATTTACCCATGTAATGCATATTTCGCTTTTTAATCCATTTTCTAATATAATCGTAATATTTAACATTTTGTCACACGGCTCATTGCAACACGTGCAATTTTCGGCCATGAACTAACATCTAGTCATTCAAGAAAATACTGTCCAAATGTTTTCAAATTAATTCCCAATTCGTTCTGCGATAAATAGTATATATATATATATATATATATATATATATATATATATATATATATATACATGAACTTTATTCCAACATACATATGTAGAAAGGGCTATCGACCGAGTCCTTCAGCCCGATAAATAGTAATTTATGCGTTTACGTTTTTTTTTTCGGTTTACTTTGAAATATGCGTAACGCGGCATTGGACCGAGATGTAGAGCGAGATGGAAGTAGATTAGGGTCTCCAGGAGATTCTCATATTTATCGGATCTCTCCATAAAAATAAATTTGGAGAATCGAAAAAAACTAAATTTTCGCAAAATATGATTTGCGATTTTTGTATAATTCATTATTCGTCGTGGCATTACTAGTTGTGTGGTAAGGTAAAATATGTAGTTAATTTGATTTTCTTTTAATGATAGTTTTCAAGTTTTCACAAATTTAATTTTTTTTTGAGAAACTAAATGGCGCTTTTTGCTAATTCTACATTCGTTAATGTATAGAACATCATCCTAATTTTATCAAAAAGATTTGCTATGAAACCATCAGAATGATAATTTTCAAATTTTTATCAATTTTGAGTTAAAATGTTATAGGAACTATGTATTTATGACGTACGAGTATTAGCTAATTTTATTTTATCCTATAATGTTAACAACTCCTTAGCAAGGAGTAACGTTAAGGTACCTTTAACAACACTAATGTTGTTAAGAAATTCTTAACAACACCGGTGTTGTTATATGTACCTTAACGCAACTCGTTGCTATGGAGATATTGGCAAACAAACATGATTTCGCGTTTGGGCGATTTTCATTATTTTTTTAAATAAATAAAAAATAGAAATAGAATAAAATAAACCATGTTACGACACACGTAACGTTATTTGCTTTTATTCTATCCTATAATGTTATCATGCCAATAACTCCTTAGCAACGAGTTACGTTAAGATACCTTTAACAACACTAGTGTTGTTATATGTACCTTAACGCATCTCGTTGCAATGGAGATATTGGTATACAAACATTATCGATTTTTAACTTTTGTCATTAAACATTTTTTTTAATAAAAAAATAGAGATAGGATAAAATAAACCGTGTTACGACACACGCAACGTTATTTGCTTTTACATTACTCGAGAATTTAAAAACCTTCATAACGTTAATTGCATCATAAATTATTATTACACTATCCTATTATTTCTTCAAAAGCTTTAAATTAAAATACTCAGTTTATAGTACAATACGCTATTGTACACAAATGGATTATTAATTTCGACGCATTTTGGCTTCACCGACGAAAAGTTTCATAACATGAAAAATGTCTAAATATAGCCAAAATAAATATTGTATAAAGGTTCCTAAAAGCCAATTAAGATTGTCACATTTTTAAAACACATTTTCTAACGTGTCTAGACATATAAGTAAAATCCCACTTTAACCATTTTCTATGAATATTACAATACCATTTTTTTCAGTAATGTTTTAACATCTTCATATTCTGGATATTTTTGGAAGCCCAACGATCAAAATTGCTCAATCTAACGATGCACGTCTATTGTTTTTAAAGTTAAATCTCAGTATATTTGGGGAAGAGTTTCTTAGCACTTTTTTAAATATTTTGAATTTTGATGCATTTTAGCTTCTTACAGATCATCAAAAGATTTACTTTTTGCTTCTTTCTGTGCATTTATCCATTAATGGATATTTGCATCATGATTTTTTGCTGTACGAAACAGATTTCCGAACATTTTTAGTTCCGTCTATTTCTTTATATTTCATAGCCAAAACATCTTTCTTCCTTTATCTCGTCTTCTTTCAAGAATATTATTGTTTTGGTGTCATCACGTGTCCCAGGTATGCAAGTTTCTTTATTTTTATTGCAAATAAAGAGTCTTAACGAGATCTTAAGACACCGGTGGTGGCAGATGACTTCGTAGACGATGCCAAGAAACAACAAAAGAAAAAACAACAAGTATTTTGTTCATTCCTGCTGTTTTCAAAGTCTCCATACTTCGGAAGGTTATCATGATAGAAATCCAAGAAAGAAGTCACTAATTTCTACGACAAACAAACAGAAACGACTAGACTTCGCAAATAAGCACCATGATAAAGATTTTGAGTTTTGGAAAACTGTTCTCTTTACTGACGAAAGTAAATTCAACATATTTGGTTGCGATGGAAAGGGCAAAGTGTGGAAAAAATTCGGCGAAGAATTAAAATCACAAAATTTAACATCCACTGTTAAACATGGCGGAGGCAGCGTCATGGTTTGGGGCTCAATGGCGGCGGCTGGGGTGGGAAAATTGGCTTTTATTGAGACTACGATGGATCATAAGCTATATCTAAATATATTGCGAGATAATCTGGCACCGTCAGTGAGGCAATTGCAATTTGGTGATCGTTAGACGTTTCAACAAGACAACGATCCTAAGCATACTGCTAAAGTAGTACGTGAATGGATATTATATAATGTGCCTAAGCAGTTACATTCCCCTCCCCAGCCGCCAATTGAGCACCTTTGGGATGAATTAGAAAGATGAATTCGAAAATTCCACATTACCAGTAAAGAATCGTTAAAAAAACGCTCTACAAACTACATAGGAACAAATACCACCAGAAATAAGAGAAAATCTGGTATTATCAATGCCTAGGCGTCTTCAGGCAGTCCTTGAAGTAAATGGAGGATCAACAAAATATTAGGAATAAACAAATATTAATATTGTATGTAGACTTTTGTGGGATAGGAAATTTACATTTTATTTGACTATTTTGAAATGTGATATATTTTGAAATGTTTTATATTTTTATTTATGTATTATTGTTATAGTTTATCACTTGGTTATGTAGAAAATAAAATAATTTCACTGGTTTGTAAGTTACAATCAATTTGCAGGGTGTATGTAGACTTTTGTGACTGACTGTATATATGCACATATTTCAATATTTTATAATGCATAAAACCCTCTCTAATTATGAATATACGATTCTGTAAACAATGTCTGTTAACTAACATCGATGTATATTAACGTTTTCGATATTAAGCAACACTTGTCAAAATGGTTGACGTTGCGAGATTGTTACTGGTGATATATTTTGAGGTTATTTCGTGGTTTGTGTTTTGCGGGACGGCATACGTTGATATAACAACAGTAGCTGATATCATAGCTAGTAGTTCAACACTTTCCCATTATTTAAACAGTAATATTTTTCGGAGACAATTTTCACTGATTACACTCACATGACAAACGCATCTAGTTTTGTGCAGAAACAAAACTGGACACAACCTTATAAAAGCATAAATAATTCCTTAATTCGACCGAACGCGACATCTGTCGGACAATAGTGTAGCATAAATAGTATGGAGTAAACATGGTTGCATATTTTAACCTTATTTAATTTTATTCAATTCAACCTTCAACTTATGAACTCAAATAATGCCAACAGCTGTCTTTTTATCGCACGTTTCTACTGAGAAATAATTTTGTAAATAAGCGTTAGGTACTTGTAAAGCTCTGTTTGATTTCATACCATTTAAATTTGAATGGTATTTAATTCGTTAGTGATTCAATAGAAAGTATTCATTTATCATAAATGTAATAATAAAATTATTACATTTAGTGGTAATATCAACAAAGAAAAACAAGTTATAGCCGATATAACTTATTTCTACACTTTAATATTTCTAAGTGAAAACATGTATCGATACACTTGAAAATAAATAATTAAAGAACCATTAAATCTACAGCAGGTTAAGATTATTCTATCAAATGTATGTAGTATACTTTTCTAATTAATTCGAAGGCAATCGCCATCTACTGGTTATTGGACTGTATTACAAAATGTAATTTCCAGTGTTGGATGTCGACGCTAGCGACATCTGTGAATGACTGAAATGTCTAAAAGTATTGATTTTACGACAGTGCGCATGCTCAAAATTAAAAAAAATCTAATGAGGTAGTGTTAGTTTAAGACAAACTGGCTATTAGCCATGTGTTGTTTCTAACTTATAATTTGTTTTTAAATACTTCTGTAATTTGATTAACTATACCATGCAACATATTTGGGAGTGTGCACAATCAATAATGTGTTCTGAATTTTAAAGAAACAAATAAAAATATTATTTTAAGTTTAAATTACACTTAGAATTGAAGGATGTTATTGATAGCCCTTTGACTTACTTACTTATTAATTATTTTTATTATTTACCTATTAGTGGTTCATATTATTAAGGATAGTAATACGAATTACATATTAATCCTGTCAAATGAAAAATCAGTTTAAATTATTAATGAATAGAAAATATTCAACGTAAATCGTTTAATTAGCTGCAGTTTATTAAAATATGAATAGATTAGTAATTAATTACTTGAGCTGCAGAAGCTGAAGTAATTAATTACTAATCTATTAATATTTTTAATTATTAATGTTTAAAATTCTCAAGTAGTTTCGATTTACCAAAGCATTTTCAAGGCGAAAATTCAGAATTTAAACTGAGTTTCTATTTGTTAAGATTAATAGCATAGGTATTTAATTCGTATTACTAATTTTACTAATTATTTATTACACAATGTATTTCCAAATTATTAACATAACAATAAATGTTCTTAATAACTCTTAAATATTCAAAGGAGTATTTTTAAGAATGTTTTATAACTAATTAAATGAAATCATAATATGGCCACTAGTAGACACTAAATAATTACGACAAAGATGTATAAACCAACAGACAAAAAAATATAGGGTGGATAGTCCTTTGGTAATAACTAATAATTGAAGGCTATATTAATATATCTATTGTTTATATATAAATGTTGCACCATGTTTTAAACATAAAACGGATATAAAATAATAAAAATAGTTTTCTAAACAAAATACATTATATATTTTTAACAAACATTTAAAATTATATCTTGATGTAAAATTATTAACTAGTATAGGCATGTGCTACCCTCTAGCGGCCAGTAGAGACCATGTATATTGATTTTCTACCGCGCCATCACTCTGCTGGTGAAGTTATGAAACTTGTGTGGAAACCAGAACAGAATTCTGTTTATTCTGTTTAATTATATGCGGTTGACGATGTTGGTGACATCTAGTTTGTCCTCTTTCTATTATTTAAACCTGTTAAGAATCATTATTTTTCAAAGAGTATTCGGAGAGAGTGTGCTTATTATTTATTTCTTAATTTGTACGGATTTATTTATTATTCATATTCTATTTGATCTTTAGTTATTTTAGTTATTTTAATTTTAAGGTTTTTCTATTTTACTTTAATTTGGTATTTAAGATTGTTGTATTTTTCCCTGTAATTAGATGTTAAAATCTGTTGGGAAATAAAGTATTATTATTATTATTATTATTAAATATTTAGATATATTTATTGGTAATTTACATTATTTACAAAGGTTATAATTTGATAAGTCAAATATTATTAAGATCAATCGTGTATAGAGTATTACAAATACGATTCATTAGTATTGCTATTTCGGTAACTATAAGAGATACAGAATTGGTTAAAGTGTTCTGGGTTTTTCAAAATAACCAAAAATAAAGTCGTAAAAAAATAAAACCAATATTGATTTTTCGGTTTTTTTTTCGAATATCGACGGAAGTTGTCGCAATATTTAAAATTTCTTTTTAACAAATTATTCAGCAGTAAAATACCTTCATTTAACCAACTCTCTATCTCCTGTTGTTACCGAGATAATGCGAATGCGTCGAATTTGTAACACCCTGTATACGTATATACGTAGTTTTATCGACAAAACTTTTGTTATTCATTTACATATACCAAATTTGTGGAATAGTCTAGAATAGTTTATATTAGGTATTAGATTTAAGTGATGAATAATTTATAATTGTAAGTTATTTGTAAAAAAAATGTTACCGTTGACTAAATAAATAAATAATACATTATTATGACTGTGAAAAAGCTATCGAATCATAACTTTGTATTTTAAATACATTTGAGAAAAGACTGCAGGTGATAGTAACAGTCATGCCTGGTCAGAAATTTTAAAAATCGATTTTTGGGATTTGACATTTTCAGTATGAACAACATTTGGAGAATATTGCTTGAAAGTTGGAAACAGTCCGATTAACATTGACGGAGTTACAGGTGTTCAACCATTCACACAGTATTCAAACTTTAAACACGTTTTTCTCAAAACCGGATTTTCAAACTCGATGACCACTACTTTTCGAAAATTACTGCACCAATTTTTACAACTATAGCACGTTTATTTGAGACTTTTTTTGACGAAAAACGAGCGATATTTGTGTGCACTGAACGTTCAAATCACCACATACTTTAATATATTAAAGGAATCCTTTTTGTTTTTCATCTAAGAAAATCCAAATTGTTTTTCAATATGTTACATACATGAAGAAAATACATGCTACTACATAAACCAGTGTTTCTCAACGTGAGCGACATCGCCCCCTGGCGGACGATCGACGTTTAATTTGTGCGTTTTTCTGACAATCCGCATTTGGGGGCGATGGTCATGTTACGGTGGCGAATGCATTTTACATAACTTTCATCAGAGAAAAAAAAATATGTGACTTATTATTAGATTATTATAAGATTAGAACCAAATGTTAATAAACTTTGCTAAAAACTTGTAAAGGGTCTCCCCGGATAAGATAGGTGAAATGCCCCCAGATTCGTAATTCCTAATTAACCAAATAATGTTGTATCTTGAGTTAATAATTATCGGCGGACATGGTTTATATGGTAACCACTCCTCCCCTCATCCCCCTGGGATCAAAGAGGGTTATTTTTTGTATTAATTTTTTATCTGACCATGTGCTTAATTTAATATTTTGAAAAAATTCCTCAAGGTAGGTTACCAAGAGACCTATCAATAGATTTTTTTCAGTCATCCAAGTTCATTTGATTTCTCAAAAAAATTAAAAAAAACAAATTTTTCATTTTTTGAGGCAGAAATCGTTGAGGTGCACCCCGATTTTTTTTACTACTATTTTATAAAAGTCGATTAATTTTACCTCTGACAGGAACTTTTAACACATTTCGAGTGGCGTGTCATCCCTAAAAATCTAATTTTCCGCGATTTTTTCGATTCTTTCAATTTTATAGGTAAGGGTGGAGGTTTAATAAAAACTAATTAAAACTTTTTTGTAGCATTTTGTAAGACAAAAATTTTGGATTTTTCATTTTTTCTAATCTAATAATAAAAACATGCAAAACACCAACGAATTTTGAAATATTAGAGTAACCATCAACTTCAGATGTACGAAATCTTATATGAAATGAAAGCTTACTTAATGAACTTCCAAATTATGGAATAATATATAGGGTGTGCCATTAAAAAAATAGAAATTGTGCAGTTTGCGAATGGCTATTACCCTGTATAATACGCTGAGTTGATAGAGTAATTTTGAAGACTAAAGTTCAACTGAACTTTACCACTAAATTTGAATGAATTATCTTTATTCGTTTCAGGGGAGCACTTTAACATTTTTTTTCAAATTTTTGTATAAACAAATGAATAACAAAAAAACGGCCCAGTTTCAACCCTCACAACCTAGGTCATTTTAATTTCCAAGTGACGAGGAATCCAAAAATGTTAAAATGTACAAGGTGTTCCATTAAAAAAAAACCATAAGTTTGGTCTGTAACTTTGTTATGAGACACCCTGTATAAATTTAAATATTTTTAGGGCGTGCAATTCACTATTCTGCACAACTTTTATATAAAACATTTTTCAAAATTTTGACAAATAAGCACGTGATTGACCGTTCTCTGAGCTCTGAAACACCCTGCATATGTAATCTACATTTTTAATCAACAAAAATTGAAAAGTCAAGTAGGAGAAAAAAATTAAATTGGTTATAACTTTTTTACTATTAAAGATAGAAAAAAAAATTAAAAAACCAAAATAAAAAACCTTTACCTGTAAAATTGAAAAAATCGAAAAAAATCGCGGAAAATTGGATTTTTAGGGATGGCGCACCACTAGAAATGTATTAAAAGTTCCTGTCAGAGGTAACATTAATCAACTTTTATGAAATAGTGAAAAAAAACGGCGTGCACCTAAACGATTTCTACCTCAAAAAATGAGAAATTTGTTTTTTTTTAAATTTTTTAAGACACCAAATGACCTTGGATGACCTTGAAAAAAATTCAATTGATAGGCCTCTTGATAACCTACCTTGATGATTTTTTTTCAGAATTTTGCATTAAACATATTGTCGTATAAAAAATTTAAACAAAAAATTACGCTTTTTGACCCCAGAGGGGTGAGTAAGGGTGGGGACCATATAAAGTATGTCCGGGGATAATTCTTACCTCAAGATACAACATTATTTGGTTAATTAGGAATTCCGAATCTGGGGGCATTTTGCTTATCTTAATGGGGGGGGACCCTTTGCGAAATAAAAGTTTTTTGATATTTAAAAAAAAAACACAAAATTCTACATTTTGAAAATTAAGCCATGAAAATCAAATAACCCGCTCGTAAGTTACAATTTATTAAAATCAAAAACTAGATTTTGTTGATTTTGAACTTGCAAAATTTCGGATTTTGGCAATTCCATTGTATCGACATCAATATTTTTAGTACCACTTAAAATACACGGAATGCTCCATTTTTTAACAAATAAAATATCATAACCAAAAAATATGTTTAACACCTTTGAAATTTTTAAAAACCAAAAACGAGAGTTTGTTGACTTTAAACTTGGAAAATTTCGGATTTTGGTAATTTTCATAGACTCAACATAAATTGCTTTTAATACTTTGTTTAAACATACTAAATTTGCTTCATTTAAGCATTTAAATCAGCAAAATTTAATAATGCGTTCGGAAGTTTCGGAATATGTCATAACCAAACACGCAATTTTGTCAACTTTGAATTTGGAAAACAACAGATTTTGGCAATTTTCTTTGAATGATATGTATATTTCTTTATATTTTTTTAAAACCCACTAAATTCGCTACATTTTGGAATTTAAATCATTAAAATCAAGTAAGGAACACTTTTTCAAAATCAAAAACGCGATTTTGTTGATTTTAAACTTGGAAAATAACATATTTTGGCAATTTTATTTAACCCTAGATAATTAAACTTAATTCTCAGTTACAATATGACTACACATATACAGGGTTTTCCATTTAAAAAATAGCCGATGACGTCATATCTCGAAAAATAGGGTAGCTGTAGAAAATCAAAATACATCACTGAATAAAATAAATAAAACTATACACATTTCTTTAAAGTAATGAGAAAACAACAGTCGTTTAGCCAGAAATCAGGTGTTCCGACACATATGGCCAACCCTGTATGTATTTGTGTAAAATAGGGATTCCCGTAAATAAAGAAATAAAAATAAATAAGTAGTGTCCGACGCCTGTGTCACTGGTGGATTCAAGGAGGGGGCAAGTTTTTGTGCAAATGTCAGTGTTGACATTCAATTTTACAACAAATTCTTTTAATTTTTTCTTTCGCGTGCCTCACTCCCCTTCGACACCTCCTGCATCCGCCCCTGCCTGTGTGCAGAACTTTTGTTGGCGCCCCTACACCCGCTCCACAATAAAAAAAATACTTTATAAATAAGTTACGAAATATTTTCTTTTTAAACGTTTCAAATAGTTGACGCCTTCAATATCCTTGCGCCTGTCTGCCCCGCACACGTTGATGTGTTTGCGCCCCTATAACAACGATAAATATTACGCCCGGTTGGTCAATCCATAACAAAATATAATAATAATATACGTACAATATTAAAATACAATTTTGTAAAAAAAACTAGAAAGCTGAACTTGCCCATAAAACAAACGTGTCCTATTTTTTCAACAGCGAGTTTAACAATAGGAGTTGTCCCATTTTATTATGCACAGAAGTGTACTCGTTTGAAATGATTTTCATTCTAAATGTTACTTACATTTTATGTTTTTGTGTCCATGAGATGTATTTATAGTTGAAAACTTGTATCTATTGTCTCGTGAACATGCACATATTTTCGCCTTCTATTGTGTATTGTTTCCACAATTTCACATGTTTCCAACCATTCAAGCTCGTGATAAAATTAATTGCATTCCTTACACGTTTGTAATAATTTAATTAATCATGAAACCTAATTTTCCTGACTCCTCATTTGATTAACATATGCTGCCGCAAATTACTTGTATATAAAAACTTGTGAGCAATTTAAGAATCCAACGTGTAGAGACTTTAATTAAAGCCAAAATCTTTATATAAAATTTTTAAGGTTGATATTTCCACTTCATTATTAAACCTTCATCCTTCAATCTGGCAAAATAAAATCTCCAGCTACTTTATGTTTTCTTTGGTTCGAGCTTCCACAAGCTTCTTGGGTGAATTCTCTGCCCCATCGAAATTTCTTACATCAAAATTTTACTGTAATCTTTCCCACATATGCCAATCATTATTTCATGTTTACCTTTTGACCCACTTCCCTCTTTTATTAAGAATATTATAATGCTACATATGCTCAAGCTTCATTTCACTAATTGTCTTAAACTGAACTTAAACCTCTGTAGAAATTCCAATGTTTTGAATGAAACTTGGTAAGTAAAATGACAAATGTCTCAGTGATTGACAGCAAAAAAAAAAGAAGATTGTCACTTGTCATTTTCATAACTACACTCGGCGCACCCAATCGGTGGTATTATGGGTTTGCGTGATTTTCGCGTGATGTTCGCTGATTGGTCAGCGCAAACGCACGTGAAGCGTGTCTCACGCAGCCGATATTTTTAATCAGGCCCGTTGTATCCCATGTGTTCTCTGTTTTTCTGTCTTATTTAAATGTAGTGATTACGTTCTATCCTTAAATCAGCTTTCTTCAATTATAATTAATTACGTAGTGGCAAATAGTTAGTATTTGTGGGTTAAAGTAGAATGATTTATTTTTCCGGCACAGAACTAAAATGTGGCAAGGCTGTGTGAATCAGGCTTTTCATAACGTCTCGACGAACTATCACGAGGACGTGGGGTGAACGCAACGTGATCATACCACCTGGTCGGTGCGCCGAGTATAGTCAGATTACATGTCTGTGTCTCCGTTATTTTCGAATCTAAACAAAAATGTTTTTTTTATGTCCTTCAAACTTTTTTTCAAAACGTGCTGAATGGGTTTTAAAGAAATTCCATATGTTTATTATTATTTAAGCTTAATTAAGTTTAAAGTTTTCAAATTGAAATAAGTCGAAGGACCGGTTTCGATCTTATTACGAAAAAAAATATTATTTACTCAGCAACATGCAATTTTATTTTGTATCGTTCAATATCCGGCGCGGCATTAGCCAGGAAAGTAGTTGTTTTAATAAGATATTTCTTTATAGTTTTAGTATATTTGGGCTACTTTTTGTCTCTATTTAAAATGTTACAATCTTGACATTCATTATCCATGGTACCTTAGACAATGCAAAGAGGTCATCAAATTGCTCCTTAAGCCAAAAACAAATTGTTTCTACTTCAAGGGGCTCAAATTATCGCCAGAGTTGAATTAATATAAGTAGTTTATCATGTTTTTTTCATTCCATTTTAAACCTTGTATATATACATACAGGGTTTTTTTTTTAACTAAGAACATGTTATTGTTAATGTCTATGTTCTATGTTATAACATAGACTTTGGGGTTCTGCTCTACGTAACATAAAATGTTGAGTTTCATCTCTTAAAATGTGATTTCCTTTAGCCCTTTTAATGTGAAAATTACTCACGCAGCCAGTATTGTCAAAATGATGGACAATATTACAAATTGTTGAGATGGATGGAACTTGTCTGCTCGGATATTCAACCGAAAACAAATCTCTAACACGTCGAATGCTGTTCCCACTCTTGTACCAATTAATTATTTGTATTCTTTCTTTGGCGGTGTAATACATTTTTATTAATAACACAATTTTGACAATTAAATAAAACTGAGTGTAAGTATGGTTGCCTACATTGTCAATACATTGCAATGCGTTGATGTGATTATTATAACATAGAACATAGACATTAACAATCTTATGTTGTGAGATAAAAAAGGACCCTGTATACTATTGTGTGATTGTAGGTTCTTTGAGGTTTTTGAAATGATCAAACTCTTATTGACGATAGATTGTCCATTAGATATGGGCAAAACTGCTACTTTTGAATCACCTTGCTACTTGTGATTGCTACTTTCTAATATCAGTGATTTTAAACTGTGACTGTGATCACGGTTAGTAAACGTTGTAACATCTTCTGAAATTGTTAATGGTTTCTCAAAAATGTTTTTGATATGGTTCTGCTAATATTTGTCCCCCTGGTCACGTAAATAGTGTTCCTGTGACTGAAAGTAATATTTTGGCTATTATCTGCTATACCAAATAAACATACGACTATCCTTGATTCGAGAAATATTTGGAGATTTTTGCAGAATCTTATAACAGAATGTTTGTTTAGTAAATTTAAAAAGTTGGAAAGTTTTAGGTATGTCGCAAATGTTTTCCTATTTTGGTTTCACCTCTGAAAAAACGCGTCTTTTGAAAGATGATTTGCTCTGTTCTCGAATGATTATTTTGAAATAAAATCATATGGATTTTTGAAAATTTTCGTTTTAATTTTTTGGCCAAATACATCGCAGAAAAAAATATAAAACGTGCAGGCAAAATTCCATTAAAAATGATCATCAATGGCCGAAGTACCGCTTGTTCAAAATCAATTTGGTTTTTATAAACTCAGCAATTTTCAATAGAGATTTGGATTTTTCAAGATTTTCGTTTTAATTTTTTGAGCACTTGAATGAAAACATCGCAGAAAAAAAATATAAAACGCCTAGAAAAAATTCCTTAGAATAATATTCTTAATGGTCAAAGTATCGCTTATTCAAAATCAATTTGGTTTTTGTAAATTCTACATTTTTTAATGGATATATGGATTATTGATAATTTTTCGTTATAATTTTTTGAGCACATAGCCAAAAACATCGCAGAAAAAAATATAAAAAGTGCAGGCAAAACTCCATCAAAAAATTATCCTCAATGGCCAAAGTACCGCTTATTCGAAATCAATTTGGTTTTTGCAAATCCAACAATTTTCAATACAGAAAATCTTCAAAAATCCTTTTGAGGATTTTCGTTTTAATTTTTTAACACTTGAACAAAAACATCGCAGAAAAAAATATAAAACACGCAGGCAAAATTCCACAAGAAATCATCCTCAATGGCCGAAGTATCTCTAATTCAAAATCTATTTGGTTTATCCTTTAGATAATGTCCTCAATGGTCGAAGTATGGCTTATTCAAAATCAATTTGGTTTTTGTAAATTCAACAATTTTCAATAGAGATATGGATTTTTGAAGATTTTCGTTTTAATTTTTTGAGCACTTGAATGAAACATCGCAAAAATATAAAACGCCTAGAAAAAATTCTTTAAAATAATATCCTCAATGGTCGACGTATCGCTTATTTAAAATCAATTACGTTTTTGTAAATTCTACATTTTTTAGTAGAGATATGGATTTTTGATAATTTTTCGTTTTAATTTTTTGAGCAGATGGCCAAAAACATCGCAGAAAAAATATAAAACCTGCAGGCAAAATTCCATAAAATAAATTATCCTCAATGGCCGAAGTACCGCTTATTCGAAAGCAATTTAGTTTTTGTAAATCCAACAATTTTCAATACAGAAAATCTTAAAAATCCTTTTGAGGATTTTCGTTTTAATTCAAAACTTGAACAAAAACATCGCAGAAAAAAATATAAAACACGCAGGCAAAATTCCATAAGAAATCATCCTCAATGGCCGAAGTATCTCTAATTCAAAATCAATTTGGTTTTTGTAAATTCAACAATTTTCAATAGAGATATGGATTTTTCAAGATTTTCGTTTCAATTTTTTGAGCACTTGAATGAAAACATCGCAGAAAAAAATTTAAAACGCGTAGAAAAAATCCTTCAAAAAATGTCCTCAATGGTCGAAGTATCGCTTATTCAAAATCAATTCGGTTTTTGTAAATTCAACAATTTTCAATAGAGATATGGATTTTTGAAAATTTTAGTTTTAATTTTTTGAACAACTTGAAAAATCAACAATTTTTAATAGAGATATGGATTTTTGAAGATTTTTGTTTGAATTTTTTGAGCACCAGAACAAGGAGCATTTTGGTAAATTGTTTTTATTTATTTTTTGCAATTTCAAAATTAGTTTCGTGGTATTATTTTAAAATGTATGTTTAGATATTTGCACTGAATCTTAAATTAAAATGAATTTCATTTTGTGTTTATTAAGTCGTCAAATTCTTCACTTTCGATCACAGCAAGTTTGTGGTTCAATTCCATGCCGGGCAAGATAATTTTTTTCATTATTATAAAATCTCAATTAATTGATTAATAATGGTTAGTACATAAATTGTAATTTATTTCATTTTATATGGTGTACTATGGCATTTTATAAATATTTGTCTTTTTTATTAAATATTTTTTAAAAATTTAAATACAATACCCTGCATAAATGGGAGAATAAAGTAATAAATATTAAATAACATTTAGAAATGCCACCGTGTATCGTCTTCTTACAATTATGTTTTAAGTAACAGTCACAGTTTAAGTAGCAATCACAGTTTGTCACAATTTAAATAGCAGTGTTTTTAAGTAGCAGTGATTTAAAGTAGCAGTGATTTAATGTAGCAGTGATTTAAAGTAGCAGTGATTTAAAGTACCGGTGATTTTAAGTACCAGTGATTTTAACTACCAGTGATTTTAAGTAACAGTGATTTTAAGTAACAGTCATTTGAAGTAGCAGTGATTTTAAGTAGCAGTGAAAATCGCCTATTAGTAACAGTAACGACCTGTGATTTTTCAATACCAGTGAAAAATCACAGATACGTGAAATATCGCCCATCCCTATTGCCCACTATTATTGAATTAAAACTTTAGGTGAAGTATAGATGATTAAAATAAATCAATCCTCTTCTATTAACTAATCCCGTCACAACATACCACTAAAGGTTTATGAAAAATTAATCAAAAGTAATTTATGCAGCAAAACCGTCTAGTGCATATATATAATATACCGGGTGACCCAGGGTTCTGTAAAAGCCCCATAACTTATTTGCTTTTTGAGATATCGACTTCTAGTTTTCTTGAACTGGTACCCACACTTATTCTGCATATTTTAAAAATATGTATGTTTTTGTACAGGGTGTCCCAATATACATAACAGATCAAAGTTATGTTTTTTTAAATGGAACACCCTATATTTTATACTTTATTTTCAACCCTCTTGAGAAGCTGATAAAAATAGTATAAGATAGTATAGGTCTATTATGGACGATTGGTTAGTTATGGGCAAATTTGTGGCAAAAACAAGGACACTTGAAAAAATTGCAGAAGCGCTCCTAGCAAAGCTAGCGTCATTTTTTATACACTAAAGAATTTTCCACATCATGAAGAATAATACAAATCGGCTTCGGTTCTTTTTTGTTCATACTGCTATACAGGGTGTCAACATACGCAAAATATTGGATAACTATTTTTTTTCAAATGGAACACCCTATATATCTTGCCACCAATGCATGGAATTTTTAATAAGCTTTCCAATGATGTACAATTTGTATAATGAAATATTAAGGATTCTTGAGATTTATCCATAAAAATATTTTTGATTTGTCACCTCCTGCTCATTTTTGGATTTTCAGCCAAAACTATGCGTTTTCTGAAAAAATTATAGGAGACAAAAGTTGTAAAGCGGAAAATTTTAGATCGACATGGGTCTTTCAAC